>CP054667.1:44497664-45979331 GCA_013348765.1 Carpinus viminea
GAGAGAGAGAGAGGTCAGTAGATGATTGACCACATGAAATAGCCTATAGATTTACAAGAAAAATCCAGAATTTCTAAATTATAAAGTTCTTTATCCAACATACCCGCTGTCCAAACATAATCGTGCTAGCAGTTTCTGCATGGTGCCGTGCAGATGGCCCGATTGTTATTATAAGTGAAGTCCTCGCAGAGCCTATTTCATAAAAGCCATGTTGAATTTAAATAAACTAAAAAGAAAACGAAAAATATTCTTATTGAAAGAAAATAAAACAACAAGAAACACTACAACAATGTGAAAACAATCCCTCACAAACTGCACAAGGTTTACTTTGGCTTAAGTATAATTTCCTTGATTGTAACTTTTGAAGTTTCACGGACCAAATTGAAACTTTATGTATTTTTCAGGGACCAAAATGGGTGTTTTCCCTACTTTTTACATATGATCAACAACTCTACGAGTCTGTTTGAATTTACAATTTCAAAAAATGCAATTTCAAAACATAATTTTTAAAAACATAGTTATGCGTTTAGCAAAATCTAGTTTGGCTTTTGAAATCGCAGTTTAATCTTTAAAATTGTGCATTTTCAAAAAAGCGCACAATTGCTTACGATTTGCAAATGCAAATTTTCTTCATTTTCAAATTGCAATTTTTTTAAAACACAATCCCAAACAATCCATTTTTTACGATTGGGTTTAAAATCGCATTTTTTGCCTATAAAATCGCAATGTCAAACACTCTAATTATGATTCACTAGTTTTCACATAGGCCAGAAATCTATAATATTTTGTTGAATGGCATCCTATAAAATGACTAAAGGATATAGAAGAAGCATATTGGTTGGTCATGTGAATACACACGAATCAAAGAAGAATGGGGAACCTCTTGCTGGTTTTTGGAATTCGACATTAGGAAGCGTTTTCACACCATCGACTCATCTCAATCTTTAAGAAAGAGATCGACAATCCCAAGTTCTTTTACTCCATTCAAAAAGTCTTTCCCGCCGGGCTACTCGTAGGAGGTGAGAAGGGCCCTTACTCCCCTTCACTCCTGAACTAGACTCAACTGAGTGTGCCTCCTATAATATAGTATCTTTTCTGTATATAAGCTATATCAGCATAGCCAACTAGAAAACTCATCTGCTTGTCAATTAATTCTTGGTGTAATAATACTCACTCGTAAATGATTGGTGTAAGAATTTTTGGTGTGATATTCCAATGACAGTACCATTGATATAACAAAAAAAAGAAAGACTTAGGATGATTAGCAATTCTTGGTGTAATTAGATGCAAAAAGATACAATAAGGTGTGATATTCCAGAGATATCAGTTTACTCGAAAAAAAAATAGCAGAGAGTAAAAAGGATCACCTCCAAATGAATCACGGAGCAATCTTGTCAGCTTAGAATCTCTAGTAGGTATGTGTGGGCTGTTTTCAGCCAATGCATTTATACATTTTCCAAGGGAACTGAGAGAAAGATTAATAAACTTAGCCTCTTCAAGTAACGGGCCTTCACTTCCTGCAACATGAAAATGAAATATAAATTCTTAGACGATAATAAGTATCATGAAAATTGAAACTTTTCATATTTTACTATTTACCAAAACAAAAAAAAAGTAATTTTAAAACCCAACAATTATAAAATATTCTAAGCCCACGGATGGTAATGCTGTCTTGGTATCCCAGTAGAAATTAATAATAGTAATAATAGCAATATTTAATAATAAAACTAAGATACTGAAAACAAACAAGATAAAATAGGTGGAAACATCTCAAAAACAAATTAAGGTTGAGATTATTGAGCCTAAAAGTTGATTAAAAAGAAAATTCAGGGGTAATATGAAACCAAAATGGTAGCATTTTAGATGAATACTATGCAACCAAAACGGTATCATTTTAGCTGTATAGTATCAGGGACAAACCAGATTTGTCTATCCTTTCAGATCCTGCAAGATCCACAATTAGCAACTTGCTTTTTCGGACTATAGGTACGTTGTTGCCATCAAATAAATCACTTCTATTGTCCTTCTCTTTAGAAAAAATCTCATCATTGACTTTTTCATGGACAGATCTTCGAACATAAACCTATAAAAAGGAAAGGTTTGAAATGTTCATTATTTAGGGAAAAAAAAAACATAACAAAAACATTCTGTACAGTTTTAGCCCATTGATTGAGAAGGTTTGAAACCCTGGAAAATACTCACAGTGAGAATTGCATGACTACGAGAAGATTCAGTATTCATCTTTGTATTTGCTGCATGACGATTTGTCTCACCAACTTGTAGTAGCTGTAGAAAATGATCAAGATCTTGTACTTTAACTATAGTAGCACCAGGCAATGACACTTCACCGGTCTTTGGGTCCTCATTAATAGGAATATTAGTCTTTTCTGGAGCGAGCAAATCTTGTATAGATTCCATATACAACTGGAACAACAACAAGAAATAACAAAGGAGTGATAAACTGTCATAGCAGTAAACATCCAAAATTATTTTGTAACATATGCAGTCTGATGACAAGTGAGCATCATAGTGAGCAAGGGAATCATGAAATGCGCCTATGAAAATAGTACATTCACAATCTTTCAAGCTTTCAAGCCCAAAAACCTATTATCCATTGTGATTTTCTTAAATTGAATCTAAAGAACCGTTCTTACAATGCCTGGCTTGCATCAAATCCATCTTCTCTATACCACATTGGAAATTCAACAGTAGAGGTGAGTTTATTAGCCCCCATATATTCAATTCATCACATACTTTTAACCACATTGGAAATTCAACAGTAGAGGTGAATTTATTAGCCCCCCATATATTCAATTCATCACATACTTTTAACCACAATGGAAATTCAACAGTAGATGTGAGTTTATTAGCCCCATATATTCAATTCATCACATACTTTTAATAAGTAAAAAAATTCATTCAAGACAAGAAAGGGCATGGCCCCAGTACATGGGAAGAAGCGTACTAGAGAGACTCAAGAGGGGAAAACAAAATGACCACCTAGGATCTAAGATTACAAAGATCCAAAAACTCTGAGAAAGACAGTGATACAAAACCCCCTCAGGCCCTCATCCAGTTAAAAGTTCGTCACATTAATGTTTCCAGGTTTGTCCATAACCTTCCAGAATCTTCAAAACTTCATAACATTCTTGTTGTATTTTAAAGCATTATTGAGCAGAATCTATACATTGAAGCAAGCCTATTAAAGAAGATCGAAGCAAGTTTAAGAACTTCAAAGACACGGATACAGGTCATTATCGAAGATGCTCACCCTCAACAACTTTAAATAAAAAAATACCGTGCAAACAGAAACACAAGACAAGCAAGTCTTAATGCAACACTTCAATACCTGCAAATAGGAGACTTCTACACTGTCAGAAGCAGGAGATGTATTGGCAATAATGCCTTCCAGTGCTCTAACCATAATACCTCGCTCAGATTGGTCATCTTTACCCAGCCTTCCAACTGTGTAAGTTTTACCAGTACCTGTTTGACCGTAAGCCATCACTGTCCCATTATATCCATTCAATACACTCTGCAAAAGAATATCAACATTAAATTGTAATAATTAAAGTGCCATTCCATCCATTTTTTTCAAAATTAATTGCTTCTTTGACAATGGAGATAGGGATATGAATTTAGGCTTCAACTTGAACAATTAAAATGATTACTCCTCCATCCCAAATTGTCTCATGTTGAAGAAACACAAATGTCAAAAAGAATTATTAGCTACCAAAATTAATGTGTTGCACATCATATATTTGTAAAGTTCTTACTTTAAAAAAAATAGCAATAATTGGCTATGATGTCCAAAATTTCCCTTTTTTAATTTAGATTGATATCTTTTAGAGATTTAGGCTTATTTAGATTAAGGGTAATTGGAAACTTGAAAATCTTAATGCTTTGAGTTTTTTTTTTTTTAATTGACACTAAATTTTTTTATGGATGAGAACGGAATGTGTCACATCCAATTTCAGATGGGGAGATTTAAAAGCCACATAAATTCATGCATCCAAGGAGTCACACACAAAGAGCATTTCAAATTTGTCAGTGTCATACTCATAAAGCAATTTAGAGCTGGTAATCCCCAAGCAATAAATTTACAATCTTCTAAATTGCTAATCTATGCTGTAAAGTAGTCTTCAGCACAAGGACTTCCCTTTAAAGCTGCATGGTTAATAAATAGTTCTTAAAACTGTGACTTAAACGATAGTTTTCACTTTACCTCAACTACAGGTTTTGCAACCACATCGTAAACACGCTTTTGAGAGGCAGTTTCTGTAAAAAGTTCATCAAATCTATAAGACTCAGAACTCCAGTTGTTCTTTCTCAACTTTAACCGCTTCAGCTACATGGAGGCAACCGGCATAAAGAAAAAGAACCATTCAATTAATCCAAAGGTTCTGGTGGCTAGAGTTTGTTCAAAACATAAAACATGTGTGTGTGTGAGAGAGAGAGAAAGAGAGAGACAGAGAGAGAGATTTAACATCAGTGTAATCTTTGAGTGGTACATATAAATCACCTCTGGTTGTAACTCAACACAATCAGAAAAATCAGCATCTGAAAGGAGATCTTCGGCATTTCTTGGTCTAAGTCTGACAGCAACTCTCACCCTTCCAGGAGCTGTGCAAAGGATTAAATCCAAGAACTTCATAAATAGATCTTTCAATCTAGCTTTGGCAATTTGTAATCACATTATGTAGGAGGGAAATGAATTTTACTTCATTCAGTGAAGCAATATTATGCACAGAGAGGCAGCTATAGATTTTTTTGCCTTATAATCAATCTATTCCTTTACACCCCTGGTTGTGAATGGTCATACTAAACAAAGTTGCTTATAGCCTCATTTTGGACATTAAGTAGCTCATGAACAACGTTGCTTCTTTGTGTCTTAATTGATGGGTTATACTCAAATTCATTGTAAGTTAATAATATTAAACGAGCTCCTTCATTATTACCCCGGGACATTGTGAACCGATTTAAAGAGAGATTCCTGACAAGTTTGATTCAAAACCTTTTTCCATAGGAATCTCTCTTTAAGTTTCTACATGTATCTCTGATGCCATAAAATTGCCAAAAGAGACTTCAAATTCTCTCACCCAATTCAGCATTCCATCCCTTCAGGCTTCAAGGTTCAAATAATACCCAAGTTTTCCCACATCTTCAAGCAGCCACATAAGTACAAGAAAAGAAAAAATTATAAAAGGAATATTTGAAACTCACATCCCCACAAAGTCAAAAGGAAAAACCGCTTAACGCAGTCGTACAATCTAAACAACCCAATATAAATAACAAATAAACCGAAGCATTTGAAACTCAAAGATTACTTTGCGCTAATCCTAAGAAATAATCACATTTGAAAAACCCCATTATTGATATATAGCAGAACATACAAAGATAAGTGCACAGTTCATATGCGTGTATACAGAGAGAGAAAGACAGAGACAGGGACAGAGAGAGACCTTCATCGGCGTCAAAAGTGTGAGTACGGGAAGTGGGGGTGACAGAGCGTCTGGAAGAGGTGGTGGGCTTCGGCCGACCCGGATTATGATGGGTTTGAGCAAGAGACAGACCATTTCTAGCAGACGAAGAAGAAGAAGAAGAAGAAGAAGAAGAAGAGTAAAAAGAAGAAGACCCATGTGGTGGATGAGGAACATGATGATGCGCTTGTCTCTCAGGCCTATTGGACGACCTGGAAGCCATGCCTATTCGACCCCAAAAGACAGAGTTGTCACAACATTCCTTCTGGTTCCAGATACAGACCAATGAAATAGAAAAACCCAACACAGATGTCCAAAGAGAGAGTTGTCAAAAGTGGGTTTGGCAGCAACTACTGTCAATCTTCTATAAAAAATTCCAAAAGAAACAGTCAAAGCAGGGTTGAGGCCGGCACGACGCAAGCTTGCTTTGAGAAAGACAGCGGAACTGGCCGTGGCTCCGTTCCCGCGTTGTTGCGTAGTTTTCCGTTGCGTCGGTGAGTGATGAGACGGCAAATTATTTTTCAAAAAGAAGTTCTGCGGGCTACACCAGCAATCTGTAGATGACATGACATAAAAAATCCAAATAGGCCCCGGCCCGGGGCATATTTGGAATTTTTTATGCAGGTTTAGCGAAAAATGCGAGGATACGTCTATTAAAGAGTTGAGCTTTTAATTCTAAAAAAAATTGGAAGGACTATTTTTTAAGGAAAATGTTAGGTTCTCCTCAGATTCTTTTCGACGCTCTCTCGCCTTATATAAGATTACATTTTTCTCATAGTTTTTCTGCTGTTCCTCAGTTATGTAGAATATTTAATAAAAATAAAATCAGAATCTTATATTTTGCTAACAAATTAATTTTATGGTTAATAGTTTTTAATCTTTAAAACTTGTTTTGGATTCAAATTAAACCTAAGGGTGGAAGGTTAACCCTTGGGGATGATATCACCCAAAATGGATTTGATCATCTAAATTTGATCTTTAATGCCTCAATTTTGTTGTTAATCGCCTCACAAATTGTTAATGCTTAAATTTGATGCTAATGCCTAAAAACCGATGGTGAGCAACTTCAATTTTATTTTTTTAAATCATTATGAAACCGAGAACACTAGAACTCACAGAACCCCAGCATTTTCCTATAAATATGATTTAAGAAAAAATTATTCCATCACCACAAAATTGAGACATTAACACCAAATTTAAAATTAAGATGATCAAATCCATTTTTGGTGATACAATCCTAAAGGGTTAACCTTCCACCCTTATATTTTAGTTTTGAATCCAAAATAAAAAAAAGTGTAATTTGATTTCAAACTTTTGTGTAATCAATTAGATTTTGCCATTAATGGTCAAGATCCTCAACATGAGATTCTCCAATTGATCTGGAGATCTTCCCTTTAATGTGAATAGGAAAGAGCTTGGGAATTGGGATGGCTTCTTTTTTACCCTTTTATTTTTTTTTCTTAGGCCAGGCTGGATTTTTTCACCCAGCAGTGAAATAAATAATTTCTTTTTGAGTTAATATATTTAATTGAATATGTTCAATTATTAAATCATAATCTATTAAATTTATAATAAAACAAAAATTGGAGTAAGTTCGGCCAAATCGTAGAGGACACTAAAAGGGTGCTGTAAGCATTAGGAAATTGGTAAATCTGTCATACAAAGTAAAAAATTAATTATGCTGCACACGCAAAAGTTACAGTAAAGCAAGACATGGATTATGTATGGTTGGAAGAAATTTCAATTGTATCTTTAGAGCACCATGCTCTATTTTCTTAAAACTTTGGCTCTAGATTTGTTAGAAATGATTTAAGTATTAAACATCTTATATATATATATATAACAAAATGGGATAAGATTTGCCGGACAAGATTGTGTATTGTGGTTATGTTTTTTAAGATTGATTTATTACTTTTTGGTAGTAGACAATTTAAAGAGAGGATTTATTTTATTTTATTTAAAAGAGAGGATTCTAAAGCGTGTCATCAATGAGGAATAGATTGGTCGGATCTTCTTTCCAAAAAAAAAAAAAGATTGGTCGGATCTTCTATTTCATTGATTGATTTCAATTGTGAGTGGCTTGAATGACTTTTAAGGGTGTTGCCTTTTAGAATAATGCTTAGGTTTGAGATTAATATAATCAATCCATTACGAATCGTTTATAGGAGAGGATGAAAATTAAAAATTAAAAATAAAGAAAGATATTCCATAATTTTGGTATCTAGGATGTGTAAAACCATCACCTACTTCCAAACGGGTTTAACAGATTAAGACGTGAGGTTTGAAAAAAATAATTGATTATGTTTGTTAACGTGCTTTGGAAGTGTTTTTTTCTTTTTTGAAAAAAGTGTTGTTATATGATATAAATGTAAAAAAAAAATTGGGTGCTTTAAGAGTATTGTGTTTATATTGTTTGTTAATGTTTTTGTTTTGAAAAGGAAAAACAAAGAAAAAGAACATTATTTTGGATACTCTCGATCCACATTCCATGAAGTGGCCGTGAAAATCATCGTTGACACTCCAGAAGTGTGAACTTGAAAGTGTGAAAGTAAGAATGTGTATAACATTTCTCAATTTTGAATAATCAGGACTGCCTTTAAACGCATTTAATGAAAAAGAATACAATTTTTAAAAACATAATTAAATATTCGATAAAATCGCAATTGATCTTTGAAATTGCGGTTCAGCCTTTAAGAATCAGATAATACATTTTTTTTTTTTTTGACATATCCACACAAGAGGGAGATTATGCATCTTTTAAAATGCACCCCAATGCGGTTTGAAATTTTATTTTATTTTTCATGTTTTCATACTTACTAGCAAATGAGAATTTTTTCCTCAATTTTGTTTAAAAACATGTGTTTTACCTCCAAAATCGTGGGGTCAAGTGAACTCAAAAGTCTTACCTAATTTATTATTTCTGAAATACTACACACATTCCTACTCCCACACTTCCCAATGTGACTTTTTTTTTTTTTTTTGACATATCTACACAAGGGAAGGAGAAGGAGATTCAAACTAGTGATCTCTACTTCATGAGGTGTGGTCCACTGTCGATTGAACTACCACTTGAAGACTCTAACGTGACAATTAAATTTACCATTGGATTCAAAATTTAAGAGTGAATGTGTACACCATCTTTATTATTATTATTATTATTATTTTAATTCTAATCAAATAAGAGAAAGTAGGTTACAGCCTTACAGGGGATCAAATGAAAACATCAAAAGGGCGGGCACTCCAACAAACAAAGCCCTAATGGAAAATGTAGCAAAGATACATGGAAAGATAAATGTCTAAAATGACCAAATAGAGGGAATGGTCCAAAAGGACAAGACATTAGGCAATAATTTCATTCATGGTCCTAAAGAAATCATAAATAAGCCGGGCCTTTTCCTAGGCCACACAAGGCGTTACTAAAATGCATAGGAACTCAATGAAGAGTCTTATGCAATAAAGACAACAATCACGGTTAAATGAATGTTGTAGGGGTGGCAGTGCAAAGAACCAAGATAAAGCCGTTGAAGGTCGAACACTAGCAACAAAAGTTTCCTCCACGAGATCAAACCACACCAGGTCAGAAACAATAACTCACAGAATTTCACTATTTTACTATTTCTTTGTCAAGACTCTTTGTTCATAAGAATTTGCATGAGGCAAGAACCCCTTAGTGGTCATCCAATGTGGAAACTCTATTGAACTCATGCATAAAGCAAACACTTTGATCTTTTTCTTTTGAGTGGGATTCTTATAACAAGAGCAAGAGGTCGGTTGGTGCATCCATCGTATGATTTGTAGGACCTCTAATCTACAACTTGATTAGGGGCGGGGGGCACATGCAGTGTGTTTTTTTGACAATGCAATTGCAATCAATCACGCAAGTGGTCGAATTTCGTTGGTCATAAATTATATAATTCGATTTTCTTTTAAATAAATAAAAAAATTGATGACAAGATTTGAATTTGCAAAGAGTAGTTGTACGATATATTAAATATAATAAATATAGCATATAGGTTTGTTTTGTAATGTTTGTCGTTTTTAGTTGCCGTCCAGTACAGGTTGTGAAACATCACCATGTCCCCATTCTTAACTCACAAAACCTAACCACTAGTTTTATTCATTTATTTAGATATCCATCTAATAGGAAATGGATTGCTTGTAATTCGCTGAGGGTTTGATTATGGGACTTTGATGAAGGTTTCATAGATCACATCGAATCTTCTTTTTTCCATTGTATAGTGTTGAGGGTGAAAGCAACTGAGTTGGACAGTGTCAGCTTGTCCGTTGAAGAATCTGGTGGACTGGTGCTTCCCTGTTTGTTTGTTTGTTTGTGTACATTTTCCCAGCAATGTTGTACGTTTTGACCCAGATGCAAGCTGGAGTGGGAAAAAGTAAACGGGCTATTTTGTCTATGAAACAACTGGACAAGGTTAGAGATAGAGATAGAGAGAGAGAGAGAGAGAGAGAAGGGATGATAATGTACAAGAGAAGTACACACCATCCCTCACATGTACCACAGTACCAGAGAGAACCTATTAACATTTCTAAATCATTAGCAGAAAATGTAAATTCAATTATCTAGATAAAATCTTGATTAAAAAAGCAGAATAGTTACATAATCCCTCATATGGACGTGATATCATGTTCCTTTCTTCTTAATGGTTCAAATTATTACAACCCCTGATCTCTAATCAGAAGCCAACAATACTTTTAGCACCATAACCATTTCCTTTACAGGTTCTCCTTTATTATCATCTGCACTATGTACATCTACATGAATGATCTGTCCACTTCTCGCTTTCTCAGTAATAGTTGAGCTCCGAATTACAATAAAGATGACTTGCATTGCTGCAGTCCAACTCAACTCACGTATCAAAATTCTATCACTCCCCCAAGGGGTTGGAATCACAACCCAATGGCTACCACCCATAATAAGGAAAATGAAAACTCCAGCAATCGAGCAGCAGATTTCTTAACTCTTCAACCCAGTAACTTTAGATCACTTTGTTTTAATTCAATGTGCTTCCCTAACCTGAAAATACCAAGACAATAAGCCCAAAAAAAAAATGTTTAGCTCACTAACCAAGAGGAAGTTCAATTTTGATAGGTATGAGAATATCATTTGCACTATCTCATGTAAACCATTTAGCTGATTTGTCCAATATCAAAGTATCAACTAGAAATAAGAAGTGCTATCACACAGGTATATACGAAATTGACTTATATATGTAACACTCGGATATAATTATTGGTGTAATTGAATACTCAGTAACTTTAGATCACTTTGTTTAATTCAATGTTCTAACCTGAAAATACCAAGACAATAAGCCCTCAATTTTGATAGGTATGAGAATATCATTTGCACTATCTCATGTAAACCATTTAGCTGATTTGTCCAATATCAAAGTATCAACTAGAAATAAGAAGTGCTATCACACAGGTATATACGAAATTGACTTATATATGTACGACACACAAGCTCGGATATAATTATTGGTGTAATTGAATACTCATACTTGATACTGTATATTTTTTTAACAAAATTGAATAGCTCAGAAGGAAGGAAAGGCATTGCCGAGAAATGATTTTATTAAAAGTTATCATTCAGAGCAATTACCCAATATCTGTTGGAAGTCTGTAACCACCAAGCATAATTAACCATGTTAACATTTCATCTTCTAAATGTAACAATAATGCATATCCTAATACACATGTATGATGAAAGTACAAATTTGGGCTACCAAAATCATTTAAAATGCCCTATCATCTTGAAGAACAACAAAACTACTTTTTCCCCCATGACATATTAAGCTATACCAGACCATAAAGATGTATATTATCTCAGAAAAAAAAAAAAAACTATAATATTGGTCTAAACAATGAACTGCTATTTAGAGGATTACTATGGTCCACTAAACGTTCCAACATGGATTTCAGTACAACTAAGAGCAATGTTATTTTTGGAAAGGAAAAAAAATGCACTAATCAATGAACCAAAGTTGAACCTCAAGTCCAGCACTTTTCACAAGCTCTCGAACTTCATGTTTCCTCCCATCATGAACCTGCAGGGTCCATATGAGCAAATGAAAGTTAGTTACAAGCAGAAATGCAGCTGAACCAGCTGACCCAGGGAAACACAAAGTAAGCAGCAACTGTATTGGATATCAGAAATTTCTAGAAGACTGGAATAGATAACAAGTACCACTATACGAAGACGAGGTCTTGGTATATCTGGTTGTCGTGGTAGCAACTCCACAGAATCTGGAGCGCAAAGGATGCCATCAACCACTGTTCCCTCGCCGATGGCTATCAAGTGCCGCTTATTAACAACACCATCTATTGCAGCAATATATCTACAATCACAAAATAGAATGTTGTATGTCATCAGAATACAGAGGAATGAAGGTCACATAATTTAATGCCCAAAACTCAAGTAGTGAGACAGAAGAGACCATGAATAGATGGCATTAGCATTAAAGTTCATAAAATGTTAAGCAGCTAAACATGGATAGTTGTTACACTATAATTTAGATCCAAAGCCTGACATAAAAAATTCAAAGCCATTTCCTATGAAATTGTACCGAGTGGTCTCACATAACATTAAGTAATAATTTTAGATGACGCACGTTTTCACAATTATACATTTGTCCCCAATAACCAAAAAAAGAACAGAATGTGTGAACACTCACTCCTTTGTTAAGTTAGATGAAGGATGTGAAATTCTTTGAGCAAAATCTCCTGGAAACAAGCAACATTGAATATGGTTTCAGATAAGTCCATTCAAATTTGAATCCATGATTAAAGAACTCAAAGAAAATATCTTCAAGGCACACGAGGTTGCATGCATAACAATTCACATACCATCATTAGTCACAATAATCAACCCAGTAGTGGCAACATCAAGGCGGCCCACAGTGAATAATCGTGGTTTGGGTAGTCCTGGATTTCTTTTACCCTGGAAATGCAAAATATTGTTTCACTAATTTGCTAAATCATATAAATGTAATGAAATCAAGCCCCCAATTAACTCGTCCACATTACTAGGGTTTTTTTTTTCTTTCTGAAAAAACAAAAATCGACAACAGAAAATATTGTAGAGAAAGTTCTACCAGCACATTACACATACCCAATTAGTCCAAAAATCATCAAATAGGCTCAACACGGATTTAGACTCTTTGTCCCCAGATGAGCAAATGTACCTGTATTGATGTCACCGCATTAATTTTACAGGCACATCACAAAAAGAGCTCAAGCTATAAAATGACCTCGGAGAAAGAAAAAGAGCATCAGCAACAGTAACACACCCTTTAGGTTTGTTCAGGGCAAGATACACCTTTGGAGGCTGCCTCTTAGGAAGGCGGTTCCCATTGACATAAATAATATCCCTTGCAGGATCAACTCGTGTCTACAAACATAAACAAGCAATACATTTCTGTCACTTTGCAGTACTTTCAACCACACATAGAAACAAGAATCTGTGCATGAATGGAGATTGTGCTGACCTGAGGAGCATTACACACAGAACCATTCACAGTAACCTTGCCTTCAAATATAAGCTCTTCGCTATTCCGCCTCGACGCCACTGATTATCACGAAAAAATAAATAAAAAACACACTAACATAATCGGACAGCTCTTCACGTGTAGTAAAAATTGGATATTCTTGGTAAATGATTGGATTACCTCCCGCAGCGGCGAGAACCTTGCCGAGGCGCTGCGCGGGCTCTTTGAAATTCTGATTGAAGAACCTTCGAGCGGCCTTGGAATACTTGGGCTCCACGGAAGCGTTCTCAGGGCTCTTAGCCTTCTTGTTCTTGTTTTTGTTGTTGGTCTTCTTCGTTTCGGTCTCGGCATTGGCCATGGCGTGGAGAAGACGCGCGGGAGGGTGCGTCTGGAGCTTGAGATTTCCATCCTCGCCTCGGACGATCCAGGGAATAAAGAGCTGGCCGCCGGGAAGGGCGTCGGGGTCGGGAAACGGTTCGGGCTCCAGGGACTTGGGAGTGGGCGTGGGCGTGGGCTTGGGCTTGGGCTTGGGCGGTGCGAAGGAGATGTTGAATTGCAAGGAGGATGAGGAAGAGGGGGAAGAGGAAAGTGAACATATTATGGTGCGGAGCGGTCTGACGGTGAGAGAGGTTTTTGAGAGGAATGAGGATGAGAGGTGGTGGAGGGACGACAGTGAAGCCGCTGTTGCCATTTTCTGAAGATTGGGGGAGGAGGTGGGTGTTAGGGGTTTTTAACGGGTTTTTCTCACTCTCTTCCCCCGGTGATAGACGACACGTCGTTCTTTCAGTAAACTACAAGTCGTTTATTCTATAACATATGATAAGAACTTTTGCCACCAAATGCTTCCTTTGTGCTCAAAAGGATGCATCTTTTCTTAGCTGGGCTTTTTCTCTTGTATTTTGACGTGCCAGATAATTTTGTATTTGATGAAAACATTCCAACTCTTTGGTTCAGTGTTTAATTTGAGAATACACGTCTATTTTTCTTATTAGGTTGAGCTACTTTTACGTGTTCATTTTTCTTTGGTAGCAGTGAAAAGCCATGTCCTCGAAATAATTTGTCTGAAACCATGTGTTTTGGACTTGGCCTGAACATTTGGCTCACCTTATTATATCCTCAACCAAAAGGAATTCGATTTCTTCAATACATTCTCCAATCTGCTGGTTTGTCTGAAATAGTTTGAGTTTATCTTCTTTGTTTGTGCTATATGATTAGATTGAAAGGCGATATTGTCAATATTGCAGCTTCGCTTACATTTTACTCTGTCTCTCTCTCTTGATCGATCTCTCTGTAGCCAGATTTTCAACCTTTCTTGACTCTGTAATTATATAGGGCAGGCACAAACTAAAGATGGGATTCACTCATTTATATTATTATACAAAATAAACAAGAAAGAACGGAAACGACTAAGTTATTTATTAATTTCAATTAATCGAAAACATTATCAGCAGCCCATCACCAATTTAAAGACATAGTGCACAATGCTGAAGCATATGTGATCAACCAATTTTGAGAAAAATAACATTATTTCAGCAGATTGTGTCACTGGTTTGAGACAATCAAGTTCATTTTCATTTGTGTAAGCTGTGGCCAAGAGGATCGCATACCGATCTGTTCAACTTAACTTCACAGCAAGGACGGCGGAGAGAGAGGGCCGTTCAAACTTATTTGCACTTTGAAACGAGGTTGAAAATTTGTGGTGAACAATTTTAAGATCGAAAAAAGAGCTGCTCAAAAATCCAGCTCATTTGAGTTATTGATCCTGAATTGCGATAAAGAATGATCAATAATTATACAGCACTTCAAAAGTATTGATGAAATTCATGAATAAAAGTATCAGCACTTACTATGTGTGTTTTCCATCATGGAATTGAGCATTCTTTGATGATTTGAAAGTCTCCAAAAACCCTGTAGCTTTCTGAAACTCTTGCTTCTTTCTCGACCTGTCCCATTTGTGCTCAGTAGCTAATATCTCAATTATGCGTGGCAATGCCCGCCCTGCTGCATCAGTGTCAGAAAAGCAAGCCGGGATCTTCTAGCAATGAAATCAACAGCAGATTCACAGTATTCATGCCGAGCACAGTATGCAACCTCAGCCTCTAGGAAAGGATATCCATGGGCAAGCCTCTTCCCCAGATTTTCATTCTAAAGGACAATAGGAAGAAAAAGGACTACAGAAGTTAACCACCAAAACAAAAATAGGATTCAAAGAAGCTGTCCATCACACTACTGAAATGTGATCTTATGCCATATCTGAATTAATATCATGAGGTACTCCAAGTTTGCTTGTCAACTTATTAGGGCTGTAAGGCATTACCTTTTTCTCTAATATTAGCTCAAGATTTCTGGTATATCTGTTAAAATTGATTTCAATAAATTACCTCTGGATAATTAAGGTAAGTCTCCAGATGACACTAAAAGTTTATACACTATGCACATTAAAATGCCACAAAGATGATTTCATGAATGAAACAACAGAAAAATCTGCAGCCCTCGTGATTCACAGCCCCGTGAACAGGATTCCCATTAATGGTCATCAACATGCTCCAAAACTAATCACTAAACAATACCATAATTCTCTGGTGCAAGAATATCATTGAAATAAAACAATAAAAAACTTTATTTCAACTTTCTCTTTTTCTAGATAAAAAGATAAATTAAAAGTTGAAAAACTAAAAGAATCTGTTCTGCCTATTAAAACACTGACTGCAGCAGTGCTGAAGCTTTGAAACTGCAGCGGGAGGAAGAGCACTGTAACCAGCTGAATCTGGCTGCTTGAGTGGAGCACTGCTGCAGTATCCAAAAAAAGAGGTATCCTTTAGAGAATCTGCAAATCGCCATAGCCAAAACTAGAAATCCAAATATGGAGAACCATTACAAAAGCTTTGGGGAAGGCAGCAAGACGAAGCAGAGGTGGGGGCGACGAGTGCAGCACACTTGCATCACAGAGGCATGTGGACTGCATGCATGAAAGCGGATGGCAGCTGCTGGAACAAAGGATACCAGCAGAGAGGTGGCACTTGTTGAGAAAAAGAACAAAACCAGTAGATCCAACGTTGCAGATGAAAACCAAAGGGAAAAGAAAAAGAGAGAGAGAGAAGAGGAGAACGGAAGAGAAAGGGGGGAAAGAAAAAGAGGAGGAGGATGATGGAGACAAATCCTCTCCTTCAGATCCACCCACAGCAGAGGAAGACAATCTCACAAGGAAATGGAGCGAGAAAAACTATGTTTTCTGGAGTTTCTCTCTCTTCGAACACAAGAGAGTTAAGCTTTTTTCCTAAGGCTTTTATTTGCCTGTTCACAGCAGCATTTAACTTTTGCAGTATTATCTAGCTGCATCAGTTTTTAAAATCAGTTGTCGATGCAATTCATTTAATAAAAATACTTAAGAAAATAGTGTGTACTTCAAAGTTCTAAGAGTGCACATTGTTTTATCTGAGTTTGAGCATGACTATGTTAAAAATAACCATGCCCAAGCAAAACTCTTGGAGGATTGCACATTGGTTCAAGAGGTTATTAAAAACAGTCCTAGATCCCATTCAACTTTCTTTTCTTTACTTCCAAATGCATTTAAGCATGTATGCTATGCTGCAGGAAGTGCCTGTAGTCAAACTGTATGTCAACTATTACAAGTTTAGTTTCATCGTGAAATAAATATAAACAAGGGGATACAAAGAAACCTCCCAAATGTTAAAAGCCACAAAATAAAGATTAGAGCAAGACAACCCAACCTGAGCTATTGCAGCCACTCTTTCAGCCAAACTTCCATATGCATGAGACAGATGCTTCGCTGCAGCTGTGTCCATTACACCAGGAACAACTTTCCCACCATGTGTCTTCTTCATGCGTACATATTGTTGAGCAAGAACTGTAAATGATGCAGGATCCCATCCATCTCCACCAATAAGCCGCAGGTTGTGAGTTAAACAGTTACCGGTTGGGCTCAGTTTTCCAGACTTTATAGCTGCATTAACTGCATCTTCTGCCATGCTGAGAGTACATCAAGTGAGCACAATATGCATAGAAGGTTGGCGTGGTGGGGGGGGGGTGTTGGTTAAGCACACACGCATTCTCATAGGCCTACATCACTCTGATTTACTTTGAAATTAAGTTTATTGGGAGTATTTCAATTACCTACGGTAAGTAGTCCACTTCCCACCCGTAATTGTCACCAAACCAGGATATTCTTCACATACAACATGATCTCTGGAGATACTCTCTGTGTTTTTTGCAGATGGATCCGTTGCCAGTGGGCGTATACCACTCCATGCAGAAAGGACATCTGTTCGCCTTACCTACACTTCCACAGCATTAATTTTGTCAGTAAAAGCAATAGGAAAGAGAAAGACACCCAGATGGAGTCATTAGCACCATCTTTTCGACTGCTTGTAGATTTAGTTATCAAACATCAACATGAGCGGACCTTCACCAGGAAGAAAAGACCTTATAAATAAGGAGTAACACACTAAACCATTAATAACTATCACCATCTGAACTTTCAGATCCCTTGTGACACTTTTTTTTTTTTTTTTAATAATAATAAATAAATAAATAAATCAAATAACAGATCTAGCTTGTTATTTTTGCAAGGAATACATCCAAACTACCATAAGCCCATCAACTTAAAAAATCCTATTAGGAGCTCAGCCTAACAGAACAATGTCCAGTAAGTCTCACTGAGTTGCGCCCCTCTGCGTTCCCCTTAGGAGTTCTCTTATATACTTCCTATGTACTAGGGTTGCGCCCATCTGGACGTTTTCTATATAACATTACTTATCCAAAAAAGTCTCACTGAGAAAATCTTAGTAATATGGATAGGGGCTGTTTAAAAAAATGAACTTGAAAAGAAAAAAACAAACAAAAAAATCTTTACATAAAAAGGTATCTGCTATGGTGCAGGATAGACACACAAAAGAGAACAGCATTGACAGTAGAAACATACCTTAACATTAAGGTAGTCACTGATGGCATCCAGTATAAATTGAATCTCATCCTCATGGGGTTCTGGAAGCAAAGTAATGGAAGTGTTGGAATCTGTAGTTCCCGCAACTGTTCGTCCCAACCATGGCAGCATGAAAACAACACGTCCATCCTTAGTTTTAGGAACAATTAAACCCATTCCTTCAGGTGAATAGTAATCAGGGAGAACAATATGTACACCACTGCTGGGACAGATAATTGGTCGCACATCTTTATCAGCCATTTTCCTCACAGAGTCACAAAATGGCCCAGCCGCATTGACAATCACTTTTGCATACGTATCAAACTCTTTGCCTGGTACACTTTGAAATCCAGTAAGGATCATGACAATTGAAGTAACCAAATTTAGTTACCCTAGATACAAGAAACCTTAGTATGCATTAAAACTGAAGTACGCATGCATGCATTAGTCCCTGCAAACACACATTTGAATGTGTGGGTGCACAAGAGCAAGAGAGAGATAGAAAGACGGAAACAATTTCCTTTTTGGTAGAAGAAAGCAGTCTATTTTTTACCAGACCAGTGCATGATAGGGAGGTGAATTTGGTCTCTTTATTCTTAGTGTTGTATTCTCTCAAAGTAAGGCAAGGAGGAGATGATAGAATTTGTTGGATTCCTTTTAGAGAAAGTTTGAATGAGGTCTTATTATCATGTGCTATCCATTCCTACTAGTTCCCCTTTCCTTGGAAGAGTACTTGGAGAGTTACAACTCATTCGAGAGTGGCATTCTTTGTGTGGATGGCAGTATTAGGGAAAATCTTGACTTTTGATAACCAAAGGAAGAGAAATGTTATGGTAGTGGATTGGTGTTATATGTGTAAGAAGAGTATGGAGTCAATTGATCACCTTTTTCTTCACTATGAAGTAGCAAGAGAATTATAGAGTTTGCTTTTCCATTTGTTTGGTGTTGATTGGGTTATGCCTCGAAGGGTGAGAGAGTTGGTGAGTTTGAGAGGTCAGGTGGGAAACTGTAACATTTTGGAAGTTTGGAGGTTGGCTCTTTTGTGTTTAATGTGGTTACTTGGAAAGAGTAGAATGCAAGGAACTTTGAAAATTGAGAGACTTCAATGGTACAATTGAAAAATATTATGTTCAAATCCCTTACATCTGGATAGCAACGTGATGCAGGACAAACACAGAAGTGAGAAGAACTGTGAAAGAGAGAGAAGAAACAGAGAGACAAGCCAAGAAGATGAGAGGAGAAAGAAGCCAAAGAGAGTAGAAAGCTCAGGAAGAAAGGGGAAAGAGAGAAAGGAAGAAGCTAGAAAAAAGCCTAGAAAGAGAGGTGAGAGAGAAGAAAGAAGAGAAGAGACTAAGACTAAACCCTAGAGACTCAACAATTTTATTCCATATCAAAGTTTGTCTCCATTGGAGTACAAAATATGCTTAAATAGACTAAGACTAAACCCTAGGGAATTGCCTATTTTATTAACTTACCTAACATAATTTTATTGACATTCCTGGTAATGCCCATTTATAGAATTAAAAAAAAAAAAAAACTCATAAAACTAAATAAAACATAAACTACTACGCCAAATTAAAACCTAAATAAAATTAAAGGACCCACTAAACTCTTGCTGCTACATTCCGTATCACAGCATATAATAGTTTGCCTCTTTCTAGTTTTCATGAGTTTTTAAATTTGAGTTTTTCATTTTCTCTTGTATACTTCATGTGTAATAGGGTTGTACCCCTCTACGCTTTTCTAATAAGATTGAATTACTTATAAAAAAAAATGATACCAAAAAAAATATATATATATATATACACAAATAAGTCGAAGCTGACTTGTCCCCTCCCAAGAATTGTTTTTCAGTTCTTTCTCCCCTAGAAATAACATCATTTATGTTTTGGAGAGCAAAATTGGTGCATTCATACAAATATAAATCTAAAAATAAAAAACAAAAAGACACCATATGAAAACAGAGATTAACAGTCAGTTAGATAATTTTTTGATAAGTTACAGTCAGATAATTGTAAAGTTTAGTCATCGATTGCTCATAAAAAAATTCATTAGAAAGAAAAAGGTGGAACAAAATCAACATTAAGGTGATAATATGGAAAGGAAGTATTTTAAGTACCTGATAAATTGTCTCGAATTCGTGCTCCAATTATCCGCTCATCAACTTCATCTTTCAGAAATGATATTACTTCTGCATGGTTAAGCACAGCTGCACCAGCTAATGCGGCAGTCAATGCCAGTCCAACATTAAGTCGCGAGTCATTCATCTGGCCATCATAATAAACCACTGTCCCCTTCATGTTTCTATCTTTACCCTTCCTTGCAAGTGTGGGGAAGAGCTCACTAGATTCTTGTGCAGAATAATATCTGGACAAATGTAATAGGCGTGGTCCTGCGACCAAATCGTACATTTTCAAGCCCATCCAGTAATATACTACCTCAAACCAGTTAAAACATGGTGTCATGCATGGTAAAGCATGACATAGGTGTGGTGCATTCTCAATAAGCTGTTTACGTTCCTCTAGCGCATGGAATACCAGCTTCAGCTGCCCATAGTCAAGATTAAAGACGGCTTTCTCCAAGTAACGAACTCCTAAAAGGTAGTCCAAAGAAATACAAATAAACGATTCGCTCAAAAGCTAAAAGACAACTATATATGACATGATCAACACCTACAACTCTTCACAATAAAATATTTATTTCTTTGGCCCATATGGAAATAGAATACATCTACAGACAACCAATCGGATTTGTAACACGAACACATCAGTGGCTGATAACAAGAAAAAAGAAGAGGAAGAACAAGAAGAAATCCACTTCTTTCTCAACTAGTTATGCATATGCCAAACCCATGACCATTGCAAATTTGCAACGAATTCAAACTCACTAAGAAAAGGAGGTCAATGAAAATCAGACACAATGATTGATTCTAACGCACGCACGCATGATCAACCTTATTAACTAATTTTTCTTTCAATTATCAAAATCATAGCCATACACATCCAATTGCAAAGAAACATAATTGCCAATCACGAACAAATTTATACATATACACATACGCATTCGCATGAAAATGGTTCGCGTTTACATACCTCCATGAATGAGCTTCGTGGACCTCGAGGACGTGCCGGAGGAGAAATCCTCTCGCTCGACGAGTCCGACGCGGAGGCCTCTGGTGACGGCGTCGAGGGCGACGCCGCATCCTGTGGCGCCGCCACCAATCACGAGGACGTCGAGCGGGTTAACCGAGCTGGAGCCGATCAGTGCCGACTCCTGGACCGCCCTGCACGGAACGGCAGCGTTAAGGTCGCTGATCCTCTGCCGAATTAGCGACAGCTGGGACCCACCGTTGAGGTCGTTGGCTGACAGCGCGGGCTGGTAGAGGAGAACCGCGCCTCCTGCTGCCGCGGCTAATGCCGCGGCGCACAGGCGGCGGCTCAGGCGAGCCGTGGCGGCCATACGGGTTGCGTTTGGTGAGAAGGGAAAGAGAGATGATTACGGGTGAGGACTGAGGAGGTCGAGAGGATCAATTCGCGGTTATAGAAGGTAGCCTTGGGAATCGGACAACAGGTTCGTTGTTTCTGCACTGAAATGCCTCATGCCTGTGCGTTGATCAGATAAAATAATAATTTTTTTTTTTAAAAAATGCCTGTGTGTGTTGGAACTTGGAAAATGGAAATAGTGGAAACAGTCAGTATGGATTCCAGTAGGACGAAATGGCCATAATAGCCCTCTTCGCACTTAGAAATAGGATCTGCCTTTCTTTTTTTCTTTCGTTACTCTAATTTTGTAAAAAAATATGTGAAAATGAAAGTATATTCTTCCTCCAAACCAGTCTAGCCAACTCATTTAAAATGACGTGGAGTATTTATAAATATTTAAAATATATATTAAATTTATAAAGTCATTAATAATAATTTTATTAATTTAGATTAATATTTATAAACACTTAACACTATTTTAAATAGGTTAGAAATATTTTTTTCAAGTAATTTAGAGGAAATTTATATTCATATAATATATTGATTTAATTAAAAAATTAGAAAAACTCCACTTTAACCTCTTGAACTTTCACGTAATTTTATAAACTCTTTCAAACTTTAAAATTTCTCACTTTGCACCAATAAATTTTCAATTACTCTTAATATGGATCTCTCCATCAAATTTAAATATTACATGATGTTTATATCTCTAACTTTTATATAAAATTCCAACTATCAAAAAGTTTTTTTAAAATTAAGGATATTTGGATTTTTTTTTATATTTTTAACGGTTAAAATTAATGAAATAGTTCTAATTTAGAATAATTCAAATTTCAGGAATCTAAAATAAGAGATTTTAAAATTTAAAAAAATAATAAAATCGTATAAAAATTTAGAGGAGATTAAAGTGAAATTACTCAAAAAAAAAAAATTAATAATTCAAATCAAACGAATTTAAAGATATAATATATAGAAGCTTTAGAGTAGTTCTACGTTTCGAGATATGAAAAGTGTACGTGGATCCACCGCCCACGTTCCAACGAGCTAATAAAGCTGCATGGCTCGCTCGTGACTCACAGCTCTTTTCAAAATCTATTGATTAAAATGGGAACCAAACAGGTCCAAGCCCACCCATCACCGTTCAAACAAGCAGGCCCAAGAGCAACAAGTGAAAGCCCAAGGAGTAGTCTGACACTCCTCGCTCAATTCCAAAGCCTTCGACTCGGCGATCATCTTCCTCACACAGCTGACAGCACAGCCAAGAAGAGAAATTCTCAGCTCGTACAGAGAGAGACATTTCGCTCCAATGGCTCAGATTCCGACCCTAGACAATGCTCCTCTCAATTTCACATCCCTCAGGTATACAAGCCCTAATTTCTCATTTTTATTTTCGTCGACACTCATTTTTATATCAATTCAGCTATTGTTTGCTTCTTTCTTTGTATCATTTCCAGGGAACAGTCTCAGAAGGAGCTCATAAACATCCTTAAGAATGTGAGTCTCACTTTATTATCCTCTGTTTGGTTCCCGAGAAAACAACAGGAAAATAAAATAGTCAATAGAAGTAGTGGATATTTAAAATTTTATATTTAGGATTGTACTTTATTTTTGTTGTTTGCGTATCATTCCGAAAATTTTAGGGCTTAAATATGGTTAGAAATGATACTGAATACTGATTCTTACTTATTTTGTTTGGCGGGGTTTACAGAATCGAGGGAAAAAGTGCTTGATAATCGATCCAAAGCTCGGCGGCTCTCTTTCATTGATCATCCAGACATCACTTCTAAAGGCACTTCTCTTCAACTTTAGTTACGTAGTTTTGTGTCTATTAGGCTTTGTTAGTTTTAATAGAACTTAGATTTATCAAAAATAATAATAATAATAATAGAATTAAAAATATGAAAAAAATTACACTTACTTACTACAGTGTGTAATCGATTAAGCATATTATGGCCTAATAATTTGTCTTTTAGGCATTCTATTGTCTTGGAAAGGATTTGGTTAAAAAAAATTATAGTCCGTTGAAACAAGCTCTGCTTTAAAATAATTATAGTCCGTTAAATGTTGCCATTAACTTCTATTTTTGAGAAATTGCTGCTAATTACAAACAGGAACATGGGGTCGAATTGCGGCATCTTTCAGCTGAACCAATTCAGACTGACTGCACCAAAGTGGTTTACCTTCTCCGTTCTCAGCTTGATTTGATGAAATTTATATGTTCAAATGTTCATAACGATATATCAAAAGGACTTCAAAGGGAATATTATGTTTATTTTGTCCCTCGCCGTGCAGTTGCGTGTGAGAAGGTAGACATTTTTGGCAGTTGATGCGGTTGAACAACTTAAGCTATGAGTTTAATGATCTTAATATGTGTGCATTGGCTGTAATTATCCTTTTGGTTTTGCAGGTCCTTGAAGAGGAAAACATTCATCACTTGATAACTGTAGGGGAGTACCCGTTGTACGTTGTTCCATTGGAAGAGGATGTATTATCCTTTGAACTCGATCTTGCTTATAAAGTATGGAAAAAATTGCTTTGTCTACTTGCTGTGGATTTATGTTAATTATCTCTTTGGTCTTCTGATTTCTTTAGTTTTTTTTTTTTGTTTCAATATTTTTAATGTTTTTTTTATTCATATGCTAGGAAAGCCAAGTTGATGGTGATACTACCTCGCTTTGGCATATCGCAAAATCCATTCACAAGCTTGAGGTTATGTGACTTCTGGAATGTAATTTTGTTGTTCATGTAAAGGATTAAGCGTTAGAACAATATAAGCCTATAAAGTTATAATATTTATTTCAAATAAAAAAAGACTTTTGTGAACATAAACATTTAATAATGATATATATATGTTCGTATTTGTAATTTTTCCTTTAATTGAAAGTTTTGCATTTATTTCTCTTAGTTATCTTTTGGAGTGGTGCCGAATGTGAGGGCCAAAGGCAAAGCATCAGTTCGTGTTGCAGATATCCTAAACCGCATGCAAGTAGAGGAACCGGTTAACTCTTCTGATGTAATTATGCATTACTTCAAGCTCCTTTTTAAGCAGAATAACCTAAAAAAAAGCGTTTTTACCAAATGATGTTCACTTCATTGCACCCCATTGATTTTTTTTTTCTTTTTATATTCTTCAGATGGTTGTGCCAGAGATAAATACACTCATCCTTTTAGATAGGGAGGTATCTTTCTTGTCTTTCTATCTCTCTCTATTTCATTGTATATTTTATGACTTGATCTCGTGCTAGTTGCAAATGATATGCTGCAACTATATTTTGAAACTGTCTCGAGCTTGAAGATCAATTTGGCTATCCTTGGCTGCAGGTGGATATGGTTACTCCTATGTGTTCTCAATTAACGTATGAAGGGCTGCTTGATGAGGTAAGCTGATGTATGGATAAGTAATCAACAAAGGAAGTCCATATTTATGCTGTGCATAATTGTTTATGGCATGACACTGGAATTCTGTGATTGATGGGTATAATGAATTATATCCCTCATGATTTCCTTGTACAAGTTCAATCAGTTTATTGAAGTCTTTCACTCCCCACTCTGATCCCAACAGGGGGTGCCTCCAATCTCCTGCTTGGAGGATTGAGGTCAAATATGCATTTCTTTTATATGTAAATTAGGAATTTAGCTGTGTTCTAAACATTTTAAATTTTCTTTATGTTATATACATGCTGGTTTGAATTAAGTTACTGGGACTTATAATACTACTGAACATCCATTTGTGTTAACATCAGATAGTTTTGGTTTTATTTGTGCGATAGCTAAATTGTAGGGGCTCAATCTTCTAAAGAGAAATTATCTTTAATACTTTCCTGTGTGGGATTGAAATTGGATATATGTTATTTCTGGTTATGTGGATTTTGTTATAAGCTCTCTCTAATAGGTTCACTGCAGTTTCTGCGTATCAATAATGGTTCTGTGGAGCTTGATTCATCTATCATGGGTGCCCAACAAGACGGGAAAAAGATAAAAGTTCCACTTAATTCAAGGTAAATTAATGTCTCCACTTCATATATCTTGCTGCTCTTTATTATTTTTAAATTAAGAAAATAATTTTTCACACTTTGATTGGTTTCTTCCACATTATCACCTCTCACAAGGTGGGACCCACATTGTGAGAGAAGGTGGTCTAGAAGCCACTCATGGTGTGGAACGAGGGATATCATTTAAATTATTGTTTCTGATTATATGAATTTTGTTTCCCTCAAATATGATTAAATAATTAATGTTCTAAATGGTGGCTAAGCCTCTGGAGCAAAGCCTAGAGTTTTCCATGAATTATGTATGTATGTAGTTATGAATAATGTTGAAATATCATTTCTTTCTAAAAATTATCCCCGTATGAATCAAAAGAATTATATTAGAATGTAATATGTATAATTGACTATAATATGCATAATTTGCTGGAAAAGCAGCCAAACAGAGGAACAAGTGTGTACAACTTCTTGGCAGACCCCATGTGGACAGCAAGGAATAAACCTTTTAGTTTCAGATGAGCATGGAACAAAACATCTTTGAAATTCCAAACTTGAGAGTTTCAAAGTGTTTATGCAGTTTCTATTGTTTCTCTATCTGTTATGAAATGTTTTAGTTTCCAGAATAACCTATAGGATGAAACTAGTACCCTGTATTGTATTTAACCAATACCAATAATGGTCATGAAATTATACTGACAATTGAAAGCTGGAGAGGGGTTGGTGTTGGGCTGGGTTGGGATATGGTTGAATGTTTAATCATATTGCTTTCCCTAGAATATGGTCAATAATTAAGACTTAGGTTGCTTAAAGAAAAAAAATTGTAGAGTAAAACCAAAAAAGAGAATAAAAAATATAAATAACAAAAAGAAACCAATTAGAAAAGGTGACAATTTTTTTTGGAAGGAAAATTACTTTATTGGTTGAGTGTTGTCATTTTTTAGGGAATAAATTTGAACGTCTGCTTGTGGTTTCATGAAAAAAGATGAAGGAAAGAAGCCATCTTTTCTCTTCTGTTGTAAAAGTGAGATTGATAAAGTGAATTGTTTGGCATTTGAGAGGAATAGGATAGCCACTTTCTTCCTAGCAGGAATGATAAAACTAAAGCACTAACCCAAATAGAGCTTTTCCTTCTTAGTTGTTTAGTTGCTCTTCTTTTTGTCTTTTTCAATTTTTCTCTCTTCTTCTTGGCATATTCATTTACCGCTGGTGGTTTGAATTTTAGTGACAAGCTGTTTAAGGAGATAAGGGATCTCAACTTCGAAGTTGTTGTCCAGGTTGATCTATTTTAACCAGTTTATGTTACTTTCCATTATAGCTTCTATTTCCAAATCTTTCTCTCTTGTCAGTTGTCTCTGAAAAACTATCGTTGTTTTTCTTGGAGTTCCATTTTCTTAGTTGCCATTTTCAGTATGATTGCAGATTCTACGTCAGAAAGCAACATCCATGAAACAGGACTATACAGAGATGACAACAACCGTAAGTGAATGGTTTAACATATGAACATGGCTTCTCTTTCACACTTATGTTTGTGGCCGAGTTGAATATGTGCATGAAACTTATGTTAGTTCTGAAATAAATTTGTCCAATTTCTCTGCTGTAAAAGTCATATTCCTTAGTGAAACATGTAGTAGCTATAGTTTTTAATTACAAGCTAGGATGCCATTGCATGTATGCTTGAATAATTCAACCACAGAATTGAGGAAATATTTATGTGTCAATGATGCCAGATCAACCTTCAGTATTGTACTGCACATGCGTTTCTATCCTCAAATCACTAAGGCCTTCCCTTTTCGTACATTTTAATGATTTTGTTAATGTTTTCTAATGGACTGCTATATAATGCACAGACACAGACAGTTTCTGAACTAAAGGACTTTGTCAGAAAGCTGAATTCCTTGCCAGAAATGACTGTATGTATTTTTTCCCGTTTTTAATTTTCATTTTGGAGATTTAAAACAGGTGTTTCCAATTGATCCTGATTTGCTGGTAATTATTGCTTTAGAGGCACATAAATCTTGCTCAGCATCTGTCGACGTTCACATCAAAGCCAACATTTCTTGGGCAACTTGACATGGAACACACTATTGTTGAGGCACAGAGTTATGACATGTGAGCTGATTTAATACTGTTATCAACCACTTTTGACAAGTTGATACATGTGATTTTATGCTTTTCATTTTATAATATTGTGATCAGACTCAATTACAAAAGCATGCTTATGTGCTGTATAATTCAGGTGTAAATGGTTTACTGAATTTCAGAACTAAGAATTTATGTTCTACTTTAGGTCACACATCATGTTTGGTTTATTTGACAATCAGCTTCATTTCGATTATCTCCAATAGTATCTTTCTGTTACTGACATTTGTTTAACTTTCAAAAAGTGGAAACTGCTTTTGGACTTATATTTTCTTCTTTGGAATGCATCAGAGCTTTCAAGCCACTCTGCTGAAAGAAATTTGTACTTTTTTTTTTTTGGATTGGTGAATTTTGCTGGCATCTTTTACTTGCAGCTCACTTCAAAACTCAATTGAGTATTATTGTCTTTTTCCCCCTTCTCAATTAGTGATTATACCTATTCTGACTTGCGCTACCAGTATCATTATGGAATAACTGACATGTCTCTTTTTTAAGCAATTGTATCATTTATCTTGTTTTGGTTATAAAAAATTAGCTCTTCCATTACTTATCCAAAAAAAAATCTTGTTTTGGTTATAAAAATCTGTGCATTTCTTCTGGTATCTTGAAGTTATTTCTCAAGATTTATTCTTTTCAAATTGTCAAAGATATGGTTTGTGAATTGGCAGTCCCCTAGATCCTAATTTCCAAAAGTATGAACTGATGCAGATGCTTCGAATACATTGAAGAAATGATCCATAAGCAGGAGCCTTTTGTCAATGTCCTACGTCTTCTCATCTTATTTTCCATTACAAATTCTGGGTTGCCTAAAAAGCATTTTGACTATTTGAGGCAAGGATAGCATGCATATTATCATTACTCTTAATTCCTTGTGATCTTCCATATTTTGATTTTGTTGCCTATTGATTTTTATAGCAATTTTTACTGAAGAACATTTATGAGTGTTCTTTTTATATATTTTTTGAACTCTTGGTATAGGAGAGAACTACTCCACAGCTACGGATTTGAGCACATGGCCACACTGAATAATTTAGAAAAAGCTGGATTGTTTAAAAAGCAGGTTTGGTATTATTTTCCCTTCATAATCAAGCATTTTGTATTCTAATGAGCTCTAGCTCAAATGACTCTTTACCCATAAAGAATTGGATGGAGGATAAGGTTGTGGTTTAAAGCCACTGGGTGTCCATGTTTCCTACCAATGAAAACAAAAATCAAGCATTTCCTATAGATGATTTGCATAGTCTATTGACCATATTAACTGGATTCTTATCAAATTATTGGATTCATGGTGACATCATCTGAACCTTGCAGGAGTCAAAAAGCAACTGGCTTACAATCAAACGAGCTCTGCAACTTGTGGTTGACGACACTGACACAGCCAAGTATTTTTCTTCTTAGACAATGTGATTTGGTTCTGCTTTGTAATTGAAAATCTTAAGAGATACACATTTACATGCAGGGTGATGGTTTCATAACCTGCATGCTTTACACCCAACACATTGATTTCTGTCCTTTTAGTATATATTTCCCTGATTTCATTAAATGGCACAACTACTAAGGCATCTGCATTATGTACCCATTGTAAGAGTTGTTCATTTCGTAGAACTATATAACCTTATTGTTCATGGTGTCTGAAACCAGACACTAAGGGATGCACTGGACAGCATCGTGGACATTTAAGAATAAGCTACCTCAGCTGATGCTGACTTACTTACTGGATGGGCAGAAGCAATTTATAATAGAATGATGGACAAGATCATAATTTGGATCAATATTTTTCTCTTAAATTCTTTGGATCCTTTCATATTGCTGAAATAGAATATGCAGTATGTGGAACTACTTTACGCCGGAAAATAGAATACATTTATCTTATTCTAGCCATATAAAATGGTATTGGTTTTATTTAATTTGTCTGTTGTCTTTCTTATTAACTTTTTAAGTGTTTTCTTATGTAACAGCCCCAATGATATTGCCTACGTATTTTCTGGATATGCACCTCTTAGTATTCGGCTCATTCAGCATGCTGTTCGATCCGGATGGTGAGGTTGATTCTTATTTGCTAAATTTCTTAGAGTCTTGTCATGAGCAGTATAGATTAGTGTCTTTCTTTCATCAGTTCTTTTCAGCATGGATCTTGTAGGAGTTCAACTTTCGGAATTGGGACCAGCTCAAATGATAGAAAACATGAAATTTGATTTTTCTTGGTATTAGTCTACAATTGTTGGTAATATTCCTAATTGTCAATTTGATTTTGAAAGAAAAATAAAACCCCAACTGTTATATGGTTCCAAAGCTAAGCAAGTTCAATGTGATTGGGAGCAGCCAATGGGACTGATCTCCTGATAGTGGATCACTAGTCCCACCATGCTTTAATGGTTTATCTCAAATCGACAGGCTTGGCTCCATGTTCCTGGATTGACAGAATTCTAAAATTTCCACATTGAGTGATACAAAGCCTATTAGGTTTTTGGTGTCAAAGTTCACACATCATGTGATACCTGGATTTCTGGGGTGTGTTGATTTATCTTCATAAATACTATATGAAGGTTTTTTCTGCAAATACTCTAACTGCAATAGGACTTCCCAGATTTACACACATGCACACGCACACCCATGCACACATGTAGGCAATTGCATTTCTGTATATTAAAAGCTTTGCTATTTTATTGTTTTGACATTTGAAACATAGGGGACACAGCCTCTGCCTTGAAGGCTTGTAGCAGACAAGCTTATTATGCTTTCTAGTGTTGTGTAACAAAGCAAGGATGCCTTGTTCGAATTTTGCGTTATGTTTATATATGTCTGGTCTTACAGAGAGTGATGTTTAGGACAAGATCTAAGGCTTTGTTACCTTTGTATGGTTTAGGTCGCTGAGACAAGTTTCTTTACTAGACAGGTGTGTCTAACATGTGGACCTCTTGATTGTATGGCATTGGAACATGGCCATAACATGGCCTTTCTTGATCCCCTGTGTACCTCACTTATTTTAGGGCCTATAGAAATACATTGGCTCCATGGGATAAAAGTCAAGACACCATTACAACAATGACTGCAATTGTTCCAACTGATCTGTTATTTTGGATTTTGAGTTTGCACTATATAGGCAATTTTTTCTTTCTCAAATGTGACAATTTGACCCTTCAGGCGTCCTATAGAAGAAATTCTGAAGCTGCTACCCGGACCACATTCAGAAACAAAAAGAGTAAATCCCTCTCAATTATTTATTCACTCTCTTGCTCTCATCATCCCCTTTGCAATTCAAGTTTGTAATCATGTTATTTTATTTTACAGGGCAGATTCTCAAGCAGCCCATCATCTGACACCTTGCAGGGAGCTTTGGCCAATACGGACAAGTATGTTTCATTCCTTCTATCTAGGATTTTCTTTCCCTATTGGCATTCTTCTGTCGGGTCATGTTTTCTGTAGTAGTACCAACTCTTTAAATTGCTAGAAACCAGTCCAGATGCAAGAAAGTTGAACTTTGCTGATTGCTAAGAAGCAATATTGGGCTATTTAATTATTTATGATTATAGGGCAATGAAATTCTTGATATCTATGTCATTTTTGTTGTTTAGATTTTTGTTTTCCCGCTAAATAGTTTTCAAGGGAAGGAACTTCTATTACTGAAGCAGTTGTCACTAAATTTTTACTGCAAAAATCATTTCAAATGCGAATTATGCAATCCATTTCCTTTGTTGTGATTTTTTAACATACTTACAGAGTTACTGATGGAAGGCGCTCCATAGTTCTTGTTGTCTTCATTGGAGGGGTAACATTTGCGGAGATTGCTGCTCTTCGATTTCTCAGTGCTCAGGTACGTAAACTTGGTGCATATCCCGAATCTACTAATTTGATTCAATAATTTTTGGTTCATAACAATACATACAATTTCTTTCTTTCTTTTTTTTTTTTTTATAAGCAATCGGAATTTATAAAAGCGAAAGGGCACACTTAAGAATACATGTTTTTCAAACTTCAAATTTGAAATTTCTGAAGATGACTCTGTCCATGATTGTTTTTTGTGCATCAGTCTAATCTGTATGTATGTGTCCAATCAGAGATTTAATTTAGTTAGACACGATCAATTTCATGAAAATTGTGCATCATGTTGGTGGTTCAGACCAGTTAAACGAGTTACAATTATGTTTAGTTTTCTCAAATGTTTGAGCGTAATTTGTGCTTGCAGGAAGGGATGGCATACGATCTGATTGTTGGGACAACCAAAATTGTTAGTGGCCACACCTTAGCTGAAACATTCGTGGAGAAGTTGGGCTGAGGTGTAAGATTTTTTTTCCGTCCGTCTGTTTGCTTGTTTGTTTTGTTTTATTATTTTATTTTATTTTTTTGTAAAGTCTATTCGCAATGAAAGTGATGATATATTTGTTATCTTATTGAGAGTATCATTTACTGTTGCTCCCTCCGTTTTCCTGTAATAATGGCAGTCGGTCCTCCTTAGACTATAAAAAGAACAAAGAAAAAGAAAATGGCGGTCTACTCTCCTTTGGTATGACTTTGGTGTCAGTCGCTGTTGCCAGAAAATTGAAAATGAGAATATTCAAGCACGGAGAACAGAACTGTGAATGAAAATATTCCACGTTTTCAGTATTTTATTCCTGTTATAAACATACACGTCACCAACATGTATCGATGTTGACTTTTAGTTTTATATACATTGAAATTTACCCAACAACACCGAACATTACAACATCTAGAATGGGGAATAAGTGGGTTTCAACAATCAAAACCAATAAAAATATTGCACCCACACGTTCACCAAAATCAAATAAAGCAATAAAGATATCAATGAAATGGAAATTTTTTGAAGAATACTTAAACAGCAAAATCAATCCGGAGGTGACCAAAAATCGCTTCATCGCTTCAAACACGGGGGAAGGTGATTGATTAAAAAACACGCAGTATGAACTATAAAAGCATAATCCCAATGAATTGGGGGATAAAACTATGAGCAAGAAGTGAAAGACTGGTTTCAACAAAATGTTGTTTACGTTCTCAATCATTCTACATCAGTTTGTAAAAAAAATTTCGTAAAATTTGTTTGCAAGTGTTACATTTTTTTTTTTTTTTTGACAAATAGCTTTCTAAAGTTTAGAAAGTAATGGAACACTTTTTTTTTAAATGTCTGTACTTTCATAAAAGTTGTTAGAAAACATTAATGAGCCACATCATCACCAATCATCACATGACGTGTCACTAATTTGGCCAAATGAATCAAGGGAGTAGTCAAGCCACCCATTCGGCCAAACCTTTCTATTGTTAATCACTTTTTCGTGTTGCTTTTCGTTTGGGGGCATGTAAGAACACAAGAAACCTAGAGCTCAAAGTCCCACTCCACTTCACAAACGACTTTTACAGCAATAAATCTGGCAATGACAAAGTCCATTCCAATTCCAGCATTTACAAAGAATTGTTAATGTCAAGTAGTGGCTGCCTTTATTTATATAGCAATAATTGTTATTTAATAGACTTGTATGTATGCCTTTATTTATATGAATGGAGAAGTCTCCTCCGAGAAGTAAGTGAGAGACGATCATAATCAATAGATGTTTGAGTCCCATCGTATTTTAGGTATTAGTTCTTTATCAATGGAGAATATTTCAACCGCAATATATTTGATGATTTTTTTTCATTATTTTTTTATTTTTTAGAAATGTAAACAATCATGCGTCCATCTTATGTTGTATGAGACTTGTACTTTGGTTAATGACAATAAATATTACCTTTTGTTTTTTTTATTCTTTCGGTCGTTACATTTGGCTATTTCCCATCCTCTTAAAATTTGATGTTATCAATGTATTAAATTTTACAAAAAAAAAATAAATAAATAAACTTTTACAAACTGATGTGCCGTAATATGATTGCATTTTTCAAAATTTGAATTTATCCCATTTTCAACTATGTTGTGCTACATCAGTTTGTAAAAAAAAATTTGTAAAATTTATTTGTAAGCCTAGCATTCCTCAATCCTTGAAATAATTCACCTCCATAAATTTTATCACTGTAACATAAATAGACATCGCCAACAACATACAGCAACATTTATATTTTAGTTCTGATTTACACATGAATAGATCTGAGACCTGATACTTTTGTTCTTTTTGTGAAAAGCATATACATCAAAAGATGAAGTTGATGAAGCAAGACAGGTAGAGTTACAAATGTACCTCGTTCATCCAGTTTCTCGTACAAAACCCGTTTAAGGCATGACAATTTTCTGAAAATCAATGTTGATTGTCATGCTGCCCCTCGTTGCAAAAGACCAAGTCCTGAAAATGCTAGTCAATTTTGGAAGTGGAACAATCGATTATTTTCTCCCTTTTCATGGATGCAAACTATTGGATGAACTACAACCCATCTTAAACACCACCTCACAGCCCACACGCATACTTGTTTGTGAATGAACACCAAGCCAAGCACTGAAAAGATGGAAGGAAGTATATATTCTTAGACAACTCAGATGGATTTCCTGCCCAGAGCATATTGAGGAACTATACTTTTCTTTCATCCGAACAATAGCAATAAAATACTCCTAAAACGCACACTCGGGATTCTATGAATCCACATCCTCATCCATTCGTTGAAGCAGCTCTAAAATATTTCCAGCTTTTCTCTTTGCCCTGTCAGTGCCGTTCTCTGAGAGTTCCTTCAGTGCCTCTTCCGCACCAACCTCCCTTGCTAGTTTCAACTGCTCCAAATCACCTGTGCATAGAGACCACAGTACTGCAGCAGAATTCTCTCGATTGCGTGGGGAACCAGTTCTAATAACCTCCACCAGAACAGGAATTGGGTCCGCCTGAGCAATTGCTGTCTTCCCTTCAGGATGACTCGCAAGAATGGCCATAATTGCTAGTGCTTCATCCACCATCCCACCCCCAGCATCCTTCAACAATCTCATTAGTGGGCCCACGATACCAGCCTTTACAGCCTTTGCCTTGTTCCCCTGATAGATTGAAAGATTGAAAATAGCGGTGGCAGCATCTTTTTTCCCTCTAGGGGTCCCCTCACAAAGCAACGTTATAAGAGCTGGGATAGCCCCTGCCGCCCCTATTTTCACCTTGTACTCATCTATTACCGATAAACTGAAAAGAGTTGCAGCTGCATTTTCTCTAGCTTCCATGCTGCCATTTTTCAACACATCTACTATATCAGGTATGGCTCCTGCATTTACAATAGTTCCCTTGTTACTCTCATTGATGGAAAGGTTGAGAAGGGCTGTAACAGCATGCTCCTGGGTTCGGGGATCCAGAGAGGATAATAGTTCTACGAGAAGTGGTATGGCTCCTGCATCAGCGATACACACTCGATTATCTGCATTCCTCTTTGCAAGCAACCTGAGCTCACCAGCAGCTGCTCTTTGCTGTTCCGGATCCCCATTTGCAAGTTTTTCCAGCAAGGCCTCAACAGCAGCACGATCGCAATCAGAAGCTTTGCTTCCGTATTTCTTGCTTCTACAATTCGCTTGCTTTTTTGGTAGCTCAACACCATTGCTCTCACACCACAAAGCAATCAGACTCTTCAAAACGTAGTTAGGTGTTAGGGCTGTGTGCAACAGAGTCTGTTGTGTCTTGGGACAGGTTTTATGTCCTGCATCAAGCCATTTTTGAATGCAGGACCTTTCATAAGTCTGTAAAAGAGAAGAGTAAATGATTCATTAATAATGGCTATCAACACAGATAAATAGTTGTAAACTTAAATTGTGAAGGCAGCTGCCAGGTTATACCTGTCCAGTAGAGACAATCACAGGATCTTTCATCAATTCAAGAGATATTGGGCATCTGAAATCATCTGGGATAACAGGAGATCTGTGTTTAATCAAGCCCTTTTCACCCTCAGAGGTGTCAAATTGTGGACTTGCAATCAGTACCCACTCCTTAATCTTCTTAAACAACGTTGACATTTCTTCAAAGCACTTACCCGGATCTCCATTACTCGAGATAATTAATTCATGGAATGCAAGTGACTCTTTCTTTACATCATTGATAGTCTTGAGATGCAGCTTTTCTGAAAGTCTTTTAAGTATTGCAGGGTCAAGGTCTTTTTCTTTCAGTGCCAAGGCTAAATCCATGTCCAGTTGAAAATCAAGGGAGTCTTTTCTTCCTTTGGCTCTTTTGAATTGAGCATGTACTAGTTCAATCTGAAGGAAATTAAAAAAAATAAATAAAAAAATGTCCCACTTATTCTTAAAACTTTCTTTCATCAATGGTCAACAGTTTGAAGTAAGCAGTTAATTCTCTTCCAAAATAAATAGGATTTGAAGAATTACCTGTTCGCGAACCTCCTCAGAGATATCAAGATTATCATAATGAATCTCACTCAAAGCTACTTCAATTTCTTCTGTCACCTGGTGGAACTTCTGTGCAATATTTTCCCTTTGCAGAGCCTGTGACAAGCGAGACGTTGCTTACCTCAATATCAATTATTTCCATCAACTAACTTGTTTGGGAAGAAATTAAGCCAAATGGCACACAGTAAAAGTAGGCAGCTTCAAAGCTTTCCGTATGGATGGGTATATTAATTTGTATTAGACAGTAGAATTACTTGCAAAACAAACAAAAAATCAGCTTTGTGAAATTAATTTTTCAACATGCAAATTCCAAATCCAATCTGATAAGAAAACACAAATTCCAAATTCTTCAACCATTTGATCCCAAGCGAACAAGTCAAAACGAAACACACGCTCGTACGTTTTCTCAGCGACCAAACAGAAACTAACTAAACTCGACCAAAACCCTACCTGGTAGAGTTTGCTCCCTCCGTTGACCGACCCGAGAACGTCCTTAGCCGAATCCAGAGCGATTCTCAGCGATTCCAAGGCCTTGACCTCCTCTTCCCCGAGCTCCTTCTCGCTGTCCCTCAACTCCTCGAACAGAGGGCTCAGGAGCTTCACTCTCCGCACCAGGCTTCCGTACATCTTCTTGCACGCGTTTCGGCACTCGGGAAACTCGGAGATCGCCTTCACCGACTCCACGAGTCGACTCAGCACCGAGTCCTCCGGATCCTCCATCGGGCCCATTCGGGTCGCCCCGGCTAAAGCCACGATATCGATATTAGAGGGATCTGATTGAATCCGAGGGATTGGGATTGGGATTGGGCGGGGAATGCCGGGGATGGAAAAGGACAAATTGAAAATTCAGAAACAAATGGATTTGCAGAGGAAGATGATCGTGGATTGAGGCTTAAAAAGAAACAAAAAGAAGAAGACGATTATATATATATATATATATACACATGAAATTATTATAAATTGTGTGCGTGTTTTGGCAGAAATGGCAATTTGAAGGTTGAGAATTGCTTGCCGAGTCTTGGTTCACTGCTCATCGTTGAACGCTGTGGTGAAGGTGGTTGGAACGGAGGAAGTTGACAGAATTGTCCCTTCTACACGCCATTATGTATTGAAAATATATAAAGAAAGATACTTCGTATTTAAACAATATTCACAAAGGGATTGCTTGGGTGATAAAATGGTCTTCGATGAATAATGCTCGCCGCATCCGCGTAAGTGGTTAATGATTTTTTCAAATCGCTTACTAAAGTGGTTACACAATAAGCGGTTAATAATTACCGTTTGTACATTTTTGACTGAATATTTGTTCAAATAAGGTCGAGCTCGAATAGGATCTCATATGAGATCGCTCTATTATAATGTAATAAGATTATAATTTTATTACATGAAATTCCCGTTGTTATAAAAAAGTGCATTTCATACAAAACCGAGGAAAATATTCCTTTCAGGAATTTTTTGAAAAAAAAAAAATAGTAATAATAATCAAGTTTTCAAATCGCAATTAACGAGTACATTTTTAAAAATACATCGTTTTAAAAGCAAAATCTCTATTTTGTCAACTATATTTCACGTCTTAAGACTGTTAAACCAAACTTATCCTAACATGATTTTAAAACTTTTCTTCCTATTTGAGGAATAAAATCGATCATATATTGTTTTCAATTTGTATCGAACAATTTGTTTCAGTGATTGCTCTTCAAGTTCATTGATTTTAATCATTAAATCCAAAATAAAAGCAAGTAAGCAACTATGTATGCATTCAGCCTATATATCGATCTAGTGTTGTAATTTTCTTTTCACCGAATTCAGATTACTTTTAGGGGAAATTTTACTTACCTTCTAAACTTTGGTCATTTTTGCAAATACCTTTATAATGTTTAAAATACTCACTTCAGACAAGTTTGGTTTTTTCACTTTACTTCTTACATACAAAATCTTGAAATACCAATTTTACCTCTAATTCCAAAATTAAAACTACGTCGTTTTAGAAACGGTATTGTTTTGGAGTTAAGGGTAAAATTGGCATTTTTTGTACAGAATGAGTAAAGTAAGAAAAAACCAAACTTTAATACATCTAAGTAAAGGTTTTGAACTTTGAAAAAATATTTACAAAAACCATAAAAATTTATGGGATAAGTGAAGTTCCTCTTACTTTTATTTGACAAAATTCTTAGAGAAATTCCATAAATATTATTATAGCGCTGCGAAGTACCAATTTAAGGGTATTCCCGACCATATGAAAAAACATATCGTGTGGTCCAGGCACCCTTGCCGTGTTATCATCAAAGCAGCTGTTTTCCTTCCCGCGCAGAATTGTCAATTGGACGGTAAGGGTCTTTCCAAGAACCTGCTCGGAAAGCCTAAGCCCAAGGCATAACAACGACCACATCCTCAATTGAAATGGATAATATCCTGTCAAAAAAAAAAAAATAGATAATATTTATTTGGTATAATATAAGGAATAATATTATAAATTTAGTTTTTCAACTTTAATGTTAAGACAATATTATTCCTCATTTACACTAAATGAATACTCTCCATTTGAGTTGAAATGGAAAGGATCTTGTTCCGCCTCATAAGATTGGGTTAGGACGCATGATTATTTAAATAACAAAATAATAATAATTTATCAAATTTATTGGGGTTGAAATATTCAACATTGATTAAGAACTAATAACTAAAATATAATGTAGTTGATAAGCAAAATGTAGCCCTTATGGCTATACACTTTTCTGGGCGTGCTCTACATGCACGGTTGTTGCTTCACCTTTACCAATGCTGCTGTCCGTTGGTTTTGTATTTTTCTGTATTTTATTTATTTATTTATTTTTGCAGTTTCTTTGTAATTTGTTTGAATAAGGATTGTTTAAACCCTTGGGTTATAGATATAAATAGTTTCTTAACTTTCGGGTTAAGGAGGACGAGTTTCAGCATTAAGTTTTCTGCTCCCAGAGCTGATAAACATGAACTACATACGTACCTATGCACTGAGTTGAATTCATTTGAACAAATATGTTGTTATAACTGAAAATTAGTAATGGGTTAGCAGATATTGATGTCATAGATAAGTCTTGAATATCATATTATTATGTATATGTCTATAACTTAAAACTTTGTAACTTCGGCTATCATGATTTTCTAACAACTTTTGTTATGTGATGTGTCATTCATTAATTAATAAAACTAAAATAATTTCCCCTAAAAAAAACTAAAATATAATAGGCCTTAATATTTAATTAATGGATAAACATTGAATTTATCAAGCATACCCAATTGTAGATAAAATTTAATTGAATATCTCTGAATTGTTCCAACCATATAAAACATTCTAGAGCTGCATTTTTTTTTTCTCACAAAAAGTGTAAATAAAAAAAGAAATTTTTATCCATTTTAAACTGAGAAAGTGATTTGATAAATTATTAAATCCATAAAACCGGCTATATATATATATATATATATATATATATATATATATAAATATAATAGACACTAACGCCGGCCGGCTGAATGCATGGCTGATATTATATATTACGTACTCACACTTGCCGACAAGCATGGAAGTTGTGGCCACCGAGTCTTGACGTGTCAAGTTGTGGCCACCAAGTCTTGACGTGTCAAGTTGTGGTTGGGCTTGGTCAACTTCGTCTTAAAACTTCATGCATGACATACCACGTCACGAAGAGCAAGTCAACAACTTGCCATCACGTGTACGCCATGGCAGAATAAGTGGGCCTATAGATGCCCGCCCGCAGTGAAAATGTGAAATTACGAAAATAGGGTTTCAAGATATTAACAACACCGGCGTCTTAACAAATTGATGAATTATGTGTCTTCGCACACACGTTTCGCTGACGGTTTTTCTTTTATTCTTAAAAAAAAAAAAGGTGATTATTTGATTAAAATTTAATAATAATTAATTATAAGTTTAATAATAATTTAAGTGACATAAGAAAAAATTATAATATTACTCAAAAGACTAACTTTTATAGGTTTTGATTATATATATATATGTGCCTTCCAAGATGTAAGGAGGCTTTGGCTTAAGACAAAAGATCTTCTTCTTTTTTCTTTTTTCTTTTTCTTTTTTTTTGTAAAAAAAGAAAAAAAAAAAAAAAGACAGCATGTGGGTAATTTAGTTGAGAGCCAAAAACATCAAATAAGGTAACTTTCTCTCCTTTCATTTAAATTATGGTTGCTGAATTTGGAATTGTATTGTCCCTTTCATATATCACCTCTCCTTCTCCCAACTTGCTATGCCCCTAGCTTGTGCAAATATATCTGCTAATGATTCTCTACATCATCTCTTTTTCAACACTTGTTTGCTTGAGTACTCAACTCTCTTGCTTTAAATTTCTCCAATATGGCAGATTGGATCAACATCATCCTGTCCACGGGCAAGTCCCTTGATTGGCAGACCCAAAGAATAATATTATAATCACTCTTAACATGTAATTAACTTCTTAACTATCAAAGGTAACATGACGCTATAAAGGCTTCCTATGACGTCGAATGAAGAGCTAGGGTTTTGGTCAAACTAGTGGAGCCAACTCAACGGTTTCACTCTCTGCATGCGCAGCACGTGTAGCCCAAGGGTGACACTCACATCGCCACCTGCATGTTAATTAGCCTTTTCTGATCAGCTCACCTTCTCTGAGCTCTCTCAAACACACACACACACACACAAGAGAAACCATCTTCCCTCCAGGCTCCATGATCACCCAGCTCTCGAGCTCTTCCCTTCTCTGGCAGTACCCAGTACCTACAGACGACGAATCGTTTCAGAGAATAGTCGACAAGCGATGCGTCGACAACGTGAGAATGCTGGTCGTTGATTCGGTGCAACATGCCAAGACCGGCCACCCTGGGATGGCGCTTGGGATGGCTGAAGTGGGGTATGTTCTGTTCAGGCATGTCATGAGATATAACTAAAGGGTTTCCACCGGGACAGATTTGTTTTAAGTGCTGGCCATGCTTGCTTGCTCCACTATGTTTGCCTTCATATCGCTGGGTTTCAATCCCTTCAGGTATATATAATTATGTTTTAATTTTGCAACAATTAATTAATATTCCTATATTCTCATTGTGTTATATATATATTCAAATGCCAGTTAGAAGACCTACAAAGGTTGTGTCAGCTTGGGAGTCGGACACCAGGTCACCCGGAGAATGTGGTGACAGATGGCGTTGAAGTCACTACTGGTAAATTCTTGCCACAAATATTGTTCAGGAAAATATATATATATATATAAGCCCATAAGGTACTTTTTAAACTCCTAATTCAATGCTTGAAGTTAAGTATATATAAAAGAAATATACCCTATGATCGGAACTAATATATAGTGTGAAGTGCTAAGAGTAGATTTCGTATAATATTGTTGATTCAAAAATAATTAGAAAATATTTTCCAATAATCAGTTGTATGGTTAAGAGTACTAGTATTCATGATTAGTTAAGAAAATAGTTTACTTTAGCCAATGATGCTACTGTTAAATCAATTATTCTAAAAACTTATTTAGAGCTATATATAGGCCGGAAATGGTAATTAAGTTAAAACAAAATTTTATTAACACATTAATACTTTCTCTTACGTATTTATCTCTCTCCCTCAACAAGAAATTATAAGGGAGTCTCAACCCATAGAATAGATTAAAAAAAGTAAAATTTATTCATTTAATTAACACAACATTTGTGTGTGGAGTTAAAACTTAAGTGCATATATGCTTATTTACCTAACCACCGTTTTTGATGATGATAGGCCCCCTTGGGCAAGGTGTAGCAAACGCAGTTGGTCTTGCCTTAGCAGAAGCTCACTTAGCAGCAAGATTCAATAAACCCGACGTCGTTCTAGTTGACCACCGGACGTTAAGTATCAAAACTAAATATATATATATATATATTAGGAAAAAATAATTAAGGAGTTGAATACCGTTAATATATGTTAGTCCTTGAGAGTTTGCCCATTTTTTGATGCAGATATTGCATAATGGGTGATGGTTGTGCCATGGAAGGCATATCTCATGAAGCTGCATCCTTGGCTGCTCACTGGAAGCTTAACAAGCTTACACTAGTTTATGATGATAATCATAGTACCATTGATGGACACACGAATTTGGCATTTTCTGAAGATATATCTGCACGATTCAAGGCTCTCGGTTGGAATACAGTCACTGTGGAGAATATACACGACAATATGGATTCTTTCAAGGATGCACTCTCCTATGCTTTCACTGAAAATCAGAAACCAACTTTGATCAGGGTCTGTACGTCCAAGCCCGAGTACACAAATCATGTTTTGTTTACTTTCATTTCCGTATCATCAATTTGGATTTCACTATCGGCCTTTAAAAGTGATACGTGTAAAGTATGTGAGAAGCACATGCTATTAAAAGAACATATCTAGCTTTCTCACATGTTAAGACACGTTCCTATTTTTTAGAGGTTGTTTCTACAAATTAACTAGGTTGTTGGAACTCTCATAATCCAGCATTTAAAATGTGAAATATGTCGTTTAAGAAGCACTTAATTTCTTAAGAGTAATGCTATGAACCAACTTTTCATCATGATGAAATTGGATAGAAAGTTTTTTCCTTTATAAAAAGTGGACAGGAGATCACTCCCATACCATTACTCCACTTTTTGAAAAGGAAAATCTTTTTCCATTTGATGAAATTTGAATACAAAGTTGGTACATAGCATTACTGATCTTCTTATATTAATGCTATTAAAAAGGCATATAAGAAATATATGTTAAAAAAGTAAACATGTGCTTTCTCCAAGCTAGCTAGTTTCTCTTTAAAATTGACGTGTCTTTTAAGCTATTAAAATACATGCATATATAAAATGTATTTTTCATGTGCTAAGGACACGTGTTATTTTTAGAGGTTAGTTTGTAGAAAATTTCCTATAAATTGGTTTGCAGCCTTAAGCTAATCTATTCGGCACGTTTGATATTTCTTTTCATCCTCTCTTTTCCATTTTTATTTTCCATCTCCAGGTGAAGACTATTATAGGGAAATTGTCTGAGAAGGAAGGAACATCGAAAGCTCATCATGGTACCTTCACCGAAGATGATGTGAGAAGAATGAGACAGAAAGTTGATTGGAGTGAACGAGAGCCATTCCATGTCATTCCTATGGTTTACAGGTGCGGGTTAATTAATTATCAAAATTAGGATGATTTTGAAAACTTAAATTTCCACAACTATGGGAAAAAAGCTTTAAGCGACCATTTTACTGTTACAGGGAGATGCAAATTCAAACAGACCATGGAGAAAGAATGGAGGAGGAGTGGTACTCTAAGCTTAACTATTACCAAAGTAAATACCCAGAAGAGGCTGCAGAATTTAAAATTCTTCTAAATGGTGGACTAGTTCATGGCTGGGAAACCTCATTGCCGGTAATTGATTCACAACTTTACAAGAGAAAAATTAATTGCCTTTGAGATAAAGGAGGACACTGGTAATTGTTAGAATTTTAGAGTTGGCAAAATTTAGTGTCAAAATTAAATATGGATTGTTGTAAGCTTTTAGGTTTAGGGTTGAGTCGGGATTAAAATGTGGTTGAAGAAGTGTAACGCCCTAATATTTAAACTAGTAAATATCGAAGTCATTACGCTGCAACTTTAGAAATATAATTTTACAGCAGAATATGTATATAATTTTTTTCCTTTTTCTACGGCCTCTAAATGGTTTGCACAACACAATTGAGTTAACTAAAATACTCCAAGGTGATATATTATTTAATGAAAATAGAAATATGGTTTCATTACAACATATGTACACACTAGGTGTACCAAATATAAGCCGTAGATGGCACCAAATTAATATAGTACTATTTGTCAAGTTAACACACATAAAAGCGATTAACATAAATGAGACTGGCTTCATAGAGTAAGCATCAATCTCGTAGCAGATAATCTATCAACCATCAAAACCAACAAAAGGACCATCGTCCTCACTCTCTATTCCTGCATCAAGGTCTATGTAAATATGACGTTATCATATTTACATAGACAAACAAGTGAGTAATTTATTTTCTTATAAATAAAGACTAAAAGACTAGTTTGAGACAAAGTAAGATTTAAGGAATAAAATATATAATAATGAATGAAATGCGAATGCAGCGTAGTGACATATTAGTTTGTGTTTTATGATAATCTTTCTTCAGACCTCTCGTCATGAGCTCTTACTGCTCACGCCCATTATGTCCTCACACTTTAGAGTTTTACATTTGGTCTTTGGCGACTACACACGCCCACTTAATTATATATTAGGCCTGTTGGACGGTTATATACCCCCATCCACTGAGATACCGACAGTTTCTCGCGGCAATCTACCCAGCTTGTTCTTAAGGTGGCTATCTTATCAGCCCATATTATTAGACACATTATGCAACAGTTGTAATGCGAAAATTATATCAATAAAGTAAAATAAGAATTCCTATACCAACAAAATAAAGCTAATACTCAGTAAGTACATCCATACTTACACTCCTTAGTATAGAATTTCTGCTCCACTTCTGCATACAAATACATATATACAAACAATATTTACATATTAGTTCATTCTCAAATAATATCATTGTTTAAAGACCCTCATCTTTTATATTTATTTATTATCCGTCACTTCATCTTTACTTACTCATTTTATCATATAAATCTGAGATATAGTTTTATTCCTGAATTCGTTTTTTGGTGACGAGGCTAATGGCTAGTATCACAAAATAAAAACTAGTATTATAAATAATATATATAAAACATTACTCATATTTCAAAAATAAAAAGTATTATAAATAATATATATAAACATTACTCATATTTCGGGATGAGACCGATGGTCCATTGTACAAAAATATGAATTAAAATTTAAATGACAATAAAATAAATGATGAATATAAATCTGAATTCATATTTAGGGTTGAGACCAATGGTCCGTATACCAAAAAATATGAATTAAAATTTAAATGAATAAAATAAATGATGAATATAATATCAATTCATATTTAGGGGTTGAGACCAATGGTCTGCATCGCCAAAAAAATATGAATTAAAATTTAAATGACTATAAAATAAATGACTGAATGTAAATGTCAGTAAAGTAAATAATATAGATAATTTCATAAGCATTGAATCAATTTGTTTATGCATTCTTATCATTAATTTATTACCTTATTTTACATCATAAGCTTATTGGGTCTTAAACAATTAAATGAGAACAAATAATATAAACAGTAAATCATTATAATTACACAAGGAACACTTACCCAATAGCCTTGAAGTAGAATTCCACACAACCTTCTCTAGGTAGCTAATTATAAAACTAGGAACACTTGAAGACTACAAGAAGGATCTAAGCTATATGATTTTTGATTTAGAGCTAAGGAAGAGAGAGAGAGAGAGCAAGCAATCTTTCCTTGCTAGAAAAGTAAAAGAACTCAAGTGAAACAATTGAATTACCTAGGCTCCTATTTATAAGAAAATGAGTGGTTAGGATTAATCCTAACACTTTTGATCCAATGGTTAAACTCAAGCTTCTATCTATTAGAGAATGGATGGCTAGGATTCATTTTCCTACTTTTAATCCAAGGGTTGAGAGGTATTCAACTAAAAACATGAACCTAGTCCACATTCCAAGATTCTAGTCTATCTTATCCTTTTTCGTCCAACATGAGGGCAGTGCACTCCAATCTTTTTTTTGTATCCAAACGTACTCCGATTGACATGAAATTTTGAGGGTAGATAGAGGACTCCGAGACAAACATTTTATATTTTTGGTTTGACTTCATCCGAGTTCGTTTGACACCGGTTCTGGCCCTTACAAAATTTCCCACGAAATTAGCCTTTAAACTAGTTGCATTCACACTTTGCATTCACACTTCCCACTTGCCCACTTGCTCCATTAAACTCCCATGATATTTCTAATAATCATTATTACTAGAAGCCTTCAAGAGTTCAACCAAAGTGGCTAGCCTACCGTTTCTTAGTGGTTTTAATTGTTACTAGACAGTATGAAAATTAAAACACTGCTTTTTAAGCCAAAAGCTTCAAATCAATTTTTGATTTCACCAAACACTAACATAGATAATTCATTCACTAAATTGTGTTTGATTATACCCATAAACATACTTATGAAACTAAATTTGAGAATTAAAGTGATACCACAAAAGAAGTCAATAATCAATGTAACATAAGACCTTAACACCAAATAACTATTTAATATCATTAATCCATATATCATTTATTATTATTTAATCTTTTAAATATTATTTAAATAAGAATTAAAAATCTAGGTCGTTACAAGAAGCCTCGAAGTCCAATACTAAAACCCAATACAATTGATCGAGGTGTTGATATCGCATCAAGATTGTGAAACCCTAAATGCTTGATTGACCGAGCTTGAGCCTTGGTCGACCGAGACCCGTTACTAAGTGTTTTAATTCTCATCGACTTTGACCTTAAAAACCTTTGCCTTTCCTCCTCTCCTTATATAAGCAATTATAGAAAGGTAGAAAAACAACATTAAGATGTTTTTCATTGTTCTCGGTCGAGCAGCCTAAACAGATGAAACCTTGAATTAATATTAAAAAAACAAATGTCCTAAGTAAATAAAGTGTACTAACAATGTGTTATGTTGTGATCACAGAAGTGGTCAGCATCAGAGCCATTGGATGCTACTCGTGGCTACTCAGAGAAGTGCTTAAACCAGCTTGCCAAAGTGCTTCCAGGACTAATTGGTGGAAGTGCAGACCTTGCAAGCTCAAACAAAGCTTATCTACATGATTACAAAGACTTCAGCCAGCCCAACTCCCCATGGGGCCGCAACATTAGGTATGGAATTCGTGAGCACGCCATGGCCGGAATTTCTAATGGTCTTGCATTGCATGGAAGTGGTCTGATACCATTTGCAGCCACTTTCCTTACATTTTCCGACTACATGAAGAACTCGATCTGACTCTCCGCATTAAGTCATGCCGGAGTCATCTATATCATGACCCATGACTCAATTGGTCTCGGAGAAGATGGCCCGACTCACCAACCAGTGGAACAACTTGCCAGCCTTCGAGCAGTGCCACGGCTTCTAGTATTTAGGCCGGCCGATGGCAACGAGACTGCCGGAGCTTACAAAGTGTCTGTTGCAAATAGAGATGTTCCTAGTCTTATTGCATTATCAAGGCAAAAAGTGGCAGCACACTTGGAAGGAACATCAGCAAGTGGAGTTGAAAGAGGTGGATACATTGTTAGTGATAATTCTGGAAAAGATTTGCCTGAAATAATATTGATTGGTACTGGATCTGAGCTATGCCTTTGTGAAGGGGGTGCCAAGACGTTGAGGAAAGAAGGGAGGCGAGTGAGGGTGGTTTCACTTGTGAGTTGGCAGCTCTTTGCTAAGCAGCCAAAGGAGTACAAGGAGAATGTATTGCCGGCGAGAATTTCCAAGCGTGTCAGCGTTGAGGCTGGGTCGCCGTTGGGTTGGAGGGAGTATGTGGGAGGACAAGGGGTGGTGATTGGGGTAGAGGAATTTGGAGCTAGTGGGGCTTATTTAGACACATTCAACAAGTTTGGTTTTACCCAAAAAAATGTTACTAGGATTGCCAAGTCATTGCTGAGAGAATAAGAAGTTCTGATAATGGATTTTTTTTTAAAAAATCTTTATCTGCCAATCCAGCTTATAAAAGTTTTAAGTACTGCGAATTAAATTTTAGTGTGCATTGAGATCTCCCCTTCAAAATGTTATACATATTGGTTATTGTTAGAACAATTTTCGGACTGTCAAACTGACAAACCAGACCGAAACTCGTTGATTAATAATTAAGTTAGTCTTTTGCGAGAGGGAAATCAAATGAAGAGAGGAAGAGGCATAGAAATATGAGAAATGTTACACGCATCCTAAATTTTCTTATCAAAAGTTAGTTCCTAAATGATGTGTCATTATTTCATGAGATTTATTATATTAAGAAAAGGTTAAATACTAAAAACACTCATAGGGTTTCACTTTTTTATTTTTATTTTTTCCCTTGAGGGTTTGATTTCTATCATATGAGATCTCTGTAGTTTTAATAAATGATCAAATTAGTTATTATATCCGTTGATCGTTAGTTGACTTAACAGAATTGACATGTGGACCAATTAAATTTTGTCATGTGTCATGTAATTTAATTTTTATTTTTATTTATAAAAAAAATTGGGGGTGGCCAAGACCCTCTTGGGGGTAGTTTCGGCCACCCTCAATTTTTTTTAAAAATATATATATAATTTTTAATTAAAAATAAATAAATTATATGACACGTGGCAATATTTCATTGGTCCATGTGTCATTCCGTTAAATTTACTAACGGTAAACGAACAAAATGATCAATTTGGTCCTTTATCAAAACTATAGAGACCTCCTATGATAAAAATCAAACTTTAGGGAGGAAAAAATAAAAAAGAGAAACCCTATGGGGTTTTTTTAGTATTTAACCCTTTAAGAAATGTGTCACCAACTCATAAGATAATGACATTTCATTTTAAAAACTAACTTTTAGAACAAAAATTTGAGATGTTTAGCATTTCTCTAAAAATACATAAGATGGAGAGTTTCTTTTATAGTAAGGAGATCCTGAATATGATGCTTAGATACTTGTCACATGGCAGTCTCAAATTTTTTTACTCAATGAATACATTTAAAATCAATTTAATTATGGGTATAAATCTTATTATTATTATTATTATCAATTATGAATTTTCAAGTCATTGTAAGAAAATTATAGTCAATTAAATAATTTGTAGTGTTCCAAATATTTTCCTTTAGATTGGTTTGACTTTTCATGGGTTAAATGTCAACCTCATGTACCTCATATTTTTGTTCCAAACCACTTAAAAATGTGTGGAGCAGCATAACTCAAGCTAATCAACGTGCAAACATTTGCCCTTTATAAGATTCATGTAAATCCGAAAGCATGCATCCCATGCAACTTTCTTCGTCGATCCTCATCATTTTCTTTAGAACAAAAGTTCAAGCAAAGCAATTAAGATGGCCGCCACGAAGATCAAAACCATTGCAATTCTCTTCATCTCCGTGCTGGTTGTGATGCAATGTGCCAAAGTGAGTGAAGGGCAATCGGCATGTACAGATGGATGCAAGCCCGTATGCTTGAAAGAGGAAGGTTCAACCGCGGCTGGATGTGATAAGGCCTGCGATGATTATTGCAAACAAGTTTCTGGAGAAAGCGGTGGAACTGGTGTCCATTCTTAAAAAACCATCATTATAATTATTAGTTACAATATTATACGTACCTAGTACTAGTTTCATCAATCATGGCCGCCACCGGCAGGTGATGTTTTTTTTTTGCCAATAACTTCAGTAATTTACTAGTTCTGTTCTATTGATCCATTTCATTTTTACTACTACTACTATGATCATGTAATCTCTTGTATAAATTGAAGCCACTGAGCCGATTGATATTAATAAAAGATACTAGAAGATTTTTCTTATTGATATAGTTGTTTTGAGAAGTGTTATTAGGGTTTCTTATTATATATATATATATATATATATATATATATATATATGAGACATTTTGTGTTATTGGAAAGTAACAATTTAACGAAAAAAAAAATTATGATCAAAAGAAAGAAAAGATCTCCCCCTTCCCCCTTCTCCAATCTCAAATCTTGGTTCTACCCCTTTTTTTTCCTGTTCAAATGGGAGACCAATTGGCTTCAAATCCCCCTACCCCATTTATGCTGACATGTCAAAAAAAAAAAAAAAAGATTTAATTGACGTCCCCATTAGAATTTTCTAAAAATGAACTTCTTTGTGCCAGCTATGGTAAACCATCAACGATGACATGTACTATAACATCGCATCATTGATATGCGATTAATTGTTTTTAGATATACCATCCAGGTCAGAAACATATTGCTATAATTAGAGACGACTTTTGTCATTTCGCAAATATATTTTTCAAAAGACAAAAATACCCCTCCACCATACTAACCGTATATTATTCCGTTTAAATAAATTGGTGATCCTGTTGTAAGTTTTTTTAACATACACCATCAATATTTATGTTGTCATTACTGGGTTTTTAAAACTTTAATCGCTAATAGAGATTCGTGCAATAACTTGCATGAGAACCAAAAAAAAAAAATCAAACATGTAGTTTGTTACTCATCCACTCGGCTCCCCCACCACAAACACGTTTAATGGGTGTGTTTGGCAAATGACTTGAAAAAAGGAGTGGACTAAAATTGTAGTAGATTTGATTAATGTGAGAAAAAAAGTAAGAATGTTTTGTATGAAAAAATGATATATATATTGTAGTGATTTTTTTTTATTGAAAAATGCTAGACTTACAAACAAATTTTACAAGATGATGTGGCACAATATGATTGGATTTCTCAAAAGTTGAATTTATCTCATTTTCAATAATGTTGTAATTATTTATTTTTTAAGGGATGATAGAAACCCAACTATTTTGTCCAACAAATGTCCAACTTTTGCATTCTTTTGTATTTATTTTTTTTTTTAAAAAAAATTACATTATTATGAAGAAAAATACCATTTTTTATTTTTTTTAAAATACCAAAAAAAGGACCAAAAATAGATATTATTGATTCAGACATTTTTTTCATTTTATATCTTTTTTTTTGTTTTAATTACAAAATAAGATAAAAGTTGAACATTTGTTAGGCAAAATAGTTGAGCCTTTAGCATTTCCCTTATATTTTACTTAAGGCAATCTTAATTCTTTGATTTTGCTCAAAGATATATCTTCAATGAATTTTTCATTGAAAATAAGTAAGGAAATTCACTTTACCCCCTGAAGTTTAGAAATTTTTTAATTCGAACTTTAATGTTTAAAAATTGCCAATATACTCCTCTAATGTTTCAAAAAAATTAAATTTAGACCCCTCATTACTAATTTTCGTTTACTTAGATGAAAATTACAAAAAAGAAAAAGAAAAAGGTAATTACGTAATTTCATAGACTTCCATCCAATTTGACGAAAATTAGTAATAAAAGGTCTGAATTGAATTTTTTTGAAACATTATGAGATACATATTGTCAATTTTTAAACATTGAAGTTTGAATTGAAAAATTCCTAAAATTTCATAGGGTAAAGTGAATTAGTGAATTTAACCCATAAGTCAAACTAGTTTTACTATTGTAGTATGTTTTAACAAGTATGAATGTTACATCTAGCAACGTGTCAGATTCAGATTGGAGTAAGGCAAATTCAGCATTCAAGTTGTCATATTTTAACTAATATAAGATTTGAACCATTCAATTTAATTAAAAGTACAAAATAATGAGATAAATTTTAAATTTTGTTTAAAATTACAAATTTGACATGCAAAAGGTTGATACAATGTCAAGTTCACCTAAAATGAAGAGCAAATAATGTTAAAAGTTACTGTATGATCATTTTAAGAATAATGTAACTTATAAAATTATAATTAGATTTGTAATTAATCATTCTTAAATTTTAATCAAATTATAATTTTAAATACAACCTTATTCCTTCTAAAATTACTCTCCAATAAGATAAAATTTCTAAATATCTGCGATCTTGATCATCACCGGATAACGTACTCCTGCTTCATACCTTAGACGTCCCTATCTAAGCTTCAGATACTGCTTGAGCTAACATGCGCCCCTGGGTCTACAATACACCCAACTTTGCTTAGATACGCTTTTTCACCCATCAAAACCCGACAGCAATCGTACGGCCAAGGAACCGAGCGACCTAAGCGGTGCGCTATGCCCCCACAGGGTAATTTAGCTCCACCGCTACAGAGAATGCTATGTTGAGCCGGCTAAGAATGTTGCTCAAAACCTAGACAAAACCCCCCTTTCCGTCCTCCTCTCTCTCTCTTTCTGGTGCTTTTGAAGGTCAATCATTTACACTACTCATAGCTGTTTCAGGTTCTATTGCTTATTTCTTTACTCAATTGCCCTTACATTTCTGCTATTTCATTAATTTCTATGCTTAATGTGGTTTGAATCACTACAAACCCATGTGCAATTTCCCCAAATGATTTCAATCTAGGGTTTCAATCCTTAATGCTCGTTGTAATCTGAACGAGAGCAATTGTATATGTTTGAGTACTCCTATATGATATATACTATTCAATTTTCAGTAGATTGGTTGTGAATCTTTCTTAGTTGTAATGGGTAATGTTGAAATACCCAATTGGCTAAAAGGGTTGCCATCGGCACCTGAGTTTCGCCCAACGGACACTGAATTCGCTGACCCAATTGCCTATATATCGAAAATCGAGAAGGAAGCTAGTGCTTTTGGTATTTGTAAGATTATCCCACCATTGCCTAAACCTTCTAAAAGATACGTATTTTGCAACTTAAACAAGTCGCTTTCAAAGTGCCCAGAATTGGGTTCTGATGTAACTACGTCGGGTGTTTGTTCTTCGCCGAAAATGAGTTCTGGGGATTGTGGTAATGAGGGGGAGGTCCGGGCTGTTTTTACTACAAGGCACCAAGAATTGGGTCAGACTGTGAAGAGAACAAAAGGGGTGGTGCAAAATCTGCAGTTGGGTGTTCATAAGCAAGTATGGCAAAGTGGAGAGATTTATACATTGGAACAGTTTGAATCCAAGTCAAAGTCTTTTGCACGGAGCATATTGGGAATGATTAAGGAGGTTTCACCATTAGTTGTAGAAGCAATGTTTTGGAAGGCAGCTTCTGAGAAGCCTATATATGTAGAGTATGCAAATGATGTTCCTGGGTCTGGGTTTGGCGAACCGGAGGGCCAGGTTCGCTATTTTCACAGGAGGAGGAGGAAGAGGAATTTTTACCAGAGGAATAAAGAGACCCCTGACTGCAAGAAAGATGTGATAGATAGTGTAACGGATTCCCCTAATAATGAGATCAAAGATTCTTCTGCCAAAAATGAACCAAATATGTCTTTGGAGACACCGAAGCCATCTTCTACTTCCTCAATATTGTCAGATGAAACTTCACATTGTTCTAGGCGAAAGAGTTCAAATGCTAGTAATGAGATGGAAGGTACTGCAGGTTGGAAGCTCTCAAACAGTCCGTGGAACTTACAAGCCATTGCTCGTTCACCTGGCTCACTTACGCGATTCATGCCGGATGATATTCCAGGTGTTACTTCTCCTATGGTCTACATTGGTATGCTTTTCAGCTGGTTTGCTTGGCACGTTGAAGATCATGAGCTTCACAGCATGAATTTTCTTCACACTGGTTCACCAAAGACTTGGTATGCTGTCCCCGGAGATTATGCATTTGCGTTTGAGGAAGTCATTTGCTGCGAGGCTTATGGTGGCAGTATTGATCATTTAGGTATGTGAACTTTTTTAGTATATGATTATTTGATAAAATGTTTTGGGAGTTCAAAACTCTAGTTCAATCTTGCCAAATATTTTGTTAATTTTGGGTGTTCTTGTATGCACATATCAAAATCGTTTAATACAGAAGGCTATATCTCTATATTAAATAAAGATGGAGAGGAGTCTGCTGTTTATATAGTAACTGGCGTCCTAGTTTCTGCTGGCATTACCTGTCTTGCATGGCTGCCTGTTAATAGATATAACTGAATTCTGCATATGCATGCCTCAACATTACGTCCATGTGATATCACAGCAAGCACAGGTGGCTGACTTGGGATGACTACAATAGCTTTCAAAAGATGACCCACTGCAGAAACAGAAATTTCTTTTGCCATTAATATTTTGAAGCATTTCTAGTGCATGTTTCACCCTTAAATGTAATTGTATTTTGTTCATTATATTGCATTTAGCCAGGATGTTTATCTTTTCATTGAATATATAATGTTTGTGACTGATATTCCCATGCTTTTTTCTTTTTTCAATTGATTATTCCCTGTGATAGCCTTATTAATGCTTAAACAATAGTAAATGATTTGTTTTCTTTTTCACCCTTTGAAAAAATGTTTCTTTGTGGATCTCTGCTGCTTAACTATTGGTTCCAACTAATATATATTGTGTTCACTTATGCCCATTTACTCATCTGTTGTGGAAATAGGTTTTTCAGTTTGTAGAATTTTCCCAGTATGTATTATTTTGGCAATTACCTAAAATTTTCTGACCGATGTTTACTCTAGGTTTAGTGTAGGGTGGCATTGAATGCCTAGGGATATAAAAATATCCCAAATGACAGTGTGTTTGTCCATGGTGTCAGACTTGTCAATTCTCTGATTGAATTGGATTATGGCAAAAAGAGAATAGATAAAGAAAACCGGTTATGGGAGTCATACTGATGATAATTGCATTTCAGAATTGTGCTCTGACCTCTGATTGAGCATGCTCAAAAAACAGAAACTGTACATGCATAGAAATTTATTAAACTTCTGGGGTCTTGGCCATTCATTGTTGATTCTTACTTATTCATAATTAATATCAATATTTTTTAATGAATGTAATTAATATCAATATAAAAAGAATATAGAATAGAATTTCAAAATATATACCCCAAAGAAGTACCTTGCTTTAACAAAATTCAATTAGGTTGCCCCAAATTGGATCTGCAGGGAAGGTGATTTTGTAAGTAATTGAAGATGGTGAAGCATTATCAAAACTTGGTCTCACAAGTAATTTTGATTTTCTGAAATTTTAAAAAAGAATCTTTTATTTGAAATTGTGTCCCAATTTGATTGGGATTTACTTTCCAAAATTTGACAATTTTGGTTTAGGATTTACCGTCTAAAAATTGACAGTTTTCACTGATGTAAGAATTGCTCTTGGGGCATAATTCTTAGTGTGAAGACTTCTTATTATTTTATTCTAAGTTGACTTCCTTTCAATCTGAATTAGTTTGTCGTGATTTCTTCTATAGCAATTTTGTAACGCTGGTCCAGTTTCTCTTATCTCCAGCTGCTCTGTCATTATTAGGCGAGAAAACAACTCTTCTATCACCTGAGGTAGTTGTTGCGTCAGGCATTCCTTGTTGTAGGTAGGTTTCTTCCTTTCTATTTCATTAAGATCTTTCTGGTTCTTTAGCATCTGAAAATCTATGTAAAGATTATACTTTTCTGTAGTTAAAAAGGTTTTAGGCGTGATTTGTGGTGCTGTTAATGGTATTGTTGTTTCTGTTGATTTCCTTGTTGACGTTCTATTTATGTCTATTTCTGGTTTTTCCTTTAGGTTAATACAGAACCCTGGTGAATTTGTTGTGACTTTTCCAAGGGCTTACCATGTGGGATTCAGCCACGGTAATTGCTTTATAGTTTGCATATTTTCAAGATTTTGGAGTATATGATTGTTTTAACTTAGAAGCTCCTGCCCTGAAGATGCTGGTCTTAATGTGTTGAATGCATAGGATATGCCAATTGCGCATGGAAATATTTCATGTTAATCCCAGACTCAACTAAGAAGATGGATATGCCCAAAATAGGAAAGAACACTTTTTTCATTACTTATCGAAAAAAAGAAAAAAGAAAAAGGAAAGAAAACTTTCTTTATGAGCAAGGACCATTTTGGCTTGCAAATGTGTAGTTGGGCTTAAATATTCAAAAGAAGTAATAGGGTACCTTCCAAGTCTTCTGCCGAATGACTTAGTTGTATGGTTATGAGAAATGATCAGGTGCTATAAGCAAACTCCTTTTTCTGCAAGGCCATCGGTAATTCATTTTTGTAATGGCTGACGTATTATTAGTGTTATATACCCTTTTAATACGAACAGAAAAAAGAACATTAAACAAGATTACAGAAGAAGAAAGATGAGTGACAGAGGCACCCCCTTTGTAAGCAAAATATTATTGCTTCTTCCAAAAAGTAACAAAACTTATAAAAGATATAAATATATAGAACAAAAATTCGGGTGCTGATTCGATGAATTACCTACCTAATGAATTGCCACAATATTCACAAATTATTTGTTAGACCAAAAACTCTCATACTCTGCATGTATATAGCTCCCTTTAATATAAGTATTTCTCTGAGTCTTTCTTTTCACCTTTTATTTATCGTGATTCATACTTATCAATATATGTATCTTGATTCTTTCAATTGATCACTATAGCCTTTCTTTATGTAAACTAGGTTTTAATTGTGGGGAAGCTGCTAACTTTGGAACTCCACAATGGCTTAACGTAGCCAAGGAAGCTGCAGTGCGCAGAGCTGCTATGAATTATCTTCCCATGCTCTCTCATCAGCAGCTGCTATACCTATTGACCATGTCTTTTGTCTCAAGGTTTGCTTATTATAGTTCCTTCAAATATTCTGTTGATCCTAAGATGTTTAGCGAAACTAGCGACTGAAAAATCCTGTCCTCATAGACTTTCTTTATGAAGATCTATACAAGATAATTTCTCATGAATGATACATATAAATGGGGTGAGGGGGAGGGGGGGGGGGGGGGTGAAGGACAATTCTCTTGAATGTCTACTGGTTGTAGTGAAATGAAAGTATTCTGGCTTGATTCTGGTACAAGATCAGATACTCTATCCAAATATTTGATGCTCAATGGCCAGATTTTTGTGGATGTGCTTATGATTTTGTATGTGTTTCTTCATAAACTTTTTGAGAGGGTTTTCTTTTTACGATTTTGCTAGCTTTAGTTTCAAATATGCATTAATTTATATATACTTATAAAAAAATGCATTAATTTATATGGGCTGGGAACCTGGTGCCTTGACTAGCTTCACTTGGGCTTTATAATGAGACCAGTCATAATGGAATGAGTTGGGCTTCAATTCACATCATGTAAAAACTGTAAAAGGGATTGTGTAGTGGTTGCTAGAGAGGGGAAAGACAAAAGAAGTACAAACTGTTAATTTTCCTTTTTTACCCTAAACAAACCCATAAAATAAAATAAAATAAAATAAAATAAACCAATAATAATAAAACAAAATAAAAGAATTTTTTTTTTGAAATTTCTTTTCTTTAGTTGGAGGGAGTTCGTGGTGGGGGTGAAACTGTGAAAGTTTTTCTGTGCATGATATTATTGTTATATTTAACATTATCAGTGGTCATAGATGCATAACCAGCACTAAGTAGGCAGAATTCTACTGCAAACCTTAGTCTTTGAAGCTGTCGTATGAGTTAAATCCCCTTGCAGATAAGTTACCCATTTCAGAGACCAGGGGACTAATTGGCTCGCATTCTCCATTAATTTAATGAACTCATATTGGATTTTACTCATTTTAAACATAGGGAAAGTATCCCTTGTCTGTTTGCATTTACCCATACTTTATGCCACACTTAAATATTGCTTTTATATCATGTCGTTGCTCATTGTCCATAAAAATATCATGTGTACACCAAATCTGTAGTTTTTTTCTTATGTTTGATTGCTTACTGCTTTGATGCCAGGGTGCCAAGATCCTTACTGCCAGGTGTGCGGAGTTCTCGTCTGAGAGATCGGCAAAAGGAGGAAAGAGAATTGTTAGTAAAGAGGGCTTTTATAGAAGATATGTCAAATGAAAATATTATGCTATCTGATCTTCTTGGAAAAGTCTCAACTTGCCATACTATTTTATGGAATGCCGATCTACTTCCATTTCCTAGCAGAGATTCTCAATTGCCCAGCATGGCTGCTACCGATCCTACCTCACCAAGAGAAAATGCTTCCAATAGTCGATCCGAAAATAACAAGAATAGTCAGAATGATCTGTTTCATGAGATGAGCTTGTATATGGAGACTCTTGATGATTTTTATCTGGGTGGTGATGATTTGTCGTGTGACTTTCAAGTTGATTCAGGGACGTTGGCTTGCGTGGCTTGTGGAATCCTTGGTTTTCCATTTATGTGTGTGATACAACCATCTGAAAAAGCATCAACGGAACTTCTTCCTGCAGATCATCTTTTGGTTCAAGGAGGACCCCGAGTCTCAAAACCTGAGAATACCCAATCCTCTCCAGAACTTGATGGGTCTGTTAAGAGCTCTATTTCAGGTATTTGGTCTGCATACTTTCTTGTCTGGATTATATGTTAAAGCCTAACTTCAATCTGTCAACATGGACATGGCACACAAGGAGGAATGATAATTTCTGGAATCAATCACATTATTTCAAATCAATACTTGAAAATTTGAAATTCTTACACCCACCCCCCAGTTTAGTATATCTTGTAGGTTGGTCTGACCAGTGCAAATTGTTTTAGTGCCCTAAAAGAGTTGCTCTTTTCCCACATAATAGGCTTCGATTTGGGTATCTTTAGGAGTTTGGTGATGTTCTATGCATGGTCGACACACAATTACAAGGAAGTACTGTGGTGTAGGGAGATGCCTACTATAACTACAGCCAATCATCCTAATATGTTCTTAATTACACGGCTTGATGTTCAACATCAGGTTGTGGGCCACATTATGTTGACTCGATTTGTTAATTTTTGCATCTACACATTTTTACCACTGCTACTAATATTTCTTGCTTGACCTAGAATCAGATGACTGCTGACATTAAAATGTAGATAATGGAATTGTAAAAGAATACAAAGAATTGGTCTCTTAAGTCTCAAAATTATATAAGTTGGGTTTCTATCTTATTCTGAAGATGAACTCGCAGACCAAGATTTTCCAAATGAGGAAATATCTTGGTGTGCAAGGGCTATAGTTTACAACCATGGGGGAGTTTTGACTTCTATAAAATAGAGGTGTATGTTCACTTGATGCTAGTAGTTTCTCATCAAAGCAAATGAAACATTAAACTGAATAGGAGCAATCCTTTTGATCACCAAACTTGGCCTCTTTAAGTGCTGCACTAAATCAATTTATGCTTTGTTCTGCAGAGAATCTCCCTCCTGTTCCTGATGTTTCTCTACCACCAAAGGATCTGCAAATGCCATTATTAACCAAGTTTGACAATGGATGGAACACCTCTAGTAAATTTCTGAGGCCACGGATTTTCTGCCTGGAACATGCCATACAGATTGTGGAACTCTTGCGGTCAAAAGGTGGAGCAAACGTGCTTGTGATCTGCCATTCAGGTAAGATGGGCTTTAACTCCATCCATGATTGAGGCTGCAAATGATAAGTTGTATGCTCACCCTAACTTTTAAAGTTGAATCACTTTACAACCCCCCCTTCTTTTTTTTCATTTATCTTTGTCACAAGAATAGACCAGGTTTTTAAATAAATTTGAAATCAATTAAAATTTCAAATGTGGCACATATCATTCGATTTGTCAACCAACCATTATAGGTGTACAGATGTATCATCTAGATTGTGGCAATAATTATTCTTCACATATTTTTTTTTAATCTATGTAGACTATCAGAAGATGAAGGCACATGCCCTGGCCATTGCAGAGGAAATTGGTAGACCGTTTAGTTATAATGAGGTTCCATTAGATATTGCATCCCAGGGAGATCTTAACTTGATAGATCTTGCAATTGATGATGAAGAGCATGTTGAATGTGGAGAAGACTGGACCTCAAAACTGGGTATCAATTTACGGTACTGTGTCAAGGTCAGAAAGAACTCTCCGTCTATGCAAGTTCAGCATGCACTGACATTGGGTGGATTGTTCTCTGACAGAAGTCCCGGTTTGGATTTCTTGAAAATCAAATGGCCGTCCAGAAGATCACGCTCAAAAAAGTTAAATCGTTCTACCAATAGTAAAACATGTGACAGCACTCAATTAAAGAAGGATGAAGTGTTAGAAGGAAGGTTGGATGGAATCATTGTCAAAAAAGAAGAAAAACTTCTTCAATATTCAAGAAGGAAGCTTAAGTCAAAACTGGGCGGTTCCACATGCAACAGTATGGTTCATGGATGCCATGAAAAGAATTTGTCAGAAGATGTTTCAACTGCTACTTATCGAGATCTTGATAAGCAAAGTGGAAAGGCTTCTACCAATGACCTTTCTGACAAAAGAAATTCCCAAAATGAATCTGCAGGATTGGTTTTGTGTACTGCTTCTGGAATGTCTGAAATGCAAAATGAAACCACATTGTTTGCAGCTAGCGTGGGTATAAGTTTGATCTCTGCTCCTTCACGAATTGAAGACTCCCTTGCCTCGGCTACACTAGCGGTGGGAAATGTTGGAGTGCAGAGTCAGAATGACACTCTGGATGGTATTGACATGGATGACAAAGCTTGTAATTTAGTAACATGGGGTAGTTCTGAAATGCAACACGAGATCAAGGCCACTGATGAAACCATTGAGGACAAGATCACACGTGTTGAAAAATGTGCTTCTCCACTGATCAATTCAGCCGATGAAAGGTTTGGAATGCAGGGAGAGAATCAAGGCGTGGGAAAAATCAGCATCACAAATGAGTCTTGTCATCTGGTTACTGAAGGGCAGTGCAATGTCTCAGCTGAAGGGGATGCTTTGATGAATGAGGTTTCTGATCTTTCTAACCCTACCAGTATACATGCTGCTGATCAGGTTGTGAGAAGTGGTGAGGCACAGATGGTAAATGTAGATCTGGAGGATGAGGTTTCTGATCTTTCTAACCCTACCAGTATACATGCTGCTGATCAGGTTGTGAGAAGTGGTGAGGCACAGATGGTAAATGTAGATCTGGAGGATGAGGTTTCTGATCTTTCTAACCCTACCAGCATACATGCTGCTGATCCGGTTGTGAAGTGGTGAGGCACAGATGGTAAATGTAGATCTGGAGGAATCTTGTGTCAACAGTGAGGATCGTGCTTGCGTGATTTTAGATAATGAAGTGCAGCAAGAGATCCGAACCACCAACAGAATTAACAATGCCAGATCAGGTAATGTTGCACCAATAAACCAGCATAGTCTTGCCTCAATGGAAGATGTTTCTTGTAATGTCGCAATGAGAAACCAGGCTAATGTTGCCTCAATTCAAGAAAGTTTTGAAGGTCCTAGAATGATCTGTGCTGCAGAAGACATTAGCATTGCTGTGCCTGCAGGAGATGGAGTGGGGCAAGAATGGAAAACTAAAAATGGAAGTAGTGAGGATGAACCAATTTCAAGTTATGTGAGACTGACAAATGAGCCTACTCTCACATCAAGGGAAATCCAGTCCCTTGACAGAAGTAATGAGGAACTTGTCTTAAGTTCTGTTTCACCAATGGAAGTTAGTCAGCCTTCTTGCGCATCAGTGGAACAATGTCCTGAAGTTCCAATAGGGATCTCTGCTGAAGAAGACTTGCATGATGGTGTGACTTTAGACACTGAAGTGCAGCAAGAAATCCAGACTACAAAGGGAACTGATGCGGGGGAACCCATCTCTAGATTCATTACGCAAGCGGAAAATGAGCATGTAACTGTTCCAAGGGTAGAATGCTCTGAAGTTCCAAGAGGGACCCATGCTGAGGAAAACGTGAGTGGTGGAGTGACTTTAGATAATGAAGTGCAACAAAAAAAGCCACTGACAAATGAAAATAATGAGGAGCTTTCTGGGCATGATACACATATAAAACCACCCCATCCTGCCTCAATCCAGAAATATTCCAGAATTCAAAGAGAGACCCTTGCTGCTGAAAACCTACTTGGCAATGAAGTTTGTTCATCACAGGATGATATAGAGCTGGAAAGCATCGAGTCCACTGTGCTAGACCCTGGACCAAACTCAGAAAAAAGAAGAAAAAGAAAAACGGAAGTTGAATATATAACAGAAAACAAGTTCAGTTGCAGTGGCTTTATCAGAGGTCCATGTGAAGGGTTGAGGCCAAGGGCTGGGAAGGATGCAACCAGTAGATGTGGGATTGACATCAGTAAAACAGATGACGAAAAGCCGGTGAGAAAGAAGGTGAGCAAACCTTCAGGTGTTTCTCTTCCTCCTAAGAATAAAAACACAAAGGAGTCTCACAGGTGTGACCTTGAAGGCTGCCGCATGAGTTTCAAAACAAAGGCAGAACTTATGTTGCACAAACGCAACAGGTGCCCACATGAAGGGTGTGGGAAGAGGTTCAGCTCCCACAAGTATGCTATGCTTCACCAGCGTGTCCATGACGATGACAGGCCCCTTAAGTGCCCGTGGAAAGGTTGCTCCATGTCATTCAAGTGGGCATGGGCTAGGACTGAGCACATACGGGTGCACACCGGTGAGCGGCCATACAAGTGCAAGGTCGAGGGCTGTGACCTCTCTTTCAGATTCGTATCAGATTTCAGCCGGCACAGACGGAAAACTGGGCATTATGTGAACTCACCCGCCTGAAAATGTCCTCTTGATCATGCTGATTTTGTAATATATGCGTAGGAGCAAGTGGGAGTGCTTCTGAGGCCAAAGGGGCCTCGAGGATCATGTGTAAAATTTACAATGTTCTGGTTAGGTGTAGGGGTAGGATTATAGAGTGATCTTTTTGTAGGTGAGCATTCTCCATTCATTGGATGGCAGTGATAGTTGAAAACTCTCGATTTTTTTCTCTCTCTTGATTCTTCGTTGTACGATCCAGCAGCATCATTAGCAGGAGAGGAAGCTCTCCATAAGGATGCTACACGTTGGGTGGCCAAGTTAGTGAAGAAGATAGATACTCAGATGTTCTCTCTGTTTTCCCTCGGTAACTGGATAGAGAAATGAAGTAGACGAGCGAGTCGTGGGAACTGGGATTACATATTTAATCTCGAGTGTAATCATCAATCAACCATTATTGAGCGGGTTCAAGAATGTGCCAATTTTTATTTTTATTTTTTTGATGAATTTGTGATCTTATCCAAAATACGAAATCTGTTGCAACGCACCAAATTCATTGAATCATTTTGATATTTAACAAGTAACAAAGAGAATTACAAAATCATTTTTGTTTTGGTTGTTTAAAACACAATTTCTCGAGTAATCTAAACTATGTCTTCCAGCATAATTTGAAGGAAACGCGTTAACAAACAGCCTCGAGGCTCAAACAATGTGAAGGAAGTATAATTTGACCCGTAAGCGTGAGCGTTTATTTTTGTTATCTTTATCTACAACATTTTCCATTTTGTGACTTTTGACATTTTTCTTTTCGTATATGTGTGATTTTAACATGCTATTGGATAAAGATAACACGTCAGAATATTTTTATGAGTGTTTTAAGTATATATTTAGTAATATGTTTTAGGGTAATTTTTTTAATTTAAAAAAAAATATTTTTTTAAAGTGGAGATGTGTTTCTTTTTTTTTTTTTTTGCAAGAAGTGGAGATGTGCTATACATATCTCTTCATTTTTCTTTCATTTTCCCATTTTTCAAAATTATTAATTGTTATGTAGAGTTTATAAAGTGAGTAATAGACTCCACAAATTTAATGATATTTTTGAAAATAAAAGAAAAAAATAATAAAAAGACAAGAAAAGGAAAGAAAGAAAGCATACATAAAAAATAATTTTTAAAATTACACGCTTCCCACTTAAGAAGTTTTAATTATAAAAAAACCCGGCCCTGAGATAGTATAAGTAGTCTCGCAGCTGAATGTAATTTCTGTTCATTTCTTCACTCCCATCCTAATTCCTAACCCAAACACTCTAGAAATTAGTAGAAGAAACCCATTTCTCTAAAGAAAAAAGAAAAAATGGCCGCCGCCGCACCGCCACCGCCACCAACCCCAGCGGCCATAACACTGCCAGACCCAACCCCAACGGGGCAACCTGTCTTCGCCCGCGTGCGCCTGGGCACTGCATCGGACGTCCCTCACATCCACAAGCTGATCCACCAGATGGCCGTCTTCGAGCGCCTCACCCATCTCTTCTCCGCCACCGAGGCCTCCCTCTCCTCCACCCTCTTCACCTCCCCTCCCTTCCAGTCCTTCACCATCTTCATCCTCGAGGTCTCCCCGAACCCATTCCCACCCACTATCCCTCCTCACCCTCTCTTCTCATCCATTACTCAAATGGTCCCTCTCGACCTCCCCATCGACGACCCAGAAAAAGAAGCGTTCAGATCCCACAACAGCGGCGGCCTCGACGTTGTGATTGCTGGGTTTGTTTTGTTTTTCCCAAATTTCTCGACTTTCTTGGGGAAACCGGGGTTCTACGTGGAGGACCTGTTTGTGAGGGATTGTTACAGAAGGAAGGGGTTTGGGAAAATGCTGCTCTCTGCCGTGGCGGCGCAGGCGGTGAAGATGGGATATGGGAGGGTGGAGTGGGTGGTGCTGGACTGGAATGTTAACGCTATCAAGTTCTATGAGGAAATGGGTGCTAAGGTCTTGCAGGAGTGGAGGATTTGCCGCCTCACTGGTGAAGCTCTCCAAGCCTATGGAAATGCTCATAATTAACTTCTTCTTCTTTTTTTCTTTTTTCTTTTTTTTTGTCAATTTCCTTATGTTTTCTCCAAGTAATTTCACTGGTATGCCTTGTTAAGTTCTTCAAATCTACTGTTAGTGAAATACATGTTGCTCTTTAAAGTTTCTAATTCTGGGTGTGATCTTAGCATTGTTAGGCTTTATAATTGCCTATCTCTTGCTTCTTAATAGGATGGATGGATGATCTTTTTTCCTTTTGATTTGGCGGAATAAATCGTTTGAGTATGAAAAGAAGATTGAGATCCAGGTTAGAACTTAGTTAAATTGGGGTACCTTGCTCCTGCAGCAAAACATTTGAATCAGCTATTTCAGGGATGGGTGGGTACTTGAAGAAGGGAGAAGGCTTGAAATGGAGATTGTATTTTAGAAGGATAAATTTGACATATTTTTTTAATGGAATTTGGAGCCGGATAATATCAGGATAATTGGAGTAGAAAGGTATTTTTATCCCTTCAAAAAAATGATTATCCAAATAGTTACGGTGGAAGGGTATTTTTTTTAAAAAAATATTCTTATATTGTAACTAACTACATTCATTTGCTATAAAGTAATTGATGAGATTTAGAGAGATGAAGTGACTAGAGAGGTCAAAATACCCAAATTAAATTTTAGAATGGATAGAAATATCTTTGGAATGTTTTTTTATTTTTATTTTATAAAATATTGTAACTAATGACATCTACTTTATTAAACGCTGTTAAATTACGTTCAGTTACCTATTGGAGATTCTTTGGAATGTTTTTCAATTAATTTAAAATAGTGTTTATAAATATTTAGAAGATATATTAAATTTTTAACATTAAATTAGAACAAGATTCTTTTCATTTCAAATGAACTTAGAATATTGTATTAGTTATATTTGAAAGGTATTTTTTTCTTTTCCACTTTTTGAGGGAACAAAATACTTTTTTATTATAACGAATTGAATATTTTCCGGTTCATATGAATTTGGGAGAATCCTAATTCAAATTTAATGCACATTTTAAATGTTTATATACTTGAGAGTTAGCACTATTTTAAATAGGATGGAGGATATTTTCTCCAAACCAGTTCTAAATTTAGCTCGAGAAATTAATTATAACTATTTTATTTGACTATGATAACACTTGTCCATTCGGAGTTAGCACACGCAAAGTTTAAATGGTGAAAACTATAATCACTCTTGCAAATCCTAATCCAAAGTCATAGCCCGATCTAATATCATCAAGATATCAACTCGATTAAAATTTTTTATTTCGATAATCCAGTTCTCGTCTTATTGCCTGTTGAACCACTACAAAATTTCTTTGGAGTGATTGAGCCGCGGCCGGTGCGCCACAGGCAATATGGTCCCATGAAATCGACTTGATTGGGATGGTGGTCCAGCTGCCAAAGAATAAAGTTTTCTCCACTGGAAAGTTGTAGACTTCTGTGGAGAACTCCATAAATAATGGAGCCCGAAAGGGTGGGTCATGATTTGGGCCGTGTGTCTGGGACAAACAATGTGATTAGCCTTGTTTCTTTCTTCACTAATGGGGACTGGGGACAGAAACACATGGTCTCAAATTCATCTTAAAAAGGAAAAAAGAAAAAAAGAAACAGGTAAGAATTAATCCTGCCATTGTCAAATTTATTGCATTGAATCCAAAGTCACCTCAAGCTGCAATTTGTTGGGATAAGGATCCTGTCCAGCTAATGGACTGGACAGGATCCAGTTAAAAGTTGAGATTTTCTTATACAAATTTAAGGATGCAGAAAAAGACACATTATTTTGCAACTTCTCATCATTAAGTTCTTTTTGTAAAAAAAAAAAAAAAGAAGGTTATTGGTTTCTAGTGCTGCACACTTAACAAGGGGAAGGTTATTTTATTAAAAAAATTATGTTTTTTTCTGCACCCTTAGATTTGTATAAGAAAATCTTAGCCTTTAACTGGATCCTGTCCAGTCCATTATGAACTGGACAGGATCCTTATCCTGCAATTTGGCAACATACCTATTAATCTTGGGTGTCATTAATGTGCTCTACCACAATCTTACAATGGTTTTTTCCTTTCATGAGAGCAAAGAAATGATTGAGAAATTGTTGAATTGACGAAACATGAAACACTAATGCCAATAATTTATGGCTCGCAAACATATGGGGCAATTGCAAATGTAAAGTTGTGTACCCCAAAATGAAATAAATTGGAAAAGTGACCAGCACACGGTCATGTACCCTAGGATGCATAGTATTGAGAAATTGATCAATATATTATCACACTAGAATATATTACATCGGACAATTGGCAAAGAGCACAACCATGAACCCTTAGATTAAATGTGGCATTGGCAATTGACTAGCATGCGGTCATGTATCCCATATTAGATTGCATTGGAAAATCGATTGGCCTAAGGTCATGAACCCCAAATTAAATTGCAGACATATCGGACAATTGGTCAGTATCTGAACATGATCATATATAAAGTATCAATTTTGTCTTTTTAAAACTCAAGTAGCTTTTTGATAAAGAAGTAAACCACAGGTAGCAATTATGTCTTTAACCTAAACAAAATCCAATGTCAATAAAATCTCCTGCCCTAGTATTCCAGCCAGATATTGATAAACGCAGCTCAATATGACCTTACTTATTCATCAACATAAAAATTTATTAATCAACAGAAAAAGAATTTAGCTAAAAAATTCCTATAGAATAATGTGAGCCAAGCGTCCCTAATTTTAAGAATGAGAATTCTTAGTCATCTTCCATCTCTACGATTACACCACTCAATTTCTTTATCTTTTAAAAAGCTTAGGACGCCAAGTAAAGCAAAAAGGATTCATCTACTCGATGATTTATCTCCACCTGCATCGCCGCCGCCACTGCCACCGTTATAGGTTGGGAAACCAGATCCACCATCATAGAGTTTTGGTGACTTCTCCTTGCCTGAAATTTTATTTAACAATTATATGCCATTTGAAATACTCCAAATAAAATTTAAAGAGGAAAATTAGAAATTTAAAATAAAATAAAGCTGCATTGTCCCAATAACTCCAAGTAAATTCCTAAATAAAAATAGATATCAAAAACAGATAAAGGAGGATCATACAAAATAAAGAGAAATATGGCTTTAATTCATTTGTAGCAAACATCTATCCCTAAGGGCACGAGCAAAAATTCAAACCACGATATATCAAGAAAAACAGGTCTATTAGCTGCATCCTTCTGGCAATCTTGTTGATGATGGCTTAAATTGTCAACAACTGTTTACTTAGTGATCAAGGCTTGTTTACTTGTTGGCCAATGATTATTTACTTATTGGTCAAAGATTGTTTACTTGTTGGCCAAAGATTATTTATTTATTGGTCAAGGCTTGTTTACTTGTTGGCCAAGGATTGTTTACTTATTAGTCAAGACTTGATTACTTTGTGAAGAAGCAACTATGCTCTATAAAAGGACATGTAGTCCTTGTTGAGATCATCTGGGAAAATTGGTGAGAGCACTTTGTGGCATTTACAAAGTGTAGAGAGTTTTTTTTTACTGCGTATTTGAGAGGGACAGTTGAATGGGGTGTACAAGGGGTTAAGGGCTTGAGTTTGGGATATTAAACTTGAGCGGTTTAGGCTTGTATCATTGTACTCAATATTTCTCAATAGTAAAGAAGGAGACCAGATCACGCCCCGTGGACGTAGGCATATTGCCGAACCACATAAACTCTTTGTGTACGTGTGAGATTGGTGTGTGTGTTTTCATTTCAAACTTGTCTTTCGCATAAAGGGCTAGTGAAAAATTGGTTGCCAATTAATTACCAATTTTTCCCAACAATTGGTATCAGAGCTTGGTTGCAGATTTCTACTTGTTAAGAAGAATGCAGTCCTTGAAGAAGTTTGGAATTGAAGGGCTCGACAGAGTGTGTGAAGGTACTGTTCACGAACGGCGGTACTGTTCATGGAACACTGTTCACAAGCTGATGTATTGTTCATATAATACTGTTCACGAGGAACTATTCACGGAGTACTGTTCAGAAGTACTGGGTACATGTGCTGTTCAGAGGTTAAAGAGGAGCAAGTTCGGCAAATTGCTCCAAAAATACGCTAATAGTGTTTCTCTCGTTGCAGTGAGAGATGATTATGTTCTTTGATAAGGACATGTACATCCTCTAGCATGACCGCTAAAAAATGTCAGGATAATGGATGTGTTTTGTTAGTGGGTCCACATTTGCATACGGGACATTGGTTTGGTTTTTGATGTCGGGTATGTGGTGGAAAAGGATGTCGATGGCTGATGAACTTCCGGGGGAACCAAACATGGAAGTTGCACCATTTTTTTTCAGCAGGATTTTTTCGACATGTGCCGAAAATGAAAATTCTTAGAATGGTTTTAATTCTAAGTGCATGTGCTCTTTATGGTGGAGCATGATAATTCTTGAAGAATTATAACTGTTGGGGTAGACAGTGTTTTGTATGATATCCCAGGGCGTGGGGATGGGCATCTGTCAAAGATGTGGACTTGAGGTCTCAGGTGGAGGTTGCCAAATTTTCGCCAAGGTGGAGATAGTTGATGATGGCTCAAATTGCCAACAACTGTTTTACTTAGTGATCAAGGCTTGTTTACTTGTTGGCCAAGGATTATTTACTTATTGGTCAAATATTGTTTACTTGTTGGCCAAGGATTATTTATTTATTGGTCAAGGCTTGTTTACTTGTTGGCCAAGGATTGTTTACTTATTGGTCAAGACTTGATTACTTTGTGAAGAAGCAACTATGCTCTATAAAAGGACATGTAGTCCTTGTTGAGATCATCTGGGAAAATTGGTGAGAGCATTTGTGGCATTTACAAAGTGTAGAGAGTTTTTCTTTACTGGGTATTTGAGAGGGATAGTTGAGTGGGGTGTACAAGGGGTTAAGGGCTTGGGTTTGGGATATTAAACTTGAGCGGTTTAGGCTTATACCATTGTACTAAATATTTCTCAATAGTAAAGAAGGAGACCAGATCACGCCCCGTGGACGTAGGCATATTGCCGAACCACGTAAACTCTTTGTGTACGTGTGAGATTGGTGTGTGTGTTTTCATTCCAAACTTGTCTTTCGCATAAAGGGCTGGTGGAAAATTGGTTGTCAATTAATTACCAATTTTTTCCCAACAAATCCATAGGTGGAAACATTTAAACATCCAAACCAATTTACTTGAGATACCTTAGTAGTTTATTCCTTCAATGATAATCTCCTCGTTAATTAGAAAATTTTCCTGCATAATAAAAGCTCCTTATTGGGCATATCATCTGTCTATGACAAGGATTCTTAATAACCATCTTCCTTAAATTTCCATAAAACATATCCGATGCGGAGCTGACTTAATCTTGCAATATAGGCACAATTTAACAAATGCCACAAAATAAAACTTCAAAGCCACGCACACGCATATATATATATATATATATATATATATATATTGATGGATAGAGTATGTGATCGAGATCCTAGAATACACTTTGTGGAGCAAAAAGTACAACCAACAGAACATCATCTCACAAATAATAAATTTAAAAATAATAAAGTAGCATCATCAAAATCAAAATCAAAATCTGCACTAACCCTTCGTTTTCCATGTATAGAAGTCTCTAAGCAGCTTTATTATTGTCAAAATATAAATAATCTCTTCAACCAAACTACACCATGATGTATCTTTATCTCTCAAGTTTTACACCTCTTAAGAGAACTTCAAGTGAGCTAAAACCAATGTTATCTCTTCCTTCGCAGAATATATTGCTGGACCGCCAATCAGCTATAAGAGTCTTACCTCACACGCATAACCAAGCCATGTCCAATATACAGGCACTTCACAAATCTTAGGTGTGTCAATTCACTAGCCCATCACCACATTAATTAAAGAAAATCTAAAATCATATTTCAGAATTTGATGTGTTATTTAGCTTAAACTTTTTTTTTACACAATTAGCAGGAGGTCCCTGCTAGTTGAGATACTCAATTAGCTGATTGTTGGAGTCTGGTCAGAAGTAGAGGTTTCAATAAGTATGTCATTGTATTAGTTATTTTTACTGTTGGAAGATGACACTTGGAGTCTGTAGTTTCTAGGTATTTTGGACCCAAAATATACTGCTAGGAGAATATATCTTATAGACGAATTAGGATTTTTGATTTAATGTGTTTGGTTCTTGGATGAAATAGATTTGTAAGAAAAAGTTTCAATCAGGTTTGATATCAATTCTAAGTATAAATAGTCTTTGTTCTTCAATACTCTTTATGTTTGGATAAAATAGAATTCTACGGAAATGTTTCAATTAGGTTTAATATTAGTCCTTAGTATAAATAGGTTTTTTTTTTTTCAATACTCTTTTACGTTTGGACAGTTGTATTTCTCTTTCCTAATCTACTTGGTCTTTAAGGATTTTTTTTTTTTTTTTTTAGCTAGATGTTTCTCTTGTATAATTATTAATTCTAAGCAAGCCTCAAGTCATGCTTTGGGCTTGGGACGTGACAATTAACCCAAATTCAATTCTAATTGGGGCAGTATCATTCACTAGGAGAGATCATATATAGAAGAAACACTGACAGAAACTGTTGTGGCCCTTGTCATCGATGAGCTGGTTCAATTGATCGTTTGTGAATCAAAACTACTAAAGGGTGTCCATCAGAAAGTTGTGGACATTAGAGATGAACTGGAAAGCATCCAGTGTTTCCTCAAAGATGCAGATAAAGGTGACCTCCAAGATGGCATCAAAATGTGGGTGAAACAAGTGAGAGAAGTAGCCTATCATATAGAGGATGTAATAGATGAATACGTTCTTCACGTGGCACAACATCATCATCATCAACAAAGTTTTATTGCTTTCCTCCATAAAATTGGCTGTTTATTGAAGAAACTAAAACCACAACACGACATAGCTACCAAGATTCAAGATATCAAATTATCAGTTCGTGAAATCAAGGAACAAAGTGAAAGATACGGTTTTAGTTCCTCAAAGCAAGGATCAAGTAGCAGTACAACAAATGTTTCCTGGCACGACCCTCGAGTGGGTTCACTTTTCATTGAGGAAAATGAAGTTGTGGGTATAGAGTCTATGAGGGATGAACTTGTAAGCTGGCTTATAAAAATGTCAGAGTAAATGCAGAAAAAGGTGAATAAATCTAAGTTACTACAACCATCAAGTTTAAGAACATTGAGCAACTATGTAAAAGAATGAACCTGTATAGTAAGTAAAGCACAACCAAATGGTAGCGTCTCTTGCCACCGTTATAGCGATAAGCCAGATTACCTAGATAATAATAACCGCGTAAGTCTAATAACTTAGTAAGTAAACTTTACACTTTGGTATGACATGAGCCCATTTAGTAAAAGTAAACGTGCAATTGAGTAATAACCAGAAAGAGGCTATTACCTCTGCTAATACACCATTTAATGGGTTTTTAGGGTTTTCAAAGCTCATGGTGTAAAACCGGCGATAACTACCTAAGTATTTTAATGCAGAAAAGCTAATGTATTATAAGTCATAACTCCCATACATAGTCTACCCGAGATATTATCCATTTTCAGTAGGGTTGATGCTGTCCCGATGGACCTATAATACAATGCCAGTACCTTAGCTATTGTACAACATACCGTACGTAACATTAGTAGCACGATCGAGTCCGACCCCGAGTGGCCTACACCAACTAATGATGTCCGTCCTATAGTGACCGAACCATTGGGAATGGTTGTATCATGGTCACAAACCAATGGATCCACAACCCTCATATAACGCTCACATTTGACCATAATACGCAGTTTATATAGTAAACCCATAGCCGTTCATACCGCACATACCGGCATACCATGTCTTACGATGCATCTTCGTAGTTTACTTAATAACACAATTACCGAATAGTTACAAAAAATAGACATGCTCATATCATATGCGTGGTCAGTCAACTGACATATCCCACAGTTTACGAAAAAGGATATAAGTGTTTACTTACCTCGCGCACTTGAGCGAATCGTCCGACCAAGCTATTCCCTGTTATAACGGATACAAGTCATCGTTATTCTATGCCTTATGAATCCTAGAAATACGGCTAAGCTAAAGCACACATGTGTGGAATCCAAAACTAGTGCTTTGCCCACAGACCATACGTCCAACTCGAGGGCGTACGTCGGCTCAATGTGCTTAGCACAACTTTAAGATTTAGACAGTGCATGGTTTATATAGCACTTCTAGACCTCTAAACCTCTTCTAGGCAAATAAAAGAGCATATGCAACGTAAGAATCATAACACAACGGGGTTTGAAAGAGTTCTTTCGCAAATGTTATCATTTTTAAGAAACAATTCGACGAACACTTTGAAAACTCGGTAAAGCACAAAACAGAGGCTATAACAGTGTTAAATACAAAAGGAAATGAAGCTTACCCCAAAGCTAAGCACTGACATGACCCAGGAACTTGGAACTCCGTTTATAAACGCTCTTCCTCACCAAACTCTCTCTAAAAACGTGGAAGGAAGTTTGACAACCTAGGGGGCACACCAAAGGGTTGAAGAAGGCATGAGGAATGGGAGAAGGGGCGGCCTATTTATAGAGAAAATCCGCTACCAACTCCTTGTTGGACCTGCGAATGTTTGGCAACCCTAGCGTACATCCGCTGATTCTTACATATTGGTCCAGAACGTATCTCGTACGTCCAGGTATTATCCAAAGGGTATTCAAAAAGTAGCGTACGTCCGGTGGTCCCACGTACATCTGCTGGTACGGTTTGCAGAGCGTACGTTTTGTGGTCCCCCCTCGTACGTCTACACTACAGAAAAAAGCGTATGTCCGTCATACCTAACATACGTCCGCCATCTAAGGATCAGTATTTGGCTTCATGTTTTAAAGGCTAAAAAATGTGTCTAAGTGAACTCTAAGGATCTTTAGGTCTTCATCTAAACGACTCTACCAAAGGTTCGGATTAAGCACTCAAATAAAAGAGGATCTCATAAAAGGTTACTTTTATCGGGGTATTACAATCACTCACACTTACAGGCGCTCCAACAAGTCTAACTCACCTAGCTTGTATATTTGATATCGTTCCCCTTTAATCCTGTAGCCAAAATGGATAGTAGTTACCTTTTTGACTTTCCAATCATCTTTGCCTCTATCTGGCTATAAATGTAGTACAAATTCTCTCTGCATTTCATAGAAGTCGATAACCTTTAAGTTTTTCAGGTGCTGAATTCCAGAGGGTACCTCCTTCATTTGTGGGCATGGCCCATTCTCTAGTTGCTCAAGAATGAGCAGTGATCCTTTGTCTATTTCTATCATCTTTAATCTATTCAATTTTTTCAATGTGACCTTTTTAAGCTTTTGAAAACCGCATTTCTCAAAATGCAGTCGTTCACCATCATACCCTTGACAAAGGGTTAGAATAATTAAATTAGGCAAAGTCTTGATACAAATTAGTGGATCTTCCACTAAAAATGAGAAACATAAGCCCAATGTGACCAGATTATGAAGCCCAAGAATCTAGTTGGGCAACTTTTTCAACTGCCCCTTTAGAAAGATATGTTCTAAAAATTGAGGCAGCGATGAAATTGATTGTAAATCTAAAATTTCTTATTCACTGATTAAGCTTACAACCAAAATCTTAAGCTGGACCATACTTTGTAGGGAGGCACACAAATCCCTCCCATTTTTTGCGACCATATTTGAAATGCCAAGCGCCCTCAACTGACTCAACTTTCCCACACCTTGATGATTTGCCTCTACAAGTGATAGCGTCTGCAAGTCCTTTAAACATCCAACCCCATCACATAATTTTACTCTTTCCATTGCACACAAACTACTTTCAATTTCAAGGTCATGATAGTGAGCCAAAAGATGTCTCAGTTTATAGAGCCTAAATATCTCAATTGGTAGCTCACTTACTAGAGTTTCCATGACATTCAAAGTCTGTAGGTTTTGTAGCCTACCCTACCCATTGACTTTGGAAGTATCTTAACTTTTGTTCTCCTCAGACTTAAGTACTTCAAATGGAATAAATTCCCCACTTCTTGAGGAAGACAATCAATAGGAGCATCTTCAAAATCTAACACTTTTAAAAGCTTGAACTTTTTGAACAATTTTAACCGTGAAAGGCCTGGGCATTTCATTAATGCTGAAGAGAAAAACGAAACAAACCCGAGAATACTCATTTGTCTCAAAAACATCTTCTCTAGCACAGTGAATTGATAGGCACCGACTTTTTCCAGGGGAAGTAGTGTCACCTGCTTCCAGAACTTGAGATAAATTCAACTCTCTAGACTTCGATAGGATGATTTCATGCAACAAATCATGGATTCGGTACTTTTTGTCTATCTCATAATCAAGTTCCCCAAATGAAACTTGAACCAAGTTTCTGTGGATGAGCTCCATTAAGTATTCTTCAGCTACTTCTTCCAATGCTTTTCCCTTCTTTCCATTTATAAAGCCCTCAGCTAACCATAGCCAATGTAATCTTGCACCAGTAATTGAGTAGTCCTCCGGAAACATACCAAAGTATAAGTAGCAAGACTTTAGGTAAGACAATAGATCATGATAACTGAGAGAGAGAATTTTTGTTATACTTGTAAGGTGTGGATTACTTTCTAGCTCAAAATTGAAGCTATCATGCAAATTTTTCCATTCTAATGGCACCTTTTCCTTTGTTGACAGAAGACCACCTATGGCAACAATTGCAAGTGGCAAGCCTTCACATTTTTTGACAATGTCCATCGATGGTCTCACCAACTCTCTGGGACAACACCCTTGAAACTCGGATTGGAATGCCTTTCTACAAAACAATTCCCAAGCCTTGTCTTGAGACAGAGGTTGTAGCTTGTGGACCAGATCGAATAAAAATTCTTTACAAGATACACCAATGAGATCACTACGTGTTGTGATAATAATCCTGGCTTTCTCTGTCATTGCATGGTAAAGCATGTTTCACAATTTCCCAAAACTTTATCTTCCAAACATCATCAAAGATCACAACATACCTCTTTTGCTGTAAACATTTCCTCACTTGGCTAATTAGTACAATCTCTTCTATCATGTCTATTTGCCCAGGAACAACTTCTTTTTCTTGGTAGATTTGCTTTGACATGGACAAGAGTATCTTCTGCATGTTGAATGACTAAGACACCGTGATCCAAACATGGCAGTCAAAATGTCCTTTCACTAATTCATTCTCATATACTTTCTTAGCAAGAGTTGTCTTACCAATTCCACCCATGCCTACCATTGAAATCACAAAGTGTTTAGATGCTCCCCCAACCATCCAGCTTACAGTTCATCCCTCATAGATTCAATGCCCATAACTTCATCTTCCTCAATGAAAAGTGAACCCAGTCAAGGGTTATGACATGTGATAAGAGCTAAATATTGTATATTTGGACCCCTTAATTTGCATTAGTTAATCCTTTAGCTATGTCGTTATCTAACGCTTTGTGTTAGATTTGTGTTTTAGTATTTTGTAGATTGCTTAAGAGAAACTGCATCTTAAAAGGGGAAAATTGCAAAGTCTTGGAATAAAACATACTTTGAGAAGATCTAGAAGATGTGGTTAAGCTTGACCAAATCAAATGAAGGAGAAAATCGGAATTTCCCTAAATGGAGATAATTTCGGATTTGATTCAAATTCAGATTCTGCACACGTCTCAGTGTTTTGATCATAACTTTCTGCTCAAATATCGGATTGAGATGATTCAAATGGCAGTGGAAATCTCGTTCAAAATTATACAATTTATTGTGAAATAGGATTTTTCTAATTCGGACGTTTACTTTGTCAAAATCGTCCCATAATATGAGAACGCAAATTTAAGCGAATCTTATCCGGATTTCAGACTTCTAATTGGACAGGGAGACTGACCTCCGAATTATCTAGGTTTACTTGGGCTTTTAGGACTTCTCTAAGCCTATAAATAGACATCTCTGCATTCAAGAAAAGATATACAAGCCTAGAGGCAAAAATTTACAGCTTCTCTTTAGTTTAGTTCTTTTGTAGTTTAGGATTTATATTTATGTTGGGCTAACCTTCAACTAAGGTTGGGATGAAGCCTCACCTATGAAGAACAACTGTATTTTTATGTAAGTTTCTATTGTCCGATTTTATGGTTTAATATTTTAATTGTTTTACTTCTTTTAATTGGGTTGAATGTATCTAGGATATCTTTTGTGATTTAAGGATACATTAGATGATTTGTAATAATTCAATACAATTAATTGCTTGGTTTTCTTGATTAAAAGATTGGATCTTTCTTGTGATTTATTTTCTGGATACAATGGATGTTTCAATATAGATTGGATATTTGTCTGTGATTTACTGGATACAACTAATGATTTAATTGATAATTGGATTTCTATTGTGATTTGGGTAAAGAATGGATACAAGAAATGTTTTGATTAATTTGTGAAGTAAATAGTAAAACATACATAAGATTTGATTGGTGAGAACTTCGGATTAATATTGATGAACATAAAGTAAGTGTTGTTCTGATTTGGTGAGTATGGATTCCGTACCTTTAGTACTTTACCTTTTGTGTTTATTTTATGTTTTAGTCTTTAAATTTCAAAATCAATTTCAAAACCATTTTGGAACTAGAGAAGGATTTAATTAGTTTAGATTTAATTTTGCTTTCAAGAATACAATTCCCTGTGGGTTCGACCTCGCACTTGCACCCCCATTATATTGCATACGACTCGTGCACTTGCGAGTACATTTAATTTGTACATCAACATGTAACACTGGTTGCACTACTACTTGATCCTTGCTCTGAGGAATTAAAACCATATCTTTCACTTTGTTCCTTGATTTCACGAACTGATATTTTGATATCTTGAATCTTGGTAGCTATGTCATGATGTAGTTTTAGTTTTTTCAATAAGCGGCCAATTTTATGGAGGGAAGCAATAAAATCTTGTTGATGACGACATTGTGCCATGTGAAAAACGTATTCATCTATTACGTCTTCTATATGATAGGCTACTTCTCTCACTTGTTTCACCCACGTTTTGACGCCATCTTGGTGGTCTCTTTTATTTGCATCTTTGAGAAAACATTAGATACTCTCCAGTTCATCTCTAATATTCACTAGGGGTGAAATAGTGGTTACGGTTAGTGGTTAGTGACTAAAACCGCTAACCGCCTAGGCGGTTAGTAGAATCTACTAACCGCATCCGCTAACCGCTAGGCGGTTAACCGCCCGGTTAGTGGTTAACCGGATGCGGTTAACCGCATTTCTATTAACCGCTTTTTATTGAGTTTTTTATTTTAGGCCGGTTTTGGGATCATTTTAAACTCTTGTTTTGCTCACTTTAAACATTTTTTTTCCTCTTTCATGGCCATTTTAGCATTAAAAATTGTTGGTTTAAAGTAAGCATTATATGTTGGACCATTATACCAAAATCTTGTTGGTCACCTTCTACAACATATAACATACGAATAAAATTATAACAAAATTATTGTTTTGGGTTAGGAAGAAATGAATATATAAAAGTGCAAAACTACGTTGTTTTGCACTTCTATATTATATAAATAATAAAAATATAAAATCCAAACAAAAGTCAAAGGTGGGTGAATTGAAATCGGGACTCATGAGTAAAAGAGGTATACAATAATCATTATACTACAATAACTTATTGTTATTTATTATATGAAATATATATAATATAAATATATATTATATTTTTAAAAAAAGGTGGTTAGCGGTTAACGGTTAGCGGTTAGGCGGTTTTTCAAAATCCACTAACCGCTAACCGCCTAGGCGGTTAGCGATTTTTACTAACCGCTTTCAAAGCGGTTAGCGGTTAGTGCGGATAGCGGTTAGCGGTTAATGCGGTTAGCGGTTAACGGATGCGGTTAGACGGTTTTAAATTTCACCCCTAATATTCACAACTTCTCGGTGGATTCCCTTTAACAATTTTGATTCATGAGCGATCAATTGAACAAGCTCGTTGATGACAAGGGTCACAATGGTTTTTGTCATGCTTTCCTCTCTGATCTTCACCTAGTCAATGATATTTCCACAGTTAGAAAAGAATTTGGATTAATTGTCACGCCCCAGGCCAAAAGCAAGACATACGCCCACTAAGAATTTATATATTTTTTTTACAAGTAATCACACTATCATTAAAAAGTGAAAGCGGAACATAGGTACACAAAAACTATACAAGAAAAATGCCTAGCTAGAAAGAGACAAAAAGGAACAAGTAAGACTAAAAACTAAGCAAATTAGGAAAACAAACAAAGTGGTCCAAAGGTAAAGACTATTGAAGAAAAAATAATATTTATACTTACAACTAACATAAAAGCTAATTGTAACATTTTCTTACAATCCTATTTTATCCAAGAACCAATTATTTATACCATCAAATTACTTAAAAAAAAATCAATTAGAGATCTATAAATAATCCAATAGAACTTAATAACAAAATACATTTTCTTGTTAAAGTACTCCATAACTCTCAAACACAATAAATCAAAAATCCCAATTCATCTCTAAGATATATTCTCCGAGTAGCACAATCTAGGTCCAATATACTTGGAAACTACAAACTCCAAGTCTCATTGTTCAACTAATAGAGTATCTCAACTCGAGGGACCTCTCACTAATTCTGAATTTTGTTTTTTAAAAAAATCCCTAAACTAACAACCATTTTTAAAATAGCCCATGAAGTGACAAATGTGCTAAAGTGATACATCCAACTACCAAAGTGTGTCAAAAATGCTGATTTTTTTATTAAATTCATATAATATCCTTATTCTCTTAATAAAATTAAATAAATCTATAAAACTTAAAAATTACTTATTTTTTTAATAAAAAGAAAGGAGTAGCCTGCGAGCCACCCTTATCGCATGGGAGGGTTGCACACCACCTTAAAGGCGACGAGCCCACCCCCTCCCTGAAGGGTGGTTGTCAGTTGGCAGCCACCCCTTCTGCTAACCTATTAACAGTGTCTTAGATACAAAAACATCAATAATGTTCATTTGTTTACAATTCAAGATAAGTTCTGTGTTTCTCATCTCTTATGTCAGTACTAGACCCAACATTTCATACATGCCCATCAAACCCCTATAAACTTTTAGACATCTTATTACCTATAGTGTATTTGAAAGGAACTCCCAAAGGCACAATGCTGCTGTAATTTCAGGAAACTACAAATGCCGTTAACCCACCAAAAAAACTACATGACTATGTTTCAGCGCACAGCCCACCACATTTGGTCTTTGCTTTTTGACAGGCATCCCAATTCTAAGGTGAAGACAACCATATATTGTTATATAAACATGCAATGTGTTGCACAGGAAATAAACACTCGTAAAATCATATGCACAAGCAAGCTTATGATACTCAAGACAAATAGCTACAATAATATTACCAAACCGGATTCTGACGCTTATTGTAGAATCTGATTTAAGATTATTTATTCTATTTGAACATTAACTCTTGACGCAGGCTAAGAAATAATCTTACAGCAGATTCTGCAATAAAAGTTAGAAACATCAACATCTACATCTAGTTCTTCAGAATCCAAAGAAACATCAGAAACTCTTACTCCATTTAGTTCTACAAAGCCCAGAGAAGCATCACCTCCCTCTACTATAAAAATCACTCTGAGCATTTTATTCAACTATTTTTCGTTCTTCTTTCATGAATATTATTTTACTCATATTTCCTTCTCTTCCAACTACTTCTCATAAACACGAACACCCACAATCTAAATCTTCACCTTTGTAGCAATTAAGCAAACCCAATGAAAACAAGAACACCCACAAGCCAAAAACAGCAAACTCACATGAAAATCCAATCTTTAAAGCAAAATAAAAGAATACCCAAAAGAATAGTCACATTCAACAACATAAAATAAAAAATAAAAAAATAAATATATGCTCACAAAGAACATTACAGGAAGTAGGGGAATTTGAAACTTTTACCTTGAATTACGTTGGGTATGGCTGCTTTTGGTGGGTGATTCAACTAATTTTATTTGCCCATAATTGTATGATCCTTTAGAGACTTTTGAGTAAATTGATTCAACCAATTTACTCGTCTTTACTGCACAGACGAGTAAATTGGGCCTGAGTTGAACTAGTGAAACTCACTTCCCAACATGAACCAGGATACACGCAACCAATGTTTTCAACTCTTTTGAGATTTGGAAAATGGTAAAGATTAGTATTTGAAGAATGGTATACTGTATTAGTGTATTTCTATGTCCTTTAAAAGCAAATAAAGCATACAACCTTTTCTTTTCCTTCGACCAACCAAAATTATGGTCGTCGCTGAAAAAGAAGGAAAAATAAAATAACAATTAAACTCAAAAGTCAATGTATAAACAACGCGTTCTTTCCACCGGTCGTAAACGAGAGAATCTGATCTTGACATGTGTGCCAAATGTGTGGTTCCGATTTTGTTGAAGATTTGGAGGGTTTTGTTGCTTTGTCATGTTAAGAGTCCGCAATTAGTCTTTAAGCATCAAATTAAGTCGTGTTAAAATATAGGTAAAACAATATATAGATTAACTTTAATATAAGTTCTTTAATTATACAAGTTAGACCATTTAACTCTAAGCAGTTAATTTCGTGTTAAGTTCATGTCAAATTTACAAGTCGTATAAAAAATTAACAGCCTAAATATCACATATCGGGTTTGTATCATGTCGAGATATGAGTATAAAGACTATATAGGTCAACTTCAACTATAACTCGCTAATTTCATATTAAGTTCGTGTTGAATTTACAAGTTGTATAAAAAAATATTTTTGTACTAGTCCATAACATGGTGCGACAACTTATGTTAGCATGTTGAGACAGTTCTAAACTTATTATCGCTAATGCGATACTAATCACTTTTACCATTCTTATTTAAAATAATATCCCACCATACATCAAATTCTTACACTCTTTTCTCATTTAGCTTATTTAGCATTTGCATGAATCGTATACGGTATACCCCATGTTTGACCTAGCTATGTAGGTTGAAAATTGACATCTTTCTATTCATTGAAGACTTGGTGGTACGCAAATTATAGCTTAGAATAAAATAGTTAGTTCATTCATTTGATAACTTTATTATTTGTGGGGATAACTATTTACGATGAATAGTTATTCCTCTTAATATATATATTTTATTTTTTAAGAATTGACTGAAGCTTCTGGGTTTTGGCTCAAAATTGCACAAAATTTTTATGATCCCAAATAGATATGGAAAATATCAAATAAATATAAGTACATAACAACAAGGAGCACAATTTCAAGAGTAAAAGGTTGTGATAACATTTCAAAATGTAGCTTACGTTGGACCTCACCGGCCAATGCAATTCTGTCTTATACAGTCACGTAATGTGAAGAATTTTATCACTACATATAAAATAACTAAAAAAAGAGTCATGGAAGTCCTATGGCCTAGAGGTGCATACCTTGTTCATCACTGAAACTACATGGTAGTTCGATCCTCCAAGTTTGATCCTTGCAAACACTCCAATAAGTTCAAGTCACCGAGCTTGTATATTTGATATCGTTCTCCTTTAATCCTATACCTGAGATGGATAGTAGTTACCTTCTTGACTTTCCAATAATCTTCGCCTTTATCAGGCTGCATACGTAGCACAAACTCTTTATCCATTTCATAGAAGTCAAGAATCTTTAGACTTTCCAAGTGTTGGATTCCAAGGGGTACCTCTTTCATATGCGGGCATGGCCCAATCTCTAGTTGCTCAAGACCAGGCAGTGATCCTCTGTCTATTTTCACCATCTTTAACATTTTCAACTCTCTGAGTGTGAGCCTCTTCAGTTTTTGAAAACCGCCTTCCTCAAAATGCAGTTGCTCCCCATCATACACATGATTGAGGGAAAGAGTAATTAGATTAGGCAAAGCCTGGACACACGGTAGTGGATCTTCCTCTAATGATGAGAAAAATAAGAGTAGTGTGACCAAATTTTGAAGCTTTGGAATCCAATTCGGCAACTTCTCCAATCAACCACTTAGAGAAAGATGCTCTAAAAATGGAGGTGGAGATGAAATTGATTGTAAGTCTATAATCTCATCTTCACTAATTGAGCCTACAAACAAAATTTTAAGGTGGACCATATTTTGAATGGAGATACATAGAGCCCTCCCACGTTCTGCAGTTATATTTGAAATTGCCAACATCTTCAACTGACTCAACTTTCTGAGCTCTTCAAATAAACCAACCCCATGATGATTTGCCTCAATAATTGATAGCGCAATTCATTTAAACATCCAACCCCTTTATGTACTTTCACACCGCGCACTGAATAAAAGCTACTTTTAATTTCAAAGTCATGAGAATGAGCCAAAATATGTCTTAGCTTATAAAGCCTAAATATTTCAATTGGTAGCTCACGCACTCCGGTTTCACGACATTTAGTGTCTGCAGATTATGTAGCCTACCCACTGACTTAGGAAGTATCTTCACTTTTGTTCTCCTCAAACTTAAGTACTTCAAATGGAATAAATTACCCACTTCTTGAGGAAGATAATCAATAGGAGCATCTTCAAAATCTAAAACTTTCAAAAGCTTGAACTTTTTGAACAATTTAGCAATGAAAGACCTCGGCATTTCATTAATGTTGAAAAGAAAAACAGAACGAACCCGAGAGTACTCACTTGTCTCAAAAACATTTTCTCTAGCATCCTGGATTGATAAGCACCGACTTTTTCCATGGAAAGTGGTATCACCTGCTTCCAGAACTTGAGAGAAATTTAACTCTCCAGCCTTTGATAGGATGGTTTCATGCAGCAGATCATGGATTCTATACTTTCTGTATATCTCATAATCAAGCTCCCCAAATGAAACTTGAACCAAGTTTCTTTGGATGAGCTCCATTAAGTATTCTTTTGCTACTTCTTCCAATGATGTTCCCTTCTTTTCTTTTATAAAGCCCTCAGCTACCCATAGCCAAAATAATCTTTCACCCGTTATTGAGTAGTCCTCTGGAAAAATGCTGAAGTACAAGTAGCAAGACTTTAGGTAGCACGGAAGATCATGATAACTAAGAGAGAGAATTTTTGTAATATTTGAAAGGTGGGGATTACATTCTAGCTCAAAACTAATGCTATCATGCAACTTTTTCCATTCAAATGGCACCTTTTCCTTTGTTGATAGAAGACCACCTATAGCAACAATTGGAAGTGGCAGGCCTTCACATTTTTTGACAATGTCCATCGACAATTTCACCAACTCTTTAGGACAACACCTTTGAAACTCGGAATGGAATGCCTTTCTACAAAACAATTCCCAAGCCTTGTTTTGAGACAAAGGTTGTAGCTGGTAGACCTGATCGGATAAAGATTCTTTACAAGATACACCAATGAGATCACTACGTGTTGTGATAATAATCCTGCTTCCTCTGTCATTGCATGGTAAAGCATGTTTCATAATTTCCCAAAACTCTGACTTCCAAACATCATCAAAAACCACAACATACCTCTTTTGCAGTAAATATTTCCTCAGTTGACTTATTAGTGTGATCTCGTCTGTCATGTCTATTTTCCCTGGTGCCATTTCTTTTTCACAGTAGACTTGATTTGTCATGGACATGAGTATCTTCTGGACGTTGTATGACTGAGACACTGTGATCCAAACACGGCTGTCAAAATGTCCTTTCACTAATTCATTCTCATATACTTTCTTAGCAAGAGTTGTCTTACCAATTCCACCCATGCCTACAACTGAAAACACACAACGTTTAGACGCTCCCCCCACCAACCAGCTTACGAGCTCATTCCTTGTAGACTCAATGCCCACAACTTCATCTTCCTCAATGAAAAGTGAACCCACTCTAGGGTCATGCCATGTAACATTGGATTCATTGCTACTTGATCCTTGCTCTACGAAATGAAAACCATATCTTTCACTTCTTTCTTTGATTTCACGAACTGATATTTTGATATCTTGAATCTTGGTAGATATGTCATGATGTAGTTTCAGTTTTTTGAATATGTGGTCAATTTTATGGAGAAAACCAATAAGACTTTGCTTATGACAATGTTGTGCCCTGTGAAGAACATATTCATCTATTACATCTTCTATATGATAGGCTACTTCTCTCACTTGTTTCACCCATGTTTTGACGCCATCTTGGAGGTCTCCTTTATCTGCATCTTTGAGGAAACACTGGATGCTCTCAAGTTCATCTTTAATGTCCACAACATCTCGGTGGACACCCCTTAGTAATTTTGATTCATGAGCGATCAACTGAATCAGCTCATTGATGACAAGGGTCACAACGGTTTCTGTCATGGTTTCCTCTCTGATTTTCACCTAGTGAATGATATTGTCATAATTAGAAAAGAATTTGGGCTAACTGACACATCCCAAGCGCATAGCAGGACATGACACTTACTAGGAACTTTTTTTTGTTTTTTGTAAGAAATCAAAATTTCATTAAAAATTGAAAGTGTAACTCAAATATACAATAGAAACACGAAGATAAAATGTGTAAAAAAGAAAATCTAAAAACGAAGCAAATTGAGAAAGACAAATGGAAATGTTCCAAAGGTAAAAAGTATTGAATAACAAAGACTATTTATACTAAGAACTGATATTAAACCTAACAGAAACATTTTCTCACAATTCTATTTCATCCAAGAACCAACTATTTGCGCTACCAAATTACTTAAAACAAGCTTAGAGCCCGCGCAATGCGCCAGGTTTTTTTATTTTATTTTATTTTATATATATAATTAAGTCAAAAAGTCTTTAAAAGACTATGAACAACAAATTTTATTTTCTTCTCTTAATTAACAAATTAGCTACCAAAAATGACAAATGTTCATAAGATCATTTTAAACCATAGTTTTACTAAATAGCATAAACTCACATATCCAATAAATTTAAAAATTCATAAATTTTATTTCTTATAAATTGAAACAAGTTAAATACTTGTTCCCATATATGTAGTTTAAAATGAAATATAAAGGAAAAAAAATTCAAAATAAAAACCTAGATTAATCAATATTAGAAAATGATTGATTAAAAATTATATTCTAACAATGATACCACTTCTCCTTCACTACACAATCCATTGTGATAAACTTTTGTCTTTCAGGAATTGAACTTTCTCCACATAAACAATTTTTTTGAGATATTTTACTATTACACTGACAAAACTAAAGAAGTATTTTAAAATATATAAGCATATTGATATCTGATTACAATTAGTGGCAAGAATATTAGAACACCCAAAAACAAAAATAACAACAAAAGTAAATTAAATTTACAAAAGAAAATTTATAACTTGTATTGAATAAAATTAAGAAAATTTGAATAGAAATTAAGGACAAAAAAAGTTAATAAATGAAAAATACTAATATAATAATAAAAAAAAACTATCTTTTTAGTATATTTTTCTTAGTTCCAATGAAATCCACAAATATAAGAAAAGGAAACTAATTTTAAGACATACACGAAAACAAAGACAAAAACAAATCTACGATTGGAAAATTACATGTGAAATATATTAGAAAAATTGAGTTTCTATAAAAAGAAACTCTGATTATTATTTCCTGATTTCAATGTAAAATTTACAAAAGAAAAGTAATCATTTGAATAAAAAATAATATATAAATTAGAAAAAAATAAGGGTCAAAAACAAAAAATGAAAGAACATAAGAACCGGAAATAAAGATAAAAAGAAAAAATTAATATAATTAAAAATAGCTATTCTAGGAAAAAAAAAAAAAAACTATAGTATAATTTTTCATTGAGAAATAACGATTGGAAAATTGAAAAGAACTGTTATAGGAAAAAAAATATAAAGAAAGAAAATAACTGCAGTATAATTTTTCATTGAGAAACAACGAATAGAAACTCTCTTTCTCTCTCTTGTCTTTTTCCAGAATTGATTGATATAAATAGAAAGTAAAAAAATAAAAAAAAAAAAAAAGTATAAGGGACAAAAACAAAAATGGAAGAACAAAAGCATCGAAAATAAAGATAAAAAATAAAAAAACATATAAAATGACAATACTAATATAATGGAAAATAAATGTTTTTTTTTTTTCAACCATGCATCCTTTACATCTATAAAAGTAAAAGAAGTCCTCAAGAGGTAGATCAATCAGCTAGAACCATGCCTAATAAAGCGGATGTCATTAGTTTGAATTCCTCCTCTTGTGTGGACATGTCAAAAAAAATAATAAAAGAAACTAATTTTAAGACATACACGAAAATAAAGAAAAAAAAATTCTACAATTGAAAAATTGAGTGTGAAATATATTGGAAAATTTGAGTTTTTACGAAAAGAAACTTTCTCACTATTATTTCTTGAATTCAATGTAAAATTAAAATTAAAATTAAAAAAAAAAAGAGTAATGATTCGAATAAAAAATAATATATAAATTAGAAAAAAATAAGGGTTAAAAACAAAAAAAATGGAAGAACATAAGCACTGGAAATAAAGATAAAAAAAAAAAAACGAAAATATGAAAATATTAATATAATTGAAAATAACTATTCTAGCAAGCAAAAAAAAAAAAAACTGTAGTATAATTTTGAATGAGAAACATCGATTGGAAAATTAAAAATAACTGTTATAGGAAAAAAATAAATAAAGAAAATAACTGTAGTATAATTTTTCATTGAAAAACAACGAATAGAAACTCATTCTCTTGTCTTTTTCCAGAATTGATTGACATAAAATAGAAAGTAAAAGAAGAGAAAATTAAAAAGCAAAATAAAAAAATATATATAAGGGACAAAAACAAAAATGGAAAAACATAAGCACCGAAAATAAAAATTAAAAAATATATATAAAATGACGATTCTAATATAATGGAAAATAAATATTCTAGCAAAAAAAAGAAAAGAAAAGAACTATAGTATAATTTTTAATTGAGAAACAATAATTGGAAACTCTCTCTACCTTTCTCTCGTCTTTTTCCTATGAGTGTGAAATTTACAAAGGAACATTAAAATATAAATAGAATGTAAGAAAGGAAAAAAGAAAAATAAACATAGAGAAAGAATTTGGGAACCTTTTGTTTTTTTCATTAAGATGTCAATTAAATGTATCCCAAATAAAACTCATATGTTTTAATTGTCTCACATTGAAATATAAAGAAAAGTAAAAGAAGATAAAAAGAAAAATAAAGAAAGAGAGAGAGATCTTTTGTTTTTTTCATTAAGATATCAATTAAATGCATTCCAAATAATATAAAAAGAAAGCAAGGAAGATAAAAAGAAAAATAAAGAAAGAGAGAGAATTTATGAACCTTTTGTTTTCTTCATTAAGACAATTAAATATATTACAAATAAAACCCTATACATTTTAATTGTCTCCCATTGAAATATAAACATAAAGCAAGAGAAGATGAAAAGAAAATTAGATAAAGAGAGAGAAAGAAAGAATTTGAAAACCTTTTGTTTTCTTCATTTAGACAATTCAATGCATTATAAATAAAACCCATATATTTTAGTTGTCTCACTAAAAGGCTAACATCTAAAACACCACGTATCGCAATTCTAGGTACTTTCTAATAGGATTGGTTGAGGACACGTGTCACAATTCTAGGCTCTCTCTTAGCCAAAACTTGACTCTTTTTTTTTTTTTTTTTTTTCTGAAGGGAAAACAACTCATTCTCATTCATAGAAATCGAGAGCGAAAACTCTTACAATCACAGGACAAGTCTTAAAGTAACTGCCTAAGCTACAAAGTTACAAGCAGAAACCCAAACAACTCCGCAAACAGAGAAAACTCTGAAAGTAAAATCAAACCAGAAGACATCTGCTACCCCATGACTAAAAAGCAGGTTTAAAATCAATTTTGCTTGATAGGTTTAAATTCTTATGAACTAAGTAGACGCCATCAGCTACGTAGGAAGTGTTTTTTCCACGGCCCAAGAGCTAAAAACTCTTGCTCATCCTCCTCAGAAAGCCAGGATACACATTCATCCACAACACAATAGTCTAGACCATTCTTCCTCCTCAACTCGAAGGCCATGGTAACATACACATCCACGACACACAGGTTAAGACCAAAGGGAATCCAAACAAACCAAAGAGGCCAGAGCATTATTACAAGCAATAACAGGAGATAAAACAAAATAGGGAAATAAAAGAGAGCTAAAAAATGGTATAAAGGAAATACAACTAAAAGGAAAGCCGACATAGCGAGGTTGCCGATTGTGCACACGCCGGAGACTAACACTGGTAGGGGACGAAGGAGGCTCGGTGTGGTGGGGATGCTAGATAAGCTCGAAACTAGTGAACGGAGGGTAGCGAAGCTGATTGCCAGCTAGCCGAAAAACCATCGCAGCAGTGGCATTGGAGCACATCACAGGGGGCATGAGGAAGATCTAGCAGTAGACGATGGGCAGCATAGTAGGCGGAGGAGATCGGCGAAGAACACAAACAAGGAAACTAGGGGGAGAGTTTGGATGAAACCCCCCAGAATCAGCACCCCTGCCGAGTAGCAAGACAGTCAAATCTACGAAAGCAACACACTAGAGATCCTCGCCAGGGACAAAAAGGGAACAAAAGGGGAAGGGGAAGGGAGGAGGCAGCCCAGGCCAGGGACAATAGGTAAATTGCTAGCTCCCGAAGCAAGAACAAGCGAGGAGGAGGAGAGAGGCAGTAAGCGGCCAACCTTCCTCCTCTCACCGGAGGGGGGAGGGGGGCTTACCTAGGTCCGGCGCTAAGGAGAAAACGAGAGAACCCTAGAACCCGTACCTACTTTTACTTGATTGCCTACCAAAACTCAGCTTTTATATATATATGACAACATCAATTAGAGATCCATAAATAATGCTACAAAACTTAATAACAAAATAAATTTTATAATTAAAATACTCCATAACTACCAAACACAATAACTCAAAAATCCCAATTCTTCTCTAACATATATTCTCCCAGCAACATAGTTTGGGCCCAATGTACTTATAAACTACAAACTCCAACTCTAACTAATACAATGACATACTTATTGGATCCTCTACATCTAACCCGACTCCAACAATCAGTTAACTAAATATCTCAACTCCCGGAACCTCCTACTAATTCTGAAATTAAAAAAATAAGAAATAAAAACAAACAAACAAATTAAGAATGTGGGCTAATGCCGTGTAAGAAGCACAGATAATAGGGTTAGGGGAAATGCAAGTTCAAGCTAAATAATATATCAAATTCAAAACCCCTATGAGCCAATCAAAATTCCCCACAAAAGAATATTTTTGACTATGAATTTATCCAAGGTCACATGATATATAGAGTAAACACCCTTATAATCATTATGCCACGAAGACGTAAATATGCAACAAAGAGATCAAATCAATTATGTTACAAAGACATCAGTTACCAAAACCCCAAGGACAAATTCATAAAATGCTCACATGTTTAATATAAATTTATGCATTTACTGACTGATATTACAAACCAATTTTCCACTTCTTTGTTTACCGACATTATCAACCAATATTACCGAACCGACATTACCGACAATAATCTAAAACCATAAACGCCTTCAAAAGTGGTTAACAGTTAGCGGGTGGTCATTAACCGCCCGCATTTTCACTCCTAAGTACCAAACCCAGAATTTCATACATGCCCAAAAAACCCCTATAAACTACATGACTATGTTTCAGTGGTCACACATTTGGTCTCTGCTTTTTGACAGGCATACCAATTCTAAGGCAAAGACAACCATATTGTCAAACCTGCTTCTTAGCTTGCTTTAAGGGTTAAGCGTTCAAATTGAAGAAATAATCTTGCAGCAGATTCTGCATCAAAGAAACATTAGAAAATCTTACTCCATTTAGTTCTACGAAAACTAGAGAAGTATCACTTCCCCCTATTGTAAGAATCATTTGACCATTTTATTCACCAATATTACGTCATTCATATTTCCTTCTTCCAACTACTTCTCATAAACTCAAACACCCACAATCTAAATCTTCCCCTCTTAAGCAAACCCAACGAAAACAGGAATACCCACAAACCAAAAACAAAAAACCCACATAAAAATCCAATCTTTAAAGCAAAAGAAAAGAATGCCCAAAAAGAAGAGTCACGCTCAAGACACCTAAAAAAAAAAAAAATCTATGCTCAAAAGAACGTTGCAGAAACAAGAGGAATTTGAAGCTTTTACCTTGAGTTACATTGGGTATGGCTGCATGAAGTTTGACAAAAATGTTGCCAGTGGAAGCTTGCGGGTGGTGAGATGGCTGCTGTTTTTAACTTGTGTGGTAGCCCAAACGATGGAGAAAATTGAACCAAGATACATGCGAACAATTTAATGTTTGCCAACTCTAGAGGGTAACTTTGAAGAATAGTACGCTATATTTTTCTGAACAACCTCCATTTTTCCTTTGAACAACCAAAAGTTTGGTCCATTGTTCAGTTGAGCGCCAAACAAGGAAAACAGGGTCGGCTAAAGGTCAAGTTTTCGTTTGGTTTGTGCTATGAGGTGGCAAAGACGAGAAAGAACAGGAAATAACTTCTATAAAAACTATCACAAAGTAAGTTCTTTGTGGCTTCTAATAAAAGAATGACATCTCAGCATGAAACAAAAAAATAAATAAACTAAAGTTTGTAAATCACATCTCGAACAAAACCAAGCATCTCACTCAAGCACGTAGTTTAAAAATTATAACTCTTCAGTCAATTGATATTTTCGGGAGTACGTTACAACTTATTGAGCAATCTACTTATTCGTAAAGGAGCGTAAATAATCCTAATACAGTAACTAATAGATGATGAAGGTGGAATAATTAGATGGTAGATAATTAATGATAGAAGAAGTCTTTAATTGAGCTACGGAAATGATCAGCTGAATAAATTCCACTCCAAGCAAATTTCCTACAAATTCTTTCAAAACACCCTATTTCTTCCCAGTTCCCAATCCTTCACCACCCTTAACAAAAGTACACAAGCCAACAATGACAACTCTGAATGCTTTATCAGTGGCTCAATTTCTTCTATTTTTTTTTTCTTCTCAATTTCTTTTAGTAAGAGTTAGATTTTTTTTTTTTCTATTTTAGCTATCAACTTTTTCAAAATACTTTTAATTTTACTTTTTTATTTAAAATATTATTTCTTTGTCAACTTTTCTTATTCCCAAACAAGAAAGAGAATGAGATTACTTTTTTTATTTAGGAAAAAATACAATTTACCCTTCCAAAGTTAACATCGTTTTTCAATTCGAACGCTAAAGTTTCAATTTTTGCAATTCACCCCCACAAAGTTTCAATTCTTTTTTCAATTCGACCAATATTATCCCATGTTCTCTATTTTTTTTTTATAAATTAAAAAAAAAATTGGGGGTGCAAAAATGGCTAGATGGCCAAAGTGGTGGCTATAGCCACCCCAATTTTTTTAAATTTTTTTATAAAAATTTAAAATTAAAAAATTAAGGGCAATATGGGAAGTTTTGGATATAATTGGTCAAATTGAAAAAATTTGGAACTTTGGAGGGATGGATTGCAAAATTAAAACTTTGATGTTCGAATTGAAAAACACTGTTAACTTTGGGAGAGTAAACTGTAATTTTCCCTTTTATTTATATGGATGGGCTCATTCAATAAAAACAATTTTTTAAAAGAAAGTAAATTTTGTTTTGTGCAAATTAAATTATACATAAAAAGTTTATGTATTAAATGTAACTCAACACAAAATATAACATCTGTTGAAATTAAATGTCTCGTAATAAATATGAATTTTGCAATTTGTATGAAAAAAACATTAAGGCCAAAAAGCAAGAAAGAATAATGTGAAATAAAATTATTTAATTAACTATTTAAACATAAAAAACAAAAGGGCTATACCTTATTCTTATTGTTCGTCGCTTTAGACTTCAAAATCTATCAAGCCAGCTCCCATCATATGCAGAAGCTAGCCCATGATACTCGAGCAAAATAGCAACAATAATATTGCCAAGCAGCCTTCTTCTTAGCTCCCGTCAAGAGTAGGGGCGTTCAAATAGAACAAATAATCTTACAGCAGATTCTGCAATAAGCGTCAGAAACATCAGAAACTCCTACTCCATTTACTTCTACAAAGCCTAGAGAAGCATCAAGAACACCACAATCTAAATCGCCCCCTCTCAAGGAAACCCAATGAAAACAAGAACACCCACAAACCAAAAACAGAAACCCCATATAAAAGAAAAGAAAAGAATTCCCAAAAAGTATAGTCATGTTCAACACACCCCCCTGAAATATATATATATATATATATATATATATATATATGCTTAAAAAAAGAACAAAGCAGAAACTATGGGAATTTGAAGCTTTTACCTTTAATTACTTTGGGTATGGCTGCATTGAGTTTGACAAATGGCTGACTGTTGTTTTTAACTTGTGTGCAGGTAGCCCAAACAATGGAGAAATTAGCTTTAGTTTTAGTTAAAAGTATGAAAAAGTTAGAGACACAAAACAAGGGATCTTGGCTTTACACAACTATACGGTGGTGTGATGATAAGAGTATATATTATTATATAGGCTTCTGAGTTACTAGCCTCCTAGTGGCTCATGCAACTACTTTCCTTTTTCCTTTCTCCAACCAACTTAGAGAGTGGGTCGGAGAAATTTAGTCCACTCAGGAAATTTCTGCCAATTCTCCTTGGAAATTAAACTCATTCCCATTTGACCATTTATTGCTCTTGACTAATCAACACAAAACCAATTGAATCAGAATACATGCAACTAATGTGGAATGAGATTCTCTCCAGTCAAAAATGGACTCCAGTTCATGGTTAGGATCTTGATTCAACGACCACAAAGATGCCATGTGTCTTTTTTATTAAAAAAATAAAATATTATTTAATATTTTAAAAAATAATAAAATAATACATTTTTTTTTATATGGCCTTTGGGGTGGCCAGACCACCCCCAAGGGCCACCGTTTGGCCGTGAGGAGAGTGGGTTGGAGAAATTTAGTCCACTCTAGAAATTTCTGCCAATTCTCCTTGGAAATTAAACTCATTCCTGTTTGACCATTTAGTGCTCATGACTAATCAGCACATAAACCAATTGAACTAGAATACAAGCAACTAATGTGGAATGGGATTCTCTCCAGTAAAAAATGGACCTCTAGTTGATGGTCAGGTTCTTGATTCAACGACCACAAAGATGCCACGTGTCTTTTTTATTAAAAAAATAAAATATTTTTAATATTTAAAAAAATAATAAAATAATACCTTTTTTTTATTTTTTTATATGGCCTTTTGGGGTGGCCAAACCACCCCCAAGGGCCACCGTTTGGCTGTGGGGAGAGTGGGTTGGAGAAAATTAGTCCACTCAGGAAATTTCTGCCAATTCTCCTTGGAAATTAAACTCATTCCCATTTGACCATTTATTGCTCTTGACTAATCAACACACAAACCAATTGAATCAGAATACATGCAACTAATGTGGAATGGGATTCTCTCCAGTCAAAAATGGACCTCTAGATAATGGTCAGGCTCTTGATTCAACGACCACAAAGATGCCACGTGTCTTTTTTATTAAAAAAATAAAATATTATTTAATATTTTAAAAAATAATAAAATAATACATTTTTATTTTTATTTTTTTATATGGCCTTTGGGGTGGCCAGACCACCCCCAAGGGCCACCGTTTGGCCGTGGGGAGAGTGGGTTGGAGAAATTTAGTCCACTCAGGAAATTTCTGTCAATTCTCCTTGGAAATTAAACTCATTCCCATTTGACCATTTAGTGCTCTTGACTAATCAGCACATAAACCAATTGAACCAGAATAGATGCAACTAACGTGGAATGGGATTCTCTCCAGTAAAAAATGGACCACTAGTTGATGGTCAGGTTCTCGATTCAACGACCACAAAGATGCCACGTGTCTTTTTTATTAAAAAAATAAAATATTATTTAATATTTAAATAAAATAAAATAATAATTTTTTTTTTTATATGGCCCTTTGGGGTGGCTGGACCACCCCCAAGGGCCACCATTTGGCCATGGGGGCCCTTGGGGGTGGATCGGCCACCCCCAACGGCCAAATCGAATTTTTTAAAAAATTGTTTGGCACCTTTGGTGGTGGACCACCCAAGGGCCACTTAGCGATGGGTGGCTTGCCACCTGCATCAAGCCGACTGGGGTGGCCAAAGCCACCCCCATGGCCAAACGGTGGCCCTTGGGGGTGGTCCAACCACCCTAAGGGCAATATCAAGAAAAAAAAGTATTATTTATTTTATTTTAAATATTAAATAATATTTTATTATTTTTTAATAAAGAAGATACGTGACATCTTTGTGGTTGTTGGATCTCTTTAAAGAGATTTTTTACCATGAACTGGATTCCCTCTGATCCATTTTAGACTGGAGAGGATCCCATTCCAACTAATGTTTTCAACTCTTTTGAGATTTTTTAGAGGGTAAAATTTAATCTTTGCTTTGTTTAATTCTTTGAATGTCACCATCCCAATCAATTTCCAAATCTGCATCATATTCCGGCGAATCATGTCTTTGGCCGATGTCGAGTACATCACAACTTTCTCAACTAAGAAGTGATTTCTTGGCTTTTTCTTCTATGCTACAAATGCACTCTCAAACACAATCTCCTTCAATGCCAATACCATCTGTGACAATATTTCTTCAATATGCTTTATGTTGGGTCATGGATCAACCTCGTAAACCGAACCCAATGACTTACTGGGCCGAATCACGTACTCCGAGATATTCTCGGAGCTCGACCATCTGTTACCGAGTACCCGAGTTCGTGACATTCGAGACTCATCTCCGAGGCCTCCTAGACCTTTGGTATCCGAGACCTCTAAGACCGCATGTCCAAGGCCTTCTCGGATCCGAGGCTTCTTCCACCTCATCATCATACGTTGCAGTCATATCAACAGTCTTCGACGACACACCTGGAAACTCGTGATTAAAGATCCTGTAAACAAGAATTCAAAATTCAAACATCAACCACCAGATCCCTCCTCAATCTCATCAGATCTTGAGACGGGTAACTAATCAAATCCCTCAATAATAAACTGTCAGGCAAAAAATCAGGGAAGAATCATTAATCGGTTAGGAGTCCACCATGCCACGCCTATATAATGCAGGTAGTACAACACATTCAGGTAACGCAATTGATGACCTCCATTGTATATTGTTACTTTCTCTCCCTCTTCCACAAAATACTTACTTAGGCATCGGAGTGGCTCCGCCGGCTCACCCTCGGCCTCCCTTTGATCCTCTTGTTTTCCTCCTTGTGCAGGTACCCAAACCCGAAGCAGTCAAACCATTAGCGTGCCATGTAATCAATCAGAAACTGTGCATCAACAGTTTGACGCCATCTGTGGGAAACGATTTCTCAAATCGATTCTCATTCCTCTAAATATCAGACATGGTGAACACACGCTCCTCACAGCCGAGACTGCCTCCCCCGTCGCAACCACCCCCTAGCGCTCCCAAAGCGTCCAATGATCCAGATTTGAGGGACTTTCTCAAGTCTATGGCAGAGTCAATGGAATTGCTCGGCTCACTGCGGCCGAAGCCCGAAGTAGCGAGAAAGAAAGAGAACGCGCTGAACGCCGCGAGAAGGATAAGCGAGATAGGATCCACCGTGGAAAGCGGCACGCCAACCCCTAAGAGGACAATGAAAGTACCGTCCAGGGAGAGAATGAGGAGGACCGGGATAAGTCACATCAAATAGAGGGAGAATCTCGAAGGGACTGCTCCCACCGAGAGGAATCCCCCCGCGGTGAATCTCGTCGGGAAAGGATGGAAGGTGAAAAGTCTCGCGGAGATAGGCTCGAAGGTGAAAAGTCTCGCGAAAATAGGCGCGAAGGAGAAAGGTCTCACCGATCAGGGCGACACCGGGATAATGAGGAGTCTCGGCACAGCCACCAAGAGGCAAAGATGAAAGATCTCGAAGACAAGTATACTCGGATGCTCCGCCGAATGGATGGTGAGGACCCAGAATTGATGGCATGGGACATGTTAGAAGATGAGAGTCTCCCCTTCACCGAACGGGTGAAGGCGTACCCTATGCCCGATAAGTTTAAGATGCCACGGATTGAAAAGTATAATGGAAGCGGGGATCCGCAGGACCATTTGGAGGCCTTTAGAGAGCACATCATCTTGCACGGCACTCGGATGAGATTGCATGTAGGGCTTTCCCACTAACCCTAAAAGGGGTGGCGAAAGATTGGTTTACTGGGCTTCCCCCGAAGTCAGTAGGCACTTTCAAGGAGCTGGGGTGCCTGTTCTTAACCAAGTTCCTTGCAACCAGAAAAAGGAAGAAGAACGCCACTTGTTTGTGGACCCTACGTCAGGGTAAAGAGGAGAGTCTGGAGGACTTCATGCTTCGCTTTAACAGAGAGAAGCTTGAGGTTGACGCCCCTGACGACAAGACGCTGCTATGCACCTTAATGCAGGGGGTACGGGCGGAGGGGCCATTGATGGCCGAAGTGGGAAGAAAGAATGTGAAGAAGGTTACTCTCCCTCAGTTCATGAAACTGACTGAGGAGTTCATCCACCAGGAAGAGTTAGTCGGAACACTTCTTAAAGCTCAGACGTTGGAAGAGTAGACAAAACAGGAGATCAAGAAGGCCTCGACTGCTCCCAAGTCAAAGGAGGAGAAGAACCCTCGCAGAGGGGACAAGAAGTCGAGCCCACCATTAAAAAATGAGCCTCGAAGGACAGCCACTGAGATTCCAGAATGAAGTTTTCACACCTTTAAACACTAGCCTCACCGAGGCGTTCTCGGCTATTAAGGGGGATCCAGCATTTAGGTGGCCACAAAAGATGAAGGCCGACCCATTCAAGTGGGATCGGAGCAAGTTCTGTGAATACCATGCTGATCATGGACATTTGACGGAAGATTGCATATCTCTCCATCGAGAGATCGAGGTTTTCATATAGAATGGGAAACTAGTCAGATTCCTCGCACAGAAGAGGACTCGGGAAGCAAATCAACAGGGCCGTCGAGAAGGCCTCGGTCGCGCTGAACCGAGGTATCAAGGGGAGGCTCCGAGAACAAGTCGGCGTGACCGAGAAGAGGGACAGAGAAATGTTCGGGAAGAACAGCAACCTCACCTGAATCAGGAGGTAGTAAGGGAGATCCACACCATTTTCGGAGGAATTGCCGGTGGGGGAGAGTCAAGCTCGACTAGAAAAGCGTATGTTAGAAGCATGCAGGGCCAGGAGGTGTATTCCTTATCCAGACCCTTGAAAACAGCAAAATCAGAACCGGTGGTGCTGTCATTCTCGGAGGAAGACACACGGGGGGTTATGATGCCGCACGACGACGCTCTGGTAGTGACCTTGACCGTTGCCAATCATGGGATCCATCAAATTTTGGTGGACAACGGAAGCTCCGCTAATATCCTCTATTGGCTGGCCTTCCAACAGATATGGGAATTGATTGTAAAAGGATCAAACCGTTCGGGTCTCCGTTAGTCGGATTTGGCGGGAAAGTGGTATACCCCCTAAGCATTATTCCTTTGCCAGTAACAGCGGGAACGGCACCTAGGGTATCCACGGTAATGGTGGACTTCTTGGTGATCGACCGGCCCTTCGCTTACAATGCGATTATGGGTCGACACGTTAAACAAGCTGAGAAAGAACATTGACCTACCATCTCACGATGAAATTCCCAACGAAGGAAAGGGTCGGAGAAGTGCGGGTGATCAACTTACAGCAAGGAAGTGTTACAACCTCTCCATGAAGGCCTCGAACACAACCACGCACACAGTGGCCTCGGTATCCAAGGTAAGAGGAGAGCCAACAGAGCCGGTCGAGGAGGTCTCGGTTGGGGAAGGAAGGTCCTGCAAATAGGAACCTGTCTCAACGGAGAAGTCCGAAACAACCTCATAAATTTTCTCCAAAGAAACATGGAGGTTTTCGCTTGGTCGCATGAAGACATGCCAGGAATCAGCCTCGAAAAGATTGTTCATGTTCTAAACGTTGACCCTGGAATGAAGCCAGTAAAACAGAAGAGAAGGAAGTTCGCACCAGAACAGGTCGAGGCGATAACCGTGGAAGTCGAGAAGCTTTTGAACGCGCAGTTTATTGAGGAGGTTTATTACCCCGACTGGTTAGCCAATGTAGTCCTGGTAAAGAAATCCAACGACAAGTGGAGAATGTGCGTGGACTTCACTGACCTTAATAAAGCCTGTCCTAAAGACAGCTTTCCTCTCCCGCGCATCGATGCATTAGTTAACTCTACCTCAGGTTACGAGTTACTCAGCTTCATGGATGCCTTTTTCGGATATAACCAGATCCTCATGCACCCAGAAGATTGAGAAAAGACAGCGTTCATCACCGATCGAGGCCTTTACTGTTACAAGGTCATGCCTTTCAGCTTGAAGAATGCAGGAGCTATGTACCAGCAGCTTGTGAACAAAATGTTCCAAGCCCAGATAGGAAGAAACATGGAGGTGTATGTGGACGACATGCTGGTAAAGAGTGCAGAATCAATTACCCACATTGACGATCTTCACGAGGCATTTGGGATACTAAAGCAGTACGGGATGAAGTTGAATCCCGCAAAGTGTGCATTCGGTGTATCCTCCGAAAAGTTCCTAGGCTACATGGTTTCAAGCAAAGAGATCGAGGCAAACCCCGAGAAGATCCAGGCAGTATTGGAGATGCAATCCCCGAAATCCACAAAGCAGCTCCAACAACTGACCAGGAGGCTAGCCGCCCTAAACTGCTTCATTTCTCGATCCACTGACAAATGCCTCCTTTTTCAAGATTTTGAGAAAAGCCTTCGAGTGGACCACCGAATGTGAGGATGCATTCTCCCAGTTAAAGATGTACTTGACAAGCCCTCCTTTGTTGAGCCAAACTATTCCAGGAGAAGTGCTATACCTATACTGGCGCTTCCCCATGGCGGCGGCACTTTGATCCGAGAAGAAGATGGGATACAAAAGCCAGTATACTTTGTCAGCAAAGCATTGCACAGTGCAGAGGAAAGGTATCCCCAAATCGAGAAGCTGGCTTTTGCCCTCATAATGGCTTCAAGGAAACTCCGACCCTACTTTCAGGCTCACTCCATCCGGGTCCTCACCGAATACCCACTCCAAAAGGTGTTACAGAAACTGGATCTATCTGGACGATTGGCAAACTAGGCTATCGAATCAGGTCGAGACCTCAATTCATTCGAAATGCAATCAAAGGCCAAGCCCTCGCAGATTTTCTGGCTGAGTTCACGAACTTGCCAGGAAGAGAAGAAGAAGAAGAACGAAAATGGGTCATCTATGTAGACGGCTCGTCAACAAAGAGGAACGGAGGTGCTGGGATAGTGATCATCACTCCAAAGGGAGAGGAGTTGAATGGTTCCTTAAGACTAGAATTCAAAACCACCAACAATGAAGCAGAATACGAAGTTGTCATAGCGGGACTCGGCTTGGCCATCGAACTGGGAGCTGAATCTATGGAAGTACGAAGCGACTCTCAGGTCATCGTGGGCCATATCAGAGGGGAGTTTGAAGCGAAGGAGATAAAATGAAAAGGTACCTCGCAAAGGTACAGGGTATGCAAACCTCTTTTCAGAAGTTCAGCATTACAAAAATTCCCAGGAAAGACAATGAGAAGGCCAATTACCTGGCCCGTACGGCCTCGGCCGAGGAGATAGGAAACGAGGAAGATAAAAAAGACATCTGGAGCTTGAAGCACTCCTCGATTTCCGACGACGCCTTAGACATTCCACTTGTATCATCGGTTGAGGAAGTCTCAAACTGGAGGAAGGAGATCATCGAGTATCTACAAACTGGATCCTTACCACCCGAGAAGAAATCTACCATACAACTGAGAATGAAGGCCGGGAGGTTCACGATGGTGAACGGGATGCTATATAAGAGGGGATTCACATTGCCTCTCCTCAAATATGTCTCTTCCGAAGAAGGGAACTACATCTTCTGGGAAATTCATGAGGGTATCTGTGGAAGCCACTCCGGAGCCGGTGGCACATCAGGCCGTAAGAGCAGGATTTTTTTGGCCTAACATGAGCAAAGAATCAACAGCTATTGTTAGGAACTGTGACAAATGCCAACGATTCGCAAACATCACTAAGAAACCCCCCGTGGAGCTAAGTGCAATTTCCTCTCCTTGGCCCTTCTCACAATGGGGGGTAGATATAGTAGGACCATTGCCCCGAGGAAATGGGGGTGTTCGATTTGCAGTGGTCACTATAGATTATTTCACTAAGTGGGTGAAAGTCGAACCCTTAGTAAACATAACGGCCAAGACCATCGAGCGTTTCCTATGGAAGAATGTCATCTGCCGCTACGGCATCCCACATGCATTCGTCACTGACAATGGTAAACAGTTTGACTACCAACCATTCCGAAAGTGGTGTGCTGAGCTTCATATCAGGAACTACTTCTCATCTCCCAGACATCCTCAAGCAAATGGGCAAGTATAAGCCACCAACAAAACCATTTTCAAAATTTTAAAAAAGAAGTTAGGTGACAAAAAAGGAGATTGGGCGGACAATCTCCCGAAGTCCTTTGGGCATATCGAACTACGAAGAGAACTCCCACTGAAGAAACCACTTACGCTCTGGCATTCGAACCGAAGCAATCATTCCAACAGAATTGGGGTCCAGAAGCCTAAGGGTAGAAGCATACAAGGAGGGAACCAACAATGAAGGCTGAAGCTCTACTTGGACCTACTGCAGGAAAGGCGCGATCAGGCCCAGGTCACACAATCAACTTACCAGGAAAGGATGGCAAAGTACTTCGACAGGAAAGTGAGGCCGCAGAACTTCAAGATTGGAGATCTGGTTTTGCGCAAAGTTACCCTCGCCACCAGAGACCCAGTCAAGGGAAGTTAGCCCCGAGCTGGGAAGGCCCATACAAGGTGATTAGCTATCAAAGGCCTGGAGCATACTACATAGAAAACTTTACAGGGAAAGTCCTGCCGAGGCCATGGAATGCGGAGCATCTTAAAAGATATTTCTTTTCAGCAATGTAATTCCCATTTACTCCAACAGGAGTTAATTCAATAAAAGAAATTCTCGGAGTTTATCTTCATATACTTTTGAACTTGACCAAACCAAGATTTAACCAACTGGATGGATCGATCAAGTCTTCAGCGGAACTAAGGTCAGTCATCGATCCGAGACCTGGTCTTCACCAGGCTCGGCATCCGAGACCTGACACTTAGAGTGGAACTAAGGTCAGTCATCGATCCGAGATTTGGTCTTCACTAGGCTCGGCATCCGAGACCTGACACTTAGACCGGAACTAAGGTCAGTCATTGATCCGAGACCTGGTCTTCACCAGGCACGGCATCCGAGACCTGACACTTAGAGTGGAACTAAGGTCAGTCATCGATCCGAGACCTGGTCTTCACCAGGCTCGGCATCCGAGACCTGACACTTAGAGTGAACTAAGGTCAGTCATCGATCCGAGACCTGGTCTTCACCAGGCTCGACATCCGAGACCTGACACTTAGAGTGGAACTAAGGTCAATCATCGATCTGAGACCTAGTCTTCACCTGGCTCGGCATCCAAGACCTGACACTTAGAGTGGAACTAAGGTCAGTCATAGATCCGAGACCTAGTCTTCACCAGGCTCGACATCCGAGACCTGACACTTAGAGTGGAACTAAGGTCAGTCATCTATCCGAGACCTAATCTCAACCGGGCTCGACATTGAGACTTGGCCTTTGTCCGAACCCTCTGGAACCACAATGTCCGAGGCTAAGTAAAGATAAAAAAAACGTGTACACAAACACATAAAGAATACTGGAAGGCAGTAAGATAGCTAGGAAAAGTCATGAATAAAATCCGCTATTTTATTGAAGGTTAAACGGCTTTACATGGAAATGATTTACAATTAACAATATAACCCTATACTTTGGCCCCTCAGACCATCGGGAATCTTGCAAAAGAGAAGCCTCTCCGGACGCCTCCTAGCTTCTCACAATCAAGAGCCTGGGAGCAGGAGGTCGATAGTCGAACTCGGTAATCCCAGCTTTCTCTTCCGCTCCTAAGGAAAGCAGACGCCGAATAGCCTCACTAGTGCAGGGGATGTCCTCAATGTTCACCGAGTTGAGGTCCAATCTCTGAGCTAGGTCCCTCCATCAGGTCCTAAATGCCTCGAACCCGAGATGTATCCCATCAGCCCATGCGGCATCTCGGACCCTTGAGGCGAAGGACAGCTGATGGAGATAGTCCGCCGCTCTCGATTCAGCCTTCTTTAGCCCGTGCGTCAATTTCCTGTGCTCATCGCGGAAGTGCTTGTATCTTTCCTCCGTAATGAGCTTATCCTCCGAGACCTTCTCGACCATGGCTTGGCTCTCCTTCAGCTGCTCGAGGGTCTCGTTGTGCTTCTCTTCGAGCTGCCCCAGCTCCTCCTTGAGAATCGAGTAGTCTTCTTGAAGCTCCGCATGCGCGGCCTATAAAGCAAAAAAGCTTTCTTGAAGGGCATCATGTTTGGCACGCGTGCTCTGGATATCCTCAGATAGCGAGGCAAGTTTGGCCACCGCTCGATCACAAGCCCTTGACGCATCTGCAGCCTCGTTCTCCATCGTCGTCGAGTGAGCCCCAAGAATTCGAAGATCATCTTCATGCTTGGTGACTACAGCTTTGAGCCTGGCGTTCTCCTCCTCCGCTTCTGCCAGCCTCTTTTTTAGGTCCCCTTCTCCCTGATCATCGGCAGAGGCCTTCCTAAAGTAACAGTAGAGGAGGGTCGACCTGAGGAAAGATTGCAAAGGAAGAGCCAACATAAAAAAAAAAAAAAATCAAGGAAAAGTTAATCAAACGACGAAACACTCACCAAAAAATGCAAAGCCAGCATCTCTTCAGCCATCCCTCGAGCCGAGAGATCACGATCCTTTAGCTGAAGATTCTAGTGGTCGAACAGGTCGAATACCGCCTTGACAGGATTTCCCTTTAAATCCCCTCCGAACCTGGCCAGCCTTTCTCTGAAGGTCCAGTTAGCCCCTCCAGGCCGTATTTCGACGGTGCTCTCAAACTCCTCGGACACTCGAGGCCTTTTCGATGAAGAGGCCTTCTCGACAAGACTCGGGCTCTAAGACCTTTTTGATGTCGGAGCTCGAGATGAAGCCCCCATTTCTGGTATGGTGGACAAGGGTCCCTGGGGGGCCTGGCTAGCAGTTGCCACAAACGATCCCAAGTTATCATCCGCCATTCCAACAAAGTCTTCAGATACTATCTCCAGGTCCTCTAAAATGTGTTGGATATTGGAACCTAGCTACTGATTCAGCACAAAAGGAATTGGCCCCTCCGGCGCCGCCAAGGGCTCTTCAACTAGCTCCATGGAGTTCACCAGAACCGCTGGAATTGGCTCATTAGCCAAGAAGGCAGCAACCTCCTCTACTCGTGGCACCGATGGGGGAGGCGTCTGGCTCCTTCGAGCTACCAGGAAACCCACCACATTTGGCACCTTGACAGCCGGGGCAACGGTCTCGACAGGCGCTAAGCTCGACCTCCGGGGCCATTGGCTCTGATGCCCTTTTCAGCTTCTTTCTTTTTATCAAAGGAGCTTGACCACTTGGACGTCTGACTCCTCAGCAGGAACTTTATCTTGGGCGATCTTCTTAAGGGTGCCATTATGAGGCTCCTTCACACCCTGCTCCTTAGCAGGAGCTTCAGCACGGGGGGTCTGTTCAGGGTGCCCTCGATGGGCTTCTCGACTTCCGACTCCTCCTCGTCGGCCAGCTTTAATGCCCTCGCTACCTTCGGGTGGGCTTCAGTCCTCATCCCCTCGACTAAGGGACTTTTCTTAATAGGTGGCGCAATTGGGAGGACTAGTGGGGAAGGCGGTCTCAGCTCTCGGATCTTGAAAGTCCCACCAGTCTGAACGGGGTAAGTAGTCTTTTTGGGCTTCTCTGGCTTGACCATTTTGCCCTTGCCCTTGTCCAATTTTTTGGACTTGTCGTCGATCGCCAGGGCCTTGTCCTTCCGAGGGGTAGCCCCCCTTGTATTCGCAGTTGGAGGGCTGGGATCGAGGGGAACCCTGATAAGTTCCTTAACCAACTCAACCACCAAGTGGCCGGTGAGAGCATAGACCATCTCCATGAGTCTCGGAACCAAGCCCAACATTTCGAAGGTCAAACATGACTCGTGCTTTCGAGCCCATTTTGTACTTCACTAACCCGAATAAGCTCATCGGGTGTAAGACAGGGTTCTCGACCGCCCTTCTCGGAAAGCACGTTCACTTCCCGAGGAACCCTAATATCCGTGGCCTTCTCCGTAGGGGCAAACTCCCACTACCCCGAGGTGAAGAAAAATTTACTCTTCCAACCGTGATTGCTGGAGTACCTTGGCTCCAAGGTTATTAGACGACCTCACCTCATCTGGATGTTGTAAACTCCAGAGCCCCCAGGATTCCTGTGAACCCGATGCAGGTGCAAGAACTCCCTCACGGTCAGTTGATGCTCCTTACCCAGAGTAAGAGGCCACAACACCATGCAGCCGAAGAGGTACCTCCATGCGTTGGGAGCCACTTGGTGGGGGGACAAGTCCAAGTAGTTGAGAAGTTCTCGGACCATAGGAAGAAAGGGGAGACGAAAACCTGCTCTGAACATGGTCTCGTAAACACAGACCTCATGGCGGTCTGAACATACAATGGCTCCTAACCCCCTCTCGGTGAATCATATTTTGACAAACAGAGGAATGAAACATTCCTTTCTAATCCTACGTTCGTCGACCTTTGAAAGTTTGCTCTCCCACATTGCGGGGTGGGCATCGCCAAGGCCGTTAGAATCTTCACCGCCGCCCCTAGGCATCGTCGAGAAAGTCAAGTAAGAGATTGACAAGAGAAAAGGAGAGTAGGAGCGAAGAAGTGCAACGCAGGGGCGCAAGAAAGGAAGATAAACGGTGAGGGGACTGGAGTACGGGATTTATAGGACAGACAGAGAAGACGAGGCGTCGGCACGCTTGAAGGGGAAGATATCGTAGAGACGTACCTCGAATCCCTGCAAAACGCTTCGACTTCTTGACAGCTGGCCTCTCATAATGATCAACAATTAAATAGCCGTCTAAACGACGAATCCGAGACCGACACGTGGCACCATTCTGAAAAAGTTGAATCGGCGCAATAAATGCTCTTCACCTCCTCCGAAAAACCTAACGTCTCGGACGATTTTTGGCGGGAAAATTTGAATTTTTTCCCGCCCAAAGTATTTTGAAAAACGCCAAGGCTTACCTTCTCGACCACGTCGAGACTTACTTCTCGACCATGTCGAGGCTTGCTTTCTCGACCTCATCAAGGCTTGCCTCCTCGACCACTTCGAGGCTTGCCTCCTCGACCATATCGAGGCTCGCCTTCTAGACCACGTCGAGGCTCGTCTTTTAGACCTCTCCTCGTAACTTTCCATGAATCGGGGACCGTGAATGCCATAAAATTTGGGCGAGTCTGGAAAGTTTGATCCATTCCTCTGAATACAAGAAATTCCCTTGGTCCTCCAGACAAGGAAATTGGGGGGTAACTGTTGGGTCATGGATCAACCTTGTAGACCGAACCCAATGACTTACTGGGCCGAATCACGTACTCCGAGATATTCTCGGAGCTCGACCATCTGTTACCGAGTACCCGGGTTCATGACATTCGAGACTCATCTCTGAGGCCTCCTAGACCTCTGGTATCTGAGACCTCTAAGACCGCATGTCCGAGGCCTTCTCGGATCCGAGGCTTCTTCCACCTCATCATCATACGTTGCAGTCATATCAACAGCCTTCGACGAAACACTTGGAAACTCGTGATTAAAGATCCTGTAAACAAGAATTCAAAATTCAAACATCAACCACCAGATCCCTCCTCGATCTCATCAGATCTTGAGACGGGTAACTAATCAAATCCCTCAATAACAAACCGCTCGGGCGAGAAAATCAGGGAAGAATCAGTAATCGGTTAGGAGTCCACCATGCCAACGCCTATATAATGCAGGTAGTACAACACATTCAGGTAACGCAATTGATGACCTCCATTGCATATTGTTACTTTCTCTCCCTCTTCCACAAAATACTTACTTAGGCATCGGAGTGGCTCGCGGCTCACCCCCGGCCTCCCTTCGATCCTCTTGTTTTCCTCATTGTGCAGGTACCCAAACCCGGAGCAGTCAAACCATTAGCGTGCCACGTCATCAATCGGAAACTGTGCATCAACACTTTATAATTCTTTCACCATTAGTTAATGATTTGCTCCCAGAAAGAAGCAAATAAAAAACAAAAGATAGGTTGAAAATTTAAGATCATTACTCTTAAGGTTTTGTGTAAACAAACCTTTAAAACGACTAAAGGAAATGGAAAAAAAAATATAGAAAAAACTTCACCCCGTAGATCACTGTTGAAAGCATATATAGAAAGATGACAAACAAGAACTGTTGTAGAGCCTAAACATCAATAGACTCAGCACTATATTATTAAAAAAAAAAAGAAGTTGGTAGAGGTTTCTTCCTTCCTTCTTTCCTCCTAGAATGATTCTTTGGCTACTAGGATAAGAGCATTCACATCCACCTCAACAAATATTTAGATAAAAAAAACACATTTTTCTATTTTAGCTATTCACTTTTTCAAATCACCTATATCCGGCTCAACATTTTAACCATTTACTTTTATTTTTCTATTTAAAATATTATTTATTGTGGTTACTCCCACCCCAAGTGGAGATTATCAATTTATTGTTATTGACTCTGATTGGGACCTATCATAATGTTTGCCAACTCTTTTGGGATTTGAAAGACGGTAACTTTGAAGAATAGTATGCTGTATTTTTCTGGCCTATCATATTCTTCAAAAGCAAATTAAGCATGCAACCTCTTCTTTTCCTCTAACCAACCAAAAGTCCACCAAACAAGGAAAAAAGAGTAAAAAAAATAATATTTAAATAATATAGATAAAAATATAATTAATCGGATGTAAAAAGTCCTTAAAAAATCATTAGCTAAATTAGATAAAATGAGTGTTAATGAGCTATTTTACTTAAAAAAATTAGTTCCTTCATTGGGAATGCTCTAAAGGTAAACCCCACGTTTGAACTAGTTGTACAGTTGAAAATTGATTTCTTTCTACTCATTAAGGGCTTGGTTGGTACGCAAATTATAACTTAAAATAAAATAGCCATTTCATTACTTTATTATTCATGGATAACTATTCATGCAAAATAGTTATTCTTCTTAATAAGAAATAGATATTCCTCTTAGAAAAAAGGAATAATTATTTGATTCGTGATGGGAACTGCACACCAATTAATATTCACAGAAAAATTTTGAATTGTTGTTATCTTAATTTTAGGTTTTGGTGACTGTTGGTCTGTTCCAAATTCCAATGGAAGCCATGGTAGTTCTTTGACATGTGGATTGTGAATATTGGTACTTCTTTTTAGCATTTAATCACTTATGATTTTGGGTTAATAAAGTTGAAGAATTGACTGGTGCTTATGGGCTTTTGCTCAAAATTGCACAAAATTTTTATGGTCCCAGATAGAGATGGAAAATCAAATGCTTAAAATGAACTAATTACATACAAAGAGCTTATTTGTAAAGTGCTTCAACAGGTATAGTGTGAAACCACATAGAATTATAACGCAAACTGCAATTGTTTCCACGAGTGATCTGTTGCTGCTGCCATGAACTTTTGTCCAATCAAAGCACCAATAAGAACTGGAAAAAGAAAGAAGGAAAACTTGTGTGTAAATTAGAATGCATTTCAAGCTCCTCAACCTGGTTAAACATTGTCCACTGATCAGAACGCTAATTAGCCAAAATATTTATGCCTTTCTTCAAAACATTGTACTGTAGTTTTAACGTTTAGTCCCTTTAATGTAATGTTGTTTTAAGGTAATCTTGTTGTAATACAAATTTAATTGAATAGAGGATGCATGGTATGAATTTGGAAGTCTTGAATATTTCAAATTCATGGAGAAATATATGAGAAATATCATTATTTTATGAAAATACTCCAACAATATTATATTGCGGGCATAGAAGTCACATTTTCTTATACTTATATTTTCGTGGTTCTAATATTTTCAGTGCTGAACATTAAAATATATATATAAACAAATGTACAAAAAAAAAAAGGAACAATTAAAAGTTTAAATGGTTGTGCAACAATTCAAATTGTTGCCTATGTTGGAACTTATCGGCCAATGCAACTCTTATTAACCATGGAAATTTGGTTAGTCAGCCACAATGTGAAGAATTTTATCAATATTACATATCACAAAACTACAAAATTTTCATGGAAGTCTTGTGGCCTAGAGGTGCATACCTTGTCCATCAAAACTGCATGGTAGTTTGATCCTCCAAGACTCCTTGTAGAAGCTTGCAACAAGTCTGAGTCACCGAGCTTGTATTTTTGATATCGTTCTCCTTTAATCCTATACCTGAAATAGATACTAGTTACTTTCTAACTTTCCAATAATCTTTGCCTTCATCTGGCTGCATGTTAGCACAAATTCTCCCTTCATTTCATAGAAGTAAAGAGTCTTTAGGCTTTTTAGGTGCTGGATTCCAAAGGGTATCTCCTTCATCTGCGGGCAAGGCCCAATCTCTAGTTGCTTAAGACCGAGCAGTGATCCTCTGTCTATTTCCACCATCTTTAATTGATTCAAATCTTTAGTGTGAGCCTATTGAGTTTTTGAAAACTACCTTCCTCAAAATGTAGCTGCTCCCCAACATATGCATGAGTGAGGGAAAGGGTGATTTGATTAGTCAAAGCTTGGACACACAGCAATGGATCTTCCTCTAATGATGAGAAAAATAAGATTAGTGTGACCAGACTCAGAAGCTTTGGAATCCAATTGGGCAACTTGTCCAATCGCCCTCTTAGAGAGAGATGCTCTAGAAATGGAGGTGGTGATGAAATTGATTGTAAGTCTATAATCTCATCTTCACTAATTGAGCCTACAATCAAAATTTTAAGGTGGACCAGATTTTGTATGGAGATACATAGAGCCCTCCCACGTTTTGTAGTCTTATTTGAAATGCCCAGCATCCTTAACTTACTCAACTTTCCAAGCTCTTCAAATAGATCAACCCCATGATGATTTGCCTCAATAAGTGATAGTGTCCAAAGTCGTTTAAACATCCAACCCCTTCATGTACTTTTACTCCTTGCAATGAATAAAAGCTACTTTTTATTTCAATATCATCAGAATGAGCCAAAATATGTCTCAGCTTATAAAGCCTAAATATCTCAACGGGTAGCTCATGCATTGTGGTTTCCAAGATGTTTAGTGTCTGTAGGTTCTGTAGCCTACCCACCGTTGGAAGTATTTTCACTTTTGTTCTCCTCAAACTTAAGTGCTTCAAGTGGAATAAATTACCCACTTCTTGAGGAAGATAATCAACATGAGCATCTTCAAAATCCAACACTTTCAAAAGCTTAAACTTTTTGAACAATTTAACTATGAAAGACCTAGGAATTTCATTAATGTTGAAGAGAAAAATAGAATGAACCCGAGAGTACTCACTTGTCTCAAAATATTTCTCTAGCATCGTGGATTGATAGGCACCGACTTTTTCCATGGAAAGTTGTGTCACCTGTTTCCAGAACTCGACAAAAATTAAACTCTCCAGCCTTTGATAGGATGATTTCATGGAGCAAATCATGAATTTTGTACTTTCTAAGTATCTCATAATCAAGCTCCCCAAATGAAACTTGAACCAAGTTTATGTGGATGAGCTCCTTGAAGTATTCTTCCGCCACATCTTCCAATGATTTGCCCTGCTTTCCTTTTATAAAGCCCTCAGCTACCCATAGTCGAAGTAATCTTGGACAAGTGATTGAGTAGTCCTCTAGTAAATTGCCGAAGTATAAGTAACAAGACTTTAGGTAGCATGGCAAATCATGATAATAGAGAGAGAGAATTTGTGTGATAGTTGTAAGGTGAGGATTGCATTCTAGCTCAGAACTGAGGCTATCATGCAACTTTTTCCATTCTGATGGCACCTTCTCCTTTGTTGACAGAAGGCCACCTATGGCAACAATTGCAAGTGGCAGGCCTTCACATTTTCTGACAATGTCCATCAAAAATCTCACCAATTCTTTGGGACAACATCCTTGAAACTCGCTTCCAAATGCCTTTATGCAAAACAATTCCCAAGCCTTGGCTTGAGATAAAGGTTGTAGCCTATAGACCTAATCAAAGAAATATTATTTACAAGAAACACCAATCAGATCACTGCATGTTGTGATGATAATTCTGCCGCCTCTGTCATTGCTTGGTAAAGCATGTTTCACAATTTCCTAGAACTCTCTCTTCTAGACATCATCAAAAACCACAACATACCTCTTTTATTGTAAATATTTTCTAAGCTGGCTAATTAGTGAGATCTTGTCTATCATGTCTATTTGCCTCGGAGCCATTTCTTTTGCCTGGTAGATTTGCTTTGTCATGGACATGAGTATCTTCTGCACGTTGTATGATTGAGATACAGTGATCCAAACACAACAATCAAAATGTTCCTTCACTGATTTATTCTTAAATACTTTCTTAGCAAGAGTTGTCTTACCAATTCCGCCCATGCCTACCACTAAAATCACAGAGCGTTTAGATGCTCCCCCTACTAGGACTAAAAGAAACGTAACTTTACTTCCACTGACCTTAAGGTATATACATTAATTAACAAGGTCTTCAATAAAACCATGTGAGATAATAACCTTGTAAAATATTATATACCACTAGTGAGAGGCCTATCTTAGCCCATTAATAGATATCCTTAATTTGCAAGCTTTCTGACTGTTATCAATAAAACCTTTAAGTTGTCTTATGTACACCTCCTCCTTAAGATTCTTATTCAGGAAAATTGTTTTTCCAATCCTTTTGATATAGCTCTCAATCAAAATAAGCCACTCATACCATGATAATCAATGCCTTTCTTTTGAGTAAGATCATTGGCTTCAAGTCTATCTTTATATTGTTCAACATTACTTGGAAGCATCCCTTTAGGTTTTGTAAACCCATTTGCAGCCTATTGGCTACAATTCCCTTTGGTAAGTCAACAATTCCCTTTAATTAATCTACAGGTCCGAACAACCTCCAATTGTAAACAAGTATTATTTAGAAAACCCTGCATTATGTTGCTAAACCAAATTCAATCCACACAATAATTAGGAGACTTAATAAAAGAGATTCATGACACAGTAGATGTATGAGATTACCTTTATTTCAAGTTATTTATGATACTTTATGCAATCATTCTTTATATGCCCATAATTCTCCTTATTGCAAGAGAAACAAGTATCTTAATTACCAAAGCACTTTGCTGGCACCTTGTTCTCATACATTAATTATTGGGCATGATTGCCTATCAAGGTCTTTCCCTTTAACATGAGTTACCTTTTGATTCTCATGTCTTAATCTCTCATCTTCTTGAACACACATGATCAAAAGTTTCTTTATTGACCAATTATCCTTATGTGTGCTTCAAGATATTTGAAAAAATATCATATTTAGAAGAGAGAATTTCAAAAAATAAAGTAGACCAAAAATGACTAAAAAACTCAACCTTTAGGGACTTTATATTGAGCTATTATGTCCTTCATTTCCATAATGTGCTAAGGCACATTTTGAAACTGTAAAAGGTTTTGCTTTAAAGCTTTTCTATTAGGGTGTTGGCCAAAACCTTATTGGAACTCACTAAATGTTCCTTAACGACTTTTCTTTGGCCATAAAACATTAAGGGATAAAACCCTAATGTTTCCTTAATATGAGATTTCATGAACATTGAAACTTATGTGATAAAATCAATACAATTGTTCATGTTTAATAATCTCATGTGGTGTACTTGATTTTGTCCATACAAACTACTAATTTAGTCTCCAAATACCCCAAAGTGAAAAGCACATTTTCTTTTTAGTCAGGAAAAATTACCACTAGGAATTGTTGGAACATAAAATACTAATAATTAAAGCAATAGGAATATATCCAACAACCAAGAAAAATAATATACTTTAATGCCATGAAATAACTTTATGTTAAATTAACCAATGTTAATTTAACAGTAAATTCAACCTACCTGTGGGGAAAGGTTGCATCACACATGAAATTTACTCTTTATTAATAAGACTAATAAATTTAGCATTAATAAATAAAATTTTTCGTACCTGTGGGCCTAAGAGAAATTTTATTTTCAATGTTAAATTTTTTATCTTATTCTAATTAAGTCATAAAAATAACAACGTCCCTATGGGGATTAGTAATTAAATTTATGAATTAATTACAATATGATGTTAAATTTCTTTATGAAGTCATATATATAATCTAGATGCAATTATCATTATAAAATCAGGATGTTGTGGCTCTCCCAAAATTATTATAATAATCACGACTTCATTGACGTCCAATAACAGTATAGATGCAAAATAAAATTCCCAAGAATAATTGACAAACCAATACATCAATGGGTAAATAGTATTTTTCTAAAGTACAATCGGATAATGTCACAGGCCGTGAGGGAGCGCACAATGGCACACTAAAATCCCAATCCTGCCTTGCTAGAGTTACCCTTTCGCAACATTGGATAATACCATAAACATTCACCAACATATATGGTTTAATTAATTATTCTTAGGTCCAGACATCAAACAATTTATATTTAAATAATAAGAATGATTTAATCTCAAGTCCATGCATTAATGCTAAACAATTTAAATAATAACAAATATTAAATTGCAACATAAAAGCATATAGAAATTTATGGCTTAATGGTCTAAGAGAGTATCTTAGGCCTCTTTTATACTTGGAAAACCCAAATCGCCTTCCTTTAAAAAAAATGTAAAAAAAAAAAAAAATCCAAATGGGTTACTAAACCTGGTTGGGCGACTGTAATGGGCTAGCTTTTTCACTGCAGGTATGGGCCCAGAATTTGGTTGCTAGATCGGGTCAACCCAAATATTTTTTTAAATCTGGATTGGGCTTTTGTGTCAGCCCACTTAATGACCTAGTTTCAGTGGCCCAAATTTTTTTTTTATTGGGTTAAAATAAACCCATACCCAAAACTTATTGACCCGGTTTACAAAAAAACCCTAACCCGAAATTCTTAAGGGTTTGCACCGTCACCACCTTCCTCATGCACCGCCACCACTCCTCCTCATGCGCCAGCCACGCAGAGCCGCTACCCAATGACCAAACGGCCACTGTCATTGGTGAGGGACTGCCACCTGCCCAGCTCATAGGCAGCCACATACGGGCTGCCACTGATATCCTCACAGCGAGGCCGTGATGGGCCGCTGCTTGAAGCAAGCGGCAACCATGCAAGGCTACCGCGCAACAGTCCCAGACGGCGTCGAACAGCAGGAAGCCATGGCGCCGTCCAACCCTACTATTTTGGGATCCTTTCACCGTCACCCACAGGGCCATGGTGGCGTTCTTTACTGTAGGGCAGCTGTATAAAGGCTGCCGTTTACAACTCAAACGGTGCCTTTACCGCTTTGCTTCCTTATCTGCGCGAACGCAGCTTGTTGGCGGCCAGGGAAGTGGATCATATCTGGTTCACCCATGGGCATGGCCGTGGATAGGGGTGCCAATGCGGGCGGTTAATAACCGCCCGCCAACCGCTAACCGTTATAACTGCCAACCGTCTAACCGCCTAACCGCTATAACCACTAACCGCTATAACCGCTAACCGTTATAACCGCCTACAGTTAGCTTATAGGGTCCACTAACCGCTTTTTATATATTATATTTTTATAATTATAAATATAATAATATTTATACATATAACATAATTAATTAATCATTAATGATTAAATCACATTTTTGTTTTGGATAATTAAATTACAATTTAAGTGTTAATATATTATCACTATAATTTATAATTTTATATGATTATAACTTATAAGTATGCAAGTTCATACTAATATAAGTTAAAAGGGTAGCAAAATCTATCTCAATTCTCAATCAAAGAAAGAGTCTCAAGTTCATGCTAATACTTTTATATATATATATATATATATATAATCTAGAGACTTAGTTTATGTTATCATCTATATAACATAAAGTTCATATTCAACAATAATTGAACTATTAAGACTAAAGGATCTCAAATTTGATTAAGTAAATATAATTCATAATTTAAATCATTAATCTTATTATCTAATTTAATTATTATTTATTAAGATTATATGACTATATAGTATATAATATCAAATTAAGTAATTGATATTAAATTCAACAATGTGATACTTATAACAATAATTAAAGTATTAATGTATTTTTTAAAAAATTGACAATTTTTGAACAATTTTAATCTTAAATCATTAAAAAAAGAAAAAAAAGAAAGCAAAACTACACCATTTTGCAGTTATATATATTTATCTCTTTTAATTCTAACCCTAAAAGTTAAAACCCTCATTTGGCCATTTCTCTCAAACTCTAGAGTCTCACGCGGCATTTGCCCATTTCTCTCTCTCTCGCTCTTCAAATATCGTGAAGACTCAATGAGCAACCTCCCCAGGACCAGAGAGTCATCCTTGAACTCAATCGATCCCATAATTTCAAAGGAACAATCTTTGATGAAGTTTTAATGTTTTATTTGTATCATTTAATGTTTTATTTAAACTTCTTTAATATGTTGTGTTGAACCTTTTTTATACGTTATAGTTGTGTTGAGCTTTTATTTTTAAATATGTTGTGAAAGTTGTGTTGAGCTTTTTTTTTTTTTATATGTTGTGTTTGTTATTTTTATATTTATTTAAAGTTAACCGGTTATGATTTAATATTTAAGTTTTTTTTTTAAGTAAATATAAATTTGAGGTCAAATGTTTTTTATTTTTCAATATAGGCTCTTTTTATAGTAATTGAGACCAAAAAAAAAAAAGCCTAAAAAAAGCCCAATTTTGAAAAAGCGGTTAGCGAGCGGTTATCTATTTCATTAACCGCTAACCGGCCAGTTAACCGCTAACCGCTAACCGCCTAAGGAAGTCGTGTAAGAATCCACAGTTGATTTCAGTACAATAAGAGCCTCTTGTTTGAGAGCGTTATCATTTGATCTTTCAATAGCTTCCAGTAGCTTCAAATTTCACTCTATGAGCTCTCCTTTCCTTAGAGTCATTTAGCTCGAGTTGAGAATTCTCATCACGCTTTTCTTTTTTATTCAGGATTTTTTGTTATGGATTCTTCTGGTCGAGCTATATAAAGAACCTTGTCGATTCTTCCCCTCGTTCCTTTTATCTTGGGCATCTCACTTGGAATGCAATAAATGCTTTTCGATCTTGTACCCACGCTGAACACCACAAAATCTCGATTCAAAAAGAAAGAATTGCAACTACTGAAAACTACAACAACCTCTATTCTCGACGTGCTAACGTTAGGCGGTTAGCGTTAGTTAATGAAATCTACTAACGCTAGAGCGATTCTGATTAGCTGTTATTGCCACTAACCGCTAACCGTAACCGCATTGGCACCCCTAGCCGTGGACCTCAGTTTTTGGGTTAATATGCTATACTCACGGCCTTGGGTTTCATTTTGTTTCAAATAATCAAACAATAAAACAAAATTAACAGTAGGCATATCCAAAAATTAGACTAAGCAAATGTAGCCTAGAGAAGGCTTTGATACCACATGTAAGAATTCTATATATAATTAAATGTTAATTAACATTAAAATTAGTAGCGGAATGAATAATTATATAAATATCTCTAGCCATGCTTTGCTAAAGCTAATTGAAGAACAACTTCACAGCAACAAAATCTAGCAAAACAAAATTAAATATTGAGGGGTTCTTTTGACCTATGCCTACCAGTGAGTCCCGTTTGATGGAATATACACGCCTCATTTATAGGTATGTCAGGGAGCCTCAATTAGAGTTGCTATCTTAATTATTTCTCCCATCAAGGAATAAAAACCAAATGATTAATCAATACAGTATATTTGATTCTATAAAATAAAATCAGTAATGAATTCAAATATTTGTTTCCACAAGAATTAAATCGGCAATTTAATTCAAAATATTTGATTTCATAGAATAAGCTTTAATTGAAATATGTTATTAAACACCGTAATCACAATAATATATGTGACATAATTAAGGGACATACTTTAATAGAATTTCTTACACTAAGCACATACAGGTGCACACCGGTGAGCGGCCATACAAGTGCAAGGTCGAGGGCTGTGGCCTCTCTTTCAGATTCGTATCAGATTTCAGCCAGCACAGACGGAAAACCAGGCATTATGTGAACTCACCCGCCTGAAAATATGTCCTCTTGATCATGCTGATTTTGTAATATATGCGTAGGAGCAAGTGGGAGTGCTTCTGAGGCCTAAGAGGCCTCGAGGATCATGTGTAAAATTTACAGTGTTCTGGCTAGGTGTAAGGATAGGATTATAGAGTGATCTTTTTGTAGGTGAGCATTCTCCATTCATTGGATGGCAGTGATAGTTGAAAACTCTCGATTTTTTTATCTCTCTTGATTCTTCGTTATACGATCCAGCAGCATCATTAGCAGGAGAGGAAGCTCTCCATAAGGATGCTACACGTTGGGTGGCCAAATTAGTGAAGAAGATAGATACTCAAATGTTCTCTCTGTTTTCCCTTGGTAACTGGATAGAGAAACGAAGTAGACGAGTGAGTCGTGGGAACTGGGATTACGTAATTTAATCTCGAGTGTAATCATCAATCAACCATTATTGAGCGGGTTCAAGAATGTGCCAATTTTTTTAATTTTTTGATAAATTTGTGATCTTATCCAAAATAGGAAATCTGTTGCACTGCACCAAATTCATTGAATCATTTTGATATTTCACAAGTAAAAAAGAGAATGACAAAATAATTTTTGTCTTGGTTGTTTAAAATACAATTTCTTAAGTCAAATCTTGAGCAAAGATTAGCCTAATCTCAATTATGTCTTCCAGCATAATTTGAAGGAAACACGTTGACAAACAGCCTCAAGGCTCAACAATGTGAAGGAAGTGTAGTTTGACCCGTGAGTGTGGGTATTTATTTTTGACCTGTGACACACGATGGTGGAATATTTCACTGATTCAAGAAGTCTTCATCAAGGAGGAGGCGGACACTATCTGCAGTATGGCCATATGTCCGAGTAGGCAGGAAGATAAGTTAACTTGGGTAGGCACTAAGAATGGGGATTTCTCCGTACGTAGTGCGTACCATTTGGCCAAGGGAAGTGAGGAGGCTGAAGATGGGAGTTGTTCCACCAGTGATAATGTTAAGGCACTATGGCAAGCAGTCTGGAGTATTAAGGGACCAAGGGTTGTGCAACGATTTCTTTGGAAGGCATGCAACAACATACTGCCAACTAAGGAGAATTTAAACAAAAGGGGTATTACAGAAGACTCTTAATGCCCAATATGCGGAAGAGAAACTGAAACTGTAAGCCATATCATTTGGAATTGTCAGGCAGCTGACCAACTGGAAGCTTTCCGCAAAGCTCAGAACAGCCAACGTTATAGCAATACTCCATGCAAATTATGCAATCGACCACAATGTGTGAGATGGCAGCGACCGCAGGGGGGTTACATTAAGCTCAACTGGGACGCAGCCATAAATCGAACGACCAGACGGATGGGAATGGGGTGTTGGCTGCCAACAAGGTTTTCCCTACTTAAAATAAGGTTTTGAAAAATGGAGCAAGTCCTACAAAGATTTATCTAGATGGTTCTCCATCCATCTAGAAAGTTCTCTACAAAGATTTATCTAGACGGTTCTCCATCCATCTAGAAGGTTTTCTACAAGATTTATCTAGATGGTTCTCCATCCATCTAGAAGGTTCTAACAAGGTTCTCTACAAGATTTATCTAGATGGTTCTCCATCCATCTAGAAGGTTCTAACTTGGAGGCTAAAGTCCATTCATTCTAGAAAGTTCCAACTTGGAGGTTAACTTCTAGATTGTTCTAACTTTGGCTATAAATAGCCAAGGGACCTTATGCCTCAAGCATGATGGTGATGATTGATGAAGATCAACATCAAGAAGAGAAGCCAAGAGAGGAGAGCTTCAATTATACTCCAGAGAGAGAGTTAAGAAATGAGTGTTTTAATACACCATTGAGAGTGTATATTAGTTTCAACAGAGGTTGTTTCTCTCTGTACTGTTTTATTGTTGTATTAACTCAAGTTTTGCATAACTTGAGTAAACACCACTGTAACAAGTTATTTATAGTGAATGAATCGGAGTTAGTCCCGTGGATGTAGGCACACTGCCGAACCACGTAAATATTGTGTGTTGATTTCTTGCTTTCCATTATTATTCTGTGGAGTTTGCTCAACCATTGATTCAAGGGTGTGACCATCCCTAACAAGTGGTATCAGAGCCAGGTTGACGGTACTATTCACCGACGTGGTTTTTGAAGATTGTTGAGTAAATTTAATGGAGGGTACAAGTAGCAGAATGATATGCCTAAATGGCAGCAATTGGCCGCTTTGGAAAGGCAAGATGCTAGACATTCTTTATTATAAAGATATGTATGCTCCAATTGAAGGTGACACAGCCAAGCCAAAGGAGACTTCAAATGCAGAGTGGAAGAAATTAAATTTACAAGTAGTTGGTCTCATTCGGCAATGGGTGGATGACAAAGTATACCATCATATTTCCAATGAAACCAATGCTTGTGAATTATGGAAGAAGCTGACAGCAAGATACAAGTGAAAGACAATTGTAAACAAAGCCTTCTTGATCCGACAACTTGTTAACTTGAAGTTTAAGGAAGGTGGTTCAGTTTACGACCATCTGAATGATTTTCAGCGTATCGTAAATCAACTGACCACTATGAAGATGAATCTTGATGAGGAGCTACAAGCTTTAATGCTCTTAAGCTCTCTACCAGATAGCTGGGAAACCTTGGTGGTGTCCTTGAGTAACTCTACTCCCGATGGCAAGATGACCATGGAGCAAGTCACAAACAGCATGTTTAATGAAGAAACCAGAAGACAGGCAGGGATGAGACAATGCACAAGCTCTTGTCACAGAAACAGGGAAGCAAAAATAGAAGTTTCAAGAGTCGTGATAAATCTAAAGGGAGATCAAAGTCAAGAGGGAGGTCCATTGAAAGAAGAAAATATTATCATTGTGGCAAAGAGGGTCATATGAAGAGAAATTGCTATGCTTGGAAGCGAGAACAAAACAAAGCTGACTATATTATGGCGCTGGTGATTGTTTGCATGTTGCGGGTAATGATGAGGAGTGGGTTGTAGACACCGCTTCTCTTACCATGCTACTCCTAACAAGGAGATCTTCACATCATACAAAGTAGGTGACTTTGGTATGGTAAGAATGGGTAACACTAGCAACTCGAAGATAGTTGGGGTTGGTAACATTCGTGTTCAAACCAATGTCGGGTGTACATTGATTTTGAAGGATGTTCGACATATCCCCGACCTGCACCTCAATCTCATATCTGGGAATATTCTTGATAAAGAAGGGTATGAAAGTTACTTTGGCATGGGAATTTGGAAGCTCACCATGGGATCTTTGGTGGTGGCTAAAGGCAAGTCTTGTTGTTCATTATACAAGACACATATGAAGGTGCATCGTGATGAGTTGTTTGCTGTGGAAGACAATTCATCTCCAAATTTATGGCACAAAAGGCTGGGTCACATGAATGAGAAAGGGTTGCAGATTTTGGCAAAGAAGTCGCTCATTCCTTGACAAAGGTAAAGCTCTTACTCCATGTGAACATTGTTTATTTGGGAAGCAGCATAGAGTTTCTTTTGCAACGTCTTCACAAAAGAAATCTACTGTTCTGGAGAGGGTCTACTCAGATGTTTGTGGACCTATTGAAGTTCCAACCTTAGGTGGCAATAGATATTTTGTCACATTCATTGATGATGCATCAAGGAAAGTGTGGGTCTATCTATTGAAGACAAAAGATCAAGTCTTTGATATCTTTCAACAATTTCATGCCATGGTTGAGAGAGAGACCGGAAAGCAACTGAAGTGTCTCTGTACTAACAACGGAAGGGAATATACTACGAAGAAATTCAGAAGCTTTTGCTCAAAGCATGGAATAAGGCATGAAAAGACTGTACCAGGCACCCCACAACACAATGGTATTGCAGAGAGGATGAACCGCACCATTGTAGAAAGAGTTAGATGCATGCTCAAAATGGCTGGATTACACAAGTCATTTTGGGGAGAGGCTACTTTGACAGCTTGCTATTTAATCAACCGTTCACCTTCAGTTCCTTTGGATTTCGATATACCAGAGAGAGTATGGAGCGGCAGAGATGTCTCATATTCTCATTTGAAGGTATTTGGGTGCAAGGCTTTTGCACATGTTCCAAAGGAGAATAGGTTAAAGCTTGATGACAAGACATTTCCCTGTATTTTTCTGGGATATGGAAATGAAGAATTTGGATTCAGGCTATGGGATCCAATCAAGAGGAAGATTGTCAGAAGTCGAGATGTGGTTTTCTATGAAGACCAATTCTATGGTGATGCAGATAAACTTGAGAAGTCTAAAGCTGTGATTGAAGATATAGTTGATTTATCTTCCAATCCTTCTCAGCATACTCTAGACAAGGAAGATCTGCATAATGCTACACCAGAATTGACTCCCAATGATGAGCCAAAGTTGCTTGATAATGATGAAGATACTGAGCAGGGGGAGCATCCTCATGATCAAGAAGATTCAAGATCTCAAGTTAGAAAATCTACTAGAGAGCATAGACCATCATCCAAATATCCTACTTCAGAATATATTTTGATTATTGAAGAAGGGGAGCTAGAGAATTTCCAAGAAGCACAATCTCATAAGGATAAAATCTACTGGATAAAAGCCATGCAAGAAGAGATGAATTCTCTGCAGAAAAATGATACCTATGAGTTGGTAGAACTTCCTCAAGGCAGAAAAGCACTGAAGAACAAGTGGGTGTTCAAGCTGAAAGGGATAGCAGTGGAAAGTTAGCAAAGCACAAAGCACGGTTAGTAGTTAAGGGCTTTGCACAAAAGAAATGTATTGACTTTGATGAGATCTTTTCTCCAGTTATGAAGATGAGTTCTATCAGAGTCATTCTTAGTCTGACAGCTTGCTTGGATCTTGAGCTTGAACAATTGGATGTAAAGACTGCATTCCTTCATGGTGATTTGAATGAAGAGATTTATATGGAGCAGCCCGAAGGTTTTGAAGTAAAAGGAAATGAGCACTTGGTTTGCAAATTGAAGAAAAGTCTGTATGGTCTCAAGCAAGCACCAAGACAATGGTACAAGAAGTTTGACTCATTCATGGTAGGTCATGGGTACAAAAAGACCAAGGCAGATCATTGTGTTTATTTCAGGAAGTTCGATGAAGGTAACTTCATTATCTTTTTGCTATATATTGATGATATGTTGATAGTAGGGCAAGATGCAAAAATGATTAGCAACTTGAAAAAGGAGTTGTTCAAGTCCTTTGACATGAAGGACTTAGGGCCAGCTCAACAGATTTTGGGTATGCAAATTATACGTGACAGAAAAGCCAAAAAGGTGTGGGTGTCACAAGAGAAGTATGTTGAACAGGTGCTCGAAAGATTCAACATGAAAAATGCTAAACCAGTTAGCATGCCACTTGCCAATCACTTTAAGCTTAGTAGAAAGTCATGTCCATGTATAGAGGAAGAGAAGAAAGCAATGGAGGTCATTCCTTACTCCTCAGCTGTTGGGAGTCTTATGTATGCCATGGTGTGCACACGACCAGACATTGCACATGCTGTAGGTACTGTCAGCAGATTTCTCTCAAATCCGGGCAAAGACCATTGGGAAGCTATGAAATGGATCTTTAGATATTTGAAGGGTACTTCCAAGTTATGCCTAATGTATGGTGGTTTCAAACCAGAATTGATAGGCTTTACTGATTCTGATATGGCAGGGGATTTAGATAACAGAAAATCTACTTCTGGATATATGTTTACCTTAGTCGGGGGAGCTGTCTCATGGCAGTCAAAACTCCAGAAGTGTGTTGCATTATCAACTACAGAAGCTGAATACATTGCCGCTACAGAAGCTGCCAAGGAAATGCTATGGATGAAGAGATTTCTTCTTAAGCTTGGAGTAAAGCAAGATGAGTATGTGGTATTTTGTGATAGTCAAAGTGCTATAGACTTGAGCAAAAATGCTACTTATCATTCTCAAACAAAGCATATTGATGTGAGGTATCATTGGTTACGTGAGGTGATAGACAAGAAGCAAATGAGGCTTGAAAAGATTCATACAGAAAAGAATCCCTCTGATATGTTGACTAAGGTGGTTCCAACTGGGAAGCTTGAGCTATGCTCCCAGTTAACCGGTTTAAACTTCAAGTGAGAGAAGTTAGTCGTGGCTTGCTCCTCTAAGTAGGGAAGGGGGAGATTTGTTGGCTACCAAGAAGGTTTTTCCCTACTTAAAATAAGGTTTTGAAAAATGGAGCAAGTCCTACAAAGATTTATCTAGATGGTTCTCCATCCATCTAGAAAGTTCTCTACAAAGATTTATCTAGATGGTTCTCCATCCATCTAGAAGGTTCTAACAAGGCTCTCTACAAGATTTATCTAGATGGTTCTCCATCCATCTAGAAGGTTCTAACTTGGAGGTTAAAGTCCATTCATTCTAGAAAGTTCCAACTTGGAGGTTAACTTCTAGATTGTTCTAACTTTGGCTATAAATAGCCAAGGGACCTTATGCCTCAAGCATGATGGTGATGATTGATGAAGATCAACATCAAGAAGAGAAGCCAAGAGAGGAGAGCTTCAATTATACTCCAGAGAGAAAGTTAAGAAAAGAGTGTTTTAATACACTACTGAGAGTGTATATTAGTTTCAACAGAGGTTGTTTCTCTCTGTACTGTTTTATTGTTGTATTAACTCAAGTTTTGCATAACTTGAGTAAACACCACTGTAACAAGTTGTTTATAGTGAATGAATCAAAGTTAGTCCCGTGGATGTAGGCACACTGCCAAACCACGTAAATATTGTGTATTGATCTCTTGCTTTCCATTATTATTCTGTGGAGTTTGCTCAACCATTGATTCAAGGGTGTGACCATCCCTAACATGGGGATCATAGCACGGGATGATGGTGGGGCGGTGGTAGCTGCCATGTGCGCAAGCAGACGTACATAAGTGACCTTGCGACAGCCAAGGCTATGGTGGTTTGGATGTTGGCTGGTTTAAGTAACAGGCTTGGTTTTGAACACATAATAGCGGAAGGGGACTCGTTGGAGATATATAGTTATTGCCTTACGAGTTACGACGTGAGTGTGAGTGCAGGGGAAGCTATGGTCACTTTGTGGAAGAAGCTAAGCACTTGCTCGATCAACCAAATGGACTCGTGGAGGGTTCAACACGTAAGGAGAGAGGCCAACACAGCTGCTCATCAAATTGCTCAATATGCTGCTACAAGGGACGAGGAACAAATATGGACTTCCAACTATCCTAATTTCATTTGCTCCACTGTACTCTCTGAACAAGAGGCTATTTGATTAATGGTATTCTGAGTACCATTTCAACCAAAAAGATTTGTGGAGCCGATATCTAATGATAATTTTGAAAATAAAATGATGATATATGACCAAAAAAAAAAAGAAAGAAAAGAAAAGAAAGAAGGCATTTTCCTTTATGGGTACATAAAAATGAAAATGATTTTTAAAATTACACGCTTCCTACTTAAGAAATATTAATTATAAAAATCCACCCCTGAGATAGTATTAGTTAGGGCAGCTCAAACGGGTCAATTATAACTGACCCGCTAACCGTAAACCACTTTCGAAAGTGGTTATTAAAAACCGCTAACCGCCTAAGGTGGTTGCAGTTAGCAATTTTAAAGGTAAGGCAAAACGGTTATAATTGATAGCCGCCTTTATTTATATATAATAATATAATTATTTATGTTAAATTTTCTATATTAATAAAATAGATAATAAAAATACATGTTTTGGTGTTAAACACCAAAACAACATCGTTTTGGTATTAGAATAAGACGAAACATTGAAACCCATAACGTTTCATCTTATTCTCATTCTCTGCCTCTCAATCCCATTCTCTCATTCCCTCACGGCGCGATAAGGCATAAGCTCCGAAGCTCCCCCTTCTCCTCCTCTGCATCTCCATCTTGACTCTCACTTTTTCTGGTTTGTAATACTAATATGTTTTGTATCCAGTAATTTAGACACATTATTTGTTTTGGTTTTGGGCATTTAGCCAAGCTATGCCTCCATTTGGAATCTTGGATTGTCTTTTTAATTTCTTTCACTTGTATTTGGATTAATGAATTTGGGCTATTTATGACTATTATGTGAAATAATAATTTAGTATGTAATGTTTTGGGCAAAAAACATTGGTTGGCCCGAAAAACAAGTTTTTTGTCTTCATCATTTTCGGCTTTAAACCCTTAAAAAAGCCAAAGAATAGCCGGCTAGAGGCCCAAAACACAATTAAAAATATATATATATACATTTATAACAACCTGGTCATTGGATAAAATAACTGCAAACTGAAAGTTATAAAATAACCGTTAACCGTTTAAGTAATTGTGATTGCGGTTATTGAAAACCAATAGTCACCCAAGGCGGTTAACGATTGCAATTATTGCTAATAATCACCGCTTATAACCGTTTGAGCAGCTCGAGTGTTAGTAGTCTCTCATCTGATTGTAATTGTTGTTCATTTCTTCACTGCCATCCTAACCCAAACACACTAGAAATTAGAAGATGGAATCCATTTCTCTAACCATTTCTATAAAGAAAAGAAAAAGGGCCGCTGCCGCACCGCCGCCGCCACCAACCCCAGCGGCCATAAGGATGCCAGACCCAGCCCCAACGGGGCACTATATCTTAGCCCGCGTGCGCCTGGGCACTGCATCGGACGTCCCTCACATCCACAAGCTGATGCACCAGATGGCCGTCTTCGCGCACCTCACTCGTCTCTTCTCCGCCAACGAGGCTTCCCTCTCCTCCACCCTCTCCACCCTCTTCATCTCCCCTCCCTTCCAGTCCTTCACCTTCTTCATCCTTGAGGTCTCCCCGAACCCATTCCCACCCATTATCCCTCCTCACCCTCTCTTCTCACCCATTACTCGAATTGCCGCTCTCGACCTTCCCATCGATGACCCAGAAAAGGAAGCGTTCAGATCCCACAACAGCGGTGGCCTTGACGTTGTGATTGCTGGGTTTGTTTTGTTTTTCCCAAATTTCTCGACTTTGTTGGGAAAACAGGGGTTCTTCGTGGAGGAAATGTTTGTGAGGGATTGTTACAGAAGGAAGGGGTTCGCGAAAATGCTGCTCTCTGCAGTGGCGGCGCAGGCGGTGAAGATGCGATATGGGAGGGTGCAGTGGGTGGTGCTGGACTCGAATGTTAACGCTATCGAGTCCTGTGAGGAAATGGGTGCTACGGTCTTGCAGGAGTGGAGGATTTGCTACCTCACTGGTGAAGCTCTCCAAGCTTATGGAAATGCTCATAATTAGCACTCTTTTTTTTTTTTTTCTTTTTTGTTGTGTCAATTTCCTTATGTTTTCTCCAAGTAATTTCACTGGTATGCCCTGTTAAGGTTCTTCAAATCTGCTGTTAGTGAAAAACATGTTGCTCTTTAAAGTTTCTAATTCTTGGCGTGATCTTAGCATTGTTAGGCTTTATAATTGCCTATGTCTGGCTTCTTAATAGGATGGATGATCTTTTCCTTTTGATTTGGTGGAATAAATCATTTGAGTATGAAAAGAAGATTGAGATCCAGGAAAGAACTTAGTTAAATTGGGGTTACCTTGCTCCTGCAGCAAAACATTTGAATCAGCTATTTCAGGGATGGATAGTCCTTGAAGAAGGGAAAAGGATTGAAATGGATATTTTATTTTAGAAAGGATAAATTTGTGATGATCCATGAAGGAATATGAGGATCATGATAATATTCATGTAGTTATAGTAGAATGATATTTTTGTTCCTTAAAAAAATAAAAAGATAAAAATACCTTATACCTAACTAAGTATTATTTAGTTTCATTTATCAAGTAATTAATGAAGCTCTCACTCGAATATCATCATCCATTTTGTAGTATTAAATGAGTCTACCTAGAAAAGGCATAAACATAAAATCAGAATTAATATAAATTTCTTTCGAAGCAAATATTTTTCAATTCATTTAAAATAAGCACGTTAACGCATTTAAAATAGTGTTAAGTCTTTACTAAATTCTTGAACTCTCTTCTTATTACCTGTTCAACCACTTCAAAATTTCTTTTTTTTTTTTTTTTTTTGTAAGCAAAGAAATCTCATTAAAACATAGAGAGAAACAGGACAGACAAAACCCAATCCAAATAAACTAGAAACTCCCCAAAGCTTGTGAAGTTGGCAGTCGTCTGCGAATGCAGCTCGGGTAAACCCTTACCGCGGCGCAATCTGATGGATACTACCATCGGGAGTTCATGACAAACCCCAAACAAGCATCGGAACAGACTTCCAAAGAAGCCATGGAGATTCGGACGCCACATATTTACAAAGGAATAAAGGTTTCCAAACAGAAACCAAAAAAAGGAGAAGAAAAAGACCATTTCACACATGAAGAGTCTAAAGCCTAAACGGATTGGGTTTAGCACGAAATGAAAGACAGTTACAAAACATAACAGAAAGAACACAAACAACAGCAGCTGCACAGGATGAGTCCGTCGGAGGCAATCTGAGTTGCGCGTGGGTCCCACACGCCGGCAAGTGAGATCCACACGCAGGAGCGTGTGGTCCACGCGCCGACACTTGGGGGCCGGAAAGGAGCGCAGCGTAGGACGCCTGAAGGCTGGATCGCCGTCGATGCTGGAGAAGGGGCGAGACGCGGCCGAAAACTGATGGAGAAGAGTAGATCTAGGTTTTAAACCGTCGATCTTGAAGACTCCATAGATCCTTCCGGAGGTGGAACTGATGGGACGATCCGCGACGGTGAAAACGTCGGATGAGTGGAGAGGATGCAACTGTTGATATTTGGAGGTCCAGATAGATCTAGAGCAAGCCCTAGAGAGATCGGAGTTCTCTCCAAAAGAGAGAAGACCAGCAAAAAGGAAAGCATTAACCGAAAAGCATAAAAGAAAACGGAAAGGGGAGGAGGAGGGGAAGGCTTCCCCTCCTCCTCTAGCACAGGCGAGAAGTTTTTTCGTTCTCAGGAGAGAGAACGGAGGTTTCTGGAGTTTTTTCGTTACTTTGAAGTCATTGAGCCGCGGCGGACGCGCCACAGCCATTATGGTCCTATGAAATTGACTTGATTGGGATAGTGGTCACGTGTCAAAGAAGAAAATTTTGTCCACAGAAAGTTGTGGACTTCTGTGGAGAACTCCGTAAATAATAAAGTCCAAAAGTGTGGGTCATGATTTGGGCCGTGTGTCATTGAGCCTTGTTTCTTTCTTCACTAATAGGGACTGAAACACATAATCTCAAATTCATCTTAAAAGAAAAGAAAATAGATAAGAATTAATCCTGCCATTGTCAAATTTATTTTGCATTGAATCCAAAGCCACCTCAAGCTGCAAGTTGGCAACAATATACCTATTAAAGATCAACCTTCTTGTATAATGAATTTTATCATTAATCTTGGGAGTCATTAATGTGCTCTACCACAATCTTACAATGGTTTTTCCTTTCATGAGAGCAAAGAAAGGACTGAGAAATTGTTGAATTGACGAAGCATGAAACACTAATGCCAATAATTTATGGCTCGCAAACATATTGGGCAATTGCAAATGTAAAGTTGTGTACCCCAAAATGAAATAAATTGGAAAAGTGACCAGCACATGGTCATGTGCCCTAGGATGCATTGTATTGAGAAAATGATCAAATATATTATCACGCACACTAGAATATATTACATCGGGCAATGGGCAAAGAGCACAACCATGAACCCCTAGATTCAATGTGGCATTGGTAATTGACTAGCATGCGGTCATGTATCTCATATTATATTGCATTGGAAAATCGACTGGCCAATGGTCATGAACCCTAAATTAAATTGCGGACATATCGGACAATTGGTCAGCATGTGAACATGACCATAGAGTACCAATTTTGTCACTTTTTAAAACTCAAGTAGCTTTTTGATAAAAATAAAATAAAAAAGAAAAAAAGAAAAAGAAAAAGAAAGTAAACCACATGTAGCAATTATGTGTTTAACCGAAACAAAATCCAATGTCAATAAAATCTCCTGCCCAAGTACACCAGCCAGATATTGATAAATGCAACTCAAGCCGAACTTATTTATTCATCAACATAAAAATTTATTCATCAACAGAAAAAGAAAGAAAAAAAAAAACACTTAGCTAAAAAATTCATATAGAACAATGTGAGCCAAGCATCCCTAATTTTAGGAATGAGAATCCTTACTCATCTTCCATCTCTACGATTACGCCACTCAATTTCTTTATCTTTTAAAAAGCCTAGGACGCCAAGTAAAGCAAAAAGAATCCATCCACCTGATGATTTATCTCCGCCGCCACCGCCGCCGCCACCACCGCCACCGCTGTGATTGGGTGGGAAACCAGATCCACCATCATAGAGTTTTGGTGACTTCTCCTTGCCTGAAATTTTATTTAACAATTATATGCCATTTGAAATACTCGAAATAAAATTTAAAGAGGAAATTTTATTGTTCCAATAACTCCAAGTAAATTCTTAAATAAAAATAGATATCAAAAACCCATAAAAGAGGATTATACAAAATAAAGAGAAATATGGCTCTAATTCATTTTTAGCAAACATTTATCCCCAAGGGCATGAACAAAAATTCAAACCACGATATATCAAGAAAAACAGGTCTATTAGCTGCATCCTTCTGGCAATCCATAGGTGGAAACATTTAACCATCCAAACCAATTTACTTGAGATGCCTTAGTAGTTTATTCCTTCAATGATAAGCTCCTCATTAATTAGAAAATTTTCCTGCATAATAAAAGCTCCTTATTGGGCATATCATCTGTCTATGACAAGAATTCTTAGTAACCATCTTCCTTAAATTTCCATAAAACATATCCAATGCAGAGCTGACTTAATCTTACAATATAGGCACAATTCAACAAATGCCACAAAATAAAACTTCAAACCATGCACATATATATATATATATATATATATATATATATATATGTATAGAGTATGTGAGATCCTAGAATACACTTTGTGGAGCAAAAAGTACAACCAACAGAACAAAATCTCACAAGTGGACATCAGTCAAAAGTACACTTGAAATGCGAATAAGTATTGCTATATAAGGCCTCCCTACAAAGCTAATCTCACGCATGAGAGAAGGGTGCATTTATTGGTCTGGCTAGGACAGCAATGCATTGAATAAACTATATATTTGGCAAGTAAATAATATTGAGAAATAGCAATTACCAGGAATACTAGTAATTGTTGGAGCCTTCCGGGTAACAGTTTGGGTTTGCTCTGCAGTAGCAGCAGCGTTCCTTGCACTCTGCAGAAAGAAGAGTGAGAGAACAAGACATTAGAGACTCGCGGACCAATTGCTAGAAAATATGTCGTAGCAATAATACTAAAATAACAGAATTCCTATGCATCAGAGTATAGCTCCTAAATCAGATGGCCAATAGACTAATTTCTTCGCCAACTCTTTCTTTGAATACTAAAACTAATCAATCTCAACCAACTTAGAACATTAAAATTAGAAAATAAACATCCAGATACAGTCTGGTAAAACTCTGACCTTGGGCTTGCCGCAGCAATTTATTTTTACAGTTATAAGAGGCAATGAACCACCTTATGCAACAGGTTACGTTCTAACCAATAGCATAAGAAAAATGGATGAAATCTCATAAATAGTAATAACATGCAATCAAAACTTACTTGCAAAAAACATTTCCTTTAGACATTGTGACAGAAGACTAATCTACAGGATTTACAGTCAAAGGAGATATGATTAAAAGAATCACCTCTATCGGTATGAAGAAAAGAAACATATATAAAGGTAATATGCAGAAACAAACATACCAAAGCAGCTTTAGAATAACAGAAGTAGACTGCATTTGAGTGGAACACAAGCTGGGCCTTCTTCTATCAATATGCGAAAATGGCTGGGAAATCCTGATTCCAGATTTAGCAATTTGAAGTCGTCCCCTGCTAGAATCATAAGATGGAAACCGCATGCAGGCCCTCACTAGATTAGATCTAGTTAGCCTACTTCGCTCCATGGACAGACCATTTGTTCTCACTGCAAAAAAAAAAAAAAGTACCATCAAGTAGCATTATCAAAATCAAAATCTGCACTGACCCTTCATTTTCCATGTGCAGAAGTTGCTAAGCAGCTTTATTTGTGTCAAAATATAATAATCTCTTCAACCAAACTACACCATGATGTATCTTTATCTCTTCAACCAGACCATTCGTTTTACACCTCTTAAGAGAACTTCAAGTGAGCTAGAACCAATACTATATCTTCCTTGGTAGAACATATTGCTGGACCACGAATCAGCAATAAGTCTTACCTCACATGCATACCCAAGCCATGTCCAATATACAGGCACTTCACACATCTTAGGTGTGTCAATTCACTTGCCCATCACCACATTAATTAAAAAAAATCTAAAATCATATTTCATGTTCATTTTTAGCGATCGCTAAGAAATTCTATTTTGTGGTTATGGGAATCAAAGGACATATATTCTTATTCATCACTGCTAAACTCAAAGTAGTTATAAATTGCCATATACCTGGTGCTAATGGAGGTACGGTCGCAAGGTTACTAGCCATTGTGGTTGACATTTTTATGGAAATTGGCCTACAAGATAAGCTGTTTGCATTATACAATGAGAAGTATACATGAAATTTTTAAACTAAATAGAGTAACATGATGCGTTTAAAGCAGTCCAATCAAATCAAAAGCCAGGGAAAAATTAGAAAGAAAAAAAAAAAAAAAAAAAAAAAAAAAGAGCTAATCAACAGAGATATTCGTTGCACATCTGATTACACTGTAGCTCTCAAGTTGTAGCTCGATTACACCAGAAAAAACAAATCAATATGCAAGAAATGAAAAATAAAAAACTGACTTTCCCTCTCAAAAGAAAATAAAATTGAGTGAAGCTCTCTAACCGCATATTTTCTTTCTTCAGCGATGAGATAAGATTTCCAAAGTTCCAATCCCTATTCACATTTCTTTGTCCTATTTTTCTCAAAAAATCGAACGCACCGCCTTATAATTCAATCACAAAACCGGAAAGCCAATCAGGTCGCACCACAGGAGTTGCAACAAATTAATGCTAACATCAAATGAATTAAGACATAAAGTACCAATCAAATCTTTCACCGAATTTCCTCATTCTAACCGTTACATTAAATTGCACGAAAAACGCGTAAATTCACGTATACATGCACACATAAATACATACATACTCATACATATCTATGTATATTTGCCTTTATATGGGAAACAGAGAGAAAGAGAGAGAGAGAGAGCACCTGCTAGTTGCGGTGATCGCTGGGTGGGAAGAACAATAGGGTTTCCTGGTCTCTCTGTTGTTATTTTTGAGGTGCAGAGGGTCGACGAAGCGAGGGTGGAAAGACCGACTTATATGGAATATGCAGACAAAAACATGGGTTTCCGGATTTGCCCTTCGATGCTTATTATTATTATTATTGTTTAATGAAAAAGTCTATTACCAAACTCAAAAAGTACCACTGAATTGAAGGCTAGGATCTCACTTTGAAGTCTAGGATTTCAGGTTAACCCCGAATGCTAACGTAAATTTTTAAAAAAGTGCCGTCAATAAATTCTGTTTAACTACCGTCAAAAAATACTGTTAAACTCCTAAGGCCAACGTGAAGCCAAAAGTGCCGTCAATAAATTATTCTCAAACCTCTCGCGTCTTCCTTTCTATCCAAAACTTCTTATTTCTGCAAATAAATGTCAAAATGACATTTCCTGTGCTCATTAGGTTCAAGCCCTTCTCTTTTCTTTTTGAGAATTTTATCATCTAAAAAATTATAATCGATGTACGATTATAATGGGTGGTGGCAGCCTCATGATGCAGGTAATAAATTGTTTGTAGTGGCAATGCTATCACCAGGTTGGTAATTGGGCTGCAGTAGTACTTAACGGGAAAGCTATAGCAGCAGCTTCCTACGGGCAGTGGAAAAATGGAGGTGATAAAATGGTAGTAGCAACATGGTGAACCAAAAAAATTGGCAATGCAAAATGCAGAACTAATTTTACCTAGTTAAAGAAAAACAGAGAGAGAAGACTGGTTCTTCCCATATGCATCAACAACCATCGCCTCCATTTCTCCAATCTCTCTCTCTCACAGCCCCCCTTGTTGTAAGCCGTCACACTGTCCCCCAACAACCTCTGTTTTTTTGTATATATACGCTCACAAGCATAAGCGCGCAGTTTGTCTGTTTGTCTCTTTTTCTCTCGAGCAATAGCACAAACACATAGAGCGTCTTCCTTATTATTTGTTCATGACCAAGGGACACCAAAAGCCAGCGACGGAGGAGGAAGTGGTGGAGACGCCCACCACGGACAAAGAGCCGCCGGTTCCGGAACCTGAGTCGGAGGCGGAGAAGCCGGGTCCGATTGAGGAAGTGGTAGAGGAGCCGGAGAAGCCCAGGCCGAGAAATTGAAGATTACCGAAAGGCTATTCAGATCTGGAATCTCTTTTTGCCACACAAAAAAAACACTGGCTCCTCTTGCTTCTTCTTTTGCTGCAGAGGAACCAAAACCCCCAAGACTGTAGAGAAACCTGAAGAACCTCCAAAGGTGGAAGACCAAGTCTGTCGGTTTTGGGTAAGTGAGAAAACAAAGAGAGAAGACGGTTTGGGTATTTCTTGACGGAAATTAGACGGAATTTCTTGACAGCACTTTGGGGTTGACAAACCCTAACGTTCTAACCAAACTACACGCAGATGTGCGGTAGCATGGTTTACAGCAGCAGCAGGTAAGCCCAGTCCAACCCAAACTTTTAATTATTGCAATGTATTTTTTAAATTATTAAAATATTGTTAATATCTTTTAAAATTAGTACAAAGATAAAAATGCTCCTATAGATTATAAAAATATTCTTATAAATTTGATTTTTTTTTAATTTTAAAACAAATGATTTGTCTTTTTAAAACGGAAATGTTTAATTTTTTTTTTAAACGAAATTTTTTATTTAAAAAAAAACATTTTTTTAATTATGTTTTAAAAACTCAACATTTTTATTTTTAAAAAAGGAAATTTCTATTTTAAAAAATTTGAAATTTTTGATTTTTCTTATAAATATATATATATTTTATAATTTGGTCACTCCTTACAAATTTTTAAATATTAGAGTTTAAATTAAAAAATTGGTCAAACTTTAAGGAGTAAAGTTCATTTTTTCCCTTTCTTTTTCAATTTTAAGTTTTAGTATTTTTTGTTGGGTGAGTTCGTTATTGAGAGACAATTGAAAGTTTAGAAGACATTGTTAATTAAATCGTAGATTGAGGGGTTATGTGGTGGATTGAGATCCCTTTCAATTACTTAAAATTGAGTAATTCTAAGCGTCCGTCCCGCGTCCATCCCGCGCTGACGTGGCGCCTTCCACGTCACCCCAAAAAAAAAAAAAAAATTTTGAATTTCTCGATGGACGACAAAAAACACCCTGGTTTCATTTCCCCCCATTTTCCCCCATCCCGCTCATTTTTCTCCTTCCCGCTCTCGCGTTTGTCTCTCAGACCCGGCGATCCTTCGTCCATCCCGCGCCTGTCCCTCTCCGTCGCCCTCTCACCCTCCGTCGCGCCTCTCTCTCTCCCCCTCCGTCGCGTCTCGCTCTCTCTCACTCCAGCGATAGTTCTCCGGCGACCCAGCCTGGACGAAAAGCAGACCCAAACCAGCGACAGTTCTCCGGCGACCCAAGGTGTCCTGTTCCCCGCAGACCCAAACCGCTGCAAGATTCTCCTGACCCCAAACGGTAATACCGCGTCCATCTCTGTTTTTTTTTTTTTTGTTTATTTTGTTTATTTTATTTAACCAGCGAGAGTTCTCCGGCGACCCAAGGTGTCCTGTTCTCCGCAGACCCAAACCGCAGCAAGATTCTCCGGCGACCCCAAACGGTAATACCGCTTCCATCTCTTTTTTTTTTTTTTTTGGGTTTATTTGGTTTATTTGATTTTGTTGTAATTGGAAAGTGCTTAGTCGCTTAGGGTACCATATCTGATTTTCTTCAAGAATATTTTCCAGGGTAAGTGGCTAAAATGAAGCTTACATGTTGGTGATAAGAACAGGGCACCATATTTAGATTTCTTTTTTGTTGCCTAAATCCCCAAACCGTGCTGCATGATATTTAGTGACAAGTTTTACAGATATATTTTACTTTGCTCTGTGTAGCATTGAGATACATAGTTTAAATTTGTGTTCGAATTTGATGAAGACGCTGCCATACTGTGATATTGGCTGTTATTGATGGTTCAATCATTTACAATCATTTACACTCATTTACACTCATTTACACTCATTTACACTTTGCCTCCACAAACTACTACCATACGGTTTCTTGTTTATGTTCCATTAAAGGGTTAGTGGATGTTGCAAAAAGGCTAGTATTATGCTCTCAAGCTTCGCTTTTCTTTCAAAGCTTTTTGAATGTCAAATGTCATCATTTGATTTTTTTGTTTTTAAATAGTTACTTATTTCAACTTATTGCTTAAGGTTAGCCAATATATATGTTGTTGCCGAGTGTTGATCTGGGTTTCCTTGGGACTATGCTTTCATATTATATATTCATCTTCTTGTATCTGTGAGTGCATGGAATGCCTGATTCTTAATTCCTTCAATTTATCTTGATTAATAACATTAAGGAAAAGTAGTACAACTATTAATTTGCACATGTCCCATTAAAGTCAACCAACTTTTTGGGGGTGCTTTAGCCAATTTGTACTTGCTAATTGTGCATGCAATGTTGTTTTAAGAAAGTGTGCAATGATCATAGTTCACTTATAGTTTTGCAAATAACATCTATCTTTTAATATTAACATTTCAACCTTAACTAACAGCATCAACCTTATTAGCCAAGTTTGTCTTAATTTCGGAAGTTGCAAAAACGCTAGTATTATGTTCTCACGCTTCGCTTACCTTTCAAAGCTTGTGTACGAATGTCAAATGTCATCATTTGATATTGTTGTTTTTAAATAGTTATTGATTTCAACTTATTGCTTAAGGTTAGCCAATATATATGTTTTTAATTTCATTTCAATCCCACCAGATATTCTAAATTCAAATGGATGATATTAGTTCTTCCACTCGCAATTAAAGCTTCATCATATGTATATGGTGAGTTGTCATTATTTCAAATGGATGCTCAAAATGACCTTGAAAATGGTATGTTAGTCATTTTATTGTTCCGTTTATTTTCTTTCAAATATTAATGACATTATTATTCATAGTTGTTTTATTTGTTTTGACTTAACCGAATGAAGATGATGCATATGATGTTGAGTTTGAAGCTAATAATGAGAAGAATTTTGATAACCCTGAAAATGGTATGTTAAGTCGTTATATTTTTCTTCTAATTTTTCTTCAAAGGTCCCCTATCAAATTTGTATTCATAGTTTTATTTATTTTGATATAAATGGGAATCAAGTTGTAGTCGAGTTGGAAGTTAATGATGAGAATATGATTATAGATGATGTTCAAACTGTTGATCAACCTAAGGCAGGAATGTTATTTAGCTCTTTAGACGAACTTTCTACTTATTATGAGATGTATGCAAAACAACAAGGTTTTGCGATGGTAAAAAGGAATAGAAAGTATGATGCACATGGAAATACACGGTATATCACCTTAGCATGTGGTCGTTAGGGTAGCAGGAAAGGCAAAGAGACTAGTAATGAGTTTTCTAAGCCTATTCAAACGATCAGAGTAGGGTGTAAGGCTAATTTGAATGCAAAATTAGTTGATACGAAGTGGTATGTGACTAGTGTATGTATTGATCATAATCATGCATTAAGTCCGGAAAAGCTAGATTTCATAGATGCCATAAGAAGTTGGATTGTTATGCAAAGAAAAGCTTTTGCTAAATGATGATTCGGAATAGGTATGAGCAAGAATTTTAACTCACTAGTTATCGTGGTGGGTATGAGAATCTTACATTTGGAGAAAAGAGTGTCGTAATTATATTGCCAAGGAACGATATCTTGACTTAGCAAGTGTGGAGTCTGGGCACTTCGTGATTATTTTATTAGGATGCAATCAATTAATGATGGTTTTATTTTTCCATGGATTTTGATGATGATGGTAGATTAAAAATGTTTTTAATGATGTAAGTAGGGCAGCATATGAAGATTTTGGAGATGTTGTTACATTTGACACAACATATTTGACTAATAAATATGAAATGCCATTTGCTCCTTTTGTGGGGTGAATCATCATGGTCATCAATCCTTTTTGGTGCTGCATTAATATCAAAGGAGAATACAGTAGACATTTGTATGGTTGTTTGAGACATGGTTGAAATGCATGAATGGCCGATCGCCAAATGCAATTATTACGGATCAAGATAGGGCTATGAAAATGCAATTAATGTAGTTTTCCCAAATGCTCGACATCGATTATGTTTATGGCACATTTTGAAAAAGCTCGATAAATTTGGGTCACATTTAGAATATCATGCCATTAAAAGTGCAAGCATGAAATGTGTGTATGAATCAAACATGTGATGAGTTTGATGTTAATTGGCAAAGTTTGCTGGGTGTTACAATCTTGAGGATAATGCATGGTTGTGTGGGCTATATAGTGAGCGGAATTTCGGGTACCAGATATTTGAAAGATGTTTTTAATGGAATGACTACCACACAAAGGAGTGAAAGTATGAATGCCTTTTTGATGGTTATAGTGCATCCATCAACAACTTTGAAGGAATTTGTTGATGGATATGATAATGCTTTATGAAAAGGTTGAGAATGAGAATATTGCTGATTTCAAGTCATTCAACAAAGACAATTGCATGTGTAAGCAAGTTTTCTTTTGAGAAGAAATTTCAACAACTTTATACCAATACAAAGTTCAAAGAAGTACAAGAAGAGATTAAAGAGGTGATGTATTGTAGTGTCGACCTTATCAAAAGAGAAGGTACTATTTTTACCTATCAAGTGGCTGAGCGGTAGAACTTATTGGTGACTACGTGAAGAAAGTGAGCTTTACTTGAGTATAGTGAACCATGCAAGTGAAATGCAGTTGTTGTATGTTTGAATCAAGGGAATTTTGTGCAAACATGTCATATCTGTACTAATTGAAGTAGATGTTACCTGCTGTTCTGAAAAATATTTCCTTAACTGCTGGAGGAAGGACTTGAAAAATATAAATTTATCAAAAGTAGTTATGATCCTTTGAAAGGCAATCCTAGTGCGGATAGATGTTTTGATTTGTGTAAAGATATGCATGTTTTAGCGAACTTGCATCAACTACTCCGAGAATTACATGAAAATGAAAGATCATATTCGTATGTTAACGAATAAATTAAGTGGTAGTGGTTGAATATCATCTCCTTCCAAGCACTTCCCTTCCAACCACTTCGTTGGATCTGCTAGCCGCTTGTCTCACATAGTACGATGGTGGAAAGTAACAGTTCATAGTCCTCTTGTGAAGAGAACTAGAGGAAACCACCTTCAACCCGATTAGCATCTGCAGAGAAAAGCTGTGGTGAAGAGATCACAACGAAAAAAGAATCAATCCAAAGGACATAAATCCTGTAAAATCGCCGGTAAAGAAGGTTAAATAGTCAATAATCTATACTTTTAATTATGCTTACTTAAATGTTGCAAAAGGTTTTTCTAACATGTTTGGGTTATTTTGTAGTTGAAAACTCGCCAAGGAACACAAGATGGAGCACAAGGAGGAACACAAGATGGAGCACAAGGAGGAACACAAGGAACAAGTATAGTTTTGAAACTACCTTATTCCTCCTTGTTGTGAATTTATTTTCCAAATTTGTTTTGTAAAGAATTATAGCTCATTTTGTACCTCATCTTCTTCCTTCAAATATTTCCTTCATACGAAAAGCATCCTCAACATCTCTTTCTTCACTGTCGCTTGTTTGTTCTTGCAGTGGCATGACCAACTCAAATTACATAGAGTTGAATCAGCTATATGAAAAGTACAAAGCTCAAGGTTTGCACTTTGAACCTTTGCATTCCTGGCTTTTTGACTTACGTGCCAATTATTGGATTCTTGGCATTGAGATGGTGAATAATGAGGGGAATGGCTTCTTTTCTGTCCGAAAAGGATGAGCTATTCAGGGAGAGAAGGAATTTGAGAATTTCAGAGGGCTCAAACGTACTGGGAAGTACTAGCAGAGCGTAGTATTTACTGTACTTTGTTACATTTAGACGTGATTTCCCCATTTTAATGATTGGGACATTTTCTACTATTTTTATCATGAAGAAGACCTGTATGTTTTCCCACTCTTATTTTTCCCATTATATGCTACTTAGAGGAAAGTTCTGAATTTGTCTATTATGTCATAATTTTGTTCATTTCGATATGTTCTCATCTATTCTTTCAATGTTAAAACACTTTTTACGCAGCTAGTGAAGTAATCTTACTAATGCTAATGACATTGTACGCTTTGATATTTGTGGCTTATGACCAAAGTGCAATTTTGTGTAGGAAGTGTTTGATAAAGACCGATTCAAGGCCGATGACAAGATGGGACATGCCCACCTTAGCCTTCAGCCAATAATCTCTGCTGCTCGATTGAGACAGATTATAGGGGCTTCCTCGGGGGAGACAACCTTAAGGAAGGTCGTCCCAGACTGTGACAATTGTCTTCTTGTGGAGAGCTCAATCAGTTACGTTAATGGCGAGGTGGTGCAGAGCGTTTGGTTAAGGCTTTGCGAAGTGGAGTCTGGCGAGATTGAGCTGAAGATCAAGTTAATTGATCCTCCTGTTCTCAAGGTAGTGCATCATCTAGTTGGCATAGGCTTTAGGTTTCTTACAATGGAGGGAAGAGGTGAATATGTATTTGTAGTTTAGTTTATCCTCATGTACCCTTGATCTCTATGTTTAAGGCACTTCCAATGTAGAATTAGTAATTTGATTCTATGAATGTCGGGCTTTGGCTCAAGTTGAACCAAGTTGCAGTGTTTGTTTTACAATTATGTCATGAATAATTGTTTTACAATTATGTCGGTTTGTTTTACTATCATGTCATGAATAATTAGGAATCTTATGTTTTACAATTACCTTCCACCATATCCCCTCTTCAATTTTGTTTGAGAACGAGATTAGTTTTACTTCTTCTATAAGCTTCTTGAAAGCATAACCTTCTGGTGTTTCAGAATGGAAGTTTTGCCATAAGCACAATAAAGGTTAGTAAAGGCATTCGTAACTGCATATGCTTGTATGGGAGGGAAATCCATTGGTTCTCTTGAATTTAGTTGTTTTGCTTGATGGGCTTGCTGAGTTGTTTTATTCTAGGTTGCTTTTTTCATTCTTAGTGTAAATTAGTGCAAGCAGCCTAGTTGATTTATTTGGATATGTTATCAATTAGATTTGTAGTTATTGCTGTTTGGTACTTGAGTATTGAATCTCGAGTTGAATTACACACGAGCTATGTGCTTTCTTTAAGTATTGCTTTCTTGGTGTATTTGGCATGAATGATAGAGGTTTACACACAGCTATGTGCCACCACCCCTTCAAGATCACATATCTAAGCCATCCGACAGTCCTTTTAATATGCTCATCCAAACATAAAGTTGTGAAGGAATGAATGCTAAGGCCTTGGGGCTTTTGTTCTTTTTCCCAAATATTTGCTCTCCATATATGTTTTCAGATGTGGTTCTTAACACTAACACACTTTTGAAAAGAAGCAAATACTCTTTCGAAGAAATAAAACACAACTTCTTCCTAATTAGATATGGAGGTGTCACATGTCAGTCCAAGTGTTGCGCTACACATAAATGGAGAGTGGAAGTTGAATTGTATGAGGAGATGAGTCAAATGCAATGAAGTGATGAGGAGTTGGCATGCATTCAACACGGCAGCTTGAGTTCGTTACACAGAGCGCTTGTATGTGGCTTAGATGGCCGCTTTAGTTAATTCTCATTAGTTTGTTTCAGAGTTGTATTGCGCTTGAGTGGTTGTAAAGTGATTAGAGAATGATCTATAAGTAGAGCCCTTTTCCATTGTAAAGGCAGCTTGTGAATTGTGTGAATTGTAAGTTCATCTTGAACATGGAGATTTGCACTCGAATGTGCTTAGGAGGTTGGGTTACCTCAAGTAACTCCTTTGATTCAATAAAAGTTCTTTTCTTCCTTATTTCTTTCTATATTACGTTGAAAATCGTTGAGTTCTCACTAAAACTCTATATATGATGAAGATCCCTCTTTCAAATTACATAAGTCATGTAATTTTTAGGCATTAAAATGGTTGAAAATGTTACTCATACAAAGTGTTACTCGTAAAAATGTTACTCATAAAAAATGTTACTCATAAACGGTTGAAAATGTTACTCGCTCGACGAGAATTCAGACGCCTTTCCGACGAGCCTCGTTCTTCACAGAGTAGTACTGTTCGAACGAGCAATGAGACATCTGACGATTTCTGGTTGTTTGAAATCAACGCGTCCGACGAGTATTCGACGCCCGCATTTGCCTTCCTGGTTTAAAATCAACCCGACGAGTATTCGACGCTGCCCGACGAGCCTCTCGTTCTTTACGACTACTCGCTCGAACGAATCGACGCCACGGACGAGCCTCTAGGGTTGTTTGAAAATCAACGTGTCCGGGCGAGTATTCGAGCGCCCGTTCGAGGCAGCCTCTCGGGTTCTTTGCAGCTACTCGTTGAGCGGAGCGACGCGACTCGAGCGAGCCTCTGGGGTTGTTTTCAAAATCAACGCGTCGAACGAGTATTGACGCCCGTTCGGCGAGCCTCTCGGGTTGTTTGCAAAATCAACGCGTTCGGACGAGTATTCAGACGCCATTCGACGAGCCTCTCGGGTTCTTTGTACGACTACTCGTTGAGCGAGCGAGAGCCGCACTCCGGACGAGCCTCTAGGGTTGTTTGGAAAATCAACGCGTCCGGACGAGTATTCAGACGCCGTTCCAGACGAGCCTCTCGGGTTCTTTGCACAGGCTACTCGTTCGAACGAGCACTGAGACGCAACTCCAGACGAGCCTCTCGGGTTGTTTGCAAAATCAACGCGTCCGAACGAGTATTCAGACGCCGTTCCAGACGAGCCTCTCGGGTCCTTCTGCACAAAATCCTCGTTCGGACTAGAATTCGGACGACCCTTCAGACGACCTTCTCGGTTTATTTTCAAGACGCGCTTTTCGTCACGAGCAGATTATCGGACACCACTGCGCAGCAGCCTAGATGACTCGTCGAGGCCCATTTCAGCCCAACCGCTAACCTCCAAATTTTTTTTTTTTTTAGCATGTCCATTGAAGGGTAGGGGTGAAGGGTAGGAGAGGGATTATTTGTTTTGGTTAATTTTTGGTTTATTTATTGATTTATTTATTTTCATATGTGAACTCAAGGGTAGGGGAGGAATTTTTTGTTTTGATTTGTTTTAATATTTTTTGTTCCTTTTCACATGTCCACAAGGGTAAGGGGAGGGGGGATTTATTTTTTTTGTATTTTGTTTTTGACATGTCCTATCAAGGGTAGTGTAGGGGGAGGGGGGATTCAAACTTGTAAGGCGATTGAGCTATCAGTTGGGAACTTGTGACCTACTTATGCTAACTTTTTGTCACGGATCAGAAACACGAACATTTTTTCCAAATTTGATATCAATTTTCGCAATGACCTTTTTCAAATATCCTTAAACAACAATATATCTCTAACATTATATCCTTAAACAACAAGTTCATAACAAAAACTCAATTTTCACTCCCCTTTTTTGTCACAGATGACAAAGGACAAAAGCGGGAGCAAGCTAATCACTCATCGACTGTTCCTCATCATTTTCTTCATCAACTCCGGATGATCCGACGACTTTAGTCTTCAATTCCTTGACATCTTTCTACAAGCTTGTTAAAAGAGATGAAAACGTTGACATTTGATTCGCCATGACGTTCAGCTTCGCCATCACATCTTCTAACGAAACAGCAGCCGATGTAGAAACGCCTCCGGAAGGACCAGCCTCAGTAGTGGCAGCAGGATCAGTTGTAGCATCAAAATCCTTCGTGCCTCGCAGTCGCATTTGACCTTTGGATCGACTCACGGTTGCTTCTGACGAAAGGACCTAGGTGCTTCATAGTTGGTTCAGAATCTGGAATCTGAACAAATTTTGCAATGATACGTGAAATCAAACTTCCGTATGGCAAGGAAATCGAAGTCTCAGAGAACATTGCCTTCATGAGTCGAATTGCAATTGATGCAAAGTCAATCTCGACATCTGTGAGAAGCGCATAGATGAACCGCCCTCGAGCCAACCCAAGATCCGAATGATGGTCTATTGGAAACACATTTTGCATAACAATCCGAAGCCAGCGGTTTCACCGGATGAGATAGATGTCCAAGGGGAATAACCGTCATGGTATCTCGCCAAAAATTGTAGGAACCAGGAGGAATAAACATCTTTGTCATGTCAGTTTTGGAAGGGAAATCTTCAGTCGGATATGGATACCCAGGCTCCTCAATGAGTGGAATTCCTGTGACCTCAGCAATGACTTCACGAGTAACAACAATTTCCACGCCTCTAATAAATGAGATAATCTGCAGAGGAGCGTCGTCAACATGTTCATCAGAGTCTTGTCGTATTTCCATGTTCGCATAGAATTCCCGAACAAGATTTACAAAAGGACGTGCTGGGGGAGAAATGAAGTACTCCCATCTCCTATGAGTGAATATCCGGGAGATAATTTGGAACTGACTCCCCTGAAGATCTGACAAGTTCACCGGTCTCTCGGCAATAACCGTGCGATCATGAAACCTCTCAAGGAAAATTTTCTTCGCAGACTTGTGACGAAATCTGAAACCAATATCGGGTCTTGTAGTAGGAACCCGACCCAAGGCCGATGCCGAAGAAGCATCGTCTGCTGCCTTTCTCTTTTGAGCCTTTGATTTTGTGCGTATGGGTAACTTTCTCGAAGGGGTTGCTCCACTATCCATAGCCTACATCATCAACATCTAACTCAAATCCAAAGAAATTATTGAAATTAATTATTAGTGCAATCATGTATACGTAAAAAAATCTATTCTCAGAAAATTATTAGTGTTCTATATATATCAACACAAATAGTTGACATGGTCTTATCATCATGCAGTCAGAGACAAAGGGAAAACGAAGAGGAAGAACATAGCAATATGTCATGGAGAGTGTACCTTGTACATGCATAACAAAGGAAAAAAATAATAGGGAAGATCCAAGAAAGAAAGGAAAATTATAAGGAAAAAAAATCATTTTTACGGTTGATGAACAAACCATTTGCTCTAGCTATCGACTATAACATGCCATTTTCAAAAGAACAAAATTGTGGCTGGGGAGCCGTGAATGTGTAGGAGGGTGAAGTGGGCAAAAAATTGTAACTTTGAACCTGAGGGATGCCACCAATGTGGTTTTCCATATATAGTGCAACTACCTCCCTATGAAACCGCAATGCATTAAAGGCGTGATATTGTTGTATCTTGTTCTGTTTGCAATTAATTATTTACATCATATTAAGATTACTCTTAATTATAGTCTTGCATTTCTTGGAAAACAAAAGGAATCCTAAATCTTTTGAAGTAGAGAACTATATATACTTACGGAGGCATAGAACAAAGTTGTGGCTAAACTAGATTAAAATCACATATGACAATGCAAACACAGTGTAGGCATCTTAATTGCATGGTGGAAACTTATCGTGTGTGGATTAGCTCAACTGATATTTTTACTGTTAAAAGTTTCATAGAATGCTTTGACCGATTAGTTTCTACTAGATCATTGCAAGATTATCGAATGCAATGATCGAAGTCAAACTTGTTTTAGTCTTTGTCTTCTTGACTTCTTGCTGACCATCTCTTTTCTTGAATTAGTGCTTGACCAAGAGGAAAAGAAATAAGGCATCAAAGATAGAAATAAGGCATCAAAGATATTAATGGAGCCCCTCTGCTGCATGAATTGACATTATGTTGGTGCTTTTGGTCTTTCTCATTGTCAATTGCAATTTCACAAACATGGCCGTGAGCCCATTTCATGAATTTCATTATCGGGACTTCTTCTATCAATCTCCCAACGATTCCAGGCCCTCCTCTAAAATCCCATTTTCTTGGGGGAAACCACCTCGTTCATCACAAACCCTCTTTCACAATTCATAAACACCCATCAACACAACAGCTAAAAACATGTGCCAAATTTGACCCAACCCAAGATCATGGGAGGCAGAGGACTCTGCAATGGAGAAAAAGGTCTACAACAAGAGCTAAAAAGAACCAGTTGCTCATTTCTTCTAAAAAAAACAAAAAATGGCTCAAAAAACTGATTGACGCATTTTATCAAACATGTGATATGCACTGATTATTTATACATGCAAACTAACTCAACAAAAGTGACAGTCTCATGCCTGAGTACATAAGAAAAGAGTTTTCAAACAGTTTATGATGAGAGACACTCATCATATATCACAAACAAACCAACCATTTTGATTTCCAACTTCAAATCCTAAAAACAAATTGTAAAATAATGTAACTATTTCAATTTAAGAAAATGCATACCTTTGATTGAAATGCGAGATGCTAATCACGGAAAACTGAGATAGCCTTATCACTGAAGATGTTTGACAGACACCCTAAGTGCGGCCGAGATGAAACCAACAGAGAGAAGACACAAACAGAGAAATGAAACTGGTTGGGTTTCGCGGGTTAATTATCTCAGCAGTTGCATCCGGACGACATAAGTTGGTGTCCGAACGAGGATGACCAAAAGGGGAAAAAAAAAACAAATGCTTATCACCAACAGAGTTGGATGATTTAGCTTCATGAAGGAGCGGGAATTTATTCTCGGCCGCACCGGAATTGAGTTGAATTACTTACTTTATGATAAGGAGCATAAATTTTTAATGAACTTCGACATGTTTAAATTTACAAAAAAGTTGTTTACAAAGCATTTGCTATAATTGCAACGAAAATATGGCTACAACGGAATCTTACTTATGCTGCATAAAAATATGGTTTAAAATTTTATTTCATGTCCCATGCAATATACAAAATAAAGATAGACTAGAAGGATTAGATATGCCTTTTGGAAGCCCTTGCAATTTTGGCATGTCATAATGAAAATTTAACATCTTTGGTGATCGCCATCCATCAAAACTCAAAGAATAGTAAAATGGCCTATAGCTATAATTTCAATTACAAACATACAAATTCAATATAACCAACAAAAACCAAGAAAATAAGTTCCAAACTATTTTCTCACCCAATTAAGCAATGGACGAAACTATGAAAAAGCTTTCGAAGGCAAATGTTCTCCTTATAAAATCAAATCTTCAATGACATAAAAATTCAGTTACATATCTCCAACTTAAATACATGATTTCTCGAAGAAGTAGTTCATTTTAACATATACTTATGATTACTAGATCCATGATAACTAGTAATATATAGTAGCACCAGCAAAACAATTACATATAGGATAGCCAGATAAATCTTTTCTCTAAATTGGCACATTTTTTTTTCCACTATTGTATCTAGTTTCTGCTCGACTCTCCTAATTTCCGCTGGGATTGATGTTCAACGTCCTTCAACCGTTGCAACATTATATCAATTCTCTCGAGTCTCTAACTTCCGCTCGAGATTGTTGTTCATCGTCCTTCAACGGTGCACCATTCTTATTTCATAAGATGACATTTCGTTATCATTAACGAAAGAAGCCACAATCCCCAACTTGCTGCATGATACAAAAAGTTAAGGCAATGTAATAATCAAGCATAAAATATAATAAAATTGGTCAAATAATTAAACATTGAAATATTTCTTACGCAATACCTTGTAGTTTTCACATCCATACCACTTTCGACCATAATTTGTATATGTCGAGAATACCTTATAGCAAGAATTCCACAATAACACAATGGACGCCCACTCGGCGTCTGCTATTCGTGAACATAATTAATCACTGATGAACAATATAGGATTTCAATCGAATGATTAATATAACTTTGTTTACCTATCAATAAATAAAGAAGAAGAGCAAATTAGGCGGACAAACATACATGACTTTGTGTGTTTTCATAATGACTACACATATTGAGAAAGCATGGAAAGTAGTGTCCATGTTTCAAATGGGGTTTGAAGCTGTATAAAGTGTCCTACGATTTAAGGAACGAATACTAACCAACCTACTCCTAGTCCAACATCATTAGCAACAGATATAACAAAGATTTAGGTCCAAGGGAGAGGCAAATCAGTTTGGAATAAATCATTTTGCAGCAAAATAACAAGGAAAGTTTATGCCAGTAGCACACAACATGGAAAAAGTTTTAATTTTTATCTATGGAGATAATGCAATTGGCTATTCTTCAAGAGATAAATGCAAAAGGCATTTTCCTTCCGATCTTTGTTTGAGTTCTATATTGCATGCACAAAATATGGACATATATATGAAGTAAGAATCAATTGTTCCAACTAATAAGTCAAATGTATCATAAATCAATGTATCAATTAATTCCAAAGTTCAATTTGGTAATTAATAAATGCCTTTAATTTTGAGCTAATCTATGGAGAACACAAGCAAGTCATCGTGCATATTTGTAGGAAAGAAAAAGTACAAGACAACTCACTCTTCAACTCCAGGTCGAAGGTAAACTTGTTGACATCACAAATTCATCCAATGCATTTTCTGCCCCAAAAAAAAATTCCAATTCTTAAGCGGCTTATTTCAAAAATAATGAGCATCTTCATTCTCATAAGGGTAAGTTAAACATGAATGATCCAACAAGAATTTGAATGGTCAACCAAGTTAATAAACTGAAAATGGTTTGATGACACCCTTAAACAACCTAAACAAGAAGTTTAATGTGAAGGCGAGAGCGATTTCCAAACAATAATTTTAATGTAAAGGGAGAAGGTTTGGATTGAGAACAATCCAACATTGAAGACATACTCGAGAAAAATCAACACCATATCTCACAAGGAATAAAATAATTGGCGGTCAAGTACTTTTGTTTTGTAATTCTTTTTCGATCTATCTTCTTTTTCTTCTTTTCTTTTTTTAATATCGGGAACCTCTTCAAGGCGGGGCACTTTGGACCCACCCCTGAGTAAACCGGTTTGCACAGACACCCTTAGAAGTTTTCTACAGAACTAGTTAAATCACCGGCTTTTCACCAGGGGTATGGCCTCAAGAAATTGTTTGCACCATGAGGTATTGAACCTTGGACCTTGAAGAGAGCAAACCTTAAGACCAAAGCCTCCACCACTTGGGTCAAGTACCTTTTTTCAAATTCTTTTTCTATCTACCTAGGCATTAGATATGCTTTTTATGGCATTCTTCTATTTATAAATATTTAAAAGGAGTTTTTAAGATTTATAGGAGTAGTTATGAGGAATTACTTCATAATGAAAGTCAAATATAAGCTAATAATAGATCAGATATGAGCTAGTAAGAAAAAGTAGAATCAATAATCACTTTTGAGGATATCACAAAATTTAAGTCAAAGGTGTGAGCTTCAGTGGAAATTTAAGACACCTCATTTCCAATTTTATACTAAGTATTTTGAAGTTCTTAAGCATCTAATATTTCATCAAGCATTATTTTCAAACAAATGTTACCACATTTTAATAACTACTCAAACAGTAGAGGTTGGTCTTCATCTCCCTTTTAACACCAATCCACTACAATAACATTCATTGTTTGGGTTAGATATTTTTTAGTCGAAAAGGCTGAAAAAATATTAGAAAATTTAGGATGACAAATAGGGCACAGAAACGGATTTGGCTAGCAAGAACAACAAGGAGAAAAGCTTTTGGCTGGTGTTCGAAGCGAAGAAACGATACCAAGAAGGGTAAAATTTATTTTTCAGATAGTTAAGAAGCTCTTTGACAGATGAAGGGTTTAAGGTTTTTATGAATAGAATTTTTGGAAAAGAATAAGAGGAACACCAGATCTAGTTTGGCTGGAATTTGAAGGAAAATTGTGAAGAAATTGAGAGGCAAAAAGGACAAAGGGAAGAAGAAGATAAACCTAAGCATCACATCTAGGGTTCATTGGCATTGCACCTCGATAGAGGTGCATCACAAAAATCTCAAAACATTCTTTCTTTCTTTTTTTAATTTTCATAGGCGGTTTTCTATTGAATTGAAAGTGCAATATCAATATTTATAGAAAGCTAAACTTAACCCTACTTGGGATTGGAATTTATGGAGTTTGACCACTAAAGCCAAGTTATCAAACCCCAAAAATAAAACCTAATAACGATGAAACCTATAATAACACTTAAGGGCCAAGACTTAAGCTTATTCTAGAAATTGTTGATTCCAATTCACCAACAACTGTCTCAACTTTCAAGGCATAACCCATGCAACACCCAACACCAAACAACTAGAAAAGCAAACTCCATAATTCTTTGGCAACCTAACTTCAGGGTGCGTGTGAGGACTAGAGTTTACTTTGTAGGTGGATCGAAGGGCTCTACCTAGGAGAGGTTCCCGATATCAAAAATAAAATAATAAATAATAAATAATAATAATTCTTTCAACCTCATAATGAAGAAGCGAATCAATAAACTCTACATTTTTCTTACATACAACACCAATTCACTACAATAACATTCATCATTTGTAAATTATCCAAAGTTAAGATTTTTCCTATAGTCAAGATCCACAAAGAACGCCACTTAGAGAGTCTCAACTTTCCATATACTTTTCCAAGGAAAAGTGGAACTTCGAGTAGATAACAAATGATAGTAAGACTTCACCAAATGATTTCCTTTTAGAAGGAATCCAGCAAATTTTATCCTCACCTCCTTGCCTTGCTCTTTGAAAATACAACAATTTAGGGTCAAGAACAGCAATAGCACTCGCATTTTCTTTCTTCATATTTTTTCCAAGCTCCATCTTAGCTTCTTTAAATGATTCTGCGCTGACTACCATATAGGGCTTCCATTCCTTTAACCAGTTTCACAATAAATTTCATTTTTTGCCTTAACTTGGACAGCTCATAGAGGTTCTAGTTATGTATCCAACCATTCCTTTATTCCTGGTTGAGGTAATTCCACCAAAGCATCTAAAGTAATTTCAATTTGATTTACAACATGAACCACAATACTATGCTCCTCACCTCTTTTATAGTATTTACTTTGGTGTGGCACATTAGTCATTCTTCTTGATGACTCATAGCTGAAACTAACAGCTCTCTGCAGTTAGATGAGAGCAATCCTCTAGTTATCGCATTCATCAAAGAGGAAAGATCTCACATCTTACCAATATTTCATTTATCTTTTCTCTATCATTCACATCTATGAAGCTCAAAGAATTTGTATTGGTTCCTCAAATCCCCAAATGAATTAGATCACTTGACAAAATGATATGACATGTAGGTTATGTAAGCTGGTTTCTCATGAGGAACCATAGGATTGGCCGGAGGGCTTCAAATGACATAATCCTCCAGAGAAGGTGGTTGAGATCCCTACAGGTTTTCTAATATTTTGAGAAAGCAATTGACATCACTAGGTTGTTGGACATCTGTAATGGATATATGAGTTTATAAGCAATAATGTATATTTCCAAAGAGACAAGCCTTGGCATTAAAAACTTTATTTGAACATCATTACCCTTCTTTAAATCTTCAATATCAAGCAGTAATCTCTAAATCCTGATGGAAAACAAGAAGGCCTAGAGTGAGAAACAATAAATAAATTCTTCTTCCCAAGTTTGTTCAACAAATATACTAACTTTAAGTTGAAGTATTTCAAGCTTTCTCGGAGTTGAGTGTCCAACTAAGGTTGACTAATCCCTTGAAAGATTATATAGTAAGTTTCAGTTAAAAGAAGCAAAAAATTAAAAAATAATAATAACATATATATCGATCACTTCAAATAGCCTTCATGTATCACATACATCCTCCTTCAAAACACGAATAGTCAAAACAAGCAGGCATTGAGTAGTAATGAGTACCTCACGGAGGCATTCTCCAAAACAACTTTGTCCATTTCACTGTGGCATATGGGCAAGAGCTTGACAAGCTCTATCTGCATAAATTTGCAACTCATAAGCAGTTGCTCATCTTTCCTCATCTTATGAACACAACTCAACAACCTTACACCATGTTCCCAATTTCAAAAGACCAGTGCACCATAGAACCATGGTATATAAATGGATTTAGTGAAAATAAATTGAGCATTCCAACAATAATGGTAGGATCAACACTACTTATGCAAATTCTTTGGTGTTTATAATAACATATTTGACACATGAAAGTTCAACTATAGAGACAAAATGAAAACCCAAATCAATAAAATATAGAACTCTAGATAAACTAAGGGGCATTTTGAATCATTTTTGCATCTACATAAGCAAGAATAGCACTTTTTTTATTTTTTCACTTCTTAGATAGCTAAAAATAGCTCTTCTCTTCACTTTTCTACTCAATTCGTAAAGAAGTTCAAATCTGAAAAGGAAAACATACAGACATTGAATTCTTTCATTGTTCTCCAATGAACTCAGCAACTACAAATTAAAAGGGAGATGAAGACCAACCTCTACTGTTGTGACACCTTTCGTAGTTACCACACCTTTGGTAGTTACCACACCTTGGGTCGCTGGAGAACTCTCGCTGGTTAAATAAAATAAACAAAATAAACCCAAAAAAAACAGAGATGGACGCGGTATTACCGTTTGGGGTCGCCGGAGAATCTTGCTGCGGTTTGGGTCTGCGGAGAACAGGACACCTTGGGTCGCCGGAGAACTCTCGCTGGTTAAATAAAATAAACAAAATAAACCCACGAAAAAAAAAACAAAAAAAAAAACAGAGATGGACGCGGTATTACTGTTTGGGGTCGTCGGAGAATCTTGCAGCGGTTTGGGTCTGCGGGGAACAGGACACCTTGGGTCACGGGAAGGCTGTCATGGAGTGAGAGAGCGAGGCGATGGAGGGGAGAGAGAGAGGTCGACGCGACGCGCCGAGAGGGTGTGACAGGAGAGGAGAGGCGCGGATGGACGGATCTCGAGACACGAACGGGAGCGGGAAGGAGAAAAATGAGCGGGATGAGCGAAATGGGGGGGAAAAGAAACCACGGATGTTTTTGTCGTCCATCGAGAAATTCAAATTTTTTTTTTTGGGGACGTGGAAGGCGCCACGTCAGCGCGGGATGGACGCAAGACGGACGCTTAGAATTACTCCTTAAAATTATAGATTTTCATGTTATGAAATTGTAGTCCTTTATTTTAAATTCAATAGTTTACAAAATGCTAACTATTTTTTATATAACCGAGATATTATATTTTCATCTTAAGCTAATTTTATCTTTTTGCTAAAGATGAAAATTATTTTACGGAATAATTATGTCACGCTAGAGTGGTTAAAATAATTTTAGAGATCAACATCACTATTCCGTAACATGAATATCGGAAGGTTCTGATCCGAAGGTGGTACCCTTATTTAAACTAAGGTGACCGGGGACGCTAGTCATTGGCAAATGAAAAAGGGGCCCCACTGCTACAATTCCAGAACAGAAGACGATCAGGTGTTATTCTCTGCTATGATACGCCAGCACCGCCCGGCGCACTTTAGCAGCCATAATTCAATCCCGGACGGGACCACCAATTCGTTGGCAATTCCAATGTGCAAAACGAAGAAGAGCACAGACGCGATCGAACCCAAGAGAGCGGATGCGAAGCCCCGGACTTCGTTTAATTCATCCTTCTCTTCGCTCCCAGACCCGTCCGCCAACGATTTAACTAGCACCACCAACTTCCCCAACACCGGTTCCAGCGACAATATCAAGAATTACTCGTCCAAGTCTTCGGCCTCAAGCCGCGCGTCTCTGTCTAGCCTCAAGAACTCTCTTCCTGAAAACCCTCACGTCTACGACTTCTCTGAAATCCGTGCCGCCACCAACAACTTCCGCGCCAATAAATTCTCCTCCTCGTCCTCATCCGTCGGGTGGCGCTGCACCGTTCGGAGCAAGGAGGTCATTGTCTTCCAGCGGAAGCTCCGCCGTCCGATGGAATTGCCGGAGCTACAGGATCGGGTCTTGACGATCGGCCGGAGCCACCACACCAGCTTGGTCAAGCTTCTCGGCGCGTCGATGTCCGGGAATTACATTTACCTGGTGTACGAGTTCGTCGACGGCGCCAACCTCTCGGAGTGCCTCCGGAGCCCTAGAAACCCTAGCTTCACGGTCCTCTCCACCTGGCTCTCGCGCATGCAGGTCGCCACGGACCTTGCGCACGGCCTCGAGTACATCCACCATTGCACGGGGCTGAGCGCAGGCTTCGTCCACAACCACATCAAGAGCTCCAGCATCATCGTCACGGGAGGGTCTCTAAACGCGAAGATCTGCCACTTCGGCACCGCGGAGCTGTGCGGAGAAATCGTCGAAAACTACAACTCCGATTCGGCAAAATTGAAAAGATCGAACAGTCGAGGAATAAAGTTCGAGGGGACGAGAGGCTACATGGCGCCGGAGTTTCAGTCCACTGGCATCGCCTCGCAGAAGAGCGACGTGTACGCGTTTGGTGTGGTGGTATTGGAGCTCCTGTCCGGAGAGGAGGCGCTCAAGTACAGCGTTGACGAGGAGAGTGGTGGGTACAGGAGGGTGAGCGTGATAGACACGGCGCGTGAGACGGTGGTGGAAGGTGGTGGTGATGGGGTGGTGAGGAGGTGGGTGGATAGGCGGCTGAGGGACTCGTACCCAGTTGACGTGGCGGAGAAGATGGTCCGCTTGGGGTTGGATTGCGTGGAGGAGGACCCGGATAAGCGGCCGGATATGGGTCGGGTCGCGCTTTGGGTTTCCAAGTTGTATATGGAGTCTCAGAAATGGGCGGAGCGGATCGGCATGCCCACGGACTTCTCGGTTTCGATGGCCCCTCGATGACGTCCGTAGTTTTTTTTTTTTTTTGAATTGATGACGTCCGTAGTTGGTACCCGTTACCGACTGTTTGAATTAATTTTTTGTTCGGATTTTTTTAAAAATAAAAAATTTATAAGGGTTTTATTTTTTTTTATTAACATGTTCACACAAGAAGAAAGATAAATTTGAACTAATGAGTTTTACTTTATTAAGTATAGTCCCAATCAATTGAGTTACCTTTTAAAATTATAGGTTTTAAAGTTTGATTAATTGACAAAAGCTTGGGATATTTGTATATGTTGTCGTTATCAATAACACTAAAAGAGAAGAGAATTGTTTTTGTGCTTTTTTTTTGTTTGTTATTTAAATATATGTTTAGCGGACTCCATATAAAACATTTTCTCAAAATGTAGACTCTACCTAAAGAAAATATTTATCAATTTTTATATACTTTTTCAAAGCCATTGCTAAACATACCTCAACGACACGTTTGAATATGAATACTACTTCTAGAGTGGTCCTTTTATGTTTTACATGTGCCCCCATGAACCCCATCTGAGGGGTTAAAAAAGAATATGTGAAGACTACCATTAAAGTGGCCCAAGCCATGCATTTGCCCAATCTACAAGTTATCAGTAAGAGCACCTACTGCAGGCTCTTCAAACTCAATTTTTTGTTAGTTTAAAGAGTCAATTTAACAAAAAAGCCTAAAAATCTCACTTTTCAGCCTCTTCATTTTAACAAAAAAGTTAACATTATGAACAGTATTCTTTCATACTTAACAATTACTATTCCCTCTCTACTCTTTAAACAATTATATTTTATCTCTCCTCCTTTTTTTCTTTTCTTTTCTCTCTCCTTTTTTCTCTCCATGAGTCTTGTTTTTTTGTTTTTCCTTCTCAGCTTTCTTCTCAGCTTTCTTCTTAACTCTCTTCCTCTTGGCGAGATCCGGCTCAGTTCACCTTTTTTCTTTTTTTTCTCGGCTTTCCTTCTCAACTCTCTTCCTCTCGGCGAGATCCGGCTCGATTCAGCCCTCTTTTTTTTTTTTTTCCTTCTCGGCTTTCCTTCTCAACTCTCTTCCTCTCGGTGAGCGGCTCAGTTCATTCTGTTTTTTTTTTTTTTTCCTTTCAACTCTCTTCCTCTCGGCGGATCCAACTCCAAGCTGAGCTTCGTCGACAACTCTCTGCACTTCTCTGCTTTTTTTTTTTTCCTTCTCACTTTCTTCCTCTCTCAGGATCCACTACCAGTCTGGCAAGCTCAGTGCGCTCTCCGGTGACCCTCCACCGAATCGACAACGACCACAAACTCTTCCTCACCTCCATCAGCGATCTCACCTTCCTTTTCTCATCTACCTTTGTTGTTCTCATTTTGAGGAGGAAAGTTAGAAATAATATTTTAGTGAAAAATAAAGAAGAGAAGGAAAGTGAAAAATATTATTTTAATGAAATAGTGATAGAGAATTGTTAAAGTATAGAGGTTGAAATTTGTGTTTTAAAAAGTGAGTTGTCAAAATAACAAAAAGTGTACTTTTTGTTATTTTAAAGAGAAAAATTTGAAGAAGCTGTTGTGGATGCTCTAACGATGGCGATTTAGAAGTTTCACTACGAATTTTAAGAAGTTGCAAAGACGTGAGTTTGACTGTCCGTAGATCATTTATACAACATTGAATTCTACTGGTATTTTGATAGGACTACTGGGGCTATTAATGTTGGGTCAAATTATGATTTTAATTAGTCTTGAGGTAGTATTTGCAATTCTATTAATCTAAAATTACAAAAGTCGAGCCCTTTTTTTGCATTGAAGAATCTTATAACACATAAATATTAAATACCCTTCTTTTTAAGTTGTTTTAATAAAAATAAATGTTATTTTTTCATCTCTGGTCCAATTTCATCTATATTTTTGTTAATACCATCTAATATATACAACTTACATGCGAATCCTAAAATCTAATAATAAACTTTTAAAACAAATTAGTTATATAAGAAATTGACAATAATTGAATGGATAGAAGTTCTCATAAATAAATAAATAGATAGATGATCATGCTGAAAACAAATCCCAAAATTCTCGATATTTATATGATTTGGCTTGCATAGTTTAAGGCTCTCATGATTAAAATATATGCAACTCATTGCCCGACAATCTTTCAACCAGCCTGGTATGGATGTTCTGTCGGCTGACCACTTCCAACTCTCTTGAGGAGAAATTGAAAGGATGACAAATTAATTAACATACCATTTCTTGTATATATATAGATAGATAGTAAGCTAATGTTGTGGCTTTATATAATTATGAGAAATATTTTATTTTTTATTTTTTTAAGCATATTCAATTAATGTGACATTCGTACAAAATCCTGAAGTTAGAAACAACTATAATTATTAAATATGACTTCCAACTAAATCAAAACACCGAAACACTTCCAACATCGAATCCGACTGAGTACAAACCGGACAAGACACAAACTATAAAGTACCCTAACAGTAACGTCATTGAATTGAGACCACTTGGGAATTTTCGGAGGAGATCCATCTTAAGGTGATTGTTGGAAGTCAAGCGAAAGTATTCCATTCCAATCCATCCGGTGAAGATATGATGAGATGGAATGTGCTTGACTCTCAAATCTTCCTACTTATAATTGGTCATCAGTTAATTCAGACGAATCAAAGTCTTTGAATGAATGATGAGAAGCAAAAATCATCATGTGCTTTTCATCTGACATGGGCAAGATCGAATGCAATCGTGTTTTGTTTGTTTTTTCTCTTTTGATTCGTATTTTCCAGTTTCCCAATCAGAATTTTGACAAGACAAAGATAAGGCGGATGACGTAGTACTAGGCTTTAAAAAACAGCCTGCAGGGCAAAGGTATCGAATCTTTCTTCTACGTACTAAGCCATTCTGCCTGAAAAAAACATATATAATTCAAATTAATTTTTTTTCTTTTTTTTTTTTAAAAAAGTTAATCGATGAGGGATCCCTTCACATTCAAATATTCAATAAGGTGGTCAGCCTTTCCCAAAAAAATTTAAAAAAGGTGGTCGGCCAAAGGTGGACATTCCCCCTCTCATTCTTTGAAGGGGATGGCCAACTGCTTCCCTCATCTTTTGAGGGTAGTTCCAACAACCTTTAAAGTTGAAGGTTTGGGACTAAGATATCGCACTATCTATTGGGGTGGTTAACAATTATCCTTAAAAGAATGAGAGAATGGTCCTCCACCCCAATGGGACGGTCTAATAACAAATTATCTTCTTTCGATTGTTTTTACTATTTAATTGTTGACGTATCTCAATTTAAGTAGTTCATTTAGAGTAATTGGTTTGGACCGGACGAATTACATGAAATTGTAGGTTGTTTCTATTTGTAGGAAGTTGTAGTTGTCGATGATATTGAACATCTCACAAAACCGAGGTGGCAAGGCCTTAAAAAAAAATTAAAATCAATGACTATTAAACCTTGTCACATCAACTACATGAAATATTTATGGAATAATATCTGTGTAGTATATAGTACTACTCTATTATAAATGATACTCTCCCCTTGTAGATTAATTTGGATAGAGTTAAGATGTTTATGCATGACATTAGTTCATTGATATTGGTATGAATTTGATGGACAAAGATAATTTTTAAATTGGATTAATGGAAGAATTTCTTTTAATTTGGTCTATAAAAATGTCGTGTGTCCCTCTATTTGATATGTCCACACAAGGGAAGGAAGATGAAGATTTGAATTAATGACTTTTGTCTTATGAAGCGTGATTCACAGCCTAATTGAGGTTGCCCTTGAGGATGTATCCCCTTCAATGTGATAAATATACGTTCTTTAAATATCATTTGAAAAGCATATGACTTTTTAATTTTTTTTTTTTAAAAAAAAACAAAAACAAGTCTAACTTTGTCCTTACATTTTTTTTTTCACATGCAAAGAGAAACATTTTATTTTTATAAATTGGCTTGAAAAAAGTTTTTCTTAAAAAACTTTGTCTGAATTTGACCGTTTGAAAATTGAAATACGTCCAACTAAGAAGATGAGTTGGATCTGCTGCAGTCAGAGATTCAATCTTAAACTGTACACAAGCCTTGTGTACATTTTGACCAATTAGAATTTGACCATATACATAGTTAAAGCCAAGAAACTATATTCATTATATGGAAAACATATTTAATTCCTAAGATAATATTATTTATCTTCCACATATATCCGACAACTAAAAATTGTGTTTTTATTCTACTATTATCTCACTCTAATCTTTAAATGTTTTCTTTTTAACAATGATTAATTTAATAACTGGTTGACGTTGTCACGTCAGTAAGCCTGTGAGAAAGTGATGAGGTAAAGTGCAGCTTTTAGCTTCTTTTTTTTTTTTTTTAATAACAATGACTAATTGGCACACGCCAATTGAATAAAATAAAAATATAATTTATAACATGCTCGAACGGATGACTCCAGCCATGATGCAGTAGCTGATTCACCCATTTGAAAAGGGGGCCGGTTTTAGGCCATTTTTTTTTTTCGCAAATGACAATTTATTGTTTTGCAGGGCCAATCTATCCCAATGGAATCAGCTAACTTCTATCGTGCAGACATACTAAGAGGCGTCGGGGCAGAAAATGAACACAAACAAACGACCATTTTTTTTTTCAATAGAAATACTTCAAATGTTGACAAGGAACAAATTCAAGGGGTAGTTGGGATTCCATCAAACCAGCATTATGATACATATTTGGGGCTACCTACCTTGGTGAGAAGATCACGCACAAGCGCTCTTAAAAGTATTAAGGAGAGGGTATGGAAGCGGTTTTAGGATTGGAAGCTCAAGTTCTTGTCAACGGCAAGGAAATAAATTCTACTTAAGGCCGTGATTCAAGCAATACCTACTTATTGCATGGGTGTGTTTAGAATCCCGAAGGCTCTATGCAAGGAGATTAATTCTTTAATGATGAGGTTTTTTTGGGGACACTAAGGGGGAAAAGAATCCATTGGATGAGTTGGAGCAAGATGAGTGTCTCAAAAAACCATGGAGTATGGGATTTCGTGATTTTGTTTATTTTAACAAAGCTATCTTGGCAAAACAGATTTGGCACTTGTGGAAAACTCCTGATAGTTTAATTACAAGAATCATTAAGGCTAAGTATTACCCGGAATGCTCGGTTCTTAAAGCCTCTTTAGGAAACCGGCCTTCTTTTACTTGGAGAAGCATCCAGGGTGCTAGTGACCTAATCAAAGATGGTCTAGCATGGAGAGTTGGTAATGGCAAAAAATTCCGGATTTGGAAGGATAAGTGGCTTCTAACGCCTACCACATACATGGTGCAATCACCTCCATTTATACTTGACCCAAATGCGAGGGTTAGTCAACTTGGTGATGTGGACACTAAATGGTGGAATTATGCATCATTGGAACGGTTGTTTTATAGAGAGGAAAATATCTCTATACAATTTGTGCCTTTAAGAGCATTCCCAATGAAAAGAGCTAATTTTTTGTGTAAAACATCTCCTTAAAATTCAATTTATCTAGTTTAACTAATAATTATTTAAAGGGCCTCCTATATCCGATTAGTTATATTTTTATCTATATCATTTAATTTTTTATTTTTAATTTTTTATAATGATTGTATTTTTCTTAAATATCTTATTTTTCAACTTTTGAGAAAAAAAGTGATGTGGAGAGAGAAATAATAAGAGAAAATTTTGAAAAACATAGTGGTTAACAATTATCTTTAAAGGGTGAGAGAATGGTCTACCACCCCAATGAGACGGTCTGATAACAAATTATCTTCTTTCGATTGTTTTTATTACTTTATTGTTGACGTATCTCAATTTAAGTAGTTCATTTAGAGTAATTGGTTTGGACCGGACGAATTACATGAAATTGTAGGGTGTTTCTATTTGTAGGAAGTTATAGTTGTGGATAATATTGAACATCTCACAAAACCGAGGTGGCAAGGCCTTAAAAATAAAAATCAATGACTATTAAACCTTGTCACATCAACTACATGAAATATTTATGAAATAATATATGTGTGGTATATAGTACTACTCTATTATAAATGATTCTCTCCCCTTGTAGATTAAATTGGATAGAGAAAGATGTTCTTGCATGACATTAGTTCGTTGATATTGGTATGAATTTGATGGACAAAGATAGTTTTTAAATTGGATTAATGGAAGAATTTCTTTTAATTTGGTCTATAAAAATGTTGTGTGTCTCTCTATTTGATATGTTCACACAAGGAAAGGTGGAGAAAGATTCGAATTAGTGACATCTACCTTATGAAGCGTGATTCACAGCCTAATTGAGCTTCCCCTTGAGGATGTATTCCCTTCGATGTGAGAAACATACGTTCTTTAAATATCATTTGAAAAGCATATGACTTTTTTTTTTTTTTAAAAAAAGTCTAACCTTGTCCTTACAATTTTTTTTTTTTTTTTATTTAAAAAAAAAAAAATTTTATTTTTTTCACATGCAAAGAGAAACATTCTATTTTTATAAATTGGGTTGAAAAAAGTTTTTCTTAAAAAACTTTGTCTGAATTTGACTGTTTGAAAATTGAAATACGTCCAACTAAGAAGATGAGTTGGATATGCTGCAGTCAGAGATTCAATCTTGAACTGTACACAAGCCTTATGTACATTTTAATTAGAAAAAAAAAAAAAAAAGCCTTATGTACATTTTGACCAATTAGAATTTGACCATATACATAGTTAAAGCCAAGAAACTAAATTCATTATATGGAAAACATATTTAATTCCTAAGATAATATTATTTATCCTCCACATATATCCGACAACTAAAAATTGTTTTTTTATTCTACTATTATCTCACTCTAATCTTTAAATGTTTTCTTTTTAACAATGATTAATTTAATAACTTGTTGACATTGTCACGTTAGTAAGCTTGTAAGAAAGTGACGAGATAAAGTGTGGCTTTTAACATTTTTTTTTTTATATAACAATGACTAATTGGCACATGCCAATTGAATAAAATAAAAATATAATTTATAACATGCTCGAACGGATGACTCTAGCCATGATGCAGTAGCTAATTCACCCATTTGAAAAGGGGGCCGGTTTTAAGCCACTTTTTTTCTCTCTTTTTTCGAGATGACAGTTTATTGTTTTGCAGGGCCAATCTATCCCAATGGAATCACCTGACTTCTCTCTTGCAGACATACGAAGAGGCGTCGGGGTAGAAAATGAACACAAACAAAATGACCATTTTTTTTTTCAATAGAAATACTTCAAATGTCGACAAGGAACAAATTCAAGGGGTAGTTGGGATTCCATCAAACCAGGAATTATGATACATATTTGGGGCTACTTGCCTTGGTGGGAAGATCACGCACAGGCGCTCTTAAAAGTATTAAGGAGAGGGTGTAGAAGCGGCTTCAAGATTGGAAGCTCAAGTTCTTGTCAACGGCAAGGAAATAAATTCTACTTAAGGTCGTGATTCAAGCAATACCTACTTATTGCATGGGTGTGTTTAGAATCCCAAAGGCTCTATGCAAGGAGATTAATTCTTTAATGATGAGGCTTTTTTGGGGACACTAAGAGGACGAGAAAAGAATCCATTGGATGAGTTGGAGCAAGATGAGCATCTCAAAAAACCATGGAGGTATGGGATTCCGTGATTTTGTTTATTTTAACAAAGCTCTCTTGGCAAAACAGATTTGGCACTTGTGGAAAACTCCCGATGGTTTAATTGCAAGAATTATGAAGGCTAAGTATTACCCGGAATGCTCGGTTCTTAAAGCCTCTTTAGGAAACTAGCCTTCTTTTACTTGGAGAAGCATCCAGGGGGCTAGTGACCTAATCAAAGATGGTCTAGCATGGAGAGTTGGTAATGGCAAAAATTCGGATTTGGAAGGATAAGTGGCTTCCAACGCCTACCACATACATGGTGCAATCACCTCCATCTATACTTGACCCAAATGCGACGGTTAGTCAACTTGGTGATGTGGACACTAAATGGTGGAATTATGCATTATTGGAATGGTTGTTTTCTTGAGAGGAAAATATCTCTATACAATCTGTGCCTCTAAGAGCATTTCCAATGAAAGGCCTACATCCGATTAGTTATATTTTTATCTATATCATTTCATTTTTATTGTCTTATTTTTTATAATGATTGTATTTTTTTTAAATATCTTATTTTTCATCTTTAGATAAAAGTGTCATTTAGCTCCTTCATTGTGAATGCTTTAAGAAACTATTTTAGATAAAAGTGTTATTTAACTCTTCCATTAAAAATACTTTAAGTACCACGGACCAAGAAGATACTCTTATATGGAGGGCAACGGCTAAAGGGATTTTTTCGGTGAGAAGCACCTACCATATGGAAAAAGAATGTGAAGTGGCTAATAAAGCGGAGGGTCCTCACGGGCTCGACATAGCGGCAATTGGAGATCCATTTGGCAGCAAAAAATGCCTAACGCAGAAAAACACTTTATTTGGCGTGCTTGTCACGAAATTTTACCCACCAAAGCAAATTTATGCTCACGGAAAGTGACCATGGATTCTTGTTGTCCCATTTGTGAAAGAGAAGAAGAGACAGCCTATCATCCATTGTGGCAATGTCGTGCGGCCAGAGACGTGTGGAGCGCAGGGAGTGTCAAATTCCAGAAAAGTTGTCATGGAGGGCCAACCTTTCTTCAAGTGGCGGAAGGGATGGTGAGCAGTTGTGATCAAACAGAGTTTGCCTACTTTGTGAGTATCGCTCGATGTATCTGGCTTAGGCGAAATGAGAAGATTCATGGTGGTGGTTTTTTGCATCCTAATATAATCGTACAACAAGCAACCCAGGCGGTGGACCTTTTTCATCTGGTGGGGGACGGGGCGGTGCTGCAGGAACCTGCTTGTGGAGTTTCAATGCCTTGTCCCTGGAAGAACCCTCATGTTGGGTGGTTCAAGGCCAATTGGGACGCCGGAGTCAATCGCAATACGAGACGTGTGGGGCTCGGAGCAGTTATACGAGATCATCAAGGAAGAATGCGGGTAGCAAAAAGTCTGACTCGGCTGGGCTTCTTGGACCCGATAGCAGCGGAAACTCTAGCAGCGGCTATGGCGGCAAACCTGTGCAATGAGATGGGGATTAGGAAGGTCCAGCTGGAAGGTGATGCCAAGGGGTCGTGGATGCTGCTAATTCATCACTGCCGGATGATAGTGGTACGGGACACCTTACAAAAGATCTACGTACGTGTTGCTCTACACTCAATTTCAGCTTGGGAAGTGGGGCATGTACGCAGAGATGGTAATAAAGTTTCTCATGTATTGGCATGCTTGGCCTTGCGGGACGATATGGATAGGGTGTAGCTTTATGACCCCTCGAATCTTGAGACTTATGTATGCAGAGATTTCCGTTCTCCAGGATTTGATTTTTGGTTTTTTTTTTACATGTTTACACAAATGAAGGAGAGGAGGATTCAAATTCCATTTCATAAGGCGTTAATTGATTTAACCTTTAGAACTCCACAGGATTTGGGGAGGAGGGATTTGAAATTGTAACCTCCACTTTATAAAACGTAGTTCACAACCGATTGATTTAATCTTTGGAACTCTACAGGATTTGATATGAATACAATGTAATAGCAATTTCTTAAAAAAAAAAAAAAAAAAAGGATAGCTGATTCACCAATCACACTCATTAGGATAAATCCAAAATTTTTTAAATAAATAAAAAAAGCCATGGCTTGAAATATATAAATCCCAAAAATTTAAGTTGAAATATATAAAATCCAAAAGTATAGGGCTCAATATATAAATACAAAAAATCGAAGTGGTATTTTGGGATTTTATGTGCGCCTCTATCCTGCGAACTTGGGCGGCGACCGACCATGGCGGCGAGGTTTTTGCAGAAACGACTACTCTCACTCCTCGTCAGTAACCAGACTCAGCCTCAGACCGCTTTCTTTAAAGGTGCGTCCCACTGTCTCTGCCCTTCATTCGAAAATCCAAGAAATTACACTCGCTATGACTGATGTGTCTGTGTGTGTTGTTTTTGCATGATTCACTTGTCCTTGGAACCATGATGTTCTTTGTTTTTTTTTGGGGATTATGGGTCTTGGTCAGTTGGAGACTACGTGCTATGTTTGGATTTCCAAGAAAACTGAGGAAATTGAAACGAGTATACTAAAATTTTGAAGGCTTTGCACTTTCTTTGTTGAGTTGGAATGTTGTTGCAAGGTTCTAAATTGAAATGACGAAGGAAATAGGGAAATTGAATAAATGGAGTAATTCCGGAGGCATTATGGAATTGAAATTAAACTGGAATATAACATAGGTAGCTATTTCAAGATAACTAATCTCCTGAGAAAGGATTTCAAACAACATGTTTTCAGTTCATACGTTCTCCCCTCCTGAGCCCATTTGAAATAGGACTATAATCCCAACTGACTGCCCACTAACTACCAACAACAAGGCACAGCCCACTAACAAGACAACTGCCCCTGACATTCCAGCAGCCATAAATTCCACTTATAAACTTACAAACCAATTACAAAACTCAGACCTGCTAAACTCTTTAGCTACACACCTATTAATACTTTTAACTATTTTTAGATCCATTACAGTTTGAACATGTAGCTAAGTTGTGGGTTGTGCTTGGTTCTGCTTAGAAGTGTTATCAATGTCAATATTCTACTTAAATTTTAACTTTTGAGTAGAATGGAATTGAAGATTGAATGCAAAACTAGTCTTCAAGTTTGCATTTTTCTAGTTAATCCTATGCTTACCATCCCAAACAATACTTTTTAAATACCCTCTTCAGTCTCAAAGTATTGCCATGTCTAATAGCATTTCTCTGCAACCATAAGTGATAAATGGCAGCACTTAAGCAAAGCTTGCACAAATTAGCCAAGAACTAGTTTTCCTCCAATGCTGAATGCCATAACTCACGACATCAGCCCAATCAATAGTGGGGTCAGAAATGTGTCACCATTATACTAATGAAATATGTTGCTTGATATTAATTACTATGGTCATGTAGTAAGTTCATAATACTCATGTGACCACCGCATTAATGATGCATTTGACTTAAAATCAGTAAAAATAGAGTGGTGATGACGATGTTGAGACCTAGGAGGTGGAAACAATATGTATATTAGCTTTCTGCACAAGAGTTTGTTCTGATCTTACTGGTAGTGGTTGAGCCAAGTTTCCTTTTGTCATTCATATGTTTCACAGGGATGTCTTCCTCTGGTTACATATTTTCCTGCTTCAATGTTGATCATTTTTTTTTTGCTTGGTATCTTAGTCATGTGTGTATGTGTGCTTATTGGTGGCAGAACCTTTTTGGCAATTTCTTCCTTCTGCAAATGCAACCTTGAGCAGATCCGAATTTTGTAAAAGAGCAATTCAGACACAAACAAATCCTACCAGCCATGCTAACGAGGATTTGGAAAATCATGAAGCTGGCACTTTGAAGCCTGATTGCAACTCAGCTAATGTTCCCTCCAATACAAACAGTAATGACAGCTCGCCTGTGAAGTATACTGCTAATTCCAACCTGAAAGCATCAATAAGGCATGACCTTGCCATGATCTTTACTTGCAAGGTCTGTGAAACAAGATCTGTCAAGACAGTTTGTCGGGAATCATATGAGAAAGGGGTGGTGGTGGCACGGTGTGGTGGGTGTAATAATCTACACCTGATTTCGGATCATCTCGGAATGTTTGGAGAGCCAGGAAGCGTTGAAGAATACCTGGCTGCTCGTGGCGAGGAAGTGAAGAAAGGTTCTGTTGATACCCTGAATCTGACGCTTGAAGATTTAGCAGGAGGCAAATGTTGAAATATTTATATAGCATCATTTCAGATAAGGTTTCTGAGTTATGTATTTCACTTAAAAAAACATGTGCATGTGTGTTTTTTCGTCTAGTTTAACATCTTAGGTTTTTTGGCGAAGTATTGGAAGTTGGTGGGAGTTGATTGTAACATGTGGTAGTTTGAGGACATGTAAATGAGTGGTAGTTGAGGAAGGTTAAAGGTAATTGACTCTTTGTTTTGTTTAAGGGATTTTCTTTTTTCTTATTTTTTGACATGTCCACATAAGAGAGGGAAGGAGATTCAAACTAGTGACTCCGCTTTATTAGGCGTAGTCCTAGCTAATTGAACTACCTCTTGGGAACGATTTTCTTTTCTTTAATCTAGTGACCTGTTCTATGCGCAGCATTTTCTACTTGGGTATTTGTTGCAAGTGTTGTGCCGTGGGTATCAATTAAAACCCGCAGGTCTTTTGAACAAAGATGGAAAATGCCAACATGAGGATTGCACTTAATGCCACACCATTTGCTTTCTTGTAATCAACTTGAGAAGCGCAGCCTATCAACAATGCCAGATTGCCAGCTGAACAGTTTGGACAGATGGAAGGTTGCATGCATGGCTGGACAGCTGGATAGTCGAGAGCTAGAAGGGTTGATTAGTTAGATCGGAGTAATGCTATTATCTCAAAATTGATATAATTTTTAAAATTACTATTAAATTTGTGATAGATGATTATTAAATTTTGATATAATGGTTGTTTTAAGAGTTTTTTTTTTTTTTTTTGACATGTCCACACAAGGGTAGGGAGAGGGAGATTCGAACTTGTGAACTTCACTTCATAAGGTGTCATTAACCGATTGAGCTACCTCTTGAGGACAAGAGTTACATTAATTTTGAGAAGATATAAAAAAAACATATATCTTCCTTCTAACATTTTCTCTTGAAGAGCTGTTAGGTATCTCAAATTTTTTTCCAAAATTCTTTCTAAATAATGTGGAATGCACTATTTTGAAAAGAAGTGGGAGACAATGGAAAGAGAATGAGAATTTTTTAGGAAAAAAAATACTTGCCACATTATTTGGGAAGTATTTTAGGAAGAATTCCTTCAAATGTCTAGCATTATCCTTTCCCTTGATGTGAATAACGAAATGTGTATGTATAAAAATACTTGTCTTGAAGAGTAAATGATATTAACAATTTTTTCTCCATTTTCACGACTTCAAGATACTGCAAATAAGAATCCTACAAGTTTGCAGCAGTAGATATATTTTCCAAGGAAACCTTATTTGCTAATTACCTTGATGGTTACATAGTGTTAAATCACTATTTATTTTAGTTTAATTATTATAAAATGATTGATTTAATTTTTTAATTAATTATTTTATCATTTCCTAATAACTATCACGTATGAATATAAAGATTTTAAAAATGGCAGGAAACAATTCGACTGATAGACAAAGTGAGTAGACAAATACGATTGGTGTGAACTAGATTGCACGTGGAAAGCTAAGAGCTTGAGAGGGCAGCCTAATGAAAACGACTGTCGTACTATGGGGAGTTATTCACAGCGATTGTCGTATACTGGCTTATTGCATACCCAAGTACCAATGAACAAGAAGTTGGCAACGGGTTAATGGGTCGGACATGGGTATGTGAGCTCCATGGAGAAAAGTTTGTAGCCAGAGTTCCTACATAATATAAATCAATCAATCCAAAGGGGCGAAGGAATTTTTCTCTTCCAGGAACTATGGCGAGTCGTTGTGTTACCTCCACTTTGTCACCTCCTCTTCACGGCTTAGCTACCAGAATTTCCATGGCAACGGTGGGTTTGGTCTCTTGCTCACCCAAGAGCCTCAGGCCACTCTCTATCACCAAAAGTTTCAGCTCCATCTCTCTTTCCGCCACAAGAAAACCTCTCACAAAGTCACTCCAGGGTAATCTTTTTCAATGCTAATTCTTTTAATTTTTTCAATTTATTTCGTGGGTATTGTCTGTTTATTTATTTATTTTTTTTAATCTTTGTAAAAATGCTAACATATATCAGTGTATACTAATACGAATATTGAAACTTTCACTGTGATTTTAATTGGGTATGTGTTTTCCTGGGGTTTGATTTTGAAATTTGACAGTTTTGATGGGCACCCAATTGTCTGTTTTCAACCACAACTATGTTTGGTTATAATTGGTGGATTGTTTGGTTAAACTTGTATAGGGTAAGCACATAGGAGATGGAGAAAGAAATGTGGAAACTAATGGTTAATGGGAAAAGAAGGAATGATTTAAGTTGTGGGTTTGGTCTCTTGCTCAGCTTTTCTTTTTCTCTTAAACCTGAATGAAAGTTGTTGGCTACTCTACCTGGATTAATTACTGGCATATGAAGTTTACACCATGATTTAAGTTCATGGTTCTGTACAAACAGAAAGAAGTCATACTTTTGGTTTCTGTATAAGGATGAAATGAAGCAAATGAAACTTTCTGCTTTCCTTGCTGGAAGTCTAAACGTTATTATTATTTAGAAGGCAATAAATGTGATGGGTCAAGTTTTGCTTCATCTTATGAGCCTCAGCAGTTTGGAAGGATAACGCTTCAAAGAGAAAATAATTTGATGTTATTTGTGCAACTTCGAAGGACATAAGTTGTGTGTCTTGAATATTTAATGTATACAACTTTTTTGGCAGTGAGATCGGTAGCTATTTGTGCAACTTCGAAGGACATAAGTTGTGCGTGTCTTGAATATTTAATGTATACAACTTTTTTGGCAGTGAGATCGGTAGCTACTCCTGCAGAAGGTGTTTCTGTGTTTGATGAGATGGTTTCTGGGACTGAGCGGAGGTATTACATGCTAGGTGGAAAGGGAGGTGTAGGGAAGACGAGTTGTGCTGCCTCACTTGCAGTTAAATTTGCTAATAATGGACATCCCACTCTAGTGGTTTCCACTGATCCGGCACATTCCTTGAGTGATTCTTTTGCGCAGGTTTAAAAGATTTGTTTTCCTTGTTCTGCAATCAAATATCTGCCAGCCAAGTAGCACTGAAGTAATTGTATTGAGTGTGTGTGTGTTATTTATCCTAGGATTTGACTGGAGGGACTCTGGTACCAGTTGAAGGACCTGATTCTCCATTGTTTGCTCTTGAGGTATATAAAAAGCTTCCTGTATGATTACTCTTTTCTCTCTGATGATTCACTTTTGTTGGTGTTTGTGTGGATGATTTTGTGGTCTCCTGTACTTAGTAAGTTAAATTCATTAGTTTTATGACAGATAAACCCTGAGAAGGCTAGAGAAGAATTCCGCACTGCAACTAAGAATAATGGTGGAACTGGAGTAAAAGATCTCATGGATGGTATGGGCCTCGGACTGATTGCAGAACAGGTAAAGCTTTTTCTACAATTCTTGACATTGCAACTTGAGCTTATAGTTATCTTTCCCTGGTAAAAGTAGGATAACGATACACCATGGATGTTCTCAAATCAATGGTTGAGCCTGTATAACAGTCATAAATAACTTCAGAATTTCATTTATCCAGTATTGAACTGATTGGTTGTTCCATTTAAAAAAAAAAAATCTCCTTGTTAACTTCCTAAGTGGTTGGTTGTACGCACATGCACTAGTAGAGTTGCTCACTTATGGTTCAAAATTAGATCGGGTTTAGAGCCACATAGAAGCCAGAAAAGTCTTTTCTTCTCTCTCTCTCTCTCTTTCTTCTTTTTTTTTTCCCCATCATGAATTTCCTCCTAGCAATTTAGGATCTATCTATCCTTAAAATTAATATAAGAAAAGAAGGAAAGACAAAAAAGAAAGAAAGTGGAAAAAAGTGGAAATCTGACAATGTACTGACTTCTGCATTAACTGAACCCTAGTTTCTTTGATTGATGAAGTTAGGAGAGTTAAAACTGGGAGAGCTGCTGGACACACCTCCTCCTGGTTTGGATGAAGCTATTGCAATATCCAAGGTACGCATTATATGCTGCTCTTATTTTGCAGATTACATCATTTTGGTTCCTTGCTTCCTTACTACCTACAAATCCTTTTGCCAGGTGATCCAATTTCTTGAATTACAAGAGTATAGCATGTTTACTCGTATAGTATTTGATACTGCACCCACGGTGAGCACACAATGAAATGGTATTATGTTACTTGAGTTTTTAGATTATCCATTGAACTTGATGAGCTGTTTTTGGCAGGGTCACACTTTGCGGCTTTTGTCTTTGCCAGACTTCTTGGATGCATCCATAGGAAAAATATTGAAGGTAGGAATGTGAATGGAGAGTTAGAAAACCTACAGAAATGTTTTTCTTACCCCCCCATAGAAATTAATGCACGATACAACAATAAAGTCTAATTATCACTAACAGAAATAAAAGCAAATTTTCTGCAGTGTCTTAATTCTTTCAGCAGATTAGATTATGTATACAATGTCTTAGTACATAACTCTAGTACTTTCATAGTCCGATTTTGATCCATCATTAAAAAATTTAATATTCAATTTGACTATATTGCTTGACAAATGATGGTTTCAGGCTCTCATTGTCATGGTAAAGCAACTAAACAACTTGTTTTCAGCTTTTATAGCTTTTGATATTTTAAAAGAATATGGGGACTTTATAGTTAAAATGCTGATCCCTAGGTATTGTTTCCTTTTGCTTTTCAAAGGTCTGACCATAACCGTGTAGATACTCACATATGTTCAGTATCTGCTTGCGTCACTTGATTGTGCCATATGGGATTGGATTAGATTGCTAGTAAAATCATGGCTATTCTTATCTAAAAGTGAGCATCCTTATGAAGTCAGAAATATATTTTGAAACCACTTCTCTATATTACTCATGGTGGCATGTTTCTAGTGGTGTTCTTCATTTCTATTGACATTCTTCTTCCACTCACATTGGCTGTTGCAGCTTAAGCAGAAAATATCATCGGCCACCTCAGCCATCAAATCTGTTTTTGGGCAAGAACAAACAGGGAATGATGCTGTAAGTCGGATATCACCTGGAATTGATGTTGTGCTCTCTTTTGATATAGATTTACAAAATATTCTGATGTTGCTTTTTAATACAGGGTGACAAGTTAGAGCGACTGCGGGAGAGGATGGTAAAAGTGCGTGAGCTATTTCGTGATGCAGACTCAACTGAGTTTGTCATAGTAACAATCCCCACGGTAAAAAACATTTGGAAGTATTTTTATACCAATTGTTTGTTTGTCCTTTAAATGGTATATTAGCACTTTGCTTTACTTCCATTTGCTTCGACTTTACCTTAAACAACCATAGGATAGCTGATTAGCTTGTTATGAGTGACCTTGGCAGGCAAAATGTAGTTTGGGCTACATGCCTATAACGTAATTATTCACATTTTTTGTATTTTTCCCAGGTGATGGCGGTTAGTGAGTCATCTAGGTTGCGTGCCTCCTTGAAGAAGGAAAATGTTCCTGTGAAGAGGCTTATTGTTAATCAGATTCTTCCTCCTTCTGCCTCAGACTGCAAGTTTTGTGCCATGAAAAGAAAGGTATCAATCAATATACTCTCTTATTGGCAGATCATATGCTTTCAATTGCACTATGAGCATAACTCTTCTTCATCGAGTTCAGTGACCTCTTCAATGAACAATCTAAATTGTGAACATTTTTCATTAACACAAGAAGAAGCTTCTTTTCTTTCTATATTTAGCTATACCTTCTCCTCTTCAATTAGCTATCGATGGGAGCAGAAAGGAAAATTTTATTAATTTTTTTTTTTCCAAATATTTCAGGATCAGATGCGTTCTCTTGATATGATTGGTAGTGATCCAGAACTCTCCAGCTTGACATTGATCCAGGCACCACTAGTTGATGTGGAGATCAGAGGTGTTCCAGCTCTTAAATTCTTGGGAGATATTGTTTGGAAATGACCATCTGCACAATGATTAGGTAACCTTTCCCCTAATCTTTTGTTAGCCTTCACATTTAAGATCCAACTTAATCTTTAGAAATTGGGAGAACCACATTTCAGTGATTCAATGAACTTCTTTTCCCCCCTACAGTGAAACTGAAGAATTGCTACATGGCCAGCTGCAATGAAAAAGCACCTTTGATCACTCATGACTCTGTGCCTTGGCAAGTTCATGTGGTCAGGACTCTCAACTTATGCAAAATCTGTCAGTTTACAAGAAATCTAGAGTTAGAAATGCCAGAAAACTGGGTTTACCCCCACCCAGAGTATAAGTTTGGATGGGGTCTCACCATTCTTGCCCCAAAAATATTTTGAGACGTGTATAGAACGGTTTTCTTTTCCTATTTAGCCTTGGATAATTCAAATTTTCTTTCTCTTTTGTTCAATCAATTTGCATGTATTTGTGTTGGGCATGCAGTTGAGGCTAGTAACTAGTAGGGCTTGCACGTATCTACACAGGAAAAAACAAGAAAAGGGAAATTAAAGAAAGGTGGACTCGATTAAATTATTAATAATAGTACTACATGAATTTGAAAATGTCATGAAAGTAGTTTCTCTATTTCTGCTTAAGCCATCTTAATTAATTATAGTCATCTTAATACATGCTGAGCAAATAGTTGAAGCTCTCAATCAACATGAAGTGATGAAGAAGAGGGCTAGCGGCTTGGCAGCTGCAACGTACCCACGTAAAAAATGAAATACGAGTTTATACATGCTTATTTAAACCAAGTCGAGTTAATACAAATATGTGTTGTTTAAATTTTGAACCTATTATTGTGTTCATGAATGGCTCATTTATATTTGAACTGAGACAAAATCGAGTTTAACCGAGCCAAGTCAAGTTGAGTTCATGAACGTTTGGGTATATATATATATATATATTAGACATTTAAGAACTTTTGGTTCTAATCTATCTTGACACGTCCGAATAAGTAGTATGTCTAGTATTTTTTTTTTAATGAGTAGAGATAAACGAGGTTGGCTAGTAGGGACGGAAGTAGAGGGGGTCATGGCCCTTTGGGCTTTGAACTTTTTCTTTAGCCTTTGTTTGAAAATCATGGAGTACGGTAGAAATTAAAATTAAAATTATTAATGATTTGAGTAGACCAACTACAAAGTTATAGACTAAACCTCCAACACCCTACTCTGATTCCGTCTCTATTATCTACGGGCTAAGGCAGGTTTAAGAAGCATATATGCATTACACAAGAGTTTTATCCTTGAAAATAAACTAGCTAGTTTTGTTCGTTATGGACAAAGTCCACTTATATTGACCGTAAAAATGAATCCATCTCCGGCCAGCCTTGTCCCCTCATTGGCCTTCCTTGTTTAATATTTCAAGCTTCTTTGTTAATTCCTAATCGTTGTCCATTAGAGCACTAAAAAATATATATACATACACTTCTTTGACTTTTTTATTTTATTTAAAAAGGTCAAAATACACTTTTTTGAGCTTTTCCTTAAAGAGAAATGTATTATAATTAACTTGGACTAATAAATCAGACTACTTCCTAATTAATTGTTTATTATTCATAAATGAAGAAAGAATTTTAACATGGGATTGTTCATATTTTATTTGTACGTACGTAGTAGCATACGTATATGAAAGTTACATAACAAAAACAACTGATCATTTTATTGATAATATATAGGAAATTAATCCTGGTGGGAATTGGTTGTTTATAATATAAACGACAGCCAGAAAGCACCTGCAGCGAATGGAATCCTAGCTAGGGAATAAAGATAGATAGGTATGCAAATTAAACGACAGTGTATTTGACATTAACAGTCAACTTAATTTGTTAATTAACGGATAGTATTATGGAATACGAAGTGATCTATTTGACTTATTATTGGAGATTGTTTTCATGGCCGCCGGCCAGTCGTCTTGCTCTGCAATCCCGGTGATCGATCCACTAGCTAATATCATCCATGCTTTGCTAAAACCCAAATGTAAAAACCATCTCCAAATCCTAAAATAGGAGACCGAATCACCTCTCCTCCCTTGATTGCAGTCCACCTAGACCGGCATGCATATAATTCAATAGGAAAAAGTACACATACCCTTTGAAACTACTACCACATCATTAATGTCCTCCTACTAACTATAAAACAATGTCAATGCCCCCCTTAAAAAAATTGATTTAGGGGAATGACAATAACATTGACAATGTTTTTAGTAGTTTAGAAGAGACATTAATAAAGCAATGGTAATTTGAAAGAGAACGTGTAATTTTCCCAATTCAATTACGATTGAGAAGGTTAGTTTTATTTGAGGTCAGCTATGTGTAACATGTGCATGCATGCACGTAAGCATAAGAGAAAGTACGTACATATATATATACGCACCTGTATTTGGAGACAAAAACATGAAGAAAAACACACATTAGAAGCTTGCTGAACTTTGCTCCTACACGGAATAGGATCCTGTCCATTTCAAATGAAATGGACAGGATCCATTTAGTATAAAATAAGGGATAGTATTGTCTTAACATTAAAGTTGAAAGATTAAATATACAATATTACCCCTCATTTTACACTAAATGGATATTATCCATTTCATTTGAAATGGACAGGATCCTGTTCCCTCCTACACACGACTTCATGCCTACTCCAAATGGTATGAAATTCTTTGCTGTCACGTTCGCTGACATGTCCTTGATTTACATCATGATTAAGAAAAGATAATTAGTAGCGGAACATAATTAAGGCCAGTAAATTAGCCAACTAAAATTGGTCCATGTTTACTAATTAAGTTTCTTCTTTCAACCAACCTGCCAGCGCCGTGGATTGAAGGCAAGAGGATCCTTATAAGTGTTTGGATTAAGTTGAAGGGCAGCAGGAACAACCTTAAGTACCCAGCCTTTTGAATTGTATACCCTGTATATATAATTCCAATAAAAAAAATGATAAATTTTGTTATTTAAATTAATATTAAAAAAGCGACATATAAAATCACTAGTTATCTTAAAAGCTTAAATGAATAAATTAAAAAATAGTAATTAAATTTAATTATTTTGAACTTACCATTTACTTGAATGTCTTGAATTGTTTTTCGCAGAATCCCAGGAGCAACACTGGCCAGTCTTAGTGATTCATTGACAACCTAATTATCCAATTCATACGACAAGTTTAAGAAAATTAATTACAATTTACAAGCCCATGCATGGAAAACTGCATGCATGCATGGGAGAATATTTAATCCACTCACATGATGGGTAAATGTCATGGATACAATCAGGGCCGGCTCAATAACTTTGGGGGCCTTAGGCGAAACTCCAAAATTGGGCTTTTTTTTTTATTAAGTTTTTTTTTTTTTGGTTATTAGGATTTTTTTTTGGCACCGTGTAATGAATTGGTTTTTTTTTTTTTCTATTTTTTCTTCTTTTTCTAATCATTGGTACTTAAATATAATGATGAATTGAGCTTAGAATTGTATCAAATCCTTCAGTTAAATGTTTAAATTCTAACAACCAATATTCTCAATATTTAATAATAAAAATATCCATACTATAAAAATTAAGGTTTATGTCCATACTATAAACAATTAATGGTAAAATTGAAGCTTTCAACCCATTAATCTAATAATCTAAATCTCAATTCATGCATAGAAATTCATTGGGTAGAATGAAAACTCAAAAAGAAATTAGAGATTTCAACAATATAGCAAAATCCCCTAAATTCCTTACTTGTATCATCTTAAAAGTCATCAATACTTCATGCCAATCATCTTTTCAGAAATAAGAATCCGTCAATCAAGACCCCACAGCTGAGGTGATTGAAAACAGAGGATTACAAATTCAACTATTTGTAATGGGTACCACTAACATGTATTATTCTCTTAATTTGATCAAATCATCAAAGCTTAAAAAAAAAAAAATTGGGGACCAGAAATCTTGGAATACCTCAGTGTTGCTAGTAACAATTTAGCCATCCAGGATGCCAATCAACTCTTAACCACCTATTTTTGCCACGAAAATACATGACACCCATTCAAATTATAAACAATTTTTGGGTGCTCGTATTTCATAAAGAAAAACAAAAAGAAAAAAAAAAAAGTTAAGTGCATAAAATTAACCCTAAATCAATTTGAAGGAACAAACTACAAAGAATGCAAAACTCATGTTATCTCAACCTTATATATTTGAAAGGAGAGAGAGCATCGTCTCGATGAGAGAGAGCATTTATTTGAGAAATTGAGAGGGACTGAACCATTGAGAGAGAGAGAGAGAAGAGAATGGGAGAGAAGAAGCCGGAAGCTTGAGAACGGAGGGAAAAAAAACAAAAGAAAGAGAGAGTGGGTAGTGGGAGACAAAGAAATAAAGAAATTAATTAGCATAAAAGTGAGCGGTGGGTTTCGTGGGAAAGAGAAATGATGAGAATTTCTCATATTTTAATTATTTTTATTATTATTTTTCTGAATTTGTGTATGGGCTATCGCATGTGGGGCTCTATTTGGGGTGAGATTTGTCCGATTTTATTATTATTTTTTCGAATTTGTGTGTGTTTGTTGTTTTCTCAATTTTTTTAAAAATTGTTCTTACCTTATTAAATTTGGGCCTTTTAAATTACTTATTTTTTATGGTTAGGGCCTTAAATTTTGATGATTTTTTTTTATTAAAAAAAAAATTGGGCCTTAAATTTTTTTTTTTTTTTTTTTGCCTTACTAAATTTTTTTTGGGCCTTAATATGAGCGCCTAGCTCGCCTTTAGGGTCTAGCCGGCCCTGGATACAATTGCTTCATGCTCCTCCTAATTAATTAATAATTATAATTATATTTATATAAAACGTTGTTAAGAAATACTAATTAAGCACCAAAAATGTTGTTTTAATTTCCAAACCTATATATTTGTCACTAATTAATTACCGTTAGTTCTTGCAACTTTGAGGGTGGTCGGTAATTAACTTAACGGCCAACGTTAGAGTTGATGATATTGTCTCAAAGCTGGCAAGAAGAAGCCCAAACATCATATGGATAACAAATTTGTCCGTCAAGAATGTCTCCGTTTTCATGTCTGCCAACAAATGATCGATCAAGAAGATCTCTTTTACAAATTTCTGTAGGGAGTAATGTTTTAAGGCTTCTTAAAGTCATCTCAAATGTGATGTAACATTTAAAATTACCGTTGAATTTAATATGTAATTTATTGACTTTTGATCTATTGGTGATTTTAAATATCACATTACATTTGGAAAGACTTTAGGAAGCATTATAGCATTACTCAATCAAATTAATCAATATATATATATCAGATTAAATAGTTTTTTATTATTAATATTTATTTTTTAAAAGAAAAAGAAGAAGAAGAAGGAGGAGAAGAATAATGTTTTAGAATACCTGTTGACATGTATGGTAAGCTGTACCAGGGATGTTAATGGGGAATGCCATAAGTCCCTGCAAAAAGTTCGCGAAAGATTCACCAATATTTTCACCTGATTTCCCCGCATCAGAGCTGAACAACTTCGCGGCTGTATAATCAAAGATCATCTGCAAATAACCAACAAATAAGTAATTGTAGAAAGAATTAAACTTTGAAAATTAAATATGGACCGTCGAAACAACTACAGCAAATTAGTTGAATAATATTGCTTACAGCTGCAGTACTTTTCTTCACTTCCAAGCTTGGGAGCTCAGCCCAATGCAATCCTGCAACCTTCGATTAATCACATCCTCTAAATCAGGCAGGATCTTGTCCTTGAGAGCCTCCGGACCAAAATGATCAAGATTAAGTTTCGAATGTATTTGTTAATGTTTTTATGAGCATTCATTGATCTTGTTGTGTCTTTGTTAAAAAGCTTTGTAAAGGAGTCCATATACTGATATACGACCGTTCCACTATCTTTCCTTCTTGTTGGAAAGCATAATAGTTGAATTCTGGATCAGATGATACCACAACTGGTCGTCCTGCCAAGCTTGTCCGAAATATTGGCCCATATCTGAAAAAATATATATAAATTATATACAGAAATGATAAAGAAATGAGGATTAATATTTTGGGGCTTACTGTCATCCTTTTCTTGATTAAAGGTGGCATGTCTAATGACTTGTTTGAGACCATGAAATCAAGGGTCTCTCCAATGAGTGGGAAGCCCATAGAGCCTGGAGGTAATGTGCCATTACATTTAGGGTTCCTCCACCTATAAAGCCAATGGCTGGCAACCACTAAAAGCAAGCTAATGACAAGAAGCCAAACAGACCACATCCTTAGTACTTCTGAGGAATAGGAAGAGGGGGACAGGACAAAGACTGTTAGAGGATGTTTGGGTTGGTTTCTAGGAAAAGAGAATGGCTCCTTATATAGGCAAATGTTCAAGAGTTCTCCCCCTGCCAGCTCCCTCAGTTTCCTCTAATATTCTCATTTATAGCCGGAAGGATCCTTCACCAGTTTAAACTCTTCCTTAATAAGTGATATTTAACATGTGAAATATTCTATCAAAAGTAGAGTGAATAGAAGGAGACAATATTCAAATTCAAGACCTTTGCTCTAACTTAGTTTAAGTTTTAGTATTACGATAAATCACTAGTTATCTTAAAAACTTAAAATTGTGAGATAATGATAATTTAATAGCATCTGTGTAATTGGCCATGGTGGGTGGGTTGTAGAAGTAGAGAAAAAAAAGTAAGACATAAATAAAAGGTGTTTTTTTTTCTTTTTTTTTTTTCTAATCTTGGGCAATTACAAAGTACGAGCTTATAACCTACGCAATGCACGGGATTTTTAGGGTTATATTATAATCATACTTTCTATAAGTATTATGAAATTTACTTTTCATAATTGTAAGAGAAAACTTGAATTTTGTTTAATCAAAACATTAATATAAAATTAGAAAAAATTTCTAATATTGTTAGTGCAATACTTATTAGATTTCAATATAAATAAAACTCAAAATTATGAACATTCGAAAAAGTACTTTGGTTGTAGAAAAAAATACGCGCGAGATTCTTTGTTATAGTCTAATTTCAAAATTTAAACATATTTCTATCAAGCTTTTCTTTATATGTTGTAAAAATAAAAAAATAAAATAAAATAAAATCACGTATTTTTAAATAAAAAAGACATACTAAAGGTTATACACTAATATATTACTCAACATATAAATTCGGATAAATCATACAAATAAACAAAAAAATCTTATAGGTGAATAGGCCTCGAAAAAATATCAAATAAGAAACATATTATATCGAATAATTAACGATTTTATAAATTAATGGACACTAAGCAAAAATAAGCCCCAAGATTACTGTTATGATTTTACACTTTGGTTTGGACATCGAATATATAATTGTTCCTAGAATGCTAATCATATATATATATATATATATATATATATATTATAAAAATTATTTTTGCTAATGAAATAAAAAATAAATACCTAATCATTATACAATTAATCATTAATATAAAATTATATATTTAAAAAAATAAAAAATAATGCAATGAAATTTTTGATTAATAATCATTATGCCTAATAAAAAACAGGTTATTATTATTATTTTTATTAATGATGCAATGAAATTTTTTTCTATTTTATTTCTACATCCTATCATTTAGTTCATCTAATTTAACTATAACATATAATATTGTGTTATATACATATTAAAGTGATTAAACATAATAATACATTATAATTTGATTTGTATTATTTGTTTCCTTATTTGATTTTGACATTAATAATATTTAATTTATTGAATATTTATATATAGAAAACTCTTAAAATAAAATTAAATGTCATTAACACTCTTAAAAAACCGGTTTAGAAATTATGCATTAAAAAACCGGTTTATATATCGTAATATTAAGGTACTTATGAGAGTGATTCGTCTTTTTATATTGTAGAATCCAAATTAATTGTCAAGCCAAGATAAAAGCGAGAGAATGTGTATCATTGGTCCGAGAATGACATCCTCGGAGGACCAAACGTTCGGACTTCCCGAGTGTTGATCTTCCGTTTTTGAGTTGCCAAGATCCTCGGATCTTGCCGAGGATCTCTTCGGCCAACCATGATGATGTCACCAAGTCCCTATAAAGGGAAGCTCCATCTGCAATTCAAAGGTATCCAGTTTTCTCACAACTCACTTATTTTTTCCAAGTTATTTGATTACTCCATAATCAAACACTAACTTAGGCATCGGAGCTCCCATTGCCGGGACACCCCCAGCCGCTCTTATCCTATTCTGTCTATTTTGCAGCTATATCAATCTATACACCAACATCATCACCAAAAACCCAACAAACCAACGAATCAGAGTTCACCACATCATCCTCGAAAAATTGTGTTCTAACAGTTTGGCACCGTCTGTGGGAATCGATTGTTCAAAATCTGTTTTTACTAAAAAAAATATCCGAATGATGAAGGTCCAACAGCAACGAGTTCCATGCTCAGGGGTTCTAGCAACATCCAACGCTTCTAATACCCAACTGACTCCATTAAAAGAAATTATCAATCGTGTCAACAATGCTGTGGAAGTCACGACTCGAGAATTCCAATATCTCACTTCTTGGCTCCTTCACCGGGGGGAGCACAGGCAAAGAGAAAGGCATGGATTTCCTCATTTGAGAGGTGGAGATGATCACCAGAATTTGGCTACTGAAGGCCGCCAAACACAGCTCCGATCTAGGTGGGAGGCTTGCTCTCGAAATCCGAGTTGGGAAGAGATCCAGAAACGACAATTTGATGGTGAGCAAAGTCATGGGCATTATTATCCCACCAACCGTCTTCATTCGTCTTCTCTTAGCTCATCATGCCATAGCTGGCCAACCCACTTGGAGAATCACGAAGCAGAGCACTGTATACCAAGTCAGAAGGGAAAAAGCAAGGAGGTAATCCCTCCAATTACAAAGAAAGCAATAAAACCACTTTGTGCTGATCAGGTAACAACTCCACACTCTTCCAACAATTCTGAATTTCCTTTAATCAAAAGTTATGATGGAAGAGGAGATCCTGTAAACCATATCGAAAATTTCCAAACTCACCCCTCTCTCTACAACCTCCATGATGAGGTTGTTGCCAAATTTTTCCCTTAACTTTGGAAGGAAAAGCTCGAGAGTGGTTAGTGGTCTGAGCCCCTCTACTAATTTCAATACCATCAAACACCAGTTCTTAAGACAATTTTCCACCATTCCCAAAAAGAAACAACATCCTACCTCGCTATTTGCTCTTAAGCAAGGCCGAACCGAATCTCTGACAAATTTTGTAAGAAGGTTTAACTTAGAGCTGCAGATAGTGGATAATCCAAGTGATCAGGTCATACTTTCGGCAATGATCAACGGAATGAAACCTGAGGAACCACTTTTGGCCGAATTGGCTCGTCAGTCAACCACTTGCACATTACAGCAGTTCACCGATAAGATCAAGGTGTACCTGAGAAAGGAAGAAGCTATCAAAAAATTTGGGAAAATGCCAAAACCGGTGGATTCATCAGGCGAAATTTGGCCAGAAAAAGAGTCTTCTTCAAGGAAAAGAAAGGAAACCGCTCGCTTCGAAGAACGAGGCCAGTCCCCAAACCATAAGTGGACGCTATTGAATACGAGCTTGTCCGCCGTCTTCAAAGAAGCAAGAAAAGACCCTGACTTCAAATCACCACAAAAAATGAGGACTCCACCAACAAAGCGTAGCAATCAAAAGTACTGTGAATATCATTGCGACCATGACCATCGAACCGAAGAATGTCTCTCATTGAAGAAAGAAATAGAGATGTTCATTCGGCAGGGAAAGTTGAAAAAATTCGTGGTCGGGAGTAAGGACGTCGGGAGTTATCCACGGAAGTTAGGAAAAGCAGAACCGTGGACCAAGCTCACAACTCTCGAAATCCTCAAGGGATTCCGCATAGACAAATAAACTTCTGATTAGGAAAAATTATTAGAATGCGAATGATCGGATGTTATGGGGTTTTTTGTTCGGACACCCCAAATAGAAGGAAAGATGAGGAATCTCACTAATAGAGTTACCTTCTTCCTTTACCCTTCTATACCCTTGTATCCAAAGACTTACTATAAAACCTTATTATGAAGTGATATTTCACTATAAGTTATCGGGGTTAGTGATCGGGATTAATTGTCATGCCGAATTCATGCAAAGTCGTAATGAATGAAAGACCGAGTATGTCTTGATACAGAATCTCATAAAAGAAAGATTATCCTCGGTCAATCCGAGGATATAGCCATAGGTTCAGTTGTGACACACAAGGGCATGAAAAAGAGATAATTCCATTAAAAATCTATAGAGATTACAAGGAAAAATCTACTAGTATCGATTACAAGGAAAAATCGTAAGGCCTATTACAAAGAAAAGCCGACCATAAGCGGCCGATTACAAAAATCCGGTACAAGACCTTAATAACTATTTTCTGAGATAGAACACTCGCTGCTGGTAGAGTGATACATAAGCAGTGGAATATGATTAACAAGAGATACTACTGCCAATACCACCGAGAATAGGCATTCCACTGGACCAAAACAGGTTGATCTTCGCCGGAAAGCAATCTCGGGATAAAGATCGTATCCCACCTAACCAGCAACAAAGTACCCTAGCTAAGAAAGCAGTTATTGAAGTTGTACAGGGAAGGGTACTCAGCCAACGCCATCACAGGAGCACTTCACATGTGAGGATTAGCCAGGCGGATCGCAGAATCGGCATCTCTTCAGCCGACACTCTCTCTGTATCCACCAAAAGGCGGACCCTAGCATGTTCGCTGTAAGCCTCATGTGCTCAACTTTTGTACACGTCAGCTAATTGTCTCTCAAGCTCGACAATTGACGGTCTCGGGAGTTGTATCCGCCGGTTCGCGAGCGCTTGATGGTCCTTGGAATCAACTTCGCCCACCAATCTTGACAGGTGGTTCAAACATTCCACAAGCGTGTGCTCGTAGGATGCTAGGACCACCTTCGCCTTGAGCACGCCCGGATGTCTGGAGTTGGAGAAGTCACTTCCTCGGAGACTTCATTGTCACCCGGTCCTGGTAAAGGTGCAAAAAACCCAGCAGATGACAAAGAATCTCTGGAGCTGTTGAAAAAGTGGCTGATTCGGGAACCCCGATCCATCTGAACTAGTGAAAGAAGGCAAAGTGAGAGGATTGGAGATGGGGTATGACCTAAATGACACGATATTTATAAAGGAATACGTGTTGAAAAACCAACATCGAAATAAATATGATATGACAAAATCGATAAGCTTACAGGGAAGATCAATGAACGCCGTATCATAAAGACACACGTAGCCCGTTCTCAAAAGAAAGGACGTAGAATAATGATGGGTGTGAAGATACGATACGACAGAAGTAAAAACGACGAGATGGTCAAAAATCTTCAGCCCAGGTCTTGGCGGGCAAAAATTTGAAAGACCGGCCATAAATCGTCCGAAACCTTGAAAAGGCGCGTTTTCTGACATTAATGACGTGCGGTGCAAACCTCTAACCAGACAAGCTATATGACCGAAAAACCCTTAGCCTTCAAGCCCTTGATCCTGTGGCCAAAACAAACGGCGACGTTGGTATAGTGTCGATAAGGATTCTTCGACCATGGGGAGTACAATAATACATACATGAGCAACGGGGAAAGTGAAACATATTTTGAAGACACAGCTTCTCGATAAAAAAAAAAAAACAACAACAAAAACTCATATTCGGAACAAAAAGCCTCTGAAGTAGGAGAGTTCCGAATATATAAAGGCCCGATTAGAACAAGTTTCTCCGAGATGTAAACGCTTCTAAGGCCCAATTAGAACAAAAAGCCTCTGTAGTAGGAGTGTTCTAATAAACATTCGAAACAAAAATCCTCTGAAGTAGGAGAGTTCCGAATGTGTAAAGGCCCGATTAGAACAAGTTGCCTCCGAGGCAGAAACGTTCTAAGGCCCAAACAAAACAAAAAGCCTCTGTAGTAGGAGTGTTCTAATAAACATTCGGAACAAAAAGCCTCTAAAGTAGGAGAGTTTTGAATGTGTAAAGGCCCGATTAGAACAAGTTGCCTCCGAGGCAGAAGTGTTCTAAGGCCCCATTAGAACCAAAAGCTTCTGTAGTAGGAGTGTTCTAATAAACATTCGGAACAAAAAGCCTCTGAAGTAAGAGAGTTCCAAATGTGTAAAGGCCCGATTAGAACAAGTTGCCTCCGAGGCAAACGTTCTAAGCCCAATTAGAACAAAAAAGCCTGTAGTAGGAGTATTCTAATAAACATTCGAACAAAAAGCCTAAGTAGAGAGTTCAATGTGTAAAGGCCCGATTAGAACAAGTTGCCTCGAGGCGTATGTTCTAAGGCCCCATTAGAACCAAAAAGCCTGTAGTAGGAGTGTTCTAATAAACATTCAAACAAAAACCTCTAAAGTAGAGAGTTCAATGTGTAAAGGCCCGATTAGAACTTCTAAGGCCCAATTAGAACAAAAAACCTTTGTAGTAGAGTGTTCTAATAAACATTCGAACAAAAAGCCTCAAAGTATGAGAGTTCGAATGTGTAAAGGCCCGATTAGAACAAGTTGCCTCCGAGGCAGAAGTGTTCTAAGGCCCCATTAGAGCCAAAAGCCTTTGTAGTAGGAGTGTTCTAATAAACATTTGGAACAAAAAGCCTCTGAAGTAAGAGAGTTCCGAATGTGTAAAGGCCCGATTAGAAGAAGTTGCCTCTGAGGCAGAAGTGTTCTAAGGCCCCATTAGAACCAAAAGCCTTTGTAGTAGGAGTGTTTTAATAAATATTCGGAACAAAAAACCTCTGAAGTAGGAGAGTCCCGAATGTGTAAAGGCCCGATTAGAACAAGTTGCCTCTGAGGCAGAAGTGTTCTAAGGCCCCATTAGAACCAAAAGCCTCTGTAGTAGGAGTGTTCTAATAAACATTCGTCTTCTCAAACCTTGTCTCCGAATGGCACGATTAAAATGTTAGATTATTAACGTTGTCTTTCGGAAGTAGTATGATTAGCACGTTTTGTTAAGGAACGTTCTCAAAACAAGTATTCTGAGAAGATTCGATTTTATAGGAAAATAAATCATGAAGTATACTCAAATAAGACTCAAAAGGCAAAAGCAATTGTATTTCAAACGATTGTTATAAGAGCAGCCAAAAGCTCAAGGGAGTACAAACGTCAAAGTAAAGTTATATCTATACACGAAGAACGAAGATGTTCAAAAGGAAAACATGTGTTAGCAAAAGCTTTCAGAAAGAAATTATGGCCGCTAGCTAGTCGAATCTCTATCAGGATGATTGTCCCATGATTCGGCAAAGGAATTCATTGACTCTGTAGAATTGGCTTCCGAATCTCCTTGGCATTCTCCTCCATGACAAATCTTCGTTGTAGCTTGGGCTTCACAATTATATAGGAGATGTGGGTCGAAACCCATATCTTTAATGCCCCTACAATCTGGCATCTCTTCCTACCCAATGAGCAGCATGTTCTCAACAATCCTATTGGGAGGTAGAAGATCTTCAACGGATACCTTATCCACTTTAGGAAAATTGCCGGGTTTCTGAACCCACGCCCGAAGAGCCTCTATGCCTTCCATGTAACCTAGGTGAAAGCCCAAGTCCCGCGCCCAAGAAGCAAAAGTAAGTTGTTTGTAAAAGTTCGAGCTTTCTCCTTATATTTGTGCAGCTGCTCCTTGGCTCGGTGAAGACGCGTTTTCAAACCTTTGGCCTTACTACGTTGCGTCGTTACTTCTTCGAGCGAATGCGAAACTCTTACTTCTGAGGCTCTTGATTCAATCTCGGCTTGGATATTTGCTGAAGAAAGTTCCTTCTGAAGGCTTTGAATTATTGCATTGTTAGTAACAATGGTGGCCTCTAGATTGCTAATTTTAGCTTGAGCCGCCAAAGCGTCTCGGGACAATTGAGTCTCCAAAGCCTTAGCACGTGCCTTCAAGTGGGAAAGTTCTTGTTCTTTCTAGTTCCGAACCAAAGTAAGTGTGGCCTCCAATTCTTCTACTTTTTTCCTCAAAAGCTCGTAGTCCGAAGTATCATCTTCCTGTGACCTTCAAAGCCTAAAGAAGTAATCCATGTCATATAAAGCCCTGCAAAGTGTGAGTGAAAAGTGAGCTCCAGAAATATGAGGTAAGTGATCTAATCAAAATGCAAGGCACTCACGTTAATAAGGTGGAAGATCATGTGGTCTGTTGTTTCTTGAGAAGTCATCGCTTTAACTTCTGCCATGGCGGGAGCCAGAATCAAACCAGCCAGAGTAGTAAGAGGATTGCCTAGCCATTTTTCACCTAGTTGGTTCAGCGTCTCACTGACAAACTAGTAGATAGCATCAGGGGTTCGACCACTCATAGAGCCGCCTACCGGAGAAGCATCCGTCGCGATTTGGCTAGCAATTGAACCCTCTCGCCTCAGTCTTGATTCGTAATCGGCCATGGATATGGTCCGAATTTCCCCTTTTCCAGGCATCAATGCCGAAATTTCTTTAGTGGTAGATGCTCCTGCCTCTTTTGCCCCACTATGATCAAATCCTAGAAAATTTTCGGTTACTTCGACGATAGAAGATATCTGTGCAAAAGGACTTTCTGCAGTAGCATTCATCAACATTCGCTCAAGGTATTGCTTAGTCTCTTTGTCCGAATCAAATAAGGATCCGGCATCAGCAGGAACATGGAAGGAAGGTGCACCAGAGGATGACACGGTTGGCGCATTTCCCTGATCTTCAACCATAACTGTTCTGGGTTCTTGTTCCTCAATTGTCCTTGTTCTCTCAGAAAATTTAGCATCTGAAAGATTCGAAGCAGTTGTTTGGCCCTTTTGAGTAAATATCCTTGCTTTAAACATGGAAGACAGAAACTTAGCCCTTACAACTTCAGGCATTTCAATGAAACGAGCTTTGGCTATCGTCCCGGGCTGCTCACTTTCGGTTCCTTCTCTTGGGAAATTTTACCTTGCTTCATCTTCAGTCCTGTCAACCATAGGATTCGACAAGAGATTTACTTCGGGCCTTTCTATCACAAGATTATTCGGCGTGTCATCTCTTGCTATACCTTTCCCTTTGTCCTCTCTTGTCTTCCGAGGAAGATTGGTGGGATTGACAGAGGAAGGCATGATAATTGATTGTTCAAGGGATTCACCAACTACGGTTAAAGTATCCTCGGCAGGTTGTATATGGCCTTCTGAAGAGGTTGGGGAAATGATTACCGTAATCAGAGATTGTTCTACCAAGGAAGATTGCGCGATATCTGGTCTGGAAGATTGAAAAATTTCTTCTTGTTGAGTCTCAATAGAAAGTTGGTCAGTTAAGGAGGGCCGGACACAATCAAACTCGGAAGATTTGAGAATTTCTCCTTGTTGTGCTTCAGGAATACTTTTCTATTTTTTAGAAGAGGCTGGTGTACCGGGCCCCATGTTTTGCTCAGAAGCTTCATCCTGGAAAACTCAGATTTTCCCCCCACATTGACCTCGCTAGAAGATTTGTCCGACGAAGGAATTGGAACTTCAGGTTAAATAATCTCCATTGGTTGAGATTCTGAAATTTGAAGTGTTGCGGCTTTTCTTTTCCTCTTCAGCTTCGGTTTAGCCAGCGCCCCTTTCTCGGCAGTGCTAATAGTCGGGGTATTGTAATCGAGCAACTAAAGCCGCTTGTGAGAAAATGGTGTCAAAATCCATTTCGCACATGCTCTTCAGAATACTTCAATAATTCCCGCACATGAGCGGCTTCATTTTCATTCAAAGTAGGTTCGTCTTGCTTTGAAGATAAAAGACGATGAACCTCTCGTGGAACTTTTGAATCGACAACTGTCTCGGTGGTTGGACATTCCCAATCACCTTGGCGAAGAAGAACCGTTCTTTCCAGTGTTTGTTGTTAGAATATCCAGGTAGAAGGACAAACTAGATCTTTTGACAACCCTAAAAGTTGAAGACATATTCGGTCTTCGGATTTCTTAATGGCCTATATATCTTCAGAAATTCTCGAATCGAAAGTTCATGCCCCTTTCCCAGGATTCTCGGCCAAAGAATTACGCATGCAAAGAAAGTTCGCCAGGCGTTTGGAGCTAGTTGATGGGGGGCTATTTGAAGGTGGTGGAGTAGTTCCCTCACTACCTTCGGGAATGGGAACCAGAAGCCTGTTTCAAACATGTCTTCGTATACGCAAATTTCATGTTCGTCTTTTCGAACCATTGCGCCCTCATTTTCTATACCAAAACGTAGCCTTACAGAAGTCGGAATGGAGTATTTCTCACGAAGTTGCGGTTCATCCAAGCGAGTTGTCTTGGTTCTCCAGAGTCTAGGATAAAAGGTATCCGTCTCCTTGGTAGCGTCAGATTCTTTTTGCCCCATATTCACACAATCTTCAAGATTAGAGTCGCGAAGATTAGGAAAGTTTTCAGATTGAGGGGAAAGAAGAAAGGTCCACTGACGAAGGATATTCAGAGAAGGTTCGAGAATGGGAAGAAGAAAATTTAGGTATTTTGAAAAGGGAATTTCAGGATTGACGAAGTAATCTGCAGAAGGAACAGTTTCTACAGAAGCTCGGAAGTATACTTTTCGCAAGAAGAAATATTGATTAGTTTCATCTAGGGTAAACCAAGCCAGGATCGGAGAAAGAAACGGAGATAGGAGGATTAAGGTTTTCTGTTTTAGAAAAAGAAGGAGAAGAAAGTTGAAAGAGGACGATTTTCTGTTCGAAAATTCGAAAACGTCTCGAAAATAACGGTGTTATTTACATCAGTAGCCAGCCCTGATTTGCCACGTGTTTGAAGGTTGAGAAATGTGCTTTCTTCAGGATCGTCGGATGAGTCCCTAGCTAAGGGCTATGCTCTGATTTCGACCTTAGGCGACCGAGATATTGCTTGATTTTAGAGAACGGCGATTCTCCTTCAAAACCCTAAAGGAATTAGATATAAATTTCCTAGGGTCTTTCTGACTAAGAAATTGGGGGGTAACTGTAGAATCCAAATTCAATTATGTGGGCCCTACGGCCGGTGTATGGTCAAGCCCAAGATAAAAGCCTGAGAGAATGTGTATCATTCGGTCCGACCGAATGACATCCTCGGAGGACCAAACGTTCGGACTTCCCGAGTGTTGATCTTCCGTTTTTGAGTTGCCAAGATCCGAGGATCTCTTCGGCCAACCATGATGATGTCACCAAGTCCCTATAAAAGGGAAGCTCCATCTGCAATTCGAAGGTATCCAGTTTTCTCACAACTCACTTATTTTCTCCAAGTTATCTGATTACCCCACAATCAAACACTAACTTAGGCATCGGAGCTCCCATCGCCGGGACACCCTCAGCCGCTCTTATCCTATTATGTCTATTTTGCAACTATATCAATCTATACACCAACATCATCACCAAAAACCCAACAAACCAATGAATCAGAGTTCACCACATCATCCTCGAAAAACTGTGTTCTAATATATATATATATATATATATATATATATATGATTAGATACCTAAGTCCAAAAAGAAACAAAAGTTAAACCGGAAAAAACGGAAAATAAATACTACAAGACAGACCGTTGACGACTTTTTTTCTTATTTCGAAAGTAGTCGTCATCTGCGGGCCTAAATGAGAGGCTTGGGTTCTCACCAAAGTCCAAGAGATGGAAGTCAACTATTGACTATTGTGAGGCGAATCCCATTCTAAAAAGACAAATAGAATTAATTTTAAGTATTAAATATTTATATTTATTTATTTATTAAGAATGACACGTGTTATATATCATTTCAGCTGACGTGGCTCACTAACGAAATTTGTCAATTGTTTTCACAGAATTTGATTGCAATGACTAAATTGTTATTTTGGCCTACCCAAGAACCTCTAAATTATTTTTATACCGTATAAAGTAATTTGTAATTTACGCCAACCACATAAACTAATTTTATATTAATCCCAAATAAGTCTCGTATATTAGAAGGACACATGACAATTTATTAAACCGGGTTAAAAAATTTTCTCTGACCTAATTTGAAGGACATTTTTGTTCTTCTAAATTTATATCGGGTCAACAAAGGTCCATGATCACCAAAAACCTTTCAAGTTGACTCAATTGTTTTTGTATAATCAAGATTTTAATAAGGTCTTGCATCCAATAGCGAAATCAAACCATTATCTCTACAAACACAAAACAGAACCATAACTGGATTTCAATGCAAAACTTCTCACAGAAAGCACTCTATAGAGCTGCAACAAATTCAGAATATTACAAGTTACAAAACCTCATTGCACCATTAAATTACATATTATACACATTCAAAATGATTTGGTAAAATGCCTTTTACATGATTTCTTCTGTCGATATGAGACAAGATTGAACTGATAACTTTGAGGATCTTCATCTCATTCTCATGACAAGTTTATGGTGATACAATCCTCTCAAAGCAGCATACAATGGCTGTGTGTGTATAAGTAGTACAGCAAAAGAATGGTTATAAGCCTGCTCTCTCATTTCTTTTGGAAGATCAACATACAAAAAAATGCTATCACACGGCTAACTATCCCAGCGAGGATGAGGATGCCTACACAAAGAGTCCAATCATTAAGGTTATATCCAGTTTTCAGAAGCGAACCGCAACGAGTTATCAGCCATACACCATAATACCTGTACAAAGATGATAAGTAGCATCATGGGAACTGCAATCTTTTAGGGAGAGAAAAAAGAAAAAAAGAATACAAATATGAAATATTATCTGGATTTGAATCCAAGCTCATGAATACTTCAACTCGCATATTTCTTTAGTTTGACTCTACCACAAGCATGTTGCATAAAGAATGGATGCAACATCTACATCATACACATTGGAAAGTTACTTTATTCAGAGGAAAGATGATTATGCCTTACCTTTCAGCATTTGCAATGACAAATGCTTCCAAAGCCCACTTAGAGTAGCCCAAATTAGCTAAAATCTTCATAAATTCACTATCTTTTGGCTGTGTTGCAATGAGAGTTAAAACAACTGGAAGAAGAACTGAACACTGCAAGAAACAGTACCTTTTCAGCAAGAACTAAATGATATAAAAAAACTTCAAATTGGTAAGCTATCAATTTTCAAAATTTACTTCTATTACTCACCAGCTGGGCTGTGCCTGGTTCGAAAATGATAGCCAGTGCATAGGCTATACCAGTTACACAGTACACTAGACAGCACAGGACAAAGTAATTATCTGCAAAGCTAGATCTTGGGTTTGTGAAAAAATAGAACATAGAGAGATATACTGCAGGTTTGATCACTGTATTGAAATTGTCAATCGTATCCTTTGAGAGAAAATAAGCCAAACTGCTCATGCCAGAGGCACTCTCCCTCCAGTAGTGTAATTTGTCCAGAGAAAATGATCTCAAAGCCGCAATTTTGCATAGAAGAGCTGAAATCAGCAACAAGTATCCCATTAAGGAAGTTATCTTTGAGCATATAGATGCTAGTGATATTATTTGACTTAGCGAGACTAATTCATTAATGCCACATTTGACGCAGTTATTGATTGTTTTTACAGTTTTTAGGCCATATAAAGAAGATTGCAGTTTGTTCTTTTAGGAGTACTAATAACACAAGTGTCTGTGGAGGCAAAAGTATCTACCAATATTATTGATATTCGTGTTCATAATCACCAAAATGCAAATTCAAAAAAAGCCTTGTGGAGTGAGCAACTGAGAATTTTTTGGACTTACAAACAGCAATGATGGTATAAGTATAAGCAGCAGCACCAAAGGATTGATCGCTCACTTTAACAAGTGATCCTAAGCAAGCTCCAGCAAGTAATAAGATCAGATAATCCATTGCTAGTATTCTAGCTTCCCGTAGTCGCTGCTTACCAACCCTGAAATGCCGTGGGAACAGAGAAGATGAAAAATATGCTTGAAGTCTATGGAAATCATGGTAGGGTAATTCTTAACAGTCATATCATAAGAAGCATGACAAGTGAATATGTTTTCAAGAATATTCTTAGAAAAAACATTTTGCTATGAAATATAGAAGTAAAAGCCCAAGCATTCTCTGTATTATATTGACTCAATGGATTACCAACAAACTTGAGACACATGACTACACCTTTTACCCTCCTCCTGATTTTCCATACAGGGCAAAGGAAGAAAAGATTTTGTAATTGTTTTAAAATGCTTAAGAAGGAAGAATTTCATCACATTTGCTAGGTTTTTAGTGTCGGCTAATTCAATGTCAAAACTTGTTGAGTTGTAAGTTGAGGTTTAGGGTTAAAGTCAGTCTTAAAATGTGGTTCAATACTTGGGTGAAATTTGAGGAACAAAAGTTGTCAATCGCAACCTACATCGATGCTCGATTGATCGAGATAATTTTCAAAACTCAATATGGAAATCATAACATTTTGATCGCAAGCATGATCGAAGGGGAACCGAACAAGGTCATGAAGACTTTTCAAAATTGAGTTCCTGAATGCCTTGATTGCACTCATGATCATTTAGGGATTATGCCCTAAAAGCCAATTTCATTATGTAAGACATTTTCGGTTTTTGTTAATAAAGTTCATTATTTTTTGAAATTTATTAGAACATTGGGCATATACATATGCGTATCATTATATATATAAGTGTTTTAAACGATTTAATCTGTGCAACACCTTGTAACTACCATTCAAATGCAAAAAGTACCGTTTAACATAAATAAATAATTTTGCAAAAATAAAGTGTTTTTCAAGTTTAAGAACTAACTATTCATGTATTCTCGCAACTTAGTCAACCCTAGGTTTTGCAAGGTCCAAACTAACCACCTAAGGGCATGGTCCTAGGTTTCCAAGTTACTTACCATCTTAAAATACTTTTGAGTTTCTGAAATTTGTAGCATGTGGCTTGTAAGGTGTCCTCAAAGGATGTGTAATGATTCTTCTTTCACAAACTACATGACTTCTTAGCCTTTGAGTTAGACCAGTGTTTTTGTCTTACAGCATATGGCACATATTATGGACTAAATAATTCTGATGAAGAGCATATAAAATTATAAATACATAGAATGTTGGAAATGTTAACCATGTTGGAGCTGTCTGCAAATCAATTATCTGAAATTTGTGATATTTGAAGGTAGCTACAGCTTACCTCCCAAGAAAGTATTTATATTGCTGGAGTACACCTGGAGTCCTCCGGCTTGTTAAGTCCTTGGACTTCAAAAAATTGTGTTGTATCTTATCCCGCCGCAGCTCCACATTACTTTTCACACCTTGCCATATCTCTCCAGCAAAAGAATTTTCCTCCATTCCAGTACCAGCGGGATTTGTTCCATTAGTTGGAGTTACATCCATCGAAGGCCTAGCAAGTCCAGCAGCATTCTGCTGCATATCAGGGGGCACTGAGTACCCATTATGAAGCATCCATCTGACCGGAAGTTCTGTATGACTCACTCCTGAGCTGCCACCAGGTACCTCTATACCCTCCAAAATGTCAATAAAGTGGTCTGGAGGATTTACACGCTCTGGGATATTGATCCCAAGGCAAGAAAAATATTCTTCAACTTTCTTCACTGGTCCATGATAGACAGTAAAACCACCTTTTGCTAGAAGTATCAAATCATCAAACATCTTGAACAAAGCATAGCTGAAGCAGAAATTTCACCCATTAATAAATAACAGAACAAAAGTGAACCTACAATCAACCAAACTTAAAAATACACCTCAGAATCTAAGATGAGCTTTGAATATAATTTTCTTAACCTAGGTTATAGCTTATGAGAATTAGTCATGCCTGCTTAGCCAATACAGACTCCTTTTTTATTTTATTTTATTTTATTTTTTGTTAAAGTGCTCAGCCTACACAGACTCCTCGTGAGCTGTAGAAAGCAGTACTTTAATTACCTCTTTGAGCTATGATGTAAAAGTAGTCCTAGACTCTAGTTCTAAAAAGTTCTAAATTGGTTTCATTTTTAGTTGTCCATACAAACATCTCACTGGTGTGAATTTCAACCCAATTTTTTTTTTTTTAATATATAAGTAATCTGAGATATCATTAAAAGTATAAGGCACTTCCATGTATACAGGAAGTATACAAGAGAAGTGGCCTAACTAGTAGGAGCTAACAAAACAAAAAAAATTATAAGTAATCACTAAGGAGAAACATAAGCAGCTGTCCACTTATCAAAATATATATCGGCTTAACATGTGAAAAAATCAGAATAACTGGTAGCACTTTGCTATGTGCTCAAAGCCAAAGGTGATCTTTTCTCTATTGGACAACGGAAAGAATCTAACTAAAGGGCCCCACCTTGCCCACCAAAGATGCCGTTTTGTTCTTGTATAGATAACTGAGCAAAACATTTGAAATTCGATAAATATGCAGATATGTGATTGGAGAAGTAACCTTGGTTGATGAACCACCATGCAGATATTTACCCCTTCAAGAGCTTCATGTCGAAGTGCTTTAAGAAGATGCAGAGATGATGCACTGTCCAAACCAGATGTGGGTTCATCTAAGATCAAAAGTGAAGGTTCCATGACCATTTCTAATCCAACATTTACTTTCTTCCGCTGGCCTCCAGAGATTCCTCGCTTTTCCACCGTTCCAACCAAGGATGTCCGCACTGTCTGAAGCCCCAAGGACCCGATAACTCTTTCAACAACTAGAACTTTATCTGCTTCTGACAAATCGGTGGATAGTCTTCAACAATCAGAAGTCCACAAAGAAAAGAGAAGAAAAAATAGTAGCAGTTAATAGAAGAAGATTGAAGGAAAAATCATCATGCAGAACATAGTTAAGCAGAGTGCACAAGTAGAAAAGAGCAAGACAAGCAAAGACAATCTCAAAAAATAGCATCCTACTCCTATTGTATTAAAACCCTGAACTGAAGGGAAACATTTAAATGCACTTTGGATCAACTCTATTACCATGCTGTAGGATAGGAGTATGGTTATACTTCTTTGGGATTGATACCTGCTATTTCTGGCACTTTTGCTCAAATAACAAGGGATTGACGCTATTAAGTGAATTCATATTTCAGTCTAAAATTAAAATAACAAAGAAGAAACTACTATATAAATGATGATATTGATTATACTTTGAGAAATGTTGCCAACGTATATAGTGACTTCTGATTCAATCTCAAGCGGTTATAATATGCAACGGGATGATAATTACACAGCTAAGCTTATAACATACCAAAGTCGTTAATTTATGCATTTTTTTCTTTAAAATAAAATTTCATTACGACAAATAAAGAAAACAGAAAGTTACCACTCAAGTACATAAGGAGTATACAAAAGGACCTCCCAAAACCAACAACCTAAAGTTTAAAAGATCCAAGTACTCCAAAAAGTAGGAAACATGTAAACTGCCCAAAGCGGTCATCCAGTCAAACAGAAATCTCAGAAAAGATAGCAGCATGCTATATTTGGGCTCCTGCAATGATAAAATGTGAAATAAAAGAAATAAGACAGCAGCATCAGGCAAGATGTTACTATCTTTTGAGTCCTCTAGGCGTGGGAAAGGTAGGGCTCACATACTGTAGCACTGAGTGCTTCGTGTGGGTTTTGGGTTAGAGGGCTTTTGGTGTTTTGTGGGTTTCGGGTTGGTGTGCTTGTCAGGTTTGAGGTTTTGTTAGGTTCTTACTGTCTATACTGCATGTGTACTTCCTGTGCATACTACATGTTTCAGGTTGGTGCCTTACGCTTCTTTTATAAAATTTTCATTACTGATATATATGTGTATACTGCATGTGTACTTCCTGTGCATACTACATGTTTCAGGTTGGTGTGCCTTACGCTTTTTTTATAAAATTTTCATTACTGATATATATATATATATCATAATCACCAGCATAACTGCACCCAACTTCATGTAACACTTTAGAGGATGTAGTATGGGAAAAGAAAAAAAAGTTTATTGCCTTTTGGTCATAAAATTTTCATCCATGGCAGATAATAAACTTTGGTACCAAGTTGCCATCAGTCAAGTGAAGATGATAATATAAAGAATATATATGATATGCAGCATGAATCTGCAAGGAGATAAATGAGGTGTACCTGCACTTTGCACTGAACCAGAGATTCTCTTCCACAGTCAAGTTTCCATGCACAATATCATCTTGTGGCACAAAACCAATGATTTTCTTATAAGAGTGGATTGAATCATTCTTTCCATTTATAAGAATTAAACCAGTCATTTTACATCCAATTGCTTTTCCCGCTACAGCAGAAAGAAATGATGTTTTTCCAGCCCCAGATGGACCCATGACAGCGGTAATGCGGCCAGGCTTGATTTTCCCAGTTACACACCTCAATAAATGCTTGTTTTTTGCTTTCAAGGTAAGGGTCAGATCTTTGAAAGAAATCTCAATTAGAGGCCTTTTCCTAATTTCGGTATTAGTAGCCAGTTTAACTATTCCTGAGAAGGTAAGTTTCTCATTTTCTTGCTGCTGAGCTCTCTCTTTCTCAAGTTGGTTATATGCATACTTAAAAATTTGGCTATGAGTTTGTTTACCCTTTGGCACTTGTACTTGAATGTTCTTATCTCCAGTTCCAATATCGAAACCTGGATAACTATCAGGGTCAAGTTCAATTTTGTGCATCACCCGCATGAGGTAACTGGGTTCCGCTTTCTTTTCTACTGACAATGCACTTGAGGCCAGAGATACACCCGAATTACTTGAATGTGGAAGGTGGCAATGAATCATCATCCATTTCAGATTTAACTTGATCCAAAAACCTAAGTTTTTCAGTATGTGTTGCTTCTTTTTTACGAGAAAAAGTTTGTGATAGATGAGCTTGCAATCCACTTGCTTGCTTCTTAGCACCGCCTTTTGCCACGTTCCACTTCTGGCGTGCTTTTGCTGTCTCCCTTGCACTTCTGGCTGCTGCTTCCCTGGATTTGGCCAGTCTCCTTTCCCTAGCGGTTAGAACTTGGTCAGAACAGTTGTAAATGATGAGTAGCAGAGTACTTAAAGCAGCCTGCATAAGTAATTGAAAGGCGTTAATTTCAACTAACCTTTTTCTTTTCTTTTCTCCTGATGTTAATCATGGTTTCTTAAGAGCTAACAGCATATTACTTGTTGTGTAAATATGAATATAAGATAGAAAGCCAAGAGAATGAAAACTGAAATTGAGAAATATTCTTAAAGGTTTCTGGGACTATAGTAATAAGACTGCATAGTTTGTTAGAAGAAAAAAAATTTATGCCGAGCCATGGAGCCATCCAAGATAATTAACCAGTTTACAATTCAGAAGTAAAGTGAGCAACTTACTAAAAGCATAATTCCATATGCTTGAATATTTTGATTTGCAGTGTTTGGATTACACGAAGTCAACTTGAAGCAGTCTGCAAGATAATTGGTAAAGTGTTAAATATGCCTTGCAGCCAGCATAATAGTGAAATAGAACTCTTAAATACAGTAATTGGGAAATAATGATTATAATTAGATATGTTTAAATTCTGAAAATTCATCTACACATGTAATACACCACTGAGAACATTTTTTTCTTTTTTTGGAGAAAAGATGTGTGGGTGGCGGATAATATGCAATTTCAAGATGGGATTATCTAGTGGAATGTAATTCTTATTAGATCAGTTCAGGATTGGGGGGCGGAGATGGTACTCTCTTTCTTCGAGAGGTTGTATTCTTTCTAGTTAAGACATGGAGATTAGGATAGATTAGGTTGAAGCCCTCCCAAAAGGGGTAAGTTTGAAGTGATGTTGTTCTATAAAGTGCTAAATAGTCAAGATGGTCCTTCTTTTTCATGGAAGAGTATCTAGAGAGTCAAGGCACCTTCGAGGGTAGTGTTTTTTGTGTGGACAGCAGCATTAGGGAAAATATTAATGCTTGATAATTTGAGAAAGATGAATGTTGTGGTTGTTGAGTGGTGTTGTATGTGTAAGACGAGTGGGAAGTCCATTGACCATTTATTGCTTCACTGTGAAGTCACGAGAAAACTATGGTGTTATATTCTTAATTTGTTTGGTGTAGAGTGGATTATGCCAAGATGGGTCATTGATTTGTTGAACAGCTGGGGCGGTCAGGTTGGGTGCAGTCCAATTAAAGAAGTACGGAGGCTGGCTCCAATGTGTTTAATGTGGTGTCTTTGCGTAAGAGGAATGCTCGGTACTTTTGAAGATGTAGAGACATTGGTGACAGAGTTGCAGAAGATTGTGTTTAACACGTACATCTTTGGATAGCTGCACATCATAGCTTGCTTGTTCCTAATGCAGATTTTTTGAATTTTTGTTCTTTCTTTTTCTTCATATTAGGGATTCTCTTGTATACTCTTTGTGTACTAGGGTTGAGTCTCTTTGCACTTTATGGGGGGGGTGGAGAAAGAGCTTACTTTTCTCGGATGTAGAACCCATCCTGCAGTAATGTCTGCAATTTTATGAAGAAAAAAAAATTGACAGCATTAGAAAGGTAATCATGGAGGCAGAAAGAAGCAATTATATTATTATACAAGATATTCAAAGGCAAAATAAAATAAAAGTTCTTGTATATCAATACTTTCTTGTCGAAACATGATGTAACAAATAGTGCCAGGTTAAAACTAGCAAAACGTTAGACAAGGTTTTTAAGTGACCAACTCTGAGGAAAAAACTTATACCCACTACTGCAAGTTAATCTGCTGGTGGTAGTTGGACAAAATGATCCAGCTGAACAGAATAACTCACTACTACTACCAACATCAGCCCAAATGTTTGCTCCTCCACAAGTATGGTTTGGCTTCCCTGGAGGTAGTTGGTATAGATATCTGCAGAAACATATAGAAATATGTAATTGGTATACACATTGAACATTTAAGATAATAACAAATAAAAATGATATTAGAGCTAGAAGACGAACTTACGGTTCACAAACACCAGTTGTTTTGTTGAGCATAGCAAGGGGACAATAGGAACCTAGTGGGCAAGCTTCAAGAGTATGATATCAAATGGAAACAACCGGAAGAAACATTAGAGACATCTTTTAACCAAGATCGAGAACATCTTGCACTTTAAAGCAGGAAAACAGTTGGCATTTCATAGTTCTTTATCCTAAGGGTAAAAATTTAAATGTAACCTTATATTCAATAACTTAGAATCACCAATTTATTATGGAAATTGATGTCTATAAATGAATCAGCATTTGAAGGCTTCTCAATTAGAAGCTACCATCATTTTTAAAGAAAGAAAACATGTAAAGGATTCTCAAATACTTACGTATCATGCACGTAATACCATGAGGACAGAAGAAACCCTCACAACAAGCATGGCAGTCAAGAGTTCTTGAAGGGATGACCTTTGCATTGTTAAGGTCAACAGGCTGATCTGGGCCAGCACTACAAGCCCATCCTGGCTCACAACCAGATACCCACGAGGTTAAATTACAGTTCTTATTAGGTTTTAGGTAATTTACACTTTCAGATCCTTCAAAGAAACTATTGAAGTAAATCTTTATTTCCGCTGCTGTGCACAACCGCCGTGTAATGTCTCCTGTTGAACAATGAATACCACCACAATATGAGAAGATACAAATTATAACCAAAAAAGACTTACTAGTTGGTTGAGAATATTCAGCAAGGGGGAAAACTGCATATGTTGCTCATATTTTTTATGCTGGATTTTTTTAGACCCTCCTTGTGCACATGGTCCTTTTGACCTAAACATGAACTTGCCAAGGCAATGCAGGATGAGGACCTCACCGGTACTATAGATAGCACCTTAACAATTACTAGCAAAAAGAAATTGAGGGCGGGCAAACCAAGTCCCTTTAGTAGCATATAAAAACACATTAGTGTTTATTAAAGATAGCGTGAACCACAAAAATTATGTTGAACTCAATGTGCCATATAATTACTGAAATTTCACAAGAAAATGTGAAATCTAGCAAAACCCACATTATCCCAAACCCTATGACACTGTACTTTCATTTACTTCCATCTAGCCAATCAGATGAGGCATGAATAACTTGTACCTCTGTGATCTTTTGACCACAACATCAGTAATCTTTCAGAGTTTTACATCAGTGCACTAACAATGTGAAGTTTCTGGCTGACAAATGAACGCCTCAATTGGTTGCCAAAAAAACTGAGGTAAACAAAAGAAAACAAGAATCTAGAGCATACGATTGACGATCTGTGATTTCCCAACAAAATGAAAAGGTCAATTTGTGTGAGTCAAATGGGTTGTATGTTATTCAGCTTAGTAGATGCTAGAAGTACAAAAATAGAAGGAAAAATATCTCTCCTTTTCCTGCATTTCTCAGCAATCAAAAGAGTAGCATTAACTTTTTTCTTAATAATGATTTATATTACTTATACCATTGGTCTTTTGAATGCAAGAAGCCAAGAAGTCCAAGTTGGATGAAAAGTTAAAAGCTCGGTTCCAATCAGCATCCCTGAAACAATAAAGTTAGATTTAAAATCCAATCAAGCAAAATTGAACCCTATAGTAACATATTTGAAGATGCTAAACAAATCAAAATCAAGTCTTTGTTAGTTTGCCGAAAAACTGCAACAGAAGAAAGGAAATTAAAAAGGTTGATACTTAAAAACTCACAATATGAACTTCATCCAACTGCTTACTTGAGTTTACTGTTCATACCCGAGTGAAATCAAAATAACAAGATTCAACATTCTACTTCCGTTTCTTTTCATGCTTTTCTGAGCAACCAAACAAATGGAAAAGCTAAAACGAATCACTCACCAATCCTTAATGCAGAAGCTGGAGCGGTTGCTGAAATCCTGACCAATGGCAGCCGTCAGATTGGAAACCTTGCTGTAGACGACCGATGTGATAAGCCGAAGAGCCGCAGGGTTGTCGAACTGGTTATTGTAGTCATTCACATCTTGGCACCGCACCAACCCCACCAAACTCAAACCCACAATGGCTAAAGCGAGAGTTGCCCACAACTTGAATATCTTCAACTTCTTCTTTAAGCTCATTTGGGCAATGGAAGATATGGGGATTGGGAGGCAAGTATTGAGACAATGAATCAAATATTTTGAGCTCATCAAAGGGTAATGGAGTCCGCACAATGTGATTGCTCTGTCTGTGTCTATGTGGTTTCAGAGGTCAAACATGGAGAGAGAGAGAGAGAGAGAGAGAGAGAGAGAGTGGATGGAGTGTGGAGGGACCAACTGGGAGAAAAGGAGAACACGTCCTGACGACTTGCGTTTGCCGGCATTCAGACATGTTCGGTTTTTGTTGTCCTTTTATGGTTTGAACGAGAAAAAATCAAACATGGGATGGAACAAGTGCACATAAAAAAACAAAAATTCTTAACCTATAAAAACATTTCTTAAGCAAAACTCAAGGGTTTAATTAAATTAAATAAATACGAGAAGTGGAGAAAGTGAAGGGAAAATCATTTGGATGAAAGAAGGTTAAAGAAAATACTTTTTTTTTTTAAGACTTTATATTATTCATCTTAGAAAATAATTAAAGGAAGGTTGTGTTGTGTACTATTTTATGTCAATTACAATAATGTTGTTTGGTGTTAAATCAGCTAATGAATTTAATTATTTAATTAATTATTTAATTTTTTTACGGGCAGATTTTAATATTAGTTAAGAGTCTCTAGTACTTATGTTCATGACATTTGAGGACCTATACATGCAATGCAATCTTTTTTTTTTTTTTTTTAAACAAATGACTCCAAAGATTCGATGATAATTTTGAAAAGCGTGGTTGTATTGGATGATTGATGGAAGAATAACTGGGGGAAGAAATGTAGTGTTTTCTTTTTTAAAATTATATTTGTTGATATTTTTCTTGGTAAGTTATTTCTATTTATGTTATAATATTTTTATATTTCCTTATAGGGTTTATTCTTTTCCTTAATTAGTTTATATCTACTTTAAAATTTCTTGACTACTTATTATTTCTCTATAAATATATAATTATGTAATATTGTTTCATACAGTAATCACTACTTATTGTTTCATATTTTATAATTTTATAATTTATATATATTTCAACAAAAATTAAATAGATGGGTAATCTTAGTACTTATTTGAGTTATCCATAATAAGAGGAAAAAATATAGAGAAGGATCCAAATACATTGGGCATTCACATCCGTTTATGTATTCCTGCATTCTACGTGAATTTTGGATAGAGAAGCTAAAATCAAAATGAGCTTCAATATCAACCTAAATTTGGTTGGTATTATAGCTTCTCCATTTTATTTTATTTTTTAAAAAAAATAATAATAATTCTCATAACACACTTTCTCTGTCTCTTGACTATTTATAATTTATCTTTTCTATCTCTCTCTTCTCTCTGGCTGCCAAAAGCGGCACATGCAGGGTGGCAAGCTTAGTGGTGAGCATGGTGGCGCCGGGACAACTACGAGCGGAGGTGAGCAAAATAACGAGCATCAAGTGTGGTTCACAAAAGATAGATTTAATTCCCACCCAAAAAAGAAAAGAAAAGAGAGATTTAATTAAACACGAGAGAGGCGAGAGTGGAAGATTTGTTAAAATAAAAAATAATTATAAAATTATTTAAAATATTAGTTTAATAGATAGATAAAGATTTAGAGAGTGAGATGTATGATGTATTTTAAAATTTTATAGCTAAAAAAAAAGGAAAAAAAAAAAGAAAAAAGAAAAAAAGTGAGGGGGTATTCTAGCTAAGGTATAGATCATAGAAATAGCTAATCATAGTGCTCTAAGAAGAGATTTATCATATGAGATTATATCTATAATAACTAGTCCAATTTTCCATTATGGGTAGTAACTAGTAATCCCTAAAGTGATGTTTGGTTTGCGAAATATAACATTCCTTTCTTCCTCTACATTTTTAGGAATGTAATGCCTAGGAATATAAAATCTCAGGAATGTGATTAAACACATATTTGAAAATGAGACATAAATTTCTTTCAAATCAGTTTGGAGGAAATATCCTCCAACTTATTTAAAATAGTGACAAATGTCTATAAACATTTAAAATGTACATTAAATTCTTAAGATCATTAATAATAATTTACTAACTTAAACTAACGTTTTAAATGATTATATATATTTGTCACTATTTTAAACGGGGTTGGATGATATTTCCTCCAAACCAGTTTGGAGAAAATTTTTGTCCTTTGAAAATTGATAAGAATTTGATAGGATTCCCAATAATATGATATTTCTACTCTTGATTTACTCTTAGGCATTATTTAGGAATTATTTATGCTTCCTAATATATTTTTGTGTTTCTCTCTTTAAGTGCATAAAGTTGTTTGATACAAAATTATTTAAAAATTAAATAAATTATCACATAGTTTAACTTTTGGGAAAATTACAGTTTATCTCCCAAAATTGACAGCATTTTTTAGTTCGAACACCAAAGTTTTAATTTTTGTAATCCACCCCTACAAAGTTTCAATTTTTTTTTTCAATTCGACCAATATTATTCCAAAATTTTCATATTGCCCATAATTTTTATTTTTTATTAAAAAAACAAATCTGTGGGTGCAAAAATGGCCAAATGGCCAACATGATTTTTAAAATTTTTTATTTTATAAAAAAATTAAAAAATTAGGGGCAATATGGGAAGTTTTGGATACAATTGGTCACATTGCAAAATTTTGAAACTTTGGGAGGTGAATTGCAAAAATTAAAACTTTGATGTTCAAATTGAAAAACACTGTTAACTTTGAAGAGGTAAACTGTAATTTTCTTAACTTTTCGTCTACAACCATAACAATATCCAATAAAATAAAATTCATACACAAAATTAAAAAAGCCCTTAAATAGTAGCTTTCACATTCTTGAAGACAACAGTTAAGACCTCCTATAGTGCTAATTGTAGAGCACATCAACTTTTTAAATGGGCCGCTTCCAACTGTATTTTTAGAAATATTTTTATGTCTTATTCTTTTTCTTTTCTTTTCTCGGTTAAGATCAACCGTGGAAAGACCCACCTTTGTAATTCTCATTTCCCCCCACTTCAGATATGATTAGAAAAAATAAAAATAAATAAATAAACAATACAAAGATGAGATTCGTTATTGCAATAGGAATGGGAGAATGGCCCTCTTCGTGCTAATCAACATGATGAGATTTTGATGGCAAAATCCCTTAATCTTGCAGAATTTTTTTTTTTTTTTTTATATCGCTTTTGCAATTATCTTCTAGAAAGTTCAAATTTTTTAATTTAGTGTATTCATAGTTTGCAATGCAATGTCAACGATCCAGCAAAATAAGACTTTTCCAAGGCTAGACAACGTAATGTTGTCTTGGAAGGTGCCTTGTGGCGATGACAAGTTCATGAAGCATCAATGTACAGAATCAGACAACCTTGCCAATGGTTTTCAACCTCCGACTGCCTTTTAAAAATCACCAAGGTATTAAAGATACTCGGTCTCCGTCATATACTGCTGTGTCTCTAATCTATGCTTTTCTTTTGGAGAAAGCTACCATCTTCTCACTCGCTTTCCGCTTTCACCGCAAACCCTTTTTCACACCACACCACTCGGTGATTACACGCTCTCTTCCTTTTTCTTTATTCATTTTCTTCTTTTTTAATGTAATGGGGTTCTTGGTTGGTAACCTGAATTCCAGCTGCCTTCTGTTGACTTCCCGCAGATCATGGAGAGCTCGTCCTGTTCTTGCATACACACAAACCCCTCCCTCGGCTTCTGGGTTTTTCTTAAGAATTCAGAAAATGAAGTTGTGTGAGCGTTTTCAAATTGTTCCTTCAGTTCTATCTATTGGACTTGTATGAGAGGTATGTCTTCGTCTTCGTCTACTTCTTCTTTTAAGTTTACTTTTGTGTTTCCGAATGCTAAATTTCTTAGATTGAACTTTTTCTTGTCGTTGAATTTCACGGATTGTGAGTATTCAAGTGAGTTCAATGGAAATGGAATTTTGGGTTTTCAAAATCCCGGCTGCTCACCCAAAGAATTTAAATTTCCTCCTACTTTTATGTGTTCTTGCACCTCAAGTATTCTGCGTAATTGATCAAAGTTGGAACATGGGTTCCGTAAAATCACTACTGAAAGGGAGTTCTAGAGTATAGCACATGAAGTATGAAGTTGTTCTAGGAATCCAATTTGAATATTTGACCGTTTTGATAAGGTTGGAGTCAGCAATAGAAATGGGGGATCATTTTTCTAAGCTCAGCCCTGATCCTGTGTGAAAAGATTTTCTCAGAGGAACAGGAAATTCAAAAGAGATGAGCTATATATGCAAAGTGTTTTACAAAATCTCTTAAATATTTGCGCTAGTTGGGAAGAGAGTTAGGACCTATATGGCAGGTTTGACTTCTTAATTTGTTTTCATCAAAAGATGACAGCTTCCCTATTTTCGTGTTGAATTCATGGAGAACATTAAAGCCAAATATATCATCATCATCGTCTAACTGAGTATGTGAAAGGGAAATTTCAAATAAAGTTTTGAATTTCCTAAACATACTTCGACAGTCAAGTTCAGAGCAGTGTCAATCAACTAAACAGTACCTTTGCTCTTGGGTTGGCCTTGTTTTCCCACCATAATACAATTGTTTGATGTGCAGTGAAGCATTCAATTTTGAGGGGCTATGAAGTGTTTTAGTTTGTCCAACAAAGCGAAAAATGAGGAACCAGGGACTACAAAGTCCATTTCTGTCCTGTCCACTTCGACGTCCATGTCAATGGACCAGGATCCAAGGAGATCTGGATCTGAATTTAATTCTCAGAATGTCTCAGAATTTAGTACAGCATCCTCTGTTAGGTCATTTGCAATCTTGTCTCAAAGACAAAGTAATCTCAGAGAATTCACATTCTCAGAGTTGAAGATGGCCACTAAGAATTTCAGCCGCTCCCTCATGCTTGGAGAGGGTGGGTTTGGTGGAGTATATAGGGCTGTGATCCGGAGCACAGATGATCCTCACAAAAAGATAGATGTTGCCGTTAAACAACTAAGTAAAAGAGGATTGCAGGCAAGTTTTCTTCATCTTCTTTCTGTATTTGAGTGAAATGTATGTCTTTCAAATCTGTTTATGCAATAATCACTAGTGTAATGTTGGCTGCAGGAAAATTAGAAAATTTTCATACATATATTTGTCTGTTTGTCATGGCAATGGAATAAACTTGTGTGTGAACATGTAAGCTTTATGTAGGGAGTGCCAAAAACGCAATAGATATGCTTTTGTCATATATCATCTCAACCTCTTATTGGTGGAGTATAAACAGAAAAAGTATGAGGAAAATTTATTGTTATTGTTTTCTTCTTTACATGTCTGTCTTTGTAGCATTTAAAAATACTTGACTGCCTCTTTTAGAGGTATGATTTTGTTGATATCATATCTTGTCTGACAGGGCCATAAAGAGTGGGTGACAGAAGTAAATGTTTTAGGGGTTGTTGAACATCCAAATCTTGTTAAATTATTGGGCTACTGTGCTGAGGATGATGAAAGAGGGATCCAGAGGCTGCTGATATATGAATACATGCCCAACAGGAGTGTGCAGGATCACTTATCAAGCCGGTTTCATGCACCTCTTCCGTGGACCACAAGAATGAGAATAGCCCAGGATACTGCTCGTGGCTTAGCATACCTCCATGAAGGAATGGATTTTCAGGTCTTTTATGTTCTTTCGGGTCTGGATATGAGATTTTCTGAGATTTAGTAGAACTATTTAGAAAAAAAGATTAGCCATTATACATTGAAGCTTCTGGATCAAAAGAAAGTTATTTTTTTTAAAAATATATATATATTTATAAAAATTTTATTGGCACAGATTATTTTCAGGGATTTCAAGTCTTCAAACATACTTTTGGATGACCAATGGAATGCAAAGTTGTCGGACTTTGGATTGGCTAGGCTGGGGCCTTCAGATGGATTAAGTCATGTCTCAACTGCGGTATATCTACTACACTTGCACAAGTTGGTTCTCACATGTCTTTCAAATTATTCTTGAATTAGTATTAAATAGGGATACAGGCCATATGCAGAAGATGGTTCATTTCTGATCACATTTATTCAAATTTGCAAGTAAATATCCTAGCATTTGTTATTATAATGATCTTTTTCGTTAAAAGTATCTAGCTCCTTTCTAACTTAGAAAATCCCTGTTATTTTGATCATCTTACTAATGCACTTCAAAGGATAATCTATTGTTTCATGTGTTAGAATGTTGACTTTCTATTTACACTTTTTCCTGCATATCTTATTCTTCTTGTTGCTGGAACCATTATGTAAAATTGGAAATAAACCATGACTCATATGCATTCTGTATGTTGGTGTTAGTTCACAGAAATAGAGGAGCCAATTTTCCTAATTTTTATATAGGTTGTAGGAACAATTGGATATGCGGCTCCTGAATACATTCAGACTGGGCATCTTACGTCAAAAAGTGATATCTGGAGCTATGGAGTTTTCCTTTATGAACTCATCACTGGCAGGCGCCCTTTTGATCGGAACCGCCCCAAAAGTGAGCAAAAACTGTTGGATTGGGTCAAGCCACACCTCTCTAACTCGAGAAAGTTTGAGCTGATTTTGGACCCGAGGCTTGAAGGAAAGTATTCGCTCAAGTCGGCCCAAATGTTAGCTGCTGTAGCCAACCGGTGCTTGGTGCGGCAGCTTAAATCACGCCCCAAAATGAGCGAAGTCTTGGAGACAGTGAATCAAATTGTGGAGACAGCAGATGTTGGAAGCCCCCAACCCCCCCTGAAGAGTTTGGCTTCAGAAGATGATTCCATAGAATCCAAAAGAGAACGTTTACAGAGATGGTTTTTGGATCCAATTGTTGGAGAAAAAGGTTGCTTGAATTGGGGAGCATGGAGACCTAAGGTTGTCAGGACATGTTGAACATAGTTGAGGTGAAATGAAGGAATCATCCCAGCCAATTGGTGTATATGCCAGTTAGGCCAGAAGGCAACTGGCAAGGCTGCCTTTTGTTTTTCCTTTTGAATCTGAAAATTTACTCTGTTCTCTATGTATTGTGCAAATGAAGTGTAAATCTCTATCAACATAGACGAGTGTATGTACATCTCCAAAGGCTGCCTTTTACTGCTTGACTCAGAATTACTCCCGTGATGAATGGTGAAATCATCATTATGTTATGATGCCCATCATCCCCTTTTTCTTTCATTTATATTATCTTATTGTTATACTGGAACCAATGTACCAATGTGTGTGTGTTTTTTTTTTTAAACATGTTTGTATAAGAGGAGGGCGAGGGAGACTTAAATCAGTAACCTCTGTTTTATGAGATGTGGTGCTCAATCGATTGAGTTATTATTTAGGGACTGTATCGAACCGTGTTAACTCTTATTTTATCACCCGTTAGATACTAATTCCTATCATTTTTATATCCGCAATTCAATATGGATATATGTATATATACTAATATATATTTTACATGTCCCTTTCTTTGTTCTCATTGAAATATTACAAAGGTCCGTTCTTTTTACTTTATACTAGATCAAAAAATCATATATATATATATGGAAAATGTTAGAGATTCTCCCTGTAGTGTTCTTCTGGTATTCTTCTAATCTTACGTAAAATATGATTTAAGAAAAATAAAAGTGTAGTGACATCTACCACCAGTTTTTTTAGGCATTAACACCAAATTTAGGATAATCAAATCCATTTTAAGTGATACCATCCCTAAAGGGTTAATCTCCACCCTTAAGTTTTAGTTTTGAATCAAAAAATAAGTTTTAAAGTATTAGAACCTAACTATTAACTCATAAAAATTAATCTGTTGGCAAAAAAATGTATTACAACTTTATTTTTTCTTAAATCATATTCGACATAAGACTGAGAGAACGTTAGGAGAACATTACAGGGAGAATCCCTAACAAACCCTTATATATATATAAGTCGAATCACTCTTAGAAGTGTCTTAATATTAAGACGTGTTATAAACCTTTTTTATTTTAATGTTAAATTGATTTTTTAAGAGTGAACTGGTTTTTACTTAAAAAACCAATCATTAAATTAGTGTAATTAATGACGTTTAATTATATTTCAAGAGTTTTTCACATATAAATTATTTTATAAATGAACAGATTTTGTTTTATTTTGTATTTATATTGCAACATGTATGTTTTTGTTTTCATGTATAAATTTTTTGTGAATTGATTGTCTTTATACATTTTTTTTTCTAGGAAGATTCTTTGTAGCAAACACCAATTTGAATGGAGAAGGATCATCTCCCGTCCATTTGGACCGGAGAGTATCCGGTCCTTGTATGATCAGGGGCATTATTGTCCAAAAATTTTTTATTGGACAATAATGCCTCTAATAATACAAGGACTGAATCCCATTTAGTCCAAATGGACTGGAAAAGATCCTAGTCCAATTTGAATTTGGGTTTGGATTTAGATGTGAATGTGTTTCCATTCTGTTTGTTAAATTTTTTATTGAGATATTCTTCATTTAAATTTTTAAACACTAAAGAAATAATTAAGCATTGAATACGATATTAGATGATTGATTTAATTACATAAAATGTTGAATGATTTTTCTTTTTGTATTCATAAAAGAAAAAAAATAAAAGATTTTGCTTATTTTGCTTTTGTATTTATTTTTCTTCTAATGTTCATATAAGTTTTTATTTGATTGAAATATAATAGGTGACATAATTTTCTTCAATTTTGTGTGTGATTGTGTTACTATATTTGTGATAGATTTCTTTTACGACCTACAATAAAAAATAAAATTAAAAAAAGCAATGAAAATGCATTTAACTTTTAAATTAAATTATAATGGATGTGGGTTATGAGCTAGTATTATGGGTGTTCATCCGGGTCGGTTATGACTAACCCACAACCGATAATCGACAATAACCGACAAACCGATAACTAATTTTATAATCTGTTATTAAAATCCAATAACCGACTAGGTTGGTTGCGATTAGCGATTTTAGGGGTTTGAGAAATGCGGTTATAACTGATAATCGACTATATAATAATATATATTAAATATTTATAATAATATAAGTATTTATATGAATAAAGTATAAAAAAAAGAATAAAAAACGACGTCGTTTTGGTGTTAAACACCAAAACTGTGTCATTTTGGTGGGAGAATAAGCTGATACATTAATACTCGTAGCCGTAGGGTTTCATCTTGTTCTCATTGCCTCTCTAGTCTCAATTGCTCATCTTCTTGCCTCTCAATCGCGAATTGCTCATTGTTTCCACGGCTTTCATAGTGACAGCCCAAAACACATTAAAAGCCTATTTAAAATTAAAGTGGTTATAACCGATTGATTATTGGGTTGAATAACCGATAACCGACTAGTCGGTTGCAATTGCAATTATTACAAATCAAATAACCGACAAGTCGATTATTGGTTACGGTTATAGCAAATAACCGACGGTTATAACCAATTGAATACTCCTAACTAACTAGTATCATATATATAAAAACTAAGGCCCCGTTTGGTTCGCGGATTAGGCCCTTGGATTGGATTAGCTAACACTAGTGTTAGTTAATCCTTTGTTTGGTAACATTCTATTCCCGGGAGTAGTCTATTCCCATGAGACTACTAATCCCATACACACAGTGTTAGCTAAGCCATAAAAAATGAGTGGCTTAGCTAATCCTTTCCTGTGGGATTAAAATATCTATAAAATTGCCCAAAAAACCTACGCTTCTCACACCTCTCACGATATCCATCTCTCAAAACAACATTCTCCATCTCTCAAAGCAAGGTATCTCTCCTCTCTTATCTTTGATCTCTATATTCTTGATTATTTCATTCTCTGTGTTTCTTGGATTTTTTTTTCCGTTCTTCTTCGTCTCTCTCAGTTTTTTTTTTCATTCTTTCAATTTTTTCGTTCTCTTCTCTCTCGTAGTTTTTTTTTTTTTCAAATCGCACAATTTTTTTCCTTGAAACGATTTGAGATTTCATAAAATCGCAAGGATTTTATGATAATTGTGCGATTTTATGTGTGCCATCACAAAATAGCACATAATTTTCAATTTTTGTGATGATTTCAATTTTTTGAAAAATTGTGTGATTCTTGTTTGCGATTTTTTTTCCTGTGGATTTTTTGTGACGATTTCAATTTTTTCAATGATTTCAATTTTTTGTGACGGCACATAATTTTTTTCCCTGCAACGATTTGAGATTTCACACAATCTTGAAACGATTTGAGATTTCATTATTTTTTTATGATTTTGGATTCTGAAGATTTATTTTTTTCATGATTTTTTATTTTTTTTCGTGATTTTTTATTTTTATTTTTTTATCAATAATACCCTTTATTGATAGAAAATACCCTTTATTTTTTTCATGATTTTCTATCAATAATACTCTTTATTTTTTTCATGATTTTATATAAACACATTTAATTTTCTAGCATAATTGCACAAAAATAATAATAATAATAATAAATAAAATCCCACATACATAACATAATTTAAAAAATATATATTATAGTTGTTTAAGTTTCGAAGAAAAAAAAATTGTCCTTAATAATATAAATTGTATTTATATTATAAGGGTATTTTAGGAAATAAGATTACAATACGATTCCATTCATCAACATATTGTATTGTACCAAACGAAGGAATAGGATTAAGTAGTCTATTCCAACGCTACAACCAAACAAAGGAATAGGAATAGCTAATCTATTCTAAAGGTTAGCTAATCCTAGTGGTATGTCCGAATCAAATAAGGAAACAAATAAATCTCCATTCAAAATCAGATCTAGATCCCTTTTAATTGGGAAGAAATTGAAGATTCTCTAATTGTTAATCGTGGTCTTTCATTTTAAATTTAATGGCCTATAAAATCATTTAAACCTCAATAAAATAAAAGCCAACATTTTAATACCTTGATTAACATTTTATAAACTATTAAATTTAAGTGTTAAATGCATTTTCAGTACTTATACTTTGAGCCAAAATCAAATGGACACTTCAGTTTTCAAAATTATCACAAATGGTACTTGTGGTTATCAAATAAACCTACTTTGTACTTCTGTTAGGATTATGTTAATTTTTTTAACGGAGTGCCACGTCACCCTTACACATGGCGTGGTACCTGTGGTTTCAAGGCGCCACGTGGCATGGTACTTGAGTTTTTGGATGTCACGTCAGATTAAATAATATTAAAATTATTTTAAAAAATTAAAAATTAAAATAACCTATGTACTTCCTAAAAAAAAATCCATCGTTCTCTCCATTCTCCTCTCCCCCAGCCACTTAGGTTTTTGCAAACTCAAATACCATCTTTGTCATCCTTTCCTCAATGATGATTTAGAGGAACTCTCACGGTAGACTATTAACAGTAGTCGACAGATGCACAATAAAAAAGTAGACACTAAATTAAATAAAAATTCAAGCCCAAAAGGGTCCCAATTACAAACTTTGTTGTAGACCCTAGCGATTATGAGGAAGATCTTCCTAAACAAGGTTCCATCGGCAATGCTCGTCCAATTAACGGATTGTCTCGACAGACAAAAGCCTCTTCTCCAAATGCCAGTAGAAGTTCTTATTTGAAAGTTAAGGGTACGTCCAAGGCATCATCGACTCCATTGTTAATGGAGCAGAAAGGAAATCCTCTTCAATCGAAGCTCTACGAAAGCCCTCGTCTCAAACCTAAATACCACGTCACCCTTCCTTAGAGAAAATATTTTCCCCCATTACCCTTCATCTGAGATAAGTCTGTTTCCCACTGTTTTTACAATTTGTTTTGATAGGGTTCATTTGCAAAAATAGATTTGGGTCTACAAAAACCTAAGTGGTTGGAGGAGAGGAGAATGGAGAGGATGATGGATTTTCTTTTTCTTTTTCTTTTTTTAGGAAGTACACAAGTTCTTTTTATTATTTTTTTTACATAATTTTAATATTATTTAATTTGACGTGGCATCCAAAAACTTAGGTACCATGCCACATGGCGCCTTGAAACCACAAATACCAAGCCATGTGTAAGGGTGACATGGCACTACGTTAAAAAAACTAACGGAATCCTGACAGAAGTATCAAGTGGGTTTATTTGATAACCACAGGTACCATTTGTGATATTTTTAAAAACCAAGGTGACTATTTGATTCTGGCTTAAAGCACAAGTACTGGAAATGCACTTAACCCTAAATTTAAAATAAGGGGTTTGCTAGGGATTCTCTCCGTAGTGTTCTCATGGTGTTTTCCCAATTTTACATAGAACATGATTTAAGAAAAAATAAAATTGTAGTACCATTTTTTTGCTAACAGATTAATTTTTATGAGTTAATAGTTAGGTTCTAATGCTTTAAAAGTTGTTTTTGGATTCAAAACTAAAATCTAAGGATGAGAGGTTAACCCTTTAGGGATGATATCACCCAAAATGGATTTGATCATGCTAAATTTAATAATAATGCCTTAATTTTGGTGTTAATGTCTCACAAATTTGGTGCTAATGCCTAAAAAATTGGTGTGGAGGCCACTACAATTTTATTTTTTCTTAAATCATGTTTTACGTAAGACTGGAAGAATGCCAGGAGAACCTACGGGGAGAATCCTTAACATTTTCCTTAAAATAAAGGCCAAAATTAACAAGGGGTTTGTTAGGGGTTCTCTTCGTAGTGTTCTTCTAATGTTCTTTCAGTCTTACATAAAACATAATTTAAGAAAAAATAAAAGTGTAGTACCATTTTTTTGTCAACAGATTAATTTTTATTAGTTAGTAATTAGGTTCTAATGCTTTAAAACTAAAACTTAAGAGTGAAAGGTTAAACCTTTAGGGATAGTATCACCCAAAATAGATTTAATCATCCTAAATTTGATGCTAATACCTCAATTTTGGTGCTAATGCCTCAAATTTGGTGTTAATGCCTAAAAAAATGGATTGTGGAGGCCACTGTAATTTTATTTTCTCTTAAATTATGTTTTATATAAGAATGAGAGAACGCCAAAAAAATACTACAAAAAAAACCCTTAATATTTTTTAATTAACAATTAAACTACCTCTTAAAACATCACGTAACCCTTAATAGTTGCGATTTCACGCATGAATAAGGATGGCGATCTTTTACAATTCTTAAAGTATAATTTTGTAATTAATTAAACAGTTTTAATATTTTGCACGTTAAGTATTTATTAGATTTATTTTTCTCAATACTATATTAATATATATATTGAATATGATATGGAGGATAATCATAAAGTTAAAACTGTTACGTGCCACGTCAGGCTGCTTTTGGCTTTGCAGATGTACGAGAAGAAACAGCTTTCAAGAAAGGAGGCCTAAACAGACGGCGATTTTCACCGACTTCGCGATATTCTTTCCGTTGGAAGTCCGTAGGAAGCCCGTATCCATATATAGCTACTCGACATTCAACTCCCCCCGGCGCGTGCGTTCCCACTCCGTTCTCTTCTCTCAAAAGGATTCTTGTTTCTTCAGCCTCGCTCGCCTCCACAATCTTTCTTTGGGCTCTCAGAGGTACCTTTCTTTGATTTTAAGCAATATTTTCATTGCTTTGTCGCTTTCTTGTTGTGGGTTTTGTTGGAGTTGATTTGAACTTGCAAAGTTGGTAAAAAAAATTTTGAAAACGATGAAATTTGTAGGACTAGGTTTTTGCGGTTTGTGCCGTTTAAGGGTGGAATTTGAGTTTTCGTACTTGTTCTTATGGCTCGGAATGAGCTTTCGTAATTGTTTTCGTTTTTTCTTTTTTTCTTTTTTGGTTTTGTTTTGTTGATATTTTGAATTTAGAGGGTCATAGAGATGCATGCGATTTGAATTTGGTGAAGAACAGATTAAATTATTACTCTTACGATGTGACTTTAATATACCAATGTGCCTCTCGTTCTTCTCTAACTTAAAGATAGATAAACTCTTACAATTTTGATTAATTAATATACCAATGTGCTCCTTGTTCTTCTCTTACCTTGTTTTGACTTGGTGTAGAAGTTTTATGAGTTTATATTGCAAAAAAAATCTAAATAGTATGATTGAAAGTTGTCCGCATGTTTTTTTGGCCGTGGATGAAAAAGAAAAGAAAAAAAAAAAAAAGAAGATTAAAAATATTTTATATTAGAATAAGTGGGATCAACCTTCGGGGTATTTTAGGTTGGAGACATGCTTTGTAATTAGGTGTATAAAAAACTTTTGAATTGAACTTGGAATATTTTTTTTGGTAGTTATTTGTGCTTTTTTGCCAATTAACGCCTCCTCATTTTATAGGAATGGGGTGGAGGTGAGGTTCTTGGTTCAAGACCATTGGATGCAAGCGTAATTTTTCAATAAAAAAGAAACTTGGAAATTTTATTTGGTAGTTATCTGCCATTCTTTTAAGTGGGTTGTGCATATATGTTTTTTAGGTGGGATGTTTGGTTTAATGTGACTAATTTACTTGACTTGGCCAGTTGCCGAAATCTTTTGGGGTATAGAGATAAAGCAAGCAACATATTTGTAGGAGTAGACGGTACATTTTGGGCATGGACATGCGAATGGCAACATATGATTTAGATCCTGATGTTACTCGGTGGGGTCTCCATCTACTAGATGTTTGCACGCTTACAAATAATGGTTGTTGTAATGCCATTACTCAATATGACCGGGATATGAGTCAAGTTGAGTATGTCAACGAAGGTTACTGTGAAAACGCTTATGTGGAGAGTGATGAGGCTGTAGCGCGTGCTCTTCAAGAAGAATTTACGCGAATCGATTCTTTAGAAGCTTCTGGAGTATCTAATGTTGGGGAAGAGAATATTCAAGCATCCGTTCTTGCACAGGATTGGCTTGGCCCTTCAAAAAGACACTACAGTACTGGTAATGAAACTTTGGCTGCCACGGTTCTGACTGTTGTCCATTTCGGTGTTATTTCCTGTTTTTCTTATTGCAATAGATTGCCAACAATATGCAGAGAATGACAGTGATAAGAAAGATGCAAGTAGTCCTGGCAGAAACATGGAGAAGGCTGATGATTGTTGCAAGATGGAGAATGATATGTTGGCTGAAATTGGAAATTTCCATTCATGCTTTAGCCCAGGAGAAAAATCATCATATGTGGAAGACTTTTCAAATACATTGGACATAACAGATGAGTCTGCACTTGATGGTGAAGTAGGCAAAAGATTGAATCAGATGATTCCTGTTCCTGTAAGTTATTTTTTTCTTTTCCTTGAAAGTATAGTATCTGAAGTTCTTTGGTTGGAAATGTATATTTTTACGTTATTGATTATCATTGTCATCCTCATTATCCCCCTTATCAGCATCAGTATTTGTGGGTGGATTCTGCAGTATATTACAGCTCATAGGAGGATTGAAGAGCTAAAGTGTAGCTGATTTATATTCTTTATGTTTAGTGGTGTGGTCTTTTGAAAAGTATGAGAGAGAGAGCATTTTCGGATTTGAAAGTTTTTTATGAGCTCATATTTTCTTGTGACATTGCAATATTTTTTAGTGAGAATGGCTGTCTACCTATTCGATGATGGGTGTTTTAGGTGCTTTTGGATTTCAAACTTCTCCTAAGCATATTGTGATACCTTGCCCATCAATTTGCTGCACCTAGGTTGAAGATGGTTCCACTGTAAAGGAGATTCCACAACTGATTTAGGATAACTTTTATTATTGCAAAATCAGGAGACTGACAAGTCTGCCTAAAGTGAATGAGCATCCTCTACTTTTTTCTAGGGGTGCTGTTGGGAATCCTCCACTTTTTCCAGGGGGATGTTGGGGTATAAACTCATCATAAATCTCTTACAAAGCAAATTATTTAGTTATGGTACTAATTGGCCATTAATTCATCTGAAAAATATTTGGAGAGAGAGGAGCGTGCAGAATTTTGAGGGTTGTGAATTACCCTTGCTGAAGTTGAAGTTTCTGTTATTGCATTCTCTCTATGATTGGACGGCGGGTACGGGTTGTTTCTCCCACTCAAATTTGTGGGGGTTAATTGATGTTTTAAGCTTAAGATATTAGCTTTTCCATTTGGGTGTTTCTCTTGTATTCTTCCAGGTACTAGGGTTGTGCTTCTTTTTGAGGATTTATTTCTTAATGAAATTATCCACACACAAAAAAAGTCTGAAACAGATATAGCTTATATTTGAGCAGAGAGATGTACATTCTTAATTTGTTATAGGCTGTGGCTGTCGACGGTTATTATGAACTGCAATTGACACTTCCCTTTTTTTTTTGCAGCATGTTCCTAAAACTAATGAGAAAATACCCTCAGCTGATGAAGAAATAACAGATCATCAAAGGCTACTAGAGAGGTCTTGTGTCATTTCCTTTTTTCTATTCCTATGCTTAGTGCGTTTGAAATATTGAGTGGTCTAGGTTGTTATATGTTTATAATGGTGTTTTTTTTTAAAAGATAAATTACTGAAAATATCAAAACTATTAAAGGCACCGATACTTGGTAATTTATCAAAAACATAGGAATGATCCTTGAGCTGCTTGCCCGAATGTGTTAGATTTCTTTACTGATGGATATACAAGTGACTGAAATTCTTTGCTTTGCACAGAATCAAGGAGAATATGAATCATGAACAAAGAGCATAAATAAGACACTAGAAGTTGAAATTATTGCACCCCCTCCACATGGACAGGGTAATACTCCGGTTTCGCCAGGGGGCTGGCCCCAAGGAATTGTTTGTACCCAAAGGGATTCAAACCTTAGACTTAATGGAAACGCCACTAAGACCAAGGCTCTTACCACTTAAGCCAACCCCCTGAGGTTAAAGTGATTATTATATTAACTATAGAAAAGAAAGTGGTTACTATATTGTTTGACATATGGCGTGTTGTTGGAATTAATAAAGAGGGGCATGGAAAAGGGGAGAGGGGGGAAATGGTTGGAGGGAAAGTGTCTCTCAGTAAAGCTTTTGCTAAATCACTTGGGGTGCTACTTTTGAATTCACCTATCAGTTTAACTTAATAAGTAGTAGTTTTTACTTTTTATAGGCATTAATAATTAAGTGCTCTGATTTATGGTGTCCCATGTTATCTGTGCTGCACATTATGAACAATTGATTATGGTATGTCCACACAATTAAATAATATTTAATGAAGTTAAATCATGATTCGTCTATGTTTTTAATAAATTTAAGATCTACTTATCAAAAAAAAATTTATGATCTACATATTAAGTGTGTTTCACGTGTAGAGAGACTGTCTGCATGGCTATGTGCAAGTGTCTATAGCAGGCCTTGTTACATTTTAAATGCATTTTCTTGTCAATATGTTCTTACATTTTTATAAGTTATTAAAACTTTCATGCCTCATCTTTCTTTTTAGGTAGTTTCTAGTATTAGAAATTTGTTCAAATTAATGTATGTATGTTAACATATTTGGTCTTTTCAGACTGCAGTTATATGATCTGGTTGAGCTTAAGGTTCAAGGTGATGGTAACTGTCAGGTTGGTTCCCCCCTCTCTCCTTTTATCGTTCTGCTTAGATGCTTATGCTTGGAAATGTAAATGATAAGTTCTGTGTTGTTGTTATCTGTGATTAAAGCAAAAGGTGTTTGGTTACTGCATATTTAAAAAAAGTTGGGGGGTGGTTAAGATGAAGTGTAATTGGTAACGCCTGCACATATAGTTTTGGTAATCATTATTCATTGGCTTATTACGAGTACCACCTTGCAGTGTGTTCTTGGATGTTGTTTGTCTTTATTTTCTCCCAAGTCCATGCCCTAAGAAGCAGTTCATTGGAAAAAGAAATCAGCCTTATTTTTCATGGAAATGAGTAGTTCAACTAAAATTTCCTTCAAGAAAAGGAATCCTAAATAACACGGAACTTAATTTACCTGGTGAATCATGTACAATAGAACTCTTGAGTTGTCATTTGCTAATATATTGAGTCAACTGACATTGGAAGGTCATATTTTATTTATTAAGTTTTAATTTATCACTTATAGGAAATTATGAATTTAATTATTTTAAATTATTTTTAACACTCTCCTCTGGTGTGAGATCAAACAACATGCGGACTATTTTTATTGAAATAGAGGATGACCTATAGAGTTGAGGTTCGAACTTAGGACTTTGTCTCTAGTACCATGTTAAAACACCACTTATCTCAAAAACTTAAGTGGATAGGAAATGATAAATTTAATTATTAGGGCAATTATCTTTCACTCTCATGAACTACCATGCATTTTCAACATTGCAACATGAACTAACACTCTTGACACTTGGCCAAACTACCATTTACTTACCAAAACCCCCATTTTGTGAGTAAACCTTGTTAAAACAAAACTTGAAATGACGCAAATATCCTAAGTTTAGAAACACAATTTAATAAAATACCCTTAAAATTAAACAAATTAAGAAAAAGAGTATCAAAATACCAACAACAACAAAAAAGTTCTTGGGGGTGGTTTGGCGACCCTAAGTTTGTTTGTTTGTTTTTTTTTAAGTTTTAATTTTTAATTTAGTTTTTTTCAAAGTTTTTAATGTTTATATTTTTTTATTTGAGGATATTTCTGTTCTTTAACGAGATTTAATAACTTTTTAACAAGGAATATTCTATTTGATTTAACGAGATTCCCTAACAACAAGGATTTTTTGTAAGTAAATGGTAGTTCAATGCGGCTGAGTGTCAGTTCATAGTGCCATGTTGAAAATGCGTGATAATTCGTCGGGGTAAAATGTAATTACCCCTTAATTATATAAATTAATAGTTTAACAATAGGCATCCGATGAAAAGTGACAAACCTTAATTTGGAATCTTCTTCTATAATTTGCAGAAAAAAGTGTAGTCTTGCCTTTTAAATTTTTCACTTGAATACATGATAGGTTCATAACCAAGAAAGAAAAAAAAAGATTGTATACTTTGTATGATAGGTTTAGTTACAGTTGGTTTCCAAGTCACTTGCAAATATACTTTATATACAACTATTTTCTTCTAATTGTTACCAACTCATGGCCTTTTGCTACTTCTCAATTTTGTGTGAGTAGACAAATGAAGTTGTCCCGTCATGCTGATTACTGTTTCTGTTATTCAACTTCAATTATTTGATAATTAATGCTGGATTTGAGTCTTTGTTTCTTGTCAAACCCTTGTTTTAAATTAATTATTTATGATATTTAAGTGAAATGGGCCTAGGCTTGCTGATTCTGTTTTCTATAACGCAAGTGAAATTGCTTGAAATCATACAAAACTTGTACCCTATCACTAGGACTGTTATGTATTAATTTTTGTGATGCTTGTTATTAGCTATTGGTGTTACTTGTAAAATTGTGTGCTTCTCAATTTTGTTGCTTGTAATATTGTGTTATAAAGATTATGGATTTGAGAGACATCTTATTAGTCCTTATTTTCCAGTTTCGTGCTTTATCTGATCAACTCTATCGTTCTCATGAGCACCACGCTGTTGTAAGAGAACAGATTATCCAACAGGTTGGTTGCATTTGAATGTTTACTTCTTTGTGATGCAAATATTTCAATATTATTAGAAGAGTGATAATTTTTTTGTGTTGATGTCATTAGCTGAAGTCTCAGCCGGAAATGTATGAGGGTTATGTACCCATGGCTTACAATGACTATTTGAAGAAAATGAGCAAGTATTGTGCCATTCCCTGTTTTCATGGTATTTAATTCGTAAAAAGCTTTATTAAAATATTTTTCATGCTTATATGCCTTCTTTGTTGGGTTCATGAAATAGGAATGGCGAATGGGGTGATCATGTGACATTGCAGGCTGCTGCAGATTGGGTACGATGAATTATAGTATTTTTTTTTTCTCCTCCCTTTACTTACCACTAGATTTGTCTTTTGGTGATTTTGAGAACAATATTAAGAGTTAAAACTTTGGCTGTTGACCCTTCTACCTGATCACCCAAACTTGAATCAATTTTCCTGTAAAAGGAAAGTTTAGCTCTTGAGAGTGTCAGTAATACCTTGTGTCTGAAAATCCTTGAAGAATTTGGTTTGGCAAAATTGTAGACTATAGTACAGAATACTATAATTGATAAATGAGCTTGCATACAAAAACGTGCTGCAAGTGAATACAGATGGAAGAAAATTTTGAAATGCTTGGAAGTGACGGGAAACATGAAACAACAATTACTAGGTGCAAATGAGTAAATTATGTATCACATTTTTAGCTTATGGTTAAATATGCCAAAGTTTTCGAAATTATTGAGAGTGAGACTTCATTGTGTAGCATATACTTTAGAATTCTCTTGTCGAAAGGTGGTTAAGCAAATAGCCATTCCTTATAAACCAAATCTGCAAAATGGTTATCTCCATTGGCATGTGTTATTTTCTACCACCCCAATCAGTTCATGTAATATGTCCTTAAAGAGTTTTTAGTGCCTTTTCTTTATGAATTTATTGACCTCTGCATGGATATTATTGATGCATATTTTACCATATGTTTGCAGTATGGTGTCAAGATGTTTGTGCTAACTTCATTCAAGGACACATGTTACATTGAGATTCTCCCACATAACCAGAAGTCCAAACGAAGTAAGTATAGAATTTTTTTATTACCATTGTGAAACTATTTGTTTTATAACCAATGCAGATCACGTTTGTAGTTGTTCTGATAGATATGTTGAGATGCCAAAATGGAATAATCTATTCTGATTGATTCCAATTTCGAATTTAAGATGTATGTTTATGCATGCTTGTTATGTTTGCTGAAGTTGCAAGGAAACTCAGAATACTTTGCTATAAATTTATTTGACACCAAAAGTAACTTCATTTTGCAGACGGCACCCACTATGTTGAATATTTAAATCATGCTGTCATAAGTATTTCGATTACTTATACATATAAAAAAGATATTTTGACCAAATTACGAGTAAGATTAAAACACTTTTTACTAACTATGATCATGAGTGGATAACCTTTCATGCCCCTTTCTTTAGCCTTGTCATATTTTGATTTATTTGCTAAGATTGACTATAAAACACCAATTTTTTTGGCTTGTGCAGTTATTTTCCTGAGCTTTTGGGCTGAGGTGCATTACAATTCAATTTATCCAGAAGGAGGTAAACATTTATTTCTTAGACAAATTTTAGCAACATTTGGTTAGTTGTGTAATGATTTCAATTACATTTCTCCTTCCTTCAATTTACAATTGTTTCATCTCTAGATCTGCCTGCATCGGATACAAAGAAAAAGAAGAAATGGTGGAATCTTGGAAGCTTGATGGGCACATGATGGTTGCAGTGATTTGACATGCTAACTCTTTTGCCGGTTGAGAAGCTTTAGATATGGTGGATCGGAATGGGTTCTTTTTGGGTGACTGCTGATTCTTTTGTACATATTGTTATTTTCTTCGATTTTAAAGTTCCTTTTCGGTCATCATGTAAATATACATATGTAAATAGAAGGAAGTAGTAGTTAGAGAGACCAGATTTATTATTGAAAGAGGTAAAAGAAAGTTGAGCACTACAAAGCAAAACCAAATAGGCCTTTCTCATTATTGGCCATCATCATCATCATCATCGACGTTGACTGAATAGTATAAATGAATGGACAGGATTGCAGCATATCTGAATTTGGTTTACGTCTCTTCCATTTGCATTAATTGAGCACTAGCAACAGTTTTTTTAAAGTTTGAACACCAAAACTATACTTTCAATTGAAACTTCTGTTGTATGATCATTAAACAAGTGGTAAAACATTCATTTTTAGCTTACAGAAGCTTGAACTAGGATAAAATTTGGATTGACAAATATCTTTGGGTTACTTTTTTAGTACTTAGTTTGCATTTTTTTTTTCCTCTCTTGGTTTTCAAAACAATCAAATTTGGTACCTCACCTATTGGAAAATACAAAATCAATACCTCGTTAATTTTCGTTAGTCCAAATAACGGAATTCTATGTCATCGTTACGTAAATGAGCTATAGGCCAACATTTGTTTCTGGTTCCACGTTGGTACATATAATTGGCAACATCATCTAAACTTGAATCAAGCTTGGGTTTGAAGGAGGAGTCCAGTTAGATGATGTAGCTAATTACATGTGACAACATGGATGTGGCAAAATAATGCGTTTTGATTAGAACTAATGGCAGTTACACAATTTTGACGATAGGAATTTTACCTTTAAAATTTTTCTTTTCTTTTTCGGCATCGCTAGTTTTCTCGCAAATCTCTTGCTCTGTCTTTTCGATTCCTTCTCTTCCTCTCGTAGTTTCCAACGGATAACTATACCACTAGAAACCTAGAAAGACGACCATTCCAGAACCGCCACACACTGAAATCCTCATGCACCCCTAGAAGTTCCGCGCATGTATCTCATGCGCTTGCCATTGCCACTCCACCCCAGGCTACCACAGTTGTTCGTTCACTTCGACCAAGCAGCCGTTTGACATATCTTCTTCCGAGGAGTCCAAATTTGCTGAGCACACTCAGTTCTGGTGTTGCACACGCCACCTAAGTCCTCGGGAGTAAAAATTTGAAAAAACAAAAACTTAAAGGACAATTTAATTTTGGTGCGTTGACTTGGAAACTTGTAATATAATTACCCAAATATTTATTTAAAGAAGTAACACAATACACCATTCTTTCATCTTTCCTAAAGCTCATGTGGTTTTTAAAATTATTACTAAATTTTGATTTAATGGTAATTTTAAAGTTCACATCAACTTCGAATGAAAAAAATGATTGTATATAGCACAAATCAAGTTAAGGTGATGTAATTTTGTTTATATCACCTATGTTGTAGTTCTCTTAAGGGCTGAGATTCAATTTTCAATATTTTATGAGAGAGAGAAAAATAAAAATTGAATCTCAGCCCTTAAAAGAGCTACATCATATCCATATGCCATTACTCTTTACTGAATTGAAAGAATAATCATGTACCAATGATACTCTCCTCCCTTGTAGCCCCCTTTTCCCCATTTTTTTAGGAGGAAAAAAAAAGTATCAATGATACACTTTTCCTTTTTTGTGAGGATGGTGAGACCCATACTGGGATTTCTGACAATTGGCTACAATCCGGGCAACCAATTGAGAGAGGGATCCACCTATCCGGGCAAGTAAATCTCACTGGAGCCTTCTCTCACGTAATGGTACCTTTTTTTTTTTTTTAACATGTTTACACAAGGGAAGCGGTAGGGGCTATTCAAACTAATGACCTCCACTTCATAAAGGGTGGTTCACTGCCGATTGAGCTACCCCTTGAAGACCATATAATGGTACTTAGATAAGTTGCATGCAATTCAAGCAACGAAATTGCAACGAATTGCAATATTGCAATTTTGAGGGATGGTCACCAAAGCCACCCACCCTTAGCATATAGTATAAACAATAGTAAGCATAGAGATTCATGCCTGGCCAGAAAGGAAAAAAGGGAGTAAGACCAAGCTTGAGATAATATCAAATCTACTTCATGATCATCGTCAACAGTTTCCTTAGTCATCATCATCTACTTTTACACTTGGATGTGAGGAATTATCCACTCGCACACCGTTCATGCAGACTTACATAATCCCATTACATAATCCCATCAACCCATGTCATGTTGGAACCTAAGAAGGAAATCCCACCAACCTCCAAATCAAGAAAGGAAAATCCACCCCCACTGCACATGAAAGATCGACACAGAAATATAGAGCTTCGGTCGATTTCTCTTTTCTTTTTTTCTTTTTTTTTTTTGGAAGTGCGATTTCTCTTTTCTTAGTTCTCTCAAAAAGCTTCTATGCCTGATTTGATCACACACGATTAAAATATGTTCACAACCCTTTCTTTTTTATAAGTAATTTTTTGTCCCCGAGAAAAGAGAAAAATAAGAGATTCGAACTAGTATCCTTCACTTCGTAAGGAAGATATGTTCACGACCTTTTCACGTTTGATTAGATGAAGAACTAATATAATCCTATTCTGATTTAAGGTGTGTGGAGTTATGGAATTCTGGGGTCTGCAGAATAGGATTATAATATATGGTTCTTTCATCTAATCAAACATGAAAAGGCTGTGAAAATAAACTGAACTGGGCCAGATTCATCATTTGCTAAACATCCCATTTGTTTTAGTAAATTCCCACAGATAATCTCATCCATGTTGTGGATGATCATCACAAACAAATATAACATTTAAAACAAACTAAACTCCTTTACCAGACATGGGGGGGTTCAGGAGTTACTCATTTCAAATTTTGGAGGTAACTGCGCAAGAAATTTAACTCTTTAACACAAATGCAAAGGATAGGTGCCGCGTCCTGCTATAAATAAGCTTAACTGAAATCAGGCTTTTCCGGATAAGTGCAGCCTGATCTTTGGATTATAACATTCGAGGCATAGCAACCAGCTCTAACACAGTCTTCAATGGGCCTCTCCAGAACCAGCTGCGACAAAAATCCCCCAACAAATGCATCCCCTGCCACAAAAAGAGAATTTATGAAGACAAGGCCATCGAGATGATGTAAACTCAACAGGTTTTGTCCCAAAGGAGTCCCAGAGCAATATTGATTATCATTGGTAGCCTAGGTAAATGCATTACAGAGTTTCATACGTTTAATTTTCAGTAATCCACATGTAAACTCGAGACTCTACACAAATGGAATTCTGCCATATACTTCCCTATTGCAGCAAAGCTATTAGACTTGACATGTTAAATAAAGAGCTTGCCAAATTATCCAAGCTACTCCCGTGAGTAATTGGCTCTGGTTACTAATGAGGCAGAAAAACATAACGCTCACTAACATCATTTAATTTGAATTAACAAAAAAAAAATCATCTGTTTCTCAGATTAAGCAATCAAGGTAAAAAAAAAAAAAAAATGTGATAAGAAAGCAACCTGCTCCATTTGTATCAACCAGCTTCTCCTTGGGTAACAGGATCACAGGAAATAGTTTCACATTCCCATCCTCAGCAACTACAACAGGATCTGCACCTTGAGTGATAACAGTAATCCTCTTGTGTGTTCCTGATGCCTTGGGTAACTGGGAAATCTTTATAGCAATCTCCTCAACATTATCAGTCTGATTATGAAAAGCACAAGAATAAGGTCACTTCTAGGGGCAAAATATGAGTGAAGTTCACAGTTATGCAAACCAAACACCAAATGATGATCACCTCCCAGCCATGAACCTTTGAGAAGGTTCTTGCTTCTGTCTCATTTCCAAAAACATAGTCCACATAACTGTACCCTAGATCCATGTCAGTGTCTACCATAATGCGATATCATGTAAGGGGGAGGGGACAATGCAAGACTTACGGCAAAGCTTGCTCTTGTGCATCCTTAAAAAACTCACAGATGAATGGAGCAGAAAGGTTCATTACGAAGACCTGCAAACATTGATATCACTGGAGCAGCGGCAAAGTAATAATTACAAAAGATAAAGATCTAACTAAGTTGCTGGTACCTTGTTATTGGCAGCTGCATGTGCAGCAACAAGTTGAATGGACTCGGGAGACACAGAAAGGAAAAACCCAGCAATATAGATGTATTTTGATTTTTTCACTGTTCAAACAGGGAATTGTATAAGGTGAGTTTGATATGACTAAGTAATACGCAAAGAGTTGAACGTATAAGAGAGGATAAAAAGGAAGTACTACCTAGTGACCAAATTTCTGGTTGCTTCAAGTGGTCAGATTTGTAACAATTTGCAGCTGATAAGTTAGCAACAAGTGACCTGTACGTATATTCATTACAAGACATATTCTGCAAACTTCAACGGTCTATAATAGGACCAGAAAACAAATACATGGCAAGCAGGTGCCTTTTCATTCTAACATCCTACAGCAGATTTGAGCTTAATGATGGGAGCCATGATGTGGAAACTTAAATGCAGGAATAGGAGCAATCATATAGGCTAGAAGATGATGACAATGTCAATGAGGATGGTCCCACATACAAATTAGAGATCACTAGGATAACAAATTAACCCAGCACTATTGAAGTTAATATGGGTGTCAACCAAAAATAGGATTTTTCATAGAGAATTATGACCTTTCACACATTTGAAAACGAGTCTACTATGCAATTCCTGTGGACAGCAACATTAACAGTCAGATAATACTTCAGATACACATTTATGTGGACAGAACAAATTTCTCCACCTCACTTTTCAGATACCTTGAATGCCAAACTGTTTCAAGCTAGATTAAAATGCAGTCCTTGTACAAATTCATTTCCATCTAAATCCTCTTATGGAGATAGATAACATACCAACAGGAATAAATCCACATCCGCACAAACATGCACATTCCAGAAAAGCCAGCAGAGACAACAACTTATTGCCAAAGAAAAAAAAAAGGAGGAAAGAAAAAGATGCATGAAGGAATCAGTGGACAGTCAAAATGTTCCCCCGAATTGAGCATGAGATAGGAATTAAGGCGCACAGGACTTAGAACTGACCTCTCACCACCATCTACACAAACAGCACATGCTCCTGTTGCTGCAGAGTCATCCTCGTAATAATTCACCTGATTGTAGTTTTATCAAGGAAGAATGTGAAAATCCAGCAGGCAGGGAGAGGTCTAAGATTTAGAGAAACTCACATTAACACCAGCTAGTTTTGAGTTTTTCTTCATCTCCTCTCCAAACTTGTCCTTTCCAATGGAACCAATGTAACTAGTTGCACCAGGAATTTGAAGCATCCACTGGGAGAGACACAAAAAGGGGAAAAGGCAATGAATTCCAATATATAAAAACTTTAGCTAAAAGAATACAATATCTTGTCTTAGAAAATAACGAGACAGACCTGGGCAACTCTAATTGAATTCTGTGTAGCACCTAATGTGACACAATACCTACAACTCATTAGTTGTTACAGAACCAATAATGAAAAAAAAAAGGGGGATCACTATAGTGATTTCTACACTAATATTAAAGATGGCACCATTAGAAATCCAAATCAAAGATATAATCACATTACCTCCTGCAATATATTCCACGTTATACTTGGTTGCCATTTCTTCATACCTTCAAATACAGTTTACAGAAGTTCAGCACAAAATTTAAGCAGGTAGCAAAGCCAGAAACAGAAAACCATCCTATGTTTGGATTAAAGTCACAAAGAAGTTTAGACAATGTTGCACCGAATACAGGGAACAAATTATCATTCCCCTTTGCAGAAAAATCTATAGTCTAATATCTTATACCATGTGTTGGTATGAAAATATGGGAGATCAAGCAGGATAGAGCAAATTGTAGCCTATATTAAATAAGTCCAATTAAAACAAAGACAACCCATAAACAAACACACAACCACATATATATGTACATAGATGAACCCGAACAAGAAAGAAACTTACATGGGCAAGTGCTTGTCCTCAGCAAGAATAGCATTGTTCAACTTGATGTCATATCTGTTAACAAAACAATCAACTACAGTTTCCACTACCAAAATAGAACCCCAGCAGATTATAATATACGAGCACAACATTGATGAAAATAAAAATAGAAAATAAACATGCCAAGACCCACAAAACATCAACTGAATTTATTCAAAAGCTCTAAAAAACATAAACTTAAAAGTATATTTAAGTTGTAGACATTTAAACTCTGAACAAATGCATTCAAGCATAATAACAATCTTCAACTAATATGACTCTGAAAAAATGCACACGACCAGTTTTACAGATTACCCAATACCTAGAAAAACATAGGAACACAAAGATCAAGAAAGCCCATTCAAATTCCTATAACTAAACATAGTCTCATATTTTGATTGGTAAAAAAAAAAGGCATTTGGTCGTTTCTCCTCCAACCAAGAGGGCATGAGTATCACATAAAAGCATTAGAAACCCTCTCAATTATGGTGAGAGTCGCTATTCTAAAAGTCTCCCCAAGGGTGCATTAGAAGTACTACTTCAAGACATTCATTTTAGCAAACGTCTCCCATGCACCTTGTGGCACTGGCAAGTCGTATGAACATTAGCTGAGGATATCAAAAACTAGATTCTTGCTTGATAACTTTCTTATAGCAAATGGGTTCAATCCAAATTTGGCTTTTTCATGATTCCTTTTTTTTCCTCGTGATTTTTCTAAGCCGTACATAGAGGGTGAAACACATTGAACATGGAAAAGTGGACAGAGCTGTCAATGCAACCAAACCCAGACTTAAGCTAATCAGATCTACACTAGTCTGCCTTACACAACTAAATAAAACTGAACATTTTAAGGATGAGAATCACATAATATACACCAAAGTACCAAAACAACAGCCATGCTAGAGAGGCAGCACACAAATCATTCTTTCTTCGATTTAATCGATCATGTCATGATTGTCATCCCTTAGAATCTCACATATTTACGTGTTTCGGTAATGTTCTATGTAGTCAAAGGTTCGTTTTGGTTTCCATGCATTTCTGGAAAACCAAACAGAGCATAGGAAATGGTGATTCGGTGGGAAGGAATTGCGAGAGATGGGACTTACTTTTCTAGGAACTGCTCGTCCACTACAGCTGAAATATCAAGAAGGGGATTCCCTATTCCCAACAGGATTCCCTCGTACGCCATCGAACAAGAAGATTTTGATAGTTTTCGAGTAAAAAAAAAAAACAGAGAAAGCGTTCGTGTGTTGAGTAAAAGTTAATCCAACGTTAAGGATAGGTTAGGTTTTGTGGGGTATTTACAGTACACGTTATGTGAGGAATTTGGAGTTGACATGTCACTCAAGTCACCGACCCCCACCGACTCCCACCAATAACGATCGATTAATGTTTGAGGAAGAAAATTCTTTAGAAGAAAATTTCTTTCAATACTCTAATAAATATTCGATCTCTTCCTTCAAACATGTTTGAGTGTTTGAATTTTTTTAGGTTAATAGAAGAGTATTAAATGACAATTAAAAACGTAAAAAAAATACGTGCATCTTATACATTAAAGACACTTAACATTTATTAAAATATGTTAGAAACAATTTCTATTCAAATCGATTTGAACGCGCTTGTAAAGCGGAGCGAATAAATTCAATTCTCCCCTACCCTTGCGTGAACATGTCAAAAAAAAAAAGAATTGGGCATTCAATAAGATTAGACTGATTAAATGTTTAGTTAAGACCATTACGTCAATATTTTAAAATAAAATGTAATTTTTAGCATTACTCATTATTTTGAATTTTAAAAATTGGGTTAAAAAAAATTACTTCAATATAGGCTGTTAAAGTGACCAAGATCCTAAATATATGTGATTGTCACGTGTATTTTTAGTAAATCATGCGAAACACTTGTCAGTTTAATTGACAAAATTCCTAAGAAAAACACAAATGAAATGAGTACTAGAACTAAAAGAAGTCGAAATATATTACAATTCCATGTCGTACTTAAGTCAAAAGTACAAACAAAGAATAAAATTAAAGAAAAAAACAGCTAGCATAAACATTGAGTTTGATATTACATATACCACGTGCGTTTAAAGAAACAACAATTTACTGTAAAATAAAAAACTGAACCGAGAAAAACAATTCTAGTGTGACAAAAACAAAACCATCTTAATTAATTTATGGGGAGAGGAGCACCATTCCACTCTTTCAGACATTCCAGCATAGGATCAATAAACTTCCCTGCACACATGGCCGAGAAAACCTTATCGAATTCTTCACCCGGTGATCGAACTTTCTCACCTGTCAGCAAACCTGTTCCCAGTTCTTCTCTCACAAACTTGTATAATGGGTAGGATCTGCAGTTCTTGATCAGGTTCGGGATTGCCGGTTTTTCATTCTCCAACTCTGTTCTTGCACTCTCTACTTCTTTTGGCAGAAGGACCTTAAGCTCCTCCTCGAAAGATCCAATCTTTTGGAAAATGGATGTGCTCAAGTTCCTCTCTTTGTCGCCGTTGCTCAACGCGTGCTCCACCAGGACTTGCCTCAGCTTCTGCATCAATGGGTAGGTTGCGCTGCAAGGGTCGTCGATGTAGGCAAAAACGTACTCTCGGTCCACAACTTTGAGCAAGTCCTTTTCACAAAACCTGGATGGGTGAAGCTCGCCATTAGATCCCATGGTTAGGACTCTCTTGGCCACTTGACTCACTGTGTTCTTGACTGTGCTCTTCAGGTTCTCCTCCAAATGCCTCAGATCAATTGCTTGACATAATGCGACTAAGAAAGTGGAAGACATGAGCTTCAAAATGTCCACGGCCTCGGCTGTCTTTCTTGACGAAATCAACCCCAAGGAGTTCACGTCTTGGTTATGTTGCTCAGCGCTTTGGACGTGGTTGGTGACAGGGTTGGCTAGGAATTGGAGTTCGGAGCAATAAGATGCCATGGCGATTTCAGCACCTTTGAACCCATAATCCAAGCTTGGATTGCGGCCTCCCGAGAGATTTGAAGGCAACCCATTGTTGTAGAAGTCATTGACAAGCTCGGAAAATTGCGCAAACAAGAGTTTTCCAATTGAAGCAACGGCGAGGCGGGTGTTGTCCATAGAAACACCAATTGGGGTCCCTTGGAAATTCCCACCGTGTAGAGCCTTGTTCCTCGACACATCAATCAATGGGTTATCATTGACTGAGTTAATCTCCCGCTCAATCATTTTGGTTGATGTCCTGATCACTTCAATCTGTGGGCCTAGCCACTGGGGAGAGGTGCGAAGGGCGTAGCGGTCTTGCTTAGGCTTCTGAAGGGGATCAATCTCGTGCAACTTTCTAGCCGCTTTAACATAAGCACTTCCATCCAAAATGTGCTCCATTATAGCCGCCGCCTCTATTTGGCCGGGGTGGTGCTTCAATTTGTGCGTCAAGTGGTCTGTAAATTCGGGCTTCCCCTGCATGACTTCGGCAAAAATTGCAGATATGATCTCGGAGAGAAGTGCTTGAATGTTGACCTCAAAGAGAACCATGGAAGCTAGGCCGGACCCAACCGCAGTGCCGTTAACGAGCGCCAGACCCTCTTTGGGCTGCAACTCAAAAAACCCACCGCTGATTCCGGCTAGCTCGAAGGCCTTGGTGGGATCGAGGGACTCGCCACTGGGGCCTACGGCCTTGGAATTGGGCCTGCCAGTCAAAAGCCCGGCTATATAGGAGAGAGGAACCAGGTCACCGGATGAACTGATTGTACCCCGGAGTGGCAAGCATGGGGTGATGTTGTGGTTAAGAAACTTGGCGATGGCTTCCATGATTTCAAATCTAATGCCGGAGTAGCCTTGGAGGAGGGTGTTGATCCTCACCAGCATGGCCGCCCTGGTCGCCGTGTGGGGTAATGTGTGGCAAGATTCAGTGCCATTGCCAAAGATTCCAGCATTCAAAAATCTGGTGCAACAAAATTCCATGATCATGAAATATTAGCAAATTGAGAATATTCAGTGAACTTAATTTCCCATTTTTTTCTTGGTTTTTTTTTTTTTTTTAATCTAAAATAAAATAAAATAAATGCTAGACTTGCATAATAAATAAGGAAAAATAGATGTTGGATCTTTGGTTGCTTGGTTTGACTTGCGGTTCGATCGAATGGTATTTTATTTTGTGTATAAATTATGAGCATTAATATTAATTAATTAATTAATTAATTAAGAATGCCAATTAACTGGATCGATAATTCAGATATCTTGCCGACACAAAATCGAGAAGGGAATTTTCTATCATTGTGCAAAATAGTGGGGAATACAAAAAAAGTTTCTGGCTTCCTATTAGTATTCGAGATCATGTGACCAAGACCAAATAAATAAATCCTAAAGATTACTTAATTTGGAAGATTTATTTGACTTGGAAGATTTCTAATTATGAGAATTTGAAGATTTCTAGAAATTAAATAATAATTTCTTTGGTCGTGAAAATAAATTAAAAGTTCTCTTTTTTTTTCTTTTTTTCTTTTTTTGAAAATTAAAAGTTCTCTTTCCATCTTATCTTTTTTTTTTTTTTTTTTGTGAAAATCTTTCCATCTTATCTCATACGTTATTATGTGGTTAGATAGTTATTTTCTTACCTACCATACGTTTTCTAGCAATGGCCAATCAGCAGTGACCAAGTCACTTCATTTCACAGGTACGTACGTAAAAGCTTGACCAGAGAGAAAAAAAAAAACAAAAACAAAAAAGGCTTATTTAATTTAATGAGTTAATTAGCATATTGTCAATCCCTTCGATACTCCTAAAGAAATGCAATCATTTCATAACAGACGAGCTATATCCTCTCTCTATATATATAATATATCAGTGAAGTGCGGCAAAATAAAAAATAACTTTTTTATCCATATTAAGTAATAAATAATTTTTAACGAGATAATCAAACCTTGAGACTTACACTAACTCGATGGATCGGTTTGTAATAATTAAAGAAATATATATATAAGGATCCAGTGGGACAAAATATTTTATATCCTACTGCAAATTAACTATCATGGTAATATTTGACACAAATATCAATTAATTCAACCTTTTCGGACTAGTTAATCAAATAATTAATTTTTAGTTTGATAGATCTCCTACTAATTTGATCATAAGATCTCCGCCACTTCCACGCCATCTCAATTGTCATACATATATATAAACAAAAACGAGTGGCAGAGCATGAACCATATTTTGGGTTAATTATTGTGGAAAAGTAATTATAATTAAAATCAGATTATGGTAATTAAGTAAATATGACGGCACGGCTCTTAATATTTGCAGTGATAAAATTAATTAAAGTCGAGGCATTAAGGAAGAGTGAAAAAGAAAAGAAAAGAGGCAGATAACTGAGAAACCACCTACTGCAGTACTAGTGTGCATTGATGGAGGAATTAATTAATATAGATTAACTGCATGCTTAATTGTGTAGCAAGTAATTACCTAATAAGTTCCTTCTGAAGGGCTCCGCCCTGCTTGGTTCTCCGGTGTGAGGTTGCACCAAAGCCAGTGGTGACACCGTAACTGTCGGTGCCCTTGTTCATGCTGTCCATCACCCAATCACTGCTGGCCTTCACCCCGGCCCGAGTCGCCTCGGAGAGCTCGACTTTGACGCCGGCGTCGTGGGTTGCAATAGCTGCCACCTGGGAAATGGTCAGCGTCTGGCCGCCGAGCTTCACGACCGGCTTCCGGAACTCCTCCACCATGCGCTTCACCTCCTCTAGGTGGCTGCCGCTCAGCGACTCCGCCGCCGCGCCCCAGTTCAAGGGGTCATGAGTTGTACTGGTGCAGAACTCCATTCCATTTGCAGCTCCGTTGCCATTGCATGCGGCCATTATTAATGTTTCTTTGGGGAAGAAGATCAAATATTGATCGAAGCCCACAAATTAATTAAACGACAAAAAGCTGCTCAAACTGGGTTGAGATGACGATGAGTTAAATTTGAATGGAAATGGGAGACAAAATGTGGTAAGGAAAATCGTTATGCTGGTGGCCGGAAATGATACAATTTCCTGAGATAGTTGGGCTAATTTTGGTTTGTTTATATAGAAGTGTGTCAGTTGTCATATTGAGTGTTGGGTGGGTAGGCCGATGTGTTAGTTGGAAGTTGCACGCGGCCGTTGGATCGTACAAAATTCGGACGGGGATGATGATGTCCACGTGGCACGATTGTGGTCCGTGACATGAGCAACGCGGGCTCTTACTCGTCAATCATCTTTAGGCGAGGGGGGTTGGTGGCAGGAGATGACTCGCACGAAACGAAACAAAAAAAAAAAACGTATGTATCGTCATATCTTCAATTTCTAGCTCATGATCCAATCTTGGTAGACAGAAATCAGAATTAAGAAGAATATTGGGTGAAGCCGTGAAGGAATGAAGTACCGAGTAGTAGTTATTTATTCTTTTATATTTCTGGAATGGTACTTATTCCTCATTTAGGGAATTCTAAATGATGAGGTGGAAATTATTTTCTTTTTTGCCCTGCAAAATAATGGCTTTTGGGTAAATAATTTTTAACAGTAGGGTATATATTTTTAAGAAATTTAGGTAAAATATGATTCAATTTCAATTAAAATACAATAGAAATGGTCATGCCATTTTCAAAGTTTCTTATTTAATTTCTAGAAATATACATTCTTATTCTTAAATAATCATTCTAGAGAAAGATATATGAGTTTTAATAGAATTTAAATCGCTATCTTATTTTAGAGTGTCACGCTAATATTATTAAACAGCTGTATGATAAAAATATAATATTTAATATTACTCTCATCTTTGTTGATACGATTTCTTTGTCCACTTTGTCCAAATAGCTAACATAATCGTCTGACTTGTAAGCACCCCAATCAAATTATAGATACCACATATATAGGTTGACACGTAATTTTATTATTGTGTGGAATTCTAATTATATGAGGAAAATTATAAAGTTATAAATTATAAAAAAAAAATAGAGATTATTGGGTGGAGAGATTACCACCGCCTTTGAGGAGATACTCAGAGTTAGGGACACAACCAATCATTTTTATTGAGGACATCGTTCAAAGTATGAATGAAAGATATATTTAGATTTAAGATTAAATTAATATAATAAAATATATACAAAATAATTATTTCTTATTATATTTCAATTTTTCAACTCAATCACTCTAAACATTTGAATCTGTACTAAATTAAATAGTTTATTAGAAACTCATCTTTTATTTTTGTTGCAAAACCTAGTTTGGACATTATTGAAGGTTGAAAATGCTTGTTTTGTAACTCTTAACAAAAGGAAAGAGTAGACATAAGTACAACAATTCAAAAAAACAAGTTTATAGATAATGAGTTGATCATTTGATGGTGCTCGATTATCTATATTGGTGATGTATAAGAGGCATCTTTTTTAGCTTTCGCTATCACGTGCTTAGCAACCTTTCCATTATATGAAATGTGCACCAAATCCAATATTTCAAGATTCTCATTTGTCCACATGTACATTCTATATATATATATATATATATATTATGTTCTATAAGCTTTCTTAGGCTAATCTCAATTTGAAGTTTTAAAAAATCTCAACTATTAATTTTAAATTACAGTTTATCACTAAGTATTTAAAGGCCTATTTGATTTTACATTCGAGGACACTCAAAAGCGTGTTAAACACTCTAAAAGCTTGTTTGAAAAATAAAATAAAATTGAATAGTTCATTGCGAATGCTCATAGAGTTTACCGCCAAGAAAATTAGTTGATCGAGCCATTTTATTTATTTATTTTTCATGTGTGTTTAACTTCTTGGTGGGGATAATATTCATTCATTTTTACCACATTTAGCTATTTTAGAGTCAAAGAAATAAAACCAACATGCATGCAGTAGTTCCATTTCCAAATCCTTATATTTCAACATGCATGAGCATGACTAATATTCTTTCTCCAACCAGATATTAAAAGATATCTTCTTTATTATTTACCATTAATTATTTAGTTTTATTCTTCTTCTGCTTCTTCTTCTTCTTCTTCTTCTTATTATTATTATATCTTCTTTATTACTATATTGTCCTCATCAAGAATCAAGATCAGTCCTGCTCAATGATTCCCGAAATTGTTGACCACTTAAGTCCTTTTGGAGCTTCAAATTCATGTACATCCGAGATGGTCTGCTTGATCAGATAATATATAAATAAATAAATAACAAAAAAAAAAAAAAAAACTTGGGGGTTGTTAAGCTGAGAGAAGCCACGCTCACCACCAACCACCACAACTTTTCTTTGGGGTAGGTGAACCGAAAGAGAAATTCACGATATCTGAGACTATATGTGCGTGGGATCAAGGTGCTCCAATTTCTCACGACGATACTTCAAATATTAATTTGTAATTTATTTTCGATAATGTACTAGAATTCCAATATGCGTGAAGAAAAAAATATATATATTATTAATCAGACAAAGTTTAAAAAACTTCTTTCAATTCACTCTGTAAAAACGATATGTGTCATTTAAACATATAAGATGTACATATTTTTTTAATGATAAGAATAAAGTTTAAATAAATAATATTAAAAACTTATGTACATATCAGGAATGGAACCGGGGTGAAAAATGGGGGGGACCAAAGCAAAGAAAAAATAATGGGGGGAGGGGGACCGGAATTTAAAAAAAAATACAGCCTAAATTTTTTTTTTTGAATTGGGGGGACCGGTGGCCATGGTCCCCCCCAGTTCTATCACTGCATCTCATATATTATTAAAAAAATAAACACATTTTATTTTTATAGACTTAATTAAAAGAAGCTCATTCAATCTAATTTAGAAAAAAAACTTTTTTCTTCATTAATTAGCGGTCCTGAAAATCCCAATAAATAAAAAGGTTATACATGTAAATACAGTACACATATATGGGGCTTTTCAAAAGTAGGTGGAGCGTCCTGCCTCCATCAGTAATTATTATCCAACTTTTTTTTTTTTCTATCTTTCTTTCAAATTTTAATCCAACCTTAATTGAACTAGTAAGCTGATTATGAAAAAGAAAAAACAAGATTGGCCGGGCATTATTCACCCAAGGGCCAAGGGGTTGCTTGCCTTGTCTTTATCGCTAGCTATAATGCTGTGTTTCATCATGCTTTAACACCGACTACAACAACATGAAATAGGATCCAATTCATTTAAAGTGAAATGTGAGACTTTTAATATTGTTGTATTTAATGATCTCATATAATAAATATTTTAATATGTCTTAAAAAAAAAGTGACATTATTTACTGTGCTAGTTGTTAAATGCAATAACAATAAATTAGAATAATCATATCTTCTACTCTTAATTATGGTAGTACGTACTATTCTTCATACTCCTCTTCCTCCTTACCCACTCTTCCTTCCTAATCTTCCCCTCATCTTTTACATGTTTTTCTCTTGATTTTGTTTTTGTGTGTGTGTGTGTTTTTTTTTTTTTGTGTTTTTTTAGGGGTTTTTCGGTCATATACAGCAACTCTGGCCACTTTCATCCGCCCTTCAAGGTGTTGTATCGCCCATCTCTTTCGTCCACTCTACCACGTTCAAATGTTGGCTAGTGCCATCATCGAATTTGCCGTTCTTTTTTTTTTCTATTAGCAGGCTTTTTTTTTCTATTGTTGTTTGTATGTATAAGCTTATAGTATAATAACTCTTTTTTTTTTTTTTTTATGGATGAACGGACTGACATGATATATTTTAAGTATTTTTTTTTATTACTATTATGGGAGAAAAGAAAATAATATACTATATATGAGGGTTGGAACAAACCCACCAACCAAAAGTTTTTAGAGAAGTAGAGAAGGATCTTGTTACTTGCGACGTAGGGATAAGACCAACACTGAAAAGTCACTTTATCATGATTAATATTTTATTTTATTATTATTATTTTTTGTGTGTCTTTTGGGTGTTTGGCGTTGAAGCCATTCTCACCTACCCACGCCTGTCCTAGCCATACAATTAATCAAGACATAGCAGTTCTTAATAGGTAGTTTAATTGGTTGGAGTTATACTTAATAAAATAGAGGTTACTAGTTTAAATTTTATTTCTTTTTTTGTGTGAAAATGTTAAAAAAAAAAAAAAAATCAAAACATGAGCATTGTTGTTAGGCATGCAAGTTTTGTGTGTGTGTGTGTGTTTTTTTTTTCATTAAATAGAATTTCAAAGCCTTTTACTATGATCCCAACATGGCATTCTTCACTCTACTTTGGAGTTTTTTTTTTTTTGTAAACACTCTACTTTGGAGTTGTTTCTATTCAAAGTCTGCAATTTTTTTTTTGTGGGGTGGGGGGGGGGTTCATCTTGGTAAGTGGGTATATATATTTTTATATGAAAGAAATTTTTATCGAACCGATTTGAATGAAATTTATATTATTTTTTATATTGTTAGCCGAAGTTCAAATCTTTTGAAGGTAATGGTAGCTCAAATCTTCTGCCGTATGCACTAATACAACATAATCATCTGATCAGCTACTTGTATTTGCCTTAAGCATTTGTTTTAACATAATTAATGAAGAAAGTAGGTCCATTCAAGCTTGTAGCCTCCAAGCTCAATCAATAGGGCTTTGGAATTGTAATTAGAGCTACCATGCTAGGTTAAGAAGCTCAGAAAAATAAATTTAGCTTATGAGAGTGGCCAAACCAATCTCAAAATCATTTTTTTCTACATATTTAAAAATGATGTGGCAAAATTTATATGATCAGTGCTATCTAAACATCATGTGCACATGTCAACATTTTATTAAATACGACGTGACCATCAACCTACATGTCATTATTCGAGATTAAAAGGTCATGAAGGGGGTGAGTTGATAAACTTCTACATCATTATTTTTTTCCCTTATTATTATTATTATTTTTATTAAAAAAAAAAAAAAAAGTCATAGGTATTGTAGAAGACACCCGTACAAATAATGGTCTGAATACTCCAATTTTTTCTTTTTTTTCTTTTTAGGTTTCATTGTATGAAATAGTAGGCAATTAATTAATTATCTATGTAACTAATGAAATATACTTGCTGAGTGTAGGAAAATGAAATATACCTACTCATGACTAATGACTACAGGAATAAGACGATTATAAATTTCAAAGCGTTTAATGGAATTTTGAAATCTTTTTTGTTTTTTTTTTTTGTTTTTTATAATGTAAAGTGAAGACAAAAGTGTTCATAAAGGATGTAAACTTGTCACGAAGAATATCATGGAGATGGTGGATCCTTTTACACAGATTAATTGGAGCCACATCTTTTGAGCATGCCACCTTTGGTCTGAGACACCTAATGTCCTATGAATTGCATAATTTCACCTCATCCGTGTCCACTCCTTTTAGGATTCTTTACTATAAAAAATAAAAAATAAAACAAAATTCTCAAATTATGAAATTTAGGTTGTTTCTTTACACCGAAACATTATTTATTAAAAATATGACATGATACAATTAAGTTAGTTTTTTTTTTTTTTTTAATCAAGTTCTTACTCTCTTTATTGTAAATAATCCTTTGAGCAAAAACATGACTTTGGTTTTCTAAAGAATAAACGTCTATGCAAAAGTAAAGAAGGAGAAGCATTTTCGGTAAAAATTTATTTCTGACTGACCCGAAAACATGACACAAGTTTAATAGGTAGTATTTTTCAAGTGTTTCAATGTAAAGAAATGACCTAAATTTTATAATTTAAGAATTTATAATTTCTTTGCTGCAAGTAAGAGAGTCCCTCTTTTGCATCATCCTCGAAAAATTTAGATTTTTTTTTAATGTACATTTTTTATCATAAATTTCTTACAAATTCACACACGGCTAAGTCAAGGTGACCTAATATGGGTGAAAAAATTAACTAACAAAATTTGAAGTAAATTTAATTATTTATAATGACTACCATAATAAATAAAGAGAAATGTTAGGAGTACAAAATCTTTAACCAAGAGAGCCTTATTAAATTGATGTGTTTAGAGCACTAATAGCAGCTTCTCTACCATTTTTCTTAAATGTAAGAAATAAAACTATTTTTGCTTCCCTATAGAAAAACACATAACAATAGATATCTTTATATTTCTATATATCAATTAAATACTCTTTCTTTACTCTTATTTTATTTTATTTTATTCCTTTCATATGGATGAAAAATAAAAGTAGACATGGCGACACGTGAAGAGGATAGAGAGGAGAGAGAACAATTTTTTACAGTATAATAAAACATTGGGCAGCTACAGCATTTACAATGTTTCTCAACGCATTTGGAAATGTTGTAGCTACCCAAGGGTGTTGATTAAACTTAGGAAAATTGATGTAGGTGTATTTTTATGGTTTTTATGAAATTTTTCATAAACTTAAGGAATGGAATGAGCTATATGGAAGCTGTTGCTAGTACTCTAACTCATTCATTTATATTCGTTACATTTTTCTTAATTAATTATTTGGCAAGGCTCTCTTGGTAAAATATATATATATTTTTTGAAAGAATACTTCAGACTATCATATATTAATAATCAACTTTGTCCAAGGATACAAGATCATAGGGAAATCATATATCCACACTCTATTCTCCCTAAGGGAAAGAGCTAACTTAGCAAGACTATGAGCTAACTGATTATAACCGCAAACCAATAACCAATAATCGATAACCGCTAACCGATTTGGTAATTGGTTATTAAAAATTGCTAACTAACTAGGACGGTTGCGGTTAGCGATCTAGGAGTAAGAAAAGGCAATTATAACCAATAACCACCATTATTTATATATAATAATATAAATATATATTAAAATATTTATATTAATAAACTATTAAATAAAACATCCAAAATGACGTCGTTTTAGTGTTAAATATATAGATTTAGGATTTGTCTTTTTAATTCTTTTCATTTGAATTTGGATTAATGGATTTGGGCTATGTTGTTTTAGCCATGTTTTTGGAATATAATTTATTTCGCCATGTTTTATTGTTCATCTTTTTTGGAACATTTTAGTCTTAAACCCTTAAAATAAGATAAAAAAAAATAGCAAATTAAATGCCCAAAACACTTAAAAAGCCCAAAAATCCATTAAAAAAAAAAAGTTCTAACCGCGTGATTATTAGATTAAATAACTACTAATTGTCGATTATAAAATTACCAATAACCGCCGAGGTAGTTAAGGTTATTAAAAATCAATAACCATCCAAATCGGTTGCGGTTATAGTCAATAATCGACGATTACAACCATTTTAGTACGCCTAGCTACACTAAGTTCTACTCCCCTCCTTGCAGACAAGGCTTCGGCCATTGTTGGATCTTGAACATAACCTTTGTCTCACACAGCATAGCTATGGCCTCACCCCAACACTCCTTTACAATAATCTCAAAACCCAATCGTCTCTTTGTCTTGGTAAAAGATTTGGTACCCATAGAATTTCTCATAAATAAATAGACACAAATTTCCTCTAAATTGGTTTGGAGAAACTTTATTTCAACCTATTCTAATAAATGACAAGTGTTATTCAACATTTTTGAGTTTTTAAAAAATTATAGATAGAAATTTCCTTCCAAACCCAGTCTAAAGGAAATATTATCGAACTCATTTAAAATAGCGTCAAGTGTTTATAGATATTTAAAACGTGAATTAAATTTAGTTTAAATTAGTAAACTGCTATTAACAACATTAAAAATTTAATTTACATTTTAAATATTTATATACATTTAATACTATTTAAATAAATTAAAAAATATTTTTTTCAGACTAATTAGCAGAAAATTTAATATAATGCCCGAAAGTGGAAAAGAGATAGATTTCTCATAAATTAATACATGATATGACAGCCCACATTTAAGAATATAAAGAAAGCTCTAATAATTTGATGTGACTCATACATATTATTTACTATTTATAAAATAATAAATATATATATATATATATATATATACCTCTTTGTTATCTAACTAGAATTTCAAGTTAATTACCTAGTATACACCGATCAAGTCAAAGATTAATATGAACCTAAGCCAATAATAATTTTAAATTGGAAATTAGAAAATTAAGATTCTGAAAGGCAGGCCGGAGAGGTGCCAACCCCGCGGCCAATCTTTGATTAGATTAGTCCAAGGATTTGACTTGACGGTCACATATGACTACTGGCTGGGTTTGGCTGGTTGCAATGTGATGGAAATGTCAACCTACTACGGCTGAGCTACACTGTCACGCGCCCTCACCATAAAAATAGACCTACTACATGGCGGCTCACGGTAATCTACCACACCCTTATATTACCTCACCTCTGCGCGCAACGACTTTTGCTTTGAATCGTAGAGAGGAAAAATTAAACATGATTTTGACATCGCCGTCGCCGTCGTCGGACGTGTTCCATCTTCGTACGGCCTTTTTTATTTTTATTTTTTGTCTTTTAATAATGTTCTGATTTGGTGAACCATATAGCTGTCTTTTAATATTTTATGTCGAGTAATACTATAAATCTTCTTAAAGCCTTCTTATGATTTTTTTTTTTTTTTTTTGTCTTTTAATAATGATTTGGTCTGGTAAATCATATAGTTGTCTTTAAATATCTTATGTCAAGTAATGTTATAAATCTTTTTAGAGTCATCTTAAATGTAATGTGATTTTTAAAATTACCAATAGATCAAAAGTCAATAAATTAAATCTTAAATTCAATAATAATTTTAAAAGATACATCACATTTAGGATGACTCTAGAAATACTTTGAAAAGTCTTATAACATTACTCATCTTGTATTCATCTCCGAGTATTGAGATATTTTGTTGTTTTTTTTGTTGGCATCAAACCATTCAAAACATGTCAAAATATCTAGCTAATGTTTATGTATGTACAACAACCTCCATGGATCCCTTTTATATTACACAATTATTAAGATCAATGGTTATAATAACCCTTTTCTTTGGCTTTATTTACTTACTAATTTTGGTATGGGTTGTGTGGCCGGTCGAGTTGATGACACGTGAACCGGGTTGCTCAGTTAGATCCGTCAAGATCGCCAAGATCGACGCACCATGCACCCTCACGAGCCACCCAAGTATTATTCTTTGCATTGGTTTAGGCAATGGCAGAGCCAGACAATTCATATTAGATGTGTTACTAAAATTTTTTTAGCGTTCTAAAAATTTTTTCCACCTAAAAATTTAAAATTCACACAAAAATCAAGGTTAACTGTATAAAATTAACCCTAAATTCATTTTAAGGGAACAAAGGATGCAAAACCCACATTATACCAAATCTTGGACATTTACTCTTACAAGTTACAAATGCAATTCATCAATGATTATGGCTTGGAGTTGGAGTTGAGAGTCAAAGAGAGAGAGAGAGAGAAGAGAAAGGAAGACAGGTCAGAGAAGAAGCGTGAGAAAGGTTGGAAAAAAGAAACAATTTTTTTAATAGATTGAAGGGGGGGGGAAGATTATTATTAATTTTTTTAAAAAAAAAAATTATGGGGGTGCTGCATCGTGCCAACAAGTAGCCACATAGCAAGAAAAAAGAAAAAGAAAAAGAAAATTAAATCATTGGAACCAACATGGCCCCGCCATCGGCAGGGATAGATCCGTAGGGGGGACAGGGACAGCGATGGCCTTTCCCCAATCCCCACCACCACCCCCACCCCACCAAAAAAAAAAGTAGGTGTAAAAAAGAAAACAAAATAAAAAAAAAAATTAGGGGTCATAGTTCTATCCCAAAAAAAATTTTATATATCTTGGTCCCTCTTCATCTAATTTTCTAAATCCGTTTTTGGTCACTGGGTTCAGGTGCCCACAGACCAGTAACTATTCAATGCATTTAATGCACACATTAATAGTATATATGTAGAAATTTGCGTGACAAAGAATCTATTTACGGGAATAAGTTTAGCAAATAATTTATTTTATGGATCAAACCTAACATATAACCGAAAATGAAGTGAGAGGATTTATTTTATAGTTGATATCAGAATGGGCTTGGATCCACTGGGCCAATCATTACCTTCCTTTTCTATCCTATTTATTCTGAAATAAAATATTAAAAAAATTACTGTTCTTATGCTGGTGGTGCTGCATGCATTACGAAACCTAACATATAACCGTTTTCGACGACCCGAACTTGAACCCATTTAGTATGTGTCGGAAAGTCCAATATTCATTTTATGGGGCTCTCAGTTGGATTCTTCCGGTCCAATGGGTGCATGGTTTTGAGGCTTAAGGCTGGCCTAATTAGAATTACCAGGCTCCCCATGAATTTGCCCATGCATAATATCCTCAACAGATTTGACCCAAAACCAAATGCCAATGACCCACAACAATGGGCTTGTGACTTGTGAGGGAAGCACTTTTACTAATGTAAAAATTGAAGAAGAAGAAAAAAAAAAACAGAACATGGAACATGGACACAAAGCATCTTAATTTATAGGAAGAGGAGCACCATTCCACTCTTTCAGACAATCCAGCATAGGATCATTTAACTTCCCTGCACACATTGCTGAGAATACCTTGTCGAAATCTTCACCCGGTGATCGAACTTCCTCACCAGTCAGCAAACATGTTCCCAGTTCTTCTCTCACAAACTTGTATAATGGGTAGGATCTGCACTTCTTAATCAGGTTCGGGATTCCCGGGTTTCCATTCTCCAACTCGGTTCTAGCACTCTCTACTTCTTTTGGCAAAAGGGCCTTAAGCTCCTCCTCGAAGGATCCAATCTTTTGAAAAATGGATGTGCTCAAGTTCCTCTCTTTGTCGCCGTTGTTCAGCGCGTGCTCCAGTAGAACTTGCCTTAGCTTCTGCATTAATGGATACGTTGTGTTGCAGGGATCATCAATGTAAGCAAAAACGTGCTCTCGGTCCACAACTTTGAGCAAGTCTTCTTCACAGAAACTGGATGGGTGAAGCTCGCCATTAGAGCCCGTGGTTAGGACTCTCTTGGCCACCTGACTCACTGTATTCTTAACTGTGTTCTTCAGGTTCTCCTCCAAATGCCTCAGATCAATTGCTTGACATAATGCAACTAAGAAAGTAGATGACATGAGCTTCAAAATGTCCACGGCCTCGGCTGTCTTTCTTGACGAAATGAACCCCAAGGAGTTCACATCTTGGTTATGTTGCTCAGCACTTTGGACATGATTGGTGACAGGATTGGCTAGGAATTGGAGTTCGGAGCAATAAGATGCCATGGCAATTTCTGCACCTTTGAACCCATAATCCAGGCTTGGATTGCGGCTTGCTGAGAGATTTGAAGGCAACCCATTGTTGTAAAAATCATTTACAAGCTCGGAAATTTGAGCAAACATCAATTTTCCAATTGAAGCAATGGCTAGGCGGGTGTTATCCATAGAAACACCAACTGGGGTCCCTTGGAAATTCCCACCATATAAAGCCTTATTCCTCGACACATCAATCAATGGGTTATCATTCACTGAGTTAATCTCCCGCTCAATCATTTTGGTTGATGTCCTGATCACTTCAATCTGTGGGCCTAGCCATTGGGGAGAGGTGCGGAGGGCGTACATGTCTTTTTTAGGCTTCTGAAGGGGATTGGTATCTTGCAACTTTTGAGCTGCTTCAACATAAGCACTTCCATCCAAAATGTGCTCCATTATAGCCGCTGCCTCTATTTGGCCGGGGTGGTGCTTCAATTTATGTATCAAGTGGTCCGTAAATTCGGGCTTTCCCAGCATGACTTCAGCAAAAATTGCAGATAAGATTTCGGAAAGAAGTGCTTGAATGTTGGCCTCAAAAAGAACCGTGGAAGCTAGACCGGACCCAACTGTAGTGCCGTTCACTAGCGCTAGACCCTCTTTGGGTTGTAACTCAAAAAACCCACCATTGATTCCAGCTAGCTGGAATGCCTTGGTGGCGTCAAGGAACTCCCCGTCGGGTCCCACGGCCTTGGAATTGGGCCTGCCGGTCAAAAGCCCAGCTATATAGGAGAGAGGAACCAGGTCGCCGGATGCAGTGATTGTTCCCCGGAGTGGCAAGCATGGAGTGATGTTGTGGTTGAGTAACCTGGAAATGGCTTCCATGATTTCAAATCTAATGCCTGAGTAGCCTTGGAGGAGGGTGTTGATCCTCACCAGCATGGCCGCCCTTGTCGTTGAATCAGGTAATGTGTGGCAAGATTCAGTGCCATTGCCAAAGATTCCAACATTCAAGAATCTGGTGCAACAAAAAGTCCCATGAAAACATATTCCCAAACATTTGTAGTTCATGAACATACATGATTCAAATGATTCATTATCACTTTGTAGGGAATTTTCATATTATTAATTGGTTTGACTTGCATTGCTGACTGCTGAGTTATACTGACCACTTTAAGATTTCATTTGTTTCTTAATCTTACATCCAATTATTACAAAGAAGCTAAATATGTGAGAGCATTAAAAACAAGAAACTATTATGCTGCATGTTCGAGCTACGACTATTTTACAACTTATTGGCACGTGTCAATCATAAATTGAAAAATGTTAAAAAAATAAAATAAAAATTAGTGGTTGACATGTTCTAATCAATAACTAAATAATAAATGTAATTATGTGTTATAATGTTAACATATAATAGAATATTATAATTTTTTTTTTGGAGCTACTTTTATGGAAATTTTGTCGTCCAAATAATACATTTTATTCCACTTTAGTTAATAAATATTTATTAAAAAATCAGAGTTAATATTAATACGTGCAAATTAATATGCAATTGAAATTAGACCAAGACCAACACATATGCAAAAGTTTTAGGGAAAACTTCATTTTAGACTTTTGAACTTCTATGCAATTTGATAAACCTCACTCGAACTTTAAAATCTCTCAATTTGACCATTGAATTTTCAATTGTGATTAATTTGAATCTCTCCATCAATTTTTGCCAAAAATGACAAAATTACCCTTCAATTTTTTTTTAATAAAAAAATTTTGAAAAAAAAGGGTCACAAGGTGGCCAAACCGTGGGTCACCTTGTATTTATTTTTTTAATAACATTGTTTTAAAAAAAAAAATTGAAATTAAGGGTAAATTTGAAATTTTATATAAAAAAAAAAATTAGGGGTATAAACGTCATTGTATCACTTCTAACATTTAAAATTTGACAAAGGGGTTCAAATTGATTGCTATTAAAAGTTCAGAGGTTCAAATTGAGAGATTTAAAGTTTTGAGGAGTTTATCAAATCGTGTGAGAGTTTAGGAATTTAAAGTGAAGTTTTTCCAAAGTTTTATCTAGCTAGCTAGATACTTAATATAATTAATTACCTAATGAGCTCGTTTTGAAGGGCACCACCCTGCGTGGTTCTCTTATGTGAGGATGCACCAAAACCAGCGGTGAGGGCATTACTCTCCACCACCCAGTCACTGCTGGCCTTGACTCCTGCTCGAGCCGCCTCGGAGAGCTCCACCTGGACCACGGCAGCATCGCCGCCACGGGCTGCGACGGCGGCCACCTGAGATATGGTGAGGATCTCAACTCCTAGCCGGACCACCGGCTTTCGGTACTCCTCTACCATGCGCTTCACCTCATCAAGGTGACTACCTTTCATTGACTCTGCAGCCACTCCCCAGTTCAACGGATCACTACCAGTAATACTGCAGATCTTCATTTCACGTACAGAAAAGTAAAGGAGTATGAATATTGGAAAGAAATGGAAACAGAATGGAAATTTTGAAGCTGGAGAAGGAAAATATTCCTGAGATGGCTCACCCAAAACTGAGTTCTTTATAGGTATGAAAATGCTTCACCAACCTTGTTTTTTACTGAGTCTTATACTAAAGCTGTATGGTTTTTAAAGCACTTCTAACTTTAAAGGCTTATAAGTCATAATCCATTTCATGGATTTTCTATTGATGAAGTGAGACTTGAGTCCTTTTTTTTTTTTTTTGTAATATGAAGAGAGGAATAAGGAAAATTACAAGATAAAAGTAATAAGGATAATTTCACTAACCTCCCTTAAACTTTGGCCATTTTTTCAAACACTTCAATATTCAAAATCTCATATCTAAACTTTAAAAATTATTTCATCATCCGCATAAATTAGACACAAATTTTTTAAAAGAAAATACTTGTTTTTATTTTTTAAAAAAATAAAAAAATATCTGGAAGTTGGAATTTTATACAAAAGTCACCGTCTAAAATTCACTATTTAAAATGTCAACTTCCAAAATGTTTTTTTATTTTTTTAAAAAAAGAAAAACAAGGGTATTTTGGTCTTTTTTTGAAATTTTGTGCCCTAATTTGTACGGATGGGGGTAAGTGAGAATTTTTGAAAGTTCAAGGGGGGTAAGTGAGTTTTTAAATATTATGAGGGTGTTTGAAAAAATGGCCAAAGTTTGAGGAGGGTTACTGAAATTAACCCAAAGTAATAATAATAAATCGCCGCCATTCATTTACAAATGTACGGCCAAGATCATGCCATGTGATCGATAAAATAAATAAATAAAGCTTAACAAGTCATGGTCACCACTCCCATCCAGCACTATTTTTCTTTCCTTTTACTTTTCAAAATTGCCTCACAAATCCTTTAATAATTTTGAAAGGAACGTATGAGGATGAGAGAAAGATCGCGGAAGGATGTATCATGTATTTCGTGTCTCATTTTATAAAGTTGAAATTGCCCAATGTCTATTAAGGGCAAATCAGTCTATCAACATTCTTATTTTGATTTACAAATGTACGGCCAAGATCATGCCATGTGACCGATAAAATAAATAAATAAAGCTTAACAAGTCATGGTCACCACCCCCATCCAGCATTATTTTTCTTTCCGTTTACTTTTCAAAATTGCCTCACAAATCCTTAGATGATTTTGAAAGGTATAAGGATGAGAGAAAGATCAGGGAAGGATGTATATCATGTCTCATTTTATAAAGTAGAAATTGCCCAATGTCTATTAAGAACAAGTCGCGTCTATTGGCATTCATATTATGGCTTGTTTGATAATGGTTTTTAGAGTGTATTTTTGTACTTTTTGATTGTGATATGTCATAAAAATAAAAGTTGTTCAGAGTCTTTTGTATTTGAAGTTGTTTGTTAGTACTTTTATTTTTTTTCTTCTACAAATAAGATTTTTTTAAAAAAATATATATATATCAAACCAACATGGTATATATTGAAGTCTTTTCACATGACCCGCAACTAAGAACCATTGAATTGATCCCAAATAAGATATGGTATTTTTCACCTACCGACTTTATAAGAACTGTATATCCTTTCACTTGCCCGCAACTAATAACCATTGAATTTATCCAAAATACCTACCGACTTTATGAGAACCATTGAGGTTAATCAATAATATTTTTTAGCATTTATGTCAAAATAAATAGTGAAACTTCAGTTTATTTCCCCAAACTTTTAGTTGATTTTACAAACCTTCCTGAACTTTCAAAACTCTTACTTAAGCCCCCTAAACTTTAATTTGCTCTCACTTAGAACCATTCATGTTAAAACTACAGGTTTTGGGTTCCAAAATTCAACACACACCCAATCCAAAACGACACCATTTTGGACATTAAAACTAACAGATGATGGTTCAAGGTGAGAGCAAATCAAAGTTCATGGGTTTAAGTGAGAGTTTTGAAAATTCATAAAGGGGTTTATATAATTAGCTGGAAATTCGGGGTGGGGGGACAAACTAAATTTTCCCCAAATAAATATTATAAAAAAGGAAATTGTCAAATTTGATCAAAACTACTCTACCTACCAAGTTCGTAAGAATATCATTAATTTCTTCTATTTTAAGTTGGAGGAAGGGGTAGTTTTGACCGAATCCGTTGATAGAAAAAAGGATGGGCAATCTTTGATACGATCTGATAATTTAACACAAACTCAACACGAAATTAACAAGTCATGATTGAGATTTGACCATTTTAATTAAATAAATTGAATAAAAATTAACATATATAATCTTATATTTATGTGACATGTCCACACATACGTGAATTGTCACCATAGTTCTCAAATGGCTTAATAAACCCATTAAAAATGCACTTAAACTGGGTCAAAAATCGTTTGTTCGGGTTTTTGGGCTCCCAATTTTGTTCCTAGAGTGCATGGTATTGAGGGCTCTGCAAGCTAAATAGCACTAACAAAACCAAATGCTATGACCCACGAATGAAACCCGGCCCATTTATAGTAGCATCGAGCTCATAAAAGAAAAGTTTGAACCCAAGGGGGTTTTAATTAATAAGCACAGGCAAGCCTAGAAAATTAGGATTCTGTCCAATTTTATTTGAAATCCAGTTAATTATAATGCAGAGATATTTTTGTAATCTTAAAAAGGTAAAAAGATAAAAATTTTCCTTCACTATAACTAACTGGATATTCTCCAATTCAAATATAAAATGAAAATGATCATGTTCCCGGCCTAAAATATTGAACCTACCAAGCTTCGAAATTATGTACATGGCGTAAAGGTATTCCATAAGCTGGTTCTGGACTGCCAATCAACCTTTTTTTTTTTATATATTTACGGTTTTTTGTAGGAATAATTTTAGAAGGTGGAGTATTCTAAGAAATTTGATTGAATTACAATGAATAAATTTGGTCATTCTTGTTTTGTTACCGAACAAAGGAATAAGAATGACCATTCCATTTTAGCCTTTTCTATTCTTAATGTAAAAGCAAATTTTTGCACGATCAAACCGGACATTGGGTTATCTACAAACCGAGGAGAAAATCACCAGAATGGCAAAAGGGAGGCAGTGAGCCTTCTTTATAATAGACTTTCTGTGACAATTGTTTTATTGTCAAGTGATGAGCTTGTGACTGTACAATAATTGTATGTAAGCTAAAATTGAGGCTGCCACATTATATATATAACTGGCATCTCATAAGTAAATTTGAATGTCAATGGTTTTAAGGATACATTAAAAGAAAGAAAGAAAGAAAAAAAAGTTTATTAAGAATAAGATGTAATTGGTTAATCCTGTCTGGGCTAATATTAGAACAAGCTATGACCTTTCCCAAAAGCATCCTAAATTTCTTTTATCATTTGTCAGATATCATCTTATTTGAAGTACTCAATTTTCTAATTTTCTTGAAACATTTCTCTACATATATATATCACCGTCCCACAAACATCCTAAGAACATTTCATATCGAATTCATTTATTTCATTTTCCAAGAAAATGACGTACTTTATGATGTTTGTTCATGATTATAAATATTATATGGAAATGAGTTTTCGTTTAAAAGTGAGTATTTTGAGTTGCTTGTTGATATATTTATTTTGATAAACAAAAACAAAAGAGTTAACATAAATGGCAGCCCATTTTCTAGAATTGTAATTTAAGATTTAAATATATAGAGAGCTAAACTCGCCCCAATAAAAAATAAATAAATAAATAATAAAAGAAACCATGTCTTTGGATGGCAAGAAAACTAGTACTAGTAGGCACCGGAAATTCAAGAATTTACGTAATTTTATAATTGTGAATCCTGGAAATAATTTGCCATACTCTTAAATTAATGTAATAATTTCAGAATGACTTTGTTTATATTCATGAGAAGATTGACTTTATTGTTGCCCAAATTCGACGGAAAACGTCATCAATGATTCAATCCATAATAACCTTTTATAGCAAATAAAAATAAAATAAAAAGTCGCCCGCCCTAGAGAGAACCTCTTACCTGTCTCCTTCCTCCCTCCCCGGTCCCCCTCACATTTCTTTTACTTTTATGAACTTGTTTTTTCTGCTTTGTCTCTTGTTATTTGTCCCCATCACTGATTTCAGCAACAGTCACGTCATTTCCTCTACCTTGTTGACTTGTTGCCATCATCCGATCTTCTCCTTTCTTTTTTTTTTTTTTTTTTTTTTTTTTTGGCTTGGGCTTGGCTTGCCAGCCAACGACGCGTCTCTCCCCCACCTTCTCCGATCTCTTTATCATATGTTACCACCCTCTTTGTCGCAACACTGCCACCACACGCATGGCCTACACGCTTTGATGTGGGAGCTGCACACGCGCAATTGTTGCTTCGCCTCTACTTATGCTATTATCTCTGGTTTTGTGATTTTTCTGTATTTTAATTTGTTTTTGCAATTTCTTTATAACTTGTTTGAATAAGGATTGTCTAAAAAACCCTTGGGTTGTAAATATAAAATGTTACTTGGCTTTCGGGTTAAGGATGATGAGTTTCGACACTAAGTTTTATGCTCCCAAGGCAGAGGAATATGAATATGGACCCAATTTATTGTTATAACCGAAGATTAATCATAATTTAACGGATATTGATGTCATAAATGTCTTCAATGTCAAATTATTACATATGTATCTATGATTTGTAACCTTATAATTTTAGATATGATTTTCTAAAAGTTTTTGTTGTATGATGTAAGAGCTTTACGCTCTTGATCCTTTAGACTGTAATGAATAACCTTCTATAGCACTTGGTTTAGAAGAAAAATAAATAAATATATAAAAATCCTTGACATGAACCATCACTATTAAAGTATTATTTTGGCTCCATTTGAATTTGTAATTTCGAAATGTGGTTTAGTTTAAATTAGCACTTTGAAACACAATTAAGCGTTTGATACAATCGCAATTTGGTTTTTAAAACCGCGCTTTCTAAAAAATGAACATATTTGCTAGTAATTTAAAAACGTAGGTTTTTCCCCATTTTTAAAATCTATTTTTTTTTTTAAAAAAAAAAAAGCACATAGTTTCAAATGGTACACGCATTTTATGCAATTTAGTTTAAATTCACACTTTTAATCACAAAGCCAATGCATTCCTTAATATTTAATTAAATTCAAGTGAGAGACAAGAAGAATGTGTACGTAATCTTTTTGTACAATAAAAAATTAATTATTCAATTAAAAAAATGATTTGTATGGTAATCCCAACCTATCGTTTTCGGCAATAGCAGCTAACTGCAAATGCATCCAAATCAAAATTGAAAACTCAGCGTTTGTCTAATTTTCAAGACAAACGCCAAAAAATTCTTGCTTCAATTCCAAAACTTTCCACCCAATTATGATGACTTGATCAGCCAATGCAATCAGCAAATCCGTCTATCTAAAGGTGCCGAGAACGCGTTTTTTACTTTTCCTCAAGAATCGTAATGTTAGAAATCACAATTTTATCTCATTATTAACTTACCATTATAGGTCAATGCTTTCTCCACTCACCTCTCGGAGGAACCCAATTGTCTCCTTTTTTTTCTTTTTTATAATGTTTTTGATTTGTTGATAATAGTATTTGGTATTGTCTAATGTCATGATTTTGTTCAACTGAATATTATATTATATGACATTAGAGTAATATGTGTGTGGGTGTTGGGTATAATATAAAAAACCAATTAATGGTGTACTATTGCTGTCTTTCATTGGGTTACGTAGCTGTAATTTATTCTAGTTGTCTATTTTTATAAATTATTTTAATGTGCATCATATTGCGGCTTATTGCCTTGTAAGAGGGCTTTTTTGGCTTCTACTTAAGAGTTAAGCAATCCAATTTGCATACAGCGTGACAAGCAAATAAATTTCCTATTTGTTTGAATTTGCGTTATAAATATTAAAAAAGTATTTTTAATACCTAAAACGTTATGCCAAACAAAAGTTAGTATGTTTGGCAAAAAAAAAAATTATAATAGTACTTATTTGACTTTTTTATTCTAAAAATAGCCAAAAACATGCTAGAAGTCAATATTTTTATCATATTTGGCTCATATTCTCTTACAATTATCCATTAGATTTGTATACTTATGTAGATTCCACCTAAGTCCATATATCTAATGGTTAATTTATTAAATTTATATAAGAAAATAAGTCAAATATGAAAAACTTATTAATCTATAATATTTCTCTTTGCAAAAAAACTTTTTTTTTCTTCATTTAAAAGCTTTAATTTTCAAACATAATCTCAAACATTTTTTAAATTTTAAGTACTCCTACACTTATGTCTCTATAAAATGATACGTGTCCTTTAAAAATATGAAAATTATGTACTTATCGAGAACAAATGGTGAATGGATCCTTTGAATTCCAAAACTTCCTTCCTAAGTATGATTAGTTGAGCGACTGCAATTGGTAAACTTATCTAGATGTGCCAAGTGGTTCTTTTCAACAATGCAAGCAAGCAAAGAATTTTAAATAAGAATTTTCCCGTTGTCCAAAAGAACACGATTAATGACAGTTTAATCACGTTAAAAATAAAGTAATATTGGTGGGTCTTCGCATTAATTGTCCGAGAATATATAGAGTGAGATCGGTTTTAGCAGTATCCGAGGTGTTTACACAAATCTATCCTCAGACTAAGCAAAACACGTTCTCGAATCCCATTGGGCAATCCCATATTTTAGTCACATCACATGGGCGCGTGTAGCATTGAATAACACGGCAAAACGACGTCGCCAGTTGAGTTTTCCCTTTCCCCAGGCTCACCCTCCCTCCCTCCCGCCTTGGAAGATACAACCGTTTTATCTGTCGTCTGTTGTCTGTTTGGACTTCCTATGTAATGTTATTCTCTTTTTCTTAAGCCAACTTCTTTTTTTTTTTTTTGACATACGCAAGAGGGAGGATTTATTTTGTATTTTTGTATTATTCTTCAGTTTATTTATTAAAACAAAACTTTTTATTTTTTATTTTAAATAATGCTAATTAATGTGGCATATAAGATACGTACGTTAAGTAAATATAATTAATTTAGTCATAGAATTTTATAATTTATAAAATGACCTCATAATTTAGAATAGTTTAATCTGATAATTAAGCACTTGGATTTTCTAGTAATTTGGGTTGGCCAAAGCATTGCTGGAACAGCTCAGCCAGAGATGATGACTATAAATACTGAGCAGGAAGGCTTTTCATTCTTACGAAGCAATTTAAAAAAACGTGCACTGTTTTGGCGGTTTTTCATTGGATTTTATTTGTTACGTTTCCAAGTAAGTTTGTTTTTATTATCTTTATTTTCTTATTGCCAATCTTCTGTTGCAAAATCATCTTCGTTTTCTTTCTCAAGATCACTTCATGTTCTTGACTCCTTCTTGACTTTTCTTACGTTGATTCTATATATATATATATATATATATATATATATATATCAGTTGCCGTAGTTTGTTTCTTGGAGCATTACCAAATGGGATTTCTCGGCACTTTGTTGGGAATTCTTGGTTTTGGTATTGGGATTCTTTTTGGGCTCTTGGTGGGTTCTTCTCTTCATCTACTCTGAACCCAAAGATGTGGAGGTAATATATATAAATAATATCTATTTTAGCTACTTATTTAGTTTTTGTTTGGAACATGCATATAATAAATTAAGCATTTAACTCCACTGGCTTTATTTTTATGATCGAAGAATCTGCAGCAAACTTATTAATCTCTCTTTGATGTTTCACCTGCTCATGAAACTTAATGAACTGGGTATTGCAAATATTGGGAAAATCCAAATTTTGCCCGCCAGTTAGCCTTTGTTAGGACTTGGAATTTTAGCTTCTTCTTCTTCTTCTTCTTTGATAATGGACCACATTCATAATTTCGTACTAAGCATTGAATTTTTGGAGTCAATATATTTGAATATGAATCTTCTACTTTGTAATAATCGTCCGTTTCTTTGTTTGTTTAATCTTTTTTTTTTTTTTTCTGAAAAGTAGTTTTAGAGTGGCACTTTGTTCAAATCTGATTTGTCTTGACCTTCTAGTCCTTTGTGTTAAATTAATAGTCAAGGAAATATCTTTGAAATTGTTTATGCTGCCGTCAGATCAGTCAAACGGTTGATTGATCACGGTTAATCGGATAATTCATATGGCTCTTGTTGGAGACAAAAGATCCTCATGAAAAGTCCATAAATTGTGCCTCATTGGAACCCCTAATTTCAACTCTTTGATGAAACTTTGATAACACGTAATAAAAACAAATATTATCATGTCAAAATCCAGATGTAATTACATTAATCTGTCTGTTTAGAGTGCATTTGATTTTCTCAATGAAATGAAATGATTCCATTTTGTGTTCCATTTCTTTCTTTCTTTTCTTTTTTCATTGATTTTCTCATGTTACTTAATGTTGCAGGATCTAGTTATCCGGCCACTTCATGATTTAGATTCAAGTGCTTTGCAAGAAATTCTTCCTGAAATTCCTCTATGGGTGAAGAATCCTGATTATGATCGAGTTAGTACTGCCTTACAGTCTTAGAAATCCTATTCTTCTCTCTCTGTTGTTCTTAAAATCAAATAAATATCATTTTGTTGATTGTATACACAACTGTGCAGGTAGACTGGTTAAATAAGTTTATCTCTGATATGTGGCCTTACCTTGACAAGGTAATGTCCTCCCTCATAATCTGTTTACCTCTTTGTTAGAGCCTGTGACTGAGTATTTTTAATTGTCTAGGCTATTTGTAGTATGATTAGGAGCATGGCACAACCTATATTTGCAGAGTACATTGGGAAATATCAAATTAAAGCGATTGATTTTGAGACTCTTAGTCTTGGAACTCTTCCTCCTGTAATATATGGTGAGAAAATTCCACAATTAAATATTTATATGCATTGTGCATTGATAAAACAGTTGTTTTATTGTTCATTTTGATTCATTTTACGACTTTTGTAGGTCTTAAAGTGTTTGAGACAAATGAGAAGGAACTGGTCATGGAACCAACACTCAGATGGGTTGGCAATCCTAATATAGTTTTGGGATTGAAACTATTCTCTCTACAGATTACAGTTCAGGTCAGAAGAGCCCAAAGACACTTCTCAACAGAGAAATGCGTGTGTGTGTGTGTTTTTGTTGTTATTTTTCAGAAGTTTGGCTATGATTCTTTTCAGTTGGTGGATTTACAAATATTTGCTGCACCACGGATAACTTTGAAGCCTCTTGTCCCTACCTTTCCATGTTTTGCAAGCATTGTGGTATCTTTGATGGAGAAGGTAAGTGGAACACTTTGGAAATTGAGTTTTTTTTTTTTTTTTTCTTTGATTTTTTTATCTAAAGGTGAATAGATATTATTGCTTTTTACTGAGGTTAAATGATTAGAATTGTTCTGGTATGAAGATTTATCTATATTATCTGCAGCCTCATGTAGATTTTGGAATGAAGATATTGGGAGGGGACATAATGTCCATACCTGGCCTCTATAGATTTGTTCAGGTGCTGCACTAGTAAGTCTCCTACTAGTAGTAGTTGATTGTTGATATAATTGTCTGAAATTGGATCTAAATTGCCTAACTATTCAAGGTACTTGCAGGAGACTATTAAGAAACAAATTGCAAGCCTCTATCTCTGGCCAAGTAGTCTTGAAATTCCTGTTCTTGATGGTTCAACGTGAGTTTATAGAGATGACAAAGTATGCTTGATTACATTCAGTCATTTAATATCTTGGTCGAGTGTTTAGTCACCATGTTTGTCAAAATGTCTTTCAATGACCTGCTTGTTGTTCCAAGTGATAAAAAGTAGAAGTAACAACAATAATTTATCCTTAATCTTTCTTTTCTGATAATTTTGTTGTCTTTCAATAGATTGGCAATCAAGAAGCCTGTGGGGATCCTACATGTGAACGTTATTCGAGCAAGAAACCTCTTGAAGATGGACATATTGGGAACATCTGATCCTTATGTCAAACTCAGCTTGACTGGAGACAGCCTTCCTGCAAAGAAAACCACTATCAAGAAGAACAACTTGAATCCTGAGTGGCATGAGAAGTTCAAGCTTATTGTGAAGGACCCCCAGACTCAAGTTCTTCGATTTGAAGTCTATGACTGGGACAAGGTTTTTCCATGTTTCTCTGTTCGATTTCTTAGAAAATTGGGGAAAAAAATTGGAGTTGAGCCTAGTTGAGCTTTGCATTCGTGATGAGGATTCAGGTTGAGACTTCAAATATTTTTCTTCGTTCTTTGTGTTCTTCGCAGGTTGGTGGACATGATGTGCTGGGAATGCAGTTAGTTCCCCTGAAACTGCTTACAACCTATGAGACAAAGGAATTTAAGCTTGAATTGGTCAAGAACACAAACAATAATAGTCCTCAAAACCCTAAGAAGAGGGGGCACATTGAGGTGGAGCTGACTTTTGTTCCTTTCAAAAAAGACAGTTGTAAGTTTAGTGAGCCATTGGATAGCTATGAGAGAAAGGAAAGTGGAGTTAGTAGGGCATCTGACAATGAAGTAGAGGGTGGAGCAGGTTTACTTTCTGTTATTGTCCAAGGAGCAGAGGATGTAGAGGGGGAGCGCCACAATAATCCTTATGCCTTGGTCCTCTTTAGAGGAGAAAGGAAGAAAACAAAGGTGAGATTTTTGTAAGTTGTGTCTAGATCGATACCTAGTCATTGTCCATGTTCTTGTAATCACAATTTCTGCAGTTATTTGAATGAACTGTTGCATGTTTTGGTTTGTTTAGATGATAGGAAGAACTCGTGACCCAATTTGGGATGAAGAATTCCAGTTTATGCTGGAGGAGCCTCCTCTGCATGAGAAGATCTATGTTGAGGTTATGAGCAAGAGAAGAGGCATCAGTTTTCTGTCAAAGGTATCATCAAAACATCTTTTTTCTGGTCTTTCTGCAGAAGTTCTTTCCAGCATTAAAATTATGTATCTTCATTGTATAGGAATCCTTGGGACATGTGGAGATTAACCTGACTGATGTTGTGCACAATGGGCGCATCAATGAGAAGTACCATCTAATCAATTCCAAGAATGGTGTGATACATGTTGAGATAGGGTGGAGGACAATTTGAGACTCAGGACAAGAACATCATGTGTTTTAACTTCTTGTCTTTAGTCTCAACTGAGTGTGAAATTGTGTTACAGGCATACAGGACTACTTTTTTTTTTTCTTCCTCTTATAATGAAAGTTTATGCATTTGGCAATGCAATTTTGCAGTCCAAAAGTACGACTCTAAATCAAATCATAGAAAATGTCTTTTGACAGTGCGTTTTCTAAAAAACAAGTCGAGGTCTTACGTATAGCTAATTTAACAAGTCCATCTAATTTTATGTTGAGGATTGACTCATTTATTAAACAAACCAAATTTGAATCAGATTTACACGAGCAAGGATCGAGCGGGTTGTGATCTTGATCCACAATGTATCCTCAAAAGAAGTTATATGGTGGATACCTTGTGATTTTCTTGGGCCACATTACAAGCAGACTTGCCAAGGCCCAAGGAGAGAAAACTAGAAGCTAACAAATATGTGAATTTGGATCAATTTTATTGTATGAACTTCAATCAAATATCAAAATCCACTTGTATGATGGGATTTACTGAGTATATTTGAAATATGAAATTTTTCAGAGTATATTTCAATCCAAAACACTTGATCAATCATCGAAGAAACTGTTTGTACAAACTTTTTTAGATATTAAAAAAGAAAAAAAAAACAAAACAAAAAAAAAAAGCAAGAAAGAGACATGCACGTACATAATGTCGGACGTGATATTAAACATATGACCCCACTGGATGAATGGATTAGGTCTGACTTACCCATAATCAACATAGTGATGAGAGTAATGCTATATTATATACTATACGAATATTTCATAATTATCTTATTATCTTAGCGTGACATTTCAATTTCAATTAATTAATTTTTTTTAAATAATTGTTGATTCAATGATAGATTGACACTATTATGCCGGAAATATTTGTTGTGGGTCGTGCTTCACCACAAGCAGCTATAGCAGATCCGTTTAGAGATTAGAACTCTGTTCTAGGTATATTCTTCTTCCAATTCAATTCAGAAAAATAATATATGCCTTTTAGTATATGAGAAATACTCTTTTTTTTTTTTTAATAGCATGTGAGATACACTTCACACTTTTTTTAATAAAATTTCTTTTAACTTTGTCTTTACTATTAAAACAACATATAATTTTTCACATGCTCAAGGGGTACACGTCATTTTCATAGATTAGGTTGGACAAAATTCCTTAAACCCAGTTTGAAAAAAAATTAATTAATTACTTTTTAGTACCTAGGTTTTCATGTTTTTATTTTTTTATTTTTACTTAGGTTTCAATTAGTATCACAAATAGTATTTGACTTATGAGTAAATATCAATTTAGTACCGCTGTTACTATTCTGTCAATCAAACTAGCAAACTGTCATGAAGGTGATTTCAGCCACCCCTACAGCCGATCCACTCCGATGGCCAAAAAAAGATTGCTGAAATCACCCAAAAGCCTACCCTATTCAAAATGGCTATAAAAAATATATGCTCTAAAACCAAATATTAACTTTAATAGATTATGTAATTCCTCCGACACACAAATATACATAAATATAGTTTTTTTTTTTAAAAAAAAAAGAAGATAAATAAAAGAAAAAAGCAAAGCAAAAGTAAGAAAGAGAGATTAGAGACGAGGTGCATATGCACAAAATTAGATATGATGTTAATGAAACATATCTCATATGGACCCCACCAGACGCATGGATTAGGTTTGACTTGCAGATGATGGATGCATGTGACATCATAATTAACAAAAGCTACTGCCTACTTATTTGTTGGATGTTGCATGGCTTAAACTTTAAAGTGCTTCAATTTCAAACATCTTTAATTTGCACGAATAATATTGTGAAATAATGCTACAACTTTTTCATTATATTATTTAATATAATATATAAATAAATATAATGTTCTTGGGATAATCTCTATCTCCATTCTCCACCAAGATTGATTCTCTACACACTATCTTCCTCCTTCTTTTTTTTTCTTCTTTTCATTTTGCATGCCCCATTTATTTAAGATAATATATATTGATGCTTTTGTTTGATAATTTTTTTTTTCTTTTCTTCTTTTTAAAACATATATTGGTTTAAAAGAATTAGGATCTCTCCATTTCATTTGAATTGGATAATCGGTTAATTATAGTAAAATAGTATTTTATTTATTCAAAAATTAAAAAGATAAAAATACTCTTATGTTACAACTAACGAATAAATTCCAATAAACCAGAGAGATCGTGTTCCGGTTTAAAAGGGAGAGGAGGGTAATTAATTAATTAATAAAGTAGTTAATTAATGGAGTACAGTGAGATGTAAGTGCATGACATCCCATCCCACCCTTAAGTGGGGGGCACCATAAGAGGAGAGGTTCCCTTGGCCATTTTTTTTTTTGAAAAAAAAGAGAAGGAAAGGAGGCAGCTTTCTCGTTGACTTGCCCCAGAAAGTCTGGCAAATTTAGAGGTGGGTAAAGGGAATCCTATCCCCTGTCCACAAAGGTTTTTCATGAGGATTCTTTTCTTAATGGATCTCCACTCATTGCAAGGAGGAAGAACCTCTCTCTCAAGTTGTGTGAGCCATGTGTTCTCTCAAAAGGAGTAAGTGTATTGTTTTTTTTTTTTTTTTTGGGGGGGGTGTGGGGTGGGGTGGGGGAGAGGAATAACTTTTGCATTCAAAAAGACAGAGCATTTTCTTTTAAAAGGTTGTCTTTTGAAGGGAGTAAAGTGGGGATTAGGGGGAACTCCACTTAGAGGGAGGGATCATACCACAAACGTATCTCATGCCCCCTGTCTCTGACTCTACACATGTACATGTAGGGTTCTCTCTCCAAGTCTCAACTACACCAATTAAGCTGAGGTGTCAACCCTCAAATCATTTTGATCCCCCCCCACCCCTCTATTCCCAGTACACCAATACCAACCATTTCAAATGGGGATCTTTCACAAATTCTTCCACTCAAAATGCCTCTCCCATTTTTTCAAACTTTCACAATATGTCGTTAGATGGAGCTTGAGGATTCCTACCGAACAATCTCCCACACATGCCCTTAGTGCTCCCAACATGTACTCTAGAATCTTCTTTTTTTTTTTTTTTTTATCAGTGATAATTCGTGTTTGCGTGTCAAATCATGAGTATAAGAATTTAAGCATTTTAAATAAACGGGTCAAATTCATTAATTATAATTTGTTCATTTCATGTTGGGTTCCCAAGTCGAATAAAAAATTGTTAATTTTTAATGTCGTGTATTATGTTCAGATCATAATATTCTAATATATATATATATATATATATATCATTGTAATTTTTATTAGAGATATTTTGGTGGCACCACTTTCCTAAATACTATTTATCTTATTTTTCTAAAAAAATTAACATTAAAAAGTCATTTTTTATATCATATCATTTACTTTGTATTACTATTTAAATAACAAAATACTACAAAATAATATATATTTTTTTTACTTTTTTATACTAATTATTATCATTATTTGTTCAAAATGTATAAACAGTGCTGTATTGTTTAAGGCCAAATTGTTGAAGAAGATGGACGTGGAGGAGGTTTGTGTGGGTTTTGTGGACTCCTATTGGTTGGGTAATGAAAAAGTCAAACAGAAGTAAAGGGTAAAGTCGAAAATTCAGAAGTTGGAGATTGTTGACTATTGCAGGCCAAAAATTTGGGGGCCGGCGGTGGCTGTCCGTGGACCGAGCATTTGTATGATCTAGAACAGAGCACTAGACCCGCAGCTCTTTTAATTGGAAAGTTCTCCCATGAGAAAATTGGAATTCGCATTTATTATACGCATCGTTTTAGGTGGAATTGGAAAATTCAAACGTTTTGTTTTTTTTGGGGGACATTTTTCCAAATTAATAATAATAATTAATAACTAGGGAACCTACTTTGTCTTTTCATGCTCCAAATTCCCATTTATTCGGATTTGGTCCAACAATTTGCTGCCCAAGTTGTCTCGATCTGACCGTCGTGACTCGTGAGATAGTTTATACGAAATAAATCTTGAATTGTTTGGTTACTTATTTACGAGTCATGCGGCTGTCAAAGTCGTCGGCCAAACCTTTTTTTTTAACAGCTCAGCGTTGATCAAATTTGTTTTTTTTTTTTAAAAAAAACAGATTTTTTATGTTTTTACATTTTATATGTTTAATAAAATTTTCATGAGAAAGAGAAAGTTTTTTGGGTTACATTTTGAGATATTTTAGTGATATTAGCTAAATTTTCATTAGCTAATATTTGAGTTCTAATGTATCAAACCTTATTTCTAAATTCAAAATTAAAACCTAAATGTGAAAAGTTAAACCTTTAAGAATGATATCATTCTAAAAAGATTCAAAACTAAAACCTAAGAATAGAAGGTTAACACTTTAAGGATGATATCATCTTAAAGGGATTCAAAACTAAAACCTAAGAATAGAAGTTAACCCTTTAAGGATGATATCACTTTAAAGGGATTCAGTCATCCTAAATTTGGTACTAATGCCTTAAAATACTTTATCAGTTGTAAAATGAGAGAAGAAGAAATGATAGAAGAGGAAATGGGAGAAAATGAAACAAATTGAGGTGGAAGTGGTTACACAGAGAGTTTTGTAATTTTTTTTTATAAATAATACATGTCAGATTTATATATGTGAGTTTCATGCAACTCTTTTACATATGCTGTCTTTTTTTTTTACATGTCGACATAAGAAGGGAGGGAGAGATTCAAATTAATGACATACGCTTTATGAGGCTTAGTCCCAACTGATTGAGTTATCTCTTAAAAACTGTTATATGTGCTGTTTAAATTGCTTTAGACAGCAAATTGTTGAAAATCCTTAAATTTTTTTTTTTTAGCATAAGAAAAGAAAGAAGAAGATACATGGTTATGTGGCCTTTCCGTGGGTTATAGCGTTTGTTAGCAAAAAAGAATTATATAAAAAAAAAATAGGGGTGTAAACATTATTTTCCCACTTTTAACGTTTTAAATTTGATAGATAAATTCAAATTAATTACAATTTAAAATTTAAAAATTGAAAAAAAAAACTTTTCAAATTTTATGATAATCGAAGAATTTAATATAAAATTACCCCAAAACAACGAAAAGATGGTTGCCAAACCGGCCATAATTCATAGGAAAGGAAAGGCGAAAAGGCAATATTATTAAACAATATGAAAAATAAAGAAAAGATGGGCAATGACAAAAGAGAAATGGAGAATGGAGATGTAGGATGAATGTCAACAGGTTGACATGGGAAGCACAATAAGGCTACTGTGATGATGTGCACGTGTGGGTGGCATACTTATCATCATCTCCATGTGGGTGGAAAGAAATCGGCACCATCATCACCATTAAGAAAATCCCACCATTTGACTCATGCCCAATTATGATTCATCATCATGCATGGGGGGGCCAGCCACCCCCATTCATCAACTTCGGCCATACATGTACCAATAGGGAATCCCTTTATTATTTTTTTTATTTTTCTTAATTATATTATTATTGTTATGACGGCCTCTAGAAAAAAGATTAGGGTATATTAATCCCACTAAACAATTTGATTATCAATAAATATTTTAATAGTGGAAGAAAAGATATGTTTTGGAGAGAGAGAGAAGAGATTTGACAGGCAGCCACTAACGCTAAAAATACTGCAGACTGTCGCCCATTTCACAAAAGGTGAAAGCCACGGTTACCTCTAGCCACTACCCCAATACCATGGATTATTATTATTATTATTATTATTATTCATAAATGTTTTGACTTAACATAATTTAGAGTATTTGTGTATCGAGTTAGAGCTCTGTTATCAGAGTTGTCAATACATGGTATAAATTCATATAAATAAATTTTAATTTTAATCTATTTAATTATATAGGTCAAAATTTTTAAATTCATTAATTTTATTACGAATTTGTGGGTCGTATCAATAATTACTAATCCTAAAATGCTCAGGGTGGGTTAATGCATAGTAGAAATTTATAGGAGTTTGTTAGGTTTTTTTTGTGTTTTACGATGGTCTACCGATCTTACGTAAAACGCATGATTTAAGAAAAATAAAATTGTAATCTTTTTTTCTAATGATTAATTTTATGAGTTAATATTTAGATTCTAATATTTTAAAACTTGTTTTGATTCAAAACTAAAACCTAAAGGTGAAAGGTTAACCATTCATAGATGATATCACCTAAAATGGATTTGATTATTTTAAATTTAGTGCTAATGCCTAAAAAAATCGGCAGTGAAGATCACTACGATTTTATTTTTTTCTTAAATCATGTTTTACGTAAGAATAAGAAAATGTTAAGAAAACACTATGAAAATAACTCCCAATATTTTTTAAATTTATAAACTTCAATTTTAATTTAATCCATTTAATTAATTAAATGTATTAGATCGTTGAATTCATATCAAATCTGAAAGTGAACGCTTTAAATGTCTCTTAAAAAAGGAATTGAAGAGTGTGAAAATAAAACTCTGAAAAATAAGCTTTAATGGGCAACTATAATTTGAGAACAAAATTTTCATTATATATTAAAAAAAGAAAAAGAAAAAAAGAATTTGCTCCGATTCCCTTGCATGCACGTGGCTGCAGCTTGGGTCAATTGAAAGAATTGAGGGCAACAGTGACAGGCTTTGGAGCAATTCAAAGTCATCTTCTAGAGGGTCTAGGAATTAGATGCTCAATTCAAGGGAGTTTAACGTTGTGACAAAGGCACCATTTTTGTTTTGCATGAATATTAATAATAATTAATTGATGTAATATAAAAATCGAAAGAGTTTTAAATGTTTGGTAAGGTAAAAATAAAGAAATATTTTTATTAATGCGAATAAAGAAGTTTTAATTTTTTTAAAAATAAATGAAAATAAGATGGAACAACCATAAAGAGAGAGATAGAATTGGAATTTTTAACTCCAAATGTTTTAAAAATAACATTGGGTCCCTCTTACTACCACCCCTTTGTAATATCCTCCCAATGTTTTGATTATTATAATATGTTCCATGTATTATTGAGTTTGCAATGTTACTTTTAACTCAAAATGACCAAAACGTTCCCTTGTTCTCCGACCAAAAGATTACAAATATTATCTCCGACTCCATTACTATTATTCTTTGTTCTCTCTCCTCTTGGAGAGCAAACAAAATTTAATAGAAGTGTAAATTTCTGTGTTCATCTCATAGTGTATTGGGCTGCAATTAGAGTTAATTCTGATTGTATTTCCTCTCATTTACTTCACCTTGTGCTTATCCTATTTGTAATGTAAATATTCACATCCTTTAATTTGATTTTATACTGTTCTCATTTTCGTTTGTTAATATTGTACTTTAAAAAAAAATTCAGGAAAAATTAAAATTAAAAAAAACTAAGCCCCTTCTTATATATATATATTTAATTAATCATGGATAATACTTGTTATTTATTTTTGTGAAATTTACATTTTAATTTTTTAAAAAAAAAGAGACAAGAGTAAAGAAAAGAAGAGAAGAGTAGAGGTCCACGAGCACGACATGGCCATGAGTGATAAATAGATAAAAAAAAAAAGAAAAAAGGAGGGGTAATACAGGAAATGGAAGCTGACAAGGGATAAAGTAGCTAGCTTTCCCAATTCAACCAAAACGTGCTTTTATTTATGTCCTTTTACCACTCATCAAAAATCTCAACAAAGCACAGCAGGTCAAAATCCTCAACAAAAAAAAAAACAAAACCAAAAAAACCCACTACTCTCTTCTGCCTCTCCCTCTCTCTTCCATGGCGGCCGATAGCACCAAGAAGATGACTAGTACACACTCCATCTCCTCATTCTCCCACGACCCAGTCCCTCCCTTTGACATTTTGTAAGCCTCAAAGCCACAGTCTTTTTACATTTCTGATTTCTCTGCAAATATAAAACACCACCATTGGAACTCGTTCTTGTCTGTCTATCTCTCTCTGTCTTGGTGTTCGTGCTCCATTCACTTTTACTAAAGCCCCATTTCTCCCTCTCTCATTCCAAGGACTCTCGGGTAAGAGAAAGAGAAAAAAAAAAAGAAGCTTGGCTCAACCTAATATAAGCGCTTGTTTGAGATCTGGGCTTTCGCTTTGGTCTCAACGATTTTTGCCTTTCTTGGATTTGGTTCTTCTTCTGGGTTTGCTTGTTTGAGAGATCTGAAACCGAAAAATGGGGAGCAAATGGAGGAAAGCGAAGCTGGCGCTGGGTTTAAATCGTTGTGTGCTTGTCCCGAGAACTTTAGAGGACTCTGCTCCTTCTCTTGAGGGGTCTGAGAGGCTCTCTGATGCTGCTCTGCTCTCTCCGGCCAATTGGGTCTCCGGTCCGTCGGGTCCGAGCACGCCGACACCGTCTTCTCACGGTTTAAGGCTGTCCAGGAGTGGTAGCAAATCGTCCAAGGTATCAAATTGTTTAACATACGAATTTCATGGTTGTGGTGTTTTTTTGTCTGTTTGTTTGTTTGTTTACTCTTAACCTTTGAGCTTTGCTCTCTTTCGAAATGGAGGAAATGGAGGGAGAAGATGATATGAAGTTCTGGGTTAGGTTTTCTATGTTGTTTAGGTAATTAAAATTTTGAACAAACTCAGCTCAAATAGGACAACTAAAGGTCGATAGTTGTTTTTGTGGAGTTTTACAAATTAATGGAAAATGGAGATCTTCTCTTTTTTGATTGGGTACTAAATAATGGAAAGTTATTTGACAAGAATTTAAGTTATTTTCTTCTCGAAGATATATTTTTTTTCCTCACCAATAAAAGTTTTCTTTTAAGATTTTCTTCTACTTTTCTCATGACATGGACAAATGAAGGATCTTTGAAATTTCTTTATTTTTATTTTACCTTGTTTGGATATGTGATTTGAAAGTTTTGCCATCTCAATTACGACTGTGTTTTCGTTTTCATCTACATGTCAGCATACGATGTTATTAGTTATTACATCAACGTTTTCAATCATAGGAATCTTCCTTGTTTGCTCCAGTTTCCTCATAATAGGTTGAAAATATCAGTTTCTGTATCTATCAGTTTTTTTTTTTTTAGAAGAAATATACATATATAAATTAAAAAACTCCTGTGTTTGTTCTTTGGTCTAATCATCTCTTAGCAGTTTTTGAGGCCTGTAAGAAAACAACGAGCTTGGCATTTGTTGTCATGTTGCTTTCATCTCCTTAATTAGGCTTGTGGGGTTATGGCATACGTCCTTTTCAGGACCATTCTTGTTTGCCTTACTAGTAAAAGAAGACCACAGGTTTTACCTTTCCCTTTCCTGCTTCTTTTGGATGGAATAAAAGTAGCTTGTTTGCTGAGCTCCTCCGTTTGACTGTTAATTTGCAAGCTTTCGAGCAGGGAAATTTCAATAAAGATGCAAGAAAGGAAAGGAAAATTAATGATTTCCATCCCTTTGATGATAGATTTTGCAATTGTTTCTCGAGTTTTTTAAACTGAACTGATAAATTGGTTAAGTATAAGAACATAAGGATGAACTGACATTTGTGCAGTTCTTGATAACCATTACTCCATAATGAAATCACATGGAACTTTTTTTTTAATGTTCGTAGTGCAATATCTTAACTGAACTTGGTAAAAAACGTTGGTCAGATTACTTTGTTTCTTTAAATCCACAGTGCTCAGTGAGTATGAGTGGCTGTTAGACTTTACATACTCCCAAATGTTACATGTATGAGTATTTATTTACTTTCTGCAAATTGTGCCAGTCTTTTTTCATGTGGGAATTTTGTGATGTAGCTTATTGCTGCCCTTAGCTGGAAAAGTCTAATCCTTCGATCTCTCATGCTACATGCTTATCAAAAAAGAGAAATAGGAAAAAAAAAAAAAAAAAAGAGAGAGAAGAATATCTCATGTTGCATGCGCTATAATACTAGAAAGTACTGATTACCCGCCTTTTTTTAAAACTGAACTGATAAATTGGTTAAGTATAAGAACATAAGGATGAACTGACATTTGTGCAGTTGGCAACCATTACCCATAATGAAATCACATGGAACTTTTTTTTTTAATGTTCGTAGTGCAATGTCTTAACTGAACTTGGTAAAAAACGTTGGTCAGATTACTTTGTTTCTTTAAATCACAGTGCTCAGTGAGTATGAGTGGCTAAGTTAGACCTTTACATACTCCCAAATGTTACATGTATGAGTATTTATTTACTTTCTGCAAATTGTGCCAGTCTTTTTTCATGTGGGAATTTTGTGATGTAGCTTATTGCTGCCCTTAACAATATTATTGAAGCATGCTAGTCACAATCTATGGAATTTAAACCTAACTATAAAATTTGTAAAACATATGATGTGGTTGAAGAATATAATTTGTTGTAAATTGATAACAAGATATTTTGTTATAACTTTGACTTTGAAGTGCTTTCTCTGAGATCTTTGCGCCTGCATATGTTACAATAGTGCTTACTCTATTTACTCATCTTGGTTGCTTTTTTTTTTTTTTCCAGCAAATCTGCTCGATATGCTTAACCAAAATGAAACAAGGTGGTGGTCACGCAATTTTCACTGCTGAATGCACACATTCGTTTCATTTCCACTGCATCGCTTCAAATGTCAAACATGGCAACCAAATCTGCCCAGTTTGCAGAGCAAAATGGAAAGAAATCCCTGTGCAAGGTCCTAGTTTGGATCCTCCCCCTAGGAGGGCATCAATCAGTCCAGTAGGTTGGCCCCAAAATGATGCTTTGATGACTGTCGTCCGCCGATTACCTCCAACTCGAAGAGATTCAAATCGGCGGCATATCATGCCACTATATCAAGCAGCAGAGCCGGCTGTATTTGATGATGATGAATCCTTAGGTCATGAGCCTGTATTTTCTGAAAGAAGCTGTTACGAGAAGAATGTTGCGGAGGACAGTACTGTTAACACAATAGAGATAAAAACATATCCAGAAGTTTCAGCTGCTGCTCAGTCCGATTCTTGCAATAACTTCACTGTTTTGGTTCATCTCAAAGCCTCTGCATCAATTAATAGAACAAATCCTAGTAGAAGCCAGGCTAGCTTGCCACAAATTTCTCAGACTCGTGCTCCAGTCGACCTAGTCACAGTGCTTGACATCAGTGGTAGCATGGCAGGTACCAAGCTTGCATTGCTTAAACGAGCAATGGGGTTTGTCATACAGAACCTTGGCTCTAATGACAGGCTTTCAGTTATTGCCTTCTCCTCCACAGCCCGTCGCCTCTTTCCCCTTCGTCGAATGTCCGACGCGGGGCGCCAACAGGCATTGCAAGCTGTCAACTCTTTGGTTGCAAATGGTGGGACCAACATTGCTGAAGGCCTGAGAAAGGGTGCCAAGATAATGGAAGACCGAAGAGACAAGAAGCCAGTGGCCAGTATAATACTGTTGTCTGATGGGCAAGACACTTACACTGTCAGTGGCTCTGGTAATAACCAGCCTAAACCAAATTACCAGTTACTCCTCCCTTTATCTATTCGTGGTGGTAACAATACAGGATTTCAGATTCCAGTGCATGCATTTGGATTTGGTGCAGATCATGATGCTTCATCTATGCATGCAATTTCAGAGACTTCTGGAGGGACATTTTCTTTCATTGAGACCGAAGCTGTGATCCAGGATGCATTTGCACAATGCATTGGGGGGCTTTTGAGTGTTGTAGTGCAGGAGCTCCAAGTGGGAGTTGAATGTGTGCACCCAAAAACCCACCTTGTCTCACTGAAAGCAGGAAGTTACCCGAGCCGTATGATGGCTAATGGATGCACAGGATTTATTGATGTTGGAGATTTGTATGCTGATGAAGAGAGGGACTTTCTGGTTTCCGTTGATGTACCTGCAGAGCCTTTGAGTAGTGAAACATCATTGATAAAGGTGAGATGTGTTTTCAAGGATCCCTTAACTAAAGAGGTGACAACATTGGAGAGTGAAGAAGTTAGGATTGAGAGGCCTGAGATAGTTGGACAAGTGGTAGTGTCAATAGAGGTAGACCGGCAACGTAACAGGCTCCAAGCGGCTGAGGCAATGGCACAGGCACGAGTTGCAGCTGAGCATGGAGACTTAGCTGGCGCAGTTTCAATTCTTGAAAATTGCCGAAGAGTGTTGGCGGAGACCATTTCGGCCAAATCTCATGACCGGCTTTGCATTGTGTTGGATGCTGAGCTCAAGGAAATGCAAGAGAGGATGGCGAGTAGGCATGTATATGAGGCATCTGGGAGAGCATATATTCTTTCTGGACTGAGCTCACACTCGTGGCAAAGAGCAACAGCAAGAGGTGACTCCACTGATGGTTCAAGTCTTATCCAATCTTATCAAACTCCATCAATGGTGGAGATGCTTACTCGATCTCAGGCTATGTTGCTAGGCAGTCCATCAGCCCAGAGGCTTACCCAACCATTGTTGTCATTTGGGTTACAACCGAAGCCAAGGTAAATTTTGCAGGATTATTGTGGGGGTCATCTTCAAATAGCTTTTTTTGTTGCATTTCTCATTTTCCTTATTTTTAATTTTTGTTCTGGGGAGGGTGATAAATTGGAGAGATAAGAAGAGGGGTTTTTTTGGGCTGTGGTTTTGCTCCTATCTTATATGTGTAAATGAATAAAGATGGGGAAAGGGCGAAAGGATATATTTGGGAGTAAAAGAGGACACCTAGGTAGGGTTTACAGCATATGTTCATTTTTGTGTCGTTTTGGGGGTGGTGTACATAATGATGAATGATTTTTCTCTCTGGGAGAACTGGGTATAAGTTTGTAATTGTGAAAATGGTTGGTTGAACTCTTTCACCTAATATATAATTTACTTGCTCTCGATTCTTTCCATTTAGCTACGTTTACTTTGTTGTGCCTGTGTACAACCAACTCATTTACAAGTGCTCTTTAAAGCGCGCACACAACATAACCAAGCGCAGAAAGACAAATTATGTGCCCTGTTTCCTTGGATGATGGAACAGGAACAGATGAGTATGATGGCAAGTGTTCATCACATTGTAACTTCCCGCATTTCCTTGGCAGGGAAGAACATGTGCAAGAAGCACCACTCTGAACATCCTTAGTTAGGGTCTTGTTTAGGTTTGTATTTGAGAGGTTTAAAAATGTGTTTAACTCAAAAAAAAAAACGATTTTTTTTGAAGAAAAAAGTATTTTTTTTGGTCAAAATGTACTTTTGACTTAAAATTTTTATTTCTTAAAGGCAATCTAAGCATGCTCATCAAAGAAAATGAAATTGCATTGACACCATCGCCACGCCATCCTAAGCATTTATTTGGATGCTGGGTCAAAAATTGAATCTCGTGGATTTTAACCTATAGCCTAGCTAAGCCAAACCACAACGCAGTTTTCAATATCTTGCAACAGCTCCGTCAAAATTGATTTGATTCCCTCAACGTCCGCTGGCAAGTGATGGAACTGCCTCCGCTGCTGTTGCTGCCGGGCCCCCATAGAATTGCTGATTAATCGTTTTTGGTTTCTGGCGTCTCTGATCTTTGAAACTCAGCTTGTGGTTTCTCTGCTGCTGTCTCTTTAAAAGCTGCTACCCGTTTCTGTTTTTCCCAGGACCACCGCCTCCATTGTACATCTCAAATTGTGCAGTGCTCTCTCTTTTTCTTTTCGTATTCTTCATTTTTAATTCCCTCTAGGCTTGAAAAAATATGCAAACAGACACAAAGAGCATGATTGAAAAAAGCTTTTGTTGCTTCAAGCATCTTACAACCCAGTTTATGGTTTATTCTTAAAGTGCAATTTATTGCATACAAAAGTTTTTTGACAACCAAAAGTAGAAATCCAAAAGCTGAGATTATCCAGCAGGCAGAATGCAAAAACTAGCCAGACTTGCCCTCATTTGGTTTAGGAATTCTCTTGTACTCGTAGTTGTTTATGTCCACCTTCTCTTGCAAAGCCTATAACACAAACAGAGAGGTGAGCCACAAATGATCTTTGATTATGTAGCGAATCATGCCAGCAAAAGTCCTCTACCTTTAGCTCCTCCTCCAATGAAATATTTTTCGGTTTATATGCTTCTATAGGTCCCGTTCTGGACAGTGCTTTTCTAGTCTCCAGAATCTCCCATTCCTGATCATCCTTTACCTTAGCAATGTCCTTGCTGAACTACGAAGTGCCACCACTCTTTAGAAGAAGAAGAAGAAGATGAGGAAAAAATAAAAAGAAATGATGATGATGACAACTGACAAAAGACTACTGCAGTCTGCAGAAATGGCTTAGGAAAGTGACAAAAGACAGACACAAGATCACTTTGTATGCTACTCCTTTGTGTACAGCCTTAAAGGCTACTGCAGAAAATGGAGTATCTTAACTACAAAGAGATGAGCTAATAATTAAGATGACTTAGAAGTAGAAGAGGGCTTCGCATCTCAATTACCAACAGGAGAGTGTTCCAATCAAAAGTGTAAACTTTGACTGGTTGCATCAATATACAAATGATAGAAAAACATTTACAAGTGAACCTTTGAGATCTGAAAGGAGGGAGACCTTATTATAAATCAGATTTGTGAAATTTCCAGAAACCTGGCTATACAATCTAAAGATAAGAACCCCCTTAAAGAAAATATAACATTCACACACCAAGTGAACAAGCTCAGTCAAAGATGTAACAGATGTCTCACTGGAAAATAGAAGAGAATGTTTGACAAGATTGAACAACACTCCATGTCATATATCTCCATCTTTTCACAATTAAGAGTGCGATCACAATAATTGGAATTTGTAAATTCATAGTAACAAATAGCACTGACCTGCCTTGCAGGAGATGACCAAGACCAAGTGCGCCAAACACTGTGAGCGAGACCATCGGAAGCCCATATCTGATAAATGGGTGTTTTTTACCCCATCGCCTAAATGAAGATCCAGAATTCTGAAGCTTAGCAGCGGTAGAGATTTTACGAGACTGACTCGTTGAATTCTCAATGATTGTCATATCTGCACACCATGAGAGTACTGCATTTTAACTTATTACTTTTATTATCTCATTTAAATATTATTTCTCTATTCTTTCTTTATTATTTTATTATTATTATTCTTTCTTTATCAACAGCATTTAATTTTCTCCCAAATTTGGAATCCTCCATGGTTGGCCAGCGGCTTTGAATCCTCCATGTCTTTGGATTTGAAGATAGACCCATCTTTAGAAAGATGCATGAAAGCATTCAGATCAAACAAACCCAGCAATTCAAAGGTTCTATAAGTCCAAAACCAAAGAAATGCGAAGAACAATGAGACCAGAACGCAACAACAGAACGGAGACCTTAAATGAAGTGCAATGGAAAATAACCCAACAAAACAGTTGAATTAAACTAAAGATAGCAAATTGATTCCAAATCTTCCTTTAAATCATCACTGTTGGACGCCATATCTTCCATATCAAATTGATTCCATAATTTCTAAATTTTGACGCCATACCCATAAATTTTGATGCTTACCCTGTTGATGGCGACTATGACTCCATACCCATAAAACCCTTCACCGATTCAGCTTACACAAAAAATCGATTCAGCAAACATTTACAAGCCAGATGATTCACATCCCTAATCTAACTCAATCCATGTAATCATCGTAAAAAAAAAAAAACACAAAACCAAGCATCCAGATCATGGGTGTGTTTGAGAGAGAGAGAAACATGGTACCTTGCAGCAGGAACAAGTTGAACAGCGACAGTGAAAGGAGGCGGGAAGAGAGAGAGGGAGAAGGAGGAGGCTGTGTGTGAAGAGAAAAATAGAAAGTGATAAAATAGTTTTTTAATTTTTTAATTTTTAATTTTTTATGGGTAAAGTTTACTTAACCCCTCAAATTACCACTCAAATAACAATTTACCCCCAAAATTATCAATTATGACAATTTATCTCCCAAACTACGAAAACAATAATAATGTTTTCCCTAATGCTAACAAAATGACAAAATCACTCTTATTAAAATAAAAATAAAAATACTAAAATTTATTTTTTTTCAAAATTTTTAAAGTATTTTTGTTTTATAGTAAATTTTATATGGGTAATTTTGTCATTTTGTTAGCATTAAGGAAAACATTATTATTGTTTTCGTAGTTTGGGGGTAAATTATCGTAATTGATAGTTTGAGGGATAGATTATTATAAGAAAACCTTGAATTAGGTCAATTTGCAAAACACCCATTTTACAGACACCACTCATAAGCTGACATCTAAGCAAATACAAAACAATTTCACAAAAATATAATACACTCACACACACACACAATATTTTGAGCTCAAAAGAGCTGGGTGGTGGGTCAATCCAGACCCGTGGGCGGGTCACGGTCAGACCAACTGTGTAGTCATCTTCTTTGGCGAATCTTCGGCGCCGGAGCCATTTTTTCTAGCATTTAGGATGATAAAATTCCTAAAGGGTTCACTTTCCACATCTAGGTTTTAGTTTTGAATTTAAAAACAAGTTTTGAGACATTATAAACGGGTTTTGAGGTATTAGAACCGAGTTTTAAGGCATTAGAATCGGGGTTTTTTGGTCAATACGGTTTCAAGCGGGTTAAGACAGTTTCAGGCAACTTGTAACCGAGACCCACGGCGTCGTGGGTCTCTCCAAACCCACTGCTGTGGCGGTTTGGAGATCTGGCGACGTTGTGGGGCTTGGGTTTCCTGCAGCATCGGGTCTCCGTGCAGTGCAGGTCTAGTTTGGAGGTGTGGAGTGCAGCTCGGATCTGAGACTCTAAAGGTCCGACAGTCGGCGATTGAAATTTGAGTGATCTCGAACACAGTAATCTGCCCAGGCGATTGAATTTGGAAGCAAATTTTGTTGATTTTTGGAAGGATCCGATGCATTTGGGTTTATTTGGGTTTGTGTACTTGTATGATGTGGCATCTATTAATTGGGTGTTGTAAAAGCCACCTTTTACATACCATCCAGACCTAAGAGGCTCTCGATTATTAATATTGCAGAAAAATAAAGCATGTCACCCATAAGCAAGACAAGACAACAAATTTTTTTTTACATGGAAAATCTTTTGATATGAAAGAAAAAATTCACGGGATCTAGTTCAGTTAAATCTTCCACTATCAACAATAATAAAGAGTTAACAAGTTTTCTCTACACAAATATATGTGTAGAGGCTAATAACACATCATCCATCAAGAATACACCAATGCTGGCTTGGCTTGAACTTCGATGCTGATGCTAACCTAGACGATTAATGACTCAGCATATAAATCTGCAGCAGAGGACTTACGTGGTAGTGAGATTGAATGACATTAATTAATTGAGTTAAAATAGCAAACGATATTGGCAAAGGGATTAATGAAAAACCTTTAATTAATTTCCACACCTTTCTTCAATATATAGCCTCGATCATTGTCATCGAATTAGGATCATTTTCATTTCAAAATCCCTCCATTTCATTTCTAAGAAGTAGTTCAATCGGTTAGAATCTCACTTAATGAAGCAGAGATCACTAGTTCGAATTTTCCTCCTCCTCCTATGTGGACATGTAAAAAAAAAAAATCCCTCAATTTAGTGCATTTTGAAGGGTAGTATTGTTCAAAATTTTTAATGATGGTAGTACATTAAATACACTATCCTTCAAAATACACTAAATGGAAAGAATTGAGCGATTTTGAAATGGAGAGAATCCTTTTCCGTCGCCATGCATGCATGATGATCAAAATTTGACATGATAATACTGTGACCTAAAACCAAAAAAAAAAAAAGGATAATTTTTCTTTAGACCTCTGAATTTCTATGTGATTTGACCTCTCGAACTTTAAAATCTCTCAATTTAGACACCTGAATTTTCAATTGCAATCAATTTGAACCTCCTGTCAAATTTTAGATGCTAAAAGTGATACAATAACGTTTATACCCTTGATTTTTTATAAAATTCTAAATTTACCCTTAATTTTAATTTTAATTTTTTTTAAAAAAAAAAAATCACAAGGTGACCCACTGTTGGGCCACCTTGTGACCCTTTTTTTTTTTTTCAATTTTTTTTAATACAAAAAAAATTGAAGGGTAATTTTGTCATTTTAGGGGTTTTAACGAAAAAAAATTGTCAAGGTTAAGGTTCAAATTGATTACAATTGAAAATTTAAGGGTCCAAATTGAGATATTTTAAAGTTCAGAAGGTCAAATTGCATGGAAGTTCATAAGTCTAAAGTGAAGTTTTCAAATATATATATATATATATTAATTGTATTAATTAAAAATCACCATTAATATATAAAGATAATTACCATTAATATATAAACATCATATATTAGTTAAAGTAAATATTAAAAAAACATCATCAATATATATAAAGATAATTACCACCGAGGTTGAGGTTTCTTGGACAGTCATTTGGGAGGTGCTCCATAGCAAGGTTTATTTTGTTGATTAGGTTGGAAGGCTATGAGTTGGATAGACTTTCGTTTCTTTGCATTATTAACGATCATGGAGTTTTTGTTGTTGTTGATTTGAGTTTAAAGTCGTACACCCGATCCCATGCCCATGCCCACAAGGCTTTTGGATTTTCTTTTGAGATCCACCGTTATCATGATGATGATCAACGTTGTCAAAGAAATAAGAGAGATCGAACGTCATCGGCATGAAGAGAGCTTCTTCATCGAGTGGAGGAAACGGAAACCCACAAATTTCCATTTATCTCATTCCTAACCGAATCCAATGAGGGTTTCTATTTATATGAAGGGTTTAGTGGTACGAATTACACGAGCGGAGCTATTGAGAGGTATGGAGTATGGATGGAAAGAAAGGTTGGGTCTCTACTTTTATAGAACATGTTGGTTTAAATATCATTCTAATAGAACATGTGGCTGCGTTTCTTTAATCGTTCTAATATCATCATGTTGGTTTACCAACCAAATACATTATAAAAAAAACTTAACAAGTTTCTTAAACAATGTTGTCGTATGCATGTCATGTGTGTGTTTGACACCCTTACAAACAAGGTACTGTTTTGTGCATAATTAATTTTTTTTTTCGTAAAGTTCATTTAATTCTCTCAAACCACTATCACAATGATAATTTATCTCCAAACTATTAATTACGATAATTTATCTCCTAAACTATCAAAACAATGATAATGTACCCCTAATGCTAGCAAAATGACAAAAGTACTCTTATAGAATTTTCAATAATGTCATGTGTATGTTTGACACCCTTACAAACAAGGTACTGTTTTGTGCATAATTAATTTTTTTTGTAAAGTCCATTTAACTCTCAAACCACCATCTCAATGATAATTTACCTCCAAACTATTAATTACGACAATTTATCCCCTAAACTACCAAAACAATGATAATGTATGCCCAATGTTAGCAAAATGACAAAAGTACTCTTATAGAATTTTCAATAAGACAAAAATACCCTTAAAATTTTGAAAAAAAATACTTTTATTTTTATTTTAGTTAGGGAAATTTTGTCATGTTAAAGCTAGAGACTGATGCTTGATTGGTAGTTGGAACAACCATGGTTTGCAATGGAACAACTATAGTGGCAGAAGATACAAATCACAGTGGAACTCAAAATATCAAGCCCCTAATTTGAAATACAAACATTAAAGTACTCGCAGTTCAACCCCTTACACATGCACCCATCTTCGCCTATGAACTAACGCATACAATTCACAAAAATTAATTCTGATTCAATTCAGTTTAAATGGAATCCTCTAATGCCCACATGCAACTCCAATAGCTTAACATCCAAGAAAGCTAGAGACAGATGCTTGCTTCGAGGTGGCTGGAACAACCATGGTTTGAGGTGGAACAACTATAGTGGCAAGAAGATACAAATCACAGAAACGGAACTCAAAATACCAAGCCCCCTGTCCTAGATTTGAAATAATGCAACCCAAGAAGTACTCCAAGCACCCGTTCCTACTTCCACCCTCAACTCCCCAAAATCAACCGAATATCAACAAAGTTATACCGGGCCTGGTCCATACAAAAGAAGAAATACGCTTTAGAAAACTACCCTTAGTCCATAAAAATACTAGAAATTTAACTTTTTTTTTTTTGTAATTTTTTGTTTTATTGTTTTACAAATTTGACATCATTTTAAAACCTTTCAATGAATGAACTTTTCAATTAAATAATTTATCTGTCAATTTTTTCTGTTAAAACCCAAAAAAAGACAAAATTACCCTTCAATTTTCTTTCTATTAAAAAAATAATAATTGAAAAAAAAGGTCACAAGGTTGCCCAACATTATTATTTTTATAATATATTTTTTAATTTTTAATTTGAAAATAAGGATAAATTGAAATTTTATAAAAAAGTCAAGGATACAAATGTCTTTATCTTATTTTTAACGTTTAAAATATGACGGAAGAGTTAAAATTGAGTGCAATTAAAAATTCATGGGTTCAATTGAGAGATTTTGAAGTTTGAAACTTATCAAATCGCATGGTAATTCAGGTCTAAAGTCAAATTACTATTTTTTTTTTTCAAAGTCGGTGCACTTGAATTTGATATCCTAGGCCGCCTCGAACAAGGATTCCTGTCGAACAAGGATTCCAGTCGAACAAGGATTCTCTGCTCATATATAAAACCGGCGTCTCCTTTTGTTTGTCTTTCAATCCAAATCAGAGATGGCCGACGCTTTTTTTCAGATGGTGTCTTCGTTGCCGATTACTCCACAGCATCAAGCATGGCTGATGCTTCCCGGCGGCGACGAAGAAGACGACGACGCTACTCAATCCCGTTGCTTCCTCAACCTCGCAGAGAAAAAGCTGTACAAAATCAAGAACGTCTTCCAGCCGTTCCTCGATGCTTGGTGCGTCGGCTCCTCTCACGGGTGGCTCATTCTTTTGGATGAAAAAGCAAACCCACATCTCTTTAATCCCTTCTCCAACGCCAGAATTCAACTCCCATCTTTTCCTGCTCAACTCAAACCAGCCGTCCCCGAAGCCTACTTTCTCCAGTGCTGGCGGAAGAACTTTATTGCAAAAGCTGTTTTGTTGTTCGACGACGACAACAAATCTGCTGTGGTGGTAGTAATCTATGGAACGGCCCCATCAAAGCTTGCGTTTTGTATCGATGTCGACGACACTTGGGAGGACCTCGGTGGAGAAGATTATTCTGATATCATCAGCTACAACAATCAGCTTTATGCTTTGACAGACTCTGGCTCCGTCGAAGTATGGGAATTTTCGCAGCAACCCTCCCAAAAAGATCATGAATTTGAGACCTTCTGGGCGGTCAACTGTACACGTCGATATGGAAAACTTTCCACGAGACAAGTTTTCGAATCAGTTCTACTTGGTGGAATCGTCCGGAGATCTTTTGTTTGTCAATCGGGTTTTCGGCAACTTTGTTAATTCAGAGGGTGTAGCGATTGATGAGGCCGGCCTTCTTCATACAGAGGATACTCATCCTCTGGTTTGTCCGTACAGAACAAAGCAATTCTTCGTCTATAAATTAGACAGCATTCGCAACACATGGGAGAAGGTGGAGTCTTTACCCGGCCGGGCAGTGTTTTTGGGTGGAAATCATTCTCTGTCGCTGTCTACTTCGGATCTTCATGAGGGTTGTGAATCCAATACTATCTACTTCACCGACGATAATTGGGATCAGATGAATGAGGATTACTTGTATGGCGGGCATGATCTGGGCCAATTCAACTTGGCATCAGGAAATTTAGAAACAGGCGTGCAATGCTGCTGCCTCTGGTCTGAGAGGATGGATCCGCCACCCTTTTGGATAATTCCATGACAAATTAAACAATGCCCCTTTCTATTCTGTAGATAGTCTTTGATGCATGGGAACTGTAGTTGTCTTTTGTAATACTTGCAGCTTGCAGTTTCAAGCAATCAATCTGTATTGAGTTTATTGAAAATGAATTTGAAGAATGCAAATTGTTGGTTGCAAATTATATGACTTACACATTCTTGAGTTTGGTTAATTTGACAATTATGAGACTATTAAATCCCATGCCAATCAACATTCTAAAGAAAAAGATTAATCACTTCACAACTACTACTGCAACTGAAGAGAAATATGGTAAACGTAAAACAATCATCTAGGCTTTTGGAAGTAAAACCTGACGAGGTTTGAAAGGAAGACGCCATAATTAAGAGCACAAAACAGTAAGTTGGAATTGCAAATGAAGCTCTTCTATCTCTTTACCTTGATTAAGGATATTCACAACAGTAATGCCATGACAAAGCATTGGTTTATGTCTGACACATTGACACACATGGTAGCTTCCTTCAAACATTAACTAATGTCGGGCGTTTTGGATGTGATTCTTCATTTGTCACGTGGAATGACTATTCTAAGGCTATTCTATTCCACATTCTTTCATTCTTATTAAAGACTATTCATTTTTTCTAATAAAATAATCATTCCGCATACCAAACAACCTAAATAGTGATGATAATCTTGCACGACAGAATTACTAAGCCAATGATCATGGGTATCAACTTATTCAGCTCACAACGAAGTGCATATAACACATGTGCTTAAATTTAAACAACGGCGACAGGGGTGAGAATGTCGTCCTCCTCATAGGACCAAATGTCCGGGCTAACGAGCCTATAAACTCTTAAGGAAAATGCCGTCCTGAAGGAAGATAATGTATAAGATCATTAGCAACAATATCTATAAACAAGGTTTACGGGTGAAAAAAATAAGCTTCACAACTCAGTAAGTAAACACATCATATAAGGTAAAATCATCACACATAACATTTGCAACACTACCACCAGCTCATTGCTTCCTTTGCGTGTCATAAATCTTACTAAAATCAACAGTCAACAACAACAACACACGGCCATATTATCCCAAAACCAGCACTGTCGAGAGTTGCAGACCACCCAAATATATAAATATATGCGTATGATATGATTTTGTTCATGTGAAGAATTTCTTAACCATGGAAGCATGTTCATTAAACTACCTAATTAAACAAACACCTCTGTTTCTTAAGAACCCATAGTATTATAGCCACTTATGCAGGAGAAATTTGAAAAATTGTTATTTTAATTATACATGTGTGTTTTAGTTTTCATTCTTCAATAAGGATTGAGTTTTTTTCTTAATTTCCTATTAGGAATTGTTTTTCTTATCTAATTAGGTTTGCTTTTCATTTTCTTTGTTAATTTAGGAGATGCCTAGCCTATATAAAGACATTTAGTCTTTGTTATATTTGAATTCAGTTTATACTATCAATTAAATTTAAGTATTTTCAGAGTTATTTCTCCTGTTTGCTTATTTTGGGTACTAGGATTTTTTCTTTCCTATTTGTTATTTTTTCTCTTCCTAAATTCTCTTTTCTATCTTCAATTATTAGTTTTTGCTACTTTTATACGTTGTTAGAATAATCTTAGTTATACTCGGTGTTAGCAATTGACTACATCTGCATGCATGAAATCCTTGAGGGAATTTTTGAAAACAACCCCTTACCTCAGGGGCGGAGTCAGGATATTCATTGAGGGGGGCATAATTTTGCACTATAGTGGGACAAAATGGAAACATCCGTGAAGCTATAAAAGACGGGCCTTGCAACAGGGGTCCAAGAAGGTATGATTGTTAATAGGTTGAAAATATAATATTTGTCTCCGGTCACCAATTTTAACACAAGCTTGTTTAGAATTTGATTGAAGCTCTATAGAATTGTTGTTTTTCTCCATAATCTCATACAACTACAATTATATATTTTATACAATTAAAATATGAAATAAAAACTATATCAATTAATAAATAATTAAATATAAAAACAATTATCGAGAATAGCAATATAAATATCAAAACAATTAATAAAAAAACAATTTAAATCTAAATATAAAAATTTAATTGCATTCTTCAAATTTTTGTTGAAGTTGGAAAGTGAAAGAAAAATCGACAAGTCTTTAAAAAGAAAAATGCCTCAAAGTCTTGTAATTTTTGTAAGATGTAAAGAGATTTGGCGATTGATCTTTAGTGTCTTTGAATTTAATTGACACATTGCTCTAGGAAACAAAACATGTGGTTTAGAAAGTTAGAAATAACAGTTGATTTTTTGGTCTCCTTTTTGTGCTTTGCAAGTTGCACGCTGTATTTTATTTTTTTACCTTGTCTTCTTCCATACTCTAAGAAAATTACTGGAAATAATTGAACATGTGAATAAGACTTTATAATTTTATAAAGATTTTTGGTCTCTTTCTTGTGCTTTGCAAGTTGCACGTTGTACCTTTTTTATTTTATTTTATTTTTCTCTTGCAAGTGTGTATGTTATCTTCTTCCATAGTTTAAGAAAAATATTGGGAATTGCATCATTTTCCTCTGCTTCGAAAACGCACCGCTTCCAAAAATTACCCGACCCGACCAATATATAGGAAGTAATTAGCTTCCTAAAACTACCGACCCAACCCATATATAAGAAGAAACAAGCTTTCGAAAACTACCCGGCCCGGTCCATAAAAAAGAAGAAATAAAGCTTCCGAAAACTACCCGGCCCGGTCCTTTAATTGCCAAAGGCGGTGCTGGTGCATTTTCAAACTTGGAATTCTGATATCCTACTAATCCTAGTCCGCGTCGAACAAGGATTCTCTGCTAATAGCCTAATATATAAACAGTGTCCGGCGTCCCCTTCGTTTGAACTTTTTCTATCAATCAGAATCGTTGTTTTAATTTCTCTAAAGAGCGAAGTTTTTTGGTGTTCAACGCCGATGGCGATGGACGACTCCTTTTTCCAGTTTGTGTCTTCCTTGCCGTTCACTCCACGGCATCAAGCTGTATGGCTCATGCTTCCCGGCGGCGAAGAAGACGACGCTACTCGCACCCGTTGCTTCCTCAACCTCACAGAGAGAAAGCTTTACAAGATCAAGGACGTCTTCGAGCCGTTCCTTGATGCTTGGTGCGTCGGCTCCTCTCACGGGTTGCTCATTCTTTTGGATGAAAAAGCTAACCCACATCTCTTTAATCCCTTCTCCAACGCCAGAATTCAACTCCCATCTTTTCCTGCTCAACTCAAACCAGCCGTCCCCGAAGCCTACTTCATCGAATGCTGGCGGAAGCACTTTATTTCCAAAGCCGTTATGTTGTTGGACGACGACAACAAATCTGCTGCGGTGGTAGTAATCTATGGAACCCCATCAAAGCTTGCGTTTTGTATCGATGTCGACAACACTTGGGCCGACCTCGGTGGTGGAGAAGAGTATTCTGATATCATCTGCTACAACAATCAGCTTTATGCTTTGACAGACTCTGGCTCCGTCGGAGTGTGGGATTTTCGCAGCAACCCTCCCAAAAAGATCATGAATTTTAGACCTTCTGGGCGGTCAACTGTACACGTCGACATGGAAAACTTCCCACGAGACAAGTTTTCAAATCAGTTTTACTTGGTGGAATCGTCGGGAGATCTTCTGCTTGTCAATCGGGTTTTCGGCAACTTTGTTAATTCAGAGGGTGTAGCGATTGATGAGGCCGACCTTCTTGACACCGAGGATACTCATCCTCTGGTTTGTCCGTACAGAACAAAGCAATTCTTCGTCTATAAATTAGACAGCATTCGCAACACATGGGAGAAGGTGGAGTCTTTACCCGACCGGCAGTGTTTTTGGGTGGAAATCATTCTCTGTCGCTGTCTACTTCGGATCTTCATGAGGGTTGTGAATCCAATACTATCTACTTCACCGACGATAATTGGGATCAGATGAATGAGGATTACTTGTATGGCGGGCATGATCTGGGCGAATTCAACTTGGCATCAGGAAATTTAGAAACAGGCGTGCAATGCTGCTGCCTCTGGTCTGAGAGGATGGATCCACCACCCTTTTGGATAATTCCATGACAAAACAATGCCCCCTTTTTTTTGTTCTTTTTTTCTATTTTCAGTAGATAGTCTTTGGTGCATGGGAACTGTAGTTATCTTTTGTAATACTTCCTCGCAGTTTCTGTTGTTCTGACTTTTTGATCCATTCAAGCAATCAATGAATGCTCTGTATTGGGTTTACTGAAATTGAATATGAACAATGCAAATTATTGGTTGCCATATCAATTAAAACAAAATTGCAAATGGTTTCAATTACATTGCATTACTTCAAAAGATTGACAACTTATTCTAACCTACATAAATTGCAGAAGTAGTTTCCTGAGTGTAGATTGCTTAACTGGTTCAGAAGGCAGAGAAAGGGATTAACAATAAATGAAACAAAAGCCCTGCTTTTTTCTTTTTCTTTTTCTCCTTCTTTTTTCTTTCATTTTAGAGTAGGAAATTCAATCTAGCAATTCACCATTGTCATGGTGTTCTCCTCCGTTCACAAGTGGCGCTATTGATGCTTTCGAATTACCGCTGGGCTTCAATGTTTTTGGATCATAGGGCTTGGTCTTTAGTTTGAAAGAAAACTTTTTCAATATCGCATTCCAACCCCCCTTTGTTTTCACCAGCTTCTCGATCTCTTGTTTCATGCCAAAGCATTCTTTCTCAAGCTCAGAAACGCGTTCCCTCATGTTATCAATGGCTACAAGTTGGTTTCCTGTGGTGCCTGCATGGGCAGAGATATCGTTTCTGGTCAGAGTAAGATTCCCACTGGGATTTTGTGAGTTCTCGAGGTTGTCGGAGACAAACACCCAACCAGCAACAGAGGTGCGGAGCCGAAGTTGTTCAAAGAATAATACTTGGACAATGACACGAAGTGGCAACCTCTCGTTCTGGGCTGCATGGGTGCTGGCTTCCAAGGAGAGCTTCTGGCAGTTCATGAGCCTGCAGATTTGTTCCCTTTCAGAGTCTGTTAGCCAGGAATGAGCCTGAAAGATAAGAAAGACAAGAAGTTATCTGGAGCCTAATATTGGGAAAACGATCTAGCTCTTGACCATATTTCATTGCTCTGCTTCTCTAAAACAAAATCAAAACGGTAACAGAAAAAAGAATAAAGAAGTCAATCTTATGGCAGTTAAAAAAGATGATTCCCCTTGCTTAGAACCAAAAAAAAAAAAAGGGATGATTCTCCTTGCTTAGAACAAAAAAAAAAGAAGGATGGTTCTCCTTTTAAGACAAATCCAAAAATATACCAGAATTGAGTGTTTATCATGGTATGAATAAATCTCAAAACAAGCACTCCAAAATAATAATTTCAAACTTGTGAGCAGATCGAAGAAGATAAAAGCGACAGGAAAACCATTCATATGGCAAAAATGCTCCATTGTTAAACATAGTAGTAATCAGAAAACATTGAAACTATTTTGGAACTTGTAATCTTCAAACAAGATGCCCAGAATCAAATCATTTTTGCAAGTAAATCATCAATGAGAGGAAGCACATTTGAAAATTCGTTTCTACCTTGAGGAATATATCAATTGCACGGTAAATTCCATCATCTAATGGCCTGGCATAATCCGGGATAACAGCGGCAAGAGACTGAAATTTCAGTGACTTCAAGTTAACATCAGGTGCCACCTCGGCTAGATAACCATCCACCAGATTAGCCACCATTGTCATGGGGGTTAGTGAACCTCCCATCAACTGCCCCTCATATACTATAGAATTAGAAGTAGAATCAACAGAATCATGATCCGCAAGCATGAAGTGATCAAGAATCCGCTGAATGCAGTCAATATCATAAAGGGTCTCCACTGAGTACCCCATGTTTGGTATCAGAAGATCTTCAAGAGCTGCTTGATCCAACTGAGCACCAACCCTTTTCTCTAAATTCTCAAGACATGATGGGCTAGCATGTAAAATCATTGCTGTTCGCAAAAGCCTAAGCAGGAAGTTGGTTGGTGTCACACCCTTTTGGTTGGGTAGTAACTCCACTATTTCTTCAAGGAGACTCCTTTGATCTACGTCAGATAGGGCTGAAATAGTTGATCCTGGGGCAACAGAGTTTGCAGTCTGAAAGCTTGGTTGCCTACCCAACAAGGGGAGATGCCTCTTTGCGTAGTAGACAACAGACCCGGAAATTCTCTCTGGCTTCATGCCTCTTGATCCAACAGCCAGAATTACTCTTTTATACAGAGGCAATCTGAGAAAGGATACATCTTCATACCACCAATCTTCACTGACAGAATGTGGCTTAGCTTTAGTGCATATTCCATTCCAAATTACAGATCCATCTGGGCCTTCCAGAGCACTGCGTCCTGACATGGGCCAACTAAACAAACTTGGATCTGCAAAAGCTTTCCCTGCCAAAGAATTAATGCATCTTGAAACAATATGAACCTCCTCTGCATGTGGGAGAACCTCTTCACAGGTTTCAAGAGCTTTAATCGAGTCTGTCCAGTAACCAAAAATTTCATCTAGAAAACTTTCTGTTTGGGCGATGAGATTTCCCTCTCCATAGTCTTCGGTCATCTCAAGATACTCAGCTGCACACCTAAGATTGACTACATTGAGTGCAGTCAGCTCTATTTTAACACCGTAACAGAACTTGGCTACAAGCAGAAAGGTTTTGGCTCCTCCAGGGATGTCATGGAGCTGCAAAGCACACTTCTCATCCTCGCCAGAAAGCTCTCCAATAACGTTTTCTAATACTCCACTTCTGGACAGCAAGGGGAACTGCCGGACATGCCAAGGGAGAAAATGCAATTTGATGGGTAAAAAAGAAATAACAGCCAAAGTCAGGAAATATCCCAGAACACCAAAGATATGCAAACAAGTCAATGTCTACTAAAGACTTAACAAGCAAGGTCAGGTTTTTTACTTCCCAAAATGCAAGACTATAAAACAAGGCACTGATATCACCATTGAATAAATAATAATAATAAACAAAAGAAGGTGAATAACAAGACATAGAGCTGCATGATCATAAGTTTTCATACATTCCCAATTACAAGTCTAAAAGGAAAGTCCCATTATTAAGCTCCCATTCGATGCACGTTATTTTATCACTTCCTTTAAATAAATAATTGTCAAATCAATATTTTTTCTCTTATTCCAGGACTACAAAGAAGAGGAAGACAATGAAGAATATTGTATTCGCTCATCAATTTTATATCATAAATTTAGATAGGAAGTAACAGATAGAGAGCTCCATGTTCATATTTTTCATACATATAAAATTACAAGAAGCCTAGAAGAAAAGTCTCACTATTAAGCTTCTACTCAATACACATTATGTTTAACACTTTCTGTCTAGTTGACAATCTTTTCTATTATTTGGGGATTTTTTTTTCTTTCAAAATCTTAGTATTACAAAGAAGATAATATAATAAAGAAGAATATCATATTCATTCATTTATTCATATCACCAACTTCGATTCCCAAAAACAATTGCAAATAGTATATGGCCAAAATTTCCTCTGAATATCCATCAAAGCAATCATGGATTAAACTTATGAGCTAAGAGCTCTCTCTATCTCTCTCTCTCTCTGAGTAATGCTGCGAAATTTGAAATTAAAAATCTTGAACATTTAAAAGCTAACAAGATTAAATCTCAGATTATGAGAGCTGGCTACTTTTATTTGTTTCTAGTTGTCTATCTCATTAAATTTTTTTATTATGACAAAGAACCCCCCAAGACAATGCCACTTCGTTTACCCACCCCAAAATGATAAACTCCAAGCCCATGGAACGCATCCCCACTACACCGATCGGTTAAATCTGATTTTCGCCGGAGTGTGGCCTCAAGGAGTTGTTTGCACCCAAGGGAATTCAACCTTAGACATGATGATTATGCCACCAAAATCAAAGGCCTTCACCACTTGAGCCAACCTCTTGGGGTTTGTACATTGCATACATGGGGAACCTCAAGGCACAAAACATGCTGCCAAAGGGATCAGAGACTTAAGGTTGCACATTAAGGTGCTTCAAGCCTCATCTCGGTGTAAGTTTTTATGCGAGCCTGGCATGCCTCTTAAACCATGGTTGTCAAGATACATGTATATCGTAAATAACATCAAATCAAGGCTTGCCCGGGAAAAAGAAAAAGCAGAGTAAGGGATTAGCCAAGTAAAATATACCTTGTGGAGATGGAAGGTCTTCTCTCCAACTTCAAAGATGACATCGGCAGGAAGCCCAGTCGAGCAAATCCTGCAAGAGAGCATTTAGCTCAAGAGAAATCTAGCAGAGGAAAAAAAATAGTACTCAAAGAGATGTAGTCAGCACAACAGAGTTTGCAAAATCAGCTTTAAGTAACAATTCAGAACCAGAAACCATGCTTGTACGATAACAGCAAGGTGAGTGTAGATTCAGATGACATGCAGACAATAATGAAATCGGCAAAAGTACTTTTATCCATTTTCCTTCTAGTCATAGCAGGAATTACCGTAGGACCTTTGCGAGGAAAGTGTAGATTTAGTTGACATACAAACATACCATTGATTTCTTTAATCAACTTTTCGTTCTAGTCATACCAGGAAGCATTACAAACACAATTCTTTTATTTATTCGAAGGAATTCTTTTAGCAATTTCATCTCACCTTCTCCTCTTAAATCTGTTTTTTAACACTAAATGCTATGACTAACCTCTCCCGATATTGACATTTTAATTTACCAAATCTAGTTTAAGCCCAAACAGTGCCACATTACAATTATTTGAGGTTAAAAGAACTTGGATTTCATTATATAGCTTCAAAACCAACCCACTACGAATAAATCCATGAAGTTCAATATAGGCACAGCAATTTAAACTTCTCTCCACCAACCCAATGATGTCCCTTTCAGCCTCACTCATCCTTTCAAACCCTTACACTCATAGAAACACATCACTTCTCACGCATTCATCACTTGTCCTAGCCCTTCCATACGGGTAAATCACCCAATTATCCTGAATATTAGAAATCGAATATTTCATGTTATTGGTTAATCAATAAAAGCGAATTATCTCTTCCCTGTAGATTTTTTTTTAATGCAGCATTACTGCATTCACGTCATCGGATGCATCCAACCAATCCCAAAAGTTTTGAGTTCATAGTGCAAAACAGTAAGAACCCATCACGTAACATCCAATCTTATCACAAACCCACATTTTAGGATTTCCATTTAAACAAATTATAATCACCTTGTAAAACAAATTGCAATTATAAGATCATAAATGGAAAAACAACAATACATATTGATAGTAGGGAAGAAATGACTGACCAGGTTTGGCCATCAAGATGAAAGACTTCGGATTTGGACCCCACCTTCATGCACGCCATGTGTTACTCGATAGAGTTAGCTACGTCGAAAAGAGTTGCAGTACTATAACAAAGAAAATCGGTGAATAACAACGGCAATAGTGATGAAATGGGTAGTGAACTGAAACGGCTTTTCTCACCCTATATCTTCCCTCTGTGGAATCTTTCAGCCTTCCGGGTATGGAGAGAGAGCGAGAGTGCGTAAATTGTCCCGAGTCTAAAGGGGAAAATCTAGGAGAAAAATCAGTCGATGATGTTACCCGAAAAGGCAGTGTTTGGGAGGTTCTGAGTTGAAGCACTTGCTGAGTTTAATATTTTTTACGTTGAGATTATCACACAACTGTACGTATTTAATGATTGTATCGTTTAAATTCTTTTCCAGCAAATTTATTTATACCAATGTTTAGAGGCTATATCCATTTTAAGCATTTGGACATTAGGATCAGCATAATAATAATAATTTATTAAATTCAAACAATAATTTTTAATGCACTTGTTTATATGATACTTAAATGACACATAATTAAAGACATTTACCATATCACAAAACCAAAACATATTGAGAGACATGACATACATATTAGCTAGAATCACAATCTTTCCTAATTATTTTACTAATTTTTTGAACATTAAACTCATATGTTTCTGTTTTATTTTATTAGTAGTACCTAACATGTTATTTCACCATTATAAGATACTGGCCTATAACCTGTGATGTAATGCACGAGTTTTTCATTATAATTTTTTTAAAAAAACATCTTAAAAATATATATAATGAAAAGAAAACAAGGATTATAATTCATAGAATTGAAACATTAACCGTCGATTTATAACATATGATGATCGAATTAAACTCAAATTAAACAACAAAAAACAGTAATAAATTGCTCCTTGTCACATATTTAGCCACCCTAAAACCATTATATATATTAAATTTTGGTTATTTTTTTTATCTACGTTTTATTGATCATTGTTAGTGAAATTTTTTTACAACTATTGAATGTATATGCACCCAAGCATAAAATTGCTGGGAAGTTTTGGACTATTTAACAACTTTAGTCATCCTAAAACCATCTAAAGTATTGAGCGTTTGTCATTGGAGAGATAATAATATTATTTTTAGTGCACTATTTAACAATTTTTTATTTAGTGTTGACGCTAGGGGTAGTTATCAATCATAACAGTCTGGTTTTGCCTATTTCCGGTTACTGACCAAAATTTATTGGTTAATCGGTTTCCTAACCAATTATCGACCAATAAGAATTTATTTCGAAAATTTCGATTAAATCGGTAATCGGTTAAAACGGTTTAGTTAAACCGGTTTTCGTGGACTTTTTATTTTTGGTTAAATCTGGTTTTTAAGCTTCATATTTAATCGGTCATAACTCAAATACCCAAAAATCAACCAACAATGTTCATCCAATTTAAGCCTAATTAAATAATAATAGAATATATATATATATATATATATATATATATGAGCACCTTTAAGCCTATGTTGAGCCCAAAACTTTAGCCCAAACAGCTATAGATGCCCAATTACCTCACAAAAGGCCTAAACTTAATAACACGCCAAGCCTCAAACGTATACATATCAGTCTTCGACTCTCAGAGACTCAGAGTTCGTCAACAGCTAAGAAGAAGAGCACCTCCATGGAAGCTCATCTCAGAGTCCGAGCAGCGTTACTTCTCTCTGTCTTAGCGCTTCTCTCACTGCTCGCCAGATCCTCCTCTCAGGAGATTCAGATCGTCAACGCTGAGCGCAGAGTAAGCTTGAAAGTTCTCCAAATTCCCTTGCCAATGCGCAAAAATTATTTGGAGATTCTGAAATTTATAGTTAGGGTTTTGATTTATTCTTCTTAGCCATTTCTCTGGTTTGGAATATCTCTCTTTATTTTATTAAGTATTTAAGCTACGTTTGGTTCCCTATAAAATGTAGAAAATATAAGAAATGCGCGCAATTGCATATTGTAAGAACAGAAAACAGAAAATAAAGAAGGAAACCCGTATTTTGGGTTCTAATCTGTATGTTTTGAATTTAGTTTCTTTTTTATTGGAAAACGGTACGTTCATCATGATTTGAGCCTAAGTTTTTGTATCTGTCCTGGTTGATCACCGTATTCTATTGTTACTGTGATACAGTTTGTTTATTTGGACCGTTCTTTGAGTATTCATGTTGTGTTTGGTCTTCCTGAAAATGTAGGATAGAAAAATGCAGATATTAGTGGTGACTACTTTTGTTAGACATAATTCAAAACATAAACTCGCTATGTTCGTGCTAAACAGGAGCTGAGATTAGGAACAAATGCACGACGGTTTTCCATTGACTAGGGGTGAAAATGCAGATGCCGATGTGGATAATAGCAATATCCGCATCTGCAAAATGCGGATAATGACTTTTGATATCCGCCATTTGCATTTGAGGTAATGGGCGTTTTAGACCTTGAAATTGTAATTCGCTAATTATTGTTTATAGTAAATAATAAATAAATAAATAAAAAGACATTATTTATAGACTTATAGTTGAACACTATTATTCATATCACACTTTCTAATAATTTTGTCAATAAATTTTCATCACATACATTATTTAATATTTAGCTTCTAGTAAATCTGTAGTTGGTAAGAAAAAACATCTAAAAATTAATAATAATAATAAAAGAAAAACATATAAGGTAATTAATCAGAACAAATTAAAAGAGTTTTCTAAAAGTGAAATCCAACAACATTAAAAATCTAGCAAATATAAGAAACATAAATTACAAATCCAAAAATATAAATTAAAAGTATTAAATATAATATATATAATATATTAAATATATAAAGGAATGCGGATGTGGATAATATCTGCATCTCTATGCCCTAAAACCGCTATCTGCATCCGCTTTTGCATATATTAGTTTTTGATATTCACATCCGCATCCGCATATGCGGATGGTGGATAAGTGCGAATAGTGGATGCGGGCGGTTATTATCCGCCTGCATTTTCACCCCTACCATTGAGTGGCTAAACTCAAATAGGAGAAACAATTCCATTGAGTTGCTGTTTGTCAATGGCTCTGTTTCTTCAGTTCAAACTAAGATTAGGAAACACATTATGCATTTCTATGATAGTTTGTTTTCCAAACAGTTTAGTTGGCAGCCCAAGTTGGACTGCCTTCCTTTTGGTTCCATAGAGGAGGAGTAGGCCTCTTGGTTGGAGGAGCCATTTGAAGAGAGTGAGGTGCTTCCGATGGTGAAAGGTATGAACAGTGATAACCCTGATGGTTTTTCGATGGCTTTTTTCCAAGCTTGCTAGGAAGTGATCAAAGTAGATATTATGGGAGTGTTCCATGATTTTCACACCATAAGTAAGTTTGAGAAAAGTCTTAAAGCCACGTTCATTGCTCTCATTCGAAGAAGTCAAAGGCTATCAATGTTAAAGATTTTTGACCTATCAGTATGGTGAGTGAACCTCAAGGGGTTGGCTCAGTAGTTGGACAATCTGAGACTTAGTGCTCCTCAAGGTCTTAGGTTTGAAACCCACTAAGCGTAAACTGCTTCTTGGGACCATTAGATTGGGGTTTGCCCCTTGAATTAACCGAGGTGTATTTGCGGGAAACTCCTTGCTGAGGGCTTGTGCACCCCTAGTTAGTCGGAGTGAAGCCTCGGATACCCGGTGCCAAATCAAAAAAAGTATGGTGAGTGGAGTTTACAAGATTGTTGCTAAAGTTCTTGTAAATAGGTTGAGTAGGATTGTGGAGAAGATTATCCTTGAAGCCTTAGAATGCGCTATTGGAGGTAGGCAAATCCTTCATTCCATTGTTATAGCTAATGAAAGTCTAGATAGTAGGATTAGATCTGGTGAGCCTGGGGTTCTATGCAAATTGGATATGGACAAGACCTATGATCATGTCAATTTGGAGTTTTTATAATATTTGTTGAGGAATGCGGTTTTGGGGGAGAAATGACGTTATTGGATAGAGTTGTATATTTCTTTAGTGTGGTTCTTTGTTTTGGTGAATGGTAATCCTTTGGTTTCTTCAATAACTCTCGGGGTTTGAGATAGGAAGATCATTTGTCTTCGATGTTGTTTGCCATTGTCATGGAGGCTTTAAGTAAAATGAATTTTGTTGTTGAACCGGGCGCTTCTCTTAGGGTTTTTGTGGAATTGAGGAACTTTAGTGCGCTTAACATTTCTCACCTTCTATTTGTGGATGACACCTTGATTTTTTGTGAGGGCACACCCACACCACCTTCGATACTTACATGCTTTATTTCTTTACTTAAAGTTGTATCCATTTAAAAATTAATATGGCTAAGTCATAGTTGGTTCCTGTGGAAAATGTTAATGATATAGATAGCCTGGTCAGTATTACTGGATGTGAGATTTCTTATTTGCCTTTGAATTTCCTTGGTTTTCCTTTGGGAGCCTCTTTTAAGGCCAAATCCAATTGGGATGATATTATTGAGAAGATTGAGCGTCATTTGGCAGGTTGGAAGAGGATGTTTTTCTCTAAGGCTGGCAGTATCACCCTGATAAATCTATATGAATTCTCTACCCTCCATTTAGTTTGAAATCTAAGGAAGGCTATATATTTGTTGATTATATCTGTAAAGGTTCATTTATAACATTATTCTCAATTTCTATTATATTCTTGATATAGTTAATCGTAACTTTTTCATTGCAACATTGGATATTATTCCAAGTAAAAGGAGTGATTTTCTTCCTCATATTAATTGTGTTGATATATCAATCTATGGGGTTAATTTTCTGAGTGATTTGCTGTTTAGATTTCCTTAGCTCTGAATGCTCCTTTTTCTATTATTGCCATCGCTAATTTGCTGATCATGCTTGCAGATTGACTTGACATCTCACATTGTTAAGGTTTTCCTAACCTTGAAGGTATTTCTTTCTAATGCTTCTCTGATTGAATTTACCATGTGACTACTTGCAATTTGTAATAATCATGGCATTAGTGTCTAAAAGAAGGTCCTTTTGAGTTGTTGAAATCCTATTTATAAGGGGTATAAAATGAAGGCCATGGTTTTATGTACATGTCTTTGTCATGGTTTATATGGTTTGCAAATTGAAAGGGTGATTATATATATATATATATATTTTTGGGCCTATATCAAACTTTCTCCTGATAACTCGAATTAAATATAGGTATATTACAAACTACCCCTTATGATTAGTGGTAATTCCATCCAAATTAATTGACTGATTCTCCACATGAAGTGTATGTATTGGATGAAATATGCAATTTAATCCTCAGCTAGCCCTTAAAATTGGCGGGAACTTAGTTGTTTCTTTCCAAATTCAAGAATAAAGTTGTTCATCTACCTTTTCCATGAAGTTTTAAGTCTCATCGAGGGCCAACTGAAGACTAAATATCATTTTTTAAGCAGTACATGCACAATACATGAATTTTTAAATTGGAGTAGAATATATGACATTTTCATTTTACTCTAAACAGGAAAGTTTAGTTATGGTTTCCAAAAGACAAACAGGTAATACGTAAATACCCTTGACCACAATGAGATACTTAGTAATTTCCCTTAAATTTAAGTTCGACATCACAAAAATTATGTTTTTTAAATTATTTAGCTAAAATTGACCTATCTCGGTCAGATTTCCTAATTTTTCATTTGAATTGCTGCCTTTTATGTTTGGTGTCTTGAATTATATGTCAATCTCATAGACATGTATGGGCTTCACATTAGAGGGGTGCATGGCGACTTAAGGTGGGGAGGGAAGAATGGTGTGACCATTACTGAATTTGAGTTCCCAACCAGTTTAAGTGGGTTAAGGGTTTTGTGATTATCTTACTTATCCAAAAAAAAAGGGTTATGTGATTATCTTTAAATTTTAGAGCCTATTTAAAAGGATTGTTTCCTCTATTTGTATTGAGAAAACAAATAAAGGTTATGCTATATATATATATATATAAAGGGGGTCATGGTTTGGGAGCTCTTTTGTGATCTTCTCAACCAACTAAATCCCATAAATCCTGTCTTTCATATATTCCAGTGCTTTCCTTTTTGGGGTAATTTCATTTAACCTCCCTGAACTTTCGCGCCTTTTGCAAACACCCCCCCAATGTTTAAAAACTCTCAATTTGATGTACCAAACTTCTAATTGCTGTCAATTTGCCCCTTCCGTTAGGATTTTCTGTGAAATCCTAACGGATCCAATCAAAATGACCTATTTATCCCTCACTCTAAAACTACGTCGTTTTGGGCTCCAAAACTACACAGTTTTGGGCCTCAAAACGACGTAGTTTTGGTCATTTTACCATTTTTTTTAAGGAAAAATATTAAAAAAATTAAATTTAGAATTTTTTTAGAAAAAAGGGGGGGGGGGGGAATCAGGGGTGGCTTGGCAAGGGGTGGCTCCGGCCGGTGATGACCCATCGGCGGCCCACCCTGCGCCATGCCCATCCCCATACCGTCGTTCCCAGTAGCCCCAACCTAGCCCTGAACCCCATCGAGCCTAGCGATTTTCTAGACCCAGCGATTTTCTGGAGACCGATGCGGAGATAGGCCAAGACGGGAGGCTCCACGTGACTGAGAAAGTCGAACGCGTGTAGACGGTCCCTCGGAGGCTCGGCATTGACGCCTCGGCTGTCGAATCTCACCGGAGCGGAGATATATAGTTTGAGCTCCTCGAGAAACCCCACGCCGAGAGGCTCCAATTTCAACAACTCTGACTTCTACTCCATGATGGGTTACCAGCAGGGCTTCCCGTCAAGGCATTCGAATTTTGGTCCCTCCGACATGTATTCAGCAGTCCTCTAGGGGCCCAACTCTGAGACCGTCGAATTTCGAAGAGAATTGTGCACCAGTGCCCCAGAACGCCAACATTTCTTCTCCTAGGTTTGGGTTTTATCCGGCGCAGACTGTACCTCCGGCGTTGTACCCTGCGCCCAACCCAGAGTTCTCGTCCACTCTTACTAAGACCGCGAAGAATCAGCCACAACAGCAACAGCAACATCAAGCTCCAAATAGAAAGGTGACGAAGCACGATTATGGGGTGGCTCTAGCCACCCCCGATTCCCTTCCACCGCCTAGGGGGGCTGGAGCCACCCCCGATTCCCTTCTCCCTTTTTATTTTTTTATTTTTTTTAAATATTTAATATTTAATATTTTCCTTTTTTTAAAAAAAAAATAAATGATAAAACGGCCAAAACGACGTCGTTTTGAAGTCCAAAACTGTGTAGTTTTGGAGCCCAAAACGACGTAGTTTTAGAGTGAGGGATAAATAGGTCATTTTGATTGGATCCGTTAGGATTTCACAGAAAATCCTAACGGAAGGAGCAAATTGACAGCAATTAGAAGTTTGGTACATCAAATTGAGAGTTTTTAAACATTGGGGGGGTGTTTGCAAAAGGCGCGAAAGTTCAGGGGGGTTAAGTGAAATTACCCCTTTCTTTTTTCATTAAACCCCACTGTAAGGGTTTTCCACTGGAGCTGCTCATAAAGGTTGGATACCTGATCTGCCTGGCCGCTCCCAACTGAAACCGACCAAATTCGGTCAGTTTCACCAGGATCAGGTAAAAACTAGTGGTTCAAACATACATTCGGGTTGGAAGTTAGTTTTAGGGGGTAGGTTTTCCAACCCCAATCTGACCTCCCTCAATATATAGTTTTTTTAGGTATTAAACCCTAGCAGCCAACCCTCAGTTCCCCTTAGACCAAACAAAGGAAGAAAGAAAGAAAAAAACCGATCTTATTAGTCAGAATTTTGAAATGATAGTCTCAGTGAGAGTTGATATTTTAGTTCATTGAAAATATTTCACATTGCTATATAGCCTACGTTTCATGCTAGAAATTGCAAATATTTTGCTCTATATATATGACTGATGGTTTCCTTTCAGGTTGAAAATATTGGGGCATCTCCCGCTTCAGAAATACTTCTTGCATTTCCTCCCGCACTAATCGATCGTCTAGCACTTGTGAAAGCTGCAGCAACTGTTGGAAAACGGAAGAAGAAAAGTTATTTGCCCCTTGATGTAAACCCAACTGAGCTACCTGATGCACCAAATGGAACGAAGTATTTCTCAATATCTTTGCTCAATCCATTAAGCACTGGGGAAAGTGCAACACTGGAAGTGCTTTACATATTGACACATTCTCTAGAACCTTTTCCAGCAGAAATAAGTCAATCAGAGCCTCAGTTGGTCTATTATCGTGATAGTGCAATAATATTGTCACCATATCATATTAAGCAACAAACTACTTTTTTTAAGACTCCTAGTACTAAATTGGAATCATTCACAAAAGTGGAACCAACCAACCGTGCTGGTACAGACCTAAAGTATGGACCATATGAAAATCATCCTCCATATTCGTTTTCACCCATAATTGTTCATTTTGAGAATAGCAATCCATTTGCCGTTGTTGAGGAGCTAGTCCGTGAAGTGGAAATATCTCACTGGGGAAGTCTTCAGATCACAGAGCATTACATATTGAAGCACGCTGGTGCTCGACACAAAGGCGTGTTTTCGAGGTAGGGTTATTGCTCTGACACATATCTTTGTTGTTGTCTTTTGGAATTTTGTGAAAATGTTGTCCTTTATCACTATCATTTGGCTGTCATTTTGCAGCTTAATTTTTTGAACTTTCATTCAGAATATTATATTAATTGAGAGAATGTCGTAGTAATATGTTTATACTTATCTTTGTTGACAATTTTTCCTAGAATTTTTTATCTTTTTCTTTTGCTTTTTCTATCTTTTGTTTGGTAGCTCCTATAAATGTAAAAGATGGACATTTCCCTTTTTTTTTTTAATATATATATATTCTTTTCTTCTCTTGGTTGTTGTTTCATTCAAATTGTTCATACTTTTGAAGTTTCCTTCTGGTAGGGTTGAATATCAATCTAAGCCATCTTTTAGTGGGGTGCCATCATTCAAAAGTCTTCTAGCAAGACTACCCCCTAGGGTTCACTCTGTCTACTATCGAGATGAAATAGGGAATATCTCATCATCACATTTGCGTACGGATCCCCGGAAGGTAATGTGTTATCTCTTAACTTATTGTTCTATTCTAGAAGATTATTTGTATTACTTGCCTAAAGAATGCGTGCAACAGATAATTTATTATCTTTATTGATTAAATGTTAGGATAAAACACACCTACATCCTTCGTGATTTAATACAATTCTATTAATGCTCCCTAGGTTTCCAATTCTTCTAATCACACCGGCTGAGGTATCCAATTGGAAAAACCAACATCCCACCATTTCCTATTGAAATCATTAACAAAACTAGTCATATGAGATACACATGACCCCACACTCTGACCCACCATATCTCTCTTTTTGTAACTATACTCTTTGTGGTATCCAGTTATTCTCATTAACCAATTTTTTAAGTGATTTTAACAGGGAGTTGATGAAAGTAGTTGATTAGAACAATTGGATACCATAAGAAACGTGATTCAAAAAATAAAATGTCTATGGGGTATCAATGGAACTACATCAAACCACAAGAGTTGTAATTGTTTTTTCACCATATAGTTTACCTAACTGTAAATGTTTGACTAGAAAGGAAGTTGGAAGTTTGGACAACTACTTATGTTACTCCTTTGGTGATTTGTTGTCATGATTTTCTTGTTCTTTTTTTTCCCTACTAGTTAGGAAGCTTCTCTTGTATACTTCCTGTATAGATAGGGTGTCTTACAGCTTTAATAATGTCTCAATTACTTATTAAAAAAAATAGAAAAAGTTGTATATCATAATTTTACTTGTATTGCCTCAAAATCAATCTTATCTTCATCAAGTTGTCTAATATTCCTTGTCCACTTCGGTCTTTTTGAGAGAATTGAATTGTACGTGGATATATGTTGGTCATATTTCAACTGGATAAGTGATAAGTGCTAAAAGAAACTGAAGATCACTTGAGGAAAGCGATGTAGAAAAAAAAATATCTATGTAAAGCTCACCAAAAAAAAAAATAAGTAAAATGTTTTTTGACATGTTGTGACTATGCTTGTCCTTTACAGTCAGAACTTGAAATTGAACCACGGTATCCTTTATTCGGAGGTTGGAAGGCTTCATTTGTCATTGGATATGGACTTCCATTGCAAGACTTCCTTTTCGAGTCACCTGATGGCAGGCGATACCTCAACTTCAGTTTTGGATGTCCTCTTGTGGAGACAGTGGTAGACAAGTTGACCATCAAAGTGGGTTTAGTAACTTGAGATTGCATATACATTGTTATTGTCTTATTTTTTGCATATATTGCTTCAAGGCTTATGTTCAAAATCTGGATGATAAATTTACAAAGTTCTACATTTCAGGTTGTGCTACCAGAGGGATCAAAAGACCCTTCTGCTGTGGTTCCTTGCTCAGTGGAGCAGCGTTTGGAGGTAACCCAACTTATCAATTCATACACAAAACACATTGGTGCGGAAACTCTCAACAGTGTGTCAACTCTTTTTCATCATGAAAACATATGTGTTTGATTCTATTACATTGACCATTTCCTAATAGGAGCACTGACAATAAATTGTTTCCAAAGTACCTAAATTCTAGAATATTTTATTTTTATTTAAATAATCTTTTAGCACTGTGCCATTTTAGGCTGTATGCTGTTGACACATTTGTTGTTGCTATATAAAGGCAATTATTAGCAGAATTTACAGCATCAGAAATTTATATACCACATCAAATAAGATCTATTTACGTTTGGATCTTTGCAGACCAAATATTCCTACCTTGACATTGTTGGGAGGACGGTGGTGGTTCTGGAAAAGATCAATGTAGTTCCTGAGCACAACTCTCCATTCCAGGTGATTTTGCAAACACATTATAGACTCGTTTGAAATATGTTCTATCAAGTCGCAAGAATAAACCAACTGACCAACCTCAATCTGGTATTTAAATTAGAATCATAATTGTTTATTTCTTTCTTTTTTCTTTTCTTTTCTTTTTATCTTTTATTTTTCTTCTTTTTTTTGGTTTGGGGGTGTTAGCAGAGAAGAGAGAAGTATTGACCTCTGCAAATATGTTGTGATTCTGATGCATCGAATTTTATGTTGTCATTTGACCGTTTTAAAATCATCAAGATACTATTGAAGTAGTCAAGACCCATGAAAATTATTAAAAATAAATTTATTCATGTGCATGTGTCATTTGGAAATTGATGCAGTTTTGCTCTAGATAAATCGTGTGTTGTTTTTTCTTTTGCTGGGATATGTAACACTGATTGCAAAATTTGGTGCAAATTTTAGTTGATAGCCATTCAATCTGTTCCTTTTTTTATACCCCTTTTGATGTCTGCAAAATTTTGAGAACTAAGGATTGTATAAAGGCCAAGTTGGTCGGTACTTTTCATTGGTAAATTGTTAGCTGATAATATGGCAGGACTAGACTATCAGCCCAAAAAACTTAAAATACAATTCAGATATGCTCTACAATAATAGATAACATTTTCCAGACTCCAGTGTTCCCTCCCTATTATGGAGATACCCTTTTTACATCCTTTTGATATTAGTATGTTTACTAGATGAATAACAGGAAAGTTGTTTGTAGTGGATATTAACCATTTTTCTTGTCTCTTATTTCTCCCACTTTTTTCAGGTTTACTACAACTTCAACCCAATTTTCATGCTTGCCGAGCCATTAATGTTGGTGTCCGTGTTTTTCTTACTATTCATCGCTTCTGTGGCTTACCTACACATTGATACTTCCATACGCAAGTGATCATTAGAATTGTGGAAGGTAATTTTGTTTATACAACTTGGTAGTGTTATATTTACATATGAAATTTTTATTATTGAAACTACTTCTCTTCTTCTATAGCTTGAATGGCGAACCACTTTCAACTTGGTTAGCATATGGTGACAGAGCCTAATTGGAAGGAGATCGGGGTGTTGTAAGTGAACGTCGGAAACCATAGCACTAGAAATTTAGAAATTTCGTTCTTTGCGCTTTGTTGCCTTTCATCGACTATAGGTTTTGCATTCGGAAATTTTGTTGCTTGTGCATCGTTCCCATAGCAAGCTGAACTTATGCCCCTAGCCAATGGATGAGTATTGGATTGTTGTCTTGATTTAAGAAATATAAGGATTCAAAGTTCTTTGAAGAGAAGAAAATGTTTTGTCAGCTCTCTTTTATCTTTCTGGAAATCTAGCATGGCCGGGACTCGTTTTTCCTGGTGGGCGAAAAGATAAAATAAGAAAAAGAAGGCAGCAAGCCACGTTCCTGTGCTGGTGATAATTTCCACATGCAACCTTTAATCCCCTCCACCTTCTTGACCGGAGGCTCTGGGGAGGAAATGGTTCAGGGCTTGTGGTGGGTTGTGTGAATATGTGAAATATTTCGCTGTTCAGATTTTGTTTTGTTGCATCTTAATGGTATATATGGTGTCACGTTATTCAAAATTTTAAATAACATGACAATATATTTATCATGTGCAGTGGAGGAACTAAAATATTAAGTGGGGGGAGGGGGGCAAAACTAAAAAGATCACATTTTTGTGGGGTAAAAATTCATTTTTGAAGGGTCTATAAAAGTCTCAAAAAATGTGAACTCACCCTTGATCTTCAGTGTAATTCGGTTACAAACTATACAACAATATATATAGGATAGAGTTGTCCTTCAAACTGGGTTGGAGAAACTTTCTTCAATCTAGTTTCTAAAAATAACATATGTTCATTTTTTTAATAACATGTGAGATGCACATGAGTTTTTAATATTATTTATTTCAACTTTGTCCTTATTTTTAAAAAAATATATGCATCTTACATGTTCAAATGATACATGTCATTTTTATAAACTAGATTGAATGAAGTTTCTTTAACTCAATTTGGAAGAAAATTTTGTCCATATATATATTATTAAATTTATAAAATTTAATTTAGACCATAAAATGGGTCTCGATTGGGAAACAAAGAAAGAATAACATTCTTTTTTTTAAAACAAAAAAAACCATTTTTGTTTCGCTGACGTTTTAGTCATGTGCGCCGGCATGTCTCTTTGTGGGTCGTTGGTTTAAATCCTGTTGTGCCATCGTGTATTTTGTTGTCAATGCCCTGCCATCCCCAGCACAACTATTGTCATCAAATTATTGTCTTCCTTGTAATTGCCAACTATAAACATAACACAAAAAAAAAAAGTCAACATCCGTGCCATGCTCCCCGTTGCTCCATTATCTTTCCTGTTTTCTTGATAATTAATTCCATCATTGCACTTATTTAATCCCTACCTTCACCAAAAACGATCATTCAAATTATACCAATTCAAATGGAGTGAAGGCCCAATGATGTCACCAAGTCGCCCAGCAAGTTTTCTTGTATTTTTCAACTTGTTTTCTTACTTTCAGCTCTGAACCTGCTTGCTGCTCATGGAAATATGTGATTTGGATGACATCTTTCTGGGATTATCTGGCAGTATTGGCTTTCGTAAGTATCTTGTTTAATAGCGTGTATCGTTAGTTTTTTTCAAACCATGCGTATTAAAACCGCTAAATCAAACAAACACGATTCGGGTAAAAGTTGAAAAGGTAATGGTTTATTTCACAACTAATTATACTTGCAAGAGAAATGGTATGATTAGGTGGCGATAGACTTAGGTTTAAAGAAATCTTGAGTACAAGCAGAGAGCGCTGTTAAAATAGAAATTACACCAGTTTCAAGATATCATTTGGCCAACACCATGTAATTAATTTAGAGTTGTTTCATCATTTGCCCCAGCTGGCAAATTGAATTTGGGATTCTTTCATCATTTGGGGTCAAGAAAATGGTATTAATTAAACAAAAGCCTAAGGTTGACATAGCCGATAGGGTGATGCGAGGGATAATTAGCTCCATGCAAAAAGTAAATTTGTAAGTTTGACTGCTGCCATGTTTCGACAACATTATTTCAAGAGAGAGACAATGAATTAGATGTTGTTAAAAATTTATTAACAAGTATAATAGACCAATTTGTTTGACCCAATGCATACCCCAGGGCGCCTGACTCTTGCCGCTTTGTCTCTTGAAGAGTTGAAGTAGATGACATGAGCCATGGGCCTAATTCTCTAGGGCATATCCAAGTTGATAAGAAGAGTACAATAATTTATTTTATATAAATTGGGATGCTATTCTGGGCTAAGAATATTTAAATGCTTTTATATTATAGTGCATCACATGGGTTGCAACCTGAGGTAAGGGTTATAATGTCCATTTCCCACTATTCTTTCATAATATTCCCATTAAAAATAAAGGCGAATGGCTCGAAGAAATTTTTAAATGGTTAAACATTATTAGGATGAGTTCGACTCTCGAAATAAAAATTTTTGTTTCATTACTACTAGACGTTTTGAGTCTCACTGATGTCTTAATGAGACTTACTACTAAACATTTTGAGCCTTAATTGATGTCTTAATGAGACTAAGTCAATCTATATACTGAATACAAAATATAATGAAAGAGAGATTGTGAATTTGGTTTGACCAAGTGAAAAGGATTGGATGAGAAAGGTAGAGAGAAGCAACAAATGGAAATTAGCAAGGTTTTGGAAGGACGAAAGAATGAGTAGATTGGGCACCATACAGTTGGGCAGCTTTATAGCCCACAATCTTATTTTAAGCCGAAAAGACAGCAGCTCCCATCTATTGGGCCCTCTTCCCGTTACGTGTCTTAATTCTTACCTAAACCAATCAAAGTTCAAACTCATGTCTCCAAAGTTTAAGAAAAAGGCAAATTTGTTAATAGACTTGTTTTATGGTTAATCATCACTCTAAACTAGTATATTAATTACCCTAATTGTCTTCTTTCTTTATGCTAAACATTTTTACCCACTCTATGATGCTGTCTTCAATTAGGTGGCATCACATTGCTTTTGTTTTTACCATATTATCCTCCCACTTTCTAAAAAAACTATTCCATTTAGAAATATAATACACCTTCACTAAAAATGATTCGGGTTCATTTCAAACTCATAGTAATCCATATAGTATTATTATGTTTAATCACAATCAAATTTAGTTAAGTAATGCTAAGTATTATAATTTTTACTACAAAATTATTTACGACCGACGCAGTAATTTATAATTGTCAACCATACATTTATATGCTCTTAATTATTTTACAAATTATGAATTGTCACGTCAATTAATAAAATGAATTTGTAGTAAAAGTTAAATCATTTAAAGTAGTTTCTAATTTAATTATTTAGCGACCGACATAGTAAGTGTCATGTAAACTTACAACTTTATATCTATATATGGTAAATAATACATTTAGCATCAAAATTAGCAACTAAATAGCTCAAAAAAAGAATTAGCTACTAATTTTGGACAAAGAAGAATGCTAAACATACCAAAACTGTACAATTTCTTTAAATTCAGAGTTTGTCTTCACATGGTTGATTTGTTTCAAGTAGAGATAAAATTGATTAACATGACAACTAAATGACTAATTGATCAAACCCATTACCCCACTTTCTAAAACTGATATTCTAAAACTTCTTTAGATTGTGTTTGGCATTACGTTTTTATACGTCAGATGCATGCTTTAAAACAAATTTGCAGAAATTGTCCCGTTTAAGAGTACCAAGCAAACAAGAGGTGCGTTTTTTTAAAAAAAAAACACCCGATTTTAAAGGTTAACTGCACTTTTAAAAACCACTAAACCAAACCAACATTAGGAGAATAACTTCCCTTCGGATGGGGTGTAAAACCCCCCCTTTACACCCCCCAATCACAATCTGCCACATCATATAAAGAGAAAAAAGCTCATAAAATTATCCTACACTCTAAAACACTCAATTTTTTCTTTTTTCTTCTTCTTCCTTCCATTTCTTCTTCTCTCCCATTTCCTCCCGCTGACCTCTCCCATGCTTCTTCTTCCTTCTTCCTTCTTCCTTCTTCCTTCTTCCTTCTTCCTTCTTCTTGTCATTTAACAGAGAAAGAGAGATGATTTGGGAGAAAGAAAGGAGACCCACGGGCCACCCACGGCCGGCCAACGCAACCCACCATGGTCTGGTTTTTTTGGTTCTCCTGAGGTGGGTCTCGAAAGGGTGGGTCGCGGAAGGATTTCGCCTCATGACTGACACCTCGCGGCTGGCCACCGAGACCCACGGCTGGGTCTCGCCGGCCGTGGGTTGGTTTTTTTTTTTTTCCTTCCGGTTCCGGTTAGTTTGATTTTTTTTTTTTTTTTAGGATGATAAAATTCCAAATAGGGTTCACCTTCCCCTCTAGGTTTTAGTTTTGAGGCATTAGAAACGAGTTTGTGGCATTAGAATCGATTTTTGAGGCATTAGAAACGATTTTTTAGGCTTGCCGGATTTTTTTTTGGTTCGCCGGAGAGACAAAAGTGGCCGGATTTTTTTTTGGTTGGTTTACCGGAGGCAAATATGGCCACTGAGGGTGGCTTGACCTCTCCTGGGTTGCCAGGATCATGCACCCCGGTGGCCAGATCTATCTTTTTTTTTTTTTTTTTTTTTGGTTCGCCGGAAAGTCGCCGGAGGTGGCGGCGTCCGTCGCCGGAGATGGCGGCGGGTGGCGGTAGGTGACGGCGTCTGTCGCCGGAGGTAGGAGGTGGGTTATTTATTTGGTTGATGAATTTATTGATTTGGTGTTTTGATTTTATTTTTAGTTGGTGTATTTTTTTGGAATTGCTGAGGTGTCAATAGATAAGTGGAAGGCAGAAAACCCATGTTTTCTGCCTTGTCCGGACAGCAGCAGCTCTCCAACATTAGTTTTGTTTCTTTTGCAAAGGGATAAACAGCTCTGCAATGAAACATTGTTATGGGTTTTCAGGAAGAAAAAAAAAACAACTAACGAAGAAAAGATCAATAAAATTATTAAAACATGTCAAAAAATATATATATATATTAAAAAATAAAAATTAAAAAGGAAGAAGAAGTAAAGGGTAATATTGTAATTCTTCGAAATCTGTGTCTCATATACACGCCAAAATCAGTTATTTGAAACAGAAAGAGAAAGCGAGGAAAAGGAAAAGAAAAAGAAAGCAGTGCCTGGAAAATCCATTCCTGCAATTGGTTCTCTGATTCCTTTTGGTGGAATCAGAGGATCATTTATACTTCCCCATTAATTTTTCTTTTGATATATGCTTTCTTTTGTTTAGTATAATGTACGCATATATAGTTTGGTTTCATATGTAAATATATATATAGCCACCATCTCTGTTTGGCTCTTCTGGTGCAAGAACTCGCAAAGAAACAAGACGATTTGTTATGGGTTCAAGATTTTGAACAATCGGAACGTGGTCTTTGTGTCATTCTCTCAAATGGGTAGCACACAGACTGATGGTAAAATGGAAGGGTGGCTGTTTCTCATTCGGCTCAACCGCTTCGGGCTGCAATACTCGCGCAGAAGGTACTTTACTCTCAAAGACAATTGCCTCCGGTGCTACAGAACGTTACCCACTTCTGAGACAGAGGTACGTACGCCGTCATTTTTCTTTTGCTTTTTTGGTGGTATTTGTGGAATTGTTAGTTAGGCCTGTTTGTGATCTTTGTGGAAGAACCCATGTTGCAGAATCAGATATAAATTGTGATTATGTTGTCATTTTTTTATATATATCTTTCGAGTTTCTTTAATGTCTTTGAGAATTTATTTTAACGTCAGGACTCGGGAGCTTCTTTTCTTTATTGAAATCGTTTTATTGTTCTCTTTTGTCTGATTGTTTATTCATAATCTTGGTTACCTGTGTTGTGTTTAGAATATTTTTCTTTGCTTTAATTTATGTCCTTGTACGTGAATTATTTCTTACATGATTTTATTTTCTATTTTTGGTAACCATACCATACGCTGTTTTATTTCTGGATGACATTTTTCCTTCATGTAAAATTGATATAGGTTATTATCTAGCAGAAACTGAAAGAAAGAAGAAAGGTTCTTGTGTTTCATTATGGATTAAAGAATTGTGCCATTTTTGAGTCGTTTTGTTCACTATTTTTCTTATTGGGCTTTGACTCTTACTAAGAAGCCGAGCCACAAACATAGACTGAATATTGATTTAAGGATTTAAACCAAAGGATTTGAAGAACAATTGCCAATATAATTATTTGATGTGAATTTCAACAATATATGATGGAATTATGCTTTGAGGATTTTGCTCCAACCAAAATGCTTGTGCTATGAATTTGAAAAAAATATACACCTAATCATTTCAAATCCGCTTAATAAGGCTTAAATCCATCCATGAATTTCTATAACTAGAAAAAAATAAAAAAACAAACAAATAAAAAAATTACTTTTCATACTTTATTCCTGACATTTAAAGTACAAAAATGAAATCCAGATTTTTTTTTTTCTTCTAATACTTTCGTCCAAACGAACCAATAGAGTATAATTTTACAGTTATACCCCCATCCTTCATGTTGAAGTGGGCGGATGATTTTCTTAAAAAAGAAAGAGAAATGAAGGAAATCTTCTTGCAGCTTTGAATGTATGAATTCAGTAGCTCCTTGTACAAATTCATGAACTTAGACCTCCTACATTGGGTTTTTGATTTGATAATACAAAATCATGATGGGAAATTTCCTCGTTCTTCCCCCTTATAATTTGAAAGCATTTTACATGGTGTTGAATCTCTTTTAACTTGAAAGCAGAAGTAAAGTTTCTATTCTAGAACTGGAAGTTGTATTCGGATGTTTTAAATCCCCAACATCAATACTGGCATACTTGGATTTAATTATTGATTCATTATGTAACTTCTGCCATTGAACTGTGAACTAAGTAGTTGAAACTTCTAGAAGGTTAAGGAACCTGAAAGCAGCACATGCACCCTGTAGTTCTTAGTAACAAAAGTTTGTGCATCAAGGTAACTCGTATCACACTTACACCTGGATGATATTAATTTCCTAGTTCTAATATCATGAATAAAATGTATGCAAGAGTATGATGAGACTGTAAGAGGTGGCAACCATGAATACAAGGTGAAAAGAAGCTGCCTGTAATAGTTTTGCATTTAGGACCAGTGAAAGCACTTGCACAGGGAAGTAAATTTTAAACTGAAGGGCAAGGGATAAGAGAGGGATAAGAAAGGGTAGAGATGGTCTGAAACGGAATTATGCTTTGGACCCCAATAGGCAGGTGGAACGCTCTCCTGAGCTAAGTTGAATTGAGATAGTATTTCCCTATTTGATTCAAAGTAGAATATAGATTTATTACTTTAGGTGTTATATTAACATAGCGCATATAACTGAACATTCAACCCTGAAAGATATCACAAAAATGAAGTTTCACAAGCAATGCAGGATTTTTGGTAGGCTGAAGTGACACAAAGAATGGAAGTAGTCAAATTTAAAATGATTAGTGTCTGATTGGTACCAACCTCTCTTGAAAAGGTGTTGGCATGTTCATATGTTATGCTGAAACAGCCATGAAACTTGAAACTGATATTCTCAAATACTTTATTGAACAACTTGAGCTATTTAATTGAAGTGCAATAATTTCAATAATTATCCACCCATTTCACTTTGATGATCAGCGCTATGAAAGATGTCATTTGTGAATTTTTCAATTTCAACCAGAACTGTGTTAGGGTAATAGTGTAACTGAGACCCTTCTTTTTGTTAAAAAAAAAAAAAAATTCTCAGGAGCCAGTTAGAAGTGCAATAATTGACTGCTGCATTCGGGTCACAGACAACGGAAGAGAAAGCATTAATAGAAAAGTATGAACTTTAAATCCCTATCTCTTCCAGCAGCAACGCATTGTATTTATTGCCTGGAAAAAGATGCATTTTATCATAAAATTGTTTGCAAATTGCAGGTAATCTTCATTTTCACTCTTTATAACACTTCCAATAACAGTGACCAGCTAAAGGTGTGGTAAACTCGAATTCAAATATATTCATCTTGATTTTACATCATATTAGCACCTCATTTTTACAATTTCAATTTTATAGTTGGGAGCAAGTAGTCCAGAAGAATCAGCTAGATGGATACATTCTTTGCAAGGCGCTGCGTTAAAGGTTCAAAACTTTTAGCTTTTAACCTACCATTGTAATGGTTTTTTGCTGATGAAAGCCTCATGTTTAACTGCATTTTCAGGAGTTCCCGAATCCAGCAAAGACTTTTGTGGATTGTTCCAACAGCAAGTGGCCATCTTTAAGGTATATTAAGAAGAAAAAGAAAATTCTCATAGATAAGAAGCTTACCATTTTATCTTTTTCGTGAGTTCTTTTTTACATGATTCTCTGACTTTCAGTAGTTTTAGGTCTGTTGAAATTGTTTAGGAAAGAGTATGTGATATCATCATGTTCAAATGATGTTGAGTGGACATCCCCATAATACATTGATACGAAGACGTAAACACACACACATATAATATGCTAATAAATAAATATAGAAAGAATCCGTTCACTCATGAATTTCTACTATCCCTGCGGCCTTATGGTGATTGGGCACAAGTATAAGTGTGCCCGCTTTAGCACTTTGTGCCGTGTCAGGGGGGCAGGGTTCAGGCAACTGGCAAGGTTAGGCCACCGCCAGAGCTTGCGCTATTATTTTTCTCAAAGTTTTATATTTTTGCTCCTTCTATCCATTAGTTTCTTCTTTCAGCAGATTGCGTGGTTCTAAGAGAGATTGTAAAAGCTCTGTGGGCTGCACTCGTTGCTCTTCCATGCATATGGAGGCTATGACATCTGATGTTATTGCACCCTCACCATGGAAAATTTTTGGTTGTCAGAATGGTATGGCTTAGTTTCATGTCTGACTTTAAGGCATACAAGTGTGTGTGTTAAAATTTCATTACTTATTGCAGGATTGCGGCTTTTCAAAGAAGCAAAAGATTGGGATTCCTGTGGGAGGGTGAGTTGTTCTTTTGACTAACTATTTATTTATTATTTCACCTGATCTGATTTGGCTGAAAAAATGTCACTCTTCTCAGCATTGGGATGATCATCCGGCAATAATGGCAGTTGGTGTGCTTGATGGAACATCAGAGGCCATTTTCCGAACTCTCATGTCTCTTGGTCCCTCAAGATCGGAGTAAGATTGCTGAAATGTTACTTCTGTCTTACTACAATGATGTTTTGGTGTAATGAAAAGCTTTGCAACAGTCACGGTCTCATTGTTTGGTTGCCATTTAGTAAAAATAATTATGTGCTCCCTCCATTCCATATTGTTGGCATTTTATTCCATTTTGAAATGCCCCAATTAATTTGAGACTATATTAATGATGGTAATTTTGGAAATTTATTCCTTTTTATTTGAAAGATGATGAATTAAGTGATGTCCCCTTTTAAGAGTAATTTTTTCTAAACATGACCAACAATATAGGACATAGAGAGTAGTAAGAATATGTGTTTCTTTTTAAGTCGCATATTTGGTGCAAATGCTTACCAATATAAGTAGTCCAATTAAGTAGACTCCCATTGGCTTCTCATTTCAACTTCCTGTCGACATGCTAACCAATGCCAGTTGTGTTTTCTAGATGAGATTTAATTTTGCTTCTAAACCCTCTACTGCAATTTTTGTTTAGTAGAGATACTTTTAAACGAAATTCTAGCCCCTTTTTCTTTTCTTTTTTGATGGACTTGTTCTCATTCCAGTGGTTGAATTACCAAGTGTCTTACAGATGGGACTTCTGTTTTTATCGGGGAAGCGTGGTTGAGCACCTTGATGGTCACACAGATATTATTCAGAAGCAGTTATACAGTGATTGGCTACCTTGGTCAGATATCAAACCTTATTAAAGAGAATTCACTGTAAATTATGATTTTGTTAACACATCATGGTTTACAGGGGGATGAGGCGAAGAGATTTACTGCTGCGGCGTTATTGGAGAAGGGAAGATGATGGCACATATGGTTGTAATTTTTTGAAGGAACTTTGAATTTTTACAAAGCTTTGGAGCCACAAATACATTATCCTAAGTCCTGACCTTGTTTATCTGGTTCCATCACAGTAATTTTGTATCATTCCGTGTTTCACAAGAAGTGTCAACCACAAAGAGGCTACATTCGTGCTTGTCTTAAAAGTAATGTATGCTTTGAATTTGAATTTCAACTATTCTTATACGTAGTAATGCTACCAATTGACTCGCATTTAGAACAGGATGAAAGATGCATGAGAATAAATTTTTCACTTTTTTGAATAATTATGCACCCCTCTTTATCTGCTCTCTTAAAAATCTCTTTGAATTTGGATTTGAAACCGAAGCATGTCCTTTTACCTTTTACTAATGTCTATTGGATGATGCTTAAAAGTATGATAGGGTATCTTCTTTTCTCAGTTATATTGTCACGTTTTATGTTAAGGAATACTTAAAGTCAGGAGCCATAGAAGGAAGATTGGAGGAACCACTGTTTTATTATCTGTCAAAAATATAATTTACAGATGTGATACTGAGATCCAACATAATGTCCAATAACTTTTAACACTAACCTGGTGGGATAAACTAAGAATTTATTTTCAGATACTCCAATACTTCTTTTTCTGTGTTTAAATCCAATGTTTAGAAGATATATATCACTAAAAAGATTTGAGACTATTTGCAGGTGGAGGATATGTGATAACTCCTGTCAACCAAGGGAAACAGTCTCTTGTAAAACACATGCTTGCTATTGATTGGAAGTACTGGAAATTGTATCTGCGTCCATCATCTGCAAGATCCATAACTATCCGTATGCTTGAGAGAGTTGCTGGTACCCTTCTATAACTTTATAAGAATTTCACATTATATTCATTATAGCTTTTCCATACTTAAATTTTTTTTTTTTTTCCAATTTGCAGCATTAAGAGAGCTGTTCAAGGCCAAAGCAGGAAATCATTCCTCTGAATTCTCATCTGGAGAATTAACAAGAGATATTGAATTTCCCCAGAGTGAAAAGAATGATATTAATACTGAAGTTCAGTGTCCAGTAGAAAATAGGAAGATTGAGGAGGTCGTTTCAATAGAAGATCAGATGGAAATACCACTCTCTGGCCGCCCAAGTTTGATGGGACTGAATGATGCCGCTGATGAGTTCTTTGATGTTTCTGAACCAGCAGAGTATGACCATTTGGAGAATGAGTGGCCTTGCAGCTTCAGTGAAGAAGAGCACTCTCCTGTAATTACTAGTCACCATGACAAAATTTTACTTTCCAGAAGTAGTTTAAAATAACTTCACGGACTTGGACTTTGCTTCTATTACTCTCCTATCTCAAGTTTTTCCGGTTCATGCATATGATTTTGCTGCTATCAGGGCATATTTTAAACTTGTGGCCAGCAACATACAGTTGTTTTAGAATAGTTAAGTTTAACATATGCCTTCTGTTATTTACTACGGTAATTATTTTAACATGTCATTTTAGAGCTAGTTATCAAGCAACCATTCTTCTTATATTTAGATCCAATCTCCTGGTTATGGAATTTTGTTTGTGGTACTTTACATTAGGTTTTAGGTTTGGCCTCTGACATGATGGTCTTTTTGCTGATGAACCTTGATGACCAGACTGGAGATAACTGAATGCAACCAATGTTTTTAAGTATGTATTTGTCATTATATAGGAGAAAATTTAGTATGATAATTCAATGGTGGTATGACTCTTCAATAAACTTACCTCGTTTAATAAACTTAAGAACACTTTGAAATGAAGGATAGAAAGATCTTCTACACTTACTTATTTACATTTGGTATGATTGACATATTGATGATAAGAAATGTTTGGTTGTCATGTCCCTTTAGAATAAGAGGTATGGTGAATGCTCTAGAGAAGAGACTTCGGAAAACTTGATTTTTGTGGTTAGATTCTTTTTCACTTCCAGTAAGAATTTTGGTTGAATCAATCCATATCGTGCACTTTATATTATCAAATTGGTCTTGAGATAAGCTTTACCTTAAAGATCTCCTTGCCTTAGTAGTTTTTTATGAACTGCACGTGAGTTACTTCCTTTGTTTCATCAATTATATTCTCATTCTGTTCATATGTGTCAATTATTGTTTGTTGACAATGCTTTCAACATCATGTACAGAATAAATACCAGCCTAAACTCTCATCAGCTGCTAGTTTTGTGAAAAAATTGCATGATCTTGCAGGTCAGTCTTGTCTTGTTATGGTAGTTCGTTTTTTATATGATCAAGTGATGATGTGTAATATGTTTGTTTAGATTATTTTCTGATTGAGAAATGAAACTTCCTTATGGTGCAGTTCAGAAGAAGGGGTATATGGACTTACAAGAGTTGGCCAGGGAAGACAGCATATCATGCTCTTATGGAGCCACTCTTCAGAAAGACCCGAGCTGTACTTTACCTTGCAGTTGGGCAACAGCTGATCCTTCTTCATTTTTAGTACGTGGAGAAAATTATTTACAAGACCGCCAAAAGGTATTCTTTCAGTTCTAGCTATTGATTGAGAACTGAATGATACAGAGATTATTCGAAAGCTGAACATGTATTAATTTTGACACGCATCACATAAACAGATATATTTAAGCTGCAAACCTTTTTTACTCTGACTTTGAATTAAATGGTGCTATCTTACGAGGCTTCTTAAGACTTTAGAGATTAAATTGCCCCAAAATGATTTTATGAAGTTTAACTATGCATTTACTTTACTTATTATAAATTTTATGATCATCATCATCATCTTGGTAAAGAATAAGAAAGACAATTACGAGTCTAACAAGTGGGTTAAGGGCTATGTTGCTTGAATAAGATTTATTCTTCACTTCCCTTATCCAACCTAAAAAATCTGAATAAGAGGTGATTCAGGACCAATACTATAGACCCATTTTCTTAAGCCCAAACCAAGATTAAAAATATATCTTACAACATTGGTTCAAGACTCTCAAGTTAAGCATTCAAAGGCCTCAGAATATCTAGATATCAATGGATTTTTTTTTTTTAATGAGAATTTCAGTTTTCTGGACTAAATAATTTTCTCTGCTCCAGATTAAGGCAGCAGGCACCTTGATGCAAATGGTTGGTGCGGATTGGCTAAGATCTGAGAGTCGAGAAGATGATCTTGGTGGTCGACCCAATAGTATTGTTCAGGTTTTACCTCTCATTATATGGATATTTCTAATGATTTAATTGATAATAGGCATTTCTACTAAATGTCTCACACATTTACATAAGAATGCAAGATTGAAGAGTCATTCTTCTCATGCAAGCTAATTGATTCATCCAGAAATATGCAGAACGAGGTGGACCTGAATTCTTCTTCATTGTTAGCATACAGGTGAGCTTCATTCAAATTATTATCATCGTCATCATTGAGCTTCAGAATTTTACTGTAAACTAACATGAATTAGGTCCCTGGTACAACCGCATACACTTTGGCACTATATTACATGATGAAAACTCCATTGGAAGATAATCCGTTGCTATACACTTTTGTCAACGGAGATGATGCTTTTAGGAATTCAAGATTTAAACTCATACCTTATATTTCTAAGGTTAGTAAGCAAAAACAAATATCATAGAATCAGGTGGCCATGTTTTTCTCATTTTGCATTGCTTGCATGTTTATTATTATTTTTTTCTCAGGGATCATGGATAGTTAAGCAGAGTGTTGGAAAGAAAGCATGCTTAGTGGGTCAAGCACTTGAAGTACATTATTTTCGTGGGAAAAACTATCTGGAGGTAGGTTAACTAAACTTTATAATCATGTTTTTTTGCCTCCACTTTCATGATCACTCTCTCTCTCTCTCTCTCTCTCTCACACAAACACACACAATAGTGTGCCAACTAGCATGGCATACAACTTTCAAGATCCTTTTACAATCATGAACTTTTTTGGCTGGTTGCTATGTGATGAAATGGTAACCTTACATTATGTCTGAAACCAGCTTGCAATCGACGTTGGATCTTCAACGGTGGCAAGGGGGGTGGTTAGTCTTGTTCTTGGATACCTGAACAAATTAGTCATAGAAATGGCATTTTTGATACAGGTAAAGCAATGAAACTTTCATAACATATGCATATATAGCGATTCAATCTGAGTTCGGCACGAGCAAATGAAAAGCGAATTAGGGAGAGTATTAGTAGCTGTTTTGTTACTTGGAGGAACAAAGTTATCCATATCATTATGTATAACCCAAAAGGCAAATTTTGCAGGGCAACACAGAAGAGGAGCTCCCAGAAGTTCTTCTTGGAACATGTCGAATTAATCATCTGGATGCATCCAAATCGGCCCTGTTAAAACCCTGATTTTCACCTGGAAAATCTCATATATCCTTTGCAGCGAAGGTGCTGTTGTTTTTTGACATGTCAAGAGAGGTGTGCCATGTCTTAGAATTAACTTGCATATACCCATTTTTTCCATCCACTTATAATCCAATGCAATTTGTAAAGCACTGCTTCAGTCTACAATATATTCTTTGCAATCGCTACTATTTGTAGTGTATTAACACCATTTTTTTTTTTTACATGTAACGTTTTTCAGAATACTAATCAATAATATATAGAGCGCAAACATTAACTTTAACCCGTCGAGTGCTCTTTTGCAACTTGCTGACACGTTAGTATTTGATTTGAGCCACATTAGCCACTGAAATCTAGTGCTGCAAATCACCACTAGCAAAAATCAACATCACTGTCACACCCAGTGTCTCTTTAAAGTCTCTGGATGTGGCAGCAAACATTGCATAATGCACATGCATTACATACATGCTTCCATTTGTTGGGGTTATGGCACATGATAGCCCATCTCCACTTGTTGAATGTAAGTGCATAATTCCCTGAACGTAAACTACCACCATGTCAATTGTAAGTGGATGACTCCCTAATCAACTAGCCTCTTCTTTTTGGAGCAACAATTTGAATTCTATAATAAAACCTTTGTATATGACTCAATCAACTCGTTGGACCGATCGGGCAGATAGCTTTGAAGTCAGTTTAGGCTTGAGATACAGGCCCAAGTTCAAGGGCGAATTGGGACTACTTGGTCACCGACAAGGCGACAACATCAACTGAACATGGGAGTCCCTACCTATTGTGGGCCTATGGCCCAATGTTTTTACAAGCCTTTTTTAATGCCATCAGAAAGATACATGCATGGTCCATTTCTTCTTTTAAAAATACGTAAACTATTTTAAGATGTTTTAAGCTGTGGTTTTATCAAATGCTTAATTATATATTTAAAAAATTACTTTGTCATTAACGATAACCAATAAACTAAACAGACATTTAACATGATAAGTGTTTGTCTCATTCAGTCCACAATAATTTGATTTATTTTTCGCTATATTTGCATCACATAATTATGGATAGTTTACCGACAGATTTGGATGGCAATATTCAACTTTCAAAGTTTCAGGAATTATGATTTTTCTTTTCTTTTTCAAAGTAATAGCACACCGACATATTTTTTAACCATATTTACTGCAATTTAGAATTTAAGGTTTAGAGTTTAAAATTTAAAATAAAAAGTAAAAAAGTTTCAATCATAATCCCTTCCCTGCCCTTGTTGCTATTGTCTCCGGTCTCCACAGTGACTTTTAAAGAGGCGTGCGAAGCCACTCTTGGATTGATGTCTACCATCTGAATACGAAATTCAATCGTATATTTAATTTAATTTTTTTACCCCAAATAAACCCTCTCTAAAAAGTAAAATCCCTTCCATTTTCGGGGGCAAATGCGTCATTCAACCACATCGATCCCAACATCAAAATCTCGGTTGTTGTCACCACGTTTTGCCCACTGATTGAGGCTCCCACGTGGCACATGCCCACATCTCAATTTTTCTTTTTTCTCCTCTTTCTTTAATTAATTTTCTTTCCAAAATATTTTTTATTATTATTTTAACAATTTTTTTGTTGTTTTCTTTATAAATAAAAAATCAAAATCTCACATGGAATATCAATATCCCATTCATTCCCTCTTCCCGGCGCCTATAACGGTGCTCGTAATAATGCGGCTATTATTATTTTCCAGGTCACCGTCACGATAGCGTTTTTATGGGAAAAATCATATAACCACGTGCTTCTCTCACATGCCATTGTTTCCTTCTTTCTTTTGCTTTATTACACGACAGCGTGGCTTAACGTCACTGTATATTACTATAGGAAATGTTAAAATACAATAAATTATCTATATTTGACTCATAAAAGTTTATGACTTTTTAAAAAATCATTTTAGAATATCTTTGCAGTGAAAAAACAATTCACAATATAATAAAATGAAAGAAGTTACATAGACTTTTATAGGCCAAATATAAATAATTTATTGCATTCTAACATTTCCTTGTTACTATACTACTATTAATATTAATTAATTAATTAAACCTAATAATTAATTATGGGGAAAATAATCAAATATGTATGTGAGACTTGAGAACAATATTATTCCTTCTTCTTCTTTTTTTTGTTCAAGATTTCATTGATAAGTCAAAAATAATAAATTATGATGACTCTACGTGACTCCAATTTTTTTTTTTTTTTGAACAAAAGAGATTATCATTGATAATAGATCACAGGTGGAGTGAAAAAACTCCAACAAACAATCAAAGAGAAAGAGCTAATCGCTCCCTCATGACAAAATCACTAATACAATCAAGGGTTTGATCCCTCCAAATGCTATCCATGATGTCTGCACCATTACTAGCTTCCTTGGCAAGTCTGGGCCACCTCATTGGCTTCACGGTGAACAAAAGTACATTTTCATCTTGAGCGTGATAGCATCATACATCGTGTATCATCCAATATATGTCCAAACCGGCTCCACTTATTTGTGTTTGAGGTTAGAGCATCCATGATAATTTTTGCATCTCCTTCCAACCATACTTGTTGGATACCCACCTCTCTGCATAGGCTAGTTGCCTGAAAAGAAGCTAAAGCTACACCCGTTATTGGTTCAAGGCACCCCAGCTCTGTCTTACATCTTGCCGCAATTACTTTCCCACATTCGTCCTTTATAACGACCCCAATACCTGTTCTGCCCCGTGCTTTGTCAAAAGCCGCATCCCAGTTCGCCTTATGCCACCCTTGCGGGGGAGCAGTCCACCTTCTCACTGGGTTGCTACTAATCTCATTTGATCCAGGCATTTCTTTTACATTTGCCTCCTCATATTCAAACATATGTCTTTCTGTTTCCTGCAATAAAGCATTCGGGTTGGTGAAGAAACCCTCATGCACCCACTTATTTCGTCTCCACCAAATCTGTCGGGCAAGGAGGACAAACATCTTGATATCTTCTTTATCACCTCTCGAGAAAATTGTCTTTGCCACGGATCGTAAGTCATCCCCTATATTTCCACATTTATGGAAAAGCACCTTACTACACCCCTATACGTCAGCTGCAGTTGGGCATCCCCACAGAGCATGGAATACAGTTTCAGGCTCCTTCTCACATATCGGGCAATATGGTTCTTTGATTACCTTCCTTCTTAGCAGGTTGTCCTTGGTGGGAAGCAAATTCTGGCATGCTCTCCAAAAGAAGGTCTTTGCTGTATTTGACATTTGGAGATTCCAAAGTCTCTTCCATATCGAACAATCCTTGGCCTGTTTGGAGCTTTCTGGTACATTTAGCCCTTCCATCTCTTTCGCCAAGTGGTATGCACTTTTAACCGAAAAAATACCAGAACTTGTACACCTCCAAAGTTGAGCATCCTCCTCGTTTGTTCGACTGAAAGGTATTGTTTTTATAATCTCAGCTTCCTCAACAGAAAAAAGACTTGCTAATAAATTCTCCTTCCACCCTAGAGTATCCCAGTTTATTAAATCTTTTACCTTGCAATCTGAGTTCAGAATCCTTGGAGCAATTTAATATAAGAGATTTCCTAAAAAAATTTGAAAGAGTTTTTTTTTTTTTTCATATGTCGAGGAACTTCTCTAAGGCAGGGTTTTTTGGACCCACCTCGCAAAGTAAGCCCAATCTCATGCACTGCACCTTCGAAAGTTTTATTATATGGAACTAATTAAATCGTTAATGTTTTACCATGAGGTGTGGCACTAATGAAATCGTTAATGTTTTACCATGAGGTGTGGCACTAATGAAATATTGTTTGTACTAATGAAATATTGAACCTTGAACCTTTAAGGGAGCAAACCTTAAGATCAAGCATCCACCACTTAAGAGCAAACCTTAAATTTAACTCTAAATTTAAAAGAGTTGCTCAAACATATTGTAAAAAAAAAAAAAAACACCTAGAATATTTGGTCATCTATTTTGATAGTTAAATCGTTTTAAGAAATATTGCTAACTACTAAGGGTACGTACGCCAATTTTACTATAAGTTCATGTGATACTTATTATATCAGTCGCTAACTAATTAAATATTTTTTTGTCAAATTTTATTGCTTTTTTTTATATATATATTGTGTTATGTGACACTCAAATGAATTAGCAGGTAAATCTTTAAATAATTATAATAAAAGTTATAGTACTTTAATTATTATTTTAGAAAATAATCAAAAACATTTTTCTATGAGTATATGATTAAGTACCAGATAACGATGATAAATAATATTTATTATTAACTTTTATAATAATTCATCCAAAATGATATTAATAATTAATAAAGAAGTTTAAGATTTTGAAAAATCTCAAACGGAAAACCGTTGGAGCTACGGCGTCACGAGAGTCAAAAATAGACGCACCGACGCGTTGGTGCTTTTATCATGCATGGGATCCTGTTCCAGTGACGTTACGTAGCCAGTAAGATCCCGGTGGTCAGGCCATGGCACCTGCTACACCCGGTAACCCTGTCGGTGGAAAGTAGTGTCGGCACCGACACGCGAGTTTCAGTCCCGGTTGTTTGTATTTTCCTTTTTTTATTTTATTTATTTATTGACGGAATACGAAAGTTACGTACTTTCTTTTCCATGTGTGTTTGTAGAGGGACAGATAACTGGGTGCATCGCGGAGTAGGGAGATAGGGTGAGTGTCAAATGTAAATGCATTGATTGCTGGGTGTGGGACCACGTATTGCCTGCATGTGACTTACGACCAATGAAAATGGACGTAATGATAATGATCACGTGCTGTGTTGCAGGTTCGCACCTACAAGATACTGACGTTTTAACTTGTAAATAATAGCACTCGGAGATTATGGTTGAGAAATAAAATTTTTAAATAAGATAATTTTAGAATGAAATTAATTTTTAAGTTTTTGATAGGAGTGTGTTTTGATTATTTTTAGGTTTTTTATATTTTTAAAATCGTTTTTGATTTTTTTACTAAATAACTACTTTTTTTTTTCAAATAAATTTTTTGAATATTAAAATATTTTTAAGCTTTTCAAACATAATCCCAAACAGATGATAAATCACCTCCCACAAACATTGGTAACTATGTATTATATGAATAAAAAATTAACTTATTGTGGGTGTTTTCTCCGTACTTGAGTGAGAAGATATTAATTTTTCACATATTTTTTTAGTATGCGAAAAATATATTATTTATTTAATAGTATTAGCAGAGTTGAGAATTTTTTTAACAAAAAAATAAACACATGTATTTTTTACATGCTAAAAAACACACAGCAATTTTATAAATGAAGGAAAAGTTTGTACGTTCAATCGTCCATACTTAATTTTACCCAATAATTTGGGCCGGAAGGTTTGCTCATTAATAACACCTTTTTCCTCATTTTTTTTTTTTCTTTTCAAAATAAAAACATTAATATTAACACAACTCAAAATGTAAAATATTCAAATTATTTTTATATTTATATTACATCAGAATTTTTTTTTAAAATAAATAAAAAATTACCATTTTAAAAGCAGTAACAAGCAGATATTTCTCATTTGCTAATAAAAATATTCAACTTTATAGTTGTGACAAAATATATATATATATAATTAATATATATTAATTAATTATATCAAAACCAGTCGCCCTGATTTGGTCTTTGCCTATATGAGTATAAGATGAGTATATCTTCAATTCAGTCGTTGTGTAAAGGACTAAGTTTACGCCCACCAATAGGAGCAAGACACCTCATCTAAAGCAAAAAATTTGCAAAAAAACTTGTGAAGAATAAAAACATTAGATTCGGTCAGCCGGCAGAGAAAGAAGAGAGAAAGAAGAAAAAGAGAAGGAAACGAAGAGGAAGAAGGTTGGCCGTCCAAAATGCAGCACCCATGGCCGACGACGTCCACCCACCCAGCGCCGCCATTCCGGCCTACGCCCACCCACCATGGTACCCCATAAGTCTAGCGTGACCCACATTCATCTTCTCCGACGAATCCCAGACACTTTTAGGATTAACTTTCAAAATCTAGGTTTAGTTTTGAATCAAAAAATAATTTTTGAGGCATTAGAATCGAGTTCTGAGGCATTATAAATGGAGTTTGATGCATTATAATCGATTGAGGTTGGGTTTGTGTTTTTCGGTGTTTTCCGGTTGGGTTTGGCCAGAAATGAAGAACGTCGCCGGAGATGGTTTAGCCGGAGATGGTGGGTGACAGCCAGACTTAGCCGTGGGTATGTCGTGACCCAACCACTGGGTCAGCCATTGCCGGTGAGTCCTACCATCGCTGATGAGTGTTGGTGGGTTTTCCTCCTCCACATGTTATTTCTCTCTCTCTGCCTTTACCCTTGCTTATTTTCTATTTGGTTGTTATCTAGTGTTTTTGTTTCATTTAGGGTTTTGGGGCATTAGAATCAAGTTTTGAAGCGAGTCACAACCGGCGAGGTTTGAGGCGTTCACGCCTGGGTCTCGCCGGCTACAGGTTTTTTTCTCTCTCTAGTTTAATGTGATTGTTCTTACTTTCGTTTTTTGTATTTTTCTTAAATTAATGGTGTATTATATGGTGATTGAATGTTGTAAAATGGTTGGTTTACACAGGATCTGAAAGTATGGGCTCTCATTGTTATATAAGAAAGAAAAAAAAAAAAAAAACTGTGGATATTATCTCTCATTTTTTTGGGCATAACTTTACTGAAAATCCTTAAATTACCATGCAATTTGACAAGCACCCTTCAAACTTCAAAACTTGTTAATTTGAATCCTTAAACTTTTAATTGCAGTTAATTTGAACATCTCCATCAGATTTAGCCATTAACTTCTTGTGGCAATACCTAAAAAAATCAAAATATTTCTGATTTTTCTCTTCTTTTTTTTTTAATTTTTAATTTGAAATTTTATAATAAAAAAATCACGAGTATAAATGGCATTGTCTCACTTTTAACGTTTAAAAATCTGACCGATAATTCAAATTAATTACAATTAAAAATTTAGATGTTTAAATTAAAAGATTTTAAAGTTTGAAAAATTGTCAAATCACATTATTAAAAGATAGAAAATGAAGTTACTCTTTTTTTAATATATATATATATATATATATATATATATCATGAAAACACCATAAAAATCTATAAGTTTTGTCTCATATTTTTTTTTTTTAAAAAAAAAATTTGTCTCATATTAATTAAATATAAACAATATACATGTTTTAGAGCACTTGGTACATATGTTCTACCATATTAATCCCTCGTTTGGTAGGAGGAAAAAAACGTACTAACAAAAAAAGTAATCACACTACTATTTTCTGGATAATGATTAGAGTTGTTGGACCATGGATCAACCTCGTGCGAGCCCAACAGTTGCTGGCCCAGACTGAAGCCCAAGAGCATCTTAGGTCCAAGGCCTAAGAGACCTCGCAATTTGAGGCTCAATAAGGCCCCAATTGAGACCTTCTGGATGATTACAGACTCGAATTCAAGACCTTCTCGGAAGACTTAGGGCTCGAATTCGAGACCTTCGAGACCCGCTTGACCCAAGACTCTCGAATTCGAGGCCCTTCGCATCCGAGACCCGGAACTTAGGGATCGGAAATCTGAACTCATTGAAATATGCGATGCGATATTATCATTCAATTCAAATGCTTAACACCTATAAATACGGGATCAAATATTCTATCAACAAGAATTCAAAATTCAAATGCCAACAACCAAATTCTATCTTGATCTCCGAAGATCAAGGGACGGATAACTACTCAAATCTCTCGATAACAGACTGCCTTGCGCAGCAGATCAAGGAAGAGTCAATAATTGGTTAAGGGACTGCCAATCCATGCCTATATAATGCAAGTCATACTACACACCCCGGTAACGCAATTCTTGCCCTCTTTACGCATTGTTGCTTTCTCTCCATATATCAAACACTGACTTAGGCATCGGAGTGGCCCCACCAGCTCACCCCCAATCTCTCTTCGATCCTATCATCTTCTTCCTTGTGCAGGTGTCCACTTTCAGAATAGTCCACCCAGAAGGTCAATAAGCGTGCCACGTCACTAATTGGAAACTGTGCATCAACAAGAGTGAAACTTGTAAGTTGCTTTGTAAATACTATTAAAAGAGTTCTCATTATATTCCAATTTAACCATCTTGGTAGTATCCATCCCAACCAACGAAGGTAAGACTTAAGTAGAGCGGCACTATTGCATTTTAATCATTTCTCTCTTAATGTGATACTCTTGTAACATGAATTATTGAACTTGGTTGTGATACCATTTGATGGATCGTGATTTTGACTATCTCATAAAAATTAATTGCCTAATTAATGTTCGGTGAAGAAAGTCAAAACTTCTTACACTAATCAAAATCGCATTTTATAATACATGTTCCAAGAGTTGTCCATATGAGTAGTGTATCACTGTTGCATCTCAGCAATATTTTTCTGTCGTCTTTGTATCACATCAAAATATTTTTTTAAATAAAAAATTAAAAACACTTATCCGAACACAATCACAAACATAGCCGTTGTTTAATTAGGAGGTTTTGCTAGTACATTTATATTTTTAAATAGTACCTTCGAGAGGGAAAATGTAATGATTGATGGGAATGGAAGGAACATAAGGATGAATTGCAATTTTTTTTGTTAGGAGAAAATTCACTTTACCCCTAAATTTAAATGTTTTTCAATTTGAACTTCAATGTTTAAAAATTTCTAATGTACTCCCTAATATTTAAAAATTTGCAATTAACACCTTCCATTATTAATTGTTGTCTAAATACACAAAATTGTCAGCATAAGAGTAGGTGAGAGGCATCTATTTCTTTTCTTTTTTACTCCAACACCCACATGACACCAAAAAGAGGTTCAAAAGGGGTTGATGAGGTCCCCAAAAGAATAGTTTAATCGGCTATTGACCACATCTAATGAAGCGAAGGTATTAGTTCGAATCCCCCTTCCCCTTCCCCTTCCCCTTCTCTTGTGTGGACATGTAAAAAAAAAGGGGGGGTAGATGAGAAAAAAAAATCAAAACTGGCTTTGGGTTTTAATGATGAGCAATTACGTCATTTCACTAATTAGCTAGGTTGAATGCAAAATTGGAAGATGCGGTATAAAAATCTCATGATACGCATATGATGTCATTTCCATCTACGTAGATGGTAATTAGTAATGAATGGTATTAATTGCAAATTTTTCAAAAACATTATGAGCATGCATTACAAATTTTTAAACATTTAGGAATTGAAAAATACCTCAAATTGAAGGGGGTCAAGTGAATTTTTTTCATTTTTTTATTGTAAATTTGGGGGGAAAAAAAGGATTGTTTTTTAAAATAACATTTTTGCCTAAAAAATATGGGGAAAAAATGCATAAGCTTTTTGAGGATATCTTTGTAAAATTCACAAAAGAGGCAATGAAGAATTTTCAGAAACCTGCAGAAACTATGAGAAATAATATCAAGCAAAATTGTGCCATAGAAAAATCCACAATGGCAGGTTGGAGTGATCAAGATAAATTGGGATGAGACAATAGATACTTCAAAGAAAGAGATGGGCATGGGGACAATTGTCAAGAGATTACAAGGGGAATGTGTCAACATTTTTGTGTTCCTATAAATTTTTTATAAACAATAGCCGAAGCATATGTAACCTGAAAAGTCGTAGAGTTTAGCATAGATTTGGGTGTACAACTATACCATTATTGAAAGGGATGCTCTGGAGGTTGTTCGTGCTATGCAGAAGGAAAGTCATTGTTGGAGTCGAAATGGGCAGCTGGTTGATGATAAGAAGAGATACTAAGTTAATATTTCTTCGTAAGCTAAATACCATTTATGATAGGATTTGAACTCCAAGTTGAGAAAAAATAAAAATTTACAAACCCATGTACTAATAAAGTAGTTAACCATTAAAAAAAATTATCAAGTTTAACCTGTTTTACTTTTATTAAAAGAATAAGAAAAAAAATGAATAATTTGTTATTTAATTTTATATTATTGTGACATAGTTAGATCCTATATATATATATATATATATATATATTTCTCAATACGCCAACACCATCACATTATTATATATGTATGTATATTTCTCAATACGCCAACACCATCACATTCTGAGTGTCTAAGTAGTTGTTATTTGGACAAAAAAGTCTAAAATATAAGCACAGATTGCTGTTTAAGAAGGATGATCGTTGTGGACTTACGGGATTTAGGAGTGATTTTTGGAACAACAGTTCATACGCGGAATGGCCAACAAAAGTCCCCATTTTTGGTACCGCAGTGCAGCAAGGGCCCCAACAAAGCTTTGGCCCTCCTGGTCCCACTCCCACTCCCCCCACCACCACCACATCCACATGATTCGTGCTAAATATCTTAATCACGATCAAAAGGTAAATTAAGGGATAATTACCTTTTATCTTCATAAACTATAGTGCATAGACACTTTTTCTTATGAACTATCAACTATGACACTTAATCTTATCAAACCATCATTTTATGACACTTTTCTCTTCCGTCAGTTAAAATGGTTAAATCTAATGGTTAATTATTTTAAATTTTTTTTCTATTTTGCTCTCATTTCAGATCAATAAAATGACGCTTATACTCTCATAAACTCTAATCTAAAAATCTAAAGTGAAGACAAAAATAGAATGAAAAAAATTTAAAATGGCACTTGCAAGCCACATGACCATTGACTGTTAGTCTTAATCCCTTTGACTAATAGAAGCGGAAAAAATGTTATAAGATAATAGTTTGATGGGATCAAATGTCATAATTGATAATTCATAATAAAAAGTGTTAAGACACTAATTCATGAGGACAAAAAATAATTATCCTGTAAATTAAACAACTCCCCTTGGACACTTTCGTCCAACAAATGTCGACACCCACAACGTGGCGGACAGCCATGAGTCCAAGTCCACAAAGGAATTAATCGTAAGCAGTGTCCGAATCCCGAGGCAAACTCACGTGACCCTGCCCCACGGCGCATGCTACTCCCGAGTCCTGAGCTCACAAAGAACCAGCTGGAGCTGAGCGGTTGATTCGCTGTGTGGGCTCCACCGCAACACGGTGAATCTATGCCTGCCACGTTGCCCAACGTGTGTACCGACTCTTTTGAACGTGCGAGGAGGGTCCCACCTCAACATAACAGGGGGCTCGATCCTTCTCTTAACATTACATGCTAGCACGCAACATGCATTTGTTACCCACCCCCTCCTCTCCCCCGCCTTTCGCGCCGGATACTGCCACGTTAAGTATACTGAATTTACTTCAACGCCCCGTGCCAAACTTATTGGGAAGTTTAAACATACGGGGGCTTGAATTGTCAGAGAAAATTAGGAAGGTTACGCAGTCATTTCGCCCATCGGAACCCATGTTTACGTGACAACCAACATGTTGTACAAACATACCCACTGTCGTGGCGCGTGCAGCATACGGAGTATCTGTCTTGGAGCGTGCTGTTCAGCTGCAGGAGTACAAGGTTCCGCCACTGGGAGCTCACTTGTTAAACACACAGACGACAGTCAATGAACCAACCATAAACTCGTATTAACTAGGGGGATTTGCTACTAATCAAAGCTACAATGACCTATCAATTTCTTTTATATAATTAAGGTAATGACAAACTAACATGCGTTTGAAACGGCTTAAATTCTGTAATTTGAAAATTTATTTAAAATTCTAGGAGATTCAAGTCCTATTAAAACTCTATTACATAAAATTGATTGAAGGAAAACTTGTGTCGGTGAGTATTAGAAATAAATATAATTTGATATATGTATATAGTGTGATATATTGATTTTTATAAAAATGCATGGTCACCCCATTGGGGACAGAAGCCATTTGGTTTTTCTAGATGCACATGACAACGTTTTCCTTACCGACACGAGGAAGGTTGTAGAAGGCAATCAATATGAGTCATTGACTCGTACGTTTATAGTGTAATTAAATTTCATTTTTCTTGGTCTTTTTGTGTGTGTTTTAGACAACGACTATACAATTGATGCACCAGAATTTCTCTCCATTCCAAGTCATCACTATCATGATATGTAGGGCTCGTTAATGGCCACAGAAACCAAATTAAGTAACCAACTTCATTATCAATTATTTAAGTTTATTTTTAAAAATAAAAATTGATTAATATATTCATATTTTCAATTATGAATCTTGAAGAATCCCGATGCATGCATAAAACAAATTTTCTTACACACAACGTGACATAGTGGAAAGCTAAATTGGCAAGTACAATAACTCGTAACTCTTTTACAAATCTTAAAAACTTTAAGAAATTGTAAAAAACGGAAGAAAATTCTCTCTCTATGTGTCTGAGACGATAAATCTTAATTCTGTCCATTTTTTATGTTCATTTTGATTCTTTCACACTATCACCCGAGACATGATTAAACTACCGGTAACTATAACATGTGAGAGCGAGACATAATGGTCTACAAAAACAAACATGAAAATGATGATTCTCCAAAAACAGATTGTTTGGAGATGGAAGTGGTGTCTGGTAGTGGCAACTACTCAAAATATAATAGTGCATGAAGTCCAAGACCAAGACTACCTTAAATATAATTTGGGTCTTACCTAAACCTACTTTTTCCAATGTGGGAGAAGTCTTTCTGAAGGAAGCAATTCAAAGAGTGCAATCCAAGTTATTTTTTATTTTTAAAAAAGAAAAAAGAAAAAAAAAAAGAAAAAGAAGAGAAGAAATTGTTCAGAGAAAGAAGAGTACTTTGGAAGGGATTGGTGCAAAGAGTAGAGGTCAAGTTAGTTAAAAGAGAGTGAAAGGGGAAAAGGTAGTGAGGCCCATCATTTCGAGGAGGCCCAAACAAAACGTGCTCTCAGTCTCAGCTCTGCAGTCACTTTTATTAGTCTTTCTCAGATTTAAATAAATAATAAATTTATTTTTATTTTTTATTTTTTATTTGCAGTTGATCGAGGGGAGGGGCTTTTTCCATTTTGGTAACGCGCACACACTTGTGGCGCACTAAAGATTCGGCTATAATTGGAATGCGGTGGTAAAGGGTAAGATTGTCAAAAAAGTTGTTGTGACAGCTTGCAAATTTTGTTCACTTTATAGAAGTCCGTATTAGCTTTAATGTTCGAATTACCGTGTGTCTGAAAATACAAGCAAAGGTTATCCCATACTTGTCAACACGTAGGCCACACCCACCATACCATAGGGCCTTTTATTCTAATACATGATAATTACCTCAATATTATATAGCTTGTTTTTTATACAATTTTTTACTTTTTTTTTTTTTTTATATGTCCACACAATATAATGAAAAATGGGAATTCAAACGAGTTGTTTTCACTTCATGAGGCGTTGTTTACAACTGATTGAGCTATCCTTCAAAATATTTTTTTTTTATAAATTTACACGATAATTGATATTTTATAAAAATAAATGTTATATCACCGTTCACATTTTAGTTATAACGCAACAACTAACTTATAAGAAATTTGTAATAAAAGTTTTCTTAGTAACGTTATTTATAGAGAAAAGTTATTTAGTATTTTAAGTGTTCATTCTTATCGTTAGTCTTAATAAAAAACTGAATATAATTTATCTTCTTCATATATTGATTAAAATATAAAAATAAAAACACTCCATATATATATAAAGAAAATAGGAACATTGGATTTGTAAATTAACTCATATAATTATGTACATAAAATTTCTTCTAACCCATTTAAAATAATAAGTGTCTATAAATATTTAAAAGGCATATTAAATTTAGTATAAGTTAATAAACTGTTATTAATGATATTAAAAATTTAATGTGCATTTTAAATATTTCTAAACACTTTGTACTATTTTAAATGAGTTTGAAGATTTTTTTTTTTTAAAAAAAAAAAGGTTTGAGAATATTTTTTTCATATTGGTTTGGAAAAAATTGATGTCCTATAATTATTATTATTATTATTATTATTATTATTATTATTATTATTATTATTTTGTTATGTATTATTCCTCGCCTATTGTTAATAAAAACCAACCAAACAAAATGGGAAAAAGAAATATAGAGAACATTAAAGAGGTTCTGCGATGCTGGTCGGAAAAGGCAGAGAGAGAAAGCTTTGTGCACTTGAACTTGTTCGGGTGTGACTGTCACGCTACTATGTAATTGGTATATTAGAGGTATATTTAGAGAATTTAGAGCTGTTTCCATATTGCCTAAAGTTAGACAAACTTGAGTAAAAAATTATAATTAAAAAGAAAATTAAAAACCCACTAATTGACTATAGGACTCACCCGCGACCCACAGGCGAGAAAAATCCCACCTTTGTGGGCAGGTGCCACTCCTCCGTGGGAAAATCCAACTCAAGAGGTAAATATTCAACACAGATGGTCTTTAAGTTGTATATGAGACATGTTACATAAAGGGCCGTTAATTTTTTTTTTTTTTTTTTTTTATCGGAACATAGGCCAAGGAACAAACAACGTTAATTAGACAATCACAAGTACCACTTTTGATAATTTTAAAAACGGGCGAAGTTATTTGATAATTGTCTAAAGCATACAAACTAACAAGGTATTTAATGATATTGTTAAAATTAGTCTCTCTATATATGCTACTTACATGGATTTATTGTAACATTTTTCAGTCTACAAATGATCTCATGAATGTATATGGCGGGACTCTATTTATATTAATGGAGTGACAATTGACAACCCATAATGATTTATTGTATTATTTATTATTCCAATTTATGTATTAACTAAACTTAAAAACTCGACGCAAATTGTTTGATATAAATGCTTACAATGAATCCTCTGCCCGTACTATTGTTTGACATTTATCAAATTGTTTTATTTGCTTGACAAATTTGTTAGGAGCATGCACGTGTCTATATTGCACTTTAAAAGTACTTGCCATGAACTTAATGGTTTACCATGTGTAGCCTTTTAAGCCCTCTAGTCTATTTTTCTTGGCGAAAATGTACGGAAATAAACGTCCTAACACAAATAAGCATTTCTTAATGCATAATGGTGCGAAGGGTTTGGTGTTTTTGACATGGGGCAGTGACAGTGGAGAGATTTGATCAATGTCCAATTTAGAAGAAATTTTGGGCGAGCATAAATGATTATTAAGAATAAAACAAAACAGTTGGAGGAACCTTTTTTTTTAATTAGATTAAAAGTTATTATTTTAATGTATTATGACAATAAAGTACATGACAAATTTGGCTAAAAAATCAAATTTCAAATTCACAATAAACTTACTTAGGGAAACTTCAAAAACAGAAAAGAGAGAGAAATCTAAAAAATGTGCTTGGACTCATAGATTTGTCGTTTGTGGGATTATTAATATATATTTTTTATTATAAACACTCTTAGAAATTGATGTGTCAATTCACATTTTATGAAAATAGTATTACGTAAACTATTACGTTACAGGTCATAACTTAGTAATTTATAAGATAAAGTTCTACATAAATTATCATATTAGTTTATAAACTTGATTAGTATCATATATATTATCAAGTAACGTTATGTGTTATAGTAACTAACTTGATAAACATCAAGAAAATTCACGATTAATTTTGTTAATAAAAATTTGCATAAATCATCTTATGGGAATGTAGGATGAGATTTATTTTTTTATTAATTTATTTTTGTTTAAAAAAAAAAACTCTATGGGATAAGGTACTGATCGGCTCCATGCCCAAGAATTTACGAAAACCATGTGATGCGCAAAATGACAATACTACCCTTTTGCTTAATCCACGGCCAAATTATGTTAACTTGGCGCATGCACCGGTTAATGCGTTAGGTAACTTAGGATTAAGAAAAAAAATAGACAAAGTCGTAGTTTCAAGTAAAGTGGAGGGGCAAATTCCATATCTGCAATCAGTTACAGGGGAGCTCTGTTTGTGGCTTTTAAGTTTTAACCTCCCCCGTTTTTTTTCCGTACAAAATCACAACCCCACGCGCCTCGTCAGATACCGCAACGACACCGCCCACTGAAAACTCCTCTCTGTGTCTCTGACATTTTCGCATCATCGCTGTAAAAAAATAAAGAACAGTGCCTGTCGGAAACAAACGGCGGTTAGAAACCTGACAAATTCTCAGACCACATTGAACACTACAAAAACCTCTCTCTCTCTCTTTCTCCTATCTGTGTGTGCAGAATCTTCGCAAAGGAAATCACCAGACAATTTTTTCCCTCTTTAGCTCTTTCAAAAACCCCATCAATTCAATCCCAGCTCTTTTTCTTTTACTGGGGTTCAATAAAAGAAGATAAAAGAAGAATATCAAATCCGTGGAAAGGGTTGGGTGCGGTGGGGGGAGTGTGGGACCCGTGGGTAATCAGAGCAAGAGTTTTTTTTTTTTTGAGAGGGAGAGAGGAGAGAGAGAGGAGAGAAGACTTCAACGTCACGACAGTGAGGGGATAGTAAAAGACAGCTAGCAATGAAGGAGGAGGCTCACCTAACGTTACAATCACACTCTCTCTTCTCCATCCCTTTTTAGCCGTTCTCACTCTCCTCTCTCTCCTTTCAAACCTCTCTTCTCTTTCTCCCTCTGAAGGTACTCTCTCACGAGCCCTTAAACTCTCAATAGTTTTGCAGTTTATAATGGAGGAATAGGAATAGGGATTTTGGAAGCCTAGAGGTGGTAGCTTTTGGTTTGTTTCTTTTGGGGGGAGTCTTTCCTGCTTCTCTGCTTCTTCGGCCATTGCAAGTATTGAAAGGGCGGGAGTTCATTTTAGGTTCTAAGCTCAGGTTTGGCTCTGCATTTTTCACTGTCGGTGGCGTTTTCCTTTCTGGTTTTGAGTGTCGGCAGGGGTTGAGTTTCGTGGTTTTGCCATAATTTCGCTGATCGGTTGCTGAGAAAAACCGGAAGGACAGAAAATGAAACGGAATTTTAAATTTTTAGGACATTTACTGTATGCTGTCTTGGATCACAAAATTGTGTGAACAGCCTAGAGAACAACAAATTTTAAAAACCCCCCCATAATTGAAGCAATTTCGCTTTCTTCAACCCGGTTTTCCCGGCAACCAAACAGTACACATGGGATGGTAGCAAATTTTTTGCTTCTCTCCTTTTCAAATTAAACACACTGTATAGATGATTCTGGGTCCTATCTGTACTCACAATGACCTCGTTTACCGTTTCTGCAGGATTTGATTTAGAATTCCTTGAATTCCTCTTCAGTTACTACAGTGAAAATCCCTGCACCCACCGACGGTTTCAAACCCCAATTTCTCAGCCTTTTGGTCAGAAACTCACACAAGGTTCGCTTCGCAATTTCCCTCTTAGCTCTTCATTTTCATTCTCTGTACAGAAAATTATTCCTTTCCTCCAATAATTCTTTTACTTTTATTTATTTATTTTATTTTCATTTTTTGAACGCAATAATTCCTTCCTTGGAAACCACAACCCAATTTGCAAATTGCACTGCTAGTATCCAGGACCAGCTGGCGTTACCTTAAAGTTGAAAGCTCCATTTCGGCTTTTAATTATTTATTTTATTTTATTTTTTGGAAGAGTGAAATTTGAAATTTAAACGGACAAAATTCCTTTCTATCATGCGCCACACGGCTCATGGGTTGGCCTCATAATTGACACATTGTCATGAAATCCCAAAAAGGAAAAGACCCTTCATTCCCTTTTAGCTCATTTACTACAAATTGGCGAACCTCTAAACTAATTTGCCCTCATTTGCCATTCTCTCTTCTCTCAGGAAAATTTTGGCACAATGATCGGACCGAATTTCATTGACGAGATAGACTGTGGCAGCTTCTTTGACCACATCGACGACCTGCTGGATTTCCCCACCGGCGAGGACGACGTGGAGGCCGCGCTGGGCAGCACCGACTGCAACGCGTTCCCGACACTCTGGACGAATCAGTCCGAGTCGTTGCCCGGCTCCGAGTCTGTCTTCTCGGCCGGAAACAGCGCGTCGGACCTCTCCGCCGAGCTCTCTGTTCCGGTAACTTTTCTATCTTTCTTTTATTTATTTATTTGTTTGATTCGCGCAGACGTGGCAGCAGTCTTGGTTGGCTTGTCTGAAAAAAATTGAAATTTCAAAATTTTGCCGCTGACGTCATAAGTAGTAATAACTTTTGGAAGTAAATGGTTTAAGATTTTAGGCGAATTTAAAGTGCCAGCCTGGCCGACCGCGTGACGTTGTTGTACGCTAGTTCCATGCCACCAGTGGGCGGACTATGATGTTGTCCTGTAGCATGTCCACTGTCTTAGGTAGCAAATGTGAATAGGAATTCAAAACCCTGTGGCGCAAGGGTGTTTTCGTCGTTTCGTGGTGCAATTAGAGGTCTCAATGGTAAATTCACGTTGCAAAATCCATGTCGTTGGCAAGGTGACATGTCATGGCCTCCCTCATCGATTAGACCGTTTAATAATCTGGCGCCATTAATGGACGTCACGTGATTTGTCGTATGATTTTACTTTGAAAAAGTAATAACAATAATTATGTATATATATATATAAAAGTCAATTATGATGATAATGTTTTGAAAAGTTGTGTGGTTTTGTTATTGTGTCGAGTTGGATGCTTGGAATTTGAATAGTAGAGTATATGAATATGAATACGATGACATTTAATTGATAAGTGTTGGTAATTGGAAAATATAACCAAAAGATAGAACATATGTATATGATTTTCTGGATGCTTAGTTGTGAAGCTAGCATAGATTTTGTTGGATGAATGTGGAACATGGGCCTTTCATCTAATTCTGTTTTTGGGTGTTCTTTCCTACTGTAGTATGAAGACATTGTTCAGCTGGAATGGCTATCAAACTTTGTTGAGGATTCCTTCTCTGGAGGAAGCCTTACCATGAAGAAAGAGGAGTCTGCAAACAATAAGGAATCATCCCACCACCAATTCCAAACTTCCAGCCCGGTCTCTGTCCTCGAGAGCAGCAGCTCCTGCTCAGTCGAGAAGAATGTACCACGCAGCCCTGAAACCATCACCCCCGGGCGGCGTGGGCGTGCTCGAAGCAAGCGCCCTCGCCCGGCAACCTTTAATCCGCGCCCGGCAATTCAACTTATTTCCCCCACTTCCTCCTCTGTCACTGAGACCCCTCAGCTAATCCTTGCTCCAAAAGTTTCTTCAGATTCTGAGAATTTTGCAGAGTCTCGACTGACTATCAAGATTCCAAAACAACAAGGCACTGCAGAGCACAAGAAGAAAAAGAAAATCAAATTGACAGTTTCATCTGGCCCCATGGAGATGAATCAAAATCCGCCATCCCAAGCGGTCAGGAAATGCATGCATTGCGAGATAACCAAGACTCCCCAATGGCGGGCAGGCCCATTGGGGCCGAAAACACTTTGCAATGCATGTGGCGTTCGCTACAAGTCAGGCCGGCTCTTCCCTGAATACCGGCCGGCAGCAAGCCCAACATTTGTTCCATCCTTGCACTCGAATTCCCATAAGAAGGTCGTTGAAATGAGAAACAAATCTGGTGAGAGGCCTGCTATAGCTGAGACAGCACCAACCATGACTGGCTCACCAGAGCTCATTCCAAATGCAAATAGCAGCCTTGGGCTGGACTACATTTAGGGAGGATGAGAGAGATGTGTTCCTTGTAGGAACCTTTTCTCTTCACTGCCTCCTTTACCTCTCTTATGTTATTTCTCTGTTATTTCATCATTTCTTTTGTTCATTGCTTTTTTTTTGTACAGGGATGGAATGGGGGGGCAATAGGAGAAATAGATGACCATATTTTAGCTAGTAGAGGAGGATTGAAATGACAGAACCAAAAAATGGGTAGAGAAAGATGCAAGTTTTAAGTGTAGAATTTAGGTTAAGTAATGGCTAGTAGGTCCTTAAAGGTAAGTAGGTGTGAGAGTCTGTGTTGTCTCTTAGTTTGCGTTCTTCTTTCTGTTCCTTTTCATGGGAATTCTTTTTGCAGTTCATTTGTAGTAGAAAATTCTGAGATGAGTAATGGAATTTGAGATTTGTTATGCTTCACCAAATTCTGTATTTTCTCCCTGTTTCTTCTTTTCCCATTCTTTTTTTTTTTTTTTTTAATCCTATATACGAAACGACATGTCGCGGAGATGCAAAATGGACTATTCTTATCCACTCTTTGCACAATATCACTAGCTTTGATATTATTGAACCCTTGAGAAATATGTTGGGATACCATTCAAGTCTATGAGTTCTGTTTAATAATGTCTTAATATTATATTAACCACCCATTCTTGTAACCAGTATCTCATACAGACTGAATTACCTTGTATTCTTACAGGTGAATATTCCAATAAGATTTAATAAACAAATTTGAATGAACTTCTTTTTGGATTAAACCAAGATATGTCTTTGATATGGGTGGTAAGTGTAGTGCTTTTTGAAGTAAACTTTGCTTAAAGTCAGGCTGAAAAAAGCAAGAAAAGGAGTTTAGTTTTTATCCCCACCTCTTTCTTTACAGCTTCAGATTCTTTATTTTAGATCCTTACCTTCTTGCTGTTGTTTTTGCTTTTTCCTTGGTCTGCAATGAAGCCTGGGCTCTATTTCAATGCCACAGCCTATCAACATAGTGGAAGGGTCTGATTGGCAATTTGGTAGTGCTTTTCTGTTAACTTGTAGGCCTAATTGGTCTTCTGCTTTGGTTGGCTATACTTTTATTGGTTTTTGAAGCTAAAATGGAGTATAGTTTGACTCCAAGAGGACAAGTACAATGTTCTTGTGTGCACATGGCAGGAGTTACTTTGCTGTTTTAATCTGGTATTTATGCACATTGCAAGAAAAATGGTTTCAGTCACTATCAATGAAAAAGATGTATAGATGGTGAGAACTTCCATCAATGTTGGCTATTGATAAGGCCAGGCACATGGAATTTTTTTTCTTTTTCTTTTTCTTTTCAAGTATGAGAAACAGAAAAACAAGCATTAATTAGAGTGGGGAATGCATCCCTGCAAGAAGTGGTCCATTTTGTCACAAAATGGGTTCAAAAATTTGCACTTCCGTAAATTTTTTTAGCTACTGGGAAAGAATTTGGAAAGTTGAGAGATGATGAGATGTCAAGAGACATATTGATCTTAGACATTCTTCAAATAATGTTGCATATGAGGCTCAACTTGGGACATAAAATTCTATTCCTGGTCCTCTTAGTTTGCCTTTATTCTGCCAACTTGAGAGAAAGGGTGATTAGTAATAATAATTTATGAAGATGATTTGAGTAATGTATGCAAAACGCGGTTTGGTGTGATTGAAATGACAACTTCCAACGCGTTTACGTTGGCCACAGCCTTTCACTGTCCACAATCCACATGACTAGTTGGATTAAAAATTGAGAAAATAGAACATGACCAAACTATGGCAATTTCGTAATTTGGGTAACAAATATTATAGCCGTTAAAACAAATTTTGAACCGCCCGTGGATAGAAGAGGCTATTTTTCATATTTACTACCTGAATTGCTGGATATCGGATCCTCCTGAACTTACCCCAACACATCATTGGGTTGGTGATTTTCATAGCTTGCTTTGGGCTTGAGTAAAATGATACCCATGATGGCTAGCTAGGGTCGTTCTGAGGGCATTCGGCAATACGTCTCAATCTGACCCACCGCAACCTAATGATTGAACATTCGCAACTAAATTACCAACAAATCAATAGTATTTAGGGCATAAAACCAAATTGGGTGTATCAATCATTTCGGTTGCTTTCTTTTCTTATGCTGACTTAACATTTAATCATATCGTATGAAGTCCTTTCAAAGACATGTTTTTAAGATGTGCTTTCATTATGATTTTTATTTGTATTGCAACATCAAAAACAAGACAATTGTGCAATTCTCCCCCCTACTGACCCAAATAAGGTGTCCCCTCCTAACCTGAAAACCTCATCCAACCTCGTCTCATGTCTACGTCAGCCACAACTGGATTTCTCTCGTTTATTTGAAGATTATTTAGTTAGTTATATTTGAAGGATATTTTTGTCATTTCACTTTTTGAATTAACAAAAATATTCCTAAAATATAACTAATTGGAGATAAGATAGTTCACAACACATTTATTATGGAGGTTTGCTAGGGGTTCTCCCGTATTGTTCTCCTGGCGTTCTTTCAATTTTACGTAGAATATGATTTAAGAAAAAATAAAATTGTAGTACCTTTTTCTACCAACAGATTAATTTTATGAGTTAATATTTAGGTTCTAATACTTTAAAACTTATTTTTGGATTCAAAACTTAAACATAAGGGTGGAAAGTTATCCCTTTAGGGATTGTATCACCAAAAATGAATTTGATCATCCTAAATTTAATGTTAATGCCTCAAATTTGGTACTAATGCCTAAAAAAACCAGTGGTGAGGCCATTACAATTTTTTTTTTCTTAAATCATGTTTTTCATAAGTCTAACACCATGAGAACACTATGAGAGAACCTTAGCATTTTCCTTTATTATATGGAACTTATAGTATCAGTTACTAAATTGTGAATTGACATGTAATAGTTTACGTGATACTTATTTTCATAAAATATGGGTTCACTCTTGATTCTTTTTTTGGTAAGAAATTGTAATAAAAACTGTATTCTTATATTGAATCGGATGGATTTGTTTTTGTAATGAAAGTTCAAAAGTGATGGCATTTTTGTGATCAATTGAATCTTAGAAAGTATTCTTTAAAATAAAACTATCAATAAAACACAGCTGTCTGTAAGTTTTAGGAAGTTTTTTATAAGGGTAGGTATTAGTTCGGTCGGTGTCAGTAGGGGCATTTTCGCATGCCGATTCATAAAAATCAGTTAAATCGATTAATTAACCGACTTCATACCGACAAGGAATAGTTTCGACTTTTTTGGTTAATTGGTTAGTTGGTTAATAGGTAATTGGTTAAGTCAGTAAATTGTCGGCTACAATTTTTATGTTAAAATTTATCAATTTTCTTATAACTACATAATCAGTAAAAAATATGTTTTATAAATGAAAAGAAAATGCAAATTCATGAAATATGGACCAAAATGACAACCACAAATTAGCTGAACAAACACAGTAAGAAAAGTTACCAAACAAAATTCAAAATTTACTCAAAATTTGCTACATCAGTTAATTGTTGATTAACCAATAAAAAAAATTGTCTACCACTTACTGAACCAAACCAATGTTGAAACAATATTTTTATTCCGCCTACTGACCGTTGGAAGTCAGTTGTCGGTCGATAGGCAATAAATGGTTAACTTATCCGCCCCTAATTTTTTAAGTTCCTTATGGGGGTTTATTTTAAAAAACTTGAGACAGAATTGGCAACATGATTTTATCCTGTTATGGGTATTTGGGCTCCAAGCCGAAGTAAAGTTTTGGGCCAGAATGAACATCATGACCCTACAATGACCAAAACTACTCTTCCGAAACCCTAAACTGGCCTCGTGAAATTCTATCAAATGGCTTGGGTTGGACTGACACGTAGGCATATTTTTGTCTACGTGGCACATTCACATTTACTTTAATTTGTTGAAAAATAAAAAAGAAAAAAAATTAAAATAAAATTTAGACCATAAAATAAGTCCTTTCACGCAAAGACGTAGCGTTGTAATACGTGTTTGTGCGTTTTTTGGTTTGTTTGCAATTTTGTCAATCTTCTTTGCGCTTGTTTTGCTGCCCTCCGTTCATTGCCAGTTCAATCTGATACAGATCTGTATTTCATTTGTTAATTAGCCATAAGTTAGAAGATTTGTTTTGAAAATCTAAATTGTAATATGTCTTGTATGACGTTGGTATTTTTGTAGCTAAGCTTCGATACTTCAAAGCTTGCCCTGTATTGTAAAAGTTTTGTTCTTGATCTTTCATGAATGAGACTAAGATAAATTTCTTTCAAAAAAAAGAAAAGAAAGAGGTTTTATTCCCACCGTTAAATGCTCTTCCTTAGATGATCAGATGCATTGAGGATGACCCAAGTTTCGTGAGGGCGTTAAAAAGTTGTCAGGGAGCTTCTCTCAAGAGTCAAGCCCATGAGTTATCAGTTATGGGCTAGGCTGACAAAATGGCTTGTATTGTAGACCCCAGTCGATTTTCGGGCATTAAATGAAATGACCCATTTGCACCCACAAAGCTCGAGCCCCCTCCCATTTGTTAATTTGAGCAGAATATTTTACGGTTCAAGATTTTATTTTGTTACATTTTGTTATATTTATTTAAAAAGAAAAATATTAGGTATTCTTCTAGTATTTTTTTAGTATTCTCTCAACCGTGATGTGACTTTTAAAATCACCGTTAATTTTAAATTATCATTATTGACTTTTAATCTATTGGTAATTTTAAAAATCGCATCACAGTCGAAATAACACTAGAAGAACAACTAACATTTTTCATTTAAAAATGACTTATATTTCAAGGAGATGAGCGTAAGTAAAGTTTTTGCTAAAATTTTTAAATAACACGATAACATATTCACTATGTGGAGCAACATGTGTATCATTGATTCGGTAAAAGGCTGCATGCAGGAATGTCGTCCAGGGAAAGGGCTCATTCACCACCAACTACAAGAAAAGCAAGAGTTGTGGATCGAGATTAGCAACTTGAAGAACAATTATGAAGAGTCATTAAGAGATTAAGAGACTCATCTGTTTAAATAAATTTAGACTTCTCAGCTATTTGACTGGATAAATAAGTCTCATAATTACCGACAAGCAAATTGATAGTAATCTCAATCAAAGAATCTGAATGGTTAACCAAATTGTAAGCGCCTAATGTTGGGGAAATACACACTCGTGTCTCCGAGTCAAGAGCTTGGTATAATAACATCATAGGATACCATTTTTAACATTAAAAATTTAACGTTATGAGTTTGAATACAATTAATTAATAACTCATTGTTTTAATACAATAATTACGACGGTCAAATTTTTGTTTTGAGTAACACGAGACCCCCGTTCAATGTTGATGAAACCAAAGAAATAAATAAAATTGCAATATTGTAACTGGTTGACCGATCGAATTGAAGGCTGTGACTTTAATTAATTGAGAAGCAAAACACATAAGCAAGACCGCCGGCCACGGCCACGGCCACGGCAACGGCCACCGGATCGGCGTATAAGGAGGCCTGGCCTGCGCGTGGACATGTGTTGCATTGAATGTTGAAGCACCCCATCTGTTGGCCGTGTCTCATGCAACGACGATCCCAGTGGGGATCGTGATTTATTGCTGTCCCTTGCAAATTCATCACAACCCCACAACACCCATCACGATGTGCCAACTACCAACTCATCACCATCACACGGCTCAGCTCGATCTTCTCGTTCGTGCTTATGATGTTGGTGGACACAAAATTAAGACTCATTACTCCTACTCAACATAACAAAACCTCATAGAAATTATTATTTTTATATATTTTGTATACATCTTTGGTATATATTTTTAGAACATGACACGTAGTTTTAAGGTTAAAGGTTAAATGGGTCATGACTTGTTTAATAAATGTTGTGTTCGAGTTGAAATAAATAAATTTGCAAGTTAATCGGGGTGACACGAACCAGACAATACCGACATGCAAATTCATTTTACTAACCTTAACTAAGAGTACCATGTCTTTTACCAATAAATGAATGTCAAAATAATGTAAAACTTATTCATTAGTGCTCGTATACCCCTAACATTGATCTCCTGTGATGAATTGAATTGAAAAATATTAAGCTAATTATAGTGGAGAGTATTTTTATCTTTTTAAAAAGTAAAAAAATAAAAATATCTCTAAAAATTAATAATTGAATAATGAATGGGAGAGAATCTGTTAGGTGTGTAACAAGGAGTAATCATTAAGTACTAAACTATTAAATTGAATCGTAAGTGAGACGACATTATAACATAGACAAGTGAATTTATAATAAGATTTAATAGCCAAACAAATAAATAAATATATAATTTTTTTTCCCATTTTTTCCGTGCAATGGGACCGTGTAATATGTATATTAGCACGTCCGACATGCCTAGTATAAGATGACGGGGATATGTTAAATCGAAATGACCAGATGCCGTAGCATTTTTCTTCCGAAAGTAGAATAATAAGCTTCGTGTTGGAAACAAAAATTCAACAACCGAAGGCGGAGCAGCCTCACAAACAAACAAACAAATAAATATAATTCCACGAAAGAAAAAAAGGAAAAGAAATGTTGGAAGCTAGGATGAGATTTTTGTTGTAGGGCCAGAAGTAACGACAGAGATTCCCCAAGTGGGCCTACACTTGTGGGCCCCCGCACGTCGCGTCCCAACACGAACACGTCACTGACGAGATTCACACAGCATGTGGGACAGCCATCCGCGTCCTGCCACGTGGAAGAGAACTATACCTCGCACGCGGGACAAAGATCGTTTTACAGTTTTACACACGTACCGGGCCGTACCACAAAACAAAAAAAAAAAAAACGTGGACCATTACCGGCTGGCTGTGAATCTGTGATTGAACGGCTCCGATCCCATCAAACACGAAACAATCTGGATCTACATTGGATTTGGACACAACTTTTTGTTTCTTACTACGAACAAATTTTTTTTTTAATTGACTTGTAAAAAGTGTTAGGTGTATTTGAATGTGAGAAATATATATAATAGTTTTATTAACTTAATTTAAAAATTGGAAAAACTTTAAAATATCATCACAAACTTCTTTTTTTTTTTTTTACATATCTATACAAAGAATAAGGAATTCAAAGTAGTAATCTTCGCTTTATAAAGAGTGGTTAATCAGTTTATTAAACTACCTCTTGGATACACGTTACATTTCTCTTACTCAATTGTTTTGTTTCTCTTTAATAAATAAATTACACATCAATTTTATAAGGGTCTCTTGGTAAAGGATTTGATACTTATACTATTTTTCTTTTTATAATAAAAAAATACGAGTATTTTGAAAATTTTAACAATATTTAACAAAAAATTATAACTGACATTTGAAATAAATTGAAAGTTCTATACTCTTAATTTGGAACTTTTGAACTTTGGATAATACTTTCAAAGGCGGAGAAGTTTTATGATTTTTTTAAAAAAATATATGTAATTTTCACAAACAGAAAAATATATTTATTTTATTTTATTTTATTTGGGATATCCAGTAAATTAGAAAAGAAAAAATGCAAAGAGGAAGTCCATTGAGACAATGAATCCAACAATAAATAAATAAATAAAAATGCATCCAATAAAACATAGACATCGCACCTTTGACTTGCAATGTATATATATATATAAAGCTTTCTTTCTTCTCTTGATGATCTCTTCCCAAGTTCCAAGAAAAAAGACAAGAGACAGACGTGGTAATTAAATGGAGTTTTGTTTGTGTAGAGGGACAGGGTGGTCCTTATCAAAGGCCACACGAAGAAAGACAACCACAGGACAACCCCTAAAACAGGGACTGGATAGGGTGGGGCAGGTGCTCCAAGCTCAAGGACGCTACAGAAAATGAAAGGGGGAAAAATAAGTCCAACTACATTCATGAGACGTCAATTAATTAAAATTAATACGTGGGTCAAGCCAAGTGTTGGAGTTTGTTGAGTGAGAGGTGGGTTTAAGACATTAATGGTGTCATTATCAATGTTTTAATTTGTTTTGTCTCCAACTGCTTTTGTTTGATCCCCTCACCTCCGTTTATAGCCCGTGTCTCTGGTTAAAGGGTCTCTTTCTTCGCGTTGTTATAAATCCTCTAAATCATACATCTGTTTTGCTTCACAATGACACAAATTCATGGCTGTCGTCTCCCACTTTTTTTTTTTTTGAGAGAGAGATAGATTGTCTAATATATACTTAATAGCTAGAGGGGATGATAGTTTAATAGACTGGATTTGAAAAGTTTTATTCAGTTTAATTTGGAGAAAAACTTTTACTGAGTAGGGGAAAATGGATCAATAAGGGTTTAGGTAAGGTTAAAAGTTATTTTAATATGTTAAATCACCAATTTTTCTAAATTAATGTTCGATCTTAAAACTTTAACTCTAATATAATGTTAAATCATCAATTGTCCAAAAAACTTAAGTAGATAGAAAAAAGTAAATTTAATCACTTAATCATTACTTTAACACAATGGTCATGCCTCTTTCTATCACTTGCTAGTTTGAAACTGAATTATTTTTTTTTACATATTTTCAACTGTAATATGAATGGTGTTGTTCTCTATGTTTTTATAATTCTTTTTTTTCTTTTCTTTTCTTTTCTCGCATTGAAATAAAAAATAAACAAAAAAAAGGAAGGGGGGCGCGTCAGTTTGTGCATAAGGTCAAATCAAATGGTTTGACACGTAGTAGTAGATTGGCATATATTCTTTAGTTTGTGCTGTTTTGACCTAAACTTTTCTTTACTGCAAAATATTTTCTATTTTAAACATTTTTAGAAAAAAACAATTTTATGGTTTTTTTTCTTGTTTGATTGAAATCTAAACATAATAATCAAAATATTGTTTACCATTTAACTCGTATTAAACATTATTATCTCACCACCTCACCCGAAACTACCCAAGAATATTGGATATTAAGACATCCAATTAGTCAAAATACGCAAAGATTGAGTAGTTGATACATATTCATGCGAATCACATGCATGTGCATATATATACTCTACATTTGCCACTTAATGGCATATTTAATGCTGTGTCCTCTGGTAATACTATTCTTCAAAATATATTAAATGGAGGAACATTTTTCAGCAAACTGCTAGGTAAGATGACATTTTAACAACCCAACATTGACGAAATAATTGTCATCTATAGCTAACTTTTCTTTTATATATTGAGGGTGGTTCACAACGACCCCTAACCCATTAGGGGTGGCTCGCCCCACCCCAATCCTAGCTGTTTGGGTTGGGTGGCCAAATCTTTTTTTTTAAAAAAAAAAAAAATTAATTTGCTTTTGTTTTTTTAATTTAGTTTTTTTTCTTGTTATTTGTTAATAATATGTTTTTATTTTGGTTTTCTTAAGGAAAATGGATATTTTAGATTTTTTTTTTTGTCAAAATGGTCACGCTACTACTTTTCCATCGAACCTAATTGTCGAGGCTAACAGAGTGACTCACTTGCCATAATATAAATAGTTATTTTATTAGACAGTTTTCTCATTTTTCAGTAATGATTATTTATTTATTTTTAATAAATAGTAATTTTCCTAGATCTAGATCCCCATAATTTCTAGGAGAATTTTAGATCTTGCCCTTCAATTTCATCTGAAGGCTAGTGTTTCGCAGCATGTCACACTAATAATAAAATAATATTTAAATATAAAAGAAATTTTTTTTAAAAAAAAATTGGGGTGGCCAACCACCCCAATATTTGCCATGGAGCGGATCGGCCACCCCCAAGGACCAAATCTAATTTTTTTTTTAAAAAAAAATTTAATATTATTTTATTAATTTATTATAAGTGAGACATGTGGCAGGATAGTAGCCCTTGGATTAAAATGGAAGGCTTGGATCCCTAATTCCAAAATATGGAATTCCCCTAAGAATTTCAAGAGATCCAGATCCCATTTTCCTTATCTATCATGTATTACTTGTATAGAAAACAGACCTTCACTATAACAAATAATAGACCATTTTATTAATTTGCTATGTTTTATAGCCTTGATTAGTCAATTTTTTGATCGAGACATATCAATATTAATGTTGATTTCTTTTTCTTCAGAATCCACCTTTGACAATTTGAACAAGTTCATTATGTGACAAAGAAAATTGAATAAGATAAGTAATATTAGATTCAAATAATGTTATATAGTATATACCACATCAATATTCCACAAATATTGTACTATACTGGCCTAGCAGGTTTCGTATTTTTCTTTTTTTGAAAACAATGCTTACTCCCTATTCATTTCATAAAAATAAAGCATGTTGTTTTAACAAAACAATATCATTGATACAACAAGAAATTTATTTCATCCAAATTTGGTCTATGCATGTTTTGTTTAACTCTTTGAATGTCATTGTTCCAATTAGTTTCCAGATCTGGAGCATATTCAAGCGAATCACATTTTTGGTTGCTGCCCAGTCTATCACAACTTTCTCAATTAGACAATAATTTCTTGGCTTTTCATCTTTCTTACAAGTGCAATTTTTAACTCTTTGAATGTCACTGTTCCAATTAGTTTCCAGATCTGCAACATATTCAAGTGAATCATGTCTTTGATTGCTGTTCGGTTTATCACAACTTTCTCAACTAGACAATGATTTCTTAGCTTTTCATCTTCGCTACAAGTACATTTCAAATGCAATCATTTTCATTACCTCTACTCTCAATGACAATTCTTTCATATGCCTGATAATTTTCTTTATCGGTCAATAATTTACTCACAAAAAAGAACCAAAGAAAAAACAAAAGGCAGACCGGAAATCTAAGATCGTTACTCTTAAGATTTCGTGTAAACAAACCCTTAGAAAAAGACAACTACAGAAAATCGAAATCCAACCCAAAAAAAAAAAAAAGGTTGCTCTATAAATTACTGTTGAAAGTAAATTTAAAGAGAAGACAAACAAGAACTACCGCATAGCTTCAACATCCACACTCACCATCGTATTATTCATAAAAGGATTATTAAAAAAAAGAGGAGTAGTTGAGCCCTTCTCCTAGAATGATTATCTAGCAACTAGACCTTGACATATTAATATAATGAAATATTTATAAAATATTAATGTGATATATAACATTTTTGATTAGATTCACATATTACCCCCAAACGAGTTCATTAGAGCAGAAAACTGACACACAACATAAATTAACTTTGTAATTTCCATTGTATATTTACTACCAACCTGAGTTCTTTTCTATTTTTTTCTAAATAAAAAAGGTAGGAAGGGGCAATCAATGTAATTTTTCTCCTTGAGCGTGATCATTGAAATTCTCACATACTGTGGAATGTTCGGTTTGAGCCATAGCTACTGTCAGAGAAGGAAAGTCTGTCATCATAGTCCCATCAAAGTATAAGTTGGTGAAGCCTCTTCTTAATAGCATTTGATTTACGGATTACTATCGTAAACGGGTTCAAACCTATAACCACTAGAAAGAAAGGAAGAGAGAATTACACCATATCCCCTGCTATTTTTCTAACTCGACTACACCTCGGTGGTGAGTTTTTCCTGTATTGTTGGAGATGAAGTCTATCTAAGTCAAGAATTTGCCAAAAAAATAATAATAATAATAAATAAATAAATAAAAAGTAGTCTCTGTCAAGTAACACTACCCCGCAGTGCTTAGAGTTTCTCAAACAGATAGGTATGATGTCTATGTCAAGCAATTAATCTTGGAAACAAATGTTTGGAAAAGGCCAAGGAATCCGTACTTCGGTAGCCAAGGACACCATTAATCTTTTTGTTTAGTTTCATTGCATTTCTTTAAAGATCCAATTTTAGGTGATTTACTTTTCTGTTATGGGTGGTGTATCATGTTGATTTGGTTTTTGTTTTGCAAGGATTGAGATTTGGTGCAACAACTTGTATTTAGCCCGTTCATATAAAATGAACGGTCCTCATTAGGACAACAAAAAATGCAAGTAACTGAAGTAATTGAACCACAACTTTGTCCATAGAAGTGATTCGAACGCCTCTAAAATGGTCATTGTGGGCGGCCGAATCACTTTTGTGGCCAAATCGGTGGTTACTCTCAACCATACTTTTAAATTGATCAAATAACCCTCCGTTGCTAAATGTGAGCGGAGTTTTCTTTCAAGTTGATATGTGAGAAGTATATGTTTTTTGAATAAAATTTCTTTTTTAAAAGAAAAGAAAAAAAAACTTTGTCTTTACAATTAAATAAAAATATGTGCTTCTTACAAATAAGACATAGATCATTTTTATAAATCAATTAGAAAAAAGTTTTTTCCAACTCTGTTTTGAAATAAAACTCTATCCCAAATGAGTGGCTCGATCATTTTCAAACCGACTATTAAATGTGGGTCGGTCACCTATTCTATGTACCATCTTGATTTAGACCAATATTTATTTTAAATAATTAAACAACTCAAAATAAAAATTGTTGAACCTAGTACAATCCTTTACATATTGCAAAGGATCTCCGTCAAGCCATCCTTCTTGTTGTTATTAGGGACCCTTAATTAAGATTTGAATTTGTTTAATATTTATATTCATGCACAAAAGCTTTTGGTGCACCTACTCCATTATTCAAGTATCTATACAAGTACTAGGATCGAGTACAACAATACATGAGAAAAAATATTGAGTCCTCCCACATAATTAAATTATGATTAATTTTTTTCAATATTTTAGCTCCACCCCTTATCTTGAATTTCCATTTAGAAAATTCCAATTAACTTACAGAAAAATCCAAGCACTAACCTCAGTGATTGGAAAAAATTTAAGCCACTCACATATGTGGTAGGCAATCACACGACCATTGTTTCAGCTGTTGCCTCAAAAGCTAGCATTATGAAAATTTGTCCTATAACTGGACCGACCGTGGTCGTCTGCCGAATTATTTTGGCTTTTCCAAATAATCATAGCTTTTGTCAGATTACCTTTTCACATACTCTCTCTGTCATTGTCACACGACATATATAATTAATCCCTTAATCCAAAATTAGTCCGGTTGAATTAATCTCTTAATCCTTGCATAATGTTAGCGTGGTAGTCTCAACCACCATTTGAATTAATCATTATAAAAAAATAAAAAAATAAAAAAACACAAGAAATTGGTTGAGATTGTATGCCACATCAATATTGTGAAATAATTATGAAATAAAAATGCATTCACCACATTTTAAGCATTCGATGACCATCTCCGAGGAACATCTCATTAAAATTAGGAGCACGTATTATCATTCTCTCTTCCTAAGCTCTCTCCATTCTGTTATCTCAAAACAAATTTATTGATTTAAGCATCAGTATGTCTCGGCCCGAACTCCTAATACCAATTTTGTATGTAGAAGCTCCGTTATTAGACCGAAATTTTCTTTAGATTATTATGAAGACAATTTGTAAGCGTGATAATTATCATGTGAATATTTATATATCAATCTACCTTTCAATAGTTCGACATAATAAATTTTACATAAATTTATAAAAAAAAATACAAAATTGTAGTAAAAGCTAACACGTCAGCACTTTATGCCTAACCAATCAAAAATTGGCATTAGTAGCAAGTATCCAATTCCAATAACTCACAAATTAATTTCAATCCTCATATTCTAGAAATGGCACGACCAAATACTTTCCCAACCAAACCAAAAAGTCGGAAACACACATAACAAACCTGTGAAGAGAGTCTTGGTGTTGACCGATGACCATGGTGAACTAAACCTGACCCCTGTGTTAGTTCACCCTGATTAGCCCGAAGAGTTTGGGCCTCGGACGGCACAAACATGACCATGGTTAAGGTTTCCCCATGAAACTCGTGATATATCGACCATATCGCGATTCCTAGGCAAAAATCTTTCTACCTGATTTTATTATATTAATTAATACTATTATTAATTTCAAAAAAAATAATACTATTATTAGTTACCCCTGCGTAAATTCTCTAATTTTTTTTTTTTTTTTGGTTAATTATTTGGATGCTTCTTTTGTTGTTCCAAGGAGAATGACCTCTACTTGCTTTCTGTACCGTGGAAGACACCCTACTTTTATGTTCCGATTATTATTATTTTTATTTCTTCTAATATTATAGACTTGTTATTAAAAATGATTTGAAAATAAAAAATAAAATTAAAAATCACAGGAGATTTTACGGAGAATATGACTCTGAATTTAGAATGAATAAAAAAAAAGAATAATAATAATTATTTTAATATGTCCACAAAAAAAAAAAAGAGATTGGTAGTGCAACTAGTTTTAATCTCACTTCAAAAAAATAAAAAAAAAAGTTTTATTCTGTTGAATCGAGTTGAAAAGCTTAGATCTTGGTAATTTTTCAAATACTTAAATATCTTTTTTCAAACTCAAGTGTAAGCTTAAGTTTAGAAAAAAGTAAGGATGATTAAAGTGATAATGTCGGGCTTTAACCCATTAAATCGGATTAAAAAAATATAAATTTATATGATTTAAATTAATAATCTCCATTTAACGAGGCATAATATTTCTACGTAAGAACATATTTTAGCAATTCTATCCGGCAGAAAAATTGGAGAATTCGGTATTGAGTTGAGCACACAGGAATGGTAAAATAATAATTTTACCGCGGGCGTGAATCGAGAGTTACTGGCAGTAAATAATGAAGGGACCAAAAGTGCGTGTTCAGTGAGTCAGTGTTTAAGATCTGAACAGAAATAGAAACAGGAGAAGCAGAGAGACAGAGACAGAAAAGTTAAAAATAAAAATTCACCTGAATGTTGGCAATTGGTCCAAGTTGGACTTTTCTGATCCCAAAAAACCCATAAAAAGCAAAAAATTAAAAATTAATTATTTTTTTTTGGTTAAAAAAAAAAGGAGAAAAAACCGGACCTGTATGTGTCAGTATTTACTGTTTGTTCTCTTGCGTCAAATCTCCCACACAACACTCGTTCATTTACAGAGTCTGTTTCGGCAAGGAAGAAGCTTCAGGTGGTTGCTTAAAATACACACTATTCTTTGTCTCTCTCTCACACACACACTCACAGTCCGACCACTTTTGTCACCATATATCTTTCTCAGTCTTTCCCAGAAAACTGTCTCTCTTGGTCTTTGATTTTCCGTGGAAAACACAGGAGTGTGTTTTCTGGTGGTAGTTCGTGCCCGGAAGCTCCAGTACTGTGTACTTTGTGAACCCTTTTTTCGTCCTGGGAATTTTCCTGTTTCGTGGATTAGAAGGTAAACGAGTCTTTCTCTTCTATGTCTTCATCGTTTTCTTATAAAAGAAGGTGTTCTTTTGATGTTGTTTTCGTTTGGTTGCTGTGAAACCTGATGTAAAAAAGTTTGAATCTTGGCTTGTGTGCTTTTGGTTTTTGTTTAAAGAACGCATAAAGAAAATCACCCCAAGTCTTCAGTTGTTTCATACCGATTTAAAATCGGACTTCGTCGATTGCTAAAATTTTCTTAATTTGTTTTCAGCAGCGAAGTAAGGATTTGAATTCCACAATGATTACGGTGATGGATTCTTTGAAAGAATTGCCCATGAGGAACTCAGACAAGTGTCTGGACTCTCAGCTATGGCACGCCTGCGCTGGTGGAATGGTTCAAATGCCACCCATTAACTCAAAGATCTTCTACTTCCCTCAAGGCCACATCGAACATGCCGTCGGCGGGGACTTAGACACTGGGAATTCTCGGATTCCCTCATTCCTTCTCTGCAGGGTCTCTGCCATAAGATACATGGCAGACCCTGAAACGGATGAGGTTTATTCCAAAATAAAGTTGATACCTTTGAGAGAAAATGAATGGGATTTTGACGGTGATGGTTTTGTAGGAAATAGTGGGATTGAAGGGCAAGAGAAACCGGTTTCTTTTGCTAAGACACTGACACAATCTGATGCGAACAATGGCGGCGGTTTCTCTGTTCCTCGTTATTGCGCAGAGACTATCTTTCCGCGCTTGGATTATAACGCGGAGCCTCCTGTCCAAACCATTTTAGCCAAGGATGTGCATGGTGGGATCTGGAAGTTTAGGCATATTTATAGAGGCACCCCTCGGCGTCACCTTTTGACAACAGGGTGGAGTAATTTTGTGAACCAGAAGAAGCTGGTTGCAGGGGACTCGATCGTGTTCTTGAGAGCGGAGAATGGGGATCTCTGTGTTGGTATAAGGAGGGCTAAGAGAGGAATTGGTGGTGGAACTGACTACTTATCTGGGTGGAACCAAGAACCTGCAAATTCTGGTAGGTTTTCTGGGTTTTTGAGGGAGGGTGAGAATAAATTGATGGGAAGAAATTGTGGTGGGGAATTGAAGGGAAAAGTGAGGAGTGAATCTGTTGTGGAAGCTGTTAATCTTGCAGCTCATGGGCAGCCCTTCGAGGTTGTGTACTATCCGCGTGCAAGCACACCGGAGTTTTTTGTTAAGGCCTCTGCTGTGATGGCTGCAATGCAAATTCAGTGGTCCCCTAGGATGAGGTTTAAAATGCCTTTTGAAACTGAGGACTCCTCTAGGATAAGCTGGTTCATGGGAACCATATCTTCTGTTGAGGCTGCCGATCCTGTCCGTTGGCCTGATTCTCCATGGCGTCTTTTACAGGTATGTCTTTACACAATAGTAGTATCTCTACCATCCAGAACAAAAGATTTTGTTTCAACAAAATATATGGTTCTGTGAAAGTTTTATAATCAAGAAAGATTTTCCTCAACAGCCAAAAGTGTATTATCAATTGGACTCATAGAGACATGCCACAAAATGCACTGCTAAGGATAGAAACTAGAATTTCTATGAACAAGCACGAAAATTTGAGATGCTTTGCTTGAATTATGGTGATAACTAGTCGTTTTGGTTTTAATTACTTGTTTCAGATTCAATGGTTATTCTTTTTAGTGTTATTAAATTTGATTGGCAATTCTGAAAATTCTGTGCAAATGATCCCTCTGGATGATTCCTGAAATCTTGTACAATTGTTAGCACCGGATACAAATATGCATTATATTCATTATAGATGCTAATTTGAACAGAGAAAATTCCTAATCCTGTAAAGTAGATAGACTTTTAAAATCATGATTGTTGTCATCGTTTAGGTCGCATGGGACGAGCCAGATTTGCTCCAAAATGTGAAGCGTGTTAGCCCGTGGTTGGTCGAAGTGGTATCAAACATACCAGTCATTCATCTCCCTCCATTCTCACCACCAAGAAAGAAGTTGCGGCTCCCACAGCACCCAGATTGTTCTTTAATCAGCCAATTTCAAATGCCATCTTTTTCCAGCAACCTCCTTAATTCCAGCAGCCCCTTATGTGGTCTTTCAGGCAATATTCCTGCAGGCATACAGGGAGCCAGGCATGCTCAATTCGGACTATCTCCAGAAGATTTCCACAACCACAAACTGCAGTCAAGTCTGTTTCCAATTGGTTTTAAGCAGCTTGATCATCCTGCTCCACCTTCTAAAGTCCCTTGTCGCAACATCATGGACAGCGCTGAAAAAAAAGAGGTATCTTGCTTGCTGACAATGGGAAATTCCACCCAGAATTTGAAGGAAAACAATGAAGTAAAGATGCCCCACATCGTATTGTTTGGTCAACTCATCCTGACCGAGCAGCAGATTTCTAAGAGCTGTTCTAGTGATACAATTGGAAACAGTTCATCAGATGAGTGCCCTGAGAAGATAGAAAACTTCTCTGATGGCTCTGGTTCGGTGTTACATCAGAATGTTTCACTGGAAAATTCTTCGGATGGAGGATCTCCCTGGTACAAGTATCATCGAAAAAATGATATTATAGAGACAGGTCATTGCAAGGTTTTCATGGAATCAGAGGATGTCGGTCGGACCCTAGACCTGTCAGTCCTTGGATCATACGAGGAATTGTATGGAAAGCTGGCCAACATGTTTGGCATGGAGAATTCACAGATGCTGAGCAACATGCTCTACCAAGATGCAGTAGGTGTTATTAAACACACTGGAGATGAAACCTTTAGGTATTAAAATTCGCTTCCTTATTGACCATTTTTTTTAGTTTAGCACTGGTAAGATTAGAACTAAACCTTCTAGTTTCTAAATTCTTAAATTTTCTTTTAAATTCTTTTGCAGCGAATTTGTGAAGACAGCAAAGAGGCTAACCATTCTTACAGATTCCAGCAGTGACAACATAGGAAGGTAGTGAACGAGCAGCATCCGTTATTGTACAGTTGGTTTACGAAATTTGTTGTTTCGATTTTCACCTAACTGCTTTTGTATTGGAGAGTTGTCGGAGAATCCCACTTCATCCAATTTTGGAACATTGTAGCTCAAAGCTTGTTGGTTAATTAAAGTTCTTTCTAAGAAACAAGTTTTGTATTGGTTTGATGATGCCAAATTCTATTTTGCAAATTCTTGGTAGCTTCTTCTCTCAAATGTCATAGAGATGCATGCAACAAAAAGAAAGCCTTTTTCCAGCAGATGGAACCAGGGGATGCTAAATGCCTGCTGACCATGAGTAAATCCTTTCTAAAGAGAGGAGTTGTTGAGTATGTCTGCTTGAGATTGGAGATTGGAGTAACTTTTGCTTAAGATGACATCAAAACATGTTGTGCATTCTCCTCACTAGTCTACACTATGAGACTTGTCTTCTGTTCTGTTTCTTGAAGAATTGTGAAAATTGTGTCACTTGCTACTGTGTATTGCCAAAAAGATGTATTTAGAGGTAGCGTCTTCCTTTGATGAAAATCTTCCTCACAGGCTTGAGTGCAGAGAAATTGTTGTACAGTTTTCCTTCGACTGGATAAAGGATTTACTGTATGGGACATCTTTTATGTTTTCATCTGCATGTTAAATATAACATAGATTTTCCCTGGACGACAACCAAAAGGAACATGCTGGAAATTGTCTGTAAATGTCATAAATTTATAGGCAGTAGAATGGCAGAAAATGGAGCTTTGGAAGCAGCTTTTCTCACTCATTGTAAATTCTAACTTAAGCGTGCTAGATTTCTAGTTACTTGTCACACTGAGGTATCAGAAATGTTCTTTTATGAACTGTTTCAACTATCTGATCATGACAAAATTAGAAGAACCTGATGTTAAGATCTTGACAGTGAGTCAACCAATCCGGGACTTGAGGCACGAATCAAAACGCTTTGCTAAAATCAAGAAAACCCAAATCGACGCAATAGTTTATATTACACCTACCACATTAGCTACTAAAATCAAAGGCAGTGTTTTTTTTTTCAACCCCCTAATGAGGGTGTTTTCTTTAGGGTACAGTAAGCAGACAAAGATTCACAAGTCAAGGAAATGCCTAGCCTGGCTAGCCATACTCATTTTACTTTGACTTTGCCATTCAAGATCACAGGCTGTGAGCAGAAAGAGAGACATGCAGGAAACAACTTCGCAAATTAAGATGACAGACAAGACACACTCTCCATGCGTGGAAAAGGGATCAATAAAAGTGATGAAGTGCGTCGTGTGCGATTAAAAAAAAAAAACAAAAAAACACAACATTGATGATTGTACAGAAGAGGAGCAAATCCCAAAGTAAATAAAAAGCATCAACGGCTAGGCCAAGGTCAACCATTGCCACAATGTTAAGAGGAAACCATTTGTTTACTAATTTTCTATGCAGAGAACGCGTTGAATTTGAGAACAGGCGGATTTCAATACCTGCTCTAAACATGTGTTATTTTATGGACCAAGATCCAAGAATTCCATAGATGTTTTCATGGGTCAACCGAGAAATCAGGTTTCCAACATGAAAATTCGTGAACTCCAACCTGTCCTCCAATTTGTTGTTTCTTTATTTTATTTTATTTTATTTTTCGTACTTCCGGCTCCGGATGACAAGGGAAAACAAAGCTCAGAACAAGGAACCCTAACTGACCAGTTATTTTACTTGTTTATTTTAAGTCAACTCCAAATTTGTCAAACGTCATCGTGCTGCGTACATAGTGTTTCTTGAAGATCTGGTATGGAAGATAAATGGCAAGGTTAACGTGCGTGGACATGAATGAGGACACAAAACTCAAGTTGATTTTTCAAATAGGAGCATTTGTCCTTTGGTACAGTGCAATGGCGGAGTTAGGGAGGCGAGAGGAATCAATAATTCAATATCTTCAGTAACAATATATTTTAATAAGGTAAAACAGTGCATTTTGACCCAAACTAACTGCTGTTAAAAAATGTTGATGACATGAATTTTATTGTCATTTCGATTTACCCATGAATAAATTGTCAAAAAAAACTTAAGGATTAAAGAATTTTGGAGTGCTTACCTAAGGTGTTTAGATATAAATTTCCTATATTCAATGACTGAAATTTGTAAAAAAAATTGACTAGCAATTTTTAAAATATTACTGAAAATTTTGATCAAGTTGAGAGTGGGCAAACGCCACTCTTAACCTGCCTATAAATTTACCATCCCTAATATAATATTTAAGAGTTGTCGTAGTTGCCCATCCTTAGAAAGAAAACACTCATTCCCTTTTAACAACCTAATTGTGATTTTTTATTTTTTATTTTTTTTACCAATAAATCAAAATTCAATAATAATTTTAATATGATAATGACATTTACCATTTCTCTTATGCTAAATAAGAACAAGTTTTTTGTTTAGCCCAAATCTTGAATGGGGTGTTTCTTGCAGGTATCGGGCCTGATTACTTGACATAAGGGCCCATTGGACTGCATCTAAATTGGTCCGTTGGGTATGTTTCCTAGGAGTTGGACCTCCTCCCAACCTGGCCCCCTCAGAATATGTTTGACTGGTTATGGACTCTCATGGGCCCAATTGGTTCAACGAGATTCCTCTCTATAAATCATAAATATAACCTTTAAATAGATTCAGAAAATATATGTTTTTGTTAAGTAGATTCTTCTTCTTTTTTCTTTTTTAAATCCTTTTTCTGTTTTCCCATGCTTGAATCCTGATAATTGTATGTGTTAAATTGATGTACTTCTTCATACATATATATATTTCATTGATTTTTTTTATTTATTTATGATTTATCATATAAAAATGAAGGAGGGTCACACATAGAGCAAAATTTTGAAAACATAAAAAATTATGTTAATTTATTATAATAGCAGTATGATATAGAGTAAGAATTAATATCTAATCTTAGTTGGTATCTTAAAATGATATGAAAAATTTTAATTATTATTTTTAAAAGTCATAAATTAATAATATCTGTCGCGTTTTGATCGGTATGACATGGCCTATAAATTATTTTGGATCACTTTTGCATTTATTCATAATTTTTGTTATAAAAAACAAAAACGGCATATTCCAAAGGGCATGTTGGAGAAAACAACCTCGTCACCCTCCAAGCAGCCACACGTATACTAACTAGACACCTACTCTTCCCGTATGTTCCCTACCGGTGCGTCCGTCCCTCACTCCAGCTCTTCACCGAGGAAATTGAAGTGAAATGGCAGGTAAAATTATTGAATTATATTTCCTCTAAATCTTACTTTTCATTTCTTAACTTTCTGATTATTTGTTTTTAATGTTAGTATCTCTGTGTTCGTCTCGATCAATTTGATAATCCGCTAGTGGCTCCTGTAATTAGTCGCGCTGTACCGTTTTATTAACCCTAGGCAAAGATCAATTTTGTTTTTCTTTCCATTTTCATTGATATATGTTTGTTTAACAATGGAAATCTATCTTCAACAATATGGACTTCTGTTAGTATCTCTAATTGCAAGTGTGTTTCTAGCCAATCAAGCAATAAGAGAAAAGGGAACCAAGAAAGAAAACCCGATGGCTTGGTGAGCTTAAATATGTTTTTTTTTGGATGAATAAGCTTAAATATTGATTGCTGGGGATATGGTTTATTCTTGTTAAAAAAACAAGGAGGTTTAGTGATTTATAAATTTACAGGTTTTTCTTTACGTACAAAAACAAAAACAAAAGTTGAAGTAATAAAAGCTTTAGTTCGTGACACCTACAGTGGAATGGGGTGGATTTGATCATGTTGGTGTGAAGATCGGTCATGGGTCACAATATAGTCTATTGAGTTTTTTAGTCAGTAATTCATGCAGTTTGTATTTGCTGTTGTTACTGCCAAAACCCACGTTGTTGGTAGGAATGGTTTACTTTTTTATGTAGCCTGATTATCAAACCATTATGTTTGATAATGGTTTTGAAAAGTGCTTTTTGGCCTGACATAAAGGCGAGAAGCTTTTTTGTTTGGTTGGGTCCGCATTTGAAAAGTGTGTTTGTGTTTTAAATTGTTTGTTACTAGTTTTGAGAAAAGAGTGTTTTGGTCTGTTACTAAATGAGGCTTTTCTCTTGGAGATTGTGCAATGCTAATAACGTAACAAACTTTTTATTAAGCATTGACGAGTATGAAGTCTAATAAAAATTGCAAATTTGTATGCAGCAATGTCGGGGAAGGTTGTCCATAATGTTTTTGTATCACAGTGCTACCAACAGAATAGGAAATTCGTCAGCACCCAATATCGAAGGGACTGTTGTGCCCCTCATGTGCGTACCTTGCTTCCCCTTCAAGGAGGGAAGTTGGCATGGACTGGCATCTCTTCCATGCAATTGCGCACCTTATCAAAACACCGGAGTGGTTTTGTTAACCGAGGAACTGTTCACTGCAATGGTCTGTTCTAGACTCTGACTATCCAGGTTGATTTAAGTGCAGAATTAGAATTTCTAGACACCCTTAGAGTACTTACCATTTTCCTTTCAATACATCATGTATCAAATTCAGTCCATTTTTCTGCATGGTTGTGTATTGTCATCTTGTTATTGGACTGGCCTTGTTTGCAAATGATGCTGACTGTATAAATTTGTTATCATCTTCTTTTCTTTTCTTTTCTGAAAATTGTTTTTACACCACATGTATTGATATTTTGAATTTGAAATTTTCTTGCAGCTGCTCCCACTACTTCTGCGGTGCCATCTCTTGACAAAGTTGAGTTCTTGAAGCTTCAAAATGGCAGGTAGAGAATGTTGCCACGATAGCATGCTCTTAGATTTAAAATATTCTGATCTCCTGGATACAGGACAGTTTCTGGTGTCATTGATTAAATTATTTTTATCTTCTCCTATTTTCATCCTGATGATAACTGTGAATGACCAATGCATTTGCTTCTTGCCTTGATCTGAAGTCAAATCCTTGCCAGTCATACTTTAGAGAAAAGTGATGTCTTCTCTGGATTCATAAATGTGCTTGTGTCATGTTTTGTTTCAAAACTGCAGTGCCCACAGGAATAACTTTTAGTTTGAAATTTATGATTCTTGAGTAGTCTAGAGTCCAAGACATGCAGAAGAATCTGAACAATGAGTTAGTATAAAATGACCATTCTAGTAAAAATATCAAATTTCCACGAATCTTTGAGAGTGTTATGTAGTGCTTAAGCACTGTTCATACCTAATATGAAATGATGAAAGGATATGGTGATCTGATATGTAGACCATATTGCAGTGCAACCACCCTATCAATTCGTTACATCAAATGTAATGCCGGTATTACCCCCTCAACTATACAAAATCTTCAATTTTCAACTTTCAAATATATAGCTCGTGGTTGTATTCAACACATATCAGTAGTCCTGCTGGTCTTATGGCCCAATATATTGCCTGTGTTAATTTCAGTTGCTCTGTCCCATTTTTTTTAGACAGTTTTTCTTTTCTTTAATTTCCAAAATTGGTTTACTTATGGATGATGATCTACACAGTGATATACGAGGTGTTGCTGTTCCTGGTGTTGAGGGAGAGCCTGTCAACCTCACTGAACCTGTTGCAGAAGCAATAGCAGCTGCCTTTGCCGGATGGTTGGTGGCAAAAAAAAAAGCTGATGGCTCTCGACGTTTGAGAGTTTCCATCGGCCATGATTCCCGAATATCTGCACAAATTTTACAGGTTTCTTTCCTGAATATATTAGTGCCTTTTGGCTATGCAATTTCACCATCAGTTTCTACATAAAATAACATTTCTTGTGTCACTGTGTTAACCAAAGTTGCTTGACTTGTTTGTTCTACAATGGTTTTGGTGCTTACATTTCAATGGTAATTGATTTTCTTCTTTGGCTGATGTTTATAGTTGTTGAATTGTTCATAATGCTAGAAAATACAGAATCTAGTCTTTTGGAAGAATCTCTTTTACTACCTCCAACTGTTGGGGCATATTTATTTAGAAGATTGTAGTATCTACTGCATACTACTGACAATGTAATAATGTAACTTCCAGGATGCAATTTCTCGAGGTATTGCTGGTTCTGGCCTGGATGTTGTTCAATATGGGTAGGTGATAATTTTCTTTGTTTTCTCTCGATCTTAGTGTTGTTAGATGCTTTAGGATCTGCTAAAATCAAAGATCTTTGTCCCATATGAGTCTTGCCACTGACTGGATTGACCTGTCTGGCCTAAAATGTTGACCTTTTGGATTGGAATGTTGGCTGACCTATTGTTGATCTGCCTTGGTCCTGTCCCTTGTAAATGGACAATTGTATGTATTTGGCCTTATAACTTATAAGTCATGGCCGTGCTTTAAATTGTACAGACGCCATAGTTTGCTCAATAATCTATTTACCATGTGCCAGGTGCATACTGTCATCAGAGATGCCTCTATTTTTTATGTTGAGGCTGCTTATGAAGACCTTGTTACCGTGTTTTCTTTGCCTTTTTTTAGATTAGCTTCTACACCAGCAATGTTTAATAGCGCACTTACTGAAGATGATGAGTTTTTATGTCCGGTCGATGGGTCTATTATGATAACAGGTAAATTACACATGATTTTATTCTGTTAGACTGTATGTTAGCATCAACAAACTTCGTTTTGTGTCTTATTCGCAAAGCTCTCCCTTTATGAACTGAACCACTTCTTTTTTGGTTGAATTATCATATATCTATATTCTTAGTGACTGCTTGATCTATTTGATCTCATTTCCATGCTTCTCAATTTGCAGTTTTTACCGAGTTTGGGTTTACTTCGGAACTTTATAAAATTTCGAACCTCTAAATCTCTCTCTCTCAGTTATGAGATTAATTTTACTTAATTAAAATTCTAATTTGTATGTTCTGCATGCAGCAAGTCATCTGCCTTACAACCGGAATGGATTTAAATTTTTCACAAATGCTGGAGGGCTTGGAAAAGCTGACATCAAAGACATCTTGGAGCGTGCTGCAGATATATACAATAATTTTACAGAAAACGGTTTGATGAATTCAAAGGAAAAAGCTTCTGCATCAGTAAGGAGAGTTGATTACATGACCATATATACATCCGATCTTGTAAAAGCAGTCTGCAAGGCTGCAGGAAATATAGGTATTATCTCAATAAAATATTTCATTGAAGTAGAAATGTTTGAGATTAAAATCTTGTTCTCCCATTATTTGAAGCTCATCGTTGATAGAACTTGTTATCCTTATTCTGTTCCCAACATACCTTGATTGGTCTTGCATATCTACAAATATTTTCATCATTGTTTCTTTATTGTAGTTTGCTGTTACGAGGACCTAATCGCTTCTTTATATTGGCTGTTTTCTGAGATGCTTTGATCTATTTGCTAATTATTTGGAATTGTTACTTATCAAAAAATTATTTGGAATTGCTACTTGCAGAGAAGCCATTGGAGGGATTCCATATAGTTGTTGATGCAGGGAATGGAGCGGGAGGATTTTTTGCAGTAAGTTTCCATTGCAATCTTATTTTCACTTTTGAGTGGATGGAGACTTTTGTTTTTTGATAAGTGATGGAGACAGATATATATAGAAAGTGTTTTACACATTACAGCGTAGGGATTTCTTATAGCCATTTATATGAAAGCTTTAACATATGATTATGGGCTTTCAGCCTTGAATTTGTAAAAACAATCTCCACTTGCCATTGTTGCTGCTGTTGTTATTATCAATAGTAATTATTCCAGTTCTTTGGAGGTTGGCTGCCCAGGCTCCATGTTGCCATAAGGTTTTATCTCTATCATGTTCTACCATGTTGCAGATCATACCATACACGTTGCCTTGGCTATTGCATGCCTTTATTCTGAAAAGATCCCTAGATAGCTGTCGCTTGAAACTCCCAAATTTTATGAAATATTTTGTCTTTTTTCTGATAAGTAGACCTTGGACCAAATGACATATCCTCCCTTTATAAAGTAAAGGATGGATATTGAGGTGACAGATTCAATCTTATGTGGTTGTGTGAGTTGTGTATTTACCTATAAAAGAAATGGTGCTCAGGGAGCTTCAGATTACTGAATAGTTAACTTGAAACTCTTGAATAGAATTGTTATAGTGTGCTTGATATATATTGTGCTTGGTTGAGTCCCCTAAAGGTAATTCATGAAATATGCTAGATGATTCATTGAGCTTTAAGTCATGTATACTACTACTCTTATCTGATTGGTGAGTGATACCCATGCTTTATTTCAATGGTTTATCAGGCAAAAGTGCTTGAGCCTCTGGGTGCAGTTACTACTGGTAGTCAGTTCTTGGAGCCAGATGGTAATATTTAAAATTGAAAAAAAAAATTAGTTATTTATTGCAGATTAGTATTTTAAATAAAAAAGCTTATTTTGTGATCAGGTTTGTTTCCAAATCATATTCCAAACCCGGAGGACAAGACAGCGATGAAAGCTATAACTCAGGCAGTTCTTGATAACAAGGCTGATTTGGGAATCATCTTTGATACTGATGTTGACCGGTAAAGGTTTTTTTTTTCCCTTTTCTTTATGGACTTGCGAGATCATCTAATAAGCTCATATAAGGTTTATTTCAAGTAAGTTTTTTTTCTTCTTCTTCTTTTAGATCTGCGGCTGTTGATTCCACTGGCCATGAGTTCAACCGGAATCGTTTGATTGCCTTGATGTCTGCCATTGTTCTTGAGGAAGTAAACTTTCCTGTTTCCTGTGTCTCAAGGACTGTTATAGTTACATTTTAGACTCGGGTCAATAATTTTTATTTTTTGGCTTAGTCTTTTCTGTTTATGTTTTTTCCCTAGCATCCTGGAACAACTATTGTGACTGACAGTGTGACTTCAGATGGTCTGACCACATTTATTGAGAAGAAACTTGGTATGTAGGAAATCTAAATAGCCATATTACTTTATTGCTTCTCACATTGATGTGTTAATCCCTTGCAATTTCTTCCAGGAGGGAAGCACCATCGGTTCAAAAGAGGTTACAAAAATGTCATTGATGAAGCTATTCGTTTGGTACTGCACTTTTCTTATTTGGTAGAGTTTGATTGAAATTCACATTAGTAGGAAGTTAGCAACAAAAATCTTGAATCTGAGTTTTAGAACATGACAAGCTTCTTGGTCCTTGCACATCTATGTTTCCCTGTCAGAAAATTGGGACAAAAATTGGGACAACCAGCTATAAAATGGGTCCAGCAATAATTCTGGTCCATCTGGTTGTTTGCTGTCCATTAAGAGTTAATTATTTTGCTGATGCTTCATTAAGGCCTTGCATCTTAAGATATGGAGCTTCTTTTGATTCCAAGCTGACTAGCTTCTACCATTATTCTTTTTAATAAAAATCATTGTATGATTTATCTTTGCCTATGTCTTCCTTTGATCAACAAATTTCTTTCTTTTGTTTTCTTATGCTAAACCATATCTGAAAATGGAAAAGTGAATTTCAAAATTGTGGTGTGCCGAGTTGCAGCATCTATCTATAACCTCATTTCACATTTTAATTAGCTTTTAACTGAAGTAACTGCCCTGCTGACAGAACTCTGTTGGTGAGGAGTCACATCTGGCTATTGAGACTAGTGGTCATGGAGCTCTGAAGGAGAATCACTGGCTTGATGATGGTGCTTATCTCATGGTAGACCTTTTATGTAACATTCATTCATTGAAGTTTCTTTTTGCATACTTGCTCAGCTGTCTATTGATTGGCCAAAACTCAGATGCATATATGGTTACTCTGTTTAATTATATTTCTGTTGTTTCTTTAACCCTGTGGAAATATTTGCAGGTCAAAATCTTGAATAAGCTTGCTTCAGCCAGAGCTTCAGGAAGGGGTGGTGGCAGCAAAGTTTTAACTGATATGGTACAAGGTCTGCAGGAACCAGCTGTTGCTGTAGAATTAAGATTGAAGATCAGTCAGAATCACCCAGATCTTAAAGGAGGGTATGCTACCGTATATGATTTCTGTCTATAGCTTTCTTCTGTGTGCATGTGATGTGGAGTCCCTGATAAATTTAAGTGTCCAGATCTTTCCGGGACTATGGAGAAGCGGTGCTGAAACACTTGGAGAACTTTATCGAATCAGATCCAAAGTTTCAAAAAGCCCCTGTTAACTATGAAGGGGTAAGGATAGCCCATGTCTTATAAAGAAAAACAGAAAATAAAGAAAGAAAAAAATGAAGCTTAACCCAGATTAATATTTTACTGTTCAAAGCATACTTATATAGATGCAATAATGACTTTGATGCTGGCCATGACTAATTGGAGACTTGTGACATTAACATTCAGGGAATATTTGCTCATCCCTTTCTCTTTCATGTGGTATACTGTCCTCACAAAGTTAATCGTACCATTTTACTTCCACAAAAGATGGGGAAGAGTGTCTTCCTTTTCATTATTTATGATGTTTTTGGGTTTTGGAAGCTAAGAATTAAGATTTAAATGTTCATGACATGCATGTTATGTATGGGAAGGTAGTCAGAGTAGAATTTCTTTTTAAAGTTCAGATAAATAATCCTGCAAAATATTTAGTGGAGCAAGTTTATGAGTTGCATTGATTTATGTAGTAGTCAAAGAATCTGGTTTCTTTTTTAATGGTTTTTCTGTGTTATTCTCACATTTGTCATTATCATCATATCTATTTGCTACATAACTGTGTTTTTCGAATTTGCACATGCAAATAGGTTCGAGTTTCTGGCTTTGGGGGATGGTTCCTTCTGAGACTCTCACTCCATGATCCTGTACTCCCCCTTAACATCGAGGTACACAAGTATCAAGATTCTGTCTAGGGTCATTAATTAATTATATTTAATTAATTCAAAATAAATACTCTGTAGGCACCAAGCCATGACGATGCTGTCAAGCTTGGACTTCTTGTGCTTGCCGCTGTTAAGGAGTTCCCAGCTCTGGATACCTCTGCCCTGGATAAATTTGTCCAAGTATAGGCTTCAGAACTATCCAAGCACCAAATCCATTGGCTTCATCGTCATGCAATGAGGTACCCCTTTTCAGTGCGGCTCCATCTACGAGGTAGCTCTGTCAAGTACATGCTACAGGAAATTCTGCTCCAAATAGCACGAGAATCTTCTGAAATAAGTGCTTACGAGTTACTCGAGCATAGAACTAGAGATGTGAATAATGTAAAATCGATGTCATCATTGTCCATTGTAATACTATCGCGGTTTTGGATTGGTATGACAGCACTCAAACTTGTTTACTGATCAAGATCTATGATCGGCATCGATCACTGGATTCTTTCCTTATGGAGGCCTCATTTGGGTTTGCAATTTTTCAAACACGTGATTTTAAAGTGTGTTGATTTTTAAAAATGCAATTTAGTATTTAAATTCATAGTTTACCTTTTAAAATTATGTTTTTTTTTCCTTGATTGCGATTTAAAAACATATTTTTTATTTTTTAAAAACTCGTTCCCTAAACAATACATTTTTTATAATTTAGCTTAAAATCACACTTTTAATTTGCAAAATTGCAATGCCAAATGCGCTTTGAAACAACATTTGAGATGCACCAATACAATTATACAAACTAAATAATTGCAGAACAAGGGGCAATAAAGCAGAGGAGAGGAGCATTATGCTCCTTATGAACTTGAATGTAACTTGTGATCGCTTTACAAGAATTGTATTTACCATACATACCAGTCACGGCACAATGACAACACGGCTCCATAAAAAATACATTTAGCTACAAGATTGGCAGCTAATTTCTTCAGTAAATCATGTACATATACAGCAAATTAATCTCAATCATCCTACTCTTTCTATTCTACTGGTAATTACCCTTTATAACTTTTCACATGTTCACTGGGAATATAAGCAGCAGCTGAGGTATTTAGAAGCTTCATCATGAAGCTGAACTTCATATCCGGAGAAGTCTTTGGCTTGGGCCACTTTGCTCCTTCAGGCACCTTGATGCATCTGAAACCTTGGCCTTTATACAGGTTTGTGGCACCGGGATTGTTTAAGTCACAGTGCAATGCAATGGTCCGGCAGCCCCAGCTCCTGGCTTGAGCCTCAGCCTTTGCTATGAGCTTTTTAGCTATGCCCTTCCGACGAAATCTCTCTCGAACTGCAACGTTTGATATATATGCAATTCCGGTCCTGTGATAAATTCGTCAATGCCGCACTTGTGAGGAATCACTAATTAAATCAACCCTACAAATCAAAAGTTTGCGCATTTTAAAGTGAAATTTATAGATACAATTTTGAAAGCCAAACTACATAAAATATTATATGCAAGAACTTCCAAGCCCTTTTGATTGTTGTCAATATATTCTCTTATTCCCAGGTGCAGTCCGTGTTCGTGAAGGGTGTTTGTGATGATTTAAATTTGGTAACTGCAAATTTGTAAAAGCAATAACTACTTTATGTCTGTCTGTATAAGAGAGAAACATGGGATGTGATGACAATGGAGCACGAGAAAGTGCAAGAGAGAAATATGGCTAAATTTATTCATTCTTAATTCTTTGGTTCGACTTTTTCACCTAGTTAATTATTGTGCTTTTACAGCATTTTAGCCAAATCAAAAGATGACAGCAAAGTTGGGGCATTCCCTTTCTAACAATATAATTATCAGTAGCTACAGAACCACATGCAGAACATATTATCAAATATTGCTCTCTTCAAAGAATATAAACATACAAAAGAAATCCAAAACACAAAAAATCTCATGAAATTAGCAGCAATGCATCTAGTTCACATTTAGCAAATCAAATTCGTGTAGTATTTCAGTTATGAAGCAGATAAGTGACTAGCAGGGGACTGACCATATACAATAATGAAGAAAATTATGCCACATAATGGCCATATTATACGTATAGTTCTACACCAACAGTCATGGCTCTTGAAAGTCGGTTAATAAAGCTAATTCAAATCAGTTACTGGTCAATCTAGAGTAGCACTGGTGGATGCCTCATCGGATAAATCTTCTTTTCAAGAGATGAAATTGTTTGTTTCTTATGTGATTCAATTGTCAACTATAGATAAACAAAGGATGGTTTTCAGATATTAAAGATTTCTGGGCTGTGGTAATCTAGAAAGTCATTCACCGTAATCAGATTATGAAAGGTGATATTTTCTTATTTTATTTAAGGTTGCACAAAGTAAACAACCAACAAAGCTTAAAAAAAGAAATGAATTTCATTGGGAGTTTAGGTGATGCAAGTTAGATGGCTCCACCAAGGTTTTACCAGTCCGATAAAAACTCACAAGGCCAAGAGTGTATGAAAATCACCTTCTCTTCCGGAGTGGTCCTTTCCTAGGAAGGAAATCAGCCACAGTATCCACTGTTAAAATTCCAGCCACATACCCTTTATTAAGACATAATTTCCCATCAAAACCACCAATTTTGAAATCTTCATTTCCCAAAAAGAAGGTTTCATCAGTGGAGCTACCATTACCAATCACGGCAACCAAACAAGTTCTCCTGCATCCATTAGGTACAGAGAATCCTGCTAGCATTGCCACCAGCCTGTCAAGCCTCAGCACAAAATCTAATGGAAAGGAGTATTCAGGGAAGAAGGAGCTGCAGTGAGTCTCAGCCACTTCCCAACAGTCCTCTAACCTGGCCTCCCTGACAACAATCTCAGGATACACAGTGGGAAATAAATCAGCCACTTGACTGGCTCTGCAAACTTCTGCACCCAAAAAATAGAGTTAACCAAATAAAACCTGAAGGGCCCAAGTGCCCCTAATTATTTTTTGACTTTTTGACATGTACACACAAGGGAAGAGGGAGGGGGGATTCAAACTAGTGACCTCCGCTTCATGAGACGTGGTCCACAGCCAATTGAGCTGTCCCTTGGGGACAAGTGCCCCTAATTATTAAACTGAAACGATTAGGCTCTTTTTTTTGGGGAGGGGGTCTATTTTTTTTTACCATCCAAAGGTGCAAGAAAGGATAAAAAATCGCATCACGTTGATGTAGAGGGTATTTATCAGAAAAAAATCTTAGAACTACACTAAATTGCATACAATGCAGCCGCTATTTTGTGCTATTTTTGAAGAATGGATCCTAAAGATTGAAAACGGGAAACCATTTTCCACCATTCCAAAGAAGTACAGTGCTGCCATGAAAATAGATCCTCCATTGCTGTGCCACAACACACAAGAACAATTAATTGAAGATTTGATCAGATTTCAAGATCCGCCTTCCTGCTAGTACAGTTTTTAACAACGACAGGCATAATTTATCTAAGACAGATTGTCGTACAAAAAGCCTTTGATCAACTTAATTCCTTCTTCCTCCTTACCCTGGCAATTAGGGAAAGTTAAAATGAAAGATGGGTTTCAAATTAACTATTCTATCCACTAAATTCTCATCACCAAAGCAATTAAAGAGCCCAATGATTGCACCACTTCATTGAAAAGAAAATTCAGTGTTGCCCATAACTGTTACACAGAACAAATTGTACTTCGCCTTTAAAAGTTAGAAGCCATAGAATCACTTAATTCATATGTTTAAACCCCCCAAAAGAATATATTACAACCTAAAACTTAAAACCCACAAAATACCCAATAGTTATAGCGATGTTTCAGATCCACCGGCACGTAGTTGAAAGGAACAAAAAGAAAACGCTTCAAACTTTTTGCATATAAACACATACATATCGGGACAAAAAAGAAGAAGCATATCTGGGTACCTGATTTGGAGGGAGAGGAGAAGAAAGAGAATTCATGGGAAGAGCGAGGAACCCTAGAAGGGAAAGATGGATTCAGTGGTTTCTTGAAATTGAGATTGTTGTTGAGACAAGACGAAGTTCTGGAGTTGTTTATAGAGGTTGAGGTTGAGGTCACCGAGATTCCCAACGGTATGCTCCGCATTTCTTGGACGACAAATTTCTCTCTCTTTCTTTACCTACAGAATCGGAGGTTCTTTTGGTTTTTGCTCCCAGCAGGCAACTCTGACTGACGCCAGTGAGACTGTGAGTTGCTACACGTAGCAACTAAGCCTACTTTTTCACATGTGTTGCTGACTGAACTCTTCAAAATGGACGGATTGGGACGCACGTGTAAACTAAGATACTCAGGTGGCCTTGGGACCCTCAGCTGCCTAACGGAGAAAAAGTATTACTTGAGACACTCTTCCTTTTACACTTTTATTCTTATCGAGCGATGGTGATCATATGAAAATGTGCATAGCATTATGATATTCACAACGGTCTCTTCAAATTTTTCTCTTCAAAATAATAAAATATACATTTTTTATTATTTTAACAACTCACATTTTTAAAACACACTTTTCAGTCTCTCTACTTTAACAATTCACTTTCACTATTTCATTAAAATATTATTTTTCAAATATTTGTTTTTTTTTTTGAGTCAATTTTCATGACTGTTTTATTTACGAATCCTGTCATTTTCCCCAATTCCTCTTTGGCCTTTACTCTCTCTCTCTGCGATTCACCCGATGGTGGGACTCGGGCTAAGACGACTCAGGAGAGTTCTTGTGTTGAGGTATTTGAGAAGACCCCAAGCTCTCGTCAGTACAACTAGATCCCGTCAAAGAACCAGACGCGGTCGACGACATCCCCTCCGGCCGATTCTGCTCGTCAAGCACCGTCGATGAACCAGACGACATTGACGACACCTTCTCCAACCCAACTCACCTCTTTGGCGAAGAGAAAATGGCGCCATCAGAAACGGTGATGGCGCCAAACAGTGAGAAAGGAAGAAAGCTGAGAGAGGGGGAAAAAAAGAAACGAGACCTGCGGAAAGGAAAAAAAAAAAAGAAAAAAAGAAATTAGTTGTTTATATTGCACATAATATGAATAGTTAATGTGAGACGATAGATAGACTTCACACAGCAAACAACCCAAGCTTGGGCGTGTGAGATTCACTTGTCCTCTCACATGTAAGCCTAATTTTATTCCTTTCAATGATGGATTTCCGTCTACTATGAATGAATAGTTATTTAGTTTAGATGGTGAAGAGGTCAGAGAGGCTTTCTTTTCACAATTGATTAGCAGGCTGTGAAATAAGTATCTGGTCTAGCTCCAGCAAGATGGCATAACTGAATACCATCTTGTTCGTTTGTCAACCAACAAACTCTTTTTTATGTTTCTTCCTTCTTTTTTTCCTTTTTGCATCCAGACAATCTTGAATCTGATTAACAAAAGGGCGAGAGACAGGGAGGGAGAGCAATGCAAGTATAAAAGCGATCAAACGGCCAACAGAAAGTTCAACAATTAAGGGAAAAACAAATAATAAAAAATCTCACCTGTGCCTCTTCTATCTACTCATACATTAGCTGTTTATTTGACAAGCGGAAAGATTTGACTTTCTTTTTTCTTCTTTCCTATGAAAATCTTAATGTTACAATTTCAGTTTCAGTTAAACTGAAAAATTTATTGTGCAACCCTGAATATGAGATTGGGGTCCCTATAAATTAACAGGAAGACTAGTTAGAAAAGCTAGTGTATGGGGAGAAGTAGACTTTCCGAACAGGGAACACCAAGGAGGAAGCTTCAAAAGAACTTGCTCAGTTTTTGGTGTTATTCTGTTCACATCGGTTCTCAACTTCAAAAGGGGCCGCCCATCCGCCTTGTGAGTCGATCGTGTAGAATTTTTCTTCCAGAAAAGAGTGAGATCAAATATTGTAGGTGCATTCTTCCCCCCAGAAAATTGAATAATGTGCCATCCATCTGCACTGCTCTTGTCCCCAAGTGGAACTAGCTCCTCTGAATTTACTGCATTGGAAATTGAATATTGAGATACGAAGAGAATAATGTTGGGTAATGGGTAGTAAGCTAGCAGTCATGAGGCACTCCAGACAACATAACGGGCAACAGCAACAACAACAACAACAACAACTAATACACAGAAATCTCATCTTATAATGGGGTAGCTCAAAACAGACCAATGTGATAATAGTTGAATAGGGAGGAGGTACTAAACTAACAAAGTGCGTGCATTATGTGTGCCTACATTACATGCTGTCCTAGAAAACTTTTCGAACAAACCAAATCTCTGGAAGAGCAAAAAATTGACATGCATTGCATGGCACAACTTGCTCAACACAAGAAATGACAAGATGCAGTATCAAATCTTTGTGCTAAAGAAGTGGTTTAGTCTTTAAAAATGCATTTATTATACGTGTTTAACATGTGATCCATTTCTGCCTTGGGGCAAGCAAGGTTTTGGACAGGCCCTATACTATTGCATCAGGATTTATGCTATATGGAGATCAGTTTCCATGTAGCAGAACCCCATTCACAACAGTATTCATCATCCAATAGACATCCTGAAAAATGAAAATTTCCAGAATAACAACGGCTCCATTTGTTAATGCTTTTTAGAGGGTGTTACTGTTTTTTATTTGAAAAGGTGTTTTGATGATTCACATGGGTGAAAGTCTTCTCCATGTCCAAGTTGATAGAGTGAGTGATTGCATTTTTCAATGTGTTGTACTCCCTCCGAGTGAGACAAGGTGGTGAGAATAGTATTTGGTGGATACCATCCAAGAGGCAGAAGTTTGAAGTTTGGTCATTTTATCAAATGTTATCATCTACTCCATCTGGTTCATCATTTGCTTGGAAGACCATTTGGAGAGTGAAGGTTCCATCAAGAGTGAGTTTCTTTGGACAGACAATGGCTCCGGGAAGATTCTTATTTTGGACAACCTGAGAGAGAAAAGTCATAGCGGTGGATTGGCGTTGCATGTGTAAAAAGGATTGGAAATCCATAGGTCATTTTCTTCTCCATTGTAAAGTGACAAGACTTATGGACTTCAATTTTTTGCCTTTTTGGAATAGAATGGGTCATGCTTAGAAGGGTGACTGAACTGTTGGATTGTTGGTGAGGTTAATTGGGAAGTCCTCTGTTTTAGACGCTTGGAGGATGTCCCCTTTGTGCTTAATGTTGTGAAAATGGAGAGAGAAGAATCCAGGGTGTTTTGAAGATCAAAAGATTCTCATTAAAAGGGAGGTTTTTTCTTGTGTACTCTTATGTATTAGGGTTGTGTCCCTCTAGGCTTTCAATGAAATGCATTACTTATATAAAAAAAAAATATGGTGAAAGTAATTTTAAGTATTTTTGTGTTTTAAATTGTTTGTTAATATTTTTGTTTTAAAAAGAGAAAGCAAAAGGGAGAAGAAAAATGTTTTACCAAACAAAACCAATGACTTTCAGAAACACAAAAAGGAAATAGCATGACTGAATGGAAGAGTGAAGTTAAAGTGAAATAAAGATTGCACATCGATTAAAGTTCATGGTACCTTTGAACTTGAAATCTTCTATTTCCTCGGTATTGATTGCAAGAACCCATCGTATTGAACCTTTTGTATCAAGTGAAACTTGTGTGATTCTTTCACTACTCTTAGTATCATTATCAACGTGAAATGTGGGAATATCTGATTTGCTCCACCCGCTTTCGGTGTCATCATAGGTCCAACAACCATATTTGACTGAAAAAGTAACAAAATCAACAACTTTATCTCTACCACATATGAAACCTTCTTTAATTTGTTCCACCTCCTTGTTCAACTTTCCAGGAGTTACAGAAGATAGAGATACATATGAGGTAGTATCTTGCTTTTCCTCAAATCTTCCTGTTGTATCCACAACATGCACAACCTGAGAAGCAAAAATATTTAAAATCTCCACGTACACCCATAAAAAATAAAAAATAAAAACAATAAATTGGATACCAGCACTGAGAAATTAGAATAGGACATAGCAATGGATTGTTGGTAGTTAATAAAACGATCACACTAATTCAACGATAAATTGAAAAGCTACAGCACTCAAAAAAAATAAAGCAGTAAATATACCAGGCAAGTACATCATCATTTCACTGATATGCAGCTGACCCAAGCCACTATGTTTCAATGCTAGCCATCTTAAAGTGCTGGGTTATTTAATGAGAATCGAGTGCCTAGCATCCTCAACATTTTTGTTTTTTGGTGAAATACATTGTCCCACCCCTACAGTTCTTTATGTTTGTGACTTAGCTACAGTAATAGGGACTGACCACTCTGCATCACAGAAAGCAATAAACCCAAATATGAATGCATAAATAATCCTATAATTCCAAAGCTAACTGATAAACTAATAGGCATAAAGGAACTTCAAGCCTAGTGTATTAGGTCACATAATTGTGACCAAAAGTCAAAATTTAGAAAATATTGCTAACTATCTAGTAAAAATTTCTCTGCCCTGGAAAGTATACTACTTTTTTGCTCAAAAGATGTCATATATATGGCATGTAACTAACAATGTCATTTACTTTAACTATAACTTGAGCATGTCCAATCTTTTCCAACTTCCTTCAATTTTGTGCCACAGCTTTTACAAAAGAAATGTAACTCTTTCTTCTAAACAAGTACATATATAGATAAGACAGTTTTGAGTGTATAATGCAGAGTACAACAACTACCCCCAAAACAAACAAAATAAGCGGAATAATGCAAGAGAAAATAGGTATGAGTGAAAACTTACATTAACAGCTCTGGCAGTGTCTTCAGTAAATGGTGGAACAATACCTGATAATATGACAGTGACTGAGAGGCCAAAGAGTAGGCAAGTCGCAAGGACAATTGATCTTTTCGCACCTAGACATTAATTGTACACATAATAGAGTTAGATTAAATAATAACAAGTATCAAATCTCATATATGTAATGATGCACCTTAATAATGAAGAGCAAAGCAAATATGCCAACTTAGGAGAAAAATAAAACAATTCGTCTAAAACTAAAGCAGCCAAAAGATTAAAAATGTGGACCTATATGGCATCATATATACTTTTTTTTTTATAAGTAATGTTGTATATATCTAAAAACCCTATAGGACTTATCAAAAAAAAAAAAAACCCAATAGGGCGCATCAAATACAAATGGGTATAGGGCGCCAAGCTCATAAGTAGCCCCCAAGAAACAAACCAGGAAACAAGGCTTTAAATCCTAACCACTTGGAGATCTGCTAACTTTTGGCATAGAACAATTTCTAAGCCAAGGTAAAATATGATGAGCTCTAATTTCTAAACCAAAGTGCAAAGTGATGGCCTGCAATTTCTGAACGAAGGTGACATCTGAAGCCTGTAACAATTTCTGTTTCCAAAGTGATGTAAACAACTACATTCATGAAAACTGTATTCCACTAATAGCCCGACTAGTTAATTTGCTAGAGTGGACAATAGCGACATCCAAACAAAAATGTCAATGTCATTATCAACAGAAAAGATTGATGCAAGAAAGGAGATACACCAATTTGCTAGAGTGGACAATAACAACACCTGAAAGATGAACATATGAAAGGAGATACACCAAAGTCAGGCACATGACAACAGCAATAAAAGCAGCAATTATCACATTCCCCAGCCACTCAGGAGTGCTACCAGGATTCCTGCATGCATATACAAGGCAGGGTAAGCAGTCATTTTCTTAATGTCTAGCAAATGAAGAATAGGAGTTCAAATACCAAAGTGGGAACACAACATAGATCAGTACGAGAACACGGGTATCAGACATGGGGAGCAGCTGAATGGGCCAACTGGCTGAAAAGAATTTCATATGGACCGTACTCTAACAATGCATTATGATTAATATCATTTATTAGTAAGGGCTATTGATAATCCACATGGAAAATTACATGCTAAGCAAACAATGAGAACATGGGAAAAGATGCAAGAATTTCATTTCAAATGCATAAGGCTCTTTTAACAGTTGCATCATATTTGTAGTTTAAGGCTCAAATTAATTATTTACTTATCAAAAAAAAAAAGAAAAAAAGAATGCCATAAGCTATACCTATCAAATCGAATCAAAGTCCCAATTATTGTGCCCGCCAACCGGATAAAAATGCCAGCAGAAATTAAAATTGGTACAGCTAAGCCCATAATCAGTGTTGCAAGTTTGAGTGGCTTTGGTAAACGGACTGGGCTTAGAGTCGCTTCAAGCAAGCCATCTGGATATTCAACCATACCAACTTAGTTAGAAGTATAAACTACCAATATAACAAGTCCCACTTGTCTAAAACAAGCATCATGTGAGACACGATTCCATGAATCAAACAAGGGCAAGGAAAAATGTAAACTTACATGCAAACGCTGGTGGAACCAGCCAAACAAGAGCCAAATAAGAGGACCCAATTTTATAATAGTTTCCCAATATGAGAAGAATAAGCCACTGAACAGATCCAGCTTTATAGAGCCATCTTTCAGCCTCTAATTTGATTAAATCAACTTGAATAGCAGGTGGCAGTGGCTTTCTCTTGGAATACACGTTGGACAAATATGTTTGAAGAAAAAGGTAACCCAAGTGTTGACCAGTCAATGCCCCAAGAAGAGCAGGTGCAGCAAATAATCCAACCACCAACCATGGGCTTGCAACATAGGGCACCGGTGATGATGATACTAGTGGTAGAATAAAAGCAACGAGAACAGAGAAACCCAATGCGAATATCCACATAAGGATAACACTAAAAAATGATAAGGCCAGTGAAACTGCGGCAGGATAACCACCCATACGCAAAGATGTAGCCCAAATGAGAAGTGATTGCATTATCACTGAATTATGAAGTATATTTGCAAAACGTTGGCGGTATACAATCATATATGTTCCCTGAGATTGCAACAAGGGTTAGAATCACCACATTTCAATTTTTTATTTATTATTTATTTATTTATTTATTTTTAAATAAGGAAACAAACGGAAGAATGGTGTCAAGCCAAGAACAGAAATAACAGTTATAGGTACCAAAATGTCAAAAAATGTGGCAGCATTCAAGCCTGTATTTTCCTCTTCTTCGATTGTATTGCTTTTGGGAAGATGAGAGGATGCAGCAATGTGAATCAGAAAAGAAAGCATATTTTCTCCAAGATGTTGAAGAGACCCTGGTTTAAGCAGCTCTAACTTGTCATTCTGCATGAGATAAAAAATTCAAATGGTAATTAATATATTCAACATGAAAAACTTAAGGGAATGTTTTATTTTGTAAGTAACCTAAGGAAATCTACCTATCAAAAGGTAACCTATTGGGTAAGTTCTTTATCCTCTTATTCCGCCTTTTCTCAAGGGGGATATTCAGAATCGTGATGTTATAGACAATTATTTACCTTCCAAGCTTCAAATGCGCTAAGTCAATTTAACTAGTTAACTAGGTCTTGACACATTAAAACCAATCCCAAACTTCAAAAGCAAATAAAGTTACATAGAATATCTGGTTAGCTAAGGACTTAGTTCATTAGCTAATCATTTCCAAGAAATCAAATAACTTCACCAGTTCAAATGCTAAATTTTTTGTTTCCCTTTTTTACAAAGAGTTAAGGATATTACCACCCCACCCCCACCCCCTGCGACTCTTCCAGGAAGGCCATAGCATGACTAACGTTAAAGACCAAGGTCAAGTCAAACTATCTGTGCTTCATCATACATAACTATCCTAATTAGTTGCTCTTGTAATTTTCAATCCTTTGACCAAACCAGAATAAAACTTTCCGTAGAGTAATGAAATACAGAAATACAGTAAGGAATGATTTTCAGATGAATTGGAACAAAAAAAGGAAAAAAGAAATAAGTGGAAAACCTTAGTGTGGTATACTGCACTGTTTTCCGTGTATGCAAAGTCAAGCCCTGAAAGGCCAGCAACCTCTTGGTATACTTGGAAATCTGTTGCAGATTTTATGGCTCCAGAAGAAAACAGATCCTGCAGCAATAAAGTTACTCAGCTTAAGTATTCTTCCTGAACAAATGCACATCAACTATCAAAAGTGATAATAGGAGGAAACGAAAAGCATCACAAAGAAGAATTACAAACCTGTGCTACGATTTGGCCAGATGGGTATTTTGCTACCAAGGCAAAGTTTTCAATAGCCCATGGATGAGGACCAGCCTATTAGACAAGGAAATTTAGATAATACAGGAAAACCATCACATTAAGTACATTATGAGGATCAATAAACAAGCTTCAGAGAGTACTAAGGAAATAAAGATAATATTCAATGTTATGCACTAGCTATTTTACTAGAAATACCAAGTTAAGAGGCAAGCATTACAGAATGGATAGCTATAACAATTGTACCATTTTCCCAAATGAAGAAATCCATCATTATCCATGATAATGAGCGATTTCAGGTGTGCACTGTGACAGGTTAGGGCCAGGCACCCATTTAAGAGGAAACACAACCTGGGTGTGGTTGGACAAGTGCCTACCTTGTCATATCAAGCACTTGTCCATAATGGGAAAGAGAAAGTCGCCAAGATATATATATATTTTTTTTTCTCTGATGATTGTCTCAAATTAACAGGAAAGACCAATTCGAACACATGTAATTTATATAGACATAGAATTTACCCAAGAAAATATAGGAAAGAAGTCAGACACCTTGAGAATTCAGCAGTGTCATCTCATCTCATAAAATTGGGATTAGAAATCAAACATACATAGCTGCATCTAAAGTCAGCTCACTCAAATTTATGTAAAATAGATACTTTTAGACAATTACCATCATCTGACACCATCTAGATGAAGTCCAACTAACCAGAAAGTTGATGCTAACCACAGTCTTTTCACATGGGTTATACATAAATGCAACAATAAAGATATTGAGATCCATAACTAAACCTGAAATATGCCAGATTTCCCTCCAATACCCATGGCCTCCAAATCAATAGCCACACGAACAGTGTCATTCCAGGGGTGCTGCATCAATAAATTCAATATCAATACTTCTATAGGTAAAATATGTTTTAGATACTAAAAGCAAGGTGGAGCAATGCTGAACAGTAATCGCCCATCAACATGTGCAAGAACTTAAGTAACGGATTTTTAAAAACATTCACTCCATTGTTAAAAAAGGTTATAAGATAACCTTGGTGCTGAAATTCTCATATCGCCACTCACAAATACAATAATATGAATCATCTCCACAGCCATTAGATTTTCAGTTGTCAGATATAAAACATTGAACAAATTTCTGCTTCAAGATTCAACTCACAATTTTTTTTATTTTTTTTTATATGAGTAATCAAAATATTATTAAAAGCGTAAGGCGCCCCTAGGTACACAAAAAAGTATACAAAATAGCTAGTAGGGGCAAAATAATAATAATAATAACAATTAATCACCAAAGGATAAGAAAAAAAACAGTTGTTCAAAGATACAATATATTTGAATGGCACTTCCAAAAAATTCCACGAGTTGCAACAAAATCATCATTTATGCAAGCAATACCAAAGAAAACTGGAAAGGCTTCCTTAAGGGCACTTCCAAAATATGTTTTTACTTAAGGGCACTTCCAAAATATCAAAATATGTTTTTACTCATATTTTTATATGAGTAATCAAAATATTATTAAAAGCGTAAGGCTAGGTACACAAAAAAGTATACAAACTAGCTAGTAGGGGCAAAATAATAATAATAATAACTAATCACCAAAGGATAAGTAAAAACAGTTGTTCAAAGATGCAATATATTTGAATGGCACTTCCAAAAAATTCCACGAGTTGCAACAAAATCATCATTTATGCAAGCAATACCAAATAAAACTGGAAAGACTTCCTTAAGGGCCATATCCCATACCAAAGATCATGCTAAAATCTAACCTTTGAGCCATATCCACCTTAAATCTAGTATGACTACAAAACCTACAACCCCTCCTAATATTTTTCCATAAACCCACCCCATACACCCTGATGGGCTCCCTAGAACACCACCCTCCCCATGCACTTCCATATTTAGAGTTCACCATCACCCTCTGCCAAGCCTTTCCCTCAAGCCTATAGCACCAAAAGCCATTTACTTAAGAGCACATGATCAAACCACAAGAAGTTCCTAGGTGACATTTGTAACTCCTCATAAAAAATCACATTAGAGCTTCTCAATGTGGTTTACAGTACTTGCAGGGAGAGGAAATAGGGGCATAAAGTACGTAGGTATGTGGGATAGGGTGCTCTGGATAAGGGTAATCCTACCACTCTTAGACAAATACAACATTTTCCAACTTGCCAACTGACGATCTATCTTCTCAATCACATTGTCCCATTTATGCTTGGCCTTATAGGATGCCTCCAATGGAAAACCAAGGGCAAATACTCCATATTTGTCGATGTGTTCCCACAAAAATTTCTCCCTAAACGAGAGCATCATGACCTTCACTGAACAATGGCTGAGAAGACCCACTTGTTCCCCCCTTTATCCACCACCGTCTGCAACACTGAAGAAAGTTGCAGCCTTTTACAGTTCAATCACCCAGTTGTACCAACCTTTACCTTCTTGACCCTCACGCATAACAATGGAGTTGTGCCATCCTCCACCGCCATATTCACCAATGACCAAATAGCAACTGTTTTTGTTTGCACATCTATGAGCAGTGAAAGCTTTAGAGCCCTCTCTAAATGAATTCAAAATCCCTTCGTTGCCTTTGCATACTGCTCCTCCACGATAGCCACCAACCAAAGCACAAACACTTTACCCAAAGAAACATAGCACATAAAGCCCCTGCCCCCTTCAAAAACACATAAAACATGGACTCCTTCCATTGCAAACTCAAAAGATTTTGATTCTACAAAAATCCATCTAAAAAGACCCATCACAGCACACCAAAAAGAAAAATAACATAAACACTTTTGCCAAAAAGAGCCAACCGCAAAAAGGAGGTCTTCATGCATCAATTTCCATGTTTGTGTTTGTAATCTCCATCAATTAAGGCACATTGGACACATGGTAACCCATGAATGAAAACAACAAACCTATACAAATTAACACGTGCACACATGGGTAATGGATTAAACACCTTCGAATGTGTTTCTGTTTATCTTATGAACTAGATACAAAATCAATTCTTTTCATTCATTATAGTAGAAGAAAATATGAGAGCACATGATCCCAAAATGAACTAAGACACACTACAAGCAACTTCATTTAAACCAAGTAATTGCGGTACCACACAAGAGCATTACAAGCTCGTCATATTATCAATTATATGACTAATGGAGCTATGAGCAAAAAGATTGAGAGAAATAAATCAAGAATCCGAGGATGCATTGAAAATGGTTCCAACCTGAGTTATAAAGCTATGAGCACCACTTAGACCTTCCTCCTCCCCAGTATTAAATAAAAATATAACAGCATGCTTAAATCCAGCCCACTGAGAAATCCCTCGAGCAAGTTCCAACATTACAGCTATACATGAACTGCAATCTCCGGCTCCTTCCCTGAAACATCATGGAAGTTTGTTGAAGCAACAAAGTAGGCTTTGGGATTAATAAGGACATATTTGCGAGCATATATTTAGCGTCGGGAATCATGTGGGAAATGAAAGCAGAGAATATGCTAAGATATATTGTAATTGCCCATGATAATTATTGACTGAGAAGAGGGAGAGATGAAGCATTTCTTAACAAAAATTTCCTTCCATTGCAGAGCGGTTAAATAACTGAAGGCCACAACTTCTTCTTGAATCTTGTTAAGGAATGAGGTTAGAGGTCTGACAATCTCATTTTGGCCAAGACAATAGATCGTGTATTAGTTATTCACATTAAGAAAAAAAAAAACTCATAAATCATCATATAACTTATTTTCTTGACTTCCTTCAATGCACATGAAAAATTCCCAAAGATATATTATACATTTCCACGAAATCTACAAAACTTTAATTCTTAAGAATTTGTCTACTGACACAGGAACTCTGTGGAGACATTGAAACTTGCAGTGTTCCGATAGCTACACATACATTTGACCAAGAACAGACATTTAAAATAAAAAGGATAATTAGCAGGTATAATGACGATCATCACTCTCGCTTACAGCCATATAAACGATTGCTTTCTCTACCGAACACGCACTTCATAAAAGACCAACTAATTTGGAAAACAATACGATATCAAATGGACGAAGAAAAGCATACGTTGAGAATACGGTATCAATGTGAGAAGAGACCAGAATGGCATTTTCCCCTGCTTCAGATACATATTTTGGCAAGATTCTCAAAACTACGTGATTTAGATCCGAATAAACAAGCGTTTTCCCCATAAACATGCCACTGACCAGACGATTCGCACCGGCTTTCGAACGAAAAAAGTCCACTTGAACATCCGCCTCCCAGTGAGCCGTTTCCTTGATCTTCTCCGCCGCAGCCAAAACATACTGCGCCGAAAAGCAAAGCACTGTTAACACTAGAACGAAAAGAAACACAAAGAAAAAGCACGTATTTTGGCGCGAGAACCTGCAAGGCGAGGTCGAGAGCGTCGGACCCGACGGGGTGCGGGCCTAGTTGAGTCAATGCCTTGACGTGCTTCGTGGCTTCGACCTCAGAGAAGCCTCGCTTGCCGGCCTGCTCTGCCGTGAGAGGCGGAGGCAAGCTCTCATACTGGTACTGATAAACCGCCCAGGAACTGTACGTGATCAGCGCGAACAAGGTCAACCACACAAGCGGTGACCTCCGAGGCCGGCTCTGGCTCTGGCTCTGGTCACGAACAATATTGTCTCGAACCTCTTCATCGTCAACTGCAGCCGGCTTTGATTTCGCTGAAGAGCTTTCAGGCCTCGAGTCCATCTTTGTACTGTGTAATTACCAAATGTCACCTTTCAGGATCATTGATAGGATCTATATAAAGGATACCAATTATCCAGGAATTCCCTCGACTTTTTTGGGCTATTTGGAATTTGGATCTATATAAACCAATATCAAGCGTTATCTTAACATTTTTGAGTTAATCTTCAAGAGTACCACTTATCCTTCAATATTGGTTGCGTTTTGAGCATTTAAAATAGCATTTACTAGTCAATTTTATTCTTTTTTAACCTTTTTTTTTTCTTCTTCTTCTAGTTTAACTAATATAAAATAATGAAATCTTTATAATGAAATAAGCTTCATTTGGCCGTAAAAGTTTATGTGCGTCCCCGTTTATTGCGTTGTGGGTTATTTTTTCACTGAATATATTACAAATGTTTTTTTGGGATCTTGCCATATAAACTTTTATGGTAAAATGTGTAGTTATTACATTCTAACATTTCCCTAAAATAATCTCACACTAAATTCTATAAATATTTTTCTACTTAATTTAAAGGAATTTATATCAGATAAGCATGGGTGAATTAAAATTATTATATCTTAAGTTTTTTTTGACAATTAAAACGCAGTACATCGGCTACTTAAAATCCTTAGTCAATTTTGTTAGCTTTTTTTCTTAAAAAGCGTTTTTACCATTAAAATATTATTTTTTAAAATTTTAATTTTAAAAATTAAATATATTATTAAAAAAATAAAAAATAAATAAAAAAGAAGAGGGGTTGCCGAACCACCCCGTTAACTCTATGAAAAAAATAAAAAATAAATAGAGGGGTGGCCGAACCACCCCCATGGCCTAAGGGGGTGGCTCAGCCACCCCGTTAACTCTATAAAAAAAAAATAATAATAGAGGGGTGGCCACTGTGATAGTTCACCCTCTTTTTCTTTTTCTTTTTTCTTTTATTTTATAATATATTTAATTTGTAAAATTAAATTTTAAAAAAATATATATTTTAATGGGTAAAAAATGGTACATTTTAAAAAAAGTAACGGCAGTTAACAAAATTGGACGGAATGATTTTATGATAAGCGTCGATGTACAATGCCTTTAATTGTCAAAAAAAACTTAAGATATATAATTTTACCCCACATCTTATCTGATAAATTCTAATTTAAATATTATTTATTTCAGGTGTCATTTTTGGGTAAAAATTTCTTTTGGTGTAAACAATTTTTTTGGGCTAGACAGACCACTAGCAAAGCTGAAATATTACTTAATCTGAGTGACCAAAGCTTACACAACAAAATAGGTACACGAAGTAACTCTACTTTAAAAGAAAAGAATCACCATTATAAAAAATAATAATAAGATAATAAAACCCTCCATGTTAGGTGCTCGATTATATCATGCCAACTTATCTTTTGTCCCCCATAACAAAAAAAGGTTAGAACAAAATAAATCAAGATAAAATTAGAGCGCGTTGACTATTACTATTGCAAGTTGGCATAAACCTTCCAATAACTTTTTTTTTTATTAAAATAAATAAATAAAAGTAAACCGGAGAGATTAATTGTGATTATTTTACTTAAACGTGATTATAATAGCACCCACTAGATAGGAGCCGCACAAAAAAAAACCTTTTAATTACAAGCTTCTATACGTTGCTGAGCAATTGTCACAAGTGCTCGACCCAAAAAAAAAAAAGAATTTCCCTATTTATAATACAACGATGGCATCCAATTAACTCATTAACTTCAATTGTAATTCGCGTGTTAATGTTTCATATAAACTTTAATTGAATTATTCATATTTAAAGTTTTTGTTTTATCGTCAATTCCCTCATCTTTAACGATCATGCTATATAGAATTACGCAAGCAATCATAACGTACTTGAGCGTTTTTAAAGTGAAAAAACAGTGTCATTCTTCCCTAATGACTCTTTGGCTACAATTTTATTTCATTGCAGATATAAATTTGGTTTCACAAATATTTTCCATTGCTTTGTCCTCACTCAGGACTAGAAGGAGGGATGCCCCGCGCTTGCACCCTATTTGAGACTAAGGCAGTATTCCATTATATATTTATGAGCATTGATTGTGTAGTTGGTAGGATGAGTACGCCATTAAGCGAGATCATCAAATATAAAAGACTTTTATAGCACGTTTATATTACTAAAAGAGACCTAGTTACCCCCCAACAAAAAAAATGTCATATCCCAATGTCATATTAAAACCATTACTTCTGAAACAATAGTTGGTTTGATAATATAGCGATAATACATACATTGCCACGAAGTCGGGTAATCTTTCAATTTTCAGCGCATAACTAGTTCAACATGGACTAGATAATATATAGTTTATGACTAAGATTTATTCTAAGAAATTTTAAAGTTACAAATAAGACACATGTCCCACTAACAAAAAAATAATAAATAAAATATTATTTTATTTAAATAAATAAATAAATAAGGGGTAGTTGGCCATCCCATTAAGGGTGGCCGGACCACCCCAGTTGAGGGCTGGGGGTGGTCCAACCACCTCCAAGGGCCATGGCCTATTTGGGGTGGTCCGGCCACCCTCAATGGGGTGGCCAATCACCCCTTATTTTTTATTTTTTTAATATGAAATAATATTTTTTATTATTTTTTGTTAGTAGAACAGGTGTCTCAATTGTAACTCTAGAATTCCTTAGAACAAATTCTAACCATAAATTGTATATTCTCAAGTCTATTTTAGGCCGAAGAGGATCATATTCCCTTCCCAACCTGCCTAGAAACCCTCGTTTTGCAATCTAGTGATGCCTTTATTGCAATATAAGTGCAATAGTAATATTTTGAATGGAAAATTATCTAAGCATCTCTTATTTGGTGTTTTTTCATTCAAGGCAAGTTTTATAAGTATGTCAAACTCTTTATTGGAGTCTGACTCATAAAGAGAGCTATGGGAACAAAAGAATGAGACAGAAAGCATAGATTGTATTGAAAAAGAAACTTTTGTCGAGGGGAATGAAAATTGGAGGTGGAGAGTTCAGCTTGGCCTTGAAGAAATAAACTGCTCCCAAAACGACGTCGTTGGCTGTACAGACAAGACTGTCCAGGCTGTACAGACAAGAGACTCCCACCAACAAAAGGCGTTGGCTCCGTACGAAGGGAACCAATGAGCAAATGAAACGAACAAATTGATCATCCAAATAGTAGAGGAAGAGTGCTTCTGGATTTGCTGAGATCGATAAAAAGAATAATTTTTGTTTTTTAGACAAAAAAGTAGAGAGAGAGAGGAGTAAACGATGAACGTGATCCACCCATCGGTGCACCCAGTGGAGGCTCCACCAGTGACCGACGCGGCAAATGGCGCGATGCCCAGAGGGAGGATGAAGGACATCCAGGGCATGCCCGGCACGCCCGGTGGCCTCGCCCTCCGATTCTCTCAGTTCGCGTTCGCAGTCCTCGCGCTCTGCGTCATGGGCACCACCAGTGACTTCCCTTCCGTCACCGCCTTCCGGTACCTACTACCACAGTCGTTATTTCTTTCTTTGTTTATCGATTCTTTTGATTGGGTTTTGTTGATGAGAGAGCTGGTTATTCGAATTTATGGGATCGTTTTCTGGGAATTGGGTACTGGGTCTCCTTAGGAATTGGGGATTAATACACTGATCCATTTCATTACAAATTATTCCTTAACTGTTGCATTTGGATGTTGAGTATGAATTTTTCAAAGCCTTATTACTCCTGAACATGCTATTGGGAGTCCGTAGTTTGAAAGGAACATGTGCTTTACTTTTATAAGGGGAATCGGTAGGCTTAAGACAGCTACTGGCACTAAATTCTAGTATGAGGCCCTAGATGAAGATATATTGCATCTAGTATTTTAGTTCTTCTAGGAGTGCATCTCACAAGTACCCATTCATAGTTATTAGATAAACTACACTTGCCTGGTTTTTGATGTCTGAAGGGGGAAAAAAAAAAAACCTTGAGCTGAACCCCTTGTATATCAAGCTAGCTTAGCTTTTTAGAGTGTGTGTGACACTCAGAATATCTGAGAGGTGTAGTTTTTTCTTGTGTATTTCCTCATAGATTTAAGTATGCTTATTATAGAAAGATCGGTGGAATCATATTATATCTGACTTTGTGTATGCAAGTTGGTTTCTGAAGCCACCCGATTAGTTTAAAATCGTGATTTTTGCTTCTGATCTTCCTCTCTGATAATTTGCTGGGTGATTATATGTGGTTTAGTTTTTGAGCATGGGGTCAATCTCGTGCTCTTGTTTTCCATCTCCTTGCATAACAGGTTTTATGGTATTTGCTGTGCCAGCTATCTTGTTGCTGCTGTCAGCATGCAAAGTTTATGGAGCCTCATTCTCGCCATTCTTGATGTGTATGCCATTTTAGTGAGGCGCCATTTCCGGAACCCCAAAGTTGTCAGCTTGTTTGCCATTGGTGATGGGGTAAGAAAACTTTTGTTGTGGATTTAATGAATTTGAGAAGTTACTGTGAAAAGGAGAGCATGTCATGGTTGAGTGTTTTCAAATTTTGTAATCTTTCAGCTACTGGCTACTGTTATATGTTCTATAGATCTCTTATCTTACTCTTGTTGCCAGCCTGTGTTACCCCGATCCCTCACCCATCATACTTGTGTTGACGCAATATGTCATGGAGTGATTTATGAGCTGATTAATCAATTTCTTTACTTGGTTTATGGATTTGTGGAAGAGAATGGAGTGAGAGTTTTGGTTCTTACATGTGGCTGTGTGGGCTTTTATCTCCGAAGCCTTTTAAAGTAGTTTCTTGCCATCCTACCCTCATTTAAAGGCTGCTTCTTGTTCTATCCATTGTTAATGCCATCTAGTGTTCACAGGTAAACATGGCTTCATTTGGATTTTGATGAAGCAAAACTCATATTATCTTCATCCTTCTTTTTTCTTTTTGTGTTTAGTATATTATCCTGCCTTTTTCCAGATTTTTTGTTATCAATGACACCACTTAGGTGGAATTGTCAAATCAATTGAGATGCTTCACGTTTATCACTGATTTTTGAAATTCTGGAGCACTCTTATTCTTTTAATATATTTCTGAAAATAATTAATGCTCCAGAGTTCTAAATCATTGTGAGAGAGTTAACTCTAAATAAATGAATTTAAGTTGGTTTTTTAGGCCATCAAAAAATTATCCAATCTTAGCAAGAAGCTATTGACATCAAAAGAACTTGCGAATATACTTATTTTTTGGCTCCTAAAATGCTAAACATATGGTGTTTCTGTTGCTTTATGACTTTGGAGGAGAATCATGAGATTAGTATAAGTCAATGATTGTGTACTTGTGTTTGGTCTTCTGCTCCCTTTGTTTTGTTTTGTTGGTGAAACCCAGTCCTTTTCTACTTCTTCCCCTTTTTTAGTAAGTATTTTACATGGTTAATAAGCAAGTGATAATATTTACTTCACCCAGGCCCTTAATATCTTTGAATCAAAGACTTCCTGAGTGCATTGGAGCCATGGAACACTTAACCTCTGTTTTTATATTATGGGAGCAAGGATTTTGTTGAAGGATCATTATCTTCCAATGTTTGAATTGAAAAGGAGAGCAGTAGTTTTGGTTATAAATTTGGAAGCCTGTTTTTTCCCCTTCTCTAAGTTAAATTGATTAAATAGTGACCGCCTTGTCAAGAAAAAACTAGACTGTGATAAGTAGATGTAAAACCGAGTTTCTTGATTCAGATGTGATTATGGAATGGATTGAGGATAGCGTGTCTCTGTGCAATGGTTGAGGCTGCTGGCTTAGGGTGGGCAGGGCTTGATGTCTTGGAAGTAGTTGTTCAGGATTTAAGGTGGGTGTTGAAAGTGCTGCTAGGGAGTTGTTGCAGCTTGTTTTTTGGTTTTCCTGGCCTCTGTTGGTTGGGGACAGATTGGTGGTACCTGTTTTTGGTTGTTTGTCTCTGTTTCTTGGTGTTAGGTTGTGGGTGTACAGATTCGGTGGTTTCTGTCTTGTTTAGTTTGATGTTTTAGAGCTGTATAGTTTGGCTGGTCCTTACTGCATAGTTTTAGTGTTTAGGAAACTTGCTTGTTTCCTGGGGATATATAGACACATGTTGTTTGCATATGATAATTTGTTTTATTTATTTTCCAACCTGAAAGTTGGTTTTCTTCCCTTTATTTACCCCCCTCTTTTATTATTATTATTATTTATTTTTATTTTTTTTATCACTGCAGATCACTTCCACACTCACATTTGCTGCAGCTTGTGCATCTGCTGGAATCACGGTCCTTATTGGGAATGATCTGAATGATTGTAAACAGAACCATTGCACTAGATTTGAGACAGCGACAGCCATGGCATTTATGAGTTGGTTTGCTGTCTCGCCATCATTTCTTTTGAATTTCTGGACACTGGCATCCAAATGAAAGACATGGAGTTTTATTCTGTGTTTTGGCATGATCTCTGTGGTCTGATTCATCAAGTTGTACGTGAGATACTGTAAACACCCTCCCCACTTATGTAAATTATATAGCTGCACCTAAAGCTTCCTTATCAGATCTTTGGAGTATGATATTTGGAGGCAGAAAATATGTAGCTTTGAGATTTTGAAAGTATATTATCATTAAACATTTGAGTCTATAGGTTCTCACTTCTCTGCGTATGACCAAGTTTTTTTTTTTCAACACAGTGATTTTTTTTAAATAAAGTTTTTTGGGAAGAGCAAATGATAATGTGTAGCTTTTCAAACTCCTCCTTGCCGGGGAATTAGGATCCTCTTCAATTCATTTGAATCGGAGAATATATAATTAGTTATATTAGAGGGGTTTTTTGTTCCATAAAAAAAATGAAATGACAATAATATTCTTCAAATATAATTAATTGGTGAGGATCTTGTTCCTGCTAGAGTGCAATGCATTAATAATCTTATGCATGTCATCTGTAATTTTCCTCATCCCTTCTTAACTTTTGAAGAATGAGTTGATCATATCCCGACCCCTGACCACGAGAACAGACAATAGAGGATGGAAATCAAGAACATAAAGAACCAATTTCAGAAAGAAAAAAAAATCAAGTTAACATGTTGCATACCTCTCAAATGACCCTTCTTTCCCTTTATATAGGTGTTGTTCTTGCCCTTTTATCTATTAAGATTCAAAATTGGTTTCTTGTCATTATTATTATTATTTGTCATTTGTCATTATTATTATTATTTGACATGTTCGCATAAGAAAAGGAAGAGAGGTTTAAACTAGTGACCTTTGAGCTACCTCTTGGAGATCGTTTCCCGTCATTTTTTTTTTTTTGACATGTCCGTACAAGAAGGAGGAGGGGGGATTCGAACTAGTGATCACCGTTTTATTATGCGTGATCCTAGCCGATTGAGCTACCTCTTAAGGGACATGTGGTTGAGTTATTTTTTGTTTTTTTTCTAATTAATGTGCTTGCCTTAATGGGCTTACTCGTTTTGGAGATGCTTTGGGCTCATATGGAGCTCCATGGACTAGAGCCTAATATTGGATGGGATTATTCCCTTATACACCTTATATACTGAGGTTGCACAAAAAACACCTTTTGTGCCAACCATTCATTATTTGCTATCTCAACATGGAACACATTATCAAAATAAAACCAAACCACCTGATTATATGAGGAAAGAAAAGAGAAAGAAGATAAAAATGAGAGAAAGAAGAGAAGGAAGAAACGAAGAAGGAAGAAGAAATGCTGGAAGAAGGAAGGCGCTGGAAGAAGAAACGTCGAAAGAAGAGAGGTGCCGTGAGTGGGTGCAGCGTGGGTGCAGACCCACTGTCGGCCTGGGTCTGGCCGGCCACCGAGACCCACAGCTCCGGCGACTTTATTTTTTGATTTTTTTTTATGAGTCTTGCTCCGATGGGTTTGATTTTTTTTTTTTATGAGTCTTGCTTTAAATCTTGTTTTTTGGTTTTTTCTTTGGTTTTTCACATGAATCCGACGACTTTTAGGATGATAAAATCCCAAAAATGATTAACCTTCCTCTCTAGGTTTTAGTTTTGAATTCAAAATTAAATTTTGAGGCATTATAAACGAGTTTTCTAGTATTATAATCAATTTTTGAGGCTAGGTTTTTTTTTTGTTCGTTGGAGGTGGTCGGATGTGGTGGATGGCAGATGGCAACAATGTCTAGGTGTGGGTGGAACCAGCAACTACAGGGGTGGTGGCTAATATTTGTAAGAAAAAATGAATCATATGTTTTGCTAACATACACATTTTTTGCAGTTTTTTGAAATAAGTGATGTGTCAAATGGTGAGTAGGGTGCACAAAAGTCATCCGCACCCAAGACGCTCTCAACCTTCTTTTGTCTTCTTTATTATTATTATTATTATTTTGGCCATTTTGTTTTGTTTTGTGTGTGTGGGTTTTTTTTTAATATATATATATTGGCGGTGTTATTTGACAATATCAATGGGTTTTAATTAGTTTTTTAATTGCAGTGGAAAAATATATTTTTTTACCGATTAAACAATAATTTTTTTTAAAAAAAAATTTAAAACATATTTAGGATTGTGTTAAAAAACTTAAAACATACTTATAGTACATAAAATCATATTAGATAAAAATAAGTATTAAGTTTTTGAAAGTTGAAAATGATTTTTTTTTTAAAACTTTATCTATAAATAAGAGCCATATCTCTCAATGGAATTTCAAAAAAATTAGTCTTCAAAGTCTATCACCAAGGGTGGTGATTCAATGGCCCAGAGAAGTTCCCAAGTGGTTAGGACATGTATTAAGACATGAGTATGATTAGATCTTATTTGGGATTGCATTTGAGATATAAAGCTTTTAAATCAAAAAGAGTTTTTGGGCATAAGCTTTATTTTTAAGCTTTTGCCAAACCTTTTTGGGACTATTTTTAGGCTTTTGGACCCTTATAAGCGCTTTTAATTTTTTTTACCAAATGACTACTTTTTTTTTTTGGGGTTTAAAACGGGTTTTTTTAGTGTTAAAAGCATTTTTTGGCTTCTCAAACGCAATCCAAAACAGAGTGTTAGTCGTACTAGAGGAAGCGAATTCTCACAATCTAGGTCCCTTTTGTGCAACTTTCAACGAGTAAGTGTTACTAGGGCTGTAAATGAGCCGACATACTCGACAGCTCGCTCGATACTCACTCAGTTAAGCTCGACCCGAACTTGAGCTCGACATTGTACAAACTCGTTTGTTATTATTGAAATTTGTTCGATTAGCCAGTGACACATATATGGCTCGCTCGATTAAGCTTGATGGGGGCTTGTGAATTCAACTCATTTAAGTTGAGCTCGTTAGCTCGTTCATGTATATATACATAAAATAGTTATATAAATTTATATATTAGTAATTAAGTAATATATGTTATATAGGTTATTTAATATTTATATGTGTATGTATTAATTAATAGACTAACTAGTTAATTAGCTTGTTCATATATTTTGTGTATATATTACTAAAATTAGTTATATTAATTTATACTATAGATAAATATCTATAATATCATTTGCAACAGACTTCCTATAGCCCATTCACTTTCCTATGTTTAGGAAATATCTCAAAAAAACCACAAATTTAACCAACATCAAATGGCATCTACAATATTTCCCTATGCATAGGGAATCACTATACACTCTCTATGCATTATTAAATTATAAAACATCTTATTCTCTCTTCTCTCTCCTCTCTCTTTCACAATCCCAACAATTATCTCTCCTCTCATTAGTTGCAATAATAAAAATAAATAATATTTAATTTATATAGGGAAAAATAAAAGAATCTACTGTGAAGTTTTTTTTTTTTAAGGAATCAAAAAGTAATTTTATTCCCTACATTTAAGGAAAATAGTTAGGAAGTTACTACTAGTGCTCTAAATTGTTTTAAAATTTGGGCTTGAACTTTGCTTGAATCATACATTAAATAATTTAATAGTTTAGCTTGAGTTCAAGTTGAGTCCGACTCAACTCGAATAGCATTTTCAATGAACTTGAATTTAAGCTTGAGTTCGCTCGAATTTTAAATGAAAAATGAACACACATTTTATACTTTTTAAATAAGTATCTTAAATAAATTAGCCAATCTTAAAATCTTAAAACTGGCTGGACTTGGCTTGATTACGCCAAGATAGGCCTACCATTTTGAGGGGGAAAAAAAAATTCTTCAAAGTCTCAAAAAGAAGAAGTTACTTTTCTAATTTTTAGCCATAAAAATTATTTTACGTCAAAATAAACACAATTAGATTTTTTTTTTTCTGAATTTATCTCTTCCTTCATATTTATAAAGTCCTTAATTATATGTTCTGTTCTCCCCTAGCCTTCCTGTTTTAAATTCCAAATCATAGTGTATGAGAAAAAAATATAAAAATAAATATTAAACCTTCGAAAAATAAAGAAAAAAATAACAATTATATAATTTAATTAACATCTATGAATCCACTTCAAAAAAAAAAAAAAAATTAACATCTATGAATTGTTGTGTAGCGAGGCTTGATCCATCAATCTCAAGAACCGGTGACCCAATATAGCTGCTCCGCCCGTGGGCTCGATCCTTCCGGAGCTTCTTCGGTCAAGCCTAAAGCACAAAGTGGAAGAGCTCCTCCGCCGAATACGAATACTTAGGGTTTTCTTCTTTCTTTTCTCTTTGAGTTCAAAGTCCAAAAGCCATGTCCGGCCTCCACCGGTCCTCTAGTGGTGCTCCACACAAGAACGGGCTTCCTCCCCAGGAACTCCTCGACGATCTCTGCAGGTTTGTACCGCTGCTTTCGTCTCTCTCTGTTTTCTGATTCCTTCACGCGCTGCTGGTCACCGGGAAAACGTTAGAAAACAGAAAGTCTTCTAGAAGATTCGGTCGAATGGACTGTTGTTCGGTTTTCACTCCCTGTGATTTCTTAACAATTAGAATGTTGCTTGATGCTTGTTCCGCGCTCATCGTTTTGTTGCGATTTAAGTTTTAGGGTTTAGTGTGCTTTGTCACTGCATGATAGGAAATACGTTGTGGTTGATTTGGTTTCTTGATTGTGCCAAGATAAGCGAAAATTGGTAGTAAATTTTTTTGAAATTGTGGATGATTTGGGGTTTCTGTTAAGCATTAGGTGCATAATAGGTTGCAAAGAAAACTAAGGAACTGAAGAGAAGGCAATATGGAGTGTTTGTACTTATTTGTTGTTTCGATAGCGAGCAAAATGAAGACCCACTAAGCGGGAAACCATGAGTTCAACCAAATATTTTTGTAACTATTGGTCATTGTTGGTTTCGGTTGTAAGATGTCGCTGTAGTATCACATGAGCTACTGCCTCACTGAAAAGATGGAAGGTTGAGCTCTTTCAGCCGATATGGAAATGTTACAAGAATGAACTTTAGACTGGTTAAATTGATGAGAGTGTGCTTGCTTAAGAATCCATCGCTTGGTAATTTGAGCTCAGATTTCTTTGAATAAATTTTCAGTGATTAAAAAATAGTGCTCATGTTGAATTGTCACTATAGGACACATTTCTGGTGCTCAATTGGTCATGGAAGGTTTAGCATGTTAGTACATTGATGGATTGAGAAATTTCCTGAAACCCTTTCCGAGAGAAGTGAGCTATCTACAACTGTTTTTACATAATTTCATGGATTCTTATTATGTAAATGTTAAGAGGCATTTGCAGCTGTGTTGTTTGGATATGCAAACTCTCATTATGGTGGCAGTAAAAGTGGTTTGAGTTTCATAATCTGCTGATCTATTAAAATTGTGCATTTATTTTCTTAGATTTGAATCTTTAGGATGGGAACCTCCCCCCCCCCCCCCCCTGCTTTTGTTTTTTACACGTGATTCATATCTAGTTCTGATTTTTTTTTTTTTTATTAACTTTATGCAGTCGGTTTGTTTTAAATGTGCCAAAAGAAGACCTCCAGTCATTTGAAAGGATTTTATTTCTCGTGGAATATGCACATTGGTTCTATGAAGACAATTCAGTGGAAAAAAATCCATCGTTGAAGTCATTTACTCTGAAGGAGTTCACTTCTTTACGTATCCTGTGCATTTTCTCCCCCCTCTGCCTGGGGGCCCCCTAAATCATTTTCCATTATATATTGTTATCTGCTATTCTGCTGTCTGTGATCTCCTTATCTATTTTACTGTTCTGGAAAAGCCATATCAAGCTGAAGACAAATGCAACCTGTTTAGACATCAAATGTATCACCTCATATGTGTGTTTCAATTATCAAGCACCCTCAGTTATTACTGAATGCATATAATTGGTGTTTCTGTCATTTTTGTATCTGGATGCTTTCTTGGCTCACCTTGTTAGCTGTGAAATTGCAATTCACCTTCAGGGGTATGCACATGCAGAAGCAGACATTTCTGTCTGTGCATGCATGCATGAACGCTTGGACCCGTAGACAAACGCTCCTTCACACATGCATTCGGTCTACCTTGTAATATGATAATGCCATTTGATTATGTGGTAATGCACACTGTGAAGGAAGCGTACAGTAGTTGTCTGATATCTTACCCCAAGTATTATACTTCACTGTAAGATTAGAAACTTTTCACTGGTATTCTATCAGAAAAACAATCTGGAAGCTTGTGTTGGTTGCTTTTCCAGCTTTGTTATATTCTTTATAGATCGGGAAATTTGGATGATGATTAGTGTGGTCTTTGCTCTCTTTGATGACCTTAGTCAAATAAAAGAAAAAGAAAATAGCTATTCCTAATGTATATTTTTGCTCCTATACAATCTGTGTTAATATTAATGTATATATTCTCTACCTTCATGAATCTATCATTGATTTCCTTGACAGATTTCAGTGTTTAACAGTTGTGACGTCTTAAGACCTTATGTTGCCCATATAGATGACATATTTAAGGACTTCACTTCCTACAAGGTCCGAGTTCCAGTAACTGGGTCAATCATTTTGGATGAGACCTATGAACGGGTATGTCTTAGGGATGAAGGCTATAATCGATACTAGTCTTCAAGAAGTTTTTTTTAAAAAAATAAATAAATAAAATTGAAAAAGGTTCCTATATGTGTGCGTGAGTGTATTATGTAATGTTTTGCTATCGTTCTAATTTTCTTCTTTTACTAAGCTAGAGTTGGTGATGATATACTGTTATTATGTTGTGAAAATTCATGATCATGTGTATTGATATGTGAATACCATCAAGCACCCATTGATATAACAATTGGATTTTTCTTGAAGCAGCATGAAATTATTGCTTTTCACCCTTTTCTTTGTCATCATGAGTGATTAAGCCTTCCAAGTAGCCAAGTCAAAAAGAAAAGGGAGGAAACATGCAATATAATTCATAGTATATGGGGTTTTAATGAAGTATTTGGGGGAAAATTGGAAACATTAAATGTTGTTTGAAGCACAGAATATTTGACTGTGAAATACTTATATAAAAAAAAAAGAATATTTGACTGTGAAATTATAGAGGACATAGAGACTTTAATTTAAATAAAAGTTAGAGATTATAGAAATTTTTGGAAGTGGAAAGGTTACACACATGTACATAACTAATACATGTATGTAAAAGATCCATTCACATGGGCTATAAGTCAAAATATAAGAATTGCTTCTTTGACCTTTCTCTTAAAGGTATGCCTACCTGACTTCCTTTATCAGTTCTAAGACCCTAATGGTTTCAATCTCCAGGCATGGTTTTGATGAGGAATGTTGTATTAGCATATCACTGCTGATGGAACAGAGTTCTTCCATTTGATAACCTTTTTCAAGGATTTTCTGTTTGTATTTGAACTGCTTGACACCTTATATCTGTTGAATGATTGAGCTGGACTTATATATAATGTTTAGTTTCTAATCTTGTTCATGATATTGACAGTGCCTACTAGTGAAGGGTTGGAAAGGGTCAAGCTGGAGTTTTCCACGTGGTAAAAAGAGCAAAGACGAGGAAGACGATGCATGTGCCATCAGAGAAGTAAGCTCTTTTCTTATGATGTTTTCTGACTCTTTGGTTTTTGATAAGTAATTGAAATATCATTAAGAGCATAAGGCACCACAAGTACACAGTCAGTTTCCTGACTGTATTGTATACCTAATTCATTTATCTTGAGGTTCAAATTGAAGACACTAATTTCGTTGACTTGAATAATTGGTCACGTGACAACCAAGTTATAATGTAATTTTTAAATACTGGCATTAATTTTTGTCTTTAGTTTCTTATTTTATTGCAGGGTGAAAAATGTACACCTTTGTTAGTAAATTTGATGAAGATGAATACTATCTATATGTAGAATTCAGCCTTTTTGAATCTATGTGTTGTATCCGTTCAGATTTGTCCATCTTTATGACTGATAGAAACAGTTAATTGGGAAAGCTGCAGTTGACACGGCTGGGGAGTTTTCAAACTCCTCCCCCTTAGATGATTACAACCTCAATTTTTTAGTAACATGAAGAAGAGAAAAATAAAGAATATTCTGGTTTTTTTTCTTCTTCCAGTAAGTGTAATATGCCTATTCACTGTGGAGCATTCCTATATCTTTCTTTGCCCTTCCAATGTATGGTAGGAAACAAAGGTCATGATTTTGTTGTTACCCTTTTCATGTCCTAAGCCATCTGTGGCACAACACTACACTTTTGAATGAAACAATTAATTCACAGCATTTTTATAGGTATGAATATTGACGCATTTGTGGTTTGTGGTGAATGCAGGTCCTGGAGGAAACAGGTTTTGATGTTTCTAAGCTTCTTATCAAAGATGAGTACATTGAAGCGATATTTGGACAGCAGAGGGTGCGGCTTTACATAATTGCCGGTGTAAAGGATGATACTGCCTTTGCTCCCCTTACCAAAAAAGAGATCAGCGTATGTGATGATGCTTGCTTGGCTCCTCGTACTCTTCAAAAAAATTTACAAGTCTTTCTTAATCATTGTTTGACAGAATACTAGACTTTGCAAGTTGTGAAATATTGCAATACTGAACTACATGCTTATTATTTTCTGCTTGCAGGAAATTGCATGGCATCGGCTTGATGAACTTCAGCCAGCAAGTGATGATGTGATATCTCGTGGGATGACTGGCCTCAAGCTTTACATGGTGGCCCCTTTCTTGGCGTGAGTACTTTTGGTCTATAATTCTTATTATTTCCTCAGGTATTTAACATCTTTTGCAAGTGTTTAATAAGTTCAATGTCTTCGTGCAGGTCTTTGAAATCATGGATTTCATCACATCAGCCCCCCTTAGCACCAAAACCTGATATGCCTCTCAAAGGTTTTTCCTTCCCTATTTCTTAGAAAATCTGATAGACTGTTGACATCTGGTCGATATGAATCTAATAAATGGTTACAAGAGATAGGGAAAGAAAAAGAAAAGAAAAAAAAGGAAAAGAATCTCAGATAGTAATAAGACTTGCCAAAGAACATATCTTGTTCCTTTTGGGCCCTTTTAAACTTAAATTGAGCTGATCTTTATTTTGAAGAATGTTTCATCCCCCTTCCTGGAAGATGTCAATGATGAGGCATGAATTTAAGTGATGATTGTAGGTTTTCGTAAGGATATTATTATTTTGCTGCAACTTCTAGTTCTAGATGATTATATCTATGGTCTGCAATTAGAGCTCTCCATTAGACTTGTTGAGAATTGGAAAATTTGTGAGTTCACAATAGCTATTCCAGCATGTTTTCAAGTTCCAAGTTCTCATGTTCTTTCCTGTTTATAATGGCGATCAAACATAGAATGCAAGAAATGTAGCGAGAGTCCAGGACAAAGAACCACACTGATATCATATTGATTCTTTCTTAAATTGGGTATTGAGATCATTTAGTGAGGTACCCTAGCCAAATGCCTAATATTCTTATGTACAATCATCAACTCAACTCAAGTCAATTAAGATTTAATCCTACTTAAATTCGAGTTGGATTCTCATAATTTATTAGGAGTCAACCATATATATTCTTTCCCGCTATTCTATTCGATCTAAAAGCATATTCTCTATTGTCTCCCTAATTACCATATCATTTTTTCATTGTTTCCACCTTTCCTTTTCCTGTCATTTTATACTTCTATCTCTTTTAATTCCCAATTTGAGTTAAATAGCTGTTTCTCATCAGTATATTAATCGCTCTCCATTGCATATGACCAAAACATTTTAAGTTGCTTCCCTTTATCTTTTCCATTGCATATGACTAAAACATGTTAAGCAGCTTCTCTTTCTCTTTTCCTCTATAGGAGCCTCCTACCTTTGAACGGATGTCTTCCTTGTCTTACCTTTTCATATATTTCTACTCATCCATCTTAACATTCTCGTTTCAGCTACACTTATGTCAAGAATATGTTGCTTTTTAACAACCATAAATTTCTATATCATAGCATATAGCTGGTCTTATTGCAGTCATATAGAAAATTTTCTTTTAACTTTTAAAGATAAACCAAACAAAATGGGGAAACTACACTTGCCCCCTTAAACCACCATCTAATTTGCAACGTTCCATAAACTTTAAAAAACTGCAATGACTAGGTTGCCTAACCTTTTCTCTTAGTCCCTTTTGATAGGATTTTCTATTAAATTTGACGGGAAATTAATGTTGCATCAGATATAAAAAAAAACCATTGTGTGAGGCCATGGTTAGAGACCCAGAGTTTGGCAATGGGTCTCTTCAGCTTGGTTGTGGGTATCCATAGTTGGAAAGTTTTTTTGTTTTTTAATCTGTGGGCATAATTGTACATTCACACAAATAATAGGGAGTATAATGGACATTTTACGTCACTCTTATCGCATGTGACCCATTTTTTGTCATATATATACTAAAATCTTAACAGATTTGGTTAAGTGAAAGGATAGATAGTTTGAGGGGTCAATTGCTACTTTTTAAAGTTTAGGGGATGTTGCAAATTGGCTATGCTCCTTTCAGGAATATGCAATCCTGCATTCTTGAAATGATGAGGAGTTTCTTTGATATTTTGTGAAAACCTAGGTGTTGTGCTAGTTTTCTTCTGTGCTTTTGCTGATGAGCATGTTATGATTTTTGTTTAGGAATATGTGTCTGGAAAGCAAAGAACAGTTCGATAGGGAACAGCAGCACAATAATAACGGAGAGCCAGCCGACTAAACCGGAGCCTGATGTTCACCCTCCTGACACGGGGCCTGGTAGGAGCTTCAGAAACTTCAGATTTGATATTCCATCAATCTTGCAAGCAATGGAAGCTGGTTTTTCTTCTTGAAGGAAAACTCTCTTTACTTTCTAAAGTGGTTTGAGTTCCGATGGCTGTGCGATTTTCCACCATTTCACCTGTATCATTGAACGCACTGATCAACCTTCACGCAGGCTTGGTAGGTGTACAAGCTGTATATGTTTTGTGTCAGATATTCAGGTTTGGCTTATATGTATATTCTGTATAGAAAACCTTTTCTGGCAAGAATATGCGCTTCACTATGTTCAGTTTTCTTTCTTGCAAGTTTTATTATGTTCATGCTTTTTGAGTGAGTGTAGCTTGTATAGCTATTTTCCTTTCTTTTCTTTTCTTTTTATCCCTTCGCAGGGTGGGGGTTAACACCTCCATAATTTGTTTTTTTTTTATTTTTATTTAGGGTTAAATACTTAATACTCGCTTAGGGTTTCATAACTTTATTTTTTCCTCCTTAGGATTTGATTTTTATCATAGGGGATTTATGTGGTTTTGATAAAGGATCAAATTAGTCTATTCGTTAGTTGACTATTAGTTGACTTAACGGAAGTCCAGTCACTGACACGTGGACCAATTAGACAAGATGACACATAACATAACTTGACACGTCATTAGTACTGACGGTATATTAAGCTGCAACTTAATTTTTTTTTTAAAAATATATATATATATATATATATATTACAAATTAAAATATAACTGGATTTTATTTTGTTAATCAAGATTTAAAACAAACAGATTACAAATTAAAATATAGATTTAGGGTTTTATTTTGTTTATCGGAGTTTAAAACAAACAAAAAAATAGATTTAACATTTAAACATAAAAATCTCAAATCTAAGAATCACAAACACATAGTACCTGGCGTTATCCCCTCCCACAACACTAACTTGATGATTTGCTTCTTGAGCTTGATGATTTGCTTCCTGAGCTTGAGCACACCATGTACACAATCACCAAGGATGTTGTGTACCACCAATTTGTGAGAAAAATTCCCATCTCAAATCAGGAACCCATCACCACCGTCGTGCAACAACATACAACTCAAAAATTCTCAAATTTTCAACACACCCACCGCCACAGTCACAATGCATATCATCATAAATCCCACAAATCGAAATCACCACAGCAACAAATTGCCCCAACCATACGACAAGAAAGAAATCGAGAAAAGCATAAAAATCAATGGCGTTAAGGATTTCAATGAAGAACAAGAGTAAACCCATCAGCAACAATCAGCTTAAATCCAATTGATACACCCCCAACAAACTTCAATCACCACAAAACTTGACCTTTTCTGCAAACCCAGCAGGCTGTCCAACAGCTCGTTCACCACCGCGTGCAATGACTGGCTTTGCAAGATGTTGGTAGCGCTAGTTCGTCAAATCCACATTGCCATATCCTTCATTTTCCATTGTCACCCTTGCACCTGACACCATTAGCGTGGCGAATCTTGTCTACCGTTACCTTCATCCGCCGCCAAAGGATCAGACAATATCGTTTCCCACTGCATCTAGCCGCAGATCAGGGTTGGAGTGGGGATGACACCGGGTACTGTGTTCATGGTTCTTAGATTTGAGATTTTTATGTTTAAATGTTAAATCTATATATATATTTTTTTAAACCCTGATTAACAAAATAAAATCCTAAATCTCTATTTTAATTTATAATCTGTTTATTTTAAATCCTGATTAACAAAATAAAACCCAATCCTATTTTAATTCATAATATGTTTTTTTAATTAGGTGGTAGCTTAATATATAGTCAACACTAATGACGTGTCAAGTTATGCTATGTGTCATCTTGTCTAAATGGTCCACGTGTTAGTGACTGGACTTCCTTTAAGTCAACTAACGGATAGACTAATTTGGTCCTTTATCAAAATCACAGAAACCCCCTGTGATAAAAATCAAACTTTAGGGAGGAAAAAAATAAAATTACGAAACCCCAATGAAGTATTAGGTATTTAACCTTTTTATTTATTAGTAACCCTAGTCCTCTACACTATCCAGGAACCCATTGTGGGCTTTAGTCATTTCTTGAAATGCATCAAATCCAAATAGTCTATCTAAATGTGTATAACCAGTCACACTGATTGGAACTAACATTAGGCCTTTTGTTTTAGCGTAAAATTTATTTTATTTTATTTTATATAAAACATGTAAAATGGATGCAATAAATGGTGTAAAGAGTAGTATTATTTTTAAATTAAAGGTCAAAGTTTTCAAATCCAGATTATTTGATTGACATATATTGTGAATTTTGAACACATGTCAATCTAATAGATTAGATTTGGAAAAAAAATTCTTCAAGGTTAATGTGACACTCTTAACTAATCTTTAATTAACTCTTGTTAATTTTGTTTTTTGTTTTTTTTTAAAACAGATGATTGAGTTGGAGTGTCATGTCAATTCAATCTAATAATTTGGGTGAGAGAAAATTTCCTTCAAGGTTAATGCGACACTCCCAACTAATAATTGGATTAATTCTTTTTTTTTAATAAAAAAATCAAATGATTGAGTTGGAGTGCTAGAGCAAAATTGTTGGACAATTATAGAATAACAATATAATATTTAGCATTACCTTTTTTTTTTTTTAATAGTTATATTAAAGAAGTATGTACTTCTCAAGTGGTTAAAAGAACACTTAGCAAACGGACCTAATTTTGAAATATGGTCTTGATGCTGTAATTGATAGGACTAAGCACAATGAATAGATGTGGGAGCAGAGATGATGCGTGTTTATCAAAGTTCAAAGTTGAGGAACCATATGGTTGAAAGCTAAATATTTTCCAATTAATGACCCAATTCCCACCTCCAAACCAGGCCGATGTAGGAGGGCGTTGTAGATTTTGCCGAGATGTCGTGAAACCTTCGCAAGCAAGTTCAAATGAAAAAGAGAGTTGTGTTTTGGTGTTTTGGGGAGAAAATGTGTAACTAGGATCATTAATTGGAGGCGGGAGGTGAGGGTGTGGAGAGTACTCAGGTTGGGTAAAAAATTGGTTATGCTCTATAGGAGATTTTTTCACACGAAAATGTTTTGGCTTGAATCCACAATTTTAGACTTTGGCAAAGATACTTCACCTCTGCTCTCACTTTTACTCACTGTGCTCAGTCCTATCAATTACAATATCAAAACCATATTTCAAAATTCGGTCTGTTGGCAAACACTGCCTTATAGACTGGATTAAAAGTTTTTATCCAATTAAATATTCCCAGAACCAAACAGATCCATCCATGACTTGCAGTGACAATATAGAGTTATACCATTATACCAGTATACCACTATCCGACCTGATGGCTTCACTAACATCAGGCCAAACACACCACTACCCCCGCGTGAAAAATTAAAAAAAAAAAAAAAGAAAAGAAAACCCAAAACCCTAGCTTTATAAAACCTCAGTGACGATCCTTGGTCTCATTTCCTTCTTTTTCCTAATTTGCATAAGCCAATCATGCCGCCGAAATTCGACCCCTCCCAAGTGGTGGACGTGTACGTCCGAGTGACCGGCGGAGAGGTCGGCGCGGCCAGTTCGCTCGCCCCGAAGATCGGTCCGCTTGGGCTCTCCCCGAAGAAGATCGGAGAGGACATAGCCAAGGAGACGGCCAAGGACTGGAAGGGCCTGCGCGTGACCGTGAAGCTGACGGTTCAGAACCGTCAGGCCAAGGTCTCGGTGGTGCCCTCCGCCGCCGCGCTGGTGATCAAGGCCCTCAAGGAGCCCGAGCGCGACCGCAAGAAGACCAAGAACATCAAGCACAGCGGGAACATCTCCCTCGACGACGTCATCGAGATCGCCAAGGTCATGAGCCCCCGCTCCATGGCCAAGGACCTCTCCGGCACCGTCAAGGAGATTCTCGGCACCTGCGTCTCCGTCGGATGCACCGTCGACGGCAAGGACCCCAAGGACTTGCAGTCCGAGATCACCGACGGCGACGTCGAGATCCCCCTCGACTGAGGTTTGCTTTTTCATTGCTTTGTTGTTAGTGTTTGCGGTCGATTTTGGTTATGAGAGAACTCCATGGGAACTTTGGTTCTGTGTCTTTTTTTTTTCAACGTTTATTATTTAGTTGTATCGTGGATTTAGTAGAAGGTTATATTTAATCTGTACGGGTCGAAGATGTTAGTTTTTGCAGTTTCTTTCGCTTTATATATGGTTTACTCCCATGTTTACTAAAGGTGTATTAGCACTTGCTAATGGGAACTTACAATATTTTATAGCTGGGATTTCGAATCGGAATTTGGATATTTGAGTCGAAGAATCTTGTAATGTAGTGCGTTGGGTAGATGTAACTTATAAGGAATCCCTCTATTTGTGAAGCCTTGGAACTTAAGGAAAAGGGGACAATCAAAACAGTAGGTGAAGGAGGGAATAGAGAGCAAAGAGCTGGATTTGAATATTGTATTAGAAGATATGACTTCTTCTAGAGTTGGAAACCCTAATCAGACGTGAAATTGACTCAAATTTGTTGTTTTTATGGTAATTAGTAGGAGACTCTATCATATCGGTACAATGCTTTTGTTTTTCTAGATAATGTGCTTTCAATTATTGATGAAGTCTTTTAGAAATGTTCGCAAAACGTTTTGGATGTAACTAGTCAGTAAGTGCTAGTGAATCCAATGGCCTATTGTTTGCCACGTGACTAACCCTCCTCAGGCTAACCTTAATGGCCATTTAACAACACAGGCCCTTTCTCTACCAAAGATGATTTAGCCATCTTCATCAGAGACTTCACTCCATTTGTCTTCCACCCATTCTACCGTTCCTTTGCAAAGTCTTCCACCAAACCCTCTCTTGTGTGGGTCTTCCACCATCTTCAAATGTCTTGGTGAAAAACGGAGGCAGACACACCTCATGCAACCCCTCCATTGGCTTTGTTGTTAGGCTCGAAGATGAAGAGAATGATGATCCCATAGGGCATGTCACCATGTTTTCCTCTTTAACATATCTTCTTCAATGGGCCATAGCTTGCGATGGTTGAGGGACTTCAGTGACTTTATATTTGAAGCAAATGTGAGTTTTGAGAACTTGCATTTGTGCTAACTTTGAGAAAAATTGAAATTGGTTTTTATGAAGCAGACGAGAGAATGAATTTGTCGTGATGTAGTTGAAAATTCTGGGGGGAGAGAGACAGAGAGAGAGGGAGAGAGGGACAATAGATCGAGGTCGAGTAAGGGGTTTGAGGGGGAGACAACAAAGAAGAGGGAATGGGGCCTCTTTTGTGGATTCTCGAGAACCAATCGATGTTCTTGAAGGAGAACAGCTTCGGCTATAGTTGCATGTGCCTTCTCGACATATGGTAGTGTCTTGGTGCTGATCGAGGCATGCTGATCTGGGTTACTGGACTCAATCCCAGGCGATGGGTGCAATTAAGATCATGGCCAATGCAAAAGACAGCAAGAACTCTAAAGCAGAGGAAGGAGTTGTACTTATACTCATTAGGGGAGAAAATGTTGGATTTCAGCTTGAAGTCACCAAATTTTATGACTCAGAACTCATGGAGTTACCAAACTGTTTGTGATGTTGGAGCCGTTAATGATTGTCTTAGGTAGACAAAAGGGCTCGACTTAGGGAAGGAAGGGTAGAATGGGTGGAAGATGAAGGTCCTGTGTTGTTAAACTGCCGTTACGGAAGATGTTAGTATGAGAGGGGCGAGTCACATGGCAAATAATAGGCCTTTGGATATATTGTTGTACACATGGCATTCATCCGTTTAAAAATGGAGGAAATTGAAGCCTTCCAAACTGGAGGTGAGCCACTCCCGTCGTTCAACACACTAGGCTCTAAAGTTGCATGGAACAAGTAAAAGAAAAAGATAAATGGATGGGTAGATAAAAAAGATCCTAGGGTTACTGATTCCAATGTGTCTGTAACTGGAGTTGTATGACCAAATGTGTTGTATTTTTAGTTTTGATCATCATCTTTTGAGTGCTCGAAGATGCTTTCACTCATTACATGCACTTTATTCAAACACATCCTCCAATTGCCCAAACCACTCCCCCTCTATTTGGTTCCTGTGGGATGGGGTGGGTGGGTGGGGAGGAGAACCGAGTCCAATTAAGGAGAAAACCAGCCATCTGTCTTTCTGGTCATTTATAGATGTGTATGTTTTTTCAACGTACTGCGTTGGACTGGGCTTCTCCAATTCTGTCCCGAGGGATGAATTGGCTAATGGACGGTGTTTTGTTTCATTACCCAGACTACTGATTTTATGTCGCATAATGCCATGTTGATTAATAAATTGGCATTTATTTTTAGGGTTAAATGCATTTTCAGTACCTGTGCTTTGAGCCAAAATCAAATAGCTACCTTGGTTTTCAAAAATATCACAAATGGTACCTATGGTTATCAAATAAATTCACTTGGTACTTCTGTTAGGATTCCGTTAGTTTTTTTAAGAGAGTGTCACGTCACCCTTACACATGGCGTGATACCTGTGGTTTTAAGGCGCCACGTGACGTGGTACCTGAGTTTTTGGATGCCACAACATATTAAATAATATTAAAATTATGTAAAAAAAAAAAATTAAAAGAACCTGTGTACTTGTTAAAAAAAAAAAAAAAAATCCATCGTCTTCTCCATTCTCCTCTCCTCTAACCACTTAGGTTTTTGCAAACCTAAATACCATCTTTGTCATCCCTCCCTCAATGATGATTCAGAGGAACTCTCAATGAAATTAACGATGGTGACGGACGCACAATCAGAAAGAAGACACTAAATTAAGTAAAAATTCAAGCCCAAGGGTCCCAATTACAAACTTTGTTGCAGACTCTAGTGATTCTGAGGAAGATCTTCCTAAACAAGGTTCCATCGCAATGCTCATCCAATTACTGGATTGTCTCGATGGACAAAAGCATCTTCTCCAAATACCAATAGGAGTTCTTATTTGAAGGCTAAGGGTACGTCCGAGGCATCATTGACTCCGAACTATGGAGCAAAAAGGAAATCCTCTTCAACCAAAACTCTACGAAAGCCCTCGTCTCAGACCCAAATAATACGTCACCCTCCCTTAGAGAAAATATTTTCCCCCATTACCTTTCATCTGAGGTAAGTCTGTTTCCCACTGTTTATACAATTTGTTTTGATAAGGTTCATTTGCAAAAATAGATTTGGGTCAGCAAAAACCTAAGGTTGGGAGAGAGGAGAATAGAGAGGACGATGGATTTTCTTTTTTTTTTTTTTAAGGAAGTACACAAGTTTTTTTAATTTTTTTTACATAATTTTCATATTATTTAATCTAACATGGCATTCAAAAACTCAAGCACCACGCTACGTGGCACCTTAAATCCACATGTACCATGCCATGAGTAAGGGTGACGTGGCATTTCATTAAAAAAACTAACGGAATCCTAATAGAAGTACCAAGTGGATTAATTTGATAACCACAGGTACCATTTGTAATATTTTTGAAAACCAAGGTGGCTATTTGATTTTGGCTCAAAGTATAGGTACTGGAAACGTATTTAACCCTTATTTTTATAGGTTTGATACGGACACAACAAAAAACCAACTTATGTCCAACTTCTCTTCTAGAAGGCATTTAAAAAAAAAAAAAAATCCTCTGCTCCGGCGAACTCACCACCCACTTGCTCTGCCGACGACGATAGAAACCACCAGCGAACTCACTGGTGACGACTGACCCATGGCTGGGTCACGACAGACCTAGCTGCTGGGTCACCATCTCTGGCGACCTGGGTCACCATCTCTAGCGTCTTTTCTATCAAATTCAGCCTAAAAAATTGATTCTAATGCCTAAAAACTCATTTCTAATGCCTCAAAAATCAATTCTAATGTCACAAAACTTATTTCTAATGCCTCAAAACTTAATTTCAGATTCAAAACTAAAACTTAGAGGGGAAGGTTAACCCTTTTGGGGATTTTATCATCTTAAAATTGGAGTCATTTTATCACCCTAAAAGTCGTCGGATCCGTGTAAAAAACCAACAAACTCACTGGCCGTAAGTGCTACAAAACCAACAACCGGCCGTGGGTCTCGTTCTTCCTTCTCTTTTCCCTCTTTTCTTTCTTCTTTAGTTGAAAATCAGTTGCATTAGGGCGTAGGTTTTTTGTGTGCATTTTTTCCTCTTTATGTGAGGTGTCCTTTTCCTATTGGGTGCTGCAAAACCCACATTTTGTCATGTAGGAGAGAAGTTTGGCATAAGTTGAATTTTTGTTGTGCCTTTAACATTTTCCTTATTGACATAATATTTTAAGCCAACGTATATAACACTTGGTAGCATACGCACTATTAGATGTGTGAATTGAAATGCAACTTTTATTCTGAAATTACTCTTTTTTATTTCATTGAGAAGATCTATTTTATCTAATAAACAATTATTTTCTTCTTATTATTTTTTTTTATAATTAAAGTTTGTTTTTTATTTACTACGTCCAAAAGCACAAATACTGAAGAAAATATTCTGTGATGTTTATAATAAGAGCATGGACTAAGGGATAAAAGAAGAAATGGGCGTATCAAAATAATTGGAAAAATCGAAAGATAAATAAATATATTATTTGTATATTTTTGGTGTACATTTCCCGTTAAGTTGAGTGAGAAATGCGAAGCAAAAAGGATTATAAAAGTATATACCAATTGAGGAAGAGTAAATTAAAACTATGCTGTTAAAAATTGAAGGAAGATGATTTAATTAAAGTAATTGAAAGGTTTTGATTTATCATAATAAGTACTAATAAATAAATGAAGTAATGGATAAAAGAGAAAATTAGTATTTATTGTGACAAATCTATGTCCTTCAATTGATTTAGTTAAATCTTCACATTTTAATTTTTTAATAACATGAAAGAAAAAATTGGCATTAATTTAATTAAAAATTACAACATACAAGTTGGATCCCATCCGGAAACCGGAGTTGCCTACAAAGGCGGCTACAACAAGAACAAAGTCCTTTCCTTCTATCCAAAATACAGATTCTCATGGCCTTGGAGAAAGCCCATATCCTGTTCCACTTGGGACATTTCATCTGTTATTAACTTATTATAATGTTTGTTTGTCAAAATCTGGGACCACAAAGCTTTTTGTTTTTTTAAAAAAACATAAGGTTGTCATAAAGAAGGCCTCGAATCCCTAGGTAGCGGTGGGGTGGGTTGTCGAAATATGAGGTGGTCCAACATTTGGAGTGAATCATATATAAATACATACATATAGGTACCCAAAACGTTGATGTAACTTAGCGTTTAAGATGTGGTCCGTTGCTCATTCTGTCGTTTAGAAAAGATCTTGTTTGGCTCTTGCTTCTTTTATATCCCATCTTCAATCTTGGGCCCCCATCCGAATTTGCGTTCCTTAATCGCTCAGAATCTCAAACCACGTTTTATTTTTATGGTATTCTCAATTTCTCATACCATTATCCCTTCTTCTTAAATATTTTATTTTGTTACCCGCTGCCGATAATGTGGAAATCTGAGATCACGTGCGTGCGGGAATGTCAGCTTCCATTACACATATACACGTACAAAGCAGGCAGGAATTTTTGTTACCGTTATAGCACGCACGTGTGGCTCTATTGGGGAACAAGTTCTACATTTTTTTATTTTTTATTTTAGCAAATGTTTTTCTATACTTAAAAAATAGTTCAACACTACATATACTTAAAATTGTTATCTTTGATTCAAAAGAGTATAGCTTCTTTCACCCAAAACTTTCTCTATTTCATTTTTTTTTTTCCTTTCTAGAATACTTTACAATCGGAGGCTATTCGATCCCGGTGAAGCCAACGTCTTTCTAGTCTCCTTATTTGCAGGAATCCATTGCCGGGTCCGGACATGCAAAAATTTGCATAATCAATGACTAATTTATATTTTAAAGTAGCTGTTTACGTGAATTTGGGGATGAAAATTTGTGTCCTGTCCCTCTTATGGATCATATGAAGTAAGGAGTGGTCCTACTGAAGAATAAATAGCCACTGGCTGTATTCATGATGGATTCTCTTAAATTCTATGTTTTCAATCCAAACGTGTTTGGGGAGGGTAACCTTCAAAAGGGGGCAAGCCATACAAGTCAAAGCCTATATCTAATGCCAACTTGTTCTAAATAAGTTATTTTTATCTCCTCTCAATTCTCAAAACCAACCCAATTGGGGAAGGACCGACCCCGGAAATCCCTACAACATCCCTACCCCTAACCCAAGTCTACGCCACCACCGTCCCTAACCCTTTCTTGCCTTTCTCCACCCACCCTCTTTTCAACTTGTACAAATATCAACAAATAATTTAAACGCAAAATAATTTTAAAAACACAAAATCATATTCACTTTTATGTCACATTAGAACTTCAAGCTAATAATAATTTTTTAAAAAAAAAAAAAAACTGAAAACATAAAAGAAAAAGAAAATGCTTTGAGTGTTACAACATTTATTACAATTTTCATACAAAATTGATGTGTCAGTCCATAATTAGTGAAATAATTAAAAGTATATGGTTGAGAACGCATATTTTTTGTTTAATTATTTTACCAATCATGAACTACCACTTTAGTTTGAAAAAATAAAAATAAAAAATTTATAATAATAGTTAAAATACTAGACTCCACGTAGCATTTCTCCATAACATAATAGATGCTCTCAGGTCAATGTAAAACCCTACAAGACCTTGGGTTTCTAATTGGGAGGTCCAGAGTTAGCTCTTTTGCCTCTTTAAAGGGGAAAATTTGAGAACATATGAATGTATTGAAGGAAAAATTCCTTTCACAAGCAAGTAAAGAAGTATTATTGAATGCGGTTATTCAAGCAATCCTAACTTATACCTATTGTCAAAGACGTTTTGCAAGGACATAAATTCAATGATGTCAAGATTTTGATGGGAGCATAAGAAGAATGACTCTCGGATAGCATGGATTAGTTGGTAGTATTTTTTATTTTAAAATTCCAGTTTAAAATAAAAGCAAAAACAAATATTTTGTGTTTGTATTATTTATTAATATTTTTTTTACGAATAAAAAAAATTTTAACGTGACATTTGAAAAATATGACCATTAGAAAATATAAGCATTGGCGGGAACATTAAAAAAGTAGAAATAATAATTAAAAAATTAGAAAATAAATTCCCTATTTGAGATACTATTTTGGGCCTGTGATATCAAAACATGCAATTTAAAAATATATAATTTGAAAACTTGATTTTTACGCATTTAAACGTTTGATAAAAATAAATTACATTTAACACTTAAAATTTAAAATCATCCATTTTTATAAATGAACTTTCAAAAAAATATAATTTTACAATTTAGTTTAATATCACACTTAGAGCATCTACTACAGCCTCTTTAAAATCATTTTTTGATTATTTTGAAAAGACAATTTAATTAAAAAACTTAAAATGCTACTTTTCAGCTTCTATTTTAACCAAAAAAATTACACCATGAGTAGTAAATTTTCAAATATAAAATTTATTATTTATTCTCTATTCATTAAACAAATATATTTTCTCTCTTTTTTCATTTTTCTCTCCTTATTATGTCTACATAGGTTTTATTTTTGTTATCTTTTAATAATATTTGACTGCTTATAATTTTTTTAAAAAATTATTCCTATGAAATTTATAGTTATTATTTTTATTTACATTTCAAATTTTATTTTAAAAATTATAAAACTCATTTGAAAAAAATTAGCAATGCGATTATTTGGGTTTGTTGAGTTATGTTTTGCGGTTTTTTAGGAGTTTCTAGATTTTCCTTATTTCCTTTCATTTTCTTAACTACCAAATAAAGGGTAGATGTAATAACACATCTACCAAACAAAGTACATATATCGATCAGCTATATTAAAACTTTCATAACACAACAATTTAATGTTTTATTGGTTTATTTTGTTTAACATATCATAAGAATACTCTTTTTAAAAATATTACCGTCAGAATAAGACATATTTATAAGAATAAATTATTAGAAAATATAAATATTCAAAAATATAAAAATTAGAGAAAGAATAAACAAATTTTTAAAAAATAATATTGAAATAAAATAGTGAAAGTAAATTATTAAAGAAATTAGGCTGAAAAAAATACTTAAAAAATTAAATTACTAAAATAATTAAAAATATACTTTTAATTAGTTTAAAAGTAAAATTTAAAGAGACCGGTTAATACTCTTAAAAAATGCAGGCACTCTTATACGTATCGTTAAAACCCGGTGACGACCGACAAGATTCCCAACAAAGTCGGGACGACAACCGTGTGTTCAAATCAAACAGCTGACGCGATATGTCTGAACACGTGTTTTGATGCTATCAGTAAATGACGAGATAAAACTTGGACGGCAGTGATTGAGAGCATGGTGGGGTCCTGCTACGTGGTGTACTTCCATTTGTTTGGTGACTGATTGATGGGTGGTCGGCGGTGATGGTAGGTTTGCCAAATATCACAACGTGATTTACATGAGCCGGCCCCCATTTTACTGATTGTTTTTTCTTTTCTTTTCTTTAATACAGTCTGATGCACTATCTTAATTTTAGTACAGTTTTAATTTTCATTTTTTTTATTATAATTTTAGTAAACTTTTATTTTAATTTTTTTCTATTATAATTCTGATATAAAAATATTGTTGTTCCATTCTTGGTTTCATACAACCCGAACCCCACTTATTGAGGTTATATAAATACTTGTTTAAATAAATAAAGCGTGGATAGTTTCTCACATGAAACTGTCTTATTGCACTGATCTTCATCTCTGATCTTTCCATGCATGATGACCAAGTTATGATTTCACCATCATCATAAGTGACCATTATTGGCTTTCTATATATATATATATATATATACATATACATGGTTTCTCGCATTAATTTTGTTGTTTAATTAATAAAGAACGAGGTGCATGTACTCATGACTGGTCTTTATCAACAGATGCCAATCTCTTCTCCATTGATACACAGAGTTCAAAATTGAGTAGAAGAGTGATGCCCTTAACAGTGTAATTTGGTAGAGCCACTCACCGACAGGCATGTGGGACGCACACCCTATTCAGATCAAGAAAATTTGTAGTCGGCAAGGCAAGGCAACATTCTTTTTTCGCATGTTTTTCAGGCCAATAGAATAGATATAGTAAGTTTGGTGTCCGATGAATATTAATTATGAAGTGTCCAAAGTGATGCGATAGTTTGGGTTAAATCAACCACTAATCTTTAAATTCATCACGAAAATATAGAATAGTAGTCAGTAATAATAATTATGTTGTCAAAGGAATTGCTTGATTTGTAAGTTGGCCAAAATAAATATTGTAATTATATAAATTATTGCCAAATAATATAAGAGGGACACAAATTTTCTCTAACGACTCAACCCAATTTGAAAAAAATTTTTTTGGCCTATTTCAATAATTGATAAGTATCATTCAACATGTTTGAATTTCTCAAAAATTAATATTTAAGTTTGTAGGTCAGTAGAAATTTCTGTCCATATATGAGTTGTATTACTAAAGCATGTTAAGTACTGTGATCAATGTAGTAATATAACTGAGCTATTGACCTATCTTTAGAAGTGCAGTTTTTATGTATGTAAATACTAGTTTAAAGGCTATTTTAATTCTCTTTTATTATGATGGACCAAAATAAAATTAGGGTTTTATAAATATGTGAATGGGTTTCCATTTTAAACCCTAACACTATCGCATACATACCACATTACTATGTGGGAGAAAATGTTAGAATATTAATTTATTGAATAAATTTATTAACATTTATTTTCTATATGATTCTTCTTGATACAACTTCGGTTTCAATCATACCTAGCTCTCGCTTTCTACGATTCAATCTATTTGTCGAATTATTTGCCTTTTGATGTGAAATGTCTGATAAAGTGGTATCCTTATTGTGCTTCTATTCGGTCTTAGGATAGATTTTTATAATTTTATGCAAGTTTTGGGATTTGCAGTTGGATTTTGTTTGTTTGATATGTTCAAATGGGATTGGTTTGAGTAATTTCGTAGTGTTTTTCTACCTATGATGTGCTTGATTTTATTGTTTTGTTTGTTTGCCGACGGATGGAGATTTTGTTTGTCGGCTTGATTTTGTTTGCTGATGGATTTTGCTTGTTGGTTTTGCTTATGAGTTGATTTGGTACAAATATTCGGAAAAATACGAGTGTTAGTAAGAACGTAATTAAAAAAATTAAAAAAACGAAATAATAGAATAAATAATTTGATGAAAATAATAACTATAGTAAAAAATTATTCATTTTAAATAACCAATATGAGTAATTTTATTTATCAAATTCAATTCCCCTTGTGCCTTCAATAAAAAAACTAATATTTATACACCAAATAGTGAAAAAAGAGGAAAAAATTCATTTTATCTCCTTAAAGTTTAATGTGTTTTTCAATTTGAATCACAATATTTAAAAATTTACAATGTACCTCTAATATTTAAAAATTTATAATTAATATCCTCTGTTACTAATTACCGTTAGTCAGAGACGGACGTTTGACTGGCTAGCCATGGTCCCCCCAAAATCTGGAATAAAAAAAAATCAGCTGTAGAAAAAAAAAAGAGTATACTGGTCCCCCCATAAGAATAAACAAACCCCAGTCATATGACTAAAACAAACCCCAGTCCCTCCCCTAGAAAAAACGGTCCCAATGAAAGTTGTTTTTGGAATTTTATGTTTTCTCCTAATTTTGTTGTAGATAATGGAAAAATCAACTTGATTTTTTCAAATGAAAAAATGCATAAAGTTCAAATGTGCAAAGTTCAAATGCCCAAACTTCAAATGTCAATGTTGGTGATACATCATTATTAGCTTTTGATATCCCAATTTTTGAAAATTCTTCTAAAATTTTTTTCAAACGAAAAAATGCACAAAGTTCAAATGCCCAAACTTCAAATGTTAATGTTGGTGATACATCATCACCAGCTTCTAATATCCTAATTTCTGAAAATTCTTCTAAAAGACTTCGAAGAGTTGATGACAATGAATTTAATATTAGTTCATTGAAATATGATCATGGATTGCGTCGTCAGATATAAGAATATGATGTTAATCGTCGAGATGAAATTTGAAAAGTTTACATTAAAGCTGGTCCATACCGACCTACGATCTTAGACTACCACGGTCCCCCCATCAAATATTCTAGGTCTGTCCTTGCCGTCGGTACATGAAAATTGCTGGCGTAAAAGCAAGTGAGAAACATTTGCTCATTTTCTTTTTCACTCTAACACTCACATTGTTGGAAGTCCCACATTATTTGGGTATTAAGGAGATGGCTATTTATAATTATAATGAAAAAACCTTAACTTGAGTAACTTTAGTTGAGTAAGGCCCAATACTATTTCTAATATGATATCAGAGCTAACAATTGATCGTCCAGCCTTCCATTTGTTGCACGTGTTGGCGATATCTTCCGCCACACGAGGAGGTGTTAAGTCCCACATAGATATTAAGATGAAATTTATTTATAAAGGTAATGAAAACCTCAACTCTTGAATTTTTGGGCCGAAAGCCCATTTCTAATACACATGATACTCAAAAGAGATTGACTAGAGAAAAATTAAAACAATTGTTTGGTTTTAAGGAGAGATAATTACGTTATTTTATTAGTTAGGTTGAATGTAAAACTAGAAAAACAGCATAAAAGTCTTACGTGAGACGTATAGAATGTTATTTTTGTTTACTTAAATGATAATTAATAATAAAAGATGTTAATTATAATTTTTAAAACACTAAGAGAGTTTTTTTTATTTTCTTGCTCTTTTTGGGATGAAGTCCAAAAGTAGCATTTGGTCATCTTTCTCCGGCATCGGCGTAGAATCTCTCCTCTGACTTTAATTGATTTTGCTTGAATCACACTCCAGACTTACATTTGCATTAACCCACCCAAGACGACGTCCCCTTCAAGCACGTACTCCTCCAGTAGGTCCAATACATGACTAGTCAAGCAAGTTCTTAAATGCCCGAAATGATGACGTCATCCACTTCCCCTTTTATATTAAAAGAGAAAAATGCCCGTTGCAGTATTGACTGGGCCTGGGGGCCCACTTCCCAACGTTCCACAGCCGAACCGCCAAGCAATCTGAAGCCACCAGTTTGAGCACGTGCAGCGGTAGCTGTTTTCTCTCTCTCTCTCTCTTACAATCTCACCCACGAGTGACTCACAGCCGTCCACGTCCCACTCCTTTCTCTAAAATTCTCACGCATTCCAGATCCCCTTGCTCTTTCGTGTTTTTGCCTTTTGCGATGAGTCATGAATGTTCTCTTCATTTATTTCGAGCGGACTTCCACCTCTGTTTTTCACTAACTTGTCATGCCGTACGGCTGCGTTTTGTTGTCCACCGGATACAACCCATTACCTCCTGCCTTTCACGTGTGTCTGTCTTCCATTGAAAGCTTATTACTGTTTCTGTAAAAGCCAGAATTTAAACAAATTTATCCTTAAATAAATAAAACAAAAAAAAAAAAATTGATATTGCCCCTTCATCGCCCCAAAATTGTAAGAGAGGTGTTTCGACCGCCTTTAGAATCATAGAGAGGTTAGGGTTTAATTTGTTCATGATTGAACGAGCAACATGAAACAGGTTTAAGGCTACATTATAAGATTTAAGGCTACGATCATATATATATATATATTTCGTTCATATTAGATAATTACAGAAGAAGAAAACAAACAACAAGGCGTAGTAAGTGCGATGCAGAAGGCTTTGGCAGTACATGGCCATTGGCTACATGCATGAGAGAGAGAGAGAGAGAGAGAGAGAGAGAGAGAAATGGAATAAGGTAAGTGCGGATTGGCGTGGTAATGTCAGGAACGGACCGAAAGAGACCAAAAGCTGGTGCTTAGGGGCTCTAATCGTAGTAATTAAGTCTTAACTAATCCCTCCTGTTTAAACCAAAATCTCCTTGACTTTTTTTTACCTCCTTCCTGATTCCTCTTTCTTTATATACCCCCACAGCGCTCACCTTCTTCCACACCCAAAGCTTGTCTCTGTTTCTCTTGAGCCTCCTGCTTTCTTCTTCTTCTTCTTCTTCTTCTCAGTTCTCTCTCTCTCTTTGTGGTGTTTTGAGTGTTATGGCTAAAGACGGGGAGGTGCCAGAGCATGGCTCATTCTCGGCCAAGGACTACCACGACCCACCTCCGGCGCCGCTCTTCGACGCCGTGGAGGTCCGCAAGTGGTCCTTCTACAGGGCTTTGATAGCCGAGTTTATCGCCACCCTGCTCTTTTTATACGTCACGGTGCTCACCGTGATAGGCTACAAGAGCCAGATTGACCCCGCCAATGGCGGGAAGCCTGCGGCGGTGTTGGGATTCTCGGCATCGCTTGGGCATTCGGCGGCATGATCTTTGTTCTTGTTTACTGCACTGCTGGGATTTCAGGTGGGCGTTTCTTTCTTTTCTTACCTTAAGAGAGAGAGAGAGAGAGAGAGAAAACCACGTTTCTTTGCTAATTTTATTGTACGTTTTAACGCAGGGGGTCACATTAACCCGGCGGTGACGTTCGGGCTGTTTTTGGCACGAAAGGTGTCACTGGTGCGGGCGGTGAGCTACATGGTGGCTCAGTGCTTGGGAGCCATCAGCGGTGTTGCGCTAGTGAAGGCCTTCAATAAGGCCCACTACATGAGATATGAAGGTGGAGCCAACATGCTGTCTGTTGGGTACAGCAAAGGCGTTGGATTGGGCGCCGAGATCATCGGGACCTTCGTGCTTGTCTACACCGTCTTCTCTGCCACCGATCCCAAGAGGAATGCTAGAGACTCCTATGTTCCGGTACGCACCTTAACATTCCTCCATTTTTGGTCACTTTCATAATATATATTTACGAGTTTTAGTATTTCTTCCAATTTTTAAGGTTAAATCTTAACTATTGGACCAATAATTGAGATTTTGTCAGGTCAATAATTAAAGGAATGTACCTGCCAAGCTTTTTCCTTCTTCTTTTTTCCTAAATTTGTTGCTAGACAAATTACTTGTTTGGGAAGGCAAATTTTTCCAATTCTTGAACTTTCTTTTAGTAGATTTGACACTACTAACACTTAATCATCTCAAAATGTTAACTTTATTCAAAATTTTATATTTTTCAAACAACTTAAACATTACCTAGATTCATTTTTCTACCCGATATTTGCAATTTTGAATTCAGTTGAATATAATAAAAAAGAAAAATTGCAAACCCAAACAAGCCTTTCGCATGCCCTTTTTTGAACTATTTTTTCTCATGTTTAGAGCATCTCTAGCAAATTAGTTGAAGGGCCCTAATAGTTATATTTAGCTATTTTGAGGCCTTTTTTGTCTATCAAAAGTTGTTAGAGGCCTAGAGTGAATAGCACTATTCTGGTATTCAATCTAGCACACTAGATGATTATTTTATTATTTCCCAAAGATTACTTTTTATTGTTTAATTTTTAGGGACAAGGATTACTTTTTATTCTCAATAAAAATAGTGTTAATAATATTTAAAGAAAATAAATAGTTGAATAAATAATCTGTTAGAATTTGTATTGAAAAACTAGCTAATAGCTAAAATACGAAAAGATAAATTTTGAGTAGCTAAAATACATACTACTACCAAAGATGCTCTAAGACTTCACATAGAGAGATTACTCAACTCTTTCACTTCTGACCTTCTAATTTTGTATTAGATTCATAAATTATGTAGAAAATTGTTTGCCTTTGTGATAATAACCTAGTTCTTCAATATTATCTAGGTCAATTTTAATTGTACTATTTAATTAACCACTAAATGATTATTTTATTATTTCTCAAAGATTACTTTTATTGTTTAATTAATTAGGGACAAAAATTGCTATTATTCTCAATAATAACATAGATCAATCTTAATCCAATATTTAAAGAAAAGTTAAATTATTTGAATAATCCTCTAATTTTGAATTTAAATTAGTAAATAAAAATAAAAATAAAAAAATAAAAAAAATTGTCTAGAATCCTGAAAAAATCTTCCGAGTTGCTCTAAGACCTCACATGGCTCGGACTGCAACTCAACTCTGATCGTAACCCCTTATCTTTGCGGGGGTTGTCTGGCTGGATTGGGCTGATTGCCGAATTGTAGCGAAGCAAATTGTGGCCGGTGTTGATATTAGGGTGTATCATATGATATTACGTTAAAAAAATTTCTTCCTTATTTCTCTTTTGTCTTTTGGCGGTGGGAGGATTGGATGCTAGATTTGCTTGGATATTATGAGCTGGTTATGTAGCATGGCTAAGGTGGGTCCGTGGAAGGGTCACCTAGTTTTGTTTCCTTCCAGAAAATTATTCTCCTTTTTCCTATGCGTGATACGACTTGTCGTTTTCTTACTAAGGGGCTAGTAACGACAGTGGGTGCTGGTTTTGAGCCTCTGCATTAAACTGTGGTTCCTTCTTCTTCCTTGTATAGTTGTATGTGAGTAAGGTAAGGTCCAAATTTGAATGGCTTGGAAAGAAAAGAAAAAGAAAGTTCAAAATAAGTGCGACATGTCTTTTGTGTGTATCTGAGGATGCTCTGTCGTTTTCCTATGGATGGCTCTGTGATTCCATTGTTTAAAGTTGTTTTATTTTGTTTCATGGTGGAATTTTGGGCACTATTAAGGTGGGCTGGAGCGTTGTGGTCACCTAGTTTGTTTGCTTCAGAAAATTATTCTCTTTTTCCTATGCGTGATACGACTTGTCGTTTGTTACTTTGTCCTAACGACAGTGGGTGCTGGTTTTGAGCACTCTACATTAAACTGTGGTTCCTTTCCTTGTAAGTCCAAATTTGAATGGCTTGGAAAGAAAAGTTGTGTGTATCTGAGGATGCTCTGTCGTTTTCCTATGGATGGCTCTGTGATTCCATTGTTTAAAGTTGTTTTATTTTGTTTCACGGGTGGAATTTTGGGCACTATTAAGGTGGGCTGGAGCGTTGTATGCAATTGAGCTGCTCGGATTGCATGCAATTTAAAATAATCTCTTATTGTGTGGGAATGTTTTGTTGATGTTAACTTTGTCCTAAACTTTAAGGTTTTGGCACCGCTCCCAATTGGATTCGCGGTCTTCATGGTTCACTTGGCCACAATCCCGATCACCGGCATATCAACCCGCTAGAGCAAGGATACTATACTTTTCCCTCTTGACTCTTGTTGATAAGAAGCATTTTATCATTGTTGTGCCATTGAATTATAACGTGTCTTATTTTCTTTTTGCAGTGGCTCTTTTGGGTTGGACCATTCATTGGTGCAGCTATCGCAGCTTTCTACCACCAATACATCTTGAGGGCAGGAGTTGCCAAAGCACTTGGGTCATTCAGGAGCCACCCCATTGTTTGATTAGGAGAAGGATTTAATAGTTCAAGAAAGAAGATTAATGGGGGATTGATGGCTAATCCTTTGGCTCTCTTAATTTCCTTCACATGAGAGGGTTGAGGATAATGTTATTGTAGATGAAAAGCCTGTTCTCTTTGAGAAAAAGGGAGCTTTTTTTCTGTTCCTCTTTGTCCTTCTACCCAACTTGCCTTTCCATTTACTTCTATGTTGTCTTTTACCCACTTTGTCTCTGCGGTTCCTTGTAGTACTCATTGCTTTCTTTAAGAAGTGTGGGTCACTTTCTGCTTTGTTTAATGTCTCAATTCAGTGTGTTTGGTACGAGGGGGAGGGGGACATGTCCCGTGAAATGACTTTTAACACTAGGGATAGATGGGAATAACTTTGCTATGTTTAATTTATTTGTGGCATCTGACTCTGTATATTGAATTAAATGATGTGACAAGTGAAATTTAATCTAAGACCAATGAGGGTTGGAATGAAGTTTATATGGTTTAAAATAATGGAAGATTGGTTTTTTTAAAAAAACAAAAATACCTTTTAAATATAACATAAGGGTAGTAGTTGATTCATTTCATTGGTTCGCTTCCTTTTCATTTGCAAAAGATAAATAACTTGAAAAAAAAAAAAAGAAAAAAACCAAAAACCATTTTGGGCCAGTAAGAAGTGAACCAACTAGAGCCCAAAAGGTCTAGAACATCTGTCCAAAGATCATCCTGGGCATGAGCACTGGTCGTGGACCATGGCGTTGGATGGGCTTAGGCCCAAGTTTGGACTTGTCTGATTCCTTGGTTGGCCCCATTATTAAGTGGATTATGCTCTAGTTTTTTTTAAGAGTAGTCTAATTTCAAGTGTTCAATGAAAAACAGAGAAATTGAAATTAAATATAAGTACTTAAAAAACTATCTACATCACAATTCACAGGTGTGTTGTAGTTTTTATTTTTACTTTTTTACAAGAACTACATTATGACACCTAAGCCAAATCCCCAAGATAATCTTATGCCCTTGTATAAAACTGATTATTCTCATCAAATTTCCGAGAATTTTTCTTTGAAAGAGCTTTCATGAAATTAAAACAAAGAAAAACCCTTATCAATCACTCCCATGGATCTTTGAGGTGATTCAACCATCCCATATGTCGTTTTAAGAACGTTCAAACCAATTTAATAGCGATTGAAAATAGTTTGGCCACCCTACAAGTTAATTTTGATAATGATTCGATGAAGCTCAATGTATCAGTTTTGAGAATGGTTTCGATGCCTTAAATTACAACCATGAGCCTTGAAATGGCCAAACCATCAAAAGAATCAACCTTCAAGGTTACTGTTCGTGTGTGTGAGTGTGAGGATGGTTGGTAGCAAATTAATGACGGATTGGAACGACTTCAATTGTGACAACTTTACAACTCACTCTTTTAGGAAACTTATTGAACGTATATACCAACTTCAAGCTTCTTTCAAGCCTGAGCTTTTCTGCCTACGTTTTCTTAATAATTCAATGGTCGGTCGACCCCACATTTTCCAGGTTAGTTGGTCTATCCATTTACCCCCAATTAAAAAGCAATTAAATGCATCTTTTTGAAACTTCCAAAATCAATTTGAAGTAATTGATTTAACCTGCCAACTTCTCATCACATGGCCTTGCTTATTTTTAGTCAAATTGTGTTGTAAATTTAGGTGAAAATATAATTGTATTTGGCCAGTTACTTTAGTAATATATATATATATATATATATATATATATATATTAAAAAGAAAAATGTTTTAACTCAGATAAGTCATATATATCAAGTATTTTGAAAAGGATAATGCTACATGCTTTTTTATTTTTTAATAAGGGATGATCTAGGAGCTACATACTAAACTTTATCACGTCAGTTTTATGAGATATTTGTAAGATGTTTGTATTATTCTTTGAAAATGAAAGAATATTTAAATATAATAGTAAAAGTAGATAGCTATTTTTTTTTTTTTGAAAATGTACTAATCTCATTAAGGTAGAAGTTAAAAGCACAAAGTTTATATAATGCAAAGTAACAAAACTATGACAAATCTTAATCATAGTCAAGATAAAACCATAGTCAAAACTGCGACTTCACCAATCGACTAATCTATGTATAACTTCCAATACTAGAACAAATCTGCAGTAAGCAGAGACCAACAATACATAGCTAATTAAAATATAGAGTAAAACATTGGTATTTTAAAAGAATTGGGTAACTAAAATATATAATTTGTTTTTTAATTTATAATAAAGAAAAAGTGCACTGAGGTGGATTTGATACGTTAGCCACACCACCAGCCTATCACATAATTGCATGTAGAAAGCCAAATAAATGTAATAATGGCCCATCATTTTGACTGTAGACTACGGCCTATATATGTGTGTGTGTGAAAGATGGTTGAACAAAATAGGTAGAGGGGAAGAATGGCACCCATCACTACCCTTGTCATCTTCCTTATCTCTTCACTTCGTTTTCTTTTAAATCCTCAGCCAGTTTACAGGTTCACTTCTGCTGCAGGCATTCCCATGCCGTATCCGCCACTGGGTTTTGGTTTTTTGCACATCCACCCACATGCTCTTTCCATTCTGTAATTAATGTCCCATAATCTCTTGGCTCTCCATTCAGACATATCACATGGCAGCTGCTTCCTTTGGATGCATGAATCCAGCTGTTTTTTTTATTTTTATTTTGGGATTTGGGGAATCGGATTCATGTAGAACAGAAATCTCATTTTAAATTCTCCCTTCCATTTCTTTTTCATATTTTAATTACGGCGCCATAGTGTTCAAAAGGCCACCATCGTTATTTTTGTCTTTTTCTCGGGATAAAATGAACATATTGCAAATTTTTGAAGCAATCTTTTGATGTAAAGAGCTTTGCAAATTGAGTGTTGGTTTGAAGAATATGGGTACTTTTACCAAAAATATTTTCGGTGAGAATGTTTTGTTACAATATGCCTCCATGGAGTCGGCGCTGGATCTTTTAACATCTGACGCTATCGACGTAACAAAGTAAAAAAGATATTTTTTCTTCTACTTTTCGATTCGTCTTCGGCTACCTTCATATATATATATATATATATATATATATATAGTTAGTTAGTTATTACAACCTAAAGAAGAAGTTGAATACTTGAAGTTCAATTCGCGTAGCGCGCGCGCGAGAGAGAGAGAGAGAGAGAGATGCATCTATGGCCATCGATGAGGATCAGGGACTCATTCAAGATTGGTTACCTGAGAAACCTCGAGTGGAACCTCAATAGAATGAAAAGCGAAAATCAGGAGCCTTCAAACAGTCAGAAACTGTTGAGTAATGAAGAACCGGTTGCCAAAGGAAGAGAATCTGCGACACCCAGTTCAGAGATTCGTGGTGGGCCACTTGCGGTGTGCAGGGAGATTGTGATGCTTCTCTCGTGCTGTTATTGCTGTTTCTGCTGCGGAGGTAAATTAATCTCGCCATCCCTTTTGCGTTTCCTCGTGTTTCTTGTCAGTTTGTGCCCTGGTCTGAGGTTTTTTCATGTGGTTTTTGAGATGGGTATCTGAATTGATTAATCTGTTAGAATATATTGTGATAGTATGGGAATAATTAATAAAATCAATTCAGAATTAAATACTTGATTTGACTCTTATCCCTACCATTTGTATTGTAAAATAATTCGTTGAATAAAAGCATATTATAGCCCTCAGATCTTTATCTGTCATAGGTCATAAGTCGTAAAAATCTTTTGTGTCTAGTTTATTATTTCCGAATTTAATATTCATAGTATTGGGAATTTCTTCATAATCATCTTGTTGGAAATATAGTGCTTTGTATAATACAAATTGTTAGACCTTTCCTAAAGGTTATGACTTTTTCTTTTCCTTTTGAATTTTAACATAGTGGGAAAAATAGGCTTGATATGATGAACCTTTGTTGAGCATGGTTTCTTGAAGCTGGGTGAAGAGTTTTGTAAATTACTATTGGCTGTAATCATTGAAATCAAAATTGACAGCACAAGGATGCTAAAAAATTGTTGTGGAATTAACTTTTCTAGTTTCCCTTAGAAGTATTTACGTTGACAATGGGCAAAACGGTTCAGATTATCTAGTCTGGGAGAATAAAGGATCATATACCTCTCAGAAAGTTTTTTTTTTTTTTATGAGTATAGAACCGCTGGCGAAACGGAGGAACTGGCTCAAAAATGAAGATCATGGTAGGAACCTAGGAGGAGGAAAGTTTCATACATAGGAATTCTCCGTGGACATTAGTTTAGGTGATGAGTTGTGTGAAGATTTAATTGCCTCCAGGGCTTGAAAAGAAGAGGTTGGAAAAGGATTTACGCTTCTAAAGCTCTTGAGTTGGTGTAGTAAATAATCTGTCCATTATCTTATCTTTCATATCTGTCAGTGTGTTGATTTCCCAGATAATTATCCAGGTTTCAATGCCGTGGATAGAGATATGAGTTCAGGACAAACATGTTTATTATTAATGTAGTTATTGTATGAACAAACATATTATTGCTGATGCTAATGAGCAACACCCCCCCCCCCCAAAAAAAAAAACTTGAATCAATCTTCTTTCTTTGGAATTAGCTTTGGGAATATTATTGTCTATCTTAATCTCTCTGCCTCTCTGTGAGGAGTTCCATAGATTGGTGATATTATATGTTGAGCAATACCTCAATAATTATGTTGAGCAATACCTCAATAACTTGAATCGATGGGTAGTGGATCCTTGCCTCTTAACAAAACTAATTTGGGTTGGCTAAAGATTAAATGAGCCCAAGTTTTAACCGGTTAGTGTTACCAGTGGAAGCAACAGTCAAAATATTGGGCATCTTTCTCTGTCTTATTGCATGCGTGCTTGTTAACTTTTCTGTTTATATGGTAGATATCAATAGGTCAAGCAAGTCTGCTAGCAAACCTTGTTAATTTGATTCATTGGAGATCCATGGATTTCCTGGATCTGGTTTGGTTTCATTGGATTTGGCTTACTTCCAGTTTTCCAATAACTGAAGATCTCCTGTTATAGGTTTCAATGGATTTTAGAACAAATGATCAAGTCCTTGTCTTTCAACGCCAACAGCACTTCCTCTTACATTTCAACTCACCATCGATCACTTTGACCACAGATTCAAGTCCCCCCACTCACCAAAGCCTCTACCACCTCCTAGAGAGATGCTCATCCAGGAGATAACTCAAGCTACTTTATGCCCCAGATCATCCATGGCCTAACCCACGAGACCCTCACCCTATGAAAATTAATTTCTTTCTGTGCTGTTGCCGACATGGATGAGAAAATTGAGGATTGAGCTTGACAAGTCTGTTTGTTCACAAGACCACTGTGACTACAAGCAGAAAGCAAACTTGTGAAAGTGATCGCATCGGGCCAAACTCTGCAGGCTTTGAACTAAACAAAAGCCAGGAAGAGGAAAGACTAATATAATCCAGAAAGATTGTATAACACAAAAGGTCTGACCCAGAAAAGCACCCTAATTTCTGGAGGGATTTCAACTTTCGGGAACCAAAGTGATTATGTTACTTACTCTGTAGTTGGGAGTCTGGCGAAAGAATCTATTTATCTTTTTTAATTTTTTGGTACACAATCTGAAGCCATCCAATTTGATTTTAAGGGCTCATAAAATCATGTAACTGTCAGGGAATGTAGGATCACTCAACCAGTATGAGTTTGAAACACGTCTAGATTGCTAGAGCCAGCCACTCCCATTAGACATTATATGCGCACAAGAAGCTATTGCAGTAAAATCCCACCAAACTATGTTACTACCATTTTAGTTCAAGCCAATAGAGATGCAGGCATCTTCCCATATCCAAATCACAACCTTGTGAGCAAACAGAAATGAAAATTGAACTAAACTGAACTCGTCGAAATCCATCCCCAATTTTCTCATCCTGTGTCGGCAACAGCACAGAAAGTTAGGCTATCGAGGATGATCTGGACATTCAGTAGCTTGAGTTCTCTCATGGATGACAGGATAAGCATCTCTCTGAGGTAATGGAATGGTGGATAGAGAGTGAAAATGGAAGATGACCATTGAATATGGTCATTTAGGACTTGGTCGTTAGTTCTAAAACTCCAAACTTTTAATCTTGACCATTGAAACCCACAACAGGAAATCTCCCAGTTATTGGGAAACTGGAGGTAAGCTGAATCTAGTGTCATCAAGCTTTCCGCAATTGCTTTTGCTTTTAGTTTTCCCTTTTTTGAATATTTGATTTGATGCCAACTGCTCTTCTGTTATTTGTTACCGGTATTTTTTATTTATTTATTTTCAGATTATACAACCATAAAATTGTATTGATAGCTGGTATTGGTGGGTTATTTTAGTAAGAAGAATTTACTAATTTTATGAGAGTTTTCCTCTTTCAGCTTGTATTGATGAAGTTGAGAATTGAAGCAGTACTTGGCAGCGCATTTAGTTGTTCAATCTATTCTGGAAATAACCAGATTGTGTAAATTGGAAATGAGCAAATCTTCTTCTGTACAGTACAGGTTTTGTTATAAACCAGTTTTCTTTTTGTTTTCTGGTCCAAAGTAGAAATTTGATATGTAACTTGATGAATATTGGTACCTTCTAATTAAGTATAACAAAATCCTCACAATTTTGTGATTTTTTTCAGATTGTTTGTTTGTAGATATTTCAGTATAATGGTTGTCTTTTAGTTTTGAAGCCAAAATCATAGGATTATATTCTGTTTCTCATCTTTTTTAGTTTAGTTTATTTGATTTGATTTTTTTTTTCCAATGCACTATTAAACACAACAATTTTTACGAATTTGTTTAAAAAAAAGAAGGATAAATGTAAAATTGGTCATTGTGATTGGCCTAAATTATAAATTACTTTATGTAGTATGAAAAATAATTTATAGGTCCTCAAAATATGTCAAAATAATAGTGTACCCCTAAAATATATTTTGGTGAAGGAATTTAACAAAATTTGTCATTTTGCCAGCTAAGATTACATATCAGCCTTCACTTTATGTCATACTGCTATAGTTTATTAATATAGTATCTAATTTTTCCAAAATTTTACCTCATGCATAACCTCTCTCATGTTGATCTTCCTCAGCCACTTCATAAAATACAACCGTCAAATTCTCGCAAAATACTCCCGAATCATGGCAAGGAATATGAAAATGAGTGAGGATTATGTACAGAGTAAAATTTTGGGGATAGAAGATATTAGGTTAATTTATTGTAGCAATAAAACGTGACAAAGTAACGAAAATTGATTTTAGGGAGTAAACTGTTATTTTAACCTAATTTGTTATTTTAACCTCACTTTCGTCATACTGTTATAATAAATTAACCTAATCTCTTATTTTTCCAAAAGTTTACCTAATGCATAACCTTTTCTCATGTTCATCTTTCTTAGCCACTTTACTAAATATGACCGTCAAATTCTCACAACATGCTTCTTAATTGTTGCAAGGAGTATGAAAATAAGTGAGGGTTAAGCATGAAGTAAAATTTTGGGGATAGAAGAGATTATGTTAATTTATTGTAGCAATAAAACATGACAAAGTAATGAAAATTGATTTTAAGGAGTAAACTATTATTTTAACCTTACTCCACGTCATACTGTTATAGTAAATTAACCTAATATCTTATTTTTCCAAAAGTTTACCTAGTGCATAACCCTTTCTCATGTTCATCTTTCTCAGCCACTTCACTAAATACGATCGTCAAATTCTTGCAAAATGCTCCCGAATCGTGTGGCAAGGAGTATGAAAATAAGTAAGGGTTACGTACGGAGTAAATTTTGGGATAAAAGAGATTATGTTAATTTATTGTAGAAATAAAATGTGACAAAGTAACGAAAATTGATTTAGGGAGTAAATTGTTATTTTAACCTAATCTCTTATTTTAACCTTACTCCACGTGATACTGTTATAGTAAATTAATATAATCTCTTATTTTTCCAAAAGTTTTCCTAGTGCATAACCCTCTCTCATGTTCATCTTTCTCAGCCACTTTACTAAATATGATCGTCAAATTCTTGCAAAATGCTCCCGACTCGTGGCAAGGAGTATGAAAATAAGTGAGGGTTATGCAAGAGTAAAATTTTGGGGATAGAAGAGATTATGTTGATTTATTGTAGCAATAAAACGTAACAAAGTAACGAAAATTGATTTTAGGGAGTAAATTGTTATTTAAACTAATCTCTTATTTTAACCCCACTCCACTTTATCTGTTATAGTAAATTAATCTAATCTCTTATTTTTCCAAAAGTTTACTTCATGTATAACCATCTCTCATATTCATCTTTCTTAGCCACTTTACAAAATATGTCAAATTCTCGCAAAATGCCCCAAATCGTGGCAAGGAGTATGAAAATGAGTGAGAGTTATGTACAGAGTAAAATTTTGGGGATATAAGAGATTATGTTAATTTATTGTAGCAATATAATGTGACAAAGTAATGGAAATTGATTTTAGGGAGTAAATTGTTATTTTGGCTTACTATGAAGACCTATAAATTATTTTTACCTCATGCATAACCCTCTCTCATGTTCATCTTCCTTAGCCACGTCACAAAATACGACTTTCAAATTCTTGCAAAATGCTCCTTGAATCGGGCAAGGAGTATGAAAATGAGTGAGAGTTATGCACAAAGTAAAATTTTGGGGATAGAAGAAATTAGGTTAATTTATTGTAGTAATATAACATGACAAAGTAACGAAAATTGATTTTAAGGAGTAAACTGTTATTTTAACCTCATTCCACATCATACTGCTATAGTAAATTAACCTAATCTCTTATTTTTCCAAAATTTTACCTCAATGCGTAAGTTCATAACCTTCTCTCATGTTCATCTTCCTCAGCTACTTCACAAAATACGATCATCAAATTCTCACAAAATGCTCCCGAATTGTGGCAAGGAGTATGAAAATGAATGAGGTTACATGGAGTAAAATTTTGGGGATAGAAAAGATTATGTTAATTTATTGTAGCAATATAACATGACAAAGTAATGAAAATTGATTTTATGGAGTAAACTATTATTTTGGCTTACGATGAGGACCTATAAATTATTTTTTATACCACATGAAGTGATTTGTAATTTAGGCCAATTACAAGGACCTATAAATTATTAGTTATATCACAGGGACTGATTTGTAATTTAGGTCAATCATATGAACCAATTTTGCATTAAAAAATACAAGTTGTTTTTCTGTGTTCTCCTAACTGTGATGTGGCTTTTAAAATCACAAATAGATTAAAAGTCAATAGTTATAATTTCAAATTCAATGGTGATTTTAAAAGGTAAATCACAATTGAGAGAACAACATGAGAACACTTGAAGAGCACTTAAGATTTCCTCTTGCATTTATCCCTTAAAAAAAGATACTTCTAACTTGTGTAAGCAAGTAGAACATGATCCGTCCCCAAGAAGTAACTTAATCGGCTGTGATCCATGCCATATGAAGCGGTGGTTACAAGTTCGAATCCCTCATACCCTTGCGTGGATATGCCAAAAAACAAAAACAAAAAAAAACATGATCCATTCCTCTTCATTTCAAATGAAATGGAGAATATCCATTTAGTGTAAAATGAGGGATAATATTGTAAATTTAGTCATTTAACTTTAATGTTAAGACAATACTATCCCTCATTTTACACTAAATGGATACTCTCCATTTGAGTTGAAATGGAGAGGATCCTGTTCCATATTAATGGTCCTGACCATAAATGGTTTCTTTCTTTTTATTAATGGTCAGCTATAAATGGGACATCTGTCTCATTAATAAAAAAATAATAATAAAATATTATATATATTTTAAAAATAATTAAAAAACAAAACAATATTTAAAAAAAAAAACACTTAAGGGGTGGCTGCCGGCCTACTGTTTTTAAGGGGTGGCTTAAGTTTTATAATTTTAATTTTAATTATTTCTAAAGGGGAGAATCCCTAACATTTTCTATTTTTAAAATATATGTAATTTTTTATTATTATTTATTAATGGGACATATGTCCTATTTATAGCTTTAAGATCTCTCCTGATCATTAACCAAATATTTTTGGATTAGAGAGGATCTGGATCCAAGCAACAACATTGGTAATTTTCTTGCTATTCATTAATGACATTTCTGTTTTTTGAATGGACATATTAATAAATTACTTGAATGCTTCACTTAATCACTTAATTTTACATAAATTTCTAGATGCGAGTTTTCATTATATTTCCATATTCTATTCTAAGATTTTTAATTTTATTAACTGATTAACATATTCGCCAGAGCAACTTGTTCTTTGCTACATATATATATGTCAATGTGAGAGGGAAATCTGTATATTTTTGTATTCCTCTCTGTGGTTTAAAGATAAAAGTAGTGATCAAGTGTTATCCCGCCAATATGAAATATTCCAAAGCTTTCTCTCTTCTTCTTTTGGTGGCCTTGCTAATTTCCTCATTCGGTACCGTGTGACGTGTCCCTTCCTCTCCTTAATTCATATAAAATATAAATGTTTTAATTTATTTTTTTTTCCCTTTTCTTTTTGTTACATTTAATTATTTAATTATTTATAAATGTTTTAAGGAGAAGGAGTAATAACAACAGGAGGAAGAGAATGCCTGAAAGTGAAACCTTGTACCACACTTGCTTGCGGTCGTGCGTGCAGGGATTCTCTCAAATTTCCTGAGCCTCTTCCCATGTGTCATGGCCCCAACATTTGCTGTTGCATGGCTGGCTAAGCCTAACAATACAAATAAATACATGCAGGAATTGATCGAAGATGAAATAAATAAATTTAAATAATGAAATTCAAAAGGGTTTGGTGACTGTTGTTGTTGTTTGTCTTTTTGAGAAAATATGTTCTAAGGGGTAACATAATCAGTTGGAAACCACGTCTCACGAACTAGAAGTCGTTAGTTTGAATCCTTTTTCTCTTTTTTGTATGGACATATAAAAAAAATATATATTAATATTAATTTTGACCAAAAATGCATCCTATCTATATATCATGACATTGCTTCGTAAATTTCTTATTTATATAAATTTAGACGAAAATATATTAATTTTTACCTTCACCTAAGGATGGGCTTTAATTTTCATGTAAATTCCGGTTACTAAAATTCCTCAAAATTAAGGAAACAAATTGAAAAAAATATATATATACATATGTATACATAATAATAGTAATAATAATTGTGATAATTAGGTAGCCTCTTACGAGTTGTTAGAAGATTATATTTCTGTCTCCAAGAGGTAGTTTAATCGGCTGTGAACCACGCTTTATGAAGCGGAGGTCACAAGTTCGAATCCTCCCTCCCCCTACCCTTGTGTGGACATGTCAAAAAAAAAAAAAGATTATATTTCTGTAATATTATATTTTCAATATATTATGGAAATATTTGATATCATATTCATTATTGTAAATATGTTGATTTTATGTGATTTTGTAATTATTGTATTTCCTTTCTTTTAAGGCCTTATTCAACTATAAATACATCATTTTATTGTAAAGTTAAAATCACATAAGAAATACAAAATTCTTTCTCTATAGTTGTTTTTCCGTTGTCTTTTTCTTCATGGTATCAAAGCCACCATTTTCTTGGTGCCTCTTTTAAGCCTCCGCTCCCCTTCCGAATAGTTTTCTTTTCCGTTTGAGTGTTCTTTTTGGTGTTTCTTTTTGTTTCAACAACACACCAAACGCTTGTTGCGGCTGTTTTTGTACATGACGGAAATTGTAGGGGTTATGTTGCTCAAAACCAAAAATATTGTGAAGAAATGAAGTTTGCCAACACCACCATGCTTCGCCACGCGCCTCCACGCGTCGGAGATTCTATTTGCGCGTGAGATACAAGCGCCCCACTATCTCTATGAGCTACACGCGCTAGTTCCACAGTCATGCACCACACCGGATCCTTGCCCGCTGGTCTATTGTGTTTGCTATGTACCGCGCCACACTGGATCGCTGCCTGTTGGTGCGCCGTAGCTTCTATACATGCGTCACACTAAATTGCTCCCTGAGGCTATACCTAGGGGTGGCAAAACATGTACTTATACACGACCCGTTTACGACCTGCGGGTACCTGTTACACAATTAGCCTATACCCAGACACACCCGTTTAGCTAAACGGGTAATTGAGTCTGACATGATTATGATACGAAAATAACCAGGTAACCCAATACGACCCGTTTTACCTGTTTAAAATAATCAAGTCCTATTGGGTAGACATGACCTGACACGATTCATAGTCTTATCAGGTAACCTGCTTACCCGACCCGACAAAAACCCTAAAAGGCTATATATATATATATTTAAATTGTACTATTACAATTTTGAATTAATATTCATTTCATTTATTATTACAATTCAATGAATCCATTTACTATTAACACTAGCTTTGTGATTCAAGTATTCAACTATATAATTCATAATTGTCTCATCCAATTGCCTAATGTTATGAGATCATATATATATATATATATATATATATATATATGTTTAAATTGTACTATTACAATTTTGAATTAATATTCATTTCATTTATTATTACAATTCAATGAATCCATTTACTATTAACACTAGCTTTGTGATTTAAGTATTCAACCATATAATTCATAATTGTCTCACCCAATTGCCTAATGTTGTGAGATCATATATATATATATATATATATATATATATATATATGTTTAAATTGTACTATTACAATTTTGAATTAATATTCATTTAATTTATTATTACAATTCAATGAATCCATTTACTGTATTAACACTAGTTTTGTGATTCAAGTATTCAACCATATAATTCATAATTGTCTCACCCAATTGCCTAATGTGGTGAGATCAAGTATCCTATTATCCCTATAACCAAATTGTCTCACACTTTCACCCAATCTCCATATAACCAAATAACCAATCTCTAGTACAAAGTGCAAACCAATGCCTCAAAAGTCATGAATATTGGTTATATAAAATTTCAAGCCAATACTATTGAATACCAATGCAATTATTAATAAAAACTGAAAATATTTACAAAATTAGCAATTTTCAACTCTATACAATATACTGTATACATATTAACAATTTTCAATTCTATTCATATTGAATTTTACATATATATTCAATGGTGTATATAAGAAATGAATATTGATCAAATTAAATTTTTCACGACATTTCCATTTTTCATCATAGCAATAAAGAAAATGATAATTAAAATAAAATAAAAAAGCTAACAAAAACAAAAAATAATGAAAAAGGAAACAAAACACAACTACATTGTCATTAGATTCATTACAAATTAGATTTTCATGGGCCATTAATCATTATGCCCGGTGTTGTAACTGTTGTCCACTTGAAGTCTTGAAGGATCCATGATCCATCATTCCATCCCATGTGATAAAAGATATGAATTATGAAATATTACAAATATCAAATATGCTCAGTCTAAGAAAGATTAACAGACTCTCTTCCAAATGATTTTGGAATGTCAGAGGAATTAACATCAATAGTCAAAATTTCATTTTCATTGCTATTCAACTTCATTTGTGTGAGTTCTGTATAATAAGAAAAATTAGTGTTATTTTATTATAGTGCAGTCAAAAAATAATACAAGTAAATGAAGAAATTAAATATGCAAATAACTAAATTATCTTTATCTCCATATAACTAATATCAGGTGCAAACCAATGCCTCTACAATATCAGGCTTGCGTGAGCTCTTATATTGATCAGTCACACATCCACCAACACTAAAAGTGAATTCCGAAGCAACAGTAGAAATAAGAATACTCAGAATATCTCGTGCAGCTACTTCAGGATAGCGAAATTGATTTCCTTTCCAAAATGAAAGGATGTCAAATGATTCATCCAAATCCACTAACTTGCATTCCTCCAAATAAATTTCCAATTGATTCTTTCGAAAACTTGCATCATCTCCGGTAAATGCAAAATAGTCCTACATGAAAAAGAAAGAATATAAACATAAATAATTAAGAGTATATATAATATATACTAAGTTACTAAGAAGGTAAGAAATTAATGATATAATTACTTTTGCCAAGCTAATTTTGCTTGAGGTACTTAGGGCTGCTAAGAAGTTATGGAGCTTGAACTTGAAGTATTAGAAGAAGCACTATACTCCATAAAAAGGCTCTTTAATTTCTCACGAACATTCTCAAACTGTAGAGAATCCATAACTCCATAGATTTTTGTATAATAATAATTTACAAGATGAAGCTTATAACGAGGATCTAAGATAATTGCGATGGCCAATGCTTTACTGAATTCAAACAATATTTCTCAAATTTTGAAATCATTTGAGTTGTCATTAATTTCTTATGCTAATCTTCACCCATAAGTTCTTCCTTCAAAGATACATAAATCATAGCAATTACAGGAAAATACAAGTTAGCAGTAGGATACTTAATACCATAAAAAACACAAGTAGTTTCATAAAAGCAAGCTAAGAAACTACGGATATTATCCACCTTTTCCCACTCAATTGCAGTAGGACAATACTTATAGTTTGAATCAGTCATCTCCAAATAACTAAAAGCACTCCGATAGTAAATAGCACTCTTAAGCATAAGATAGGTAGAATTTCATCTAGTTGGCACATCTTGTTTTAACCTCTTATGACTATCCAATGATACTTGCTTTACAGCCTCAAGAAATATTTGTTTTCGCCCTTGTGATCCCCTAACATACTTTACGCTATCTTAAACATTTTCGATAGCATCATCAATTTCTTTCAATTCATCTTGAACAATTAAATGCAAAATATGATCACAACAACGCAGATAAAGGAACTCACCTTCACAAAGAAGAGCTCTCTTAATGTTCAGTTTTTGCTTTAACAACTCAGTGCATTGATCATCAGCAGAAGCATTGTCTAATGTTATGGTGAAAATCTTCTTATTAATCCCTTACTTTTGTAACAAATTTAATATCATATCAGACAAAGCATTACCATAATGTGGTAAGGGCATAAATGAAAATTTTAACACCTTTTATATTAATACCCAATCTTTGCTAATAAAATGTGCTGTAAGGCATATATATTCATCAGTTGTTAAAGAAGTCCACAAATTAGATGTCAAACAAATCCTCCCAAGACAAACATTTAATATAGATTTAATCATTTCTTTCTTCCTCAGATACATCTTCACCAAATCACCTTAATAGTATTTTTAGAAATAAATGGCACATCACCACGCAAGTACTGATGGATGTCTATTACACCTTTATATTCAACATATGAAAAGGGCAAATCATGCTTAATAATCGAAATAATCACAAATTCTCTATATCTTTTAGGATCAAATTTAGAGTCACTTACTAACAAAGATCTTGATTTGCCAGCTAAGAGCATTTGCCCAACATCACGAGTGTTTGCCCCTGGGCAAGCTTGAACGTGCTTTCTTAAAATTTTAGTTCCAAATGAACTTCGAGCCTTAAATTTATTGCCACACACCTTGCATTTTGCCCATACCTTCGGGTCTTTTGGATCACATTAGGCACAATATTAAAAAACTGCCAAACAACTGAGGTCCTCCTACGCTTCTTTCCTTTTTTTCTTACTCCCCACAGAAACAAAGTCAGTTTCTAGTGATTGTAACTCAACCACATCATCATCAATTTCAAATGCATCTTCAATAATTTCTTCAATATTCATCTACAAACATAATCATTAGTTAGTATATGACTATATGCTATCAATTAGTTAGTATTTTTGCAAGTCCACTCTACAAATGAAGCATTTCCAATGATCTACAACCTCAAATCAGCATGCAGCAGCTATAACAAAACAACATACAAAACCAAAGTAGTACAAGATATCCTTATAAACCTCATACAAAACAGTTCATCATATCCATTTACAATCCAACAAAACAGCATATAAAACTGCAATTAAAACAACATATAAAACTGCAACCAAAATAGCATATAAAACAGTTCATCACATTCATAACAAAACAATATATAAAACCAAAGCAGTTCATCACATCTATTTACAATCTCATTACAATAGAAATTATCCAAAATACAACAAAAAAATTAATTAGTTGTTCATTACATAATTGAGGCAATATTGCATAATAGGCAGCAAATTGCGCATAACTTTGACTACAAGTATCATAATCCAAAGTTACTCACATATTGTCGAACATGATTAAGGATTAAGTTGGACAAACAGGTAAAGATTCAGATCATCAGAGATAAAGGCAACCAAATTAACATTAATACCAACAAAATCAAATCATGGATATTCTCATTATTTAATATTTTGCATGAATAAAGCCCATAGTGAATTGATTTGCTATTAACGTATCAAACCCCCCTTACCCACCCAAAAAAAAAAACCAAAACTGACTAGAAAACAAATGAGATAGGAAATTTCATCTATGTGACACTATCAAAGGAAAAGAAATCAAAACGAAAATACAAGATTCATCTGACCTCACAGTCAACACTGATCTTAAGATTTACAAGCCCAAGCTTCCAAACCCATTAATACCTAACCCAAGGTCCCAAAATTAGAGATAGAGTGAGTAAGAGATATACCGGCGGTACAACCATTATGGAGACAGAAAGGTGCGGCTAAAGGCGATGGTGAGGAGGCGTGGCTCACGGCGACGGCGAGAGGCGGAGTCGGAGTCGAACTGGAATTGTAGAGAGATTGAGAGAGAAAGCCGAGCATCCACGAGAGTTTGGCGAGACTGCGAAAGAGAGCTCAGATAGGTTGATGGCGATGGGGGTTGGGGGAGCACAAGTGCATGACGGTGGGAGTGGAGGCGCATGGGTCTAGGTCTCTAGAGTGGAGGCGCATGGGTTTGGGTCTGGGTCTTGGCTCTCTTAAGTCTGTGGTCATTAACGAGTGATTGGAGTGAGTAACTGGGAGTCTGGGAGGTAACACCGTAACAAGTAAGGTAAGTGTTTAGTTTTTATTATTTTCTCTTTAAAAAAAAAAAAAGGTCTGGCGAGTCCACCCATCAGGCCCAAATAGTATCTGGGTCGACCCGCTAGACACGAAAATTTTAGGGTCTTAAACGAGTAGACCCGATTAGGACTCGACCAATTAGCTCAAACCCATTACCTGTTTATTTGTGTCGTGTTCGTGTCATTTTCGCGGGTTGTGTAAAAATTGCCAGCCCTAGCTATACCTGCATCTGCACCACAATAGATTACTACCCTCAGGTTTATTTATTTAATAGTTTCCCTTTTTCCAAAAAAAAAAAAGTCTACCAATCTTGATAATATTGTCCGTCCATTGACAATATTTTAGACGGTTCCAATTATATGTTGTGGTCTCAAAATATGGATGTTTTTTTGAGAGGGAGAAGATTATGACGTTATGTTAGTGGAGAAACTGTTGCCTACACAAAGAGAAGGTGAATTGGTCGACAAATTTGCCAGTTGATTTGATGATTGGGATAGTGCAAATTATTGGATTATTTTTTGGTTTATCAACACTTCAATTCCTTCCATTCACAGTCTGCTCCCAAAGCTTGGAAATGCAAAGCAGTTTTTGGCAAAACGATACAATTGCACTTATTATGCCTCACTAGAGTTTTAGATTGAAACTAAACTTTATCAAACACGTCAGGAGCTAGGTCAATCTATTGCTGATTTTTATTCTCAAACTAATAGTCTTTGGAAGCAATTATCCACTGCAGATCTTCAATTGAAGTATCCTGAAGATGTTGAAATATTCGCGAAGTATCAGGATCGTCGGAAGTTTATGCATTTCATGATGGCTCTTGGAGCGGATTTTGAATCCACCCGAGCCTCTCTCTTACACCGCACTCCTCTTCCTACATTAGAAGCTGTTGTAACAGAACTTATGTCTGAAGAGACTTGATGGTCCACTATGCACCTAAAATATCCTATATGGTTGTCGCTGCTACATCTCAGAGTGTTCCTAAATTTACTTCTGGACGGTCCACACCACAGCCATCCTTCAAGAAGTTAATGTGCAACTATTGCAAACAGCCTGACCATTCTATTGCAAATTGCTACAAGCTCCAAAACAAACGTCAGTCACAGGCTCCTTTCCAACATAGAGCCGTAGTTGTTTCATTCGGTTCCTCTACACCTGCATCTTTCACTGAGAATCCATCTCAAACCTCTGCTTTCACTGCATCTGACATTGAGGCATTAATCCATCAGGTTCTATCTTGTTCCTCTACTGCCTTGTCCGTCACATTAGGTAAAAATTCATGGTTTATTGACTCTACTTGTTGTAATCAAATGACTTCTGATCCTACTTTATTTTCTCATAAGTTTGCCCTTTCTCCTAATCCTGCCATTTATACTGTTGATGGTTCTAAGTTACCTGTTACTCACACTAGGTCTATTTCTTTGCTTAATTTGTCTATTGATAATACATACCTTGTTCCCCAATTGTCATTAAATCTTCTTTTAGTTGGCCAACTTTGTGAACTAGGTCTAGAGTTGAAATTTTCTAACAGGGGTGTTGATGTTAGGATCCACAGATGGGTCAACTAATTGGGATTGGCCGTAAGATTGGACGTCTATTTCAGCTTTCGTTTCAGAACTCCTACTCACTTGTTAGCTATTATCACAACTTCCAATGCTTTTTCTAGCTTATGGCACTCTCGTTTGGGTCATGCCTCTCTACCACGTGTTTAACTCCTTGCATCTCAAGGTCATTTAGGATCAGTAGATTTAAAATCTTTTGATTGTATTTCTTGTCAACTTGGAAAACAAACATATTTATCTTTTAATAATAGTGAGTCTTTGTCTTCTGCACCATTTGATTTGGTTCATTATGATATTTAGGGCCTTACCCCTATTCCCACTAAGGGGGGTCTTGTTATTTTGGTATTTTTATTGATGATTATTCTCGTTCTACTTGGATATATTTATTATAGCATCGCTCACTCAAGTTTATCAAAATTTTCACCAAATGGTACAAACCTAATTTTCTCGTACCATCAAAATTTTTCGTTCAGATAATGCTATGAAATATAATGAGAAATCTTTTCAAAATTTTTTAAAACAAAATAGGACCCTCTTTCATCGTTCTTGCCCTTACACTTCTCAGCAAAATGGGCGTGCAGAACACAAACATCGTCACATCTTAAACACTGTAAGAGCTTTTCTCATCTCTGCCTCACTTTGAACGTTTTTGGGGTGAGGCCGCTCTCATTGCTGTTTACACAATTAATCGTGTCCCTTCCCTAACTATTCACAACCAAACTCCTTATGAGCGTTTGTATGGTAGTACACCCAACTATTATTTGCTTCGTGTCTTTGGTTGTATTTGTTTTGTCACTTTTCCTCCACATGAGCATACCAAACTTGAACCTCGCTCTTGCCTATGTTGCTTCCTTGGTTATGGCATCACTCAAAAAGGTTATTGTTGTTATGACCCCATTGCACGACGCCTTCGAATCTCTCGTCATGTGGAGTTTGGGAACATAAAATGTTTACTAGTCAAATGCATTTTCTGCATATTTCCTTTGCATATTCTCCTATCTTCATTGACCCCTTCATTGCCTTATTTCATGGATCATCTGCAAATAACTCAAGCGCATTGGACGAACCTTCTACCGTTGCTTCTGATTTGCTTGATTCGACTATGGATCCTCTTGCTTCATCACACACTCCGAGCCTTCCCATGAACCTCGTCGCTCTGATAGGGTAAGAGCACCACCTACCCATCTCCATGATTATCATTGTTTTTCTGTTCTTGCTACTCTTCATGAACCTCACTCTTATTGTAAGGCTAGTGCTGACCCTCTTTGGCAGAAAGCTATGTTTGATGAATTAGATGCCCTTTCTAAAACCCATGGGACTTGGTAGATTTGCCTTCTGGGAAGTTTGTAGGATTTAAGTGGGTTTATAAAACTAAGACCGTGTAGATGGATCTGTGGAACGATATAAGGCTCGTCTTGTTGCGAAAGGCTTTGCTTAAGAGTATGGTATTGACTATGAGGAGACTTTTGCTCTTGTTGCTAGACTGACATCTGTTAGATCCTTACTTGCAGATGTTGCTGTTTGTCATTGGCAATTATTTTAGATGAATGTTAAAAATGCATTCTTTAATGATGATCTTACAGAAGAAGTTTATATGCACCCTCCACCTGGCTATCACCATCCACCACACAAAGTTTGTAGACTTCGTTGGGCACTTTATGGTCTCAAGCAGGCTCCTCGTGCTTGGTTTGCCAAGTTCAGTTTCACTTGGTGAGTCAATTTATAAGTGCACCTTGATCTACTCATTATGCTGTTGTTCTTTGCATTTTGCACTATGTCAAGGGTACTATGTTTCATGGTCTTTATTTCTCTTCTCATTCATCTCTTAAGCTCCGAGCCTACTCTAATGCTGATTGGGCTGGTGATCCTACTGATCGTTGCTCCACCATTGGGTATTGTTTCTTACTTGGAACTTCTTTAATTTTGTGGCGCAGTAAGAAACAATCTGTTGTTGCTCGATCTAGTACTGAAGTTGAGTATCATGCTTTTGCTGGTACTACATTTGAACTTTTTTTGTTACAATGACTTTTGTCTGACGTGGGTGTTCCTCAATCCACTAGTTCTTCTATTCATTGTGACAATTAGAGTGTCATACAGATTGCTCATAATGATGTTTTCCATAAGCACACAAAACATATCAAGATTGATTGTCATTTCATTTGACATCTTTTCAGCATGGTATTTTACATCTTCATTCTGTCACTTCTATAGATCAATTGGTAGATATTTTTATCAAATCTCATCCACCGGGACAACTCAATGATCTTATCTCCAAACTTAAGTTGGCTTCGCCTCATAGAGTTTGAGGGGGGGGTGTTAGAAGATTATATTTCCGTAAATTATATTTTCGTAATATTCTCAATATATTACGGAAATATTTGATATTGTATTCATTATTATAAATATGTTGATTTTATATGATTTTGTAATTATTGTATTTTCTTTCTTTTAAGGCCTTATTCAACTATAAATATGTCATTCTATTGTACAGACGAAATCACATCAAAAATACAAAATTCTTTCTCTACAGATATTTTTCTGTTGTCTTTTTCTTCACCGGTGACTCCTTCAGCCTACCAACTACTAAAGCCTCATCATGGGCCATTCGAGGCATAGGCCTCAGATCCCGTCCAACCACGAAGGTCCAAACGAAAGCTCATGGTGCTTTCACGCAAATGTTTTATTATCAACGATTCAACATTACCATGTAACACTCTCAATCAGAAAATATTTTTTATAAGTCTGGGCAGAAATTTTTTATTTTTGGTACATTTCAATGATAAAAAAAAATGGCACATCAGCATCAAACAACAAATCAAAAGTATACTCACAGTCATTCATAAAATTCTCTTATACTTTTTTTTTTCATTGGATAAATTATGTTTGATGTTGTTTTCAAGAGTTAGTTCAATCGATTAAGGCTATGCCTAATTAAATAAAGGTTATTAGTTCAAATTCTCTTTCTTCCCTCTTGTGTGAACATATCAAAAAAAAAAAATTATATTAAATGTTATGTCAACGCTAATAAAATTGCAATATGTGTCACCCTTAGTAAAAAAAAATATATTATATTAAAAAATTGGCAGCTATCACTTCCTTTTTTTTTTTTAATAATAATAATAATTTTAGTTTTTTATTTTATTAATTTGTTGTTTCAGTTTTTAATTATGAGAATAAGGTAGCTATAAGAATATAATAAAAAATAGCCGAAATCGGACGGAAGGCTACACCCACTCACGAATCACGATAAAAGCAAGGGCAGTGGTGGTTCGTCTTTCCCAACAACCTCCCGCTGCCTTATTAAAACAACTTCAGTGCCTTGTTGGAGAGCCGATTCTCTTTAATAATATAAGGGGTACAATTGTTAATTTACAATTTATTGAACAATTTTGACCCTATTTATTAATGTTAACACATACCGGATCCTCTCTCTGTTCATTCCAAATTCGTAATTTCATTGGTAGCATTTATAGTAGAGTAGGGCGTTGTATACCATGAAAACGACACCGTGTCGTTTACAGCTTAGAGACAATAAATGATATACACAGATTTACGGTCCAGATCAGTCCTTGGACTGGGAGTCCAATGAAAACAAAGCACGGGATGGACAAACCTCACCTCCAACTCCAACTCCATAGGTGTCAATAAGTACTTCGACGCCCTGACTGCGAACCCAATACCGAGTGAGAATGGCGCACCCAGTGGCGGAGGCGAGCGAGGAGAGCCCATTCGGCTCGCTGACGGCCGAACAGTTCTACGCGCGCCACAAGGTGACCCACGGTTCCGAGTACATCACCAACGCCAGGGGCCTCAAGCTCTTCACCCAGTGGTGGATCCCGCTCCCTCCGACCCAGCCCATCGGAATCCTAGCCATCGTCCACGGCTTCACCGGGGAGTCCAGCTGGATGATCCAGCTCACCTCCGTTTTCTTCGCCAAAGCCGGCTTCGCCACCTGTGCCATCGACCACCAGGGCCACGGCTTCTCCGACGGCCTCGTCGCTCACATCCCCGACATCAACCCCATCGTCGACAACTGTATCTCCTTCTTCGACGCCTTCCGTGCCCGCCACCCGCCGTCACTGCCCTCATTCTTGTATTCCGAGTCCCTTGGCGGCGCGATCGCGCTCCTCATCACACTCCGCAAGGAACGCGTGGGGCGCGCCTGGGACGGCCTCATCCTCAACGGTGCAATGTGTGGGGTCAGTGCCAAGCTCAAACCGCCCTGGCCGCTGGAGCACTTCCTCTCCCTAGTCGCAGCAGTGGTCCCCACGTGGCGCGTCGTTCCAACGCGGGGGTCCATACCGGAGGTCTCGTTCAAGGAGGAGCGGAAGCGGAAGCTGGCGTTGGCGAGCCCACGGAGGACGGTGGCAAGGCCACGCGCGGCCACGGCGCTTGAACTTCTGAGGATATGCAGCGAGCTGCAGGGGAGGTTCGAGGAGGTGGAGGTGCCTTTGCTTATCGCTCACGGTGGCGAGGACGTTGTATGCGACCCGGCCTGCGTGGAGGAGCTGTACCGACGCGCCTCGAGTAAGGATAAGACGCTCAAGATCTACCCTGGTATGTGGCACCAGTTGATTGGCGAAACAGATGAGAATGTTGAGCTGGTTTTCGGGGACATGTTGGAATGGCTTAGGAGCCGGGCCACACGCGCCGCTGGAGATGGTGGTCCGAACCTTATAAAATAGTCGTCGTCAGCGATGATGTTTTAAGTTTGTTGTACACATGGCAATATTTAGCAACCAATGATAGCTTGCCTTGTGGCTGCCAATTGCCAGTTTATAATATATATATATATATATATATATCCGTTAATTTTATTTTGTAGCTCTGCACTTAATGTTGTATAAAATGATAATATGTTTTTATCAGGTGACAGTATACATACCATTACCGGGCAGTAACAATTCAATGGTCTTGGAGTCAATAAGCACAAGGAAGCAGGTCTTGGTTCTGGTCTTGCTTCCTTATGCTTATTAGCACCAAGACAACATGGCCAACCTACCTTAAAGGTTGAGATATTTTAGCAACTTTAAATTATTATTATTATTTTAAAAAATATATATTTATAAAAATGTTATTTTATATATCCAAACCCGTTATGATTTAGCTTTATACTCTTCATGGTTAGAACTTTCTTTTAATCATGAATACTTCTTAGATCTGGTTGCAATTATTTATCATAAATAATTGAGACACCATTCCCAATAATTATTTATGATAAATCCTTGAGACACCATTCCCAATCATTTTTAGGATATTTTTATACAGTTGTGTTTTTTTTGTTTTTTTTAAACATATACCGTTGTGGTTGTTTGGGGCTAATGTTGGATGTTTATCCCTTTGCTTTTCCAAATTGTTTTTTTTTTGGTCTCGTTAATTATGAAGAACAGGTCAATTAAACCACCCACTTTTAAAGGGACAAACGAGAAAAAAGAGATCACATGCCCATTATTTTCATTGACTTTCCAAAGTAGCCACATCATTGAAGAATTCTACCAAGCTCTACATTCTTTCTCTGCTTGCTCTGTTCATGCCAATGTTGTTTTCTTTTACTCCCATTAGAGTCTAACCTTTTCTTTCATACTATAACTCCATTGAACATGGACGAACTTTTTGGTGGGATGGACGGTAGATGCAGGGTTTCTATAACAGATTCGACCATGATGTGGATCGTGCACCAGGCAATGGATAAAGCACACGAGAAAGTAAAATCCAAAGAAGGGGTTGTGGAGCGCTTGAATGAGATATCAAAGTTCTACGAGTTGGCGGTAATGCAGCTAGAAGGGTGTCTCAAGTTTGTGGAAGAAGAGACAGATAGCTGCATTCTTGAGAGCAATTATGAGGAAGTGCTCGCAGATTTGAAAGAAATTAGAGACCGCCTTCATGGGCGTCTTAGGGAATCGGAGCTGGCTATATCAGACAAAGACAGAGAATTGACAGAGAGAGTAGAGAATGAGATGAAGCTTAGGCAAGCTTTGGAGCTGAAAGAAAGAGAGGTGGTTTCCTTGCGTGCTGATCTTGAGATTGAAAGAAAAAAGAGTGAGGGCATTGAGGAGTTTGTTGAAGACAGAGATATTGGTGTGTTTTGTGAGCTGAAGAACTCAGTGGATCAACAGGTATGGAATATCAAACAAAAACTTGGGCCTGATAGTTATGAACTTATAGACGAAGAAAGAAGCAAAGGCATTGACAACAAAAGGATTGAACAGATGGGATTGGACATAGACATGTTGAAGGAAACTTTAGATCTTGCTTTTGAAAAGATGCAGAGGGCTATTTTTTTGTCTGAGATGGGGCCATTAGAGCAACAATGGAGATGGTCTGTAGAGAAAGATACCATATCTATATGTATTAAAGGCTTAATGAATAGTATCCAAGAGAGTTTTGAAGAAAAAGTGAGGAAGCAAGATACCATCATGATTGATAAGGTTTCAGTTTCTTATGCAGTAAATGATCAAGAGGAAGAACTAAAACAAGAAAAAGAAGATGCAAATTTGCAAACCATGATAATAGAGGAGACCTATGTTACCCTTCTCAAAGGTTTGATGAAAGAATTTTTCATTGAATTATGTGATTATGATTTAGAGTGCCTGATGGGTGAGGGTATATATAAAGGGTTTTTCAGGGAAACGATTATACAGTGGAATGAGAACTTTGAAAGCAGCAAAATTGAAGCCCAGATCAGAGAAGAGATATATTCCATGGTCTTTGGTGAGAGCATCAAAAGTATTGTTGACACTGCAAGTACTTCTGTATCAAGTCAAAGTCAAGAGTTCAAACTTCCAGATTATTTTCTCCATGACTTCTCAATTAGTAAGGAGTTTTTCCAAGTTGCAGAAGGTCTTGGAAGGGAGGATGCTTGTATGCTTTTACTTGGGGAGATGGTGAAGCAATCGAAGATGGACATAGATGCTCATAATATGGAGAATCTAATCAGGGAAGATATATATCAGTTTGTCATTGTTGAGGCAGCCAAAGATGCCTTTATCTTGCTTGGAGAAGCTGAACCTGGAATCCAAGACAATATCATGGGGGACAATATGATCTCTGATAACAAGTCATATAATGGTGATCAATCAAAGGAAGAAACTGAAAACCTTGATGACCTTGTGGAATGAAAAGTGAAGAGATGGAAGAGCAGGAAATTCCTGAAGAGCAGAAAATTGATGAGGAACAAGCTTTCAGTTCAGTAAGTAGCAAGCTAGAGAAGGCCTTGCACCAGTTGGTGAGGAGTAAGGCAATATTAGGGGAGTTTGGAGGTAGCTTAGGCATAACAGTTGGTGATTTAGAAAAGGTTCATGCACATGTTGGAGACCCCTCCTTTCTCCTACCAAAAGATAATAAAGAGGGGCAATTAGATGAATCTGATTCTGTCTTCTCACCTCTCCCAGTATTACTGCAAGTGCTTGTGAATTTTGAGCGTGTAGTACACCAAAAATTAGGAATGAACATTTTGAGGTACTTCACTTATTCATGATTTAAATCATTGTAAATGATCATTGCTTCATACATATATATGGCTAACTCTTCCAAAAATCGGTAGTGTAGCCTTCTGGGGTTAACGATTAATTATCTGAGCTATTTCTGACTACATCTCGGAGATCATATATAGTATACTTTTAAATTGCTTTCTAATATTTGTTTTTTCATGTTAATGCTGATTGATTCTAGTATTTACGCAATAGGTTAATGAGGTTAAGTTGTGTCAGGAAATTGGGTATGAGTGAAACAATTATAGTTCTTTTCGATTAAGAGAGATCACAAACTCTACTTCGGGCCAGAGAATACCATAATTTCACATCTGATTCTTTTATTTACAGCCAAATGATCTTTAAATAGACTATAATGGAATAACATAAAAAATGATAAGATTCCCCTAATTTTACTAAACCTATCTCATCTTGATTTTATCCCTATTGCTACGTACCTATGATGGTTCATTACAAAATGAATAGTTCGCCAGGGATGGAACAAGCACCCCTTTATGAATTTTTTCCTTAAAATGCATATATAATTTGGCCGGTCGTTCATGCTTTGATCCCCCAGTGAGAAATTTTGGTTCCGTCCCTGTTCAAAATTCATCATGCCATGCTTAAACTAAGACTTCTGTTTCTTCTACTCCATTACATACTGGTTTTCAGAGTACACATCGAGGAGAATAAAACTTCTTTTAACACCTCTTTATAGGTTGGAAGAGGTGAAGTGCAATTTAGATCCGCTTGTTGAGCTTGTTGCTTCGCTGAGAACTAAGGAGATGCTTTACAGGAAGGCATTTGTTAGGAGATGCCACAATCTGCACAAGTCTGAACTTGAGGTTCTGAAATACAATCATGTTCCTCACATTATGTGTTCATGTTGGTAGCTAGAAACAATTAAGCATGCTCAGGAGTCCTTCTTTGTTGGGATATATATATATATATATATATATAGGTAGATTTGCTAGGTGATCAAGTGGATGTGCTTCTGGGCCTACTTGAGAAGATATACACAACTCTGCACCACCATTCACCAGCTTTGCAGCAGTACTTTGAGGTTATCGTTCACCTTTCGTTTCAATTAATTGTTTCACGTGTTACTTAAACTTTTGAGATAAGCAGTGCTTTAATAAGTTTCACCATTAGTATGCTTTCCCTTAATTTCTCTTTCAATTGTACAATTTATGTTTTTCAATCCATAAAGAAAATGACTTAGAACCTGTTTGAGTGCGTTTAACATTCAAAAAATCCATTTGAAAAAAAAAGTACCCATTTTGTAAAAAAAAATTGAAAGCACTTTTAAAGGTCTAAAAAGCCCAAAAATAATTAAAGCACACTTTTGGCAAAAATTTCATTTTAAATTTTTTTTTTTTTTTTTTTTTTTTAACTTAAAAGTTCTATTCTCAAACACAATTTTAAATATGTCGTTAATCATCCTTGTACTCATTGTTTTATGTGTTCTCTTCCCAGGTCTCAGACATTTTGAATCTAATTGAGAAAGAACTAACAGGAGGAGGTGTTCATAGACCCAATGAGTAAGATTAGACTGCCCATTATATTACTTGGAATTTGGAAGATTATCTTTCTGAGCCATCTTCATTAATTCTCATTCACAAGTTTCTGTGTTGTTCTATCAATGGCAGGATACGAACTTCTGGTCGGTCCATGAAATAATTCCTCTTACTTGCAAACAGATCGAAATAGGTGATATATACAAGGGAAAGAAAGTGTCTTTTCCATACGACGTAGCAGGCTTTATGTTTACATTTTGATTTTTTAATATTCTTTGTCCAATTGTTAATATTGTTTATTTAATCATTATTTATCTTAAAAGTTTAAATTAATAAAAAATTGGTAATATTACTATTAAATTAATATTTTAACACTTTCCTAACAATTAGTGGTCAAACAGATGCAGAAGCATAGTTAAAATTTTGGTTCACGAGGTGGAAAAGATCCACCTCCCTCTCTCCCCTCCTAGTGAGGGTTTTTGTGTTTGCTGTGGTGTGGTTTTCTTCTATGAAGCAGTTTTCTTAAAAAATGAAAAAAAGAAAAAGAAAAAAAGACAGGGTTGAACAAAATTGATATATATATATCAAACTTATAATTTATTTTTTCATACATAGCGTTAATATATTCAGTTGTCTATGATGAATTTTCATATTTTGAAATCACTATATGATTTTCTCGAGTAATGTTATAAGTATTCCTAGAGTCCTCCTCTAATCATCACAAATGTGATGTGGTTTTTAAAATTACTAATAAATCAAAATTCAATAAATTAATTACATCTTAAATTTAACGATGATTTTAAAAGTTACATCACATTTGGGGGGACTCTCTGAGGACTTATAACATTACTCGATATCCAAATAAATCTTTCTTCCCCCTCTTATTCGGATATGTCAAAAATAATAATAATAATAATAATAACATTAATCGATTTCCTCATTGCTGGATTAAAATAATGTTATATAAATTATGGTTAAGTTGGTTGACAAGATCATTTTATAGATAGAGATCTATTCCTCCATTTTCATCACTTTCTTTTTCAAATTCATCACTGGACATGTGAGACCCATAAAACCAAACTAATGAAGGATTTGAAAAAAAATATAGATGGAGATGAAAAATAGATAATTAGAAAGGTAATTAGGATTTTTCTTCTTAAGCAATGATCTACGGTCAAATCCGTTAAATCTACCTAAACACGAGTTCATTTAGAATTTAATTGGGGTTCAATAGAAACATTATTCTCCATAATCTCACGTATATATAATTATATATTTCATACAATTAAAATATATAAAGATAAATATATATTCTTCAACAATTAATTTGAAAAGGGCAATTTAAATATAACATTTATATAGAAAATTTTATTAATTAATTAATATAAAGTAATCTATTAGTTAAGGCTTTTTGGTGAATCGTGAAGCTATAATTGGTTTTGACTCTTTGACAAATCAATTGAGGATTCTGTCACATAATATTTAGAGAAATGTTTAAAACTAGAGTCTTATTGATTCAAAGGTACGTTTTCTTCTTAGTTTTGTTTTTAGTTTTCTTCTTAGCGGGATTTTTGGTGTCTTTTTGGTAATGGATGCTATTTTTCGCTTTGGCCAAAAGGTCCCCCTTCCTGTTGGGGCCACCTTTTGTCTTTATATAAAGGGTCTAACCTTTTGCTCAATCGTAGTTACAAGAGAAGAGAATCAAATGGAGTAAGAGTAGTCTTCAGCTACCAATTTTATTAGAAGCTTCAAATTAAGCAAATCAGAATCCGAAGTAGTCGATCGTCCACGTAAACACCAAACCAGCATTCAAATACATATTCAATACAAAGCAGAGCTCAAGTACTGCATATCTCTCACTCTCCCCCCATAAATATTTCACAAATATATATTTATGGGGTTTATTCTTCACTGACTTATAACAAGCAAGCTAGGCACCAGTAGATAATTAATCATCTTTCAATTTCAACTATCTAATGTGGATGATTTCCTCCACCGTGACCATGCGGATGATGTCCCCCGCCATGACCATGTGGGTGATGCCCTCCGCCATGACAGTGCCCACCGTGATGTCCTCCACCGTGGCCAGGCCCTCCATGATGCCCCTTTCCATGATGACCATGACCATGACCATTCCCGCCGTGATGTCCACCTTCGTGACAATGCCCTCCTCCGCCATGACCGTGCTCTCCGCCGTGATGCCCTTTGCCATGACCGTGCTGGCTGTGGTGTCCCTCAACATGAGGTGGAAGACAATGATTTCCGTGGTGAGACATTTTCCCAAGTGTTGCTCAGAAGTTAGAAAATTGTAACTTGGAAGATGAGTTTGTTTGGAGATAAGCTCGAGGGCCGCAGGTATATATATAGCAATGGGTAGACAGAGATCATCATCATTGAAGACTTCAGCGCGTTCATCAAGAACACGGCTTTAACTTGGAGATCAAGTATATACCAATTGCGTGCAAGTGTTTTATATTCAGATTATCCATATCATCTGATTCTACTGCTTAAACATGTGAATACATTGACTAGAAATAGATTCTTTTCTTCTTCTTGAAGGAAAGCGTGTGGTCGGTGAATGGTGATATGGATATCGAAGTGATAATTAATTATTTGCCAAAGCTATTAAAAAAATATTTATCGCTATATTTATCCTAAAAACGAAACATCAGATTTTCTGTGAATTTTGATTTATTTTATTTTATTTTATTTGAAGTAGCATATTTCTCCGTGATTTGAGCGTTAGCATTAGCTACAGAAGAGCGTTATAAGATAATTATATAATAAAATTACACTAATATATATGCATAACATGGGTTTTTTGTTTTTAAAGGTAGGATAGGCAATTAGAGCTGAAAAGAAAAAAGTAGATAAACTAGTTAAATCTTAGGCTGGCCATAGAGACGTTTGCCCCCTCTCTCGCCCAGCTCGATCGATCGGCCAATGGCGTTGTCTAGATGCACCCGCCAGCTATATATGTTCTGGTTGTGTTGTGTGTGATGCCTGCCAATGGCTCAAATAGTTGGCGCTAATGTCCTTCTCAGCTTCATAAAGGGTTGCCTGCAGGTAATGCTGAACTTGAAGAGACATGCTATTCAGCTATTGGACCTCTTGCCGTCCAACTCGTGAACGGGAAGAAAACCCACAAATTCAATCATAAATTTATGAGAATTGGACGGAAGAAAGCCAATAAAAAATAAAAGAATTATCGGTAGATGGGCAGTTCGGCAGTCTTGCTGTTTCGGAGTGCTTAAACCGCCATTTCAAGAGCCTCCAAGAGTCGTGAACAATTAATTCTAAAAAGAGTAAGCCTCCTCCCACCTCTATTTCTTCCATTTGATTGCCAATTGGCACATTCAAACAATATCCTATAGGCTATAGGTATCTCCGCTGTCATCTTTAGCCTTACCTGATTCTCCCAGGAATGTGTATATATAATAATACTATATACCACCTCTATTCTCATCAACTTTTCTTCATTTCTTCTTACGTACGTGCTCTCATGGCAGGACTGCTTAGACTCTCTTTCATTTCTGTTCTACTACTGTTTCTCTTCCCACACTTCAACACCAATTCCAGCGCCCAACCTTCCCCGTCACCGAGTCCAAATGCTCCGCAAAATGCTACTTCTCCTGCGCCACTTCCACCACCACCACCCAGTCAAACGCCAACAGGGGCTCCGCTGCCAGGGAGTACTCTCTCGCCTCCACCACCATCCAGTCAAGAGGCTCCGCCACCATTACCCGAAGCGAAAGCTTCTTCTCGGGGACTGAGTGCCGGACAGAAGGCGGGAATAGCGATTGGAGTGTTGCTTGGGGCAGGAGCTTTGGTACTGGGAGGGCTGGTGTACAAGAAACGGCGGTCTAATATAAGAAGGAGCCGGCTTGGAAGTGCAGCCAGGACACCGATTCTTTAAGGTTGCAGGGATTCTTGCTTGTTTCAAATGTTTGGCCATTTATATATATAATTTATTTTCTTTTCTAGGATTTTAGAGGCATCATCCAACCATCATGCTCTTTCTCTTTCACTTCAAGCTAGCCATGGCTAAACAGGTCCCTTGTCCACCTGGACCCTGGTTCTGTCCCTAACAATCTCTATATTTAAACTTATACATTTTTCATTATATTATCATGTAAATCATTATGAGGAATGCTTATTTTTCATCATTTCTCCATCTGTTTTCCATTTCCATATAAAAAATGTGCAAATCCATCAATGAATATGTTTTAATAATAAATTTGCAAAAGAAATTGATGAGATAGGCAAAAGATAAATATATAACGCCTCTCTATCATTATTTACTTATTAAATCCATCAATAAATATGTTTTAATAATAAATTTGCAAAAGAAATTGATGAGATAGGCAGAAGATAAATATATAACGCCTCTCTATCATTATTTACTTATTAATTACTCTCAAAGTGTTACACAAAATACAAAGAAGTCAATTTCAAACGGATATTTCATTGTAAATTAACGAGTAAGGTTAGAAATTACATTTTTATTTTATAAATATTATATATTGTTGATGTGGTAGTTTCAACTAATTTTAAATAAGTCATTGTTAGAAAAACAATTCTAAAAACTAATTGAGATGATTATATCAGCGTTGTAGAATAATTTCTATCCTTGCACATATAAAATTATTGAGTCTGCAGTGGCCAGTGACTTGAATTTTTTTGAAAACACCCGTGTTACCAAAATCATTTCTCCTAAAATGTTATTTTGCGTTCTTTTAATATTCTTCCTGTATATTCAACTAAATTGGCATACTCAACCCACTCTTAAATTAATCTTAGACTCCAAAACATTTTGTTAATTGAAAATATTTGTTGGTATTTGGCACATATGAAAAATCTCAAATATATATATATATATATATATATAAAATTTTCAATTATGATAATATTCTGACGACTAGCTGGATCTCAATGATTACTTGATTGGGTCTTGCAAGTCTCGATGATGGTTCAATTGGGTCTTGGCAAAGTCCCAGCGGTGGCTTGGGAAGTTGTGGCGGAGTCCCAGTGATGTCTTGGTTGAAACTATTAATTTAAGAATAAAATGTTCAAACCTGAAAAATAGTTTATGATTTTCAAAAATAGAAATCATTTTTCAGAAATTAAAGAAGCCTTTTCAATCAAACTTAAAATAACGTTTGTTGACTATTATTTTTCATTGCACCAAATACCTGAAAAATAAAAATAAAAAACGCACCTTTATTAAAAAAGAAAAGTCAAAATAAAATGCAAAATAGCATTTCCACTTCACAACCTTCAATAGCGCCACTAAAGTAATACAGGAAAAGAAAGTAAATATGGAATTTGGGAATACAAAACACGAGATTCTCTAGTTTACGTTGTAGTACGTTTACCTTCTGGTTGGATACATCTCAGTACTTTTGCATCTTGGCCAACCATCGTTTCTCAAGGTATGTCTGTCTCCTGCTCTTTCTATGAATCTATGATGCCTGTTACAATGTTGTCCCTTGTTCCTTGCACTCTCTCTCTAACTCTGGGTATATCACTGTGCTTGCCTTTGTCTCTTGGTTCCCCACCTCTCCCCTGCTACTGATAACTTCCTAATATTCCTTAACTAATCTTAGATCTTTGATTAATGGTTGACAAGTTTGTTTGTTTTTTTTCGATCCCATGATCTGAATTTTTTTGGATTCCATTAAGGAATACGTTCGTGCTGATCAAACACTAAATGGGCTTTTGAGAAAGAAAAAAAATAAAGGATCATTTTTGTTCGAGAAAAACTAAATGGGTATTGCTAGATTTCATCTTTAGTAAATTTTAGAACCGGATTTGATGGTTTTGTTGTATATGTGGTGTGCTAGGTAATATCTCTTTTGTAAAATGTGTTATGTTAAAACTGGGTTCTTTGTAGATGATCATATGAGGCGGTGTTTAAGCTGGTCTGTTAGATTCGTGTAGCAATTGTTTGATCAGATTCAAGTTTCACAAGAATGACAAGATGTAGCCATCAGAATATCAGATTTTGTAGACTGGATCTTGCTTATGAAAAGCTTGTGGTTAGCTTTAACGTCTGGAATGGTTAAACTTTGAATCCATCTCGGGAACTATTTGAAGCTGTTAGTATTCATTTAGTTTTTTTTTTTTTTTAAATTTTAAATTTTAAATTTTACTATTAAGTTATCAATATGAGCAAAACTCATTTAGGAATTATGAAGGGATGAATGATTACCTGTGTTTGTGGCTAATTTTCAATTATTTGAGATTGGGTTCAACTTATTTTACTGAAAGATCACATTATGTTTAGTGGCCTCACTAGTCTTGTCATGCCATTCTGATTCCAATTGATGTAGTTTATTTTTCCCCTCTATATATTTAATGAATACTTTCAAGTTCAATGGCATGCAAGCATTTTGATAATTTCCTGCTGCTTTTGTATCTGTTCTGTTTTTTTTCTCTTTTTTTTTTGGGGGTGTCTTATTTTACTGGTTAGGAAAAGTAATTTTTGATTCTTTGAAGATGGTGATTCATTAGTTATGCTGGCTCTGACTTATATATAACCTCGATTGACTCACTGGGCCTAAATTATTTTATTATCTTTGGATAGTTTGTTAATCTCATGTTATTTATCTGCAACAGGTCCAGCATGCAGTGTTTCATGCTATAAAAATATAGAATGCTAGAGTCCAGCTTATCCATCTTAGAAATTGTTTACACCTCTAAGGGAATTCTGTTATATAAAATTAGAAAAGGGGGCGGGGGTAATGTTTATGAAGCTGCCACCAATATCTGTTTACAGTGATGAAATCATGCTTGCTTGTAGTCATGTGGTTTTTGCATTTTGACAATAATCCTAACATGTTCTTAAAAGAATATGAGGCACCAAGAGTTGGCCCTGATTTTTGAACCTGATGATCCTATCTATAATACCGTGGAAGCATCTTGTTATTGTATTCTCAAGTACGAATTTTAATTGCAGAATCTTATCTATATTTCAGTTCAGCTGCATTGGCAACTCTGGTATGGAATCTAACAGGGGACAGAATGGAATTCAACTGCTGCTGGGAGCTGAACAAGAGGCTCAGCACATTGTCAATGTTGCCAGAAATGGTAACTAATGTTTCCTTTTCTATATGAAATAATAATATGCTTGTACTTGTAATAATATGAACAGATGGTGTGTGTCCATTTGTATGTGCGAGTTTAGTGCTTGATGCATGCACTGATTATACCCCCTTCCTTTCTGTTTCTCCAGCTAAATTGGCCAGATTAAAACAGGCCAAAGAAGAAGCTGAGAAGGAGATTGCTGAGTTTCGTGCTCAGATAGAACTTGAGTTTCAGAGAAAGGTTTTGGAGGTAAGTATTAGAATAAAGTAAGAGAAGATGTTGATGCAAATCCATTCACATGAGAATAATATCAGATCAAATTCAACAGTGGGTGAACTTTAGAATTTCTAACACATCTATGATCTGTTTTTAGTGATATCAATGTGGTAATTGGAATTTATTCATGTACATCAAACAGAGCAGTGGGGATTCAGGTGCTAATGTGAAGCGACTTGAGCAAGAGACAGAGGCAAAGATCCGTCACCTAAAGACACAGGCTGCAAGAATATCCTACGATGTCATACAGATGCTTCTAAAGCACGTGACCACTGTGAAGAACTAAATTCCTGAAAAAGCTTGGCAGTTGCTTGGATATCGTCTATTTTGCTTCTTCTTTCCCGTAGAAGTTGGAATTCTTCTGGTGGCAGTGACATTGTTTGCATTTATGGCTCCCATACATATTACCTTCAATAGCTAATTATGTTCCTTTCATAAAATAAATGATTCACTTTGTCCTATTTGATATCAGTGCTCAATGCTTGAGTATCATTTTTAAAATTCATAGAATATAATGTTGAAGAATGGATACAATTGGCAAGGAATGTGATGCTTTTTCTTGAGGAAGCAGAATTAATGTTGCTTTAGGCAGGATAAGTTTTACACCATTTGCCAAAAGTTGATCTCTCTAGGAGCGGAATAATAGTATATCCTGCAGAATTTGCTCTACCACGATGCCACACGCAAATAGTCCTACTCCAAGGAGTAAAGGCCTTGCTTTTGAAAATGCCTTTTGTTCTGTATCCTCAGCTTCTTTGTTGAGCATCATCCATGCCATTGCTGGTGGAAGAACTCCATAAAGCATTGTCATACAGTAGCCCCCCTATTCCACATTAAAGCATGAATAGTAAATATCGAAACATTATTATAACCAACCGGCAACCGGCATCATGTCTAAGTTTTACCATCTGATATTCCACTCTCTCTCTACTTACAGCAATGTCAGTGGCAGCTGAGAAAGCATCCGGGACAGTAGTTGACACTAAAAGAGACGGAGTGACGGCCATTGCCATAGCTGTGAAGCTAGTTTTATTCCTTCCCCACCATGTTCTTAGCCCAAAAATATTGTTTGGTCTCTGCTATAGTTAAAGCACCGTTTGTAAGGGTTGGTGGTGTGTGGTAACATGTGAAAAAGAGAACCACTTTACTTATTCACCAAATAGTGAGCTCCGGATATAAAAGCTACCTGTAATTTCTGTGTTGAGGGAGACTGCCATGAGAAGTTATTAAGTTGCTCCTTAAAGAACTCGTAGAAGCCCAGGAGCGTGCCAATTAGTGATGTTCCAACCGCCAGAAGGGAGAAAGTCTCAACCATAATTGACACCCCACTCCATTTTACCCTGAACAGAGGGAACAGTTGAGCTTGGGTTACTTGATGTTGGTGATAAATCAAATACAGAGTTCAATGCAGAGAAAAATGAGACAAAGCTGGTGCCGGCAAGAGATAATGTTAAAATATCCGGAATTAGATGCATGTAATGTTTAGGGTATCCTTTCTACCTCACCGCACTAGATGTGTCTTCTCCACCACTGTACATCTACCTCTTAGTCTTTTTAACTCCCTCGTAAGCTAGACAGGAACTAAGTTAAAAAGGGTATCCTTTGTTGATATCCACATCGTCGACCATGGGGCTGCTATAAAGATGCATGTAATGTAAAACATCCAACCTACATCTTTCCAAGAAAATGCTCACTGTCCCATAAAGTTAGAATTAGCCATTTTTCAGGAAACTATAACTAAATTTTAGTTACTTGAACTCTTCTCAGATAACTGTAGCATGAAATTTGTGATCTATTGGTTTATTTGAAGGTAAGACAATTTTCAGAGATTACCTCATGAGCAATTCAACGGGATCAACAACTTGGTCAGCCTGGGCTGAGAGGCCAATTGCTACTGCATCCCAAACAAGCAATGCCAGCAATGGAACCAGACTACCAAGCAAAACTGAAGTCCTTATTCGTGTAAGATCACCACCCAAATAAGCACAAAGAACTGCAGTAAAACTGGGCATCATGAAGGGGCAAACATTCTTTTCCTTGCTGAACTAAACCAAGTAAAACTTCAAGAAGATTGTCTTTACCAGGTGCTAGATCATGATATACCAAAGAAAAAATCATAACAGGAATTGTAGCTGGAACTTTTCCCCAATCACCACCTTCCCCTAATCCCGACCACCCTCCATAGACAACTGCTAGCACCTCAATTGATAGAAGCAGACCTGCGTATAAGTTTCAGTGCATTGTTAGTGTTCATATGGTGAAATATATATATTGCAACAAAGACAAATTCGACCAAAAAAAATACCCAGCATTGAAGTAGTAAGCCATTGATTGACTTGATCAGTGGCACGAGTCCCGCCAATGGAGATGAGCATGGTGAAGAGTGCAGTGAAGAAGCAGCCTGAAACAGAGGCTGGAAGATTGATCAAATGGAAAAGGATATCTCCGGACTTGGAACTATATGCAATCATGGAAGTGTAGCCCATGAAAACATAGGTGGCGGTGGCAAGAGTTCCACCCCACTCTCCTAGAGTCTCTTGGGCCATGGTCCTGATTGAAATGACCTCTAACTCTTTCTCTTCCTCTCTCTTTCCCTTCTTTCTCCGCAGAGCTACATTGACTTCCACAAGCAGAAGTGCTTCTATTAAGAGAAATGCCCAACATATTACCAGTGAGATTGAACTTGGAACTACTCCCTGCAATGTTAATGGCGGTAATATGTTAAAACAACACATTAGGAGATGCTAAAAGAATCCCAAGAAAGAAAACCGGTCTCAAGTGTTTTTTCATTTCACTCACCAAATACTTAAAAGAGTAAAACAGAGAGAAAGAGAGTTTGGGATTACTGCAGGGGAAGCCTTCTGTGGCAGTGCAAGTATTCCTGACCCAATACTGGTGCCAATAATGAGAGCAACAGCTCCAGCTATGGTTCCCTTCTTCTTAGCGACCTTGTCAGGTTCTTCTCTTGATTGTATGACATTTTTCTGTGTCTTTTTAGCATAAGTTTTCCTTGTAAATAGTGAACTTTGCTCTTGCTGCTGGTAGCAGAAACAAGTGTAGTAGCTGCTGCTGCAGGCAGAAACAATTAAGTGGAAGCAATCACATAATATTGAAAAGATGATGAGAAAAAGGGAATTGATGAGTGAAATAAGAGAAGGGAGTTACATGTATCATACATCCTGGATTTGAAGCAAATTCTTGTGTTCCTCAGATGGTTTCTTGCCAATGATGGACTTAGTTTTGCATTTCTATGGATTTTGTATGTAGAGAGGAAGATGAAGGCAAGCACTGTGAATCCATGAGGGAGATAAAGAAGAAATGAGCGGAGAGTGAATTAATGCATATGCCCAAATATCTTGGAAATGGTTCCTATTGTTGAGCATAGAACTTGAAAAGTCGTAGGTCCACAAGAATAAGTTTGTGTGGTCAGTTCCTTTTCCTATGTACTGCTTCAAAATAATAATAATAATAAAGGTTTGGTGGGTCATCATAAAGGACTAAGATTTTTATAATTTAGAAATATTACATGAATTTCTAAGTATTTACTTTAATTCTTTATTCTACCGGCAAAAATTATTATTGAATTTTGGACGGGTTAATTTATATATGATATGTAAATAAATAATAATTTTTAACTACCACATAAAAAAAGATAAAAATTTCTTCTAAACTAGTATAGAGAAAATATCTTCTAATCCTTATTTTTTTGACATGTCCGCATAAAAGGAGAAAATTTTAACTAAAGGACTCCGCTTCATTAAACATAAATTGTGTTATGTGTTTATAAATATTTAAAATGCACATTAAATTTAGTTTAATGGGTGTAAAATTTTTTTTTTCAAATTGATTTGAAGAAAATTTATTTCTCATAAAAAATAAGCATTTGAGAATATACACTTAAAAGTACATATAGCTAGTATTCATGTTGCTAACTTTGATTTGATGAGGATAGTAATTGTCCATCGATTTAACTGATTAATATCTTCTTAGTAGAAAAGATGAAAATCTTTCCATGGCTTGGAGGGTCCTATCGTAGAGAGACTTTCACTAGCCTAAGCCCAATTCTAGTCTAGCCTAAGCCCAATTGGAAATGAACATTGGGCCTAACAGACATAGCTAAATGCTTGATCAAGGCCTGGGCCACAACAATTCCAAGCCCATCTCAAAAATAGATATCCTACAATCTCTCAATGACTAATATAAACATCAATGGGTCATATTTAATTATTTATGCGAAGGAACAAAGTTTTCTTAATTAGGATAAAATAATTTAATTATTAAATTGACATGTATTTAAACTATTAAAAATACATTTAAAAATTACGTATATTTTAAATAAATATTAATTTAATAATACTATTCAAACCCAATTTCAAGTCCATTTTTTGGCCCATGAGTAGTTAAGGCCTGGGCCATGTAATAATAACGTGACAAAGTAGGTCAAATATTGCCTAACAAAATCAAAACATAAGAAAATATGTGACACGTATATACCTTAAGAGATCTTTAATATTTTCTATTTATTTTATTATTTGTAAGATAATACAATGAAAGAGAGAGGTGATGGATTGGTCGGTCCTAGTGGGGAAATGATATGAAACAAGAATAACATTGAAATACACAAAAGATAATGAGGAAATTGATTTGCTTGCTTCACGAAAGAGACGACCAATTCTTGCGTCTTGGAATTGGCCTATCCCACCACTTCCACAAATAATTGGTCTCTCAATCAATTCAATCTCAACTTAGGCATTCATTTTTCTATGACAATTTGAGTTATTCCGAGATAAGCACACCAAGTTAGGCTTATCTTTGGTGCAATCTTGAATTCAATCTCAACTTGGGCATCCTTTTTCTACAACAAATCGAGTATTTCCAATATAACCACATCAACTTAGCTTTAGGCAGCACTACTCCTTTTTCTTTTTCTTTTTTTTAAATTTTTAAAGATAATCATCTTACAAATTTATATAGCAATTCATACTTTATGGAAATATGTGTCACAACTCACAGCATAACGTTACTGGGTTGCTTTAATACCATTTGTCCTTTTGCAACGACACAAAAAAAATGTCAGCTACATATGTGATATACTGATATCACTCCAAAATGATACAAGTTGCAATTAGAGCCCCATAAAATTGCTTATAAAGCCAAATCTCACCTATTAAGAAACTAATGTAAAATTTAGTATCCATGAACTTCTTTATAATCCATTCAATCTATATGGGCTAATCGTATTTTCAATATAAAATTAAGGTGTTAAAGGCTGATCTACTACGCACAATCTAGCTAGATAGGCCTTCTTTATTTTAAAGTTCACGCTCCAACCAGAATCATCCGGCAGCTCTCCTCCGCCCCTTGCTTAGATGGTGCTACTGTTTTGCAGGTTTTTTTTTGCTTTTGTTTTTGTTTTCTCCGTGGTTTTTGTGGCTGACTATCTCCTTGGTTGTTTTTGGTTTATTATTGTATTGGAGACTATCTTGTGCTAGCTTTTTTTTTTCTCTTTTTCGGGCTGTGCTCCCACAATCGACTATTGATGGTTGTGTTTATTACCCTCAACCAATTACTAATGGTCCTGTTGTTATCACAACATCTTACTGGTACGAAACCGCATTTTTTGGCGGTATTAGTTTCTTTGATAGATCGAGTCATATTTGACCCATTTTCAACTATTTTTAAGACACCGTTGTCCCTTTATCGTTCATGTTTTCGTAATTTCCCTTTCCCCTCTTTGGTTTAAAAAAAAAAAAAAATCCATTGTGTCGTCTCTGTCCCTTGTAATGATTGTTCCTGTTAGTGATGATAATCCTCCTTAGTGGTTCTTGTTTGTTTTGTTTGTTTTGTTTCTTTTCTTTGTTCCTTTGGCGCTTGTTGTAAGTCACTTGCTCAGGAAAGAACTTGAAGGCCTTAATCAACTCCGTTTACTGACGAAAAGTTAGTAACTTTTACTGATCGACGATAGTAACTTAATATATTCTTTCATATATTACATTTACTGACGATAGTAACTTAACATCAAGCCTTAATCAAGTTTGTTGGAAACGATAATGGCACGATATTTATAAGTTTGACATAGAGGACCACTCTTAACAAAGTCCTCGAATTTGAATCGGCCGGCAATATATCCTCTCTAAATTCATTTTTTTATTGGTCCGACAACATGCCTTTTTCTTACTTTACTTCAAAGTCCACAATCTCTTAACCTTTTGAATTCGGTGGTAAATCCAGCACTTACAATTTCTTTGCATTCGTCGAAGGGTTTTGTCTTTTGTCCCGCATTTAATTACAACTATTCCTTTAACCCAAGAAGTACTCCATCAAAACGGTTGGCAAGTAACCCCAAAAGAAGTTTGGACTACTAATAAAACAAGGAAACAATGGTGTGGAATGTCAATGTCGATTCTGGTACCATGAATAGACAAAGGCAAAATGAGGTCGGCTGGTTAGCCGACGAGCGCCAAAGATGAACGGGGCTAAGCGATTTGCCGAAGCTGTGGAATGTAATAGGAGGACGGGTTAAAGATAATTGTGAAAGGACGAGGGTAGTATAAATGCGAAGGGGATTGCAACTGATAGAGAAAACAAGCTTCCTTTTTTGTCTCCTTCGATTCAATAAATACTACCTACTTAGCCTCGGCATTGGCAGGGAAATCTACATCCATCTATCTATTACACTGCTCTTTTTTCTGTTCTTTAATGATCTTTCCGCCTTGATGTTAAGTTAGTAAATAATTCTAAGGGAAAACTAATAGAAAAGGTAGAGGACCGCTGAGGGTGAGCGGTCCAATGGCAAAGGGTAGGTGTGGGAGCAATGCTACCCTCTTATCATCTATGCACATCACCACATTGGTTCCATAGTGAATAAGGGCTATTATGATCATGTACCTTACTGCACCCCGTTTAGGGTTATAAAATTATTCTTTTGTGACCCATTTATGTGGAACAATATCCTTTAATTGAATATTATTCAATTTAAATGAATCGAAGATAATATTAATTTCATTTATGTAGGATAATGCTACATACTACGTAAATATGTTGGTTTTATCTTGCAAAACCAACGTCGCAAAGTCTAGTAACTATTTAATGACTTTTATGTAAGGCTGCCATGTGACGGACTTGACATATATATATTTTTCTAACTCTTCGTTTGAGTGAGAGTAGTGAGACCCTTGGTTACTTACCTTTGTATTAATTTCAATATGGTCAATAAAGTTTTGAAAACAAATCGATGTGACTCTTACCCGTTTACATCATTGTATGAATGATTTAATTGTTAATATAATGTTTATTTTTGCCTATATATGACCTTATCGTTACGTTAGGGATCTAGCGTTTTCTATTTATTTTATTATTTTTTAAATATCAACTTATGTTTTATTGTTCGGTGGTCTTAAGTCTTTCTTTCAACCCCAAAAGCCAGTTCAAGAGGTGATGCATTCTCTCACATTTATAGAGGGAGTTTGTTAGGGTTTTCCTATAGTGTTCTCCTAACGTTCTCTCAATCTTATATATAATATGATTTAAGAAAAAATAAAATTGTAGTATCATTTTTTTTGCTAACAGATTAATTTTTATTAGTTAATAGTTAGGTTCTAATGCTTTAAAACTTGTTTATTCAAAACTAAAACATAAGGGTGGAAGGTAACTCTTTAGGGATAATATCACCTAAAATGGATTTGATCATCCTAAATTTGATGCTAATGCCTCAATTTTGGTGCTAATGCCTCATAAATTTGGTTATAATGCTTCAAATTTAGCGCTAATGCCTAAAAAAATCGATGGTGGAAGCCACTACAATTTTATTTTTTCTTAAATCATGTTTTACGAGAACTAGAGAACGCCTTATAATTGACTATCAACCCCTTCCACAAAGGATGTAGGATAATCCTAATAATCTCATCCTCACACATTAGGCTTTAGGCCGGAACATCGACAACTTGTTTCTCTCATGGACTGTTGAGTCAAGACTTATTGGTAAACTTGGATATTGATGCTAGTATTGGGTGGTCTTGGAACTCTCTCAAGTTTCAACACCAAAAGTTAACTCAAGAGGTAAAACTTTTTCTCACACTAATAAATTGACCACCAGTCTATTCCATAATCGATGTGAAATAATCCCAACACTTGCTATGTTTTAGTTTCGTGATATATATCCTTTCATGGTAAAAATATATCAAAGTCATGTTCATTAAGGATTTTATTTTATATCTATTGTTTTATATTCTTAGGTAAAAAAGTATTAACAAATAATTTAAAATATAAAACACTTTTCATAATATAAAAACAATTTTTACATTTATATCATATCAAAACATTTAAAAAAATTAAAAAAGAAAGAAAAAAAGAAAGACTATTTGTGGTAGGAAATCATAGTAAAGAAGAATAAGATTTCATAGTACAGCCCTCTTTATCCAAAAAAGACAATGAGGAAATTGATTAGCTTCACGAAAGAGACGACCAATCCTTGCGTCTTGGAATTGGCTCATTTGACTAATATCTCCATTAAAGAAAGGATTTAGCAGAAAAATGAAGAGCGTCATTCACGGGTGTTTCGGTCAATTCACTCTCAACTTGGGCATCTTTTTTCTATCCCAAGTTCCGTAATTCCATGATAACCCACATCACGCATCGCCTTAATGCATTCTCTACGCTTTCTATGAGGATTTGATTAACTCCGAGATTAGCTCATCAATTTAATAAGAGGTGTGATACAGGTATAATTTAAATTCAATAAAGATTTCAATTTATTTATCTCTTCTAGTTTAAGGCTATCTCCTCCACATGGAGTTTTTTTCTTTTAAAAAAAAAAAAAAAAAAAGAAAAAACTGTTACTTAAGAGAAAAATTGGATCTTAATTGAGTTTAAGTTGTGACTTTATCTTTTTCATTTAATAATGGAATTGATTTTCAATCTATCTGTTGGGTGAAGTTTTATTTGTATTTTTAGGTTTTGTTTTCATGAATCCTTGATAATAATGGAATTAGTTTCTGGTTAGCCTTTTGTTTTCTTATGGTTCATTTTCTATGAGCAAATCATATACGGATGACGAAAGACTTATCAGGTATAAAGAATAATTGTCACTATAGTAGAGGCAGCAAATGAAATTACGATTGATAAAGCACTAGAGCAGAGATTAAAAAAAAAAAAAAAAAGTTAAGGAAGTCAAATTCGTTGAAATTTGTTGTAAATCTAAAACTGATTGGGAAGGTGACTTTTTAAAGATATTGTCTTATAATAGAATTAGAGGTTATTGTATATGTCATAGATAATGTTTAAGTTGTAAAATTTCAAATTATATCTTTGACATTGTACAGAGTATTTTGCTCTATTTGATTATTATACCAATGAAGAGATAATTCATTAAAAAAAAAAATTTGATAACTCTACACTCTTATTTTTTTTTTCTTTAAATGCCATGTGAATTTTTATTTTATTTATTTTTTCATTTAATTAAAAATTTAAAACTACCCCTTAAACTATTGTACTTGGAAGTTTCTGCATACGGCAAGGTGACTCGAACTTGATAGAAAATAGGTTTGGGTGAACAAAAAAAGCAATAATGGATAATGACGAAAAAATCGATATACATATCTTTCCTAAATCTATTATTAGATCTGCGAGTCCTTAAGATTCAAAAATATGGATAAGAGACTAAAAAAAAGAAGCTTTTTTAATTTTAATTTTTTAATTTTGTCACATGTACAAAACCAATCATGTCACTACCTATAAAATTAGGCAGTGTCCAAATAACAGAACTAACTTGCCATATCAACTCCACAGGCTACTATATCTCTCATCATTGAGCTTAACTTGGGACGAAAATCTAACAAGAGAATAAATTTTTGGTAGGATATTTTTAGGAATTTTTTTTTAATTTTTTTTTAATTCATTTTACTTCGGGTAGATTAAAACCCGGTAAGCCTCGCAACAAACATAAACATTTGATTAAAAAAAAAACTCATTGATTATTTCATAGACACTTACATTAATAAGAAAATGTTTGTTTGTTGTCTTATAATAGCTCAAAAGGCTATTGTGTATGTCATAAACAATTTTACCCCATTTGATGTTATATTAATGAAAAGATAATTCGTTAAAAAAAATTCCCAATTAATAACTAATCATCCTTATTAACTAAAATTTTATTCATTGCAAATAAACCATTTTTTAAAAAATGCATCAAGTGTATAACACGACTCTTTTAATATGTGAAAAAGAAATTGGCCGCCAATTAAGGCTATAAATAAAGCACTTTCTTGGCATTCGGAACAGCTAACAATTACTCAAAAAAAAAAAAAAAAACTTAGAGTCCTTAAAAAATGACCACCAAAAAAAAAAAAGGTCAAAATGAACTTGGCTTTTTAGATTACAACTAGCAAAGTCTCCAAGAGATAACTCAATTAGCTATGGTCCTGTGGACTATCTCTCATGAAATGGAGGTTATTAGTTCAAATCCTTCCTCCTCCTTTTTCCTTGAGTGGATATGTCAAAAAAAAAAAAAAAAAAATTTACAGCCCGTAAAACATGGAACACTGTACAATTGATTGACATTTTATGCCTTAAAGCAACCATTAGGCTTTTAAACATATTTAGCCATTCTAATTATGGGTTTGTAATCAAATCCATCATTATCATTTGATTTCGCTAGTTAATAATAAATAAAACATAATTTTTAAAAAAAAATTGAACTAAAAAAAAACGTGAAAAACACATGTTTACTTGATAAATTGAGGAAAACATTATTTCAATCTAATTTGATGAAAAATTCTGTGGATATAAAAAATTAAAGAAAGCATATAGGCTTGATGCTGCTAAAAGTTCTACAACAGAGAAATGAATGGACAGATCACTATTTAGTCTATTTTGATAAGAATATCATCTGGCACCAAAGGCACCGACAGTATATAAGATCAAAATTCCAAATTTAAATTGGAGGTATCAAATTCAAAGGAAATTAACTCATAGTTGAACCAACTAAAATGTATTATGGCCAAAAAAATTGCAACAACCTTAAATGATATAGTTTCCCCACATATAAAAACATTAGAGGAAAAAAAAAAAACCATGGCATATCCACCAGAAGTTTCTTCCCACAAACAAGTTGCAAAAGAGGTGTCCTCTCATGCAATCAACTCAAAACATGAAACATGACATCTACTGGAGTTGTAGAAGTGCTAAAGTAGTACTTGTAGGCATTTGCCCGGGAGTTTCTTATGAAAAGCTAATAGTAAATATTCATCCCCCCTCTCTTTCCCCTCTTCAATATATATATATATATATATATATATATATATATATATATATATATTATGAGGAAAAGAATAGGTCAAAGAAATTAATTGTGGCTATTTTACTTGAACGTGACCATAATAGTATTTACCTGCTGGAAGTCACATAAGATGAGCCTAAAAAGTGGGAATCGCATGCACTCATTCAAGTTCGACTAAGTCATAATCTAACCCTGCCTCACCAAGACATCAATGAGAATCAATGTGGCTAATACTAAACATGCTTATGTGGAGATTCTGCATTACGAAAATTCAAACCCACATCCTACTACATGTCCAACCACTTTGAGGATTTCTTTGGGTCATTGAATCACCATGCTTGATGATCTCTCGACATGTTGATTGACAAAACCTCAACTCTCATTTTGTTTTTGTTGTTATTTTTTTTTTCTTCTAAAAAATGAGAAAAAAAAGGTTACAAAAATGGTTTTTTCTATTCTTGATTTGAGTTGAAAAAAATGATGGGAGATCAATTGAAAATGACTCGATACACAAGATTGGAAATGACCCATCAAGCTAGAAGATGTACATAAACAAAATTTCCATTTCTAGAAAAAATAGAGCAAATTTTCAATCTTAAAGAGGTCGATTGTTGAACGGCAAGAATGACATTGATGGTATTTGTCATATTTTATGTAGTAAAATAGAGCTTGACCCTTTTCCAATCCCATTAGATGAAATATGGAGTAACATAAAGATCTTTTGGCCTTCAAAAGAGTTTCTCCCTACAAGGTTCCAAAAGTTATTTTGTGTACAAAGATGTCCTCTCCCTCTATGTTGAGTTTTCTTTCTAGACTTTATTAATAAGATATATTGCATTAATATACAATTTCATAATCCAAGGCATGACAAAATAGAATATTACATTGCCAGATTCAACATGAGATATGGTTTGTCAGGGTTAGTGACCAAACATCACTCCTAGTCAGAGCTTTAACACATAACGTAAAGAAAATGAGCTATTAAGAGGTAACTATAATTTTTTTCAAATAAAATGTTAACTTTAATATTAGAGTGTTTTTCAATCAAAACACCTGATGAAATTATTCATATTTATCATATTATAGGTTCTGTAAATTTGAAGAACGGTATCTAATCAACTAATTCTTCAAACATTCTAATACACTCGTGAAAACTGAAGTCGAAGAAACTATACTAATTAAGCAAAATAAAGTTTCAATGCCATTGCCAAGATTAGAAGAAAAGGTCATGATTTTTTTGCCTCTTATTGAAAGAGAATGCATTGCACATTTTGGACTAGGTTTATTTGTAAGTCTAAATTTGTCTTCTTCAATATTCAACATATTGTACCTAATATTTCTTGTTTAATGGTAAAATTATTTTCTTTTATTTTTTACAAAAACCAAATAGGGCAAATTTTTTTTGTTTCTTCCTCTAAATTGAGTTGGAAGAAATTTCTCAAACTTAACTTATTAAATTGACATCTATCATTGGAGTAGGTGAGAATTACATGTATTTTAAAAATGCTTTTAAATTTTTATATGCTATAAAAATCTTTTTATTTTTTTTAAAGACAATAACAAAAAAAAAAAAACTAATAACAAAAAAAAACTAATAAACACAATAACAAAAAAAAAAACCTTAAAAAACTAATAAACTCCACAAGTAGCAATGGAGGAGCTTGGCATCGAATAGATTCTCAGGAAGACACACCAAGGCGGATGAAGAAAAGCATATCTAAGAAAGAGAAAACTAGATCTGGAGCTAGATCTAGAAATACAACTTAGATCTGAAACAAACACCCGCTCAAAACGGAGACCAGAGGAAACACTGAGCACTACTGCTGCCGTAGAGGGGGAGAAGGGAAAATCTATATCTAAATCTAGATCTTCCCTCCTCAAGGCTTTTTACTAGTTTTATTGTTTGAAGAAAGATAGAAGAAGTGGTTTCTAGAGAGAACGTAGAGCCAATCCATAGTGAAATTAGTCTATAAAAACAAAATTAGTTTAATAGATTGATATAACCCAATTTAATGAAAAATTGTCCAACCAAATAACATACATAAAATATTTTACTATGGCAAAAACATACACTCATACTTAGGGCTAGCAATTTTGACACGACCCATGAATCCGACACGAACACGACACGAAATTAGCAAGTTTGGGTTATAAATGGGTCAACCCTTTTACGACCCATTTATCTTGCTTAAACGGGTCATGTTGCGGGTCACCTGCCAAACACGTTTTTTTTAATAATTTTTTTTTGTAAAAATTAAAAAAAAGATGAAAAGTAAAGAGTAAAGTAGTTTGGTCAAGTTGTGAAATCTAAAAACAAAAAACCTAGCAGCATTGCAGCAGTTTGCACAATGCACTTGCCACTCACGCATGCCTTCGAAGCCTCTAACCTTCAGGCTTCACCGGCACCGCTTCAAGCTTCAGGCGAATCACAAAATCAAGCTTCACCGCTTCAGCGACTCAGCTTTCTCCTTTTCCAACGGTCCAACCCACTTCGCCGCCTCATCACTCCTCTCCCGCTGTGCCGCCTCTCGATGAGTCGGCCTCACTCTCTCCCGACATGCCATTAGTAAGTCGGCCTCACTCTATGTGACGTCCCACATTGCCTGAGTATAGAGATGGGGATGTGCTTATATATACTTTCACCCTCAATGACAAACAACGCATTCTCCTAGCCTAGTGGTGGCTAGGGAGGAACAAAGCCTTGAGGGATGCCAGAAGGTCGCAAGGTCGAATCCTAGTAGACGCCAAAGAGGACAATATTGTTGTGGGAAGGGCTCTGCTACGCTGTGGTTGTGTATCTCTGATCCCAAACAACGTGTTTTAAAGCCGTGATGGTAATGATCACATCAGAACGATCACATCAGAACTCCGTAGTTAAGCGTGCTTCTGCGAAAGTAGTACCAAGATGGGTGACCTCCTGGAAAGTTTGGTTCAGGAGAGCCAAAAGCGGATAATATTATGTGTCATTGGAGTGGGATGTTACAAATGGTATCAGAGCCATTGCCCAGCCTGAGATGTGAGGGAGCGTGCACAAGCCCATGAAGATTGCTAGGATGGATGCCAAGAATGGGCTAATCCCATGAGGCCGCCAGCTAACGGGCGCTCGCTAGGACGAATGCCAAAAGTGGACTAATCCCATGAGGCCGTCAACGGGGACGCTGGGTCCTAAGAGGGGGTGATTGTGACGTCCCACATTGCCTAGGTATGAAGATGGAGATGTGTTTATATGTATACTTCCACCCTCAATGACAAACAACGCGTTCTCCTAGCCTAGTGGTGGCTAGGGAGGAACAAAGCCTTAAGGGATGCCAGAAGGTCGTAAGGTCGAATCCTGGTAGACGCCAAAGAGGACAATATTGTTGTGGAATGGGCTCTGCTACGCTGTGGCTGTATATCTCTGATCCCAAACAACGTGTTTTAAAGCCGTAATGGTAATGATCCCGGGGTGGGATGTTAAGAGACTCGGTGACCTTTTGAAAAGTTTGGTTTAAGGGAGTCAAAAGCGGACAATATTGTATGTTATTGGGGTGATGTTCACTTTCTCCGCCGCACGGCGCCATTGAGGAGTCGTCTCACTCTCTCTCTCCGCAATCTCGACTTTCTCCCACTCGCGACACCGATTAGTGAGTCCTCTCTCTCTCTCGCCGCACCATCTGATTTCTTCGACTCTCCCCTTCTCTCTACTGCACCGCCACTCGTAAAAAAATACATATATACATTTTCAGCTAAACGGGTCAAACGGGTCGTGTTGACCGTTAGACCCGTTTAGGCACGACCCGCCAGACCTGTTTAGATCAAATGGGTTTTACGGGTTGTGTCGGATGACCTGTGACTTGTTAGACCTAACAGGTTCACGGTCGTGTCGTGTTTGGGCCCCGACCCATTTATGTAAACAGGTCGTATTTGGGTTTGGGCTAAACAAGTCGCTTGTCTTCACAAATCATAAATGGGTCGACCCATGAAGCCGTTTTGTCGGCCCTACTCATACTATATCTTTCTTTCCTTTTTTTTTTTAAAAGCAAGTAAGCATTTTAAGTTTTTACTATATATATATAGTAGATTAAAAAAAAGTAAAAATAAATAATTAAAATACTAAGCCGTACTTAAAAAAACTGGTAATTAATTTTTTTTTTTTTTAAATGTATTTTTTTAGTTAAATTTTGATTAAAAAGAAAGAGATAAAATTACCAAAGAATACAGTCAAAGATCACGTGATTGCTCTAACTGATTTCGGAGTCAAATCCTCGACTTAGTTATCATCAATCACGTTGTTCATTTGGATAATCTCTAATGTTTAAGGCTAAAAAAAAAAAAAAAAATCTTATCCACTGTAGACGTTTACAGAATTACAGTTAGGATTCACCCCGTTTCGAAAAAGTCGCAACTGGCAACACCCACTGTACCCGGTCGTGACCTACCATTGACCCACTGTACCCGTCAGCACGTAGGGCAAAGTGGACCCCACCTCCTATTCCTATGCCAATCAAGGGCATTTTCGTAAACCCCACCGAGAAAGAAAAACCCCATGTAGTGGGTCTCCATTTCGTTCGCCGACTCGGGGTGGCGACTGGACCCCACACGTAACGACAAAGCCGCGCGGGAAGAGGAATTTTTTTTTTTAATTTTTTTTTCCCCTCAATTTGACCGTTGATCACGGAAGCGCAGAAACAAAAAACCCCAATCGCAGCCGTTGGATCCACCAAGAGAACGGGGGGGAGTGACCGGGCACAACCGTCGGTGACCAATTCGTTCATGGTACGACTCGTAACCCAGGGTTAAGACTTAAGAGAGAACCGTACCCGCCACACCCGTTGTGTAGTTAAAAAAAAAAACATAGAGTTAAATTTTGGGGGTTGAAGGGGCTTTATTTATATAAATAAAAAAACAGACATGCTCTGCAACTGTTGCGCTCTTGGCATCTTGCCTCCTCCTCTTCTACTCTTTGGCTTTTTTCGTTTTTGTTTTTGGTGCCGTTTGGTTGGTTGGTTGGTTGATCTTTTTCATGCATATGTGCAGAGGTCTCTTAGCTTCGGCGTGCCCTGCTGAAAGAAACATATCAGAGAATAGAGAAAGATAGTGGGTGGGGAGGGCTTGTGTTGTGCCAAAGGCCAAAGTGCTGCTGCTGCTTCTTTCTCTGCTTTTGTTGCGGAGAAGGGGAAATGATTGGGTAAAAGCGAGTGTTTGGTGGGAGGAAAGGAAACGCAGAGCAAAAGCGTCTATTGAAGGCGATGACCTGGACAAGTGTTGGGTCGAGTAATTCTTGTCATTATGGAATGTTCTAATTGGGGGGGATAATCATACATTTAAAGCTCTGATTTCATTTGAGACAAAAATTCCTGAAATTGAATTATTTTTATTTTTGTTTTTGTTTTTCACTACAAACTCATAGGGGCGTGAATTTCAAGGCCCAAATTCTTGTTGCCGGATTGAGCTGCGATAAACCCTCTTTGCGGCTCGGCCATGTGTGAGAAAGCTTGAAGTCTTGTAGCTTTTTATGTATGATTGGTTCGAAGTTCTCTCTTAACAGGGTCCAGGTGGGCATGCAAAGGAATCTTAATATCTTAATACAGAAACGGAAGATTGAATAGGGGTTCATTTAAGAGCAAAATCCAAAGCCCTTCTTCTCTATCTGGTATCTACCATTAACTTTTACAGAAATGGGTTCCAATCCTTCGGAAATGCAGGAACCCAGCATCGACACCGACAAGCTCAGCTACGAAATCTTCTCCATTCTGGAGAGCAAGTTCCTGTTTGGCTACGACGATCAGAAGCTCTGGATCCCCAAGCCCATCGCTCCCGCGCCCACCGAAGCTCTCCCTCAAGTTCAGTCCCAACCGGCCGCCCCCGATAATAGCGTCTCGGCGATCAAGAACCAGAGAGGCAAAATCTGCATTCTCAGCATCGATGGCGCGGGCATGCGAGGCATTCTCTCTGGCAAAGCTCTGGCATATTTGGAGCACGCGCTCAAATTGAAATCCGGCAACCCGGACGCCAGAATCGCAGATTACTTCGACGTCTCTGCCGGCTCCGGCGTCGGAGGCATTTTCACAGCGATGCTCTTCGCCACGAAGGACCAGAGCCGTCCGATATTCAAGGCCGATGACACGTGGAGGTTTCTCGCCGAACAGGGGAAGAGATTTTACCGCTCCACCTCTGGTTCTGGCTCTAGCGGCGGTGGTGGCTTCTTCCGGCGGCTGATCAGAGGCGGCTCCGCTAGCCCGACGGGCGCTTCCACTGCCGGTCTAGAGAAAGCGATGAAAGAGGCTTTCACCGAGAACAACCGTACCTTGACGCTCAAGGACACGTTGAAACCGGTTTTGATCCCTTGCTACGACCTGTCCAGTACGGCGCCGTTTCTGTTCTCCCGAGCCGATGCGCTGGAGACCGACAGCTTCGACTTCCGCCTCTGGGAGGTCTGCCGCGCCACGTCGGCGGAGCCGAGCCTGTTCGAACCTGTCCAAATGCGGTCCATCGACGGCCAAAGCCGGTGCGTCGCGGTGGACGGCGGTTTAGCCATGAGCAACCCGACAGCCGCGGCGATCACGCACGTGCTGCATAACAAGCAAGAGTTCCCATTCGTGCGAGGAGTGGAGACCTGTTGGTGCTCTCTATAGGGACGGGTCAGTTGCTGGAGGTGAACTATGAGTGTGATCAGATCAAGAATTGGAGGGCCAAGGAGTGGGCTCGACCCATGGCTCGGATCTCCGGGGACGGCTCGGCCGACTTGGTGGACCAGTCTGTGGCCATGGCCTTTGGTCAGTGTAGAAGCAGTAATTACGTGCGCATACAGGTACGCCTCCTACACTAACGTGCGCATACTGCATATAGTAACGAAATTACATTGCATTACATAAATGTTACGAGCTTATGTACAAGTTCTTGAATTTCGCTTTGGGATATTTTTTTTGCCGTTTTTGGCGAAAGAGACAATGTTGGCCAGGCTGGTAGGGGTCAAGAACTTTGTCTTTGCTGGTGATACGCATAGACGCATGGCTATACATGCATGTATAGCTACATATTTATGTGGGTGGCTAACGTGCGGTGGAGTTTGGGTTCATGCAATTAATGTTGGTCTCTTTTGTAACGTCTTGCTGGGGGCCTGGGACACTGGGGTCGCTCCAACCCATGCGGTTCACTGGTTCAGTGTCCAGTGTCCAATGGGAGCAATGGGGACCGTGTCTCCGTGTTCGCTGTAGGTTTGTTTTGAGGGGGTTGCCGTTTTGGGTTGCACGTGATGGTTGGGAATTGGGATGAGCACCGTTTTCTTTGCCAACAAATTGAACCTTTGTTGGCTCTAGTGCCTTTTTTTTTGGCTTCCGGTTAGGGAATACCCCCCATGTTTTCAATCGGTGCAGGTTAGCGAAGTCTTCTGCTCCAAGTGTCAGTTACTTTAAAGCATTAGAACTAAAGTTGCTGGATTGTACAAGAAATTCGGTTTGTTTGGCTTTTGATTAAGCCTTGTTTTCTGTAAATTCTTCTTTAAAATTTTTAATTATATAAAAAACTTCCATGTGTTCTTAAAAAGCAGAACCGAAGAATGGTGATTAAAGCTAACGAGTTTCCAGCTTTATTCTTGAATATCAAATTCAAAAATTTCCCCATCTGAATTTTAAGTTGTAGTTTAATTGTTTCACCTATTACAAATCCAAATGCACCGCAGGTTTAGAACCATGAATTTAATTCTATTTTCATTGTTGGACAGTTTTGTTAATTATTACTTCCACTATCAAAAGTAGTATTTTTTGTCCCAAATTTTAACTTGCTGGAAAATAGTATGTGTGGATATTTTGCCTTGTATTTTACCTGCAAGTGGATAGGAATTGCTGCAGGGCAAGTTGGGGATTTGCGAGTGGTCATAATTTACATTCAGATTATCATGTTCATAGCCTCCCCCAAAAGGAGCCATCGAAACAAATTGCCACACTTTGTCTTGGCCATTATTATAAGAGACAGCTATGGTATCCTGTTTGTGAGGTCAATGTGCCAGGATTTAATTTCGTATTTTGTCATCTTTATACTATATATATATCAATGCCAAAAGCCTAGACTCTATAGGAAGAAGATGGGGTTTTCTTCTAATTGGATATACTGGATTAGCCAGTAGACTTATATGTTAATCCTGTTTTTGAATCAAAATGAAGCAATTTTGAGATAGTCATTCTCTATAGTCATTCTCTGCTCTCTGGCCTATGTAATAAAATTGTATGTACAGTGTCACTTTAAGGGAAAGTTGAAGCTCAATTAGGGCTCTCACCAAATGGGGTTGTCAATGACCATCATGTAGTCCGCACATTAACTATGCACCCTGCCAGGCCAAGCAGTGGAGTATGGATTTGGTGGTGTGTTATTATTAAGCATTCAAATTGATTGTATTCGTGTTTTTCATTTTATGATGTTGCATCTCTTTCTTTGGGGGTGGGGACACAATTTTGTTGGTTCTTGAACCTAATTGATTAACCAGGTGTCTGGGTTTAATAAGCTCTGATCTTGATCCAACTGAATCATCTATTGAGAATTTTGGGTATGATATATGTAGTAGTTGGATGGTATACATATATATACATATTTAGTTGAAGCACACCCTTCCACATTGGTATGGCAGGCAAATGGGTCAAGCTTGGGGCGGTGTGGACCCAATTTGGATGCAGACGCAAGTCCCAGCAATGTAAAGATGCTCAATGGACTAGCAGATGAGATGCTAAAACAGAAGAATGTTGAATCGGTGCTGTTTGGAGGCAAGATGATTGGAGAGCAACACAATTTCGAAGAAGCTTGACTGGTTTGCTGGAGAACTAGTGTTGGAGCACCAGAGGAGGAGTTGCAGAATAGCTCCCACTGTAGCTTTCAAGCAAGCTGCACCAAAACCCACCTAGACTACTGCCAACAATATCACAACCAACCCAAAGAAAAATGTAAGAATTCTCTTCTCTTTCTGCTAAGTATTGGATTTGTTTTAATTGTTCATATCAAAGCATCTTAGTGGGGACCATAATAGAAATAATAAATAAATAAATATATAATTGAAAGGATTCATGTGCCCAATTTACCCTTTCAACTTTTTAGATGTCCCCATCTTCTAAAAGTAAGTAAGTTCACCTGACGGCAAATGCATACATTTCCATATTGTCCATACTGTACGAATTTAAAACTTCATAATTTTCTTTTCAATAATAATGTTGTTGAAGGTGTAGGTTTTGTAATAATATATCATTTTAATAGCGAGCAGATTTTGATATTGTCAGTTTCTGTATTCTGATGCGCTTGTCCTATCATTTTCATCTTGACCAACTGTTGTCAGCCTACCGACACCATTCTTGAAATAGATTATTAATATTATAGTCAATTAGGAATTAAATTTCTTAAAGGGTGTTTTGGTAACTTGGTGGGTACCCGAATCATTGTGGGTGTTTAAAGTAATGAGCTATATCTCCGTAGTCCGGAAAAGAGTTTTTGCTTGTGATTATGTTTTGTTTGACTGTTGGGGACACCATTTACGTTCTTTGCTCGTCAAAGTTTGGCCTACAAAATCACAATTGCCTGTTCAAATAAGGGAATTTACTTGTATTGAGCTCACAATCACATATGCCTGTTCCAAGCATCAAACTTTAAAGATCGAAACATAACAACACATTGTTGCCTTTTTCTTATCGGTTGTAATTTTCATGTCTTCCTCTTATCCTTAAGCAATTCATATTGATTTTTTTTCTGTTCTGCCCTTTGATTTTTAATAATTAATCTGTTTTCTTAAATGCAGGTGCAAAAGACATTTGAAAAAAAAGAAAAAAAAAAAAAAACGAAGCAAGAAAGAAGAGAAGTAATATAATAGCAGCTTTTACTTTTTGGAAGTGAACAAGAGGAGGACAGGGAATTCAATGAAAAGGACAAGTAGTGTTAAAAGGGTGGAAGATCTTAATGGGATACTTTGCCTGCTTGAGGACAGACATTGTGGTGTCCACACTCCACCTTTCTACAATGGCAAGCAAACTTAGTTAAGCTTTTGAAGGTCAAACAAGTATCAGGTGTGAACCTTTTGATTCCAATATTATGTTTGGGTGGGAAAAAATTGTTTCCATATTTCCTCCCAAACCTACTTTTTACTTTTTTACTCTTTTTTTTTTTTTGGCCTTTTTTACGTAGAGTTCTGCTTATTGTTCTCCTTTCTCTGTTTTTTCATCCTAACCTCGAGAAACTTGAGTGTGGAGGGTGGGCTACCTTTGTGATGAAAAACCCAGAAACATGGCCAAAGTTCTTTGTCCGACTTTGGTATTTTATTTTTTATTTTTTTCTTTTCTTCAATATAGATTGTAGTGGTGGAGAAAGAGATTCGAGACTGGGTATCTTTTTTAGCAGCCGACCATTTCTCCTGAGATTGGAACTAGTGGACGGCGACTAGTTGTTGGACCCTTTCTAAACATTTACATTTCTTTTTCTTTTTTTTCTTTTTGTATTTTCAACCTCTATTTTATTATAGGTTTTGTGGGTCTACTTGAATATTCTATCTCTTGAAATGCTCATTATTAATTACAGGATTGAGATTGTTATCAGCAACTTGTAAATTTCTGTATGTTCATGTTCAGAAGTAGTGACGGTAGTTGATGTTGGCTCAATTCTTTAATCTTTATCGTGCATTCTTATGGTTTGCTTTTCGTTGTCCCCTTTTGACTATTTGCAAAGAAAGAGTAATGGGCGCTGGACAAAATTGGACTTAGATTTGAGACTTGAGAGGATGGGGGTGTTGACAACTTGACACCACCCCTCCTGGATCATGCGCGTGCTTGCCTAGCTTTTTTCTTTTCTTCTCAAGCCTAAAAATTTTTTTTTTAAAAAAAAAGTTATATTAATCTTTCTTTTACATTTGATAATGGGGAAAAGGTTTCTTCGAATGAAATGCTCATAAAATAGATCATGCGGCCACAGCCTTTAAAATGACTTTAAACAACGATTACTTCGTGCTTTCGGCCGATTTTAATTTGGGTTCAATTTTGGTTGGAATTGGATTTGTAAGAATTGAAACTCCTATCCCTTATGGCTTATGTCTTGTTATAGAATAAGTGTCTTATTAATCCCAATTCCAAAAGCTAAAGGAAAAGCAATTTAAGTGCAAGTATCATAAAGCAAAATTTAATAGTGATCTATTATGAATCTAATGATAATTTTAAAAACATTAACTTCGAGAATAAAAGAATGAAATTACAAACATGTAAATGTTTTACATATTCAAACCTTCAACGAAGGGGAGCTTTGGCAAGCTTTAGAACATTAAGGCTTTTACAAAAGTGGGTTCAGACTTCAGACTCTTTTTATAATAAAAAGTCAGAATTATTTTTAGATTTTTTTACTTGACAAATTAGCTTTTGGTTTGACACAATTTTTTAGATATAAGAATACTTTTTAAGTTTCTTTAACACAATCTCAAATAAATTCTTAACCTTGATGTATATGGTTGAGTGAAACCTCTTGATGCAAATTTTAACATTTAGATGGTAAATATGTCTATTTTGCCCTCATTAGAGAAAGAGTGATTAAGAAAACGACCACTCCCTTTTTGTTAATGTCTTTAAATATTTAATTTTGAGGGAAAAAAGAAATGGCAAGAAGGGACGAATACACTATGTGTTATACAAAATGGAAATTTTATTTTATTTTATTTATTTATTTTTTAGATTACAAAATGGAAAATTAAATACAAAGAAAAATGCTCATAAGGTGTGTTTCAATGTCACTTTCCTTAAGAAAATATTTGACCCCACAAGAATTGGTATGCAACAGAGATACAACAAATTTTTCTTCAAGTTACAATGGAGCCAAGAAACTTCTGTGTTATAACTGCGTTTTGCACAAACGAAGTTAAAACTGAAAATACCCTTAGATTTTCTATTCCAATCAGACAACAAAAGAAAGGATAATTCTACAATTTTTTTAAAATACAAATAATGGTATTAAGGAGAATTGAATTATCTATAGATAATTTCAAATTTCAAAAAATCAACTGTTGTTTTAAATTTCAAAATAAAACTATTGTTTTGAATTTCTAAATTAAACTACTATTAAACTACCGCAAGCCGCTAGATTAAATCTGATCATGAGATTAAATAATTATCTCAATCGTTAGATCTACAGTCTAGTAGATCCAACCACTAGATCCACTTAAGAAGTATTCTACGGTTTAGATCAAATCACTAGATCGACCGATCTTAACCATCCAAAAAATGAATGGTCATGATCAGATCACTCCAAGCTCTGATGCTTTGTGCTAAGTGCGCCATCAAGGCACCACTAGCGCCCTACAGCCCATGCCACGCACGCTCGTGTGCGTCCGATGCTTTGCACAATACTATACATGCATTAGGGTGTATCCTAATAGAGCTTATTTAATAGCTTAATTTTGTTGGAACTTATAAATGCCAACAAAACCTTTACTCTTTCCTATGTGGGACAACTTGTAACACTCCACCCTAATGACACACAATATTGTCTGCTTTTGGCTCCCCCAAACTAGACTTCCCAAGAGGTCACCCATCCTAGTACTACTATCGTAAAAGCACGCTTAACTGCGGGATTCTGATAGGATCATGACTATCACGGCTTTAAAACGCGTTGTTGCCATTAAAGGTATAAATATACATATAAACACATCCCCATAGTACTACTCTCGCAAAAGCACACTTAACTGTGGGGTTCTGATAAAATCATGACCATCATGACTTTAAAACGCGTTGTTGCCATTAAGGGTGTAAGTATACGTATAAGCACATCCTCATACTCAGGCGATGTGGGACGTCACAATCACCCCCTCTTAGGACCCAGTGTCCTCGCTAGTAACCCTTATGAGATTAGCCCATTCTTGGCGTCCCAGGGAGCACCTACTAGCAGCAACCTTCATGGGCTTGTGCACGTTCCCCCATCTCAGGCTAGACAATGGCTCTGATACCATCTGTAACACACCACTCTAATGACACACAATATTGTTTGCTTTTGGCTCTCCCAAACCAGACTTCCTAGGAGATCACTCATCCTGGTACTACTCTCGCAGAAGTACGCTTAACTGTGGGGTTCTGATAGGATCATGACCATCACAACTTTAAAACGCGCTGTTGCCATTAAGGGTATAAGTATACATATAAGCACATCCCCATACCCAGGCGATGTGGGACGTCACAAAGCTTTCATTCAATACTCTTTAAAACCTTTCATTTCAAAAACAATTCTCATGACACAAAATAATATTTATATATTTATTTATTTATTTTGAAAATATTTCAACAATCCCCCACCATTTTCAAAATCAAAACAACTCGAGTAGAATAGGAAAATTCATGCATAAATGAAGGTGTCTTGAGGACTTGAACCTTCGCTTAGTGATAGTATGTCAAAGCTAATCAGAATAACATGGTATATAAACTTTGAACCAACTATCTTATTTAAGTAACCAGACATATCTCACCCATGCTTTTTCTTCTCTTTTGGTATTTTCTTTTAAAGCCAACACGTGGATTGACCTTGTGTCTATATCCCAGTTTCATGGGCGCTCTAAAGACAAATCCTAGTCTCATAGAAGGCGGCACCACCTTCGACACTCATATAGGTAGACGCGTCAAAAGTGTCCTGTAATAAAAACACTTCAACAAAACTATGTTATAAGTTTATTAAGTACATAACGCACAACCTTTACTATAACATTATAAGTTTCAAGCACTCTTACCTTGAGATGTTTTATTAGTATAAAAACTAATATAAAATATGGTACTCACAATCACTACATATAGTGTACTTTAGCTCATTGAATTCAAGATCTTGAAAATTTCAAGTGTTGAGTTGAGTTTCCACGATTGGTGATCTAATGGCTTTAAACCCATCCCCTTCGATGTTTTCCACACCAAATCCCTTGCAAGTCCTTTAGTCAATGGATCTGCCAAGTTTTGAACAGATCTCACAAAATCAATGGTAATACAAAATCAATGGCAATTACTCCATCAGTGAGTAATTGTCTTACATAACTGTGCCTTAAACCAATATGCCTTGATTTGCTATTATAGATGACTACAAGCTTGTGACAAAGGAGCCTGACTATCACAATGTAATGATATAGGAGACATAGATTTAGGCCATATAGGAATTTCCATTAATAAATTCCTTAACAATTTTGCTTCTTTGCTGCAAGAAGCTAATGCTACAAACTATGCCGCCATGGTAGAGTTTGTAATAAGGGTTTGTTTCTTAGAACTCCAAGAGATAGCTTATCCATCAAGCGTGAAAATCCAACCATGGTTGATTTGTGATCATCATTATCTGTGATCCAACTAGCATTTGTATATCCTTCCAATACTGTAGGATATCCATTGTATAATATACCATAATCCATTGTCCTTCTTAAATATCTAAGAATCTTGTGTACAACATTCCAATGAATATGACTAGGGTTACTAGTATATCTACTCATTTTATCCAATGTATATACAATGTCAGGTCTAGTGCACATCATTGCATACATCAAACAACCAATAACTCTAGCATATCCCAATTGATTTACAACTCTACCAGTATTAGGATAAAATTTCATGCTTGCATCAATAGGTGTGCATAGAGGTTTGTAATCAAATTGATTAAACCTTTTAAATACTTTTTCAATGTAATGAGACTGATTAAGAACTAATCCATTCTCATTTCTAACAATTCTAATCTCAAGAATTACATCAGCAATACCTAAGTCTTTCATGTCAAAGCTAGAAGACAAGAAATTCTTAGTATTTTCAATGCTTTCAAAATCAGTTCCAAAAGTCAACATGTCATCAGCATATAAACATATAATAACTTCTTGATTCTTATAAAACTTGCTATATACGCACTTGTTAAAATTATGGATTTTAAATCCATTTGCAACCACAGCTTTATCAAATTTTCATGCCACTGTTTGGGAGCTTGTTTAAGACCATAGAGGATTTAATTAATTTACAAACTTTTCGTTCACCTTGAGTTGATACATATAAATCTCTTCTTCAAGCTCACCATTTAAAAATACAGTTTTAACATCCATTTGATGAATTTCAAAATTATAAATGGATGTTAATGCAATCAAAGTTCTAATGGTAGCAATCCTAGCAACAGAGCATAAGTATCAAAATAATCAAACCTTCTTTTAACCTTACTTTGAATTTTTCTACAGTTCCATCTACCTTCAATTTTCTTTTAAAATTCATTTACAACCAATAGGTATGGAACTAGGGGATAGATCTACTAGTATCCAAGTGTGCCATCAAGGCGCCACTAGCGCCCTACAGCCCACATCACGCGTGCGTATGCATGTGCGTCGGTGCAAATATATATGCATTAGAGTATACCCTAACATAGTTTATTTAATAGCTTAATTTTGTTGGAATTTATAAATGCCAACAAAATATTCATTCTTTCTAATGTGAGACAATTTTCATTCTATACTCTTTAAAACATTTCATTTAAAGAACAATTCCCATGACACAAAATAATATTTATATATATATTTATTTTGAAAATATTTCAACATTATGAATCACTCAGAGACGGATCTAAGGGGGACTGGGAGGGGCCCTGGTCCCCCCAAAAATTACAAGAAAAAAAAAATTGAAGGCAAAAAAAAAATTTTAATTATTTTTTTGCCAATTGGTCCCTCTCCAAAATATTTTGACCCTTGACCCCTCTTCAAATTAAAAGCTACATCCATCCCTGTGATCACTCCAGCTAAAGTAGACACTTTGATCGTCATTTCTGCCTCTTCGAATAGATAATAATTGATTGGCCTGCAACATGATTTAACCGACCAGTTCCACATCGTGAATCGCTGTTGTGAAAGAGTCTTTTTAGTAATCAGAAAACTGAAACATGGGCAAATGAATGAATGAAAGTGTTTTCCTATGAATAATTCCAACCACGAAAACGCACAGGAATTGTGTCCAATAAAACATCCAATCCGGCATGATTATCGAGACGCACAGCAAAAATAAAAGGCACAAAAGCTGGATTAGACAAAAATTACTCCGTTGAAACGGGCTTTTTCCCTCTTATTCAATCATGACCCTACCAAAAGTTTCACATGCCCTCAACCAAACATTTTCTAATTACACCCATATTATTGACTTTCTTCTCTCTACCACTGCCCCGTCTGGACCCGACCCGACCGCGGGGTTGGTCGGTAGTGCATTTTCCTTCACTAATCATATTGTCAAAAACCTATTTGTTTCTCTTTCCGTCCTTTCTCACGAAAAGCTTTTCTTTATCTTAAATTCTCAATCCTTTCCCAAAACCTTTTCAAGACAGATTAAAGTGTCACACACATGTTGATTATGTCTGTTTCATGCCTAAATCAATCAATAAATACCACGCTCTAATGGCTAGGGCCTAAAGGCTTTTTTTGGGTACGGTACATATGATTATCAAGTATATTTTGAATGGAGCCTTCCTTTTCTAAAAAAATATTATTACTTATATTCAATTTCTTTCTAGGACTATCACTATTTTTGTTCACCACTCTTTAATAATATAGTTTACATAATTTAATAGTACAAAGTGTAGTTATAATAGTCTTTATCTTTAACAATTTGAGCCCGCATGTTAATTATAATATGGTTTAAATAAAGAATTTCTTTTGAAATAATAGGTGATTTGACAATTAAGGATGTTAAAAGATGTCATGAGCAAAATGCTATCATTTGTTTATGTTGGTAGTTGCATCGAAAATACTGATAACCCATAGAAAAATAGTGGGAAAAAACAAGGATGACAAAAGAAATAAGACAACTACTTCTAAAGGGTTTTTTTTTTTCCTAATGCTATCTCAATTTTATTGGTTTTTTTTTTTTAATTTTTTGTTTGTTCAATAAAGCAATATGAACCATATGTTGTAGGTGATAATTATGTGGTGTTAAGTCCTTATTAATGACAACGAAGGGTGTTTGTCCTCTTTTCTCTTTATTTTACGCACTAAATTGTTTGGTTGCCTATCCTAGAACCTAGATGATGGCTCTCTCTCTCTCTCTCTCTCTGTCCAAAATAATGTTAAATACATAATGCTTTCTGTCTTTGTAATTTAGCTCCCCTCCCTTTCCCTCTTGAATAATGTAATCTTGCTTTAAGTCTACAATGGATGAACTTTATGCATAAGGAATCTGCTTTGCCTTCTTATCATTCCAAAAGCCCTATCCTTTTTAAGCTCACACACGTCCTTATCTTTATGGATTAAGATGTCTCAGAGGGGTCTAATCAACATTACTTACCAGAACATTATTTTTTATATTTTGTGGTCATCATCATCAACGTGATGATCATGACTCTTGCTACCTCTAATTATTATTATTATTATTATATGTTTAATAATTAGTTGGGAAATTAGATATCACTTTAGGATATTCATACCTCATATCAACTGATGTTATACATAATCATCTGGTGGTTACATGTTTAATGCGGATGCTAATTACATGAAAATGACAACAAGAAACGATAATAAGGTGAGCTTAATTAATTAATTTCTCTAGAAGCTAGACTTATGTGCCGTGTTTGAAATCGCTTGTCTTCTCTTGCTACAAGGGAAGTTTGTAGGTGCAGCATCAGGAATTAAAGAATTAAATACGTGTTAGAAAATCTATCATATTTTTCAGAATTGGTAAGACACAAAAAATTAAGAACGCAAAAAACAAGCAATCACAAAACTCATAGATTCACTAAGGGTCCACAGAATTTCAACGAGATTTTACAATTTTCGAAAAAACAATATAGGAGGCGTGAATAGTGGATATCAAGGAATATATAAGGTCGCGCTCAAAACCCTACCATAAAAGCGACTAAGAATAAGACCCCAAACTAGGTCAAAACACCAAAAACGGGTAAAAAAAAATCCCATTTAAACCGTAGGCTCCCAAAGTTGAACAGGATTACATACAAGCCCAGGCTTCACATAGTCTAACCTCGGCTTGCGTCCAGTGCACACAAATACAGATCGAACACAAACCCTTTTGATTAAGGAGTTTTTATTACAAATATAGAATCTTAGAAATCAGGCGTAATTATAAAGTAACACCCACGAGGAGCAAGCTGATGTTGTATTCTAATAATTAGGCTATTGATTAAGACTTTGAAGTCGAATCAAATATTTTGTATAAAATAGCATTACTATGACGAAGTTTAATTAATTTAAAATATATCTTAGGATATATATAGGATGGTACAACTACTTGAAAAACATAATCTCAAACATTGTGGTTTCACACGTCCTTATGTTTATTAAAACATGATTAATTAAAAAACATAACGCACCAAATCAATAATAATTTGATTGAATAATTTGAATGGTATGTACGTACGCAATCAGGGATGCTGCAGGTAGATATGCATATATAATTTACTCGGAGATATTGCCAATTATAGAAACCGCAGGACTAGAAAATAAAATAAAAATTTGCTTTATACTCCCTTGAGTGTTGATTCTCTTTGAAAATAAAGTTTTGGGTTTTGAAAAAGATATGAAAATTGGTTTGATAACATTTTGGAAGAATGTTTGTAAATATTGTAAATTGAAAATATTAATTTGTTGTCACCGTGGTGTAATCTAGTGGCCTGGGTGGTTTGTTTTGAAAGGTGCGTTAGGAATATGGGAGTTACATCTGAAAAATCATTTGGTTAACTAGTTTTGAGAAGAGTTTTCAACGTTTTAAAAAAAAAAAAAAAAGAAGAAGAAGAAGAAGAAGAAGAAGATATAGCACCACCTCCAAAGCTAGGGATAACCGCACAACCCATCACTCTATTGCTGGGTGGCCGGACAAGCCATCATCCGCTACTAAAGTGTGGTTACTCTTTCTTGCTAGATGGAGGAGGTGGCTCCACCTTCCTCCACTCTATAGAGAGCAGTGGTTAGGGTAGTTGCAAAGGTGAAGCTACCACCCCTCCATAATTTTCTCAATTATTTTATTTTATTTTATTTTTGAGGGTATGTATACTTTACATGATAATATGACTTTTGATACAAATGACACGATTTAATGGTTTTAATTAGAGACCATGTCAGTTGGCAGTTCAACTAAAAAAAAAAAACTTGACAGAATGACATGTTTGTCATGTTCTTAAAATTTAATCCTTAATTAATTCTCAAAATTAGAAATCCAAGCCCTTATTTGTCACGTAATCAAATTAAAGTACTCAAGAAAGTATATATGGGGGCCGGGAAATTCTCAGGAACCAAGAAGAAGGTAGGTGGTATGGGTTTTCAATCACGTAATTTCTTCACAATGTCAACACAGAAAAAAACAAGAAGATTTCGCAAGCCATGAAACGGTAGGTCGTATGCATTTTCAATCGAAAAAGTCATTAATATTGTGATAAGAAAAACAACAATAATTGTGATAAGAGCAGGAAAAGACAACAGACCTACGTCCATGTTGATGTTGGTCTTATTTTTTTTTTTTAGCATTTCTTCGTTATCTTGCTGATGGGTGCTAGATGAAGACTGGAAATGGGACTAGTTCGTTGAATATTGTAATCAAACAAATTACATGTACTTGTAAAGAAGATGGGGACTTAACCTTATAATTGCCTCTTGTAATCTAATGATCTCTCTCTCTCTCTCTCCCTTCAATGAAGAGAGGTCTTGAATTCAATTTACAGAAAGGAGAGAGATTTGAGTGGGGGGATTAGGTAAAACTATTTCTAATTGTTCTGTACATTTATTTTATTGGATTGATGTGGTAGTGTCCATAAACTCTTTTTTTTTTTTTTAACAATGATTGGTTTATGATAGAATTGAGATAAGAGTGTAGTATACAACATAACTCCAAATGGGCACTGTCATGTCTACAGAGTGAGATGGTAGTGAGATAAGAGTATAGTTTTTAACATTACTTTTAATGAAATCAATTTGTCAACTTATATTTTTGATTGAGTAATGGTATATATCACATCACTATCTTACTGTTGAATTACCACTTATCTCAAAAGCTTAACTAATAGGAAAAGGTAAATTTAATCATTTAATCATTACTTTAACATTTTCCCTTCATATGAGGCTTCAATCTCAAAACATTTAACTATGATACCATGTTAAATAATCAACTATCCCAAATGTTTAAATTTAATCACTTAATCATTAATTTAACACTTACTATACTGACGTGGCTTTGACAATCCTCTCCTACATCAGCCATTGTTAAAAAAAATTAAAACAAAAATTTAATAGTGAATTGTTAATATCACATCAACATAAAAAGATAATAGTAAAATAGCTAGTAGCATGATATAAGCTAAGGTTTTATGGTCGAGTAATTTTAAATACTCAACTCTCATTTTAGTCCCATGTTGATATAACAGTGTTCTTTATTCCTTAAATTTTTTTTTTATTTTTTAATCAAAAGGCTGATGGGCAAATATCATTTTAGCATAAGGAAATGAAAGTTGAATTCTCGTGTGAGTTTGAAATGTGTGAGCTTGGTGGTGGGTGTGATGGACACGAGGGGTCGACTCAAGTCTCAAAATGGTAATGAAGTATTTGCTGGTATCTTTTGGGCTAGGCCTTTGTGGAACAAGCTAGCCCTAGATCTAACATTTCAAACCAAGGATTTGACCCAATCCTCTTGGACCAAGTTCTTAAAACTTCTATGGTTTTGGGCCACATCAGCAGGCTTCCCCCAACAGAGTTAAATTTGAGTCAACTCCAAACTCGGCCTATTGACATTAAGTAAAGAGTAAATGGACCTTTTTTTTTAATGGTTAGACATATATTCAAATATTCGCAATGGAGAATTTCTACATATGCCTAATTAGTAATTAGTATTAGTCACCTTGATTCCCATTAATACCTAATGAGGTGGGGCTATGGTTCAGTCGAACTTGAGGGATCACCTGCGATTCCCACCATTTAGGCCCTCCTATAATTTCCAACAGGTAGGTGCTACTATGATCACGCTTAGGTAAAATAGTCACAATTGTTTTCCTAGCTTACCTTTTACTAAAAAAATGGACTTTATTGTCTTGATTATGTGACTCTCATTAACTTGAAAATAGGATCCTTTCCATTACTTGAAATGTAGTGAAACCATTTTATAGTTTAGATTTTATTTTGTGCATTTTATGATGTATATTATGTCACAATATTTAAAAATTTCAAATGACATAATAGTATATTTATTGTATAGTATACAAAATATAATTTGGACCATAAAATATGTGATCTCCCCTTCACTTAAAATGAAAGAGACCTTGATCATAAACTTGATGGAACTCCAAAAAAATCACAAGTCTCAATTAACTCACAGATTCATGATTAAGGTGTTTTCTTTTTTCTTTTTTAAGGGCCATATAATTCATTAGAGAGTCTCTTCTATAAACCTCATTTTACAGCTTTCAATAGAAATTTGACATATCATGTAAAAACACTAAATACGATAGTAATGAAAACACCATCTTTAATTCAAATCAATTTTATGGACTTTTCTGTTCATTCTAACCCAATGCCTACCACTCACCTTTGAGCCCCTAATACTGGAGTCTCCAAAACCAACCAAGACAGTAGCTCCAGTAGTTTTGTCAATTGGTATTTTTGTCAAGAGAAGAAAAACTATTTAGTGTGAAAGGTTGTATTATTATTATTTTTTTTGGTGTTCCAAGCCTATGTGTTTGCTTTCTATTCAAGGCTGTAAAAACACCAAATTTACACCACAACCTAATTGTAATTATTCTCAATTCATTATATATTCGTTTTTAACATTAGGCACTCTCTTTCTCTCAATTAGATATCGGGAGAAAGCAAGAAAATGTATCACCATTCCTCATGATACCTGGATATCAATGACAAGAGAACATTAATACGTATTTATTGGTAAAGCTATTTAAATCTAATAAAAATATGACAAAAAAAGGGGGAATAAAAGAAGAAAAAAGATATATATATATATATATATATAGGCAATATATTGGGTTTATTGACACAAATTATCGGAAACTACTCCCTTTCATAATAACCAGTTAACTGGTTTGTGCAAATCAGGAGAATACACATTCTTACAACCATACCTCCATACGCAATAACATTAGAGAGGGGAGAAATAAAGGCACAGATCCTTTAGATTCCAGAAAAACAGAGCCTTAGGCTTAATATTTTACATTACTTCTACCAAATAAAATAAATCATTACAAGAAAAATTTGACAATGATAGGTCCAATGGTTGGTTGATATTGCTACATTAGCATTGTGAGATATATATGAGATCAAAATATAGTATATAGCATCGCTCTAAAATACAAACTAACAAAAAGCGCAGCTCTCAATCACCCAACCAAAAAGTCATGAGTTGTGCCATCCTCTGATGTTGACATTCAAACGCACGTGCCATCTATGGCTCGTGTCTCGTGCCCACATCAACGAGGACCTCATCCTTGTCCTCAATGTCCTCATCATCTTCCCTTGACAAAAGCAAGGGTTCTTGTAGATCTGGGTTGATTGGAAACAGATTACATTGTGCATGTTGTGCCATCAATTGATCCACAAGAACCAGAGCTACCATGGCTTCTACCATTGGTACAGCTGCATCACCATCCCAAACAAACAAACTTTAAAAGTGAAAATTTTCCTTTTAAATAATCTATGGGAAAACAAGTCATGAAAAGATTTTAATTAAGAATCGGATATAGTTCTTAATACAAGGTCTGATCATTGATGATCATCGTTCTCAAGAACTCACTAGCCATTGTGCATATCGCTGGATCAAGTTTCACAAAGACTTGCTAGACAAAAAAAGTGCCATTTAAACTAGGGTTCAATAGAAATTTTTGGTGCTTAGATATGGAATGACGGGAAACAAATCACTATTTCTTAGATTCCACCATCAATGTCATAGACGAGGGCTAGCAATGATCCAATGGCTTCTAGCATTGGTACGGGCACACAAATCAGATGCAGGGATTTTATTGTCACTTTGAACACGTGTATCGCATGTGACCCATTTCTGTCGAATTTAAAAGAAAATTCCTAACGAAGTAGGTAAATGAAAGGACAGGGGAGGGGGGACATTACAAATTTGGTGGTAGTTTAAGGGAAGGTTAGTGTAGTTTTTCCAAAATAGTTTTAGATGATTAATTCAAGCAAATAAATAAATAAATAAAATTCCTGGGGTATGATGTGGTGAGTTATAATTGTTAATTGTTAAATACATGAATTGCCGGCAAAATGGGCAAAAATGAAGGAAAACGTTGAGTCTAAAGAGGGGACAAGGTGGTGAATTAAATTTGATGTATCAAATAGGAACATACCTCGTGGAACAACACAAGGATCATGACGACCACGAGCTATTAGTTCCATCTCTTTTTTGTCTCTAGCAACTGTACGCTGCTTCTTCTGCACAAGCATCATAAAAATAAATCCATTAAGATTATTTATCTGAAAAGCTAAAATGAAACACAATTTAAGGCGTAAATAAGCATGGGCCACCTTAACTTTGTTTAAAAAAGCTGCCTTTTCAACCTAGAAAGTAGTAGAAACAGTGGGCTTACTTCGTGACATACACTTTGCAGGAAGATACACATTAGTTTATAATCTACAGCTCTATGAATCCCACCAAGGTTAACATACAAGTGCTGCATATACGACCTACACGAATAGGGAAAGGGACTACAAGGCCTTTCTATTTACCACACCATATTACCCAAAACAGAGTTTATCACTCAAAGTCCAGAAAAAGATCATACCCTCTGTATGAATTGGGCAGCACAATAATGCAAATAATCAAGCATACCCAATGGTTTGTGTGTGGGTGTGGGTGTTCATCTGCATGAGAGTAAGAGCAAGAGAGGGAGAGAGCTTACTGCAATGGTAGCCGTTGGCTTGAAAGCTACTCTCATATTTATGATTTCCCCATTCGATATTCCTCCCTGTTTGTCAACATAGGTTATCTTAGCAAACCACATTTTCTTAGAGGGAGAGAAAGAGAAGAAAATCTTAACAATTCTCCCTACATCTAGTAACAAGTAATTTAATTACACAACAAATACCTGTATCCCACCAGAGCGGTTTGTTCTTGTCCTGATTTTTCCATGTTCATCAGTGTAGAACTCATCATTATGTTCACTGCCAGTCAAAGAAGTACCTAGAAACGTTTTCACAGAAAAACTATTAAAACACACTCAAGATGCATTGAAGACATACAAATTAAGCCTCTCAAGTAATCGTTCTCCTGTGGCCCAGGTCAGTTTAAAAAATGAGAAGGCAATAGCAGTTGAGAACACAATGTAAATTTCTCAACCTGCAAAGCCACTGCCAAACTCAAAACCCTTTGTTGCAGGTAATGACATAACAGCTTTAGCCAGCTCAGCTTCTAGTTTGTCAAAGACCGGTGAGCCAAGCCCCTGACAAACAATAATGAAATTTATACCTTCAGTTGAAGATTTGTAAGATATTACAATATTATATTAAAAAATAAATTTAATAATTTCAGCACTAAGTCAAGAAACTGCCCTCTAAAATTTCACAAATTGAGGTACAATAAACACATGCAATTTTATATTATTATTATTTACTTATTTATTTGGGGGGAAGGGGGGGTTCTTACAGATGGGCAATCCCTTGCAATGCATGTAACAACACCACCAATAGAATTTCCTCTCACACGGACAGCATCTATAGCTTCGATCATCTTGTCAGCATATTCTGGATCTGGGCACCTAACAATATTACTCTCAATCTGGTAATTTTTTATACAGGGGAAAGTCAGGCCAATGTATATTCAAGAAAAAAAAAATCAGGAAAACAGAAACTGGGGAATGAGAGAGACAGAGAGAGAGAGGATGGAGATGTGGGCCAGGAATGCATAGCAACAATCCTATTTTTGTTGCTTGTTTGGAGGATCACAACAAAAAGATGTTAAAATTAACCACAGTTTTTTTACCTGATCAAGTGACAGAGTGTAATGATCAACCAAACCCTCTGGAAGTACAACCTTGTGAACTTTAGAGACATAAGCAAGAATCTGAAGACAATGAAAAAAAAATTAGAGAAGAAAGGAAAACAAAAAAAAACTCACAAACTACAACCAACAGTATGATTGCGGTATATCACATTTTTATGGATGCACTCTTCCAATAATATAGTTAAACTATGACACTGGACTGAAGAGGTTTCAGAGTTTACCACCCAACCAGTAGATATTTGCCTATGGAAATTAAGAGCTACCATTATAATTACTTGTTTAGTAACATGTAATGAAGAGTTTGTAGTTACCAATGTCACCATCAAGCCAAATTCAAACTTCTCTCGGCTAGCAGCATTTTCATTTTTGACAAGTGGAATCAACTCAACTCAACCAAGCCTTAATCCCAATTAAGTTGGGGCCAGCTCAATAGATCCTCATAACTAATCGGGGTTAGCCATATTTTGACACAGGGAATCGAGTGCAATAAATATATGCATCTATAAGATGACTAAACCAAATGAGTTTCCATGCATCATTATCATTATTTATTGTAATGCAATTGATAAAAAAGAAAAGAAATATGAAATGAACTTCAGGAATAGACAGAGACACCAAGATGGGAACAAATTCACGAGCATCAACAAAAAAGTGTCAGTATTACATACTAAGACCCTCATAATCATAAAGAAAAAGACAACAAAGTTTTCTTCAACTCAATGAAATAAACACACCTCAATTCCTGCAAGGGTCTTAAGGATTTTTTTGGCAACAGCCCCAGCAGCAACTCTTCCAATAGTTTCTCTTGCTGAAGATCTACCGCCACCCTTCAATTATAAAATGAACTAATATATATTTTGCCCAATAAAATTTGAACTTCCAAAATGCAAAAGGAAGATGCTTCATTTTCTTCCCTAGTCCATCTCCCATCCTCCCACTTTTCAAAATTACCATGGATCTGTGGGTCCCATGCATGGATCCCATCAATCCAATGATGATTTTAAAAAGTGGGAGGATGGGAGAAGGATCAGGGGAGGCCATACAACACATCTCAATGCCAAAAGACATTACCTGTATGGCTCTGACACCGTACTTCATGTCATAAGTTGCATCAGCATGAGAAGGCCTATAAGCTTTTGACATTTCACTGTAATCCTGAAAATTTTAAAAACATAATTATTGAAAATCTTCTGAGCACCAAAAAGGCAGCAAAACAATGTCAGTTGAGTAATATGTTGCACAAGCATCAGCATAATCCATATGTGTCCCATAAACTGCAAACATAAGAAATTAACTTATATCATCCTAAACTGCGACTCACTAGATTTATATTCATATATCAATAACTAGCCAGTACATTTGTTGATATAAAAATTCTAATCATTCATCCGAGAAAAAAAAAACTTCCCAGTACACATCTTTCCACAGCCATTGAATTATTTTACCATTATTTAGCCAAATTCATCTATTAATTAAGGGAATGTTTGGACACCTCAAAGAAAATGAAAACATTCCATTCTATTTTCCCCTCAAATAAAAGAACATCAGTTCCCAGAAATGAAACATCAATCAAGGCACCTTTATAAAAGACAGAATAATATTGGAACAATTTCAATTTGAGACATCCTAGGAACAACCCTCAAGACCAAATCACTGGGAGGATTTTGCCTCCATGAGACATCCCAATGCACTCAGCATTACATTTGACCAGTCGAAAGAAACCTTCACATAAAGAACCCTTAATAGGTGCCTGAAAATTTAGAGGCAGTTCGAATACAGGCTGCATGAAGAATGAAAAAACACCCAGGAAAGATATGTCTAAACCCTCCAAAATAGTTGCCTATCCTAAGTATTTCCCTTCAAACCCATTACATTATAAACATATAGCATTAAATACTCACATGTCCTCTCTGATCAGTGTTGGGTACAAGTACAAGGATTGGCGTTCCAGTAGTAAGTCCTGCAGTTGAAAAAAAAAATTCCAGCTGAGTGCCACAAAAGAAAAAGTTATTAAATGACAATGACAACAAAGATCTTAACCTTCAGAAACGCCTGATAGTATCCGGCATGTATCAGTCTCCTTCCTTGGAGTAGTAATTCGACTCTGGCCTGGCCTCCTGAACACAACAACTTTAACATATTAATCCCCAAAGAAATTTCTCATCAAGAGAAATCAGTGTCCCAGTATTTCTAACTCAGCTGATTCCAACTCGCATGGAAGACATCAATATATCATACAAATGCTACTGGGTAAGTAAATCACAATGCTTATCAGTAATGAATATAATGAAACGCAAGTCCATAACATCTAATACCTTCTGTCGAGATCAAATTGCATATCGGCTTCTGAGAGGGGAAGTCTAGGAGGGCATCCATCAATGATACAACCAACACCACCCCCATGAGATTCTCCAAAAGTTGTTACGCGAAAATAATTCCCAAATGTACTGCCAGCAGCTTGAATCTCTGTGATTCAGCATTAACCATGTCAGAATCCAAAACTTCCAACTTATTAGTCCAATTGTCCAATCCCATTACTCCCATTTCTTTCTTATTTTTCTTTGGTTTAATTAATAACCCAAATTTCCAACCTTAAATTCAATTTCAAAGCAAATGGCATCGACCGACTCGACCCAATTCACACTGATGGATGAGTCAAAGAAATAATCAGTTTAATCAACTTGGGTTGAGAGAAATTGTGGCTAATGTTATGTGGCAGGGATTTTGCAAGAATGTATTATTAATCAACTTGCTTGACTTATGAGAACTTTAGGCCAGCATCAGTTATCAATTGGCATTGCACATTAGCAAATCTCAGGCAACAAATTGAAAAATACAAAGGAATGAATTTAATAAATAAAAACAACCGTAAATAACAATTATAAGCAACTGATCAAGTTGCATAAAAATATAAACAGCAGAGAGAGAGAGAGAGAGTACTGACGGAGCTTCTTTGGATTGCGGGTGCGGATGGAGATGTGTACGGGAGAAGAAATAAGAGATGGGGGCATGTAAAAGAGTCCGGAGAAGCCGTCGGTTCTTGAGGCGCCCAGAAATGGCTTCGTTGAGAGAGACGACCAAGCCATCGATCACTATCTTTCTCTTACACACAGCAAACGAACAGAGAGAGATTAGAGAGAAGGGTTGGTTGTTGAATCCGGTGGCTTTGGCTTTCGAAAATGTTCTTTATAGAACAAGCAACGGCCACCTACCCTCCATTTCTAAAGGGAAACCTTTCTTTTTTTTTACTCTTTTGCCCTTTTGGTGTGCTCGAGTTGTTTCTCTTCTGGGTTTGGTCATGGGGTGGGTGGGTACACACAGCACACCACTGAAAATGTTGGTGGGTAGGCGTGTGACTGGGGAGAATTAGGAATATTTTTAACTTTTTTAAATATTATTTTTTAACAGCTAAATTTAGTAAAAAATTTAAATTGATTGTAATTGAAAGTTCAAATATTCAAATTAAGAGATTTTAAAATATAAATGACTTAATAAATTACGTGATAATTTAAAAATTTTAAGTAAAATTAAGTTTAGTGTTTATAAATAAAAAAAATTAAATCTTCGATGAGTGAAATAGAGATCAATATTTGGAAGTGCGACCTGTAATTTGTCCATATCCACCAATTCATGGTTTTCCGGTTTTTGCTCATCAGGCTCTGCTAGAAAAAACACATGAACAAATAAAACAAAAGCCCCACCTACATAAACAAAAATTCCAGTAAATCGAATTATTTTGACTGAATTCCTTAACATTTTAAGCTTTCAAATTTAGGTGCTTCCCATTTAATACACAAGAAATATAATTTTAGCAGACAGAACGGAAGGCTGGACGGCTACAAATAATAATAATAATAAATAAATAAATAAATAAATATTTTAGGAGCAATTCGGTCAACTTGATCAATAATTCCAAAAATTTGTGGCCGTTGATTGCGACTAGAGATCTCCACTTACTTCACAATTCAATGACCGTGTATTTCGTTGTCTACTGCCTACAGGGGTCAAACATGTGTTCGGTACCAACAACCATGCGTCAACTAGAATATAAAAAATTTATGAATGGATTTAATCTGAAAGTCCCTAGTTCCTAAAAATTTGGGAAGAATTACAACTTGATTAATGTTAGTCACATTCGATTCTCATTTATGCTTTGGTAAGACTGAATCAGGTTATAATTCATTTTAGAGACTTGAGAGAACGCACGCGATTCTCATTGTCTAAGTCTTTTATGTGCGGCTCCCAGCGAGAAGATGCTACTATAGTCACATCTAAATAGGATAGTCATAATTTGTCTCCTCAATCTACCCTTTATCTCCAAAAAAAAAAAAAAGAGAGAGTATCCGTTATGATTCTATGGGTTAACGATCAAAAACATCTTAAGGCTTTTGAATTAATAATTAGATCCTTAATAATTGGTATCGGAGCAAGCAAGGATCACTCTACGAGTTTTGAGTTACAAATAAGGCAAAAATATGCTACAATCAAGTGAGTGCCGATTGAGTGAACCGCTATAGACATTGGAGGATTAAAAAACGTAGTGTTAAGAGTTTAACCCAAATCAATATCCAACATCGAATCCTGCTGTCATCCAAAAAAAATTTCCTTTTATTGTTTTGACAAAACAAATCATGTATCCTCCATTAATAAATCAAAGCTACACTACATTGCTGCAGTTGTGCAGGCCTGTAAAACTTTTCTTTAGTTCTATAACACTATCAAATTTGCGAGTGGATAAGGTACAATGCATACCCCTAAAGAAATTCCATAACAGCCTTTGCTGGGGCACGTGATTTCAATATCATTTCCTCGTACTCATCTTCCGGGTTCGATAGAGCAACAATGGCCCCTCCTGCTCCTATTGAAGCTTCACCTTCATGGACAACTACTGTTCTTATAACGATATTCAGATCAAAAGTCTTGTTATATGAGAAAAATCCAATGGAGCCCGAGTAGACGCCTCGCGAACAAGTTTCGAGAGAATCAAGTAGTTCCATTGATCTTAACTTTGGTGCACCTGTCATTGAACCACCAGGAAATGCAGCTCTGACACAATCAACTGCACTTACATCTGACCTCTTTTTCCCTCGAATTGTACTCACCATGGTATGAACAGTGGCGTAAGATTCCACATCCATAAGATGGGGCACATGAACAGAGCCCGGTTCGCAGACACGACCAAGGTCATTCCTTAGAAGGTCAACAATCATTAAATTCTCTGCCTGATCCTTTTCACTGTCACGAGAGAGAGAGAGAGAGAGAGAGAGAGAGAACGTTAGATCATAGCCTAGCATTCAATGAAACTTACCATAGATAAAGAAAGACCGACTTCAAATCCTAAGTAGTTATTTTTCTGTGAGCAAATTTAAAATGGTTATACTTAAGGCAATATGCCATGCTGTTGAACAGGAGAAGAATCACATTACCTATATTGCAGTTGCAGCTTGCGTTGTTCATCTTCCTCCACCGTTGCGCCACGAGCTACAGTACCCTTAATTGGCTTGGCTTCCAATGCACCATTTCTGTCCAGTTGCAGGAACCTCTCAGGGGAAGAACAACAGATGCATAGATTTTCCTTCGAAAAATTAAGCCATGCAGCATATGGAGCTGGGTTTTTTTGTCTAAGGTGAAGGTAAAGTCCCAGAGAATCTATTTCCCCGATACTTTTTCTAATCTGAGATGTGAGACATAACTCATAGCTTTCTCCATCTTTGATGTAGTTAAGACACTTTTCAACATTCTCCATATATTGCTCTCTGGATTTCTCAGCCTGAAAGCCTGCCTTAAATGGGGAAAAAGTTGCAGCCTCGAAAGTCTGCTCCTCTAACCTTGCAGCAGAAGCTTTTAAGCTTGAAAGCTTCTCTTCTGTATCATCCAACCACGAAGTAGAAGTAATTTGTTCTTCTTGTAGAGACATTATGTACACATCATCGTTATGATGATCAATGACAACAAGATTATCAGCAAAGAAAAAGCAAGCATCTGGAGTCCTGGATTTGTGGCAGTTAGATACTGCACCACATTCAACTTTAAGGTTATACCTGCGTGACAAGAAAATCAACATTAACCTCTCTATGGACAACTTGACAGCTTTAAAATTTGAGCGAGAGTGAGTGAAGGAGAAAGCCTGCTGCTGTATCAGGTGGAAAGATACAACATCCTTGGAGTTTAACAACCATTTGTATAAAATGATGCATTGAAATTCATGTCGTATAAAATTGGTTTTGTTTAGGCTTAAATTACAGAGGGCTTCATGTCACCAATCCTAACAGGCGTTACAAGGAATTGTTATGTAAATGGCATAATGATCAACGAATATGAAACAAGAATAAACTTAACTGCATACCCGATATAACCAATATATCCGCAATGAAAGTCAAATGGCAGCCCTTCATAGTCTTCCTCCTTGTACTGGAATGACTGAAGCTCCTGCCCAAAGATCAAGCGAACAATAAATATTTATCAAAACTAGATTAGTAAGCATATTTTAGAACAAGAAACAAAGTTAAATTCTATGTAAAGTTGAATGTAATAAAAACAAATCAGATTCATGCTCATAGCATTTTGAACTCCTACCATTTTCCTGAATTATGTCCAAAAGCCACAAGGGCATGTTTTCAATGTAGTTGTTCTGACCATAATATTTTCATTACAGGTTTTTTTTTTTTTTTTCAATAAGTAATCAAAGATGCATTAAAAGCGTAAGGCATCCTCAAATACACAAAAAATATACAAGAAAACTGAACATTACAAGGTATAACAGTCTTCATAAGAAAGAACATATTCCAGCAAGGGTAAACACTTTATTGCTTACATTGACAACGATGGGGACATTGGTAACACAAGAAGTATACGCCCATATTTAGTGTATTTTATCTATTCAGTCATTGTTTATCAGTTCTGGGGATGCATGCACTTAAAAAAGGGACGAAAAAAAAATCTAACTGAAGTGGAAGGTATTTTGCAAATGCAACAATGAGCAACGATTCTTGCAAGTTATGGACTGATCCATAAAATTCAGCACACCAAGATTGATAATGAAGTAAACCTTTCAATTTAAGGTTAAAAATAGATGCAAATCTCTTCTTGCGAGCTTGTCAATTTGGTTGCCACCTCTAGTGAGATAGTCAATTTACAGACCAGTACTTTTTTCTAAACCTGATGGTAAAAGTAAATTTTTTTTTTTTTTAATTTTTAATTTTTTTTATGAAATACCCATGCATAAAACATTCATCATCAGTAACTCAAGATTGCAGTAGAAGCATTCTGAGTCTCCCTTCGGCGGGCGAAAATGTCGAAGCGAGGACGTGGAGGATCGGCAGGTAACAAGTTCAGGATGTCACTGGGTCTGCCAGTGGCAGCGACAGTGAACCGTGCTGATAACATGGGCGAAGAACCTGTACATTATCTCGGTGAAAGGAATTAAGGGTCGCCTCAACCGGTTGCCATCTGCATGCATTCGTGACATGGTGATGGCAACTGTTAAGAAAGGGAGCCTGATCTCAGGAAGAAGGTTCTGCCTGCAGTCATTGTGAGGCAGCGTAAGCCACGGCGCCGAAAGGATGGGGTCTTCATGTACTTTGAGGATAATGCTGGTGTAATCGCGAATCCAAAGGGTGAAATGAAAGGGTCTGCTATTACAGATCCTGCTGGGAAGGAGTGTGCGGATCTGTGGCCTAGGATTGCAAGTGCAGCAAATGCCATCGTTTAAGAGTTCTTACCATCTCTGTCATTTTTGAATTGATGATACTTACGTTTTTGTACTATTTGGGGTAGAGGTGGCAAAATTTTACTGGATTTGTTATGTGTTTTGAACATAAACCACATGGAGTTAGTGTTTGGATTATGGGATCATCTTATTCTATAAAAAAAAGAAGAAAGAAGATTGCAGTAGAAGCCATATCCAGGTATTGCATGCATCACAAGTTCGCACAAAGAAAACAACTATTTCAATCAAGTTCATCAAGTACCTGATTCAAAAAATCAAGAAAACCTTCTTCCAAGAATGTGTTTCTGGTACAGCCATGAGCATCTTCAATCAATAAATAACCTCCACCTTTAAAAGTCATATCACTGTAACGGATAAGTATATATCATTTTCCTGTATGATATTATAGTCTCATTACAAATGTATAAAACTCTACAACTAGTTCTCCAATGAATCCCCAAGGGGAAGCTAGATCAAAGGAAACGAATGAAAGCACAAAGTCAAGACCACTACTAGAAACTGGAAAATGTTCCAAAAAATATGAAAAAGGAAAAAAGAAAAACTTGGACTTGTTTGCATAAATTTCACGTGATTCATATTTCATACCTTTGATCAGACAATCTGTATGTCAACTGCTTCCAAAGAGATCCACCTTTTCCCCCCATGAATGAAAAGCGAGCTCTTTTCTAAACATTTAAGAAAAATTATGGAAAATTAGTCTTTTATCAGGGGAGAAAAAAAACAATGGAACCAGAAAAAAAAAAAAAAAAAAAAAAAAAAGACAATAAGAATATGACAGTGTCAAGAATACAAGAAAAATACACACAGGTTTCGGAGAATTCAAACCTAGCTTATATTTTGAAAATATGTGAACTCATTTTGAACAACCATCCATTTGAAGGCTTTGAACTACTTTTCCTACATAAATTCCAATTTTCTTAGTTAATGAGGATCCATAGAGCCGACCATAATTTAATCAGGATTTAATGCTTAGTTGAGTTGTGAGTGAGCATCCATTGTCCATAGTAACTTTGTTCTGCCATTTGGAGGAGGGGGGATGCAAGTCACAATGTTTTAAATTTTTGTTAGGTTGAAAAACCTAATATGGATGAACAACTATCAAAATATTAATTGAAAGATTGCATGATCAAATTTCTGTAAGTTATACAATTGTTATAATGCCAAAAATTTTCAATCTCCACCATATGTCAATTTCTAGGCAGATTGAATAAAATATCCATGGACACATCATAATGCTCCAAAGATCTGCCCCATTAATTCCCATCCATAATTGATTTCTGAATATTCAAAATAGTTTCCAAACATGTATCCTGTGACATTTTCTTAGTCATTACCATTTTTTTTTAATAGAAAAAAATTCCTGCCTAAAATCACAACATGGCAAGTAAATGTGATGCAAGAAAATCTTGGTTCAATTGGACCAGTAACCAGTAACTTTGTAAAGGACATAGGTAATGAAAAGTAAAAAATTGTGTAGTTCAGTCAGTAAGAATAGTTATCAGGCAACAAACAAACCTTTTCCCTTGAAGAACTGTCCAACCAAAAGGTGTTCTCAGCTTTATTGTGTCCAAACAATTCACAAAATATATTTCTTGCCCCACCAACATGATTGGCCAAGTGATCAAATTTCCTCCATTTCAATTTTAGAAACTTAACACCTGTGCTTGGATGAGAAAGATTTAGCATACTGGACATGCCAAAATAACTCTTCTTCTCTGCATTGTGCACTAATTGGCTACTTTTAGAAGTTTCTCTATATAATTGCTCATCTGCATTACTCGCTATATGCCTATTTCTAGAAACTTCTTTCAACAGTTGACTAGCACCGGGCACCTGCATGCGTGCTAAAAGAAGTTTACTGCTCAGATGAAATTGCAACACAATTAAGTAAATAGCGCATGTGTACATGCATGTTTGTGTACAATAGGAAAAACATGAAAGCTAATCATGGGTAGACTAGAAAAGAACTATTGGGAAGCCAGCCAAAATAAATTGGGTGTTTCTCTTGTATACTTCCTATGTACATGAGTTGCGCCTTTGTGCTTTTATTGAATCTCCTTTACTTAAAAAGATATAGTGAATAAAAAATAATTGTATGTATTGAGAGAAAGAGAGAAAAGATAAAAAGGAGTTTCACCAGACAAGAAGAATAAATTAGCATATCTTAAAAGAGCTCCCGTTTACCAGTGTATGGCCTCAATCTCAACCAATAATCCTCTGTAATCTTTCTAAAGTTCTTGAATATTTGCCTCCCATGATATGTAGCAACACTTTCTGGATGAAACTGTAGGTCAAAAGAAAAGTCAAAAGTGTAGCACTCAATGCAGCAGGTCTGAACAATTACAAATATTTGATAGAATTACCATGTGACTCACCTGCAAACCATAATGCGGCCAGGAAGAATGCATGACGCCCATGAGAACTCTTCTGCTTTTATCAGACTGGACAGAAGGCCAACAACCTCCATTTTTAACTTCAGAAAAAGATTCAGTGGACCTTTCGTAAGCATCTGAGGTAATGTTAGACTGCTGGGTCTCAAGAAAAGAAAGTGCATCACTAGAAGAGGTCCAAGCTATAGGAATGAGTTCCTTTGGGAGAGATTCAGAATCAATTACAAGTGAATGATATCGAACCACCTGCAATTAAATATAATTAACAATAGTTTAGGGTCAATGCTGATAATTCCCTATGGGCCCAAGGGAGTATCATATGCAGTTGCAGCTAAAACGGTTTCAAATGATTTTCCAACCTTCTGTGTACTTAAAAAACTTCCCAAACTGAAAAAATGATCATATCTTGCAAGACAGTGACTTCACTTATATTTCAGTCATATTTCAAATGTAAACTTCCAAGTTGTAACATATTAGGCTTTCCATTACTTCAAAAAAAAAAATATATATTAGGCTTTCCATGTGATTCCCATCTTAACAACCTTTAAGATATTATTTCTCACTAAAAATTTACATGTTGATCGTGCTTTTAAACTGTAAAATGTTTGTGCCATACTAAAATTACAGCACATGGTCATAAAAATGAAAAACCATTAATTTTTTTATGAAATTTCCTACTGCATGAATGCAATCAAAAGTGAACAAAAAAGGGGAACATGTTGGGTTTTTCCTCTAGTATGTGTTATATTGGGTACAAAATGAAAGAAACAATGATGAATGAACAACAGAAAGTTGAGATCTTCTGTTAATACTACTTCAATGGCTAAATCCCTAATTTAAATGTAGGCTACAATAAACCCATGACTTCACCATGTAAGTAGCATCAAATATAAGTTATTACAGAACTCCCTTTTTATTACTTCTGGGAACTATGAGTTCTATATGAAGACAGACTGACCTTGAATCCTGAGTTTCTGCCAGAAGGAATGTCATGAAACAGTCGGCAGCCATTATGCTGAATTTCACTGTATTGGACAAGGAATAAAGTTAGAATACCTTTTGAAAATAATAAGTCGCCATCTTAAAGCTTCAAAACAGAATCTCTAAATAATAAAGCATGTTATCATTAATGATGATGAGATCAGTTGACTAAATAAACACTAAAATCAAAACCAAATAACCATGCAATGTTTAACCGTACCTTAGACGTCCATGGACTGGTTCAGATGCATGGACAACTTGAGCACCATGCACATAACCTAACGCCTGCCAAATTATAAGTCATTCTGAAGAAAAGTTACAAAGGAAAATAGTGTATAACTGTTTTAAGAAGGCAAAACATGCATGAGGCATGATCCATGATCCATTAGGTGAGAGACTAAGCCTAATGCTCTCCATGTTCAGCCTTAAATTAGAGAGTTTTATTCATATGCAAATAATTGTATAATCCCATCAGTAAAGATTAAATCTGATAGTGTGCAAAATGTCATGGATATATTAGGAAGAAACAGAGGAAGAAATACTGCAGCAAATATGACAGATACAATTTAAACGATCTGTAAGAGTGAGAGAGAGAGAAAAAAAAAATTAGACTCAAAAACCTTCAAGCCCAAAAATTTCTAAAATGCGAGACCCATGATTTGTATACAAGTCAGATGATCCTTTGGCATGGATCTTAGATATATATAGTTAAAAGCAATGTCTCAAGATTACTTAAGAATCTGCACACATATCAAATTGTTAAGGGAATCCTCTGAAGTTGTTTATTTTGATGGACTTTTTTTTCCTTTTTTGTTGAAACATTATACATGCACATAATCACAAATCTTAAACTTAACAATGACTATTCATAGGAAAAACTAAGGTGAGGAGAAAATTAAACATAAGTTACAACCTAGAATCTCAATATATCTTCGTAAAGCTTTGCTATGGTATTTATGTGTGAATGTACGTGCTTATGTGAATGTAGATATGTGTGTGAAACACATCCTAACCAATTATTATGTCTGTCATATTGCCACAACAAATGAAGAGGTAATATATATGTTGGTTTTATGCAATACACCACAATAAATATAGGAGCATACAATACATGAGGTTGCTCAATACAATACATAAGAACCAATTTTGGAAAAACCTCTATTCTCAGTGAAACAAGTGAATATGGCATAGAGCATAACTTAAAAATATTAGATAGGAATTAAAACAAATAATTTTTAGATGGGAATCAACAACTGTAACAGAAGGCTTCTAGAGCATAGTAAACACATGATAATTGTAGACACATACAGAGGATATTAAGACTAATTGGAAGATAAATTTATGATAACCATATTGCAAGAACATTAAGCAGAAGTACCTGGTGCCCAAGGCAAACACCCAAAATAGGGATATCCCAGCACTCAAGCAGCAAACGAAGACATATTCCTGTAGGGTTGAAATAGTGTCTGAACATATCATCATTAACGCTACTGAAAAAATATACAGAAACGAAGTACAACTCTAGTCATCTGTAATAATTCACACAATCACTTTTTGCTCCTAGGCAAGATCACAAAAAAGGTGTTCAGATTGCCATACAGCCATCTAGGCATAATATAGTGCTCCAGCTAGGATGTCAATTATATTGACAGCTCTTGGGAAAAAGGTCTGTCAAAATTAGGCTTCCTCTGTCTTACTTGAGCCTAAAAGAAATCTTAAATGTTATCAGCACTATGCTCTTCCATATCCACATGATAGCAAAACAGGGCATCAACTGCATATTTTTTACATGACCATCTCATGCTATTATGGATGAAAATAATAGGGACAAAAATTATACATCAAAATTCCATTCTCTCACCTACATCCGCTGGGCATGTTGGAGAACCTGGTCCTGGTGATATAACAATATTATCAAATGCATTTTCTTCATACAAGTAGTGGCAAACATCTTTCCAATTCCATTCATCATTTCGCACCACCACAGGAGGCACTAGCACAATATCAAACAAAAATTAAAGATGTCAAAACAAGTTTTACCCAAGTCAATACTAACTTCTTATTTAACTATGTCTGCATCATCGTCATCAACCTTATTATCCCACAATGGCCAATCCATGAGAACGTGAAAGAAATGTTTCACATCAGTCATCATCCTATCTATACGGCCATATCAGCTCATAAACAAAATACACTTGTGACATATGTAGGCTTCTATAGTTAGATAACCTATTCCATCATCAAGAGAGGACATGCTACTTATGGAACAACAATTATCTTTCCCATTAAGTATTCTGAGCATATATAAAAGCACCATGCAAAGATTCTCAAAATGAAGGATCCAACCCCATATAAGGAATTTTCCTTTCAATCTTACAATATCACGCTTGAAGTAACTATTACAAAACCTCCTAATTAGACAACTAAAAATGAGAGAGAGAGAGAGAGAGAGAGAGAGCGCTTACACCCATTCACAATAGACAACTCCTGGTAAATATTGTATGTGTAGCTATCATAGTTGTCAATCAACAATGTCCTCACAAATTCTAGCTTCTGAATAGGCATCTCCAGCTGTTTCTTTCCCATGTATGGCCCTTCTAATTGCCCAGTCATTAAATGGTTTGAAATGACCATTTTGCCAGGATCACGATCAGACCCTTGAATGTTATCTTTTCTGGTGGAATAACCAACCCTTATAGAAGGTCTGGAGGCTAGTAGATTTACATTTGAACGCCGCAGACCCTCAACACAGGGATATTTGAGCTCGGAACATGATGAACACAAAGTGAGATTCATATTTATCAACAAGGGGGAAACCCAAATTTTTATATGCAATCACACAACCTCTACCCACCTCCACGCCTTCTGCAAGACAAAAATGCTTACAATCAGATAATCACTCCGTTTGTTAAAATTTTTGTTTCTGTCTTTTATTCTCTATTCTCAAAACAAAAACATTAATAAACAAAACAAAACACACACAAAAACAGTTTTCCCAACACCTTTTTCAAATAAAAAAACACCCCCCAAAACACATTAACATTTATAATTCCAAGCGAAGCAGCTTGATTTTCATGAGCACATTTGAATAAGCTAATCTAACAAAGATCAACTTGATGGACACTGGAAAACTCTTTTTGTCAGTCTATATTTAATTTCCTCACATCAATGAGTACAGCAAAATTTCCGGAAACCAGATTTGCTTGGTCAGATGGATCAATTAATAACTACATTCAGGCTCTGTTCCAGTCCGAAATGACTCAGCATAATCCAAAAGATTCATAAATATTATCAAACGCATCTAAGAAGCAAACGTATGAACACGCACGCAAATACTACATACTAAAATATATGCGAAGCAATACATCGAGAAAGCATAATTTAAAGCCAGGATTTATTGAAACGAAAGGTTTAAGAGAGCAAGAAGAGCAGGGAATCAAACCTCAGAGCATGGTGCCTCTGTAAAGCGAGGAGGGGAGAGAGAGAGTGTGTGAGGATGGGGGAGGATGCGTTAAAGGCGAAGAAGGGCGGTAGAATACGGCGGCAAGTGGGATCCACAATTTGGTGTAGAGGTGGGACCTACATAAAAATATGGGCGGCCCAGACTCTCTATAACATCATCATTGTACCGTGAAATGGACTCCTGTGAGTGGAATGGAGAGGATCCTCCGCCGCCTCTACTTGGGGGTTGGACCTTCAAACTTTCTTTTTTTGAGCTTCATTCCTGGGTAAACATGAACTTTAACTTAAAAGTAAAAATAATATACTGGATTAAATACTTGAGTTTTACAATTTTATATTTTTACTTTTAATGTTTAATTTTTATTATAGGAGGTCCTATAATTTTGATAAATAATCAAATTAATTCTTTTATCAATTGACTATTAGTTTACTTAACAAAAGTCCCATGTGGACGAAAAAAAAAATAACACCTAACCACCCAATTAAAATTTTTATTAAAAAAAAAAAACAAAAAAAAGGGGGTGGTTAAAGCTAGCCACCCCTTGGTGCCCAAGGGTAGTCACCCCTTTTTTTTTTCTTTTTTTTTTTTAAATAAAAAAATTTAATTAAATGGTCACGTCATCATTGATAACATGATTACTTATATTAAGTATCAAATTTTTATTTGTCCACATAGATTTTCATTAAGTCAACTAATATGAATATCAATTTGATCATTTATAAAAACTACAAAGACTTCATATGATAAAAATTAAACCAAAAAAAAAATTGAAACCCCAAAAAAGTATTTAGTATTTAACCCTAATATATAATCTAATTTTTGTGTTAAAAAAATAATATATAATCTAATTTTTACGTTCTCGAAAATTCCCTTGGGCCTTGCCATCCCCATCTTCACCTTCAATGGGGGGACGAAAAATGTGGCTTCTGAGCCTAAGATTTCGATATAAAATTGAATTTAAAAATCATAAAATAATTCAATTCAATGGTGAAGATGAAGAATATAAACCATACGATGCGATAATCAATAAACGACAGTTCCGCAACCGCAACTTGTGTTTCTCGTTTTTCAATGCTAATTAAAGATCCCTGGACTTTGCATATTGTCGTTATTCATGGAACGCTGCGAGATTTATGCCGGAAATTGTAAAATATATATAATAATTAAAATTTTCAAATATTCCAGACCTAATTTTTATATATATATTATTATATTGGAAGGTTGGGACACTTTTCAAGCTTTTTCCATTCCTTTTCTTTCGCTGTTAAATAACAACCTCTTGTTCCTTCACCAACTAGAAAGGCCTACTTCGTTGGGTTGGTGACTTGGTTGATCTCTTTCTTCACCAACAAAAATTATTATTTTGTTGGTGAACGACGGCTCTATGAGCTCATCCGTCTATAGTCTGCTCGCATAAATAAATCATAAAAAAATAAAAGATCGACCCAAAATCAATTCCATTATTTTTAGATATTCGTGAAAACAAAACTTAATACCTCAAATGGATTAGTAAAGCTGATCACACTTAATTGTGATTAATAATTAACTTAAGAGATAATTATCTTTTGTCCTTATAAACTGCAATGCCTTAGTACTTTTTTTCATTAAATACCAATTATAATACTTGACCTCATCAAACTTTCATCTTATAACACTTTCTTTCCTTCCGTCAGTTAGAGAGATTAAAATTAACGGTCAATAGTCATATGACTTGCATGTGTCATTTTAAATTTTTTTTCTTTCACTTTTGCCCTCACTTCTGATGTGTTGAATTAAGGTTTAAGAGGGTATAAACATTATTTTACTGATCTAAAGTGAAGACAAAATTAAAAAGTCATCTGTTTGACGATGATTAATTTTAACTCATTTGACTGATGAAAGGAGGGAAAATATCATAATATGGTAATTTGATAGGATCAAGTGTCATAGTTGGTAGTTCGCAAAGAAAAAGTGTCAAAACATTGTAATTCATAGGGGCAAAATATAATTACCCCTTAATTTAATTTCATGGAGTACTATATTATAACCCACAACACACCTATTTGTGTGACAATTGTTTGTTTTGTTGAAATTTTGGGGGTTACATAAAATTCAAGTTGAGTTAATTATATATATATATATATATTAAATTGACATAATAATAATAATAATAATATTGTGGGGTAATTATCTTTTGCTTCCATGAACTAGAGTATTTTGACACTTTCCTCCCATGAATTATCAACTATGACATTTGATTCCATCAAAATACCATTTTATGATATTTTCCTCCATTCTATCAGTCAAAATGATTAAAATTAATGGTCAACCATCATGTGACTTGCATGTGTCTTTTTAAATTTGTTTCTTCCACTTTTACCCTCACTTTAAATCAGTAAAATGACACTTTTAATCTCCTAAACCCTAATCCAACACATAGAGAATTGAGGGCAAAAGTAGAAGGAAGAAATTTAAAATTACATATGCAAGTCACATGACCGTTGACCGTTAATTTTAACCATTTTAATTGACAGAAGAGGGAAAAGTGTTATAAGATGGTAGTTTGACAGGGTCAAGTGTCATAATTGATAATTTATGAGGAAAAAATATCAAAACATTATAGTTCATGAGACAAAATTTAATTACCCCTAATATTCACACCATTAACAAGAAGACTTTACCATCCTTACAATATTTTTTTTGTTATTAGCTTTATTTACATTTCCAAAATAAACCCAATATGGCTGATTTATGTCTCCTTTTAATTTGTCTAAGCTATAATGAAGTTTCTAGGGGTGAAAGTTTAGAACCGCTAACTGCCTTTTTAAAATATAATATATATTTATATTATATATATAAAAATATTATGTGATACATAATAATAAGTCATTGTAGTATAGTGGTAAGTATTCCCTTACATCATATGGGTGGCTAGGGTTCAATTCCCGCCCACGGTACTAATATATTAAAGTTTAAAATTTATATAAGCAAGCCTTTTAGCCCATGGCAAGCTAGCTGGCTTTTTAGCCCAGCTTGAATACCTATGAGTTCACGCTTGTGCAAGGAATTTTCCTTGATGCGTTTAGCTAACCGGGCGGTTAACTATCTAACGGTTAGTGGAGGTGATTAGTAAAATTTACTAACAACCTAGGTGGTTGCGGTTAGCAGTTTTAGCCACTAACTGCTAACCGCAACCACCTTTTCACCCCTAGAAGTTTCCATAGATTTTGTTTCTGTTTTCTAATTACATTTCTAAACCAAAGCTAATTTGAGTTTGCTTTAATTACATTTCTAAGGCATAACTGATTTTGTCCCTATTTCACAACCAAAAAAAGGGGGGGGGGGGAACTTTATGAGTGACAGTCAAAACCACCACCATAGCTCTGTGTGAAAAAAATGATGTGTTTATATGAAATATGTTATCTTTAAATGGTATGAAGCTTTTTAGGCTAAACTCAATACTATAATTATGCAAGTTTGGCCTAAAATGGACAATATCATATCATTTAGGGTGAGGTGTTACTTAGAGTATTAGAGCCATAGCCCAACCTAAAATTATGAGCATGTACAAGCCAATGAGAATTACCAAAGAGGACGCGGGGATTCAAGAGTTTCACATTGCCTAGAAAAGAGATGTGTTTATATAAAAATATGTTCTCTTTAAATTATATGAGGCATTTTAGGAGTAAAACCAATATTAAAACCATGCGAGTTTGGCTGAAAGTGGACAATATTAATTATATCAATTAAGGTGGGGGTGTTACAATAGATCCAAAAAAAATTAGTGACATTTTTTGTATTAGTACGTTTTTTTAGTGGCAAAGAAGCACCGTTAAAAACTTAATGGAAGGTAGACGGAAGGATTTATTTAATATCAATCCTAACCTTAGACCATAAATTGATAATTTTTTAACCTTATGCAACAATTTGATAAAAGTCCACTTCTCATTAACCACATGAGCATTTTTTCGTTGTTGAAATTTCAAATTTCTGAGAAGCGACAATTGTGATGCTGCTTTATTCTTTTGAATGGCTTTCTAAATGTGTATGAGTTTGGGGGTTGATAGAGTGAAGCGTCTTTTGCCATGTCCCTATCATCTTGGGAGTGATTCTCTAATTCAAAACTTAAAATCTCTTTTACCAAGAGTAACTCAATCGGTTAGGATTACGCTTAATGAAGCGGAAGTCACTAATTCGAATCTTCCATTCCTCCTCTTGTACGGACATGTAAAAAAAAAAAAAAACTCTTTTACCGTGGATTTTTTGGATTGCACAATGTATTTTTCTCAATAGAAGTGCCCTTTGGGAGTAGCAGGTTTTGGAGTCCTTTTGAGTTTCCCTTCCCATACCACGTTGGCCTAACATATCTTCTTTCTAGATATCTGTTGTGGCCTTTTGTTCAAGTACTCTATACCATTCTTCGGCTTGGGTCTACAATTTGCTTTTGTGATGGAGCTAGAAGCATAAAAGTTGAACCTTTGATGGGCTGAGAGTTGTTAGAATATATTGTCAGATATGATTTGATATTGTAATTAATTGTAATAAAATCAAAATAAATTTAAATATAAATCCCAGTATGTACTCTAACAATAATCGTCTGCATTAAGAAATATGTTATGTACTCTAACAATAATCGTCTGCATTAAGAAATATGTTATTCCTGATTTTATCAAGTCAAATGAGTATTCTCTTGCTATTCCCAAAATGTATTCCAAATATAGCTACAAAGCAAATAGAATTTATCAATAATGTATTGGTAAAAGCCATCGATCTAAAATTAAATTTTTATGATAAAAATAAAAATTTGTTGCAAAATTATGACTTACACTGAGGAACATGAGTTTCTGAGTTGTTGGTATTGTTCCATAGGCTTGAGCTAGGCAAGATTGTCAGCATCAAGTTTGCCATTGTCATACTGTGAAACAAGAATAAAAATATCTTGTATCTTCTCAACTGCACGCTGCATTATTGATGAGTGAGATATCATCAGAGCTTCTTCTTCTTTTTTTCCTTTTAAGAACTTAATATGATCCCAATAATTTGTTTTTAGTAAACCATTTTCTTGCTTTAAAATTGTTATACAATTATTTGATTTCCTCCGATAAATCAAGTTTGTAAATAAAATTTTTACATCTTAAAACTTTCACCATACATACCTATACAAACTAGGAGATATTTTATACATACACGAACGAATGTACGTTGCAATCACTTTGTTGTGATCAAGTATAATGCTTTCCGGCCTGTTTTTGTTACATCATGTCATACACATTTGGGAAGACAGCCAATATTAGAGTCTGAAAAACCTTATATAAATTATAAAAAAGCTCAAAACCATAGTAATTACAAAACAAAAGAATTTTATTTTGTAAACAGTGGCTGATCCTAAATAATTTGATACTAACACGTTGGTACAGTGAAATAATGATGAATAATAGTGTATTATATAATATTACTCTTGATATTAAAATTTTTAAAAAAAAAAATTCTTTTTGTTTTTCTAATTCCTATGATTAAGGGCTTCTTATAATTTATGGGGTTTTGATCATTCCTTCTCGACAAGAAACAGATAAAGATTAATATTTAACGAATAGATATTACTTCTCAATTCTCCATCTCCAGCAATTGAAATGATTGATTTTTCTTCTTGAAATTTGGGCTTGTCTTAGGTCTGAATGTTAACTTAATTCGTTGACCAAATAACGAAAGAGTATTTACCATTTATTAACGTTTGCGTGTATATATAATTATATATATATTGTTTTCAATTGAAGTTCCATTAATATTAGATTTGTGGGTTACATAAAAAACGTAATTCTCTCATTTTCTGTGGGCATTATTATAGAATATAGATTAGATCTCCCATGTCTCTTATGCAATAAGAAAATTTATTAGCTGAATTAATTAAAATTCAGAGTATATGTTTGTTTTCACACATGCAAACACCACAACTATGAAGAGTTTTTGGGTCATTACAGGATCTTATGGACCCCAAAAAATTAAAAAAAATCAAATTGAGTTGGATGAATTTTTTTTCCAATTAGTATGTTAAATTGGCATATGTCCTTATATAGCATGCCATTCTCATGTGCTATGATAATCGTATCAAAAATGCATGCGAGAATCACACGTTGCAAAGACAAATATCAATTTAATAGATTGAGTTTACAAAAATTCAAGCAAAAAAAAAAACATATCCCATAATTATAAGTATCAATGCATTTTAGCAATTTTTGGGATTAAAAAGGAACACAAAGGGAATCATTAATCAAAGAAAAAAATCTAAACTCTAAAAAAAACGACCAATCATCATAAAAATACCCAAGAGAAAGAAGAGAATCAAGTTTTATTAATTCCTCATTAGTGGGCTTACAATCATCATCATCGTTATTATTATTATGACTCTATGGGCAACATTTATAGGCTTTTAGCCTTGTTGGAACCTATCTATGGTAGCAAACACAGAGTTTCCCAAAAGGTGTATCCTGACATACGGCACTGATAAGCTTTTCATGATAGGAATCCTTGCATTTCTTAGTGCAATCAGGCTGGGAACATGTAATGGTAACCGTAATAGCCTCAGCCGGAGCCGGTCCGGTAGCCATGAAGGTCAACGCCACCAGAGCAACCGCCAGAACAAAGCCTTTTGCTACTTTCCCTTCCATTCAAAGAACCAGAAATTACTTGATGGAGAGGATATTTATACTTTTCTCTCTTTTTTTTTTTTTTTGATTCTATGGTTAATGGTTGTGGAGAGGATATTTATAAGAAAATATTGTTTTTTTGTTCATGAATGGAGATATAGAATAATTGTCCACACCATTAAAAAGAAGACTCCACCATCCTTACCAGATTTTTTTTTTTTTAATTACGTACCTTTATTATATTTCCAAAATAGACCCAATATGGCTGATTTATGTCTACTTTTGTGTGCTTTAATGAAGTTTCTATAGTTTTTGTGTCTGTTTCTAATTGCATTTCTAAAATAATAAAAAAAAATAAAAAATAAAAAACTTCACTTACCTCTCATGAATTTACGTACATTTTGTAAACACCTTTTCAATATTCAAAATCTCACTTTAGTGTATCCAACTTTGTCTCGTTCTAAATATCTCATACCATTAAATATTGCAGTTAAATTAAACAAAAAAATGACTAAGGGTATTTTAATAATTTCACACATTTTCGTTAGGATTTAACAAAAAATCCTAATGGAATGAGAAAAGTGAAAGGAAATCAAAGTTCGATACATCAAAATGAGAGATTTTGAATATTGAAATGATGTTTGCCAAAGACGTGGAAGTTCATGAGAGGAGTAAGTGAAGTTTCCAAAAAAAAAAAAAAAAGCAAAAAACTATCGACCCTTTTTTTTACCAATGTTTTTTTATTGGAAAAATTTGCAATATAGTCTCTCAATGTTCAAAAAGTGATAAAGTAGCCCCCCAAACTACAAAAATGTATAAAAAAAAAAAGGCCACTTATTTTTTTATATTCCTATAATACCCTTATTCTTTTAATAAATAAAATAATTGTAAAAAAAACAAAACAAAACAACTTTTTTAAAATACAAATAATAATAATAATAATAATGGGCTAATAAATACAAAAAAAAAAATGGAATAAATAATTGTTTTGAATAAAAAAAATCATTTTTATTTATTTGCCCTTTTTTTGTATTTCTAAAAAATTGTTTGGTTTTCTTTTTTATAATTATTGTATTATTTTATTTGTTAAAAGAATAAGGGTAGTATTGGAATATAAAAAAAATTAGTGAATTTTTTGATACATTTTGGTAGTTTTAGAAGTTACTTTATTACCTTTTGAACATTAGAGAGTTATATTACAAATGACTGATAGTTTGATGAGCTTTTTTATATTTTTTCCTTTTTTTACTCGTGATAGTAACTGCATAGCGATTGGCGAATAGTCGATAGCAACATTTTGGATGATCTAAAAATATAAGAATATAAATATTAATATTAAAATATTTTTAAAAAATCTAAATTTTTGAAAGTAGTCGAATCACCCTTAAGACATTAGGGTTCGTTTGGAATTGCGGTTTGAATAAGTGAGATTTTAAAAATTGCGTTTTTCAAAATAACATTTTTGAAATCGCTATTTTTAAAAATCACAAAAGCATTTGATAAAACATGTTAAAAAGTATTTTTTTATTAAATATTTGTTATGCGAATTCATGATTTTAGTTTAAATTCGTACTTTTTCAAATAAACACCCCATTTCTTGCTTATTGAAATCACTTTTTTTTTTCTATTTTAAATGAAGTGTTTTTTAAATTGCAATGTTAAATGTTTTATATTTTGTGATATCTTTTAAGAATGTAGATTATTCTTGTGAAATCGCAATCACAAACGCATCCTAAGAATGGTTTGGCTACCCCATCTAGCCAATCTAGGGATGGTCTTACCACCTCCATAAAATTAATTGCAAATTTCTATAATTCTCATGTACTTAATTACCAAAGCTTCTTTCTTTATCAATTTCAAAACTTTCAATTTTTTATTTTTTATTTTATGGATAAAATTTTATTAACAACAAAAAAAGTTACAACTTACAGCACACTCTAGCATAAAGCTAGATTACCAAGAATCAGCAATACAACCCAATTGACTACAATACAACCAAATCTATTAACTGAAAATGAGATCTTGTATTCTTTGCAAGCTTGTACTTCCAAAATATCTTATTTGGTTCTTTCTTTGTTATACATTTTAGTTGTTTGTGTTGTGAGACACCAACATTACCAATCTTATAAAATTGTACCTCATGCCACAAGCATTGAACAAAATCATTGTCTTTTTTTTTTTTTCCTTAATCATTGTCTTGATTCGTCATCCGCCATTAATTATGGGGTCTTCTCAACCAATAGCGGCTATTCGTGCACCTCCTCTTCATATTTTCATCCCAATTCTCTTCTCTATTTTGCTTCGTAATAAAACAAAATGACACTCCCATGTTAGACGTACCATATAAATACACGGCCATCTGGTCTTAAGTTTCATTATAAAAAATTAAAAAAAAAAAAGGCTTGTCAACTCAGCCATAACACGATTTATATGAATAACACTACCATGTGATAATAAATTTAATTACCATTCTAATAGGTACAACCGTACAAGAATGTTTCATTTCATTGCTAATAACTTAATAAAATCTCACTGATTTGTTTTTAGAAAACAATTTTCATGCCTTGAACTTGTTATACAACTATTTGATTTCCTCCAACAAATCAACTTTGAAAGTAATTCTGCATTGTAAAAATCTGTAAATACAAGTTTGGATAGTAAACCTCTCACCATACATATCTATTAAAATTATAAGATATTTATAATACATGAACTAAATGTTATTTGCATTGCAATCATTTTGTTGTGATCTGGTAGAACGCAATTAATATTTTTGCAAAAATATTAGTGAACTTCGAATAGATTACAAGAATTTCATAACCATAGGAATTTTACTGTTGTATTGCGACCCTATTGTATCTGTTCAAAGCCATACTTTGGAGGACGATCAAACTTTGAATACCCATTCTCCTCTCACAATCAGCCAAAATTTTCTTCTTCAAGCCCATTAACAATTTGCCAATTCAAATTAATTATTATTTGTTAACTTTGCTTTCATTATATTCACCATATATTTTGTTTACAGGGATATTGTGTACATATAGAGAAATTTGATATGCTATTCTTGGCTATACAAATCTTAGGACTAGAATCATGGGTGACAGTTATGATAATTCCTATAATCTCTCTGATTTGATTCTTAATTGACAACTCATGCCAACACTCCCCCTCAAGTGGAAGCATCCAAATCTTCAATGCGCAACTTGTCTAATGAGTTGTAGAAATCCTTGCTTGAGACGGCCTTTGTAAGAATATCTGCCAGTTGATCTTCGGACTTCACAAATGGAAACCGAATTATTTTAGCTTCGAGATTTTCTTTAATGAAGTGTCTATCAATCTCTACGTGCTTAGTGCGATCATGCTGGATAGGGTTGTGAGCAATAGCAATAGCTGCCTTGTTATCGCAAAAAAGGTCCATCTCGGAGGTAGGAGCAAATCCAATTTCTGTTAGAAGTCTTTTGATCCATAGAAGTTCACAAAGTCCTTTAGCCATTCCCCGGAACTCTGCTTCAGCACTTGACAATGCCACCACTTTTTGCTTCTTACTTCTCCATGTAACAAGATTCCCCCCGACGAACATGAAGTAGCCTGAGGTGGATCTTCTGTCTGTGGTATTCCCTGCCCAATCTGTGTCTGTATAGCCATTAACTCTGAGATGGTTATTTTTTGAAAACATAAGCCCTTTTCCTGGAGAGGATTTTAAGTATCGTAAAATCCGAATTACTGCCTCCATATGATCCTTACTAGGTTGGTGCATAAATTGACTTACTACACTCACTGCATAAGCAATATCATGACGGGTATGTGAGAGGTAAATAAGTTTCCCAACTAACCTCTGGTATCTTCCTTTGTCTGCTGGCATTTTGCTTGGATATTCTCCAAGCTTGTGATTCTGAACAATTGGAGTGTCTGCTGGCTTACAATCCAACATTCCAACCTCGCATAGTAAATCTAATATATATTTTTGCTGGGAAAGAAATATACCCTGTTTTGATCTAGCTACCTCTATTCCCAGGAAATATTTAAGTCCTCCCAGATTTTTCATCTCAAATTCAGCTGCCAATTGTTCCTGAAGCTTAGCAATTTCCTCTGTATCATCCCCTGTGATGATCATATCATCGACATATACAATTAAAGCTGTTACCTTGCTCCGTCGGTGCTTCAGAAATAATGTATGATCTGAATTACTTTGGTAGAAGCCATACTTTTTCATTGCTTGACTGAACCGCCCAAACCACGCTCGAGGTGATTGTTTCAGTCCATACAGTGCACGCTGCAATTTGCACACAACTTCATTTTTTGAAGATGCTGTGTAGCCTGAAGGGATATCCATATAGACTTCCTCTTCAAGATCCCCGTGGAGAAATGCGTTCTTTACATCTAACTGGTGCAATGGCCAGTCCAGGTTAGCTGCTAGAGACAGCAGAATTCTGATTGTATTTAGTTTCGCCACTGGTGAAAAAGTTTCTTGATAATCTACACCATATGTCTGAGTGTATCCTTTTGCAACTAGCCTCGCCTTGTATCGTTCTATAGATCCATCTGCTTTGTGCTTAACAGAGAAAACCCACCTGCACCCGACTGTCTTCTTCCCTTGGGGTAGTTGAACCAAGGTCCATGTTTGATTTTTTTGTAGTGCTTCCATTTCTTCTTCTATAGCTTTAGTCCATTTTGGATCCATTAATGCCTCCTGAACTGTATTGGGAATATGACATGCAAAAAGTTCATGTGAAAATGTCTTGACAGGCTCAGGTAGCTTTTCGGTGGAGACATAGTTGGCAATTGGGTACCTTGATCTTCTTTCCTCCATATCTGGAGAATATCTGTTTGGTGGCTTGCCTCGGTTATGCCTGAAAGGTAAGTTATATCCAGCGGAAGTATCATTTATAAAGGAGGGTGTGCCAATATTACTTACCTCAGGAATATTCTCAGGAGATGGACCTGCAGGTACTAAGGGGCAGGGGGATTCTAGTTCTTCTCCTATTGATGTAGGCTCAGTTTCCGGAGGCCCTCTGGATTCAGAGGATACATCTTGCCCTGAAGATGTATTTGTTGATTCTTCACCAATTATTTGTGTGTCATTCTGATCTTCAAACCATTCAAATGTTAGCCACTTCAACTCTTCATCTAATGTCTCCCCCTGAAGATAAGAAGTGGATGTCGAGGAAGAGTAGAATGGTGCAGACTCTAGAAAAGTGACATTCATGGTTACATAAGTACGTTGAGTAGTAGGGTCATAGCATCGGTAACCTTTTTGATGTGCAGCGTAGCCTAAGAATAGGCACCGAAGAGCACATGGGTCAAGTTTGGTACGCTGGTTCTTAGGCAAGTGTACATACGCCACACATCCAAATATGCGAGGAGGGAGCATGAGAGCTGTAGGGAGTGAAACCGAGGCTGATAGGGACTGTAATGGGGTTTGAAAATTTAATATTTTAGAAGGGAGGCGGTTGATCAGATGGACAGCAGTGGAAACAGCATCGGGCCAATGTCGTGTGGGGACATGAGCTCCAAGGAGGAGAGCCCGGGCAGTCTCAAGGATATGTCGATTTTTTCGTTCAACTACCCCATTTTGTTGTGGGGTTTGGGGACATGAGGTCTCATGTATAAGGCCATGTTGTTGAAAATAGGAATGAAAGTGGTGATTAACATATTCACCACCGTTGTCTGAACGGAGAATCCGGATCTGAGCAGAAAATTGGGTCTGAATCATAGCATGAAATGACTGAAATACCTTAAATACTTCATCCTTACGTTTAAGCAAATATAACCAGGTCATGCGGGTGCAGTCATCAACAAATATTACAAACCAACGTACACCAGATACAATAGATATGGGAGATGGTCCCCATACATCAGAGTGAATTAGAGCAAAAGGGGTATCACTTTTATTCATGCTTAACGGATAAGTAGCCCTATGACTTTTGGCTAAAATACAAGTATGGCAATTAAATTCAGATGTCTCTATATTGGAAAATAAATTAGGAAACAAATGCCTTAGATACCCAAATGATGGATGTCCCAAACGACGATGCCATAGCCAAATCTGTTGAGGTTTTGAACCAGGCACGGAAGACACATGATGCGCTCGACCCAAACTGAAATCTTCCATGTAGTACAATCCCCCCTTCTTAGTACCACGCCCAATTATCTCCTTGGTGAGAATATCCTGAATAAGACAGAAATCGGAAAACATTAACACCACACAATTCAATTCTGTAGTAATTTGACTAACAGACAATAACTTGTGGGATAAGGAGGGAACAAGTAAAGTATTAGATAAATGAAGAGCGGGTGATAAGATCACAGATCCAGCCCCTGTGACCGGTGAGATCATCCCATTGGCATTCACAATGCTAGTGCGTCTTGGAGATGAGTGGTGAGAGAGATCCGTAGGGTCAAACGTCATATGGTCTGTGGCCCCAGAGTCGAGAAGCCAATCTCCAGGGTCGACATCATGGCTATCACTAAGCAAGGCGTTACAGAGATTACCTTGATCCATAGGAGAGAAATCCTGTTGAGAAGAGGCAGCGGGTGGTATTAGAGAGAGATATGGTTTGGCTGTTGCTATAGCAGCCTTGCCCGTGCCCTCAGCCGTACCACCAGTTCCCTTTTTTTTTTCGAGCTTGGAGTTCATGCCACCAATCAGGATATCCATGCAACTGAAAACAATTTTCACGTGTGTGCTTCATATTGCCACAATGAGAGCATTTGAGACTGTCAGATGAGGAACGGGTTTTAGAAGCAAATTTTCCAGTATGCTGGGGAACCGGTCCAGAGAACCCAAGCTTGAGGCCTCTCGAAGCAAGCACTACTCCTGGCGGTGGTTCATGGTCCCCGGCGTTCATCACCACCTGGCGAAGAGCCTCCCTGCGGACATGAGCATACGCTTCCTCCACGGTGGGAAATGGGTGCAGTTGTAACACATCGCTGCGAATATTGTCCAGTTTGTCATCAAGTCCATCCAAGAATACATAGACCCTATCTTCTTGGAGAAGATCATTATATCGTTGAATATCAGTAGGGCACTCCATTGGATTTGGACGACGAAAGTCGATCTCACGCCAAAGACCTTGCAAGCCGGTGTAGTATTTTTCCAGGGATCCACCTGCTTGGCGGAGACGTGAGACACGACGCCGGAGATCATAGACCTGGGAGGTATCCCCACCATCAAAATAGGTAGTAGCAGCAGAGTCCCAAACCTGTTTAGCTGTGGGAAACCGAATGAAATTGCCGATTAGTGCCGGATCCATGGAGTTGATCAGCCAGCCTTTGACAATGGCGTTGTCAGTGCGCCATTTACGGAAGGACGGGTTTGTCGGAGATGGCTGGGTTAGTTCGCCATTGATGTAACCCAACTTGTCTTTGCCGGAGATGTACATCTCGACAACTTGGGACCATAGGGCATAGTTGGAACCATCCAACTTGATGCCAATCGGTAGAGCTGCAGGTTCAGAAGTCACGGTAGGAGCCTGAGCTTTGAACAGAGCTTCGGCCATCTTGGTGGTGAATAATTCAGAGAGGAGTGTATTCTGGTTGGTGGGAGATTCCTCCGTCTGGATTGGGTTTTCTGTGTTTGGGATTGGGGTTTCAGTAGTTATGGGAGATTCCTCCGCCTGGGTTGGGGTTTCGGTGACTGCCATAGGAGAAGGTGGTGCGTGGAAGGAGGCTAGAGGCTAGTGATGGGCGTGAACAGAGAACCAGATCGTGAGATGCTCTGATACCATGTTAACTTTGCTTTCATTATATTCACCATATATTTTGTTTACAGGGATATTGTGTACATATAGAGAAATTTGATATGCTATTCTTGGCTATACAAATCTTAGGACTAGAATCATGGGTGACAGTTATGATAATTCCTATAATCTCTCTGATTTGATTCTTAATTGACAACTCATGCCAACATTATTATTATTATTTTGGGTTAAATACCTAATATTCCTAGGGTTTCATAACTTTATTTTTTCTTTCCTAGGGTTTGATTTTGATCACAGGAGGTCCCTGTAGTTTTAATAAATGACCAAATTGGTCATTTCGTCAGTTGATCGTTAGTTGACTTAACAGACTGACATATGGACCAATTAAAAGTTGACATCTGGCACAAGTGGCCACGTCATCAGTGATGACGTGGCCACCTAATTAAATTTTTTTTAAAAAAATAAAAAATTTAGAAAATATTTTTTTTTTCAAAAAGGAAAAAAAAAATCCTTCATTTCGGCCACCCACTTTGGCCATGGGGGTGGCCGTTGTCACTGCCCCTGGGTACCTTTGTAGTAGATTTCCTTTTTTGTTGATTTGGGAGAAAATAAAGGGATATTCAACCCATATAATCTTGATTCTCCTTTACAGACTAGCACTGCATACCCAAAACGTAGGCCTTCCCCTCGCCGCCACCCCCATACAGGGGGAACCCTTTGGTTAGACTTGGTCCTCCGGTGATTTTGTATTCAATGAACTCCGATGCCCCGTCTCTGATGTTCTCAAATGAGGATTTGTTAATAATGGTATCTATTTCTATGGCTTCTTGATTGATGAGTAAGTAAAATAGTGTTTCTTGGACTTACAGCCTTGTAGTTTTCTTCGCTGGAGCGCAGTTTGGAACCCTATCTTACTAATGCATCAACCACCCCCATCCGGCCAGGTAAGGGGGTGGCCAAGCGACCCCCAAATGTCCAAGGATTTTTTTTTCTTTTTTTTTTTGAAAAATTTAATTAGGTGGCCATGTCATCAAATGATGACGTGACTACTTGTGCGAAATGTCAAATTTAATTGGTCCACGTGTTAGTTCGTTAAGTCAACGGATGGAATAACTAATTTGATCCTTTATCAAAACCACATGGATCTCTTGTGATCAAAATTAAACCCTAAAAAATAATAATAATAAAGTTATGAAATCCCAGGGGTATTAAGTATTTAACCTTTTTTTTTTTTTTTTTTTGAGAATTATACTGCTTATACTAAAAAGATTGCTTAGAATAAAGCAAAAAGTAGCCTTTCTTTTTTCTTTTCTTACAATTTCTCTTTCTTGAAAAGTTTTAAGTATGTAATCAAAATTTTACATTGATTTATTTTTAAATAATAAAAAATTTTATTTAACTTTTTAAATTTAGATTACTCAATGAAATCAATTGTTGATGAATATATATAATTTTTATACTTATGTTTTAACTGCATGAAATATATAATTGTAGTTAATTAAGATTATGGAGAACAACAATGAAAAAAGATATCGTGTATCAATTGTATTGTGAGTGTACTTATGAGTGTTGTATCCCACATTAAAAAAATAAAAAAGAAAAGAGTGTTTAATATATTTAAGTGAACCTTAACCCATTAGCTTAGGCTTTTGGGCTAGAGTTGTGTTCAATTATGTATATTAATGTGCTCTTCGTAAAAACTTCATATTTGCTTTAATCTCCCAACAAATTGGTTTATTTATTGGTGACATTGTCCGTGATTATGCCGGTTGCGACTGTTGAAATAACTTTTTCAGTAATAAATATTGTTAAAAAATCATTTACTTAATCGAATAAGAAATCAATAAATAAATAATTGTCTGATTACATACATTGAGAAAGATAAATTTAAGACAATCAACAATGAAGAAATCATGCAACGATTTCAAAATATAAAGACTTGTCAATGATAACTGAATAAATTAATTCTAGTCATAACAAAATAAATTGTAAGTTACATTTATATGTGTTAAATTTTTGTTCATTGTTTATTTATTTTATTAGTTATATTTTTTAATATTTGTATTCAACCTTATTTTTCTAACCGACCGTGACCCCTCTAAACTAAAATCATGGCTCCGTCATTGTGCGGATGGAAACTAAAACGGGAATAGTGATTCTACAAATTAAGGTAATAACCTCATAATCCGCATACTAACTTAAGCATTGTAGGTGGTTCTGCCACTACCCGGGTGGCTTGCCACTTTTGGTAATCCTTGCAATCTTTTTTACCAGACATTTGGTGTGAAGTTACTGTGTTAACAGAGTAATTATAGAAGGTTTACTTGTGTCTTATTTGTGTACTACTAATAATGATGTGGCTATTAAAATTACCATTATACTTGTGATTAATCATTATTGGATTTTGATCAAATAATAATTTTAATAGCCACATCATTCTAGTAGGATACAAGTAAGCCTTCTAGAATTACTTGTGTTAACAAGAATCAAACAATGCTAAGTTAATGGGCCATGAGTCATTGGGCTTTGATTTCACTTAATTGGACTCATAAACAATTCTAAGGCTGATGGGCCTTGAGTCATTGGGAGAACATTTTGCAATCCTCAATATAATGATCCCTCGGAATGGACCCAGATGGGTCAGGGTCATCCTGCTGACTGTGACGTGTTACTGTTGGACCAGAGTGAATTTCCAAACATTAGGCCTGACAAATCAAAACACTTCTTAAAATTTTATCAAATTTACCTTAAAAAAAAAAAAAGAAAAAAAGAAATTAAATACCTAATATCTCCATAAGATTTCAGAACTTTATTTTTTTTCTCCTTAGGGTTTGAAAAATGACCAAACTAATTCTTGTAGTTTTGAAAAGTGACCAAATTAATATTCTATCGTTATGGTTACCACTTAATTGATTATGACATGAAATAAATTTAATTTTTATTTTTTAAAAAGAAATTTAAAAAAAAAAGACAAAAAAAAAAAATTGGGGTGGCCAGGCATTAACCCTTGGCACCTTGGGGGTGGCCAAGCCACCCCTTCTCTTAGCCAGGGAATGATTTCATACTCAATAAGAGTCTGTGCAAGGTTACGAATCTCCGTTGATGCATGCTTCAGGAGCCTATTAACAACCTTCCCAATCTCAGTTGTCTGGCAAAGAAAAAACAATGTCAATCCAGTACAAATCAAAAACTATTTGAAAAGAACAGCAACCAAAGAACAACTGCTACCAAGACAAATGGCAAACTAATGCAATAACTAAAGGAAAGATTGTAATCAAACCTTCAGAGTATCTACAGTCAGAGCCATCAACTGAATCCTCCTCAACGAGTCAAACAATAATGAATCAGACTGTCACAACATTCAACGAACCCAAATGAGAAACCAGAAAACTCAACAACCAAAAGGATTATCAATACAGCAGTCAGACTAAAACCAAACAATCTCCTCAAAACAAGCATAATTCTTCCAAAAAAAAAAAATCAAAATCAAAATCAAAACCCATCTTAAAAACCCACAGGAATGCAAAATTAAGTAATTAATTGATCATCAACAAAGCAACAATCAAAGCACAGAACCAGAAAACATAGATGCTAACCTAAAACCGGTAAACAAACCATTTCAATTGAATTACCGAAGGCGCATACCTCTTCTTCACGGTTATAAAGAATCTCTTTGATCCTCAGGACCTCCTCAACAATCTGAGATTCTTCCTCAATCTCATCAGCCAATGCCTCAGGGAGTGGTTTCGGCCACCCCCAAGGTGCCAAGGGGGTGGCTCGGTGCCCCCAAAATTTTTGTCTTTTTTTCTTTTTGAAAAAATATTTTTAAATAAAAAATTTAATTAGGTGGTCACTTGTGCCAAGTGTCTACTTCTAATTGGTCCACATGTTAGTCCGTTAAGTCAACTAATGGTCAACTGACATAATGATTAATTTAGTCATTTTTCAAAATCACAAGGACTAATTTGGTCACTTTTCAAACATTAGAAAGGAAAAAAAATAAAGTTTTAAAACTCCAAGAAGACATTAGGTATTTAACCAAAAAAATATCATAATTTTATGGAATTATGTGCATTTCTGGATTTTTCCTTTTAGGCATAAATTTTTAATTTGGCTAATTGAGGATTAAGACCCACCCGAATTTAAAAAAAAATTAAATTTAAGACTTAAATTTATTTTTCCCTTATTTTTTCTCCAACTAAATAACAAAAATAATATGAAAATCATTTTAAAAAAATATATATGAAAATATTATTATGCTAGATCTTTGAGTTCAATAAACAAAAACAAAACAAAGAAAGGGAGTGGCCGCAAGCAACCCCCTCTCCGTCCCTTTAACAGGGACGACAACTTTGATCAAAGTGGTGGCTTGCAATTACGTACGTACCCTCTCCACCACTTACATTTGATTAATCTCAAAAATAAATTGTAAAATTTCAATCCTACGTTGAGAAGATAAATAGTGCACATCGAGTAAGTGAATTATAAAAATGACGTGATTGTATAAGCTATTGTAAGAAACTTCCGAATTAATACTAGTTTTTTTGAAATGGAGAGGATGAAATTGATGTCCTCGTAGGAAAATGATTATATCCATTTCAAAATCCTTTTATTTTCTCAATTTAGTGCATTTTGAAGAGTAATGCATTTAATGCACTACCATCAACAAAACTTTTGAACAACACTACCCTTCAAAATACACTAAATGAAAGAAATGAAGGGATTTTAAAATAAAGAGGATCCTAATTTGTCCTTGCAAGAGAGGTGACTTCAATTGTAATCCCCCAATATTTAAAACACAACATTCTATTTAGCAAAGACTAAGATTACTCCCCTCGAATTCGGCCAAATGTAATATGAATTATAATTTTATTATAGATGTAGTCAAATGTGATCTGAATTCTGAGACCATATATGGTAAACAATGGTAAGAGAATATATAGAACTATAGTAATGCATTTATGGGAGATGCATATATAAATGCAAAGGTTAATATTTTTATTTTTATTTTTAAAGAATCTTAATGAATGGATTAAGATTGACTTTAGGAACATGAAATGTGCAAATTTTGTACCCATCAACAGACTGTTTCGTGCATCCAATGGAAGAAATTAATATATAATATAATATATATAATTGAAGGGTCACGTCTGTCCATATATAAACAATCGAATGGAAATCAATATGACAAATCTAGTGTCATTATAACTAATTTCACATCACAAGTAAAAATAATCCTTAATTGGAATCATAGATAGATAGATTAAAAAAATAATAATTAAGGGGACATGCATTAATTGAACAGCTAGCCTCTATAAATACAAATTTTATCTTTTTCTGTATATTCAATCAAAAAGATTTTGGTGTTTCATAGAGTCACCATCCAAGATATATCATTAAGATCTACGTACATATAGTATTGATCAATTCATGAAAATGATTGCGCAGTACATGCATATATGTTCATAACAAATATATATATATATATATATATATACACACATATATATATATATGGTTTTCTAGTCTCAATCAACAAGTCAAAAAGCCAGCAAAGTGAATGAATTCAAATCTTTTAGAATAGGGCCTTTTCATATATAGTTCATACAAGGAAAAATATTGAAAGTAAATATATAATACTATACATATATATATCAAGTAAATTATTAAGATTTTTAAGATTTTTTTAGGATAAATTCCGTGACAGAAATTTTCAAAACTCCCATTCAAAAAAAAAAAATTCAAAACTCAAGTTCAAAATTCATGCAATTTTCAAAGAGTGAAATAAGTGTTTGCCCTTTTTTCAAAAAATGTATAATAGCCAACTACTGAGAAATCAAGGGATCTTATATATATATACAAATTTTCAAAAAGCTTAAACTGATAAAAATAGTTGATTTAATTATTTAATTAAGAGTTGTGAATCTAACATTTTTTAATATTCTCCCTCACATACTATGATCGAACTCAAACTCTTTTTGTGTGAGTTAGACTCGATTAATATGTGAAACATTTAATTGAAATGAGAAGTAAATGACGGAGATAAAATTTGAACTCAAAACCTTTACTTTATTCTTTTGATGTAAACCAGATTTGGTTCACAACGATTCCCCCTTATATTGGGGAAATTGTAATGGCCGAAAGCCATTGTCTTTGATTAATGAAATTATCAGTATTCTCTAAAAAAAATAAAAAAAGATGTGTTATTTCAATTAAATTATTTACTTGATAATTAAATTAATATTATAATGCAAACCCAATTCAGCAGTAAATATAATTCATTCGAGGATGACTAATTTAAATGAGACAAAACATTACCCCATGAATCTCATTATCACTGCAAGCTTCCAAAATGGAGTACTTTTTCCCCTTGAAAATGTGGTCATAGGATGAAAAACGTGTTTTGTACGTTGAACTACAATCTACAGTATAAAAAAAAAGTAAGAACTATTATCAGAAAATTCAAAATATTCATCAAATTTCTTGCACTGTTTGAGTAAAACTTGTGTGAATAGTGTTGTTGAAAAGGAAAACACTTTAGAAAGAATAATCATATATGCTCAACTGTTGAGCATTGAAAGAAATGAAGACAGCATGGAAGACGAAATCATTCTCTCTCTTTTTCTTTTTCTTTTTTTCTGATCAGGAAGGAGGACGTACGTACATACATATAGAAGTTTGACTTGTGCTGCAGATTTCTTAACATATAAGGCGACTGCAATTATATATATATATATATATATATATGCAGCTCTTATATATACATCCTGTGAAAGAATCGTAAGGATTACTGACATTTCTAACATTAAGCAACTAACTTTGTTCAGATCTAACTCTCTCTCACTGTTAAACCCTAGCTAGCCCATGGTGGAGTTGATTTTGGTTTTTTTATATATGATTTTTTAAACGACGGGGTATACTCTTGTAAGGAAGGATCGAGTAAGGCTTCGACTTTTGTGAGAGCTTGCATAGCCTAAAGAAAAGAAATTATCTGAACTCAAGAGAATTCTACGTACCCTTGAACCGGCGGAGGATGCCACAAAGACAAGACCAAGTCATTTATCACTTGAACTAGCTAGTTCATGAGAAATATTGTTCGGTTTCATTATTCTCTTTTTTAAAATTCACGGTTAGGTTTATAAGATTTACATGCGTGTTGTATATAGATTTTTTAATAGTGAATTTACACATCTTTTGGATGAAAATGGCCAAAAAATGTGAAAGAAAATGAAACCAAATATTTAGCATAAAATATTGTTCATCTACTCGATCTGATGATGCGCAAGGATTTATTATTTATAGACCATATATATATCACATTTTTTTACGTATTAGTGTGGGGAAAAAGCATTAATTAGAGCGAAACCCAGCAAGCAATTAATTAAACCATTGATCATGGTTTTAATTTCTACATATATATTCCCCATTAATTATTCATCAACAGAATCAAATAATTAAAATAATGAAAAGTTAACGTAAAAGAGCAAAAAACACATTGATGAAGATGACCCCACAAGAGGTCGAACATTTTCATTTCACTGTTACGAAATTGAAATTGAAATTTGAAAAAACATATAAATATTATATATAAAATTGATTTTTCCCAGGAGATCTCACGAAGGTGGTCCCCTTGTGTTTGCCTGGCCGATGTGGCTTTTTGACCTGCTTTGACCGTATAACATATTCCCTGCGAGCCAATGGAAGAGAGAGAGAGGGTGGTCCACTCGTTGTGTGAGATTCCCCAGTAGCCATAATCATAATCCTTCAGCCCCTGCAAAAACACTTTTACTTTTCCCACAATCCCACACTTTTTCTTTCTCGATGCCCTGCCCCTGTCCTGCCCAGGCGTGTAGTGTGTGTAATGTGCATAGAGACGGACAGAAAGAAAGAGAAAGAGAAAGGAAAAAAAAAAAAAAAAAAGCAAAAGCAAAAGAGAAAGAGAAAGAGAAAGAGATCTCTCAAATCTATCTATTGCAGAAAAAAAAATGCAGATAAACCTAAAAGGATGTATCTAATCAGTGTTCACTATCTCTTCAGTGTTCAGAATAACGAATATGATCCATTGGCCAGCAAGTATATCAACAGCTTATTGATAAGGCAATAATTTTCTCTTTCTTTTTTCCCCTTTTATTTTATATATATATATATATATATATGCATTTCTTTTCCCCCCATTGTAGTCCTTATTAACAGCCTAGATTACACTTACCCTAAAAGCACCCTTGATCATTACCCTCGACCACATAATAGAAAATCATCATATGGGTAATGGGTCAGAACAGCATGATGATCCATCCATCCATCCATCACACATCCTAGATTTAGTTTTTTTTTTTTTTTTTTCGGTCAAAGGAAACAATAATAATATCTACCATATGATCTACTAGCTAACTAGGCCATAAGAGAAAATAGAAGAAGTGGGGGGGGAAAAAACGAAAACAAAGAGATATATATATTAATGTTGATTATATATGATGATATTAATTAAGCCAATTAGATATAAAAAGGGCTAGTGAAATTGTGAGACAAAAGTTGCATATTTGAAGGACGTTGATCTTATGACCATGGGTCATATGAAATGTCCATCAGACATGCGTTAATCAACAAGATGGAAGGGCAACATGGTAGTTGTGACTTCCATGTTGTCAGGCTTGTAATTTACCGTAATTTTAGGCTACACCTATCACGGCAACCTCGTTGCATGTGTCATGAAATGATTACGGTCTCACGGAAGCCACATGGAACCATCGGTGATGGGAACTATTATTCTCTGCACAAACATTACACGTCACATCATCAAAACCCTAAAACCCATAAGCAGCACTACCAATGAGGAAGATGAAGAAGATGGTGCAAGTCATTAGACGTACCTTCGTTCGGACTTCCGAAATTGCTCCGCTGCCCTTTTGAAATTTGGTCTCGAATATATATAGAAAAAAGAGAACAGAATTGGAAAATAATAATAAAATATATATATATATATTATTTCCGTGTATAAAACATGGAATATGCTTGGCTCCTCATACGCCATCCACGGAGGCCATCGATGCTCCGGTGGGCTCTGCAAATGGCATACAGGGAGCCAGGCACATATATATGTGTATGCATGACGCCATAACATCCAAGTATGCATGATTTTTTTTTTTTGCATGTATATATATCTATATCTATATCTATTTGCTCAAACATGTGATATATATAGATTTATATGGTGCAGAACATGGTGATGATCATCTAGAGGTGAAGATGAGGAGGAGGAGGAGGAGGATGAAGATGAAGAAAGGGGGAGACAGAGAGAGATTTAAGGAGGATATAGAAAGATTGAGGGAACTAGGTCATAATCAAATAGGGTTTCAGAGCCCCACAAAAGCTATTGAATTGGCAAAAAACAAGCAAACCGCTGTGCTAAACTTAGAGGGATCATTTAAGGTCCGGCTAGCGTTGTGGGGTTTTCAGAGGGAAAGAAGGAAGATGTGGGGTTGATATTGCACCCCAGCTCCCCACTAAATATAGAGACCGAGAGGGAGAGAGAGAGAGAGAGAGCTAACCACGCAATTTCCTAAGCTAACCTTATGGTGTTTGAAAACTCCTTTTCTGGGTCGTAAAGCAGAGGTTGCTTTTCTCCTCTCTGAAGCTCATTTTGTCTGGGAGTGCTTGGAAGACATGGATTCCTCATCATCCCTCTCTACTTCCTTTTAAATAAAATAAAAATAAATAAAGTTAAAGCAGGAAAAAGGTTGAAATACTACCATAATTTTTATCATCTTTTTCCTCCCTGCTTTATCTGCCTTTTTTTTTCCTCTCCTTTATACACAACTCCATCCCCATTTGCCATTTATATAACTAATTCATTATATATATCACTACAGTTTTTTTTTTTTTTCAAGGGTCGACAGGGATTCCCACTTTGCCTTTTTGTTTTGATTTTTGAATTATCCTTTTTTATGCCACTTTGCTACCTAATTCGCTAACTTTAATAAAGCAAATTGCCATTAATTTATGTACCTACAACAACTAATTTAACCCATCCATTTGGTTAATTTTGGTGCCGTAAAATTCGGATTTTTCTCTAAAAAAAGATAGCAAAATAGGACATAGCTTTCCTGTAAATTAGGTTTGGAGAATTTTCTTTAACATAGTCTATAAAAATGATATGTATCCTTTAAACATGTGATATGTACGTATTATTTTAATAACATGGACAAAATTAAAATAAATTTTATTACATGTTTTTGCGAGAGAAGCCAAATTCATATAATTTTAAATTTTGGGTACATCAAATCCACCATTGTAAAAGAAATTTGGTGTGAAAAAAAAAAAAAAAAAAAACATTTTTGGAAGAATTTGCATGTGTAACGTCCAGATTTATTTATTTAACAAAAATTGAGCTGTCTCACTAATTATGCATATTAATTAACGCCATACTAAATATGCATATATATAGATATAGAATTAATTAATTAATCATTCAGATTTTATGAGATAATTAATCAGAAGAACCCAAATGTAAGTTACCTTATTTGTACATGACCAACTAGCCAAAACAATTTCCAATTATACTTGTCACCTTATATGAATGTTTCTACAATAGTCAATAAATATCTTTAAGAGAATCTCTAGCTGTCAAAATATGGCCACGAATAGATTTTGAGTGTTGACATTAAAACAGGATGTGTCAGTCAGGTTGCCCTTCTTCTTGATCTTCTTCTTCTTCTTCTTCTTCTTTTTACCTTCTATATACCTTTTGTAATTACTTGTTTACCTACTTCGTGAATTTTATTTTCTATTGTATATAAATTACTTTCACCACAACTTTTGTTCATAGAGCAAAACATGTCAAAAGTACGAAGCAGTTAATTTAAAACTGTGACCTTTTAATTGTTTTTACTACAACTCTTATATATACAAACTGGCGTGGCATTGTCATTGTCATTGTTACTGACGTATTAGCATACGCGACATTGTCATGTTAATCACAATTAAATTTAATTATTTAATATATAGTTGGTGTGGTAAGTGTCACGTAAGTTTATAAACCAACGTGGTAGTTTGCATGATATTATCATAATTGTCATAGTCAAATTTAATTGTTTAGTAGCTGACGTGATAAATTTCGTATGGAATAGGATTTGTATACTTATTTAATTCTAGTGATGTGCATATCTTTATCCTCTATCATCTCTTTTATTCAACAAATTTGGCAGAACTCTTCTCTTTGTCTCTTTGCATGTTGATTCCACTTATGGAATGAAATTACCCCTTAAAGTGAATCTTAAGAAAAGTAAGACTTAAAACTGTTCAAGACGGTGCGCTGCTGCGTCAACCTCATAATTAATTATCGGGCAATTAAACAGGTAGTATTAATTACAACCAGTTAATGGAAGATGTTGAGGTAATATTATGGGTTTTCCTATAATTCCTTTACAAATTCATGTGGCAGTCAACGACTCAACATGCACGATTGCCAAATGGCACAATATTATTGAAAAAGAATTAAGCAATAAAATTTAAGAGGTAAATTTGTAAGATTAAAGTAAAAGTTAAGAGCAGCACTCTAAATCAACTTGATTAGTTGAGTTTTTTTATTCCAATTTTTTTTTTATTTTTTATTTTTAGAAAAAAATGGTGTTATTGAGTTCTTTCTTGCACTACCTGATGTAAAAGGATCCATCTTATATGATGTTATTTTAATAACAGCATAGATACTATAATTTAAGAAATGATTAAGATTGAATATGTTAAAATCTCTCTTTATTTTCTCTTAACTATTAAAAGCTTCTTTATGTAGCTAAACAAGTAGCAGGCCTGTTAAGAAAGCGAGTAATTTTATTTACACCGCAATAATTATTCATCTCTCATCCCTGGCCCGAAGATTATGTGACGTGGTTTTTTTTGACAAAAAAAATATATATTCTCATGCACCAAATGTGATCAGGCCCATGTCACATCAGCTCTAGGGAATGAGATATGAATAATGGGGTGATCGATGTATAGTATTACAGAGTTTAAATGAATATTCACTAACCAAGATTTTATAAAAACCATGTCACAAACAAGGGCTCCGTGTCACAAACATAATTAATTGGAATTGTGTTTACTTACTGAACCATGGACTTATCATTTTCACCTACATTTTTTTTTTTTTTTTTGGTTGAATTTTATAGATATAGTCATCGACGCGTCGTGAAAGAGGATGATTGTGCTACCAACACCTAGCTAGACAACTATCCTTATGGTCTACATGAGACGTTAGCTTTTGGTGTATATAATATATATGATTGTTTTGAAAAAGACAACTATAGTCGTAGTTGTCCTACATACGTGACACTTATGAAAGAAAAAAAAAACCCTTGCCATATGTTTTTCATGTGTTTTCACAATTCAACATGTTTTTAACCATTTTCAACACCCCAGATAAGATCTCTAGCTAGTCCTCGATCGTTTCTTGCCCCAATGCCACTCCTTGTTCTTCAAATTTATACTTTATCCTTTTCGATCTCTTCCATCAACTAACCATATAGAATAGAGCCTAATTGATTGCAATTATGCTCCTAAAGAAAATTAGAGGAAAAAAATAAAAAATAAAAAAGCAATGTCACTATTAATTAAAGAGCTATTACAGTCCATAATTAAAGTTTTGGTGCTATGGGTTATGATTAAGATTATCTATATTTCTTGTTCTCTACGATTCAAATCACAATTATGAAGCTTTTGTAATCACATGTATTGATTGATCGATCGATCAATTTACGTTGAATTTGCAAAGGAGAAATCACACCCGCGCTTATTGCTTTACAATTATATATAGTGGCAAGGCACAACTAATCCCACAATTGTCTATTTGAATTATCATCCATTCGAACAGTTTTTAATTAACGGCGTGGTTAACCCGACATTAAATCTTGACGATTACAATAAATGAAGTCACGCATGAGACACTTGTCGGACTCTGAAAGGTCTTGGTAAGACATGTCACTAAATTAATTACACAATCCAAGTAAAGTAGTAGGTGTAATAATTTTGTAAACAAAAAAAGTGTTAATCGATTTAATATAATGGTCCAAATCATAATTACCAAAATAACATTTAAAAAAGAAAAAAAGGAAAAAATGGGATTATTATTATTATTATTATTTTTCTATTGTTTGATCGCTTTTGTACCTAGGTTGGTCCTTAGTGGTAGCTAGCAGGTCTTGTCCCTACCATGTTGGATGTTCCTCAATCAGAAAATTGGGGGTTGAGCCCTATTCTCTCTGTTCTCTCTATTCAAACATTAAAAAGAAAGTTTTGAAGTATCAAAAGGAAGCAAAAACTGGTGTTGTACAGACACACATAGTCACATACCCACGTGCCACACATGACACAACAACAACAAGTACTGCCATACTAATGCCTCAGTAAACAAAATTAATTAATTAAGTTTTTTTTTTAAGAAAAATTAATGAACCAATTAAAATCCACCGAACCACCACTTGTATATTAAGAGAATTAATGTATAAAAAATAGTACGAAAATTGACATATATATCAAAAGAAAAGCATATTCTTTTGATTGGTCAATGAAATAAGAGACAGATGTTCCAGTTTCTTTAAGACTTTATTTATTTTGTGTTGTTTTTAAAAGAGATTCTCCTCAATTCTCCCTCAATCAATGGAGAGGACATATCACTTCAAATAAATAAATAAATAAATGGAGAGGAAATATATAGTGCTGAGCTCGGACTTTGGGCCTATGTGGTTAACGGGTGGAGTACTGGGATATTTTTAAATCTACCATTCAAATTTTATCACAAGAAAAAAGAAAAAAGAAAGAAAAAGAAAAAGAAAAAGAGAAGGGTTGCCCAATAAGTATAGGAGAACAATTTATATTGAAAAGAGCCCGATCGGTCCTTCTACCTAAGTAAGCCTAATCTTAATCTCGGTGCCATTCCAAGGCCGGTGGGGGAACCACCACGCTCCTTTGGGCATGATTGATGATACCGGTTAGCATTGAATGCCAATTGAATCATGCCATAACGAAGATTGTTGAGGACATTCCATGTAATAGTTGGTGACGGCAAATCATCGACAACCCACACGCGTGCAGCCTGGCCATTTAAGGGGTAACACATGGCATAATCGTACAAGAGGACCGGAGAATAACTTTGGCCTTAAACGAGACAAGACCACAAAGGAATGTAAGCCTCTCACCCTATTCATTTATTATATGTAAAAAATAAAAATAAAAAATTCAGAAGAAACAACTTATTGACTTAAACATCAAAAGTATCATCGCTAACTCACACCCACAGGCCTCATAACTAATTTGTCTCGTGATTTTTTTTTTTTTTGGAAAACAAACTTATTCTCATTCGTAGAAATCAAGAATAAAAGTTTTTACAATCATAGGATAAGCCTTGAAATAACAGTAACCTAATCTACAAATTCACAGGTAGAAACACAGGCAACGACTACCAAACAATCAACCATAGCTAAACATATCCGCTATCCCATGACTAAAAAACAAGTTTAAAAACAAATATGCTTGACATAATCAAATGCATAGGAAGTGTTATTTCCACAACCCTAAGAGGTAAAACCTTTTATGTTGCAACTCATCATCCTCGGCCGAAATGTCAGGATACCCATTCATCCACGACACAGCAATCTGGACCAATCTTCCTTCTCGACCTGAAGGCCAAGGTAACATACACATTCACAACACATATGTCAGGATTAAAACATCAAAAGCCCCAAAAAGCCCAACGGAAAAACAAAGCCAAGACAAAAAACTAAGATAACCACCGAAGAAAATCGATATCAAACCTAGGCAGAGCAAATGAATCCAGTGCAAAAGATGGGGTGGGCACCAACGGATCCGATAGAGAAGGGGTGGGCAAGCGACGGCGGATCCAGGCTGAAGACGGAGGATCGGTCTAAGGCAGACCGATCCCACTCAAAACCCGACCCTGAGGACAAAATGTTGTAAAAGGGGGCAACTGGGGAAGAAAAATGGCAAAGGGGAAGAAAAGAAAGGCAGACAAGGCTAGATCATCATGTAAATAGCTAGACCCTAGGGAAGGGAGGGGCACCAAGTCTAGGGGCATCAAGTAAAATACTAGAGCCTAATACGGGAGGGACGAGGGGAGGAGGGATGCAGCCTCAGGCGCCTGAAAGGGTCGGGAGGAAGGGCAAGAGATGAAAACCTAGAGAGATTTTTTTACAGGGGAGGGCAACTCTCATTTGTCTCGTGATTTCAAGTGTTTCTAGTCGTGGACTTGGTAGTGTGGATTCCAGCATCATTAATGTAAAAGTTACTAAATAAGTAATTAAGGGTTAGTCTATTAAGAAGATTTTTGAAACATTATACTTGCTTTTATTTAATAAGTTACCTTATAAGGTGATAAAAATTGGGTTGTCAACTATGAATTGCAATAAATTTGTGTCTTTCACTTAATGAGTGCTTTGATTGAGGGGTATTAGCTTTTACTACAAGTTTTTTACCAACCGACATGGCGTTGACCCACGTGGCAATTACCACATTAATTAACCACAAAAATATAGATCGGCATATAACATTCATCTTCATATAGTGTGGACTATCATGTGAGCTTGTAAGAGCTTATATGGTAAGTACCCAGACATTTTACTTATTTCAAATAGTCGACGATGTCTCATCCCAAACGTGATTACTATCTTGCATTAATGTCAAGTTACATACATTCAATATAGCCTAATTGAAACTTCGAATCTTGGGTGAAGTTTGGCAAACTCCCAACACACTCCCCAGGTGACCAAACACCACTGTTTATGTCAAGCAGTCTGTTAATTGGTAACTCAGAACAGTGATAAGGGGGTTGGGGAATGTGACGGTTCTTTGACAAACAAGGCCTTGGTTATTTACTTTTATAATATAAATGAACGTAAAAGGCTTCACTCTAGGTTTTCTCTTTAGGTTTTTTTGCTTTAGCAGCTCCCCTCTAGATCGCCGTCACTCTTGGGGAGGAGGGATGGCGCTCCCCACATCTCTTTCGCACCGGGCTCTAGTTATTTACTTGATGCCCTAGTCCCGGTGCCACTCCCTTTCCTTTTTCTTTCCCCGGCCTCCTCCTTGTATGGCGGTCTTTTCCATTTGTTTTTGGGGCTTTTTGTGCCCTTGTTTGAGTCTTCCAGCTTTCGGCGTTTCATAGCCCTCCGCCTTAGGCAAGTCTTCTACGCGCTTCCACCGCGTCATTCTCCCATTGCCACCTTCCTCAGCGGTGTTCTAGCTAGATCACGCCTGAGCCTTCCCCGGTTAATCATTTTGCTTTTTATTTTATGTTTTTTTGGTTTCCCTATATTTTGTTTCCTTTGTTTATTTTTTGTTTTGATTTTCCTTTGTATTTTGTTTTGCTGGATTTCCTTGTATTTGCTTTAATATTTCCCTGTATTGCTTTTTTCTGTTTGTTTTGTGTGTTTTTTGATTTTTATAGTTCTGCCGATCTTCTCTGTGTCTGTTTTGCCGTACTCCATTCACTATCGGGCCTTTTTCCGTGCCCCCATCGCGTCGAGCTTCTAACGCGTCCTTCAGTGTACGAGGTCTACTTGCACGTGATCGGTTTTATTTCCTTGTATTTTTATTGTTTTTGCTTGTAATAAGTCCTGTCTCAAACAGCCTGCTTTGGGGGTGTGATGCTTGGTCCAGATCTTTGGGTTGTGGATGTGAACGTTATTCTGGCTTTCGGGTCGAGGATGACAAGTGTTGACTTGGGGTTCCTAACCCTCAGTGTCAAGAAATAAGTGTTGGCCTAGAGTTCTCAGCCCTCAGTGTCAAGGAATAAATGTTGACCTGGGGTTCTTAACCCTCAGTGTCAAAGAATAATTGCTACCTATGCATTAATTGATTATGTCTAGTACAGATTTGTATTTCATTTGTTAATTAGTCATAGGTTAGCGGATCTGTTTTGAGAGTCTAAATTGTAATACGTCTTGTATGACGTTGGTATCTTTGTAGTTTACCTACAGATACTTCGGGGCTTGCCCTGTATTGTAATAGCTTTACTCTTGATCTTTAATGAATGAGACTATGTTGATTTTCAAAAATAAAAAATAAATGAATGTAAATAATAGCATTATTTTTTGTTTCAATCGGCCAACATGAAGCGTTTTTAAGTGGTTTACATTTTTTTTTTTTCCAAAGTAATTGACATTATAAATCTCATGCACGTAAGCCATGAGTTGAGACATAAATGCAGAATTTGTGTAAATAATCTTAACAAATTAAAAACATATAGAGAGAGAGAGAGAGAGAGAGAGAGAAACGCAGGCGAAAAGGTGGCATTGACATTGGCTAACATCCTAGCTATTACACCAAAAAGAAACTGAAGTAGACAAAAAAACAAACTAATTTGTTAGAATACGATCACCACACTTGTACTCCCACGTCGCCATCCTCCACACCAAAACGTACGACGTCAGCCTATAGCTACCTAATTAATTAAACCCTGGAGAATTCTGAAGTGAGTGGTTGAATGAAACCAATTATTAATATAATATCTATATCTTAGATTAATATCAATTAATTAATTAATTCAGAATTAGGAAGGCATGCAGCTGCATGCCCTAAAAGGCAGAAAGAAAAAAGTACTGTTTCTACATACTTGTTCCTCACATAAGCCCCCCCGCTAAAGTTAAACCCTTAAGGACAATAGTTATAAATATTAATATTAATATATACATCGAAAAAAACTAACTTGTAAAAATAATATTATTAAAAAAAAAAAGAGTAAAAAAGCTAGCAAGGAGTTCATCATCATCATAATACTATATCAAAGTCTTATATATGTATCCATCAGATTACGTCACGACAAGAATTTTTTCAGGTTGTATTTACAAATGACTTCCATCTTTACCTGCTTTGATGAGTTTATAATTTGTTTGAATTGGGTTTATCCATCTAAGCTTTTTTGCTTATGTATGTTCGGTAACTTTTTTATACTTTAATAAAATATCAGTTTGTTAAAAAAAAGAAAAAAGAAAAAAAAAAGTCTTATATATGGCTGATGAGAGAGAGAGAGAGAGAGATGACGTGTAGATAGAAGAAAAGGCTGCAAGAATGGTAATTAGAGAAGAAAAAAGGAGAAGAGAAAGAGAAGAGAAGAGAAGAGTATTAATATTATTATTAAAAATGGAAAAATAAAATTTTTTTTTATCGTGTAGAGTGTTGGAAGCAACAAGTGTGGGAATCCAGGTGTCAGACTTTCCCTCCCCTTGCTGTTTGTATCTAAGTGTCTCACGGTTAGATTCTACTCCAACCCCACTCTCTCTCTCTCTCTCTCTCTCTTTAAGTGAAGAGACCTAAAGAGACTAGAGACTACACTCACAGCCATTGTTTCAAACCTTCTCTGCTTCTACACGCCTCGAACGCCACGCAACCACATTCGCGCACGCACGCTGCTAATTATAAATATATATATATTGGTATTTGTATTTGTATGACTGTATGAGGATCATTCAGCTAGCTGTACACACAATCATGTGCTGCGCATGCACCACCAAAACTCTCTCTCTCTCTCATGTATGTATATATATATATATATATATATATACATAAATTTGAAAAAATTACACTTAACCCCCCCTCAACAATCAAGCAATTTGCAATATTCCCAAAACTTTTATAAAGTGATAATACATATAAGGTTCTAATCTATCTGTCCATTTCAATTACCCCATTCCTTAAGATTTTTTGCTTAATTAGCTAGCTACTTTAATATATATATATATATATATATAAACTCTCTCTCATTCTCATGAAAAATTTAGAATTAAATTTGGACTATTGAAAAAACTATAAAAAAATCACCTATAATTTCAAATCATCTATTCTAAATCCTCCTGGGGAAAGCAAACATAAATAAATAAAACGAAAAAGGAAAAAAAAAAAAACTTCTGTTTTTTTTTAATTTTTTTAATCGAATCTCATGGTAATATATATATTTAATAAATTCATTAAATTGAAATTATATAATGAATTGTAATAAAAACTATATTATAGATTCCATATAATTTATGCGGTATGAGCAATTGCATCTATCAATGCTGCATGAGATGCGATACTATCTTGTCCATTCCAGGATTGTCTTGTCCACCACCACCAATTTGGTAATTTTGAGTGACGTCATTTTAGACATAAATATTTTTATTTTATTTTATTTTAAATCCATGACATAGTGAATAAAGTGAGATACTATATAGTATATATGCCCAGAATATTGGATTATGCGTATGACATATGGGCTTGTCAATTGTCAACTAAGCAACAACATTTTTTTAAAGTAAATTTAATTGTCTAATGGCTGACATAATAGTTATATTCTTCTAATTAAGAGAAATATTATATACTACAAATTTTATTTCCATTCTACATTTTTTTTTTTTTAAAGGATTATTTCCATTCTACTAGATTGATGTAATAGTGCTCATTACTCATTAGTCTTTATTTTTTAATAAGGGCTGATTTAAAAATTAATAAGCAATGCCAAATCAACTTGCCGAAATGGGGTGATATGATGTGTAATATATTACATTACTCTTTTTTTGAAACAAAATAGAACTCTAATAAAGCACAAATCTCCTGTACTCTCTATTATGACCCAGATTTCAATATTCATCACTTTCATTTTGAACAATATTACAAGTTTCAAATACTTCAACCATTAATTGATTATAAGCATTCTTTTTTAAAAATAAAAAATAAAAAAATACTTGTGCTATATTGCAGTGAGTAATGAACCGATCAACGTCTTTTTCTTGGATTTGGCTTAGGTGCCGTAAAAAACTACAATAGTTACGATCTCGTTTTAAGTTTTTTTTATAAAGTGGGAGAATAAAATTAGATCTAGACCATTGAAAATATTAACAGCATCTAAGCCTAATCCCTTTTTCTCTGTTTGATTGATATAATAATAAACAATTTAATTGTTATATTATTAATTTAAATGATTAAGCGTATTTCTTCTTTCAATTTTAAGTTTTTGCCAAATAGAATTATTATATGCTGAGACCCATATTGCCCAAAACTGCTCTCAAAGTGTGCACTTTGGTTCTTTATTATTAATATATCAATTAGGGTAAAACAATAACCCAAAATCTTTATTTATTTATTTATTTATTGACATCAGCTGCGGGCTACAAAACGCAGTAGTGGGCTGTGGGCCTTACATCATATCTGGACCAAATCCAGCATGGGCCTTCACTTCCTCAAAGGTCCACTTGAAGTCTTTTATCAACAAAAGACTTCATACTCTTAAATGCAAATCATTCCTAATATTTTAAAAGTTTTTACGAACCAACTTCGTTCCATATATTATATTGCATATTCTCTAATATATGTAAATACTATAATTATTTTGAAAAATTCCTTTATAATATGAATTATCATAATGTTACGTATATACCTATTCAAATTTAAATGAGCATGCCATCTAAAGAGTAATTATAATAAAAGAAGGGAAGCGCGGCTAGGGTTTCTGATTGTCCAAAGGCGGTGATGTCACTGCTGTGTGCTATAAAGAGAAAATAGAAGAGGGTAATTCATGTTGAGATCCTGCGATTGTATTGTTACTGTAAGATCCATATAGTTACAAGTAAAGATCAACAAGATTTGGAATTCATTAGTTTAGAAAGATATTAAAAAAAAAAAATAGCTTGAATATTTGTTTGCTACTTTTTGCTTTTTGAAGGTGCATACTTAATGTTGTTAATTATCAAGAGAAATTTAAGTGGACCAAAACCCATTAGCTTAGGCTTTTGGGCTAGAGTAGTACTCTTCATGGGCCTAGTCTAGTTGAGCTTGCTCGTTCTGTGCTTTTTAGAGAGAGAGAGAGAGAGAGCAAAAATAGTAAGAGCGAAAATCAAGAGAAAGGTGATGAAGCATGCTCCCCTTTCCAACATAGTATGGTCAGCAAGTACTGGATTGAGATGAGGGTAGAGTTAAATTCTATGATTCTGATAAATTAAATTTCATGAAATCGGAAATATGGCTTCTGCTCAAAGGGGAAAAAAAATCCCCCCCATAATTTTGTGAAATGAATTGAGACGTCAGATAACTAATCTGTCAATAAAGAAAAAAAAAAATTGGCACTCACAAAGTCAGTGATGGTCAAGGAATGAGTTTCCAAGCTTGATGCATAGTTTCATCATTCACAAAAGGACGTAAAGACCACATTTGGCAGTAGCTCTCCAATTCTCCTGGTGATGCCTTGAAATTTAGAGCAGAAACAATTTTTTCCTGCAACAAGGTATAATACTATATTCAACCGTTGTAGACCCCCAAAAAGATATTAGATGTTTGTAATGTTTATCCAGATTGGAGAAATGACACAAGGGGAGGTATGGAGCTCATTACCTGCATCTCATAGTCTTGTTTAAGCATACTGTACACAAACGCCATCAGGACAGCACAATCAGCTACCTCAGGTCTTTGAAGTTGAGATGATGCCACTTCCTGCTAAAAGAGAAGTTGTCAGCATACTGAGGCTTAAAACATAAGAAAAAAAAAAATCAAATTTAGCCCGTAGGCTTTTAATTTCGACAATTTGGTCCTTTTAAGTTTTTCTTCTAGTTTGAAATAGATCCCTCCATCAATCTATTATCCAATTAATTAACAATATGCCATGTCAAACCAATTAATTAATGTTACATGACTCTCGTTTGACAAGTCATGTAATAAGGGGAAGCTCTCCTCACCAATTAGTGGTGGTTGGTCAAATTGTTTTTAATTGTTTTGACTTTTTATTTAAGATATATTGATAATTTAAAATAATTGTGTCACGTGATACATGCAGTTGGCACATGACATACCAAATGAGAGCCACGTGACATTAATTGATTGGTTTGACATGGCATACCATTAATTAATTGGACTTTGATAGAGGGACCTATCTTTTTTTTCTTTTTTTCTTTTTTTTTTTTTGAGAAAAACTTGCAATACTTCCATTCATGAAAAAGCATCAGATCCCAAAGGATCTAAACTAAAGGAGGGACCTATCTGCCACTAAATGAAAGCCTAAGGACCAAATTGTTCACAATTGAAAATCCAATGATTAAATTAAAATTGCATAAAAACTTGGAGACTAAATTTGATTTTTTCCAAAAACATAATAAATATCCCATCAAATCAAATTACAGTGTAAGGATCCTTTTGCAATTTATACAAATCTGCATGAGGTTCAAGGCTAAAAATAACTAAACTTTTAGTCAAACAATAGGAATTAAAAAATAAAAAATAATAAAAATAATAAAAGAAGAAGAAGATTTAACAAAAACTGTTTTGCCAAACTTCTGCAAAATCCAAAGGTTATATTTTTCTTTTCCACTAATACTTGCAGACAAAAATTTTGGTGACCCAAAAGATAATAACATAAATTTGCTATGGCTGACCAAATTTTGGCCAAAAATTTGCAAATTACAAGCATGGATTAAATCCAAGTTACTCATAAAGACAAGGAATGTTCCCAACAACCAGGCTCCCCTTGTAGTTGATAAAGCTTGCAGGCATAGAAAGAGAATCTGGGGTACCAATAAATGACTCCAACCTAAAAGATATGTTGTCATATATATTTTGAATTTTCTAACGTTCGAGTTTACATTTTTCAACCAATCCCCTATAAGATCGCGAAAAATTTGAAGGCTAAAATCATCTGCTTAGATACTTGGACATATTTTGACTAATATATCAGGAAAGGACAGAGATAGAGTGTACCTAAACAAGCTGAATCAGAATGGTACTGTAAACCCATCAGGTTTCAAAGGTGGAAAGAGTAGTGTAAATGATGAAATTACTAAGGAATAAAGAAATATGACATTTGCAAAGACAAACATTGAAACATACGGATTTGTGACATTAGATTAATATAAATATATTTTTTAACCAAATTGATAAGAAAAGATATTGAACAAATATGAAAAGATAGGCTACCTTGGTATTAGAAATTGCTTGTTCATTCAACCCATCACCAAAATATTCATCATTAATGGGTGATAAAGTACCATTGACATTTTGCATTGCACCAGTTACATCCTCCAGGAGGGATTCAACTTCACTAAGTATGCTTTTTGCTGCAACTCCCATTACAAATTTAAACATAAATTTAAAGCTGCATAAAAAAGAAAAAGAAAAAAGGACAAAGAAAAAAAGAGCGAAAACAAGCAAAGAACGATAGCCTCCAGATGACAATGGCAAGAGGAATAAACACTATTATCCTTATAGAAAACAAGGGGATTGATTGTCACTTTTTAAACATTGGAGGTGAGATCGAAAAAGTGGTCCAACTTCGGGGGGTAGAATGTATTTTCCCCTCTCTTTTTCTCCTAATATAAGTAACTCACATTCCACGTGACTTGAACTTGTAACCCCACCCTACCACCCATGGGGAATAGAGTTGCCATTTGACCAAAGGCTGCTGGCATTGGCACTCCTCTGAGTCTCTGACTACTAAAAGGTATTAATCCATCACAGATGACCACACACAAAAGGAAAAACTGAATAAGGAACCTTTCATCTTCCAGCCCTTATAAACACAAATCTCTACATAGATAGCCCCCAATCCCCAACTTAAAATGAAATAACATTCTCAAGAGATATGCACTTAAACAAAAAGAGGACAATTTTTTTAAACATGCAATAATAATAAAACACAAAGGTAGGAAACTATTCACCCATTTGTTTTTCATGTGAAGTGGAACTTTCTAGAAAAAAAAAGATTAATAGATAGAATAAAGAAGGAAGTCTTTCCACGAGATGAAGTTGGGGGGCAGGAGGAGGAGGTAATAAGTAGGAATCTCAAAGCTTAGTGGATCCTCATCTAGTTAAGACTTTCAATCACAGATGTACAGTGGGGGAAACTAAAATGACAGCTTTTATTATCATATATCCAGTGTTCAACATGGTTCAGCATCGTTCTAAAAATCATTGCACATATAAGTTAAGTCACAAGCCAATGTCACTTGGAATTGAGTTATTAAGCCATTTTCTATAGGATGGGTTAGCATTGGTAGATATTCCAAGAAAACTGGTAGTATTTTGGAGATGGTTACAAGGTGGCATTAACCAAGTATACAGTGCAAACATTAATGAATAACAGAGACAACAGACACAGGAGATGAAGTCCAATTTTATAAACATAGAAGATTGGATATCAATGTTGAGGCATCACGGGTTCATACAAAAATTTTTACAAGTTCCCATTGGAAATGAGAATATATAAAAGAACAGAAAAATTTGGAAGGAGATGTTACCTTTACTCAAGTGGTCACGAAGTCCAAGCACGCATGTTTGCACTTGTATATGCACATTTTCCCCACATATGAACAATTATTGCAGTCAGAACAATAATTTTAGGTGAACAAAAGTTCAAAATGGAAATTTTAACTTGAAACATTGTAGCAAGCACACACACAGACGCCTGGGGGGGTTACAAACATTCTTTTTTGACATGCAGATTATGAGTCAATAAACCAAGTGCTGAATGAATTTGCTGGGGTGAATTCTAGTAGAGAATGTGAGAGAGGTGACATAAGGCAGGGATGGAGACAGTGGAGTCCAAAGCCAATACATTCCAAATAACAGAAGGAGATGATCTTATTTGAAACCAATAATATGCTGTGAATAGAAGAAAAGGCCAATGTCTACAAGCCATTCAGAAAATAAGAAACAAGGAAACAAGGAACTTAAAAATAGGCACTATATCACAAGAAAGACAGAAAACAATTGCACTTACACTTGCTTACATTTTGCGCACCATCATGTGCATTGATACATCCAGCATCAAAATATGATTTAAGTCTCCTTGTTTCATTAGCTTCAATGATGTTCTTAACCAACCCAGATGTTCTGTCTATTGGACACCGCCAAATATACTCTATATGAGAATTTTAAAAAATTAATTTTATGAGAATAGCAAAAATAAACCTCCTTAGCAACACAAGAGTCACAAGACAAATAACCATAATTCTTGAGAACATTTACCCAGCCCTTGCTGAAAGCCAGCAAGTAACCTGGCTCCTACAGCCACCAATTCCTCAAACTTCGTAACCCTACCAAAGCATTGCCATTTAAAACCATTAAACAACATAATCATGCACTCCAATAAAAACAAATTAATATGTTAGCTAAACGCCTTTTAATTTATGCACTCAATGAGTTCTGAACTCACAACCTCACCCTCAACCTTGTTCTTACAATGAGAGGACATGCCATCTGAGCAAAAGCTCATTGGCACATTTCACTATTCTTGCAAGAATCATTCTGGAAAGGCTGCAAGGATTACCTCAACAAAAAATCCTTATATATCAGGTAAATCTTCTCCACTAATTCGGAATTCAATTCGCCTTGCTCCATCCCCATTCTGCAAAAACATATAAAATCTAATTATTTGAAATGAAAAGAAATCAAATGCAGAATGCCAAGCCGAGTTAGCTAATTAGTATATATCTAATGGTCTCCAAACTATCCACCAATCCAGTGTGTTCGGCTACAAAAAATTCCACGTTTATTTGTGATTGGATTGAAGTTTTAATTCTGAAAAATAAGAATTCAATGAATTGCAATTTGCTCAGCATCAGAATACACTAATGGAATTGATTTTGTTTTTTAAAATTTGACTGCGTGAAAACTTTTTGAAAGAAAAACAAAAAGGAATTTGTGGGATAAATATAAATTCAACGGTATAAAACGAAGTCGAGCTAATCCTAAATTACAAATCAAGAAGACCTTGAGCATGAAAGGTGCCAGAGCTGGTGTTTCACCGTCATCCACTACGTCGACCAACCCACCGGGATCCTCTCTCTCTCGGTCTCTCTTCTCTATCTCACTCTCTCGATTGTCTTTCTCACTCTCGTGGTCTCTCTCTCCAACAGCGCGGCTGAACAGCTGGCTGTTTGGGTTGTGGATGGTGGTGGAAGACTGCTGCGATGGGGCTGCTAACTTGCTAGCTTGTGGTGAGAGGGAGACGAGGGAAGAGAGAGAGAGAGGAGAGTAGAGTATACAGAGAAATACAAGAAAACAATAAAAATAATAATTAAAAAATAAAATAGAGAGAATAATATAGGGGTGAAAAGGGGTTGCTTAGAGCATTTCCAGCAATGGTTGCTAGTTTAGCTACTCAAAAAGTACAACTCACTACTTGAGCTAGTGCTTTTTCACTACATACTTCATCAGACCTTCTATTTTACAGTTTACTTCCTTTTAAGTATTATTTCTCATTCTTTTTTTATTATATTTTTTTGCCAACACTCAATCAAAGAGAAAACAAATATATATATAAAATCATTCATAAAAACAAAAAACAAATACATACAAAGAACATTCACTGTACAAAAAAGACATACATGACAAAAAAATCATCATAGATTCCATACAATTGCAATATGTAGAAATGCAATTCACCAAAGCAATAAAAAGTTCAAATGAAATGAAAATTAAAAAAAAAAACTAAAACATACAATTAGACTAATTAATTCTTAAGATTGACCATGCAATTGCCACAAATACTCACACCGGACACATAAAACAAGAATAGCAAATAGGAAGATAATGCTAACACGGACGGAGTTGGAAGCATTGGTTCCCAAATTTATGTTATACGAATGGAGATCTAGCTGCAAAAGGAAAGTTATTTTTTAGATGAATAATTTTTAATTAAACACTAAAACTGAAATACAAGGAAGGGCGGCCAAGCAGGCCCCCAACATCAAGCATGGCTACTAAAGCAACCAAACCGCTAATAGAGCCAGAACAACTAAGCCATCAGCCTCTAATTACATTCTCAGAAAACATCCAAGACCTCACAAGCCATCTATTAAGAATGGAAGGCTGGAAACCAGAAAGTAAATTTACCATAAATGCCCCGAATTGGTTTGCCATTTCCATAAAGGATATAATTGACAACTTTAACGTCCAGAGCAACATGGAACTGAGCAACATGCTCTGGATCTTTTGATTTAATTCAATGGAAAAGCAGTACTACGTTTTCTTCAAAAAAAAAAAAAAAAGGAGAAGGAAGATAATGCTAATAACAAAATCAAGATGTTTGGTTCTGTGTTTCTTTCCGCTTTAATATGTAGTCTAGGGAATAGCCTCATTTTCAATAATGCATTAGAAAACCGATAGAATGAATGCCACGAAAAGTAAGATAAGAAAGATCATTCAAAGATAAGAAAGACAAGCAATCCTACAAATCTGAGAAAAAAAATGAACACAGAAGCATCATATAGTTATCTTTGGAAGATAACTCATTCACTCAGACAAAACAACAAACACTTATGAGGCAACACAAAGACAAAACCAACGTCAAACCAGAATCAGATTAAATAAAAGAAAGGGACAAACATTAACATTAAACCTCAATTCACCACAATGTCTATGTACACACGCTCACAGTCAAGCCAATTTAATTAAAAAAAAAAAAAAATTCCCAATTTTCTACAGGTAATTAAACAACAATTCAGCAAAGCTTCAAAACCCAAATCTAGTAAAACCCATGAAATCAGATTCCAAACTTTTGAACCAAAATTTCGTAAAATCCATCATCTTCATCAACCCTTTGAACCAAAATTTCCTAAAACCCATCATCTTTGTTAACCCGTCAAACCAAAATTTCTTAAAAAACTTTTCACTAACCTTCAAGAGTTTTCTTTCCAGGTGCCTCTGAGAGTTTCCAAGACAGAGTATTTCCAAGAGAGTGCTTCCAAGAGTCTCAGAGACAAATGTTTCGGTGAAGGTGAGAAGAAGAGAAAGAGTAGAGAGAACCAAAACTTTGGAAACAAAGAAGAGGGAAAAAAAATTTGGGTGAGGTGACGAGGAATCTGTGATATTAAGAGAGAAGGAGAAAAAGTGGGAGAGAAAGAGAAGAGGAGGAAAAAATAAATGTGTGCTGAGAGGTAACTTGAAAAAATTTATAATGTCACCCCGTCATTAAGCCGATCCAGTACTTAACTGTGGCTACTCGTAGGGATGTCCATGTGATTATGGTTAACGGTTAGTAGTAATAACCGTTAACCGAAATCGCTCTAACGGTTAGTAAATTTCACTAACCACAATCGTTAACCGTCTATCGGTTAGCGGTTAGCGATTAGTGAAATAGTTAACTGCCTGCTAACCGTTTTTTAAAAAATAAACTTTTTGGGGTTTTTTTTTTTTTTGCTTTTTTAGTGTCTCTTTGGTCCTAATTACTATAAAAATAGCCCATATTGAAAAATCAAAAATATTTGACCCCAAAAATCAAAAGTAATTGAATCTAATATCAATTACTTAATTTGATATCATGTAGTTATATGATCTTAATAATTAAATTAGATACTACGATTAATTTTTTTTTTTTTGAAACATACGATTAATTATTTACATTATGATCATATTTACTTAATCAAGTTTTAGATCCTTTAATCTTAATGTCTCAATTATTGTTATAAATATCACGTTGTTGAATCTAATATCAATTACTTAATTTGATATTATATAGTCATATGATCTTAATAATTAAATTAGATATTACGATCAGTGATTTACATTATAATCATATTTACTTAATCAAGTTTGATATCCTTTAATCTTAAATTCTTAATGCTTCAATTATTGTTATAAGTATCACATTGTTGAATCTAATATTAACTACTTAATTTGATATTATATAGTCATATGATCTTAATAATTAAATTAGATATTACAATTAATAATTTGCATTATGATTATATTTACTTAATCAAGTTTGAGATCCTTTAATCTTAATACTTCAATTATTGTTATAAGTATCATATTGTTCAATTTAATATCAATTACTTAATTTGATATTATATAGTCATATGATATTATGTTCTTAATAATTAAATTAGATAGATTTTGTTTACCTCTCTCTTTGATTGAGAATTGAGATAGATTTTGCTACCATTTTAACTTATATTAGTAAAAAACTTGCATACTTATAACTTATGACCTAAGAATATGTATATATAATTTGTTATTATATAATCAAATGATTTTATAATTAATTGATAATGTAATATAATCATATAAATTATAGTGATAATATATTAATACTCATTGATTTAATTATTTAAAACAAAAATGTGATTTAATTATTAATGATTAATTGATTATGTAATATGTATAAATATTATTATAATTATAAAAATATAATATATAAAAAATGGTTAGCGGTTAGTAGACCTTATAACCGTTAACCATTAGACGGTTATAGCAGTTAGCGGTTAGGCGTTTGGCGGTTATAACGGTTAGCAATTGACGGACGGTTATTAACCGCCCGCATTGACACCCCTAGCTACTCAAATTGTGACCAATATTGAGTTGAGATATGCTTTTTTGCATTCTCCCACCCATCTCCCCACTATCTCTTCTCTCTTGTTTTTTTTTTTTTTGTTTGAAAAAATCAAGATGTTAAAAGAGGAAAGATGATGGAGAGATGGGTAGGAAAATGCATTGTAGTATCTCTTAATCGAGTTTCAGCTGAACTCAAACAGGGCTAGGGTACTGACGAGTTAAATTTGAACAAGGTTTGAAAACTTGACTAGAGTTTGATTACACCCCTGATGTGATCGAGTCGAGTCCAAACAGGCAATACTCAGCTTAGTTCTACTACAATCCTAATTATCATCATCCTTATTAGAATTACAAAATTTTCCTTCTAATTATATGAGATCAATTTATTTCAATCTAGCTTATAAATTGATGCGTTCATGTGATTTTTATAGACAATTTAGGGCCCGTTTAAGAATGCGATTTCAATAAATGTGATTTAAAAAATTGCGTTTTTAAAAATTTTATTTTTGAAATTGCTACTTTTTAAAATCAAACAGGCGTTTAGTAAAACATGTTAAGAAGTTTTTTTTTTTTTTTAAATTTTTATTTTTATCAATTGAGTGTTTAGATAACATTAGCATATAATTGTGGTTTCATGGCCAAATAAGTAAAAATTGCCCCAAATATTTTTTTAAGCGAAATCGTAATTTTGGTTAAAATTCACACTTTTTCAAATAAGTATATTCTAGTCAGCTTATTGAAATCACGGATTTTTCCACTATTTTAAAGTTTGTTTTAAAAAAACGCAATTTCAAACACTCTAAAATTACGATTTGGTTTAAAAACGTATTCTCAAATTGACCCTTAGAAATACATATAAGGATCTCATGGTGTACTAAAAATGTACGTGAGAATTACATAACACACGTCAATTTAATAAAGTGAATTGAAGGAAATCCTCGAAAACCCTATTAAGAGGAAAACTTCATCATTATTATTTGTTACACAAAACTTATTTCTCTATTTGAATTAATGGTAATATCTTGCTTTTTTGGTAGAATAATATGATAATATGTTCAAATACGGGGTTGTAGTGTGTTTAGGCAATGGAAGGTCCTAACATGGTAACACTCTTGAAAATAAATATAAATATACAAGTGTGTTTGAGAAATATTTAGTTTTCATCTATTTTCTATCTTTTGTCAATTTTCTTACAATAAATAAATAAGCAAATTTATCATTGAATTTATAAAAAATAAAAAATAAATTGACGAAAGATAAATCCGTAACACTTCTCTTATTTAATTATTCCAAGAGCTTAAGTTTATTAAAAAAAAAGTAAATTTAGTTATTTAATTTAAATTCCAATACATATTAATTTGATAACAATAAGAGTTTAGCATATTAGTAACCCAGTCAAGGGGCAGTACTCGAAGCTCATGCTTTCTTGTAATATTGAGATTATGCTATTTAATGTTGTGAGTGTACTTATGAGTGTTAAGTATCGTATTGAGAAAATATATATATCGTATTGAGAAAAAATATATATATATATATATATAATAGTGCTTAATATACATAAGTAGACCTTACCCCATTAGCTTAGGTTTTTGGGCTAAAATTGTATTTAATTATGTATATTGATGTATTATTGGTAAAAACTTTATAAACCTCCTGAGGCAAGTGTCTTAGATGCACTGGGTTTAGAGTTGTGCCTCCATCTGCAACTCGGGTTTAGAGTTGTGTCCACTTCTGCAACTCTTAATGTGAGACAGTCTTGAAAATGTAAAAAGACTCACAAGCAAGAGTGTGAAGAGACTTACAAGTGAGAGGGAGATTGTTGTAAATATACTTGTAAGTATTGAATCCCACATTGAGAAAATATAAAAGAAAAGAGTGTTTAGTATACTTAAGTGTACCTTAACCTATTAACTTAAATTGTTGGGTTAAGGTTGTATTTTATTATGTATATTAATGTACTCTTAGTCAAAACTTAATTTAAACTGCTGTTTAAATTGAAAATTAGTCATATGTTAATGAATTTTGTATGAGTTTGGAATGTAATACGTCATTTTTTACGCTTGTAACAAGAGTAAAAACTCCATAACCGCTTTATCTCCCAACATTTAAATTAAATAATTTAACATCTCTCCTCTTAAATGGATATGTCAAATAATAATAATAATAATAATTTTCATAAAAATCATATTAATAATCTTGTATACATTGTTTAACAGTTAACTAGCTAATGAGAAACAAATATTTTTAGGTACTCATAGCAGCAAATTAATCAGTTGGAAACTCAACAACACAGACAAAATATTCGAAGTCCTGACTGAATATTACAGATTGTTACATCGAATTTTACAGAGGAAGTATGATTAAAATTCCATGATTCATGGATAAAGCGATCTGGGGATGATGATATCCCCAATGTTGTTGTGCCATGGGTCAGCCAAGTGAGAAGCCAAGTTCTCCAATGGCCCTGTGCCAGGATAAGCTGATTGTTGAACGCAGAACCCCACAAAAGCCAAAATTGCGAGCCGGCCTACATAAAACCAAACAATTTTACATAACAAATCAATCACTCTAGCAAAAAGCAAATGAAAATGTATATATATGTATGGGCTTGCAGAGAGGTAATTCTAACCATTTTTTATCTCTTTGACCTTGTACTCCTTAAACTTTTCGGGGTCCTTGGAGTACCCCAAGGGGTCAAAAGCACCACCAGGGTACTTCTTCTTCTCGGGATCTTTCTCCATGCTGCGTTGGTGCTCAACAAAGGCGATGGCAAGGAATTCAATGATCAAAATGGTGGGGAGGTTGCCCCATGGCACTGGGTTGCCCAAGTAGGTGGCTTGACCTCCTGGAACGGCAGCCCACTCTTGAGCCTTCACCCAATTCCCCAACCCCAAGGCCTCCGGTACTAGAACTCCTGGCTGCAGGCAAAGATATATGGAAATTAATGGAAATCTCTAACTTCAATTAGAAGACAAACTAATGCTTTTTTACAAGTTGCTTATAGAAATTGAAACAAATGGTTGAGGGCCTAAAAATTGTCTTCTACACTTAAAAAAAGTCCGTATGAAGAAAAAAATACTCGATTGATAAAAAATAATAAAACTTTTGCTAAAAAATCATCACTATTTCTCAACACAATCACAATCGCCGGTCAGCAAAACGGACACTTACAACAGCAAGCATACACCATCTGCAGTGAATGAGTTCAGATTCCTTATATCTTTCAAGGTTCTCTGGGACTTCACCAAGCCGAAGTGGGTCAAAACCAAAGTCACTGCCACATAAAAACAAACACATGCAACGCATACTTCACATCATCATGATTACACAAACGCAACAACAACAAAATGATGCTCACGAAAGAAAGTAACAATATTCAAGTGCTTTTCTCTTTTCTCTTCGTGCGTTTGATTTCTGAGAACCAAACCAAGTTTTTTACTGTTTATTAGGATCAATTACCCGGGTGCTGAGCCATCGAGGTACGGAGGCCGGGGCTGGCCCGGCATCCAATCGGCCGTCATGGTGAAGCGGGACGAGGCATTGGCAGCAACGCTAGGGAGTGGGAGAGAAGCGGCGAACTTGGATTTTGAAGAGGAGAGAACTGATGGGAAGGCGGTGGTGGCGATGCCATAGCTCATCAATGTGGTGGAAGCCATAGCTCTCCGGAATTGAAGTTGGGTGAGACGGATGTGGGCTAAAGAGGAAGAACAAGTAGTACAAGTATGTGCAAGAGGGATATAGGCGAATCCAATTCTGGATTGCGATTGGCTGGTGATGCTTGGTTTTGCTATGTCATTGGGCCAGGTGTCCTCTCTTAATCCTTTAGACTACGTGGAATATCCCGTGGATATCAGATATCTATATTTGTTTTTGCGTGGTGGAGGTTGACTGCCATGACAAAAATCAACTTTGTTTGTTATCGGTTCGTTGGTTAGTGGTTACCAATAAGGGCATGTGTCCGGTAAATGTTTGAGATACCTATAAAAGTGCGTTTAAGATTTAAAAAATTTATTTGAAATAAAAATATTTACTTAGTAAAAAAAATTAAAAGTTCTTTTAAAGGTTACAAAATAATTAAAACACAGATAAAAGCTTAAGAGCATGCATTGAGATTGTGTTTAAAAAATAAATTTTTTAAGTTAAAAAGTGTTTTTCTTTTTTTTTTTTTGACAAAAGCTTCAAAATAAAAGTGTATTTTAATCATTTTTAGGCTTTTTAGACTCTTAAAAGTGCTTTCAGTTTTTTTTACTAAACGGATTTTTTGAGCCTTAAACGTATTTTTAGGTCCTTCAAACGCACACCCAAACAAATTTTAAAAATGTTTTTGTTAACAAATATTTTTTAACTTAAAAGCTTTATTTCTCAAATACAATCTCAAATATGCTTTAAATTAACATGGAAACAACAAAAATATATATATATATCTAGATTAATGAACAGAAAAATATGTGTTTCTCGTGTATCTAAGGGACACATTTCACTTTAATAATTTTTATAATCCAATTTGTAAATTTTCTATTTAACTAAAAATAACACTATAAGCTACGTTTTTATTTAACTTTATTAACATGATACTGCCTATAGTTTTTACTTTTTTAACAATAATTGATGACAGTGCTACATCAATTGCTATTCTAGTGTGGTTTCTTACATTTCTCTTTAATTATTTAGAAAATGACCCCTAGTTTTGTGAAGGAAATGTGGAAATGTGAGGAGGGAAATTCATGTGAGATCATATCAAATGAATTATTGTTGGATAAATGCTACTCTTCTAATTTTTTTTTTCTTTCCAAAAATTGGTTCATAAATGATATGTCGACATTTCATGAGTTTGTGACACATTTTTCAAAATAATAAATCTTATGAGATTGTGATATATAATTTGAGAACCAATATTAAAATAAAGAAAAAGAAAAGTGTAGTACTTCTCTTACTATTTGCTGAAAATGCTCATCTTAAAGCCAAACAGCCTAGATAAATTGGGTATGCTATAATTCACTATGGTTTTTTTTTCTTGTGTTCATCAAATAATAATGATGTGGCTTTTAAAATCACAATTAAGCTTGTGAATGATTGTTATTGAATTTCGATCAAATTATGATTTTAAAAGTCACCTTGTTATCTTGGCTTTCGAGTCGATAAGGATAAGTTTTGACTTGGGGTTCTCTGCTCTTAGTGCTGAGAAATAAAAGCTACCTATGCATTGGTTTGAGTTTGTTTAGCGCATATCTATTATTTAAATTGAAAATTAGTCATTGGTTAGTGGATTTTATATGAGTCTAGAATGTAATATGTTATCTTGTAATTTCGTAGCTTCGGCTATGGTTACTTAAGAGCTTTTACTCTGTGTTATTTAAGCTTTATGTTCGTTTGAGTCTAAACTATTTTCTTTCAAGAAAAAAAAAAAAAATCTCATTTTTTGAATGACACAAAATAACTTATAGGATTACTCAAATAAATTTGTCTTGCTCCTTGGAGTAATGATGCTTGCAAACTTGTGTGGCTCGTAATTGTTTGGAAAATCTTATGTTTGACTGCTAACATCGAGCAAAACCTAGAGTTCCAATCTTGATTGCTGACTCTTAAAAACCCACATGCAACTTGCATACTTCCTTAATCCAAGATTCCAAAGGGAAAGCCAAAGGCCTTGTATTTATTTTATTTAAAATAAAAGTGTTATCTTGTAGCATTAATTTAAAAGAATATTTAAATAGTATAGAGAAATAATAAAGAAAACAATTGTAGAATTTATTTAAATAGGAAAGTAAAAAGTACCTTAATTTTCTAAATTTTAGAAAAATATAAAGAAAGTTGCTCTAAAAGAGTCCCACAAACATGAACAGATTAGTGCAAGCCTGCCTTTGGGTCATATTCGCCCACTGGCAAATTTATCTTTCCAAGCAAACAACAGGTACAAAATGGATGGATAATTACATTTACAACATCACAAACACAAATGGGCTAGGCAACCAAATAGTAAGCCGGATCCATACAACAATATTAGTGTATAAGAGAGATTGTGCAAATGATCTTATACGTTCTTGGCACGGACGCCAAGAAAAATGGGCACCTTAATTGGCGGTTTGAGGTAAGAAAAGCTTTCTTTAAGAGACATGAGAAAGGGCAAAAATTTCGAAAGGTCTCTCAACCTGTCTCCAACATCGATTGTGAAATCATTGTTGAAGCACATATGAAAGAGTATCGCCATGACACAAATTTTAATTAGAGAAATGTTAGGAGTACCAAATTTTTTACTAATTAAACCTGATCGAATTGACTTATAACTCATTTATTAAAGAAAAACAAAACATTTAATTAAAATAAATGTAATAGATATCAACAAATGAATTTACACATCAATTTGATAAGACTTTATTGGTAAAATATTTAGTACCATTAGCATTTTTCAAAACAATATCCTAACTACAAAGATTTGACATGGGAGAGAGCGAGGAGCAAAAGGCGAAATGCGTGAACATCAAAACTATAGGGATGGCGATTGCGTACACCAAGTGGTAGAGCCAGAGATTTAATACTGGGGGAGTTGCTAAATTTTTTTTTTTGGCATCTTACAAAATTTTCTCTAACTTAAAAATTTGATAATTCACACAATATATGCATCATAAAAAAAATATCTATAAAAGTTCATAAATATGTGCTCAAATTGATATATTAGAAATTGAACATGTTAACACTACATAGAAAAGATAGGAAAAAAAAAAGTATTTAGAACTGCACTTTACGGTATTTTAGGAGTACAAAATCATCAAGTATCGAATCTAAATCAAAGCTCTTAGCAATTTTCCTTTTAATGTAGAGAACTAAGCTATTTGCAAGAAAATCATCACCATTTTGTTGCGTAGTCATGTTTTAATAATTTTCATTGTTGAAAATGCTTGTTCAGTAGTTGCTGTAGACACTAGAAGAGTCAAAATAAGACGAATCAATCTATCAATAAGATATTATGTATTTGATTTTTCTGTCTTGGCCAATCCTTGACATAATTCTGCAATGGAAGACAAATTTTATAATGTCGGTTCAATAAACACATCAAATTCAAAATACCTTAACTGGTATCTCAAATTAATTTTCTCCTACTAAGAAAAATTAAGAGAATAATACCTTTTTGCAATGATACATATATCGTCAATTTTGAAGGACTTATAAGCATTTTTTAGATTCAAAGCAGAGCTAAGTCAAAAGTTCCATCGCCTTTTCACCAAACCTACTATCAAGTTCTTGCAATTAAAAGTCGATAGTAGTATTGAATACGTCAAAATGAGAATAATGCTTCATTGTAATGTGATTCTTTTAATTACAACCTCAACCTTGAATATAACGAGTACTCAAATTCGAAATAGAAACTCAATTGTGTTTGAGTTTGAGTAACAGAGAAAGCTCAGAAAGGGTCTAAAGGGAAACTCATGAGCTGAGAACGTGAGTTTGGGTATTTTTTGTTTGAGAATATACATATATTTTTTTAATGCACATATCAATTTTTATTTTTTTTTATTTTTAACGGAGGCCTGCTGCAGGTGCAGCAACACGTGGGTTGTGGGGGAGAGTGGCTCCCCCAGGTCCATGTAAAATTTTTGAAGGCTTTACAGCCTTTTTTATAAAAAAAAACTTATTGGGAGAGCCACGTCCATATAAAACTTTTGAAGGGTCATATAATTTTTTTTTTTTTTAAACTTCTTGGGGGAGCCATGGCCCTTCGTCAAGCTGTGGCTCCGCCACTGTGTACACCATACATGTGTTAGAACGGTGCATGGTAGACACGCTTAGAGATTGAGCGGTGGTTGAAGCATGTCGAAGAGGGACTCGAATCCTCTCAATTTCAAAGAAAATGGAAAGGAGCCCACCCTTAATTTTACAAAGATAAAATTATCATTTCACTTTTTTTTTTTTTTTATTATTATTATTTTAAATTTGTTGGGACCATTCTACTTTGTAGAAAAAAAGACCCGCGATCCTTCTTCATTGAAGAGTGGGTTGGTGGAGGAGGAGGCCAAAACGTGGCAGATTGGACTCCATCCCCATGTAAAAAAAAAAAAAAAAAACCGACAGAGAAAAAGAAAGAACAGGACAAAGGAGGAGCTCTTCCCTCACCTTGCAAACGGCGAAAAGAAGGTGGTTTGCTAAGGATTGAGAACTGGTAGTAAGCACAAGAAAAGAGAGAGACAATAAAACGGTAACCTCTCTTGACTCCCAGAATCACCGATTTTCCCAAAAAGAAAATAACTAAAATCACGAGCCGTACGAGTTATGCGATTGACCGCGTGTCAAAACATAACTGGCTCAAGATAGAAGTTAGGACATGATAAAGATAAAGATGATTATAGACAGGATCAAGGCCAACGACCTTTTAAAACACCTTCGAGCTCACCAAATCACCACCCCAGGTGATCCCCACTCTTCCAGTGCCCTCTCCCTCTTACACCTGGGGCTGGCCCGGGAGCTCACTCACAGACACCCACGCACACGGGCCACTCACACACACAAACCACGCTTCTCCGGTGTGAATTTTGAGCCATTCATTCACTCCATTCACGTTATTGTCTCCTCCTCCTTCGCCATAATCTCAAATACAATCGCGAAATTAACCGAAAAACGATAATTAATCCAGACTGAAACACGCCATTTCCGTACGTGAACCCAAGCTACCAAATGGTGATGGCGGCAACGATTTCGTTTACTTCCTCGCCGACTCCAATCCCCGTACGCTTCTCGACGCGGGCCTCCGCAACGACGTCGCAGAAGCGGGGACGCGTGGTGGGCAGCATGGGGCACTTGGCTGAGGTGGTTCGCAAGGACGTGGAGTTTCTGAAGAAGGGAATCGGCAGAGGAGTGGAGTGGGCGAACGAGGCTCTCCACATTCCCAGGGTTTTTAAAACCCTAGACGACGTCTTGTGGCTCCGGAACCTCGAAGAACCCCACGCCCCTCCGTTAGAGCCTCGTTCGTGGCCTCAACCTTTCTATCCAGGTTTCGCTTCCTCTCTCTCTCTCTCTCTCTCTCTCTCTCTCTCTCTTCTCTCTATCTCACTCTCTCTCAAACACACAATATGATAATATATGTGTGTGATGTATAAATATTGGTTTACCTGTATTGATATTGGAAGGTTCGTCTGGTAACAGAACTGTCTGGTGTGGATTTGTTGATGGCTGATCTCAAAGCCTTGGAGGCGTATGCTGGTTATTTCTATTATCTGTCTAAGATTTGGTCTAAGCCACTTCCTGAAGTCTATGACCCACAAGATGTTGCTGACTATTTCAGTTGCAGGCCTCACTTAGTGGCCCTTAGACTTCTTGAGGTAGTTGAAATCAACTTATAGTAATACGAATTTATGATATTCTAGAGGTCTGGCTCTTGTCTTGATAATTAATCAGTCGAAGCGTTATGCCAGGAATGAAACATGTCAATTTTAACAGTGTCTGGTGCTGAACTACTCATGTTTTCAAGCAATGGCAGTCTTTTAAGCATGCAGATGTGTATTCTCTGAAAAATGTCTGTATTAATCCAACCTCAATTGGACAAAATTTCCCTTAATAATTTGCCCCTCCTTTTCAGTTTGGATAATTTAACTTAAGAAGGATCAGCTTGTGACAGTTCTCATACTAAATTTTGATGTATGCCCATGTATAAGTACAACTAGGGCTACTTGTTAATCATACCATGTCATGTGTCCGTCCACACATAGGGTAGACAGGGCATGTGCATTATATCAGATTGGACTGAGTAGAATGCTCTCCATCTCTACCAAGAACTATCCCACATCTTCTTGGATTAGAGGAAATAACGCAGGAATATATATATTGATTTTCTCAGTTTTAGTATGAGATGTGTTCTACCTTTCGGGCCACTGCTCTCTAGTATGCACCATGTCTTGTGCTTGGTTTTTAGTTTACCTTTTTTTCAGGGCAGCTATATTGTTGTTATAAGCAAGTCGTTCTCTAGGGTAAATACTTACTTATCTCTTATTCGATGTTTGTGCACTGGAAGGTATTTTCCTCCTTTGCATCTGCTGCAATCAGAATTCGAAGCCCTGGTATCAGAAAGTTCTTAAGACTGAGTTCAGATAATGATACTGATGGGAGTGTATCACAATACAATTTTGGTATGGTGTTAAAAGAGACAATGCTAAGCCTTGGTCCTACATTTATCAAAGGTAAGGAATATTGTCTGGTTGAAGTTTAAATTTCATTGTTAAAGGTCCATTTCCTTTGCATTTATATTGTTTTTCCCAATTACTCTTTCTGCTTCCCATATTGCTCTTTAAATTATATGCTGGGCCTTTATTTTTCTCCTGCAGTAACAAGATTACCAATATGCTAGTTACATGCCTTTGCTTACTGATGCAGTTGGTCAGTCCCTTGCCACAAGGCCAGATATTATTGGTACTGAGATTTCCAAGGTAGAATGAAGAGATTTCTTTGTCTTGCTTTTTATTAGTGTAGTTTCTGCCAGCAATTCGAAAGGTTGTATGCTAATTTTAAATTTTTAATTCTTTACTTATCAAAAAAAATTTAAAATTTTTAATTCGTTAAGTATTAACAATAACAATGTTATTTACTTCTGGCAATGAAGAGATTCTTAATGTGCTTCTCTTTTTTTCCTTTCTGGTGTTATTTGTATGAATGCCTATGTAATACTGATAATACCTTATCAAATGCTCATGCATCTTGTCATGTTGTGTGACAATAATGATACATATCTTCCAGTAATGTTCTTTCTGTTTCAATATGAAAAGATTAATAGGGATTGTTCAATGCTTTGTAATTCTGCTAAATGCATCTCTATTTATGTGGTGTTGTGTGCCATTGTGCTTGTAGTTTTCATATGGTGTCAATTATCAGGATTATGAAACTTTCTGGTATACAAAAGTGTTTTCTGTGCATTTTATACTTATTCGTGCGAATTCTTCTACATACTTCCTTGTCTTTGTATAGTGAAAGTAACCGCTAGATCTTTTTTTTTTTTGGGTTGAGTTATGATTGCAGGCATTGTCCAAACTGCATGATCAAATACCTCCTTTTCCCAGGACTGTGGCTATGAAAATTATTGAGGAAGAACTAGGTTCTCCTGTGGAATCATTCTTTAGCTACATCTCTAATGAACCTGTAGCTGCAGCATCATTTGGTCAGGTGGCTCTTTACGCCACTATATGTATGAGCACATACATGCATGTTTGCATGTATATTCATCTAGAAATTTTCTGATTTGGGCTTGTTTTTATTTTGTTTGTGTTTTTACACAATCAAGGTCTACCGCGGGAATACTATTGATGGTTTTAATGTTGCGGTGAAAGTTCAGCGTCCTAATTTGCGTCATCTGGTTGTGCGGGATGTCTATATTCTTCGCCTTGGGGTTTGTATTCACCTCTAGTAGTCTTAGATATCCATTTATAGTATGAAGTTATTTGATGATTGATTGAAAAAATGTTTCAGCTGGGGCTATTTCAAAAGATAGCAAAGAGAAAAAGTGACCTTCGCCTATATGCCGATGAGCTTGGGAAAGGTTTAGTTGGGGAATTGGATTACACTTTGGAGGCTGCAAATGCTTCAGAGTTTATGGTAATAATCATGTTTTCCATTCAAGTTTAATCTGTCTTTGTGTAGTAATGATGGCTGTGAAAGCTTTTATAAATAATAACTAAAATTGTTTTTCATGGGGCTTGCAACTTTATGCAACTGTGGAGATGAAATCAGTTTTTTAAGGGTTTGTGACATTTTGGGACAGAAATAGGATGGATTGATCCGCTAACCTTCTCCACCCTGCCTCCTATTACAGGGTTGCGTTCTTGTAGTTGAGGTTAGGAGGGGGTTGTACACTTTGGCTTGGAATAGGTTAGGGATTTATTAGCCTGTCCCGAATACCTATTCTAGATGTAAATCTGACACAAAATTGGACTGAAGTTTCAAAATTCACATTTATTGGTTGGGTGTTTGTAATGTGAGTAGCTCCCTTGAATTGCACTAATGGCATCAATCATAGTGTCTGGTTGGTATAATTTGAGAAGTTTAAGGGTGGTATACAATTGAAACCACCAAGTGGGTGTTACTTGCCGAAAGAGTGGTTCTGTCCCAATATTTTGACTTTATAATCGATTTTGATATAATTTTTTGGAAAAAAATTTTACTGGTTAAGGCCATATTTGGAATAGTGCTAGTTTAGGGACCTAAGCCCAAAGCAAAAGGGTAAAGAAGACAGGTGAGAAGAAACCCCTCTTATTTAGAACTATAAAACATTTCTTTTCATGTGTAGTTTTTATGAGTCGTTGGGTAGAGAGTGGTATCAACCATTGAGTTTGGCATGGAGATAACAGTGTTTTCAGTTTCACTTGGTAAAAATGACAGTTTCTTCTTATTAGAAACAACCTTTTAAGACTTTCAAAAGCTGGTTAGCTCAAATAGAGCCTCTATCTTAAAAAAGGGATGTTGTGGGTTAGCCAATCTGGTAAAAGGGGAAAAAACTAAAATACATACTATAACAATTCTTTGAATTGCTGTGTCAATTTCTTGGATAAGATACTTGTACTGCTTACTGACTATCTAATGCTGTCCATACAGGAAGCTCATTTGCCCTTTCCATTTATTCATGTGCCAAAAATGTTTGTGCATTTAACTCGAAAGAGAGTTCTGACTATGGAGTGGATTGCTGGTGAAAGTCCAACTGATTTACTTTCTGTATCTACTGGAAATGCTGTTGATGATGGCTCTCCTTATTCAGGGCGGCAGAAACTTGATGCAAAAAAGCGTCTTCTTGATCTGGTGCGTAATAATGACATGCATACTTACTCAGCTTAAACTGTAGTGTATCCTGTGCTCTGGGTGTGAAGCCTGTTTTTGATAATTATTATTGTTCCTGGAGCTCAAATGAGATTTGGCAATAATTTGTAGTCTTACAGGAGTAAGAAAAGCACTAGTTGAAAGTCAAACAAGTAGAAAATTCCGAGCCAAAAAGGGATGACTAGTTAAACAAAACAAGACATGTTCCCCCAGATAGAATGGTGCTGCCAGACAAGGGTTTTGCAACCTACTGAAATAATTTGGATGAGGCCATGACCTAAAGTTTAGATCAACGAGTTAATGTTGGAAATGTGGTTCCTTAATCAGTCAATTAGTTGAAGTGGCCCTGCTGCCGGGGGGGTGGGTTGGTGAGGGATTCCTTCATAAAAAGAATTGGTCAATTAGTGGGTCAAATAAAAATATGTGCCAAGTTGTCAATTTAGCTGTCTTGATGCTACACCAGCGAGATTGTCTAGCCATATTGATATGCCAATTGATTAATAGTTACTTGTGTATTTACTGTTTAAGGTTAGGAAAGGGGTGGAGGCATCGTTAGTTCAACTCCTTGAAACAGGCCTATTGCATGCTGATCCACATTCAGGAAACTTGCGGTACACGGCCTCAGGACAATTAGGGTAAATATATATTTTTGCCTGTCCTTTCTGATTGGATATGGATGAGGTTCTGATTGTCCTGTATCAGAATATATGGTCATACCTATAGGTTTTACTCACCTCTCCCGGTAATTTCTTCTCCAGGTTTCTGGATTTTGGTTTGCTTTGTCGGATGGAAAAGAAGCATCAGTTTGCTATGCTTGCATCTATAGTGCACATAGTAAATGGGGACTGGGCATCCCTTGTTCATGCCCTGACTGAAATGGATGTTGTAAGGCCAGGGACTAACATCCGGCGTATTACAATGGTATTATATTTGGTTCTCTTTGGTTTCAGTTTATGGCACTTTCTTGGTATATAAGTTACCAAGCAAAAACTGTTAGCAGACAACCGGTTTGAGACTCCTCTTCACATAATTAACTGTTATTTGTAACTATATTTCAGGATCTGGAATATGCCTTGGGAGAAGTAGAATTTAAAGATGGAATTCCCGATGTCAAGTTCAGCAGGGTGAGATTCATGTCTTGAAATCGCTTGCATTTTGTAATCTTATTGCTTGCCTGATCACCTATTGCATGTAAGAGCTACAGCAGTTCTTGTAGGCAGTAAATTGTGGTGTTCCGTTTGTGATGGGTGGACAGATCTAATGTCTAAAGCTAAAAGAACCTCCAAATGTTTTGCATTAGTCACTTGCTCAGTGCCAAGGGTCCACTTTTTTGGGGGGCTTTAACCCTGAGGACTTCAAAATTTCAAATGCAGTTCATGCTTTTAGATGACATTCTTCTTATAATGATTCCATTAATGATTATCTAGGTTTCACTTATTGAGGAAAGTGGTGAAGTTTTGCGAGAAGTTTGAAAAATATCACTGGCCTCTAATTATTTATTTGGGTTGACCTTCTGTTCAAACTTTCCCACTCATTCCTTGAATGCAATTTCTGGTTATGTGTGGCCTCATGTGCTGTGGATTGTTGGAATAGCATGCCAACATCCTCTTCCATTTAGTGCACATAATGTTAATTTAAATGCTCAAAATTTTGTATATGGGCTTACTCAAGGTGAATATTTATAATCCATACTGTATATACTTCACAGTATTTTGACCAGCCCCTTGTCCTAACTGTTAGGGTTTGACCTCCTTTGGATTTGTAATCATTTTTTTAACCCGTAGCTCTTTCTGTACTAGTTTTATACAAAATCTTGTTTGCTGCTTCATATAAATTAGTGGCTCACTGTTGCTATAATTTTTTCTAGGTTCTGGGTAAAATCTTGTCCGTAGCCTTCAAATATCATTTTCGCATGCCACCATACTTCACACTTGTCCTACGTTCTCTAGCTTCCTTGGAAGGTGAGGTTTTTGTGGCCATATGCATCACTGTCATTTGCTTACAAATTGTTATATTTGTAGGAGCTTCAGTATGTTGTGTGCTACTTCCATGCATTACTGTCTTAATTACAAGTTAAAGTGTTAAACTAACTTTATATATGTTTAGTTACTTTTTTATTAGTGAACTCTCCTTGTTGCTGTATGATATATGAAGTTATGCCATATTCCTTCACAAACCTATACATTATAAATTGCATGATCTTTAAAGAAAGAATGTGTAATGTAATTTAAAGTTGACTGTTTTGTTTTGTTTTTGGTATTGGTGCACTTGGCTTTGTCTAGCGCTCTAGGTGATTCAAACAGCTGGAATAACTGCTCAAATAATGTTTTGGGCTAGATAATTTGGTTTGAGGTTGACAATATATTTCTAACCATTACAGTTTTTGCCTCCTTCTCCCCCAATGCCTGTGTTGTTGCATGAGGACCAGTATTAAAGTCAACTTAACAAGTCTTAGTTTAGTTTCAACCAATTGGATTTCACTAGTTGTGCGAAGTCTATAGTGACAATGAATATTGCTTTACGCATCAAAAAAAGCATGAAGGCTGTAGCGTCAATTTATTTACTTATCTAAAAAACTGTGAAGATCTGTAGTGAGGCTTACTTCACAGGAAGTGTAACAGGATATGGGCCTTGTTTGTTAAACTCCCCCCCATCCCCTCACATTCCCCTACATTCCACCACACTATTCACTTCATTTTTTTTCCAAAAAGAAACATATCAAATCATTTGCATTTTATATCACATCATTTACTCTTTATTACTATTCAAATAAAAAAATCACTACAAAACAAAAATTTTCCACTTTCCAATACTACTTTTTCATTTTCTCATATCAATCAGTATTATTATTATTTTTTAATGGTGAACAGTGCCATGTAATGGGGGGTTGGGGAATGTGTTGTAGTTTGCCAAACGACCTCATGATGTCTGTAATAATGTTCAGAGCATTTGACATTTGTGTGGTATTATTCCATATTTTAAGAATGTCTTGATTTTAAATTTTATTTTGTATCTATATATCGTTGAGGGTAGTTCATGTCAAATTTTCCTGATTACATCCATTTTGCCTCAATCCATATTTGCTCTTTGTCACTGTCTCTCAGGTCTGGCAGTAGCTGCAGATGACAATTTTAAGACATTTGAAGCTGCATACCCTTATGTAGTTCAGAAACTTCTCACTGATAATTCAGCAGCAACGAGGAAGATTTTGCACTCGGTATGCAATGTTCTGATAAATGACTAAAATTTTTTGCTGCTTGCTATGCGGGTTATTGGAATTTCAGAAACCATGATGTGAAAAATAAAGCATGGGCCTAAGTTTAGAGGAAATTGGAGGTGCATGAAGAGGATGTTAAAACCTGTCTCATGGTCCTTACCCCATATGTCTATTTCAAAAACGTGTATGTTTTATAATTACAGGTATCTGGGGATGTCTTTTTATGGATGATGAAACAGTATTGTTGCACTATCAGAATGATTTAGATGTATTTATTTACCCAGATATATTTCAACCCAATTAGGGACCATTTTTGGGTACAATGGTAGAGGTCTTGAATTGCCAAACACAAGTATGTAGATTTAATTTTTAAGAGTGGCCACTTCCAGCAAAATTGCTGGAGGTTAGGACTGTCTCTAGATGTTCCGTCCCAAGACCCTGCTTTTGACAGGATCAATGCTGGTAATGGCCTTTAGTCATTTTTGCCAAATTCCTGATTTCTCTGCATGTCACATGCTACATGATGTTCTTTATGCTAGTTGCATTACTCTACACTATTAGATTTAAATGTTAGCAAATTCAATATCAAAACATGTGAGGTTGTAGATTTTGGTTTAGGGTTGAGTTGGTATAAAATGTGGTTAAAAAAAGGCTGAAACTGAAGAATTGAAGACTTCAATCGCTAACTAGATTGCAATCCAACGATTGAGCCAGTGTGATTAGTCCAGTACAAAAACCTGAGATGTTTGATCGCAAGGTTGATTGTAGTTCATTCGATCGAAGTGGTGTAGCAGTTCACATTCAAATTCCCGAGAGATTCGATTGAAGTTTTTTCGATTGAAGATGCGCATCATGTTCCATACTTAAACATGAGAGCGTCGATCGCAATTCTGATTGTAGTTTGTTCGGTCGAATGGATGTGCTATTTTGAAACCATAAAGTTTGTTCAATCAAACTGGACCTTCGTTCAATGGAATGGGTTGCAAACTGATTTTCTTTTTAGCTGACTTGACTTTTAAACCTCAATTTTCTCCTTAACTATATAAGCCTTTTGAGCTACGATTTTCATCAGGTGTGAAGGCACTTATTCTTTATTCATGGAGAGTTACCAAACCATCTTAAGTTTAAACTGAAACACAAACCCCTCATTGAACCTTATTAAACCATATAAAAACTTTCTGTCACCGGAGTTTTGGGTTGCAGAAGTGATTCTATAGAAAAAGGCAAGAGTTGTGGAGCTATTGCGGTAGAAGAAAAATTGGTTGTTTGTTGGGTTCAAGTCAATGTCTATTCTACAAAGATTTTGTAAGTATAGACTAATTGTAAGTTATTTCTTCTATGGTGGAAAAATTTACTGGGGTTGGCTGTCCCAGATTATTATTTTTTTCTTTTGAAGAGTTCTTCAAAAGTTCTCATTTTGTTACCGAAATCCCTATGTTGAATTTGGTTAATGCTTTACTTGATTATGGTAACTGTTGTTGTGGTTATGAAATTTTTTAATTTGTTTTGATTGTCTGCAAACACCTATTTGTAGAAAACTGGAGAAGAATTCTTATTGATGTATTCTCTCATTCGGTTACATTGGTTTAAATAGAAAATACCTAGAACCTAAATATGGAAAGCACTTAATGTAATATTACAACGTGATCAATCAACATAAAGACAAAATAAAATCAAAATAAAATCAGAATCTCAACACTCCCCCTCAAGATGAGGCATAGATGTCTCGCATGCCCGGCTTGCATACTTTGAATGAAGGACACCTCCGGCTACTCCCTTTGTCAAGATATCCAAGTTGTTCTCCGTCTTCACATATGGAGTGCATATGGTACCTTCTCGAAGTTTCTCTTTAATGAAGTGACGATCAATTTCAACATGTTTGGTTCGATCATGTTGGACCGGATTATGAGCAATCGATAGCTGCTTTGTTGTCACAATACAACGCATGAGTCCTTGAGTCAAACCCAAGCTCTTTCAAGAGTATTTTCAACCATAATATTTCACACACTCCATGAGCCATGGCTCTAAATTCTGCCTCTGCACTGGATCTAGCAACCACAGACTGTTTCTTACTCCGCCATGTAACCAAATTACCTCCCACAAAAGTGCAATACGATGTAGACCTTGATCCACAATTGAGCCAGCCCAATCTGCATCATATAGGCTTCTATTTTCAAATGGCCATGTCGAGAAAATAGTCCTTTACCCGTGATGATTTTAAGTAGCGAAGAATGCGATAAAGCGCCTCCATATGAGATTCTCGTGGAGAGTGCATAAATTGACTTACTACACTCACCATATGCAATGTCGGACGGGTATGAGATAAATAAATCAAACGGCCAACCAATCGATATCTACCCTTATCCAGAGGACTCTCTATCTTCTCCCAATTTAACATTCACCTCTCGGATTGTCAGTGGCTTTACATCCAAGCATCCCTGTTTCCTTGAGAAGATCAAGTATGTATTTTATTTGGGAGATGAATATACCATGCTTTGACCTTGCCACCTCAATGCCAAGAAAGTACTTCAAACTCCCCAAATCCTTTATTTCAAACTCGTTAGCAAGGTTGTGTCTTAAGTTACGTATCTCCCTATCATCATTTCTGTTAAGACAATATCATCAACATACACAATTAAAGTGTTACCTTTTCTTGAGTAGTATGCTTAATGAAGAGTGTATGATCACCGACTTTGCTTGTAACCAAATCTCTTAGCCGGGAAAAACGCTCAAACCATGCTCTTGGAGATTGTTTTAGGCCATATAAAGCTTTCTTTAGCTTGCACACCTTTCCACGAGGATGAATCTTCCAATCACAGGGGAATTTCCATGTATACTTCTTCTTCTAAATCTCCATGAAGAAATGCATTTTTACATCAAATTCTTTGTGAGGCCAACCCAAGTTAGCGACTATAGAAAGTAGAACCCGATTGAGTTCATCTTTGCTCAGCAAATGTTTCCTCATAATCAATCCCATAGGTTTGTGTAAAGCCTTTCATAACAAGTCTGGCTTTATGTAGTTCCACGAACCATCGGCCTTATGCTTGATAGTGAACACCCACTTGCATCCAACAACCTTCTTCTCATTGGGTAATTTAACAAGATCCCAAGTCTCGTTTTGTGAAGAGCTTTCATCTCTTCTTGCATTGCTGTCCTCCACTTTGGATCACTAAGTGCCTCCTGTAGATTTCTAGGGACGATACGTAAGATAGTTTGGACACAAAGGCGATAGGGTGAAGATAGATGTTGATAAGAAACAAAATCGAAGCAGGATGGTGAGTACATGACCTAACTCCTTTGCGTTGTGCAATAGGTAGATTCATATCATTGACAACCGTGTTACGAGAATCAAAAGTAGGTATTACGAATTGGAAGTAGAAGTAGTGTTACCTGAGTCAGGATCAGATGCTTGACATGGAGCAACAAGGATGGTCTTACTTTTCTGGCGTCTGGAGTAAACTCTCAACTCTTCCACAGGCGATCCACATGACTTATCAGTAGGTTCGGTAGAAGACCCGTTAGTAATCTGTTGTTTCTCACCTTTCGGGCATGGTAGTAGGAAGTAATGGCAAAACTCCTCTTCACTTTGACTCTCCCCAAGAAGTGCAGGATGAAGAGAAATAAGATTGTGTCTCAAAAAATGTGACATCCATGGAGACAAATTGTTTTCTGGAGGGAGGGTGATAACATTTGTACCCCTTTTGCGTAGGAGAATAACCCACAAAGACACATTTGAGGGATCGAGGGTCTAACTTACCTCGAGTAGGACCATGAACATGAACAAAGCATACACACCCAAAACTTTCGGAGACACCTTTAGAAGCAAATAAAGGTGGGGACAACACCTCAAGGGGTGTTTTGAAATCTAAGACTCGAGAAGGCATCCTATTGATGAGATAGGTAGCAGTGAGTAAGGCATCCCCCCAATAAGATTTGGGAACATGAGTGTCAAGTATCAAGGAACGAGTTACCTCTAAAAGATGTCGATTTTTTCGTTCAGCAACACCATTCTGTTGTGGAGTATCGACACATGTGGTTTGGTGGATAATACCTTGCTCTCGAAAATACATCCTGAGGTCACCCGACATATATTCTCCTCCATTATGCGGCGAACAATTTTAATAGAGGTATTAAATTGATTCGAACCATTTTGTGAAACATTTGAAACACGGAAAACACATCACTTTTATCCTTTAACAAGTAGACCCAAGTGGTTTAGAAAAATCATCAATAAAGAAACAAACCACCTATAGCCGGATAAAGAAACCACGGAAGGACCCCACACATCGGTATGAACAAGAACAAAAGGTGCATCACTTTTATTGATACTAGGAGAAAAGGAGACACGATGGTGTTTGGAAAGTTCACAAGTTTCACCAAACTTAGAAACATTATTATGCAAAAATAAAGAAGGAAACATGCGTTGCAAAATTAAAAGGAAGGATGTCCTAATCGCGATGCCAAAGCCAGATTTTAGCTGCAGAGTCATCCGTCCGAACGATGATGATAAGCCCGTGTGAGTCTACCTTGTGTATCGAGAGTCCGTGTCACAGCCATCCTTTAGCTACCATTGCCAATCATCCTCCCGTGACTAGGTCTGAAGAAGCAATAGTAAGAGTAAAAATTACTCGGCAGTTCAATTCAAGGTCGTGCAATTGATAAAAGATTGGTGTAAGATCGAGAACATGAAGGAGAGGACAAGGTCATAGAGGGGTGAGACAGATCCTTTGCGACAACACCGACAGAGAACCATCGGCTATTCTAACTTTGTCTACTGCTGAACAAGGATTATAAGAGCGAAAATAAGGGGACTTACAGTATATGGTCGGAGGCACGAGTCAATGACCCAAGGATCCTCGGGAGTAGCGGATGCATGTAGGCGGTGACTAAATTACAGTGGCGAAGGAGGAGGATCACGATGGCAGATGTGTCTAATCGAGACATAGTACGGAGTGCTTCTACCTCTTCTTTACTCGGGCCCCCATTTCGGTGGAAGAATGAGAAGGACCTAGTGTGGGAACCTCCGTCTCAACTGTAGAAGTATGATTGGCCCGAGGCTGGTGCCTCCACACAGCGACCCCACGACCTCGGTTAGGTGGCGACCATTGAGTCGCCAACACGTCTCCGAGTGTGTCGCGACCTATTACAATGGTCGCAGAATAATTTGTCTTTGTCATCAAAGGTTGCATCGTAATTCTACCACCATCTCGACTTTTGAAATCACCTCTCGAATGGCGTGGAGATGCACTCACTAAAGCGGATGGAGTCATGGCTGGAATGTAGCATGGTACTCGGCGACTCTCCTCATTAAGAATGTATGAGAAAACCTCTTGTAATGATGGAAGAGGTTCCTTTAGAAAGATCTGAACTTCGTCAGGATCATATTGAGTTTAATCCACCCAAGAATTCATAGATGCGCTCTTCTTCAATCATCTTCTTAATCTTAGCATCATTTGAACATTCAGGTTGCAAGTTCTGATAATGATCTAACTCTTGCCACAAACTGCGGAGCTTATGAAAATAGGTGGCAACTAACCAATCACCCTGGGTTAGTCCATGGATTCTTCGCTTCAAGTCATATTTTAGGGCAGCGTTCCCCACTTTGGAATATGTTTGAGCAGCAGCATCCCAAATCTCTTTTCTTTGTCTTGAAGAAACAAGTATCCTTGGCTGATTCTGGTTGCATGGAATGTAACAACCATGACATAATGGTTGAATTTTCTGCTTCCCATTTATCATAAGTGGGATCATCAAGCTTTGGTTCTTGAATTTTTCCATTCAAGTATCCCATCTTCCCTCTACTCTTGATAGACAAAAGAGCAGATTGTGACCAAGCAAGATAGTTGGGCCCATCCAATTTGACAGTTGTGATTTGGAGGGTTGGATTTTCACAATGGGAGGTCACCTGACTCTCTACCCCTTTCATCTGATTTTTCTCCGACATATTGGAATCAGATATCCAACCAGACCAAATGCTCCAACACAACTAATGGGCTCAAAAAAAAAATTAAGGCAAGCTACTAGAATTCAACCATAAACAAGAAGTTACTAGAAATCAATCATAATGCATCAAACCCCACCTTCTTTTTTTTTTTTTTTTTTGTAAACTACAGGTCGTTTAGGGGTTACCTGTCGTTTGGTACAGTGCTAAACGACATGTCGTTTTCGCTGGGGCTGGACGACAGCTTCCTGATCTTCTGCAAAACGACATGTCGTTTTCGAAGCATGTAAAACGACATGCCGTTTAGGCTCTCAGATCCAGTTCGCCGCTGCAGCCACCGGAGGTCCACGCGCCGCCGTCAAGAACACCGGTAGGCCTCAAAAAACTTCAAAGAACACCAGAACCAGCCGGAAAAGCTATGAAGGGAAGCGTTGTCACGATCAATGCATCGAAAAGACCCACTGTTGGCGTCGTGATCTCTCGGTTGTTCAAAAAAAACTTTTGTCGCCGGAGAGATGACTACTTTTGCCGGCAGGTTGACCCAGAATCGACGAAGGTGAACAACATCTAGTCGCACAAGTTGGAGTGCCCACCGGAAGGAAAATATGACAAAGAAAAACGAGGGAACGAACGAAAACTAAAAAAAAAAAAAGAACAGGAACTTAAATCTGCTCTGATACCATGTAGAAAACTGGAGAAGAATTCTTATTGATGTATTCTCTCATTCGGTTACATTGGTTTAAATAGAAAATACCTAGAACCTAAATATGGAAAGCACTTAATGTAATATTACAACGTGATCAATCAACATAAAGACAAAATAAAATCAAAATAAAATCAGAATCTCAACACTATTCACCTCACTTTAGGTGTTGTTATTTGTTTGGGGTCATATTGCAAATTTCAATTGGTTTCAAAGTTACCAAATTCTTGTGTTGATCTTATTTCATGCTTTGTTGAATTGTTGTGATTTTATTTATGGTGTTTGGATTGAAAATTGATAAACTTGATAATTTGTTTTATATGATAAGATTGAGATATTATCTGTTAATTAAAAGATTGGGGTCAACCCGCAGTTTTCATTTACGGTACTGAAACTTTTTTTTTTCTCTGCTGGGATCTTTTAATGTATGCATGAAGATTCCTGGATCATTTTTTTGTTTAATTTTATTCTTCCTATTCAGGTGATTTTAAATAAAAAGAAGGAGTTCCAGTGGCAGAGGCTTGCTCTTTTCTTAAGAGTAGGTGCGACTAGGTATGTTCAATAGATCTTGTTGAATCAAAGCTAAAGATGGAAACACATTTTACTTTTGAGTATAATATTCTCTCTTTCTCTCTCTCTCTCTCTCACACACACACACACACACAGGGGCATAGACATCCCTATTCTTCATAAATGGACTCTTGGCCTGGTCTTTTAGTGGTCTCTGTTGATTTGTCAGGTAGCTTATGTGTAGCAATTTTTTCACATCTATAGTTTGGTTCTTATTTTGGTTGCAGGAAAGGCTTGTCCAAGGTGATAGCATCCACCAGTGAGACTTCCCTTGATTATGCACCAAATAGCGCTACTAGTGTTTTTGATGTTGCAAACTTGATCATGAGGCTTCTACCATCTAAAGATGGTGTTGTGCTAAGAAGACTCTTAATGACTGCAGTGAGTGCCTATAGCTAGCCCCTTCCCCTTAAATGCAGATTTATATAACACATTGTTATTAACATATTCCTTTATGAGGTGCTATAAGATCTCTTATGAGATGAGTTGTCATTTTCCCACATCTGCTATATGTGATTGGCATGTTAGTTATGGGGTGCTATAAGATCTCTTATGAGAGATAAATTGTCATATTCCCCCCATCTATTTATGATGGCATTTTAGTTAGCTTTTAAGATCGAGGTCAATTAGTTGTCTATGGATTCACAATGGTATTTTTAGTGTCGTGTAATTTTTACATTTGTGGTATTCTTCCTACATGTGTAAGTACTTGGCCCGGCTTTTGAGGAAAATGCACTCCCTTGGTCTTGGGTGCATTTTCCTTCAGTAGAACAAATATTTTTCATGGTTAGAGAGTGGATAAGTTCGGACTAGAATATCTCTTGTAGGGGTACCAATCTCTTTGATGACAATGGGGAAGGCAGATTGACGTCAAAGTGCCTGAAGTAGATATTTCTGCATATTGGCCAAACCCAGTAGTCTTGCATTTTAAAATTCTCATATTGCATTTAATGAACAGGATGGAGCTTCACTAATCCAAGCAATGGTTTCCAAGGAGGCAAAATTCTTCCGCCAGCAACTCTGCACAATCATTGCTGACATATTGTACCAATGGATGTGTGAAGCACTCGGACAAGACATTGCAATAACCCAGTCTAGTTCCCGGGTGAGATTCATGAGCGGACCTGACAACAGAGAGCTAGGTTCATCTTCCATATTATCCACACCCATATGTGATTACAATTCCATCTTGAGGGATCGGCGGCTCAAAGTTATCTTTTTGAAAGCTCTAAACTCGACAAGGAGACGTCCAGTATTGTTTGTGAGGTTCTGCTGGGCTTCCTTTGTAATGTTTGTAGCAGCTTCTGCTGTGGCTTGTCATCAGATTCTAGTCTCTCTGTCCGAAACCTACATTGACCGGGTACCAATTGCTCCCAAGCGATTTGCTTTCAGTGCATGATATTTCATGTGTAAGTACTCGGCCCGGCAGAGAACATTCATCACCAGGAGTACATATTTGAGCCGTCCAGTAATTTCAGAGTGCCTCTTTTGAAGAAGATTGAATGCAGATTGCAGACACTAACACCAGGAGTACATCTTTGACCCTTCTAGTAATTTTACGATATAAAGATGATGATGATTAGAGCCACTTTTGGGAAAGAAGGCTGACAAGTAGATCAGTATATATATGGCTTGACTTGGGATTTATGGTGCGAGTCACACTGATACCTTCCTTCCTTGCAACTTGTTCTCAGATTCAATGTGAGGACCAATACTTTGCTTGTATACTGACGAAAATTTTGGAATACATCAATGTTGGGTATTGGCGATGGGAAGGGAACATGGTGAGATATCAAGGTTGGATGCACAGAGATGCCAAGAGCTCATGAATGTTCTCTGGTATAGTGGTATGTAACATGTTTTGAGAAGAAAATTGTATACAAATTGATGTCGTGCAAATCATTGATGGGATGACGATTATTGACAGATGTTGTATTGAAAACATGTCATGCTGCCATTTATTTATGAAATGATAAACATTGATATCCAACATTTTATATTGTTGCCACCATTAATGGCAGTTTTTGTGAAAAGCATAAATGAGAGGCAGGACCGTGGATCCCAAGGAATAGGATCCTGTCCATTTCAAATGAAATGGACAATATCCATTTAGTGTAAAATGATGGGTAATATTGTAAAATTAGTTCTTCAACTTTAACGTTAAGACAATATTACCCTTTATTTTACACTAAATGGATATTATCCATTTCATTTGAAATGGACAGGATCCTGTTCCGGATCCCAATCCAATATATTTAACGTATTACAACTTTTATTATCATATTTACAGCACTTAAGTCAAATCCTTTACATTTTAGTGATTGACGAAGTAAGCGCCATGAGACTGTGCCATTTAAGCTATCATGTAATATCCCACATTTTAGTACCAGCTAACATAATAAGTGTCACTTTAGTTTGTAAATGTGGTAACTACCAAGTATGCTGTCATGCAAAAACTTATATTATAGGAGTGTTATATATTACATCATTATTTTACTACCATCCCTATGATGACATGACCCTGTCAATTCTTAGATTAGTCATTGTCAAAAAAAAAAAAAAAAAAAAACTAATTGTAAATTGGCATTGCCACATAATAGTAAAATATTAATGTAGTATGCTTATATTTTAATGGTTGGCATGATAACGGCCATCTGAACTATTATGCCAGGAAATATCAATTAAGAGCATGTTTGAGATTACATTTAATAAATAGAGTTTTAAGTAAAAAAAAAGGCATTTTGGCAGAAGATTCATTTTTAAACTTTTCCTAAAAGTGTTTTTTAATCATTTTTAGACTTTTAAAAGTGTTTTTAATTCGTTTACCGAATATTTACTATTTTCTTGAAATAAATTTTTTTAGTGTAAAAAATATTTGTATACCCCTTAATCACACACCCAAATAGGCCATAAATCCGCAGTTTCTTAGGTGACTCGACCTTAAAGAGGACAAAAAATCTTATCACTTGGGGGTAATTCACATCCATATTCCAATGTAAATTCCATTTCATATTAATGTTCTACATAAATAAATGAATTAAATTCATTTAATTTTTTATGTCAGTGGTCTCATCAACGTGAAGTAACCTATGCGAGTTAGCGCTCAAAGCATTAACAACTGGGGATGGACCATTTCTTTAGAATAAATCCTCTATTAATTACCGAACTCAGCATCTCCTCTCGTCCCTCGCCCAACCCATAAAACCCAAAAACCAGCGCATTTGTCTACTCTTTCTGTAGCTTCTCCGATCTACAACCCTTCCCGCACAGATCTCCGGGTCAAAAACACACGCAGATTATCGGCGTTAAACTCCCAACCCTCAAATCGAACGGCTTCCATTCAATCTCTACGGCCATGAGCACTCCAGTAAGCACAATCAGATCTTGCCTCTCAGATCTCTGCTTTCGAAGATTTTTTTTTCCCTAATTCTGAGAATTCTGAGTAGTGTATGTTTAAGAATCGAAAAGCTAATTAACGTGTAAATGTGTGCTTGGAGTAGGGCACGAGCTTCTATTCTGGGTTCACTCGGCTATGCAAGGGCCTTGCTGTGGTACTCATCGGCGGCCACATTGTGGTCCAGCTTTTCCCTTCCGCTATTGCTTATGTTGCTCTTATTCCCGCCAGGTAATCCTTTTGATCCGCAACTCGAAATTCTGAAGCTTTATGAGATTTTATCCATTTCTTAGTTTGCTTATGTCTTGGGTTAAAACTTAAAATGACAATGATATGTGAAAGTTGGACGTGGAGGCAATATGGATGCCAGGAAAATGTTGGAAATATCATAGGATAGAGGGATAAATTATGAAAAGAGTGCTTAAAGCTGTAGAGTTAGCGATAAGGGTGTCATGGAATTCCTGTGTCCCGTGTAGTTTCGGATTGGAAGGCGGTTTCTGCTTAAAAGCTCTAGATTATTACTGTGATTTAGATTGATCTTCAGAGTCAACTCGGGCCGTTTCTGCTTGGTTGTGTGGATTGGTTGGGAACATGTATCTCACTTGTTTATAATTTGAGGCATACAAAAGAAAGTGTGTAGATATCGAGATTTTGATTTTTAAATCAGAAGGGTATGAAATTCAATTACTAGGCGTGCCTGTTAATTGAAATCCATGGATTTAAGGGGGTGGGTGTTTGGGGCTTTTACCTGATGATATTTGCTACATTAAAATATGCCTTGTTAAGTTTCTACCAAGGAATGAATTTGATTTGGGTTCAAATCAATATCCACCCTCTGTAAATTCACAGATCCAGAATGCTACCTTAGAAGTCTTTTGGTGGACTGCATTAATCTATTGTTTTTTTTTTTCTTCTTTGGCTGACTTATGGAAAGGCATCTGTATATTATGAGGGATACAGTTTACGGGCTTCCTTTTTCCATAGTTTCAGCAGTCAAAGATGTAGAAGCCAAGTTTATAACTAAGCTCAGTGCTGTGTCCTAAAAAATATTTAATGGATCATATTGCTGTGCACAATTTCTTGATGCTTATCAGTGTTAACGGGTCTACCTGCCCCATTTAAAGACATGTGATGGTTGTTGCTTTGTTCAAAGAAAACAGAAATGGGCAGGGATAGGGCTGGGTATCAGTCATATCGATTCGGTTGATAGGGTTATCAATTACCGATCAATAAGCGATCGGTTAACCAGTTCTTGATTGATTACCAACCGATAATCTATCGGTTAATCGGGTATCGGTCATGTCGGTAATCGGTTAAACCGGTTTTTGTGAGCTTTTATTGGGCTTTTTACTGGTTGCTAATTGGACAAAAAATTAGTTGTTTTTGAAGTCTAAATACTTTTTGTTGGGCTAAAGCCTAAAATAGCTTATTAAAAATTAGTTGTTTTGGCCCCTTTTGGGGACCCAAATATATATATTGGCTAAAATAGCTTATTGAAGCTTTTTTTATATTGATTCACTATATCTTTATTATATTATAAAATAAAAGTAAAATGAGTAAAAAGTATAAAATTATAAACAAAAAAAAAAATTAAAAATCCTTATCGGTCATATCGGTTTTTCGATAACAATTTTTTAACCGACCGATAAGTTTATCGGTATAAAATTTTAACCGATTTCCAACTGATAATTATTAGTTGCGGTTAATATCAGTTCAGTTAACTTCGGTAATCAGTAGGTAATTAGTAGCCGGTTAATCTGTCCACCCCTAGCAGGGAATATGATTCAGGAAGTTATAAGAGGAGAGGATGAAAATCTAAGACCTATGGAGAAGCATAACCAAAGGATTTCTAACCATTATAAATTATTAAAGGCATTTATTGCTATTACATACAACTATATTTGATATTTCCCTTATGGATAGTAATGATTTTAAGCCCAGTGCTTTAGGGTGCAAGATTTACTTAAATGAATCCGAATCTTTATTCCTGTATGAACTTTTCTTTTGCAGGACAATTCCTTTTGCTTGGAACCTCCTAACAGCTGGTTATATTGAACAATCAGTGTCCGGGGTATGCACTTCTATTGCTATGAATAGTGTCTTCATGATTTACTAATCATATTGCCTCAAATGTCTCCTATTATTTGTTTGTTTTCTTTATAAATTGAATAAGTAATATCTGATGGTTCCACTTGTTTTGTAGGTGTTTGCCAGCACAATTGGCCTCCTTTTTATTGGGAAGCTGCTTGAGCCAGTATGGGGATCTCGGGAATTCTTGAAGTTCATCTTTGTAGTTAACTTTCTGACTTCTTTATGCGTTTTTATCACTGCTATTGCCTTGTACTACATTACCACACAGGAAAATTACCTGTAAGTACTTAAAAATATTTATGGATTTGCCTGTCTTTACTCTCTTCCTAGTTTTTCAGCTTTTCCCAACTCCTCAGTCTTGACTTATTAGCAGCTGTATTGTACCATCAGTATATTTAAAGTTTAATTCTAATAAAGCAAATTGCACTTGGATTGAATCAGATCAGTGTGCAACTGTCAATCCATCTGTTGTTGAGTACTCCCAATATTGTTCGTCTATTGGATCTTGTATAACGCTTGTCTGTGTTTTACTTCTTTTGATCATATGTCTCATCCTTAACGATTCTTTATTTTTTTATTTAATTCTTTGTTGTGCTAGTTATATGCCTCTTTCTGGGTTCCATGGGGTTCTTTCGGGTTTCTTGGTTGGCATCAAGCAGATCATACCTGACCATGAGCTGCCTTTGTTGAAGATAAGAGCTAAGGTATGAACCTTTTTTACAATAATGCTCCTCAAAAAAGATCACGCCATAAGAAATCATTCAATAGAAATTTCTGCTCATTGAGGAATTGTCTCTCACTCCCACTTTTTGGCGCTTTCCAATTCTATGCAGTGGTTGCCATCTCTTACAGTATTGCTGTCCATTGCTGTAAGCTTCTTCACTCTTGAGTCCGTGAAATATCTTCCAACCATAATATTTGGCACGTACATGAGCTGGATTTACCTCAGATACTGGCAGAAGAAACCAGAAACAAAACTTAAGGGTGATCCAAGTGATGATTTTGCATTCTCTACATTCTTCCCTGAATTTGTAAGGTAATCTACTGTTTTGTTTTGATATCATAGCTCATAATATAAAAGGTTCAAAAAAAAAAAAAAAAAATTGCTGTCATGACTCTCTCTCCCTCCCTCTCTTTCTCTCATGTTTCTTGCTGGTTGAAATGCAGACCAGTCATTGATCCCATTTCATCTATATTTCATCGAATGCTCTGTGGGAGGACTGAAGCGTCTAATGAAGCTCAGGGTTACACGCTGGGAGGTGCCCCATTACCTGGTTCTGACCCTATTGAGGCATCTAGGAGGAGGTAACATTAATTTTTCTATGCTGTCATTAGAAATCTCCAGCTAGCATGGTTAAGTAGTACACATGCTATGTAATTTGTCTTCTATTGGCTAATTTACACATTGCATCTGGAATTAGTACAAAGGTTATCTCAAATTGACAGCTCTAAATAGTCTTATGGTAGCTAGGGACACCCAAAAAAACACAAAAATGTAAAGAAAATAAACAAAAACGAAAACACAAGCAGCACAGTACATAAGAAGGTAGCCCCTACCCTACACATCAACCACGGCAAACTTAAAGAAGAGTCTGAATTTAATCTCGAGCCTTTGTTTTGGCACCTTTGCCCTTGTGTTTCAGCTTATTTTGGAAGATAGTGCCTTCTTGTCTTTTATGGTATATTTAGAGGGAAATAAGAGATAGGAGTTTTGAAGATCACGAAAGGACAGCAGAAGAGTTTAAGTCTTTTTTTTTCAATACTCTTTATTTGTGGACAACTTCATATATTTTTCCTTTGGTCCTAAGTTTTTCATGATTTTCTTGTTCTTTTTTTTTTTCTTCTAACTAGGTGTTTTCTCTTGTATACTTCTGTGAATTTGGGGGGCGCCTTATGTTTTTAATGATATCTTGATTGCTTATATAAATAATAATAATAATAATTTCCTTTTTTGCTTTTTTTTTTTTTACTACATGTTCTCTCTTTCCGTAGATAGTGGAATTTACATCTTTTAAAATGGTAAAACTCTTAAATCTCTAAGATTAATGAGATAAACCATTTAAAAGTTTTAAAAAATAACATGGTTTCCATAATATTTGAAGGCAAATTGCATGTTCCAAGACGGGCTTTCCACTGGACAAAAAGATCCAAGTAATGAAATTAGAAGTCATTAACAAAATTGATAATAAAAAGTTGCCCTTAAAAAGAAAAAAAAAAAAAAAAAAACTTAACAAGAATGATAATGTGCCTCATGAAAGGCAACTCCAATAAAACTAATTGTTAGGGAGAAAGAGAATCTACAGTCTGACCAATCCAATCCTCTGCAGGGAAAGGGGAGCTCGAGCGCTTGAAGAAAGGTTGGCAACTGAGAGGTTGGCTTCTGCAGGAAGTGCAGAAGAGGCACTAAAAGATGCTACAGAGAATGTTTGATTGCTTGGAAACGCTACTTCTGAATCCATTTAACCAGCACAATTGTGTCTTTTCATTACAATCTATAGAGGTTTTGCTGTATCATCGTAGAAGCTTGGATTCTGGAGGAAGGTTCTATTGTACATTTTGCCTTGGATTTTAATCCTCAGTATACAAAATTTCCCGTCTTTTATGTTTCCTTGCATGATAATTCATTTGTGTTCTTGGTCAAGATTTGTAGAATAGAGATGCAAAAGAAGTGCTCCCATATGTTTTTCCTTATAAGTAGAACTTTTCAACTGTTTTGGACTGTTTGGAGCATACATACTTGTAAAAACATATTTTCAGATCGCAAGACAGTTTCACTTTATGAGAAAGTATCTTTGATAAAATTAGCTGTCTTTGGGGAATTAGCTTTTCCAGCATAGTCTACCTTAAGCTTTCAGGTTCTTTCTTGCAACCGCATGGATGCTAGTTTAATTTTCCTATTTGCAGTTGGAATATCTCTGCACCGTGCTGCCGAGTCGATCATTATAACAAGGAGAAGTTTGTAAAATTAGTTTGGACAAAAACTTCATCTAAACTGAGTTGGAGAAATTTTTTAATTTTTTTTCCTATAAAACTTGATTATCTCTTGAGCATGTAAGAAGTACATGATTTAATAATTCTATTAAAAATTGTGTGTTTTTCACATGCTAAGTAAAAATATATGTGTTTCTTTCGTGCTAAATGACATATGGCAAATTTGTAGACCGAGTTCGAGAAAATTTTTTCAACCCAATTAGATTATGGGGTTTGAGGATGTGACAAGTAATTCAGGATTTTAAAAGTGATAAATAATTATATGCCTTTATAATAAATGATTTTTCTGTACCAAATTGTCTTCGTTGAGGTAAAGTAGCCTTGACCTCAAGGTTGATGATTAAGAAATTCGGGAAATCAGATCTTAACGGAAGAGACGCGAAAGATTGTGGAATCTTCCTTTGCTAAATGAGTCCGCTAAACAATAACTTCAATAACAGTTTGATTATGTCATATGATATGACCATTCTTCGATCCAATATTCTAGCAGGCTGAATACGCACATCCCCATTTGAAATAACATCAGGTAATTACAGCAAACAAAGGACTTGTCCTCCTTGCTGCTTCATAAGGGAAGAAACAGGATGAATCTTAAATTCTAGAGGCTAATTGAGGTATGCAACATGATTGATACGTTATAGCACCTTATAAGGTCCATAAAATCGAGGTGAAAGCTTCTTAGAGGGATGGTCATCGACATATATTTGACAGTAAGGTTGCAATATGAGAAATACCCAATCCCCTACTTCAAATTCCCACTTGCTGCGACGCTTGTCAGCGTGTTGTGACATTGAGATTGTCTTCGAGGAGCTGTAAGATATTAGTTCAATCTTAAAGGGTACGGTTCAACTCATCAATTGATGAAGATTGTTGGACCCTATTTTCTAGTAGCAATCCTCGGCCATAGGATCCTCGGCTATAGAATCCTCGACTACATAATCCTCAGCCATAGTGAATCCTCGGATCCTTAGCAAATCAGCAACCTAGGACCCTCATCCGTCGGCAACTTGACCCACTAGGCTAAAAACCCAGCAACACGTGTCGTCATCACCACCACCATGTATTATTTTACCCATGTGGCATACTATGGATCCTCGGCAAAGCATCATCAGCTGCTACCAAACCCCTATAAAAGGGGTCTTTCACATTATTATTCGGTACACATTCTTTACACTCTCTTACTCTCTCTTTTACAGTTATCTAAATACCTATTTCTAACAGTTTGGCGTACTTGACCTCCATATGATTGCTGATTTATGCATCGGAGTGTCTTTTAGGTGCCAAGCCCGGAGACCCTTTGAAGCTATTGCTATTTTATAGGAGATCAAAGGCCAATAATTAAAGACATCTTGAAGAACGGAGATTACACCATTCGAAACTATTACACTGGCAAATCGTGTTCTAACAAAGATCATGTAGCATAAGTAGGGACAATCAACAAGGCTTGCCTATATACTACTTCAAACCAAGTCATCGTGATTGTTGAATGATAGGTGGTACTATACCACCATTCGGTCCATGGAAACTAACGAATCTACTCCTTAGGTTTATCCCTCACAAAACATTACAAGTAATTTTCTAAGCACCAATTCATCACTTCAGTTTGTCCTTATGCTTGTGGATGAACTGTACTCATCGTTAAATTTTACCTATAGTTCACTCATTGACTGTTCATACGTTGTTTCACTAGAATCTTCTATTAATCCCCTCACCTGTTAACATAAAGCCTCGTCTAGTGGAACGTTGTTACTAGAGGCCCATAGCGTATTGACTTAAGTCAGTAGTACCAAAATCTCTCTTCTGATACTCTTTCCAAGCTTTGCATCCTACTTTCTTGAGCTTCGTCCACTCAAGTTGGAGCCACAGCCACGGAGCAGATCCATTTTAACTGGGAAGGAACAGAAGTGCAGCTCCCTTCCTCCTTAAACGGCGTCTAAAAAAACAAATCATAGGAAACGTTAGCTTCAGAAAAGAAAACGACTTCGTTTAATTAAAAGGGGCTTGGTTAAATCTGTGCCCTCGATTTTTTAACAGCATCTGCCATCTGTGCTGTATTTTTTAACAGAAGCCGGATCACAAATAAATGCTATCGCACGGCTTATAGCCGTAGTTCTTATCAACTTAATTGAGATAAAACGAAAGAAAAGCAGGAAAAAGAAAAGGGGATTGGCGTCTGCCTCCACATATTGCTTATAGCAAATGACTGAAATTTCTGGCATCTAGCGAGGAAAGGAATTAATGGACGAGGATGCATCATTGTTGGAGTTATCTCTTCCACGAGATATTCTCTCGCCATTGTTTACTGCTTCCAACTTATCTTCCTTGGAAGAAGCTTTAGAAAATCTTATAGAAGCTTCTAGAACTGATGTTGGCCGCAAGGACCTTGCTTCCAAGAACATCCTGCCAACGGTTCTTCAGCTCGCTCATTCTCTCCCTTACCCTTCTGGTCATCACCTTCTCATATCATCTTTGAAGCTCATCAGAAATCTCTGTGCGGGAGAAGTTGCAAACCAGGATGTTTTTATCGAACGAAATGGAGTTGGTGTTGTTTCGAATGTTCTGAGGTCTGCTGCAGCTTTGTCCCATCAGGGTTATGGGATTGTGCGTATGGGGTTGCAGGTTTTGGCGAATGCTTCTTTGGCTGGAGAAGAACATCAGCGTGCTATTTGGCATTGTTTCTTTCCGGAGGAGTTTGCTGCTCTTGCGAGAGTCCGAAGCAGGGAGGCTTGTGATTTGGAGAGGATTGGTTGAAGTTGATCCTTTCTAGAATCTGCTTAGAAGAACCTTACTTCCCTCGATTGTTCTCTAAATTAAGCCTTGTCGATGATTCTAAAATTGGTGAAGATATTGGATCTGGAGATGATCTTGTTTTGTCAGAACAAGCATTTCTTCTGAGAGTTGTATCAGAGATCTTGAATGAGCGGCTTAACGAGATTAATACTTTTCCCAATGATTTTGCTTTATTTGTTTTTGGGATATTCAAGAGATCTGTTGGGGTTACTATTTCTGTTTCGAGATGCGAGTCTGGTCTTCCAACAGGCTCTTCTGCAATAGATGTTCTTGGATACTCGCTAACCATTTTGAGAGATATTTGTGCATGCAACAGCGATAGAGGCTTGAAGAAGGAGGATTCAGTGGATGCTGTTGATGTGCTACTATCCTCCGGACTCATAGAACTGCTTTTATGCTTGCTTGGCGAGCTTGAGCCCCCGGCTATATTCAGGAAAGCTCTCAAACAGGGTGAGAACAGAGAGAGAACGAGTTCTTATTCATCGAAGCCTTGTCATTACAGAGGATTTAGGAGAGACATTGTTGCAGTCATTGGCAATTGTGCATATGGAAGGAAAAATGTTCAAGATCAAATCAGACAAAAGAATGGGATTCTTCTGCTCTTACAACAGTGTGTTACCGATGAAGACAATCCCTTCTTGAGGGAATGGGGCATATGGTGTGTGAGGAATTTATTGGAATGGAACACAGAAAATCAACAAGCAGTAGCAGAATTGGAGCTTCAATGACAAAAGAAAAGAGGTCACTTTCAAGGTTCAATTGATCTAAACGAATGTACAACAGGTGGACTTATGTTGCAGCTACAGAATAAAAAAATCAACTCCTTCAATTAGAGGGAGTGTCTCAATCTCCTCGGGTTTCTTAAATCTCAGGCATGGACCTGATCGAGGACTCGATCGACAAAATTATGCAAATTACAATATAAACATGTCAATCTCCATGAGGAAAAAAAAACTATACTTTCAACTTTAAACTGAATCTGTTCTTATCCTCTGCTTTCCTGAATCTCCATGGCAATAACACCCAAATTTGTCATTGGTGATGACAATTCTAACGATCAGCTTTCAAATGCTTCTCCAGCAAAATATTGTTTGTGCACCATTTTTTGGTAATCTGCCAAGAACATTCCACAGTTTGAGATGTTGAAAATTGCTCCAGACACACTCAGTTTAAATTCCTATATTACTAATATAGTGAAAGCGGTAATCAGATGTCTATGCAAATGAAATGAGGAAGCATTCAATAAACCACAGAATATCAGTGTCATTGTACAAAACACATGGAAATACTTTTTTTTTGACAAGTAATAACCAGTCTTACTAGATATCAAAGCCAGGTCAGGTGGGTAGCTAGAGTACAGTAACAACAATCTCATGGTGTTCAATATTGATTGGTCTAAAATAACTTTACGCAGGAGGCTGGGGGATTTGGGACATTCATAACCAGCAAGAACATATAAAATTCTAAGCTTACAACTGTAGAAAATATATAAAATGGCAAGGAAATGAAATATATGTATCTGACCTTCCTTATTGTTCCACAATGCTGCAGCATAGCTGTTGAGAGGACTCTCTGGGTTGGGCTCTGAATGTGAGAATTTAAAAGTTAGGCACTAAAATGCAGAAATAGAGAAAGCTTCAATATGTAGGTTAGGGCAGCCAGACCTCCCAATAGACTCTGAATGGACAAAAGAATGGTTCTGCATTCATAAGCTGAAGACCATTTGTCCTAAAACAACAAATGGAGAATATCACATCAATTGTATATGACAAAATAAAGATTGAAAGTAAGGAAACTGAATGAAATAAGTGGCCCCGCATAAAAAATAAAAAAAGAGTCCCATACAGAGAAAAAGATAAGAGCTATTTTATGCTCTGCCATATGAATACATAATAAAATAATCTCATGTCAGAGGCAGTAGACGTCAACATAATCATAAAACCTTGTTAAGGTTTGAACTTGTGTGTTTTTTTTTTTAATAAGTAATTACAAATTCATTAAAAAGCGCAATTCAAGTACACATGGAAAAACATGTCCAAAAAAAAAAAGTACACAAGGAAAAAAACAAGAGATACACCTAGATAGAAGCAAAAAAAAAAAAAAAAAAAAGATCTAAAAAACATCATAGTTCAAAATACAAAAATCTGAGGTGGCAACCCAATGAAAAAGAGTCTTAAAGAATAACTAAGGTCCTCTCACAGCCCTCAAAGCTCCAATCATTTCTTTCCCTCCAGATACACCACATAGGCAGGGGCGGTATCTTCTTCCAAACTGCATCAAGCCGAAACCTAGAAACCCTCCCACTGTGATACCACACGGGTAATCTATGCCTAGATGTTTTTCTTTGAATAAGTACAAGTGATCCATGCGCAAGTGTTCACCTAACCTACAAGTAGTCATATATGGTAGAATATTCTAAATATAACTTAATTTCAATTTCGCTCGGGATATCACTATCCATTAAACCATCAAACAATTGATCCAAACCCTAAAGAGTGAAAAGTTTGTTTCTTCACTTTCATTCTCTATGAGTTTAGTCGCCCAAGAATTTGCTCATCATATTAAACTACTCTCTTAATTGATACCTGAAGTATGTCAAGACAAATGTTGCCAAACTGATCAATGTTTGGATGGAAGCACATTGTCTCAAACTTGACTTGGGGTGGTTTGAAAGGGTAGTTGAGGGGAAAACGCAAGGAGAGCTTGTAAGATAAGCCCTCATACATAGTTCCTTTTCCACCCTCAATTGTGCCAATCCATGTAAAAATGCTCTCGCCTGCAGGAAATGCTGATACTCCAAGATCTCCTCCACTCATCTGCAGAACAAAAGCTATTAGAGAACAAAGAACACCAGCCAATAAAATGATAAGGAAAAAAGCAAAACATGGAAGAGAAGGCAGACAGAATTACTCTCTTTTTCGTTGAATTGATGGCGGCGTTCTTATCTAATGACCAGAACTAACAAGGAACTAAGAAACTCCCAAATCCACATGGATGTGTTCAGTTATTCTTATAGTTTAAAAGCTTAACATCTAGACCCTAAACACCTCTAAATGATTCACAAAGCTTTGTTACAATGGTTTTCAAGGGGTTACATAAAATTTTGGTGCCTAAAAAATAACAAAACTTCTGATCTCAATTAGCATGGACTATGGAGTACAAATTCCTCTCAACTTCTGAAAGTATCTTTCAGCATACAAATTAATAGGCTCTACAAAAGTGACCAAAACTTCTAGAAAAGACAAACAATTCCCTAATCAAGTTCTTGTTTCTCTTTACTACTTTAGACCATGAAATAAAGATTGATGCAATTCAAGAATCCAACAGGAGTTGATAAGGGAAGGGAAACATACCATGAGAGACATCAATTCCTTTTGAAGCCTGCAAAAGAGATACATAAACATTAAATTAAACTATGAAAGCCGCATTGATGAAGCTTCAAATACCAGCATATAACTCAACCAAGCAACACAGAGCCAAAAACATACAAGATTTTGAAATTTCTTTTCTTTCCCCTCCAAGTTTTCTTGGCAACCAAACCCAAGAGTTCCAAGATAAAGAATCGAGAAAAACAAGGAACAAAGCAAGCGTAATCCTTTGATTGTGTGCCGAGAAAACGTGAGAAAGAAAACAAGAAATTCAAATACGGAATATATAAGCTTCTTCCTTTCTTTTTTCCTTTGCTTGAGTACCAAACATTCAGGAAAAGAGTGACCGGTGACGGAAAATGAATTGACCTCTTAGAGACGGAGGTGGTGTCGACGGGGACTGGCATAGTGGCGGCTTGTTCCAGCGGAGCTGCTGCGGGTGCATAACGCTGGCGATGCTGTTGCGGGATCGACGAGTTGTCGACCGTCGGATTGGATTGGATCTCCATGCGTACGATCAAGATCAAGAGCCCTATCAGATTGGCACGAATGCATGGTCCTGATTCAATCAATCAGACAATCTACAAGCTCCAAGGTCCATCAAAATAGAAAGCAAATATAATTGGGGATAAATTGGTGTTACAAGTATTATGCTTATAGTAATAGTATAATAGCTAAATGGAGGGAATGGAATTCTATAGAAGGTGTTAATTGGCTGGAGGGAAAGTAGGAGATGCTTGGACAGTTGGAGTGCACAGGTTGGAGCTGTTATTTGATGCTGCACTCGTGCTCTTGAGGAGTGAGGATCACATCAGCTCAAGAGGTGTGGGTTGCTGCATGTAACGGCTCAAAGGGGGTGTGGTTTGCTGCATGCTATCCTACTGTATGGAGCAGAGTAGTATAAATAGTGAAATTCTATTGTAATGAGTTTTTTCATGCAAGCTTTTGGTATTCAGTAATTTAATTTAGTTAATTTAGATCATTTGCTAGCTAGACTATTGCTTGGTGTAAGTGAACAATTGCAGAAGTTTGACTAATAAAGTTGAAGATCATTGATCTTGTTCTTGAGCGAAATACTGTGAGTTTTTGAGTGAAATACTGGGAAGGTTTGCATTCAGGTTTTGGAGGGAATTTGAGTGTAACAAGTGGCATCAAAGCAGCACTTACTTAGGGAGCAATGGCAGAAGGTACACGTATGAGCCAGATGGGAGATAGTATAACTGCTATGAAAAAACAAATGGAGAAGTATGAAAAGGAGGCGGAGATGGTGGATAATTAGACAAAACAAAGAAATATTGATGTTAATAGAAGGTTTGATGAAGTAATGGACAAGCTCAATCATATGCCTGAAATGATGGTTGCCTATAATAAGAAACCATAAACATCTCAACCTGCAGCAGATGCTATGGGGTGGGAGGCAAAGGTGGAAGCTAGGAATTAGTAGTTTGTTGTACAGAATGCTAGGGAAAAAATAAAATAGTAATGAGAGATGATGGGGAGTGGACTGGTGGAAGCATGCCACTGCAATTTCAGAAAAGAGACCTTGTGCAACAGTTTTCCAATGATTTTCAACATCATGGAAACAGAGAAATGAGAGCCAATTGGCAGCAAGGCTTTGTTGAGCCTTTTATCTCAGAAGTCCAGAAAGAAAGGCTAGAAGGGAGAATTCCTCAACCTGCACAGCAAAATTGGAGGAGGCTTGGTCATGATGATCGTGGCTATGATGGAGATCTACAAGGCGGTTGGTGATCAACAAGGTGTTGAGTAGCTGGCAATTATAACCAGGTCAGTTAGAATAGAGTTTCCAACATTTGATAGTAATGACCCATCGGGGTGGATTTATAAAGCCAATAAGTTTTTTCATGTCCATAGAACTTCATATAATCAAAAACTTTTATTAGCATCTATTCATATGGAGGGTAAAGCCCTAGTATGGTTTTAAGATATGGAGTCATCGGGTAGTTTGTATAATTGGCATGTGTTAACTCAGGTTTTATTAGAAAGGTTTGGCCTATCTAGTTATGATGATCCTATGGAGGCACTTTTTAAATTAAAGCAAATCATTATTGTTGATGATTATAAGAAGAGATTTGAAGCATTGTCCAATAGGGTGAAGGGAGTTGATGACCATAACAGAGTTAGTTGTTTTTTGAGAGGCCTAAAAGATGACATTAGATTACTTGTAAGAATGTTTAAACCTCAAACATTACTGACAACTTATGGTCTGGCTAAAGTCCAAGAGGAATATGTTTTAACAGGGAGAAGGTATAGGAATGCTAGTGGAAATTTTGCTACTAGTCAATATGCTTCTAATACTATGCCTAGGAGTGGGGGTTTTATGAATCAAAATGCTGCCATATGAACACCTAAAGCTGTAGTTCCTGTCCAGAAAATCTCTCAACAGCAGATGGAGGAGAGAAGAAAGAAAGGCTTGTGTTATAATTGTGATGCCAAATGGCAGTATGGGCATAGGCGTCAGAATCCAAAACTGTTTCTGTTGGAAGCCTTAGAGGTGTTAGAAGTGAATCCTACCTTAGAATTGGAGAAGAAGGATTTGATGGAGGTTAGCTATGAGGAGGAGAATCTTGAAATTTCTTTTCATGCCATCACTGGCAGTAATCACCTAAATACCATGAGATTGATTGGCTGGGTGGGAAATCATAAGATCATTGTGTTGATAGACAATGAAAGTACTCACAACTTTCTAGATTCTTCTATGGGGAGAAAGTTGAAAGTGTCAAATTTTAAGGAGCAAAGGATCTGGGTGAAGGTAGCCAATGGTGAGAAGGCTATGAGTAAAAGGAAGTGTATGCAATTGAAGGTACATCTTTAGAATTTTTCTTTCACTACTGAGGCTTATATGATTATACTAGCAAGGTGTGATATGGTGCTAGGGGTTCAATGGTTAGTTACCTTAGGTCCAACAATTAGGAATTTTAAAGTGCTGACTATGGAATTTACAATTGCAAATCAGTCATATATGTTACAAGGCCTTATAGCTCCTTTCTTGTGGGAAGAATCTGACCTAATGGGATCAAAAAAGGGAGAGTTCTAAAGGGTTATTTTTGCATTTATTGGACAATGTGGAAGATTATGTGAGTGAACCTTTGGGGTTAGAAGTGTAAGAGTTGTTGGGGTCATTTGAGGATGTTTTTGCTGAACCTAAAGGGTTACCACCTAATCGTTCACATGATCATTCTATCACTTTAAAATTTGATGCCCAACCAGTATGTATGAGGCCCTATATGTACCTTTACTTTCATAAAGAAGAAATGGAGAAAATTATGGCAGAACTGTTGTTGTCTGGAGTCATTAGGCCTTCTCAAAGCCCTTTCTCTTCTTTTATTTTGCTAGTTAGGAAAGCAGATGGCTCTTGGTGTATGTGCATTGATTATAGAACCCTAAATAAGGAGACAATCAAGGATAGGTTTCTTATTCTTGTGATTGATGAATTGCTAGATGAGTTGCATGGTTCTATGATATTTTCTAAGCTGGATTTGAGGTCCGATTACCACCAGATCAGAGTTAAGGTTGACGATATACCTAAAACTGCATTTAAGACACATGAAGGGCATTATGAATTCCTAGTAATGCCTTTTGGATTAACCAATGCACCCTCAACCTTTCAAAGTTTGATGAATGAAATTTGGGGAAACTATCTGATAAGCGCCGAATGTTGCACATTCAAGCCCTTTAACTTGCATTTGTTAATACCGTAGCATTGCTATTTATTTGATTTTGTTTTGTTTAGTGTTTCAGTCAAATCGTGAGCCTAGTTGGAAAGTGGGATAAAAGGGCAAGGCGCAAAGCTCGACGAACGCGTGGGCTTAACGACGCCTGTGCTCGCGATCGTTTCGCTCTCTTCGCATGAACACTCCATTGCACCACAGGGCCGTTTGTGAGCGTTCATTTTATTTTAAAGCAATTTTTGTTTGTTATTTTCTGTTTTGGTCTTTAGTTTCTGCTTTATTTTCAATTCTAGTTTATGTTGGGTCGCCGATCTTTGTCCTTGCCTTTAGTTTCTAGTGACCCCGACATTGAGCACACTCTTAGACAACTTAGAGCGAAAGGAAAGCTAGTTTGTCTAAGGAAAATACCATTGACACCATGGCTGGCATTCATACGTAGCTTTACGGGATCATTACATTCCACCCACATACACTACTCCCTCATGTCTCAGGTTACCGGCAGTTACGGCAACTCACTATGAGATCAAGCCTAGCACCATCTGAGTCATAGCGTTCCTAGGGTTTCCCCATGAGAATCCTTATGAATTCCTCAGTGAATTCCAGTCAATCTGTTCTACCATTCAATTGACGGGATTCACCGAGGATGCCCTAAAGATGCGTCTGTTTGTCTTTGCCCTTAAGGAAAGAGCCAAACATTGGTTCCTTAGAACCCAACTCTATCACTTCTTGGGATCAACTGCAACAAGTTTTTCTCAAGCAATATTTCCCCATAGGAAGGACAAATGATATTAGGCGGGCCATCACTGGTATCACCCAGTACCAGGGTGAACCACTACATGAAACTTGGGAGAGCTTAAGGACTTACTTAGATCATGTCCACACCATGTCCCCAAATGGCAGCTGGTGCAGAGTTTTATGAGGTCGGCGAGTCTTGCAGCACGTAGATGCATCATGTGGGGGACATTCATGTTAAAGAGTGACGAGGAGGCATGGGCAATGATTGAAAACTTGAGTAACAACTCTCGTCAAGAAGCTTCCAAATAGACGGAGGAACTCAGCACCTAAAGCACCAAAGACGGAGAGCCTTTGTGAAGTAGGACCCTCTGCAGACATGGCCACTCGTAGTTGATGCCATCACAAAGAAGCTGGACCAATTGATGACTGGCTTTTGCTCCTCATTGCTCACATCAACCCAACCCAACCATGTTCATTCTGTTTCTAGCACTACGCATCGTAAATACCCCTTCCGCTGTCCATTATACTTGATATTTCTAATGAACAGTTAATGCTGCTTTCTCCGACCGGTAATGATCCATACTCCAACATTACAACCCGGTGGAGAAACCATCCAATTTCTCATGGAAGGGTCAGAATGCAGAGAACTCAACCTTAGGACCACACAATCAAGCTCACAACAGACACCCCTACAACTCGTCTCCACATATCGACCTCCACATAAGCAATAAGTGCCCACCGCATGAAAGCGTAATCCACGATGAAAGAATTCTGAACTTGTTGGGTGAAGTGAATGGAAGAGTTGGGGCGATTGATGGAAAGTTTGATGAGATGTCTCGCACAGTAAACGCCCACTCTCAATCCATTGCAAAATTAGAGACTCAGATGGGACAGATGGCAAACACCCTCAACAGGAGGGAAGAAGGGAAGCTTCCAAGTTAACCAGTGACCAACCCCAAGGGGCTTTACATGATAGATGAAGAATCCTCACATCAGCATGTGCAGTCCATCACCACTTTGAGAATCGGAAAATTGGTTGACAATCAAGTGGAAAAGAAGAAGGAAACACCTACTGACAAGGGCAAGCAAGTGATCACTGAAACATCTACTTCAGCCGACCCCAGTTCAGATATACCATATGCACCCCGGGCCCCATTCCCAGAACGGCTCAAGGCACCTTCTCACTTTGGGAAACAAGGAGAGAAAATACAAGCTATGATGGAGATGTTCAAACAAGTGAAGATCAACATTCCTCTCCTTGATGCCATTCAAAAGTACGTATGCAAAATTCACGAAAGATCTCTCAGACTCAAGAGGAAGTCCAAACCACATTCCTAAGAAGGTCCTCCTCATCGAGCATGTAAGTTCTTTGATTCAGACAACACCCTCCGTTCAAGGACCGGAGCCCACTATTTCATGCATCATAGAGAAAGAGATTGACAAGGCACTCCTTGATCTAGGAGTGGAGTAAATCTACTACCATACTCGATATATCACAACTTGGTCTAGGGGAGCTGAAACCTACCACGGTAATTCTGCAGTTAGCTGACCGGTCCATTAAGAAACCCAGAGGGATTATCGAAGATGTTATCATCAAGGTGGACAAATTCTTTTTCCCAGTGGACTTCATTGTTCTGGACACTGAACCTGTTCCACATCCAGAGAAACTGATTTCGGTCATCCTTGGACGTCCGTTCTTAGCCACAGCCAATGCATGCATCAACTGCCCGACTGGGGTTATGGAAATCTCCTTTGGCAATATGAAAGTGAGGTTAAACATCTTTAATGCGTTCCAACATGCTCCGGATCAGAATGAGTGCTTCTTTGTGGACCACATTGAAGAATATGTAGAAGACTCACTCCCTGGTTTATTGGTTGAGGATCCATTGGAAGCCTGCTTAGCCCATTTTGGGTTTGAAGATTTCGACACAGACCAATACATTGACGAAGTCCATGAATTGCTAGAGGCAGCGGCCAGTGCAGACTTTCACCCATGGAGACTGCCAAAAGAACCCCTGCCATTGACATCAAGCACTCCCCCTGTTCCCTCTCTTGAGTCCCCACCGAAGCTTGAGTTGAAACCCCTACCAGACAAGCTGAAGTATGCCTTTCTTGGTGCCAACGAGACTCTTCCAGTCATAATTGCTTCCGATTTACAGAGAGACCAGGAAGATAATCTGTTAGAGGTCTTGAAGGAGCACAAGGAAGCTATTAGGTGGACTGTGGCAGACCTAAAAGGAATTGATCCGTCCATATGCATGCACCGGATCCATTTAGAAGAAGGATCAAGACCTTCCCGTGAGGCACAACGTCGACTGAATCCGAACATGAAAGAGGTTGTGATGAAGGAAGTGGTCAAGCTGCTTGATGCTGGCATCATCTACCCCATTTCAGACAGCAAATGGATTAGCCCCACTCAAGTTGTACCTAAGAAATCTGGCCTTACAGTAGTGGAGAATGCAGCTGGAGAGTTGATTCCTCAACGCACTACCACCGGGTGGCGTGTCTGCATTGACTACCGGAAGCTCAACTCCCACACTAGGAAAGATCACTTTCCACTACCTTTCATTGATCAGATCCTAGAGCGTCTAGCTGGCCAGAGTTACTACTGCTTCCTTGATGGCTACTCCGGGTACAACCAGGTTGCTGTTGACCCCCAAGACCAGGAGATGACGACATTCACTTGTCCCTTTGGCACTTTTGCTTACAGACGCATGCCCTTTGGCCTATGCAATGCACCTGCCACCTTCCAGAGATGCATGATGTCAATCTTCTCCGACATGGTAGAAAAATTTTTGGAGGTATTTATGGATGACTTTTCTGTTTTTGGGTCTTCCTTTGATAACTGTCTCCATAATCTTTCACTGGTGCTTAAACGTTGCAAAGAAACTAACCTGATCTTGAGTTGGGAGAAAAGTCATTTTATGGTGCAGGAGGGTATAGTTCTGGGGCATATTGTATCCAAAAGAGGCATCGAGGTAGATAGAGCAAAAGTAGAACTGATTGAAAATCTGCCGCCGCCTACCTCAGTGAAGCAAATCCGTTCATTCTTAGGGCACGCCGGGTTTTATCGGCGCTTCATCAAAGACTTCAGCAAGGTCTCAAGGCCGTTGTGCAGTTTGCTTGCCAAGGACACTCCATTCCATTTCGATGAAGTGTGTCATGAGGCATTTCAGAAGCTCCGGTCCCTGCTATCCTCCGCTCCCATCATGAAACCTCCTGACTAGTCCCTGCCTTTTGAGATCATGTGTGATGCATCAGACTTTGCTATGGGTGCAGTCTTGGGACAGCGTGTGGGCAAGCTACCTCACGCCATTTACTATGCTAGCAAGACCCTGATGGATGCTCAAGTAAATTACACCACAACGGAGAAGGAGTTGCTAGCTGTAGTATTTGCCTTGGATAAATTCAGATCATATCTATTGGGATCCAAGGTAATCATCTATTCTGATCATGCTGCCTTGCGCCACTTGTTGGCAAAGAAGGAAACGAAGCCCCGTCTGATCCGATGGATACTTCTGTTGCAAGAATTTGACATCGAAATTCGGGACAAGAAGGGCACTGAAAATGTCGTTGCCGATCACCTCTCTCGAATTCAGTTTGAGACAGTTCAACCACTCAGTTCATGATTCCTTCCCGGATGAGCAACTGTTTGAGATAACTCCAAGAGAACCACCATGGTATGCTGACATCATCAACTACTTAGCCACAGATCAGATACCTCCCCATTGGTCTAAGCAAGACAAGGACCGCTTCTTCAAGCAAGTCCGATTCTACTTTTGGGAAGACCCGGAATTGTTCAAGTACAGCGCTGATCAGATAATAAGACGTTGTGTCCCAGAAAGTGAGTTCCACAAGATATCCTTTCATTTTGCATTCTCTAGCTGGGGACACTTGATGCTAAGAAAACCGCAGCCAAGGTTCTACAATGTGGTTTCACTTGGCCAACTCTGTTCAAGGATGCGTACGACTTCTGTCGGGCTTGCGAAAGATGTCAACGGCTAGGAGCTATGTCCCGAAGAGATATGATGCCACTTAACCCCATCCTCATCGTCGAAATTTTTGACATTTGGGGTATTGATTTCATGGGCCCCTTTCCACCATCTTTTGGGTATGAATACATTCTGGTGGGTGTAGACTATGTTTCCAAGTGGGTTGAAGTTGTAGCCACCAAGACCAATGACCACAAGGTGGTGGTGAAATTCATCCAAGCCAACATCTTCAGCAGATTTGGTACTCCTAGAGCCATCATCAGTGACGGAGGCAAGCACTTTTGCAACCGGTTTTTGAAAACCCTGCTTCTCAAGTATTCCGTTACTCATAAGGTAGCCACTCCATACCATCCTCAAACCAGTGGCCAAGTAGAGGTTTCCAACCGGGAAATCAAGCATATTCTGGAAAAGACGGTTAGGCCAAACCGCAAGGATTGGTCTTTGCGCCTTAATGATGCATTATGGGCCTACCGCACAGCCTACAAAACGCCGATTGGTATGTCACCATACCGGCTGGTTTATGGAAGGGCATGCCACCTCCCGGTGGAACTAGAGCACAAGGCTTTGTGGGCAATCAAGCACTTCAACTTCGACATGCAAGCAGCCGGATCTCACCAAAGGCTTCAGTTGACAGAGTTGGAAGAGCTGAGGAATGATGCTTATGACAACTCCAAAATTTACAAGGAGAAGACAAAGGCGTTTCATGACCGGCACATCAGGCCTAAGACATTTGAACTGGACCAGAATGTATGGCTTTTCAACTTTAAACTCCGGCTCTTCCCTGGCAAACTCCGCTCCAAATGGGATGGCCCGTTCACAATTATTTCAGTATCTCCCCATGGTGCAGTGGAGTTGTGGGACCCAAAAGATGGACACATTTTTAAGGTCAATGGTCAAAGACTAAAGCCATGTATTCAGAACCCTGACCTAGGAAAAGATGTGGAATTCGTTAAGCTGACGGATCCCACCTACTCATTTTAAGAGGACATGCAGAGCACATGAAGGCGTTTGGATGGTCCTGAATCTCAAACGTCTTTATTGAGGTCAGTGGTACTGATGCCACTGAGAGATACAATTTGTTGTTTTCATTTTACTTTTATGTTCTTATTTTCGTTGTTTTTCATTGTTGTTTTTAATTTTGTTTTAGTTTCATTTTGTTTTGGTTTAATTTTTTGTTTGTTTCTATTCAGTTTGACTCGTGCATAATGAGAATTAGCATACTGAGGAAGCGAACGTTCGTCAACACTGGCGATCGTTCGTAGAAGTCCTCTCAAAAGTGCTAAAATTGAAGTTGAGTCGTGACGTCCCCTGACGATCGTTACCAAGTCTCAATAGTCTGCAGACATCGATGAAGTGAACGTCACCATCATCGGGCGATCGTCACACCTCACTAGGCGCCGTGGACGAACGTTCGTCCCCCGGCCACACACGCACACTAGCACGCGGGTGAACGTTCACCCAGCATTGGGCGATTGTTCGCCCTCGGGGTAACCAGTTCTCACGTGACCTATTTAGGTCACGGTCCCTACTTTCCATCACTTTCCACAAGCCAGCACAGCCCCCTCTCGCGCCGAAAAGCCCCTCCTTGCACTTCCTCTCAACTCACGTCTCACAAATCACTCTCCCAACCACCACAATCACTCTCCCAGCCACCGCAATCCACCACCCAACACCATCTCCGGCCACTCCATCCCTTTTTAAAACCCATTTTCCGTTTTTCCCCTTTTCCATAAAAATCTCTCCCAACCTTCACAACCCACTTCATAAATACTTTGTTCTTGCATTGTGCGATTGGGCCGTCACAGGTTGAGTTTGTGGTGCTGCTGGGTTGGTTGTTTGTGTATTTTTGCAGGGGGTTGGTGTTGTTTGAAGGTGGGTTTTCACAAGGAGACTTCTAGACTGCTCACCACCTGCTCGACAAAAGGCTTGTACGAACCCTAAAATGCCTAGGACCACTCCTTCCACCTCCCAAGCGTCAAGCTCCCGTGCCCAATCCTCCCATCCAACTATTGAGCAGAGGGAGATCTATTTGAGACCGAGTTCGACATCAATGGTGACTTCAAAAACTTTGAAGCCACCCAATGGGCAATTCAAGAGTTTAAGCGTCGGGGGTTGAAGAAATTGTTGAAACCTGTCACCTCCACGGCATATACCAAGTTGATCGTCCAGTTCTACTCCAACCTTTCCCGGGATTGCAATAAGCCGGGTACCCTCTCTTCTATAGTCAAGGGGAAGCCATTGGATGTGACCACCGCCGACATTGCCGCCGCGCTGCATTGCAACGATGAGCATCCACCGGCCGATGCCCAACTTGATGAACAGCCGGATACCCTCTATGTCTCCGAGATCATTGAAGACATGTGTGCCGACCAATATGCCGATGAGAAGCGGAATGCAGGCAGCCGGTCCAAATTGCCGCAGCCACTCTTACTTGTGGACTATGTTCTGTACCGGAATGTTTGTCCACTGGGGCACAAGTCACAGAGGCGTGACCAATTCCTACAAGCTTTGTACGCCTTTCACAAGGGCCACTGGTATTCAATCCCATCCATTATCTGGAACCAAATTCAAAAATTTTGGGATGGTGCAATTACGCGCAAGGCCAGTAACACAAAGTCATGGGGGCTTCCATTCCCATTCCTGCTCACTCACATTCTCAAGAAGAAGGGAATAAAGGGCACCCCCGAAGATGGACCGGTATCAGAACACCCGTTCTTTGGCAGGAACCAGTGGAATCACAGCCAGTCCCATATGCCCATAGAAGTTAGAGTTGAAATACCGACTGAGGAAGGTGGGGAGGAAGCTGAGCATATGGAAGAAGATGCACCGCCACCACAGCAAAGGGGAAGAGCCGACATCACCATCATCACCGCACTGAATATGAGCTCTTGAGTGGTGCACATCAACGCCTGGAAAAGCTGGAACAACGCTTCACCAACATCGAAGCACAAACGGCTTCTCATACTACCCTACTCCGGGAGATTTTGGGTCGACTACCACCAGCAGCAGGGGCATCATCTTCCGTCCCACCTGGGGAGCAGCAGTGAGCTGCTGCACCGTCTGGCTGAAGACGTTAAACTTAGCGCTCATGGGAGGCACCCCACAGTATATCCATTTAATTTTGTTGTCTTGGTTTTTACCGTTATTTTTTTTTATTATGTTATTTTATTTTCGTTTCTTGTATTACTTTTGGGTTTTCTTTGCAGAGACAAACGGTTTGTTCAGTTCAAGTTTGGGGGTGTGCTATGAGCCACGCCAGTCCAACAAGTTCTCTAACTTCCATTCCAGGTCAGCTCGTTCCATAATTTCCACATTGGGGACAATGTTCAGATTAAGTTTGGCGGTATGGGAACACAGTTTCACACACCGTGTCTTGTTTTTTTTTAAAAAAAAAAATTTGTATATTCATGTTGTCCTTAAATTTTGGTGGATCTAAACCATGTGATTGATTTCATTAGTGAGCTTAAAATGTTGAACACATGATCTGATGTTGGAATTTCTAGTTTATTACTTGCTTTAGGCAATTGAGATTTCACTGGTTTGATCTGCTCTAACACAAGCACATTAGCACATGATTTGTGGGGTATAACATGTAGGTTTAATGTGTATGTTTTATGTTTTGAGTGGTGGGTGACTTATTGAGTGGATACATTGGCATACAATAAAATAAAAATAAAAATTTGACCATTGATAAATCCTTTATTGAGTAACTGGGCCTCTTGCCTCAAAGCAGTGAGTGCTCACGTCAAAAGATGAGGAACCTTGATGTGGTTAATTTTGTTAAAAAAAAAAAAAATGGTAATAATCATTGATAAATTGGTCACTGAGTAACTGGACCTCTTGCATCAAAGCATTGAGTGTTCACGTCAAAAGGTGAAAAGTTTTGATATGGTTAACATTACGGCTAGTTTAGTTTCGTAGCCTTCTTGACTCGAGTTAGTAAGTCCTCAGGGGTGTCTTTACACCTAATGCCCTAAAACCATCTGGTTTGGGAGTCATTGGCTCAACACTCGCTACATGGGTCAATTAGAAAGCTTAAGGGAACTAAACACTATAGAGCCTAATAATAAATTAAAATGCTAGAAAGATATGCCATTGTTGTTCACTCTGATAGGACTTCTAGTGAATCTTGAATTATGGACACAGTGCACATTGAATTTACTTGGAAGCTTCATAGTCTTGTGCTAATTCAATTTACACCATTTCGAATTTGTGATACCTTAATTCGCCTGTTGTAAGTAATTAGACTCTAATTTCCAATTTATTGTGAAGATGGAGTTTAATCTTTTAAGCTTGCTAATGAATGAAGATCATGGGTTTGAGTGATGCCTTACTTTTTGGATAACATGAATTGTGCACAATGTTTGTGGGTACCATTTCTGGAAAACCGTCACGAGACTTCACTCGTCCTCTAGGGAATTCCTAGGGGTTTAAAAGGCTTGTTGCATATGCTAAATGCAACCGTACATCCCACGAAAGCTGGATTTATCTTTCATATTGTTCATTTCATTTTCTGTTTTCTATTGCTAAGAGACTAGCAATATGTAAGTTTGGGGGTGTGATAAGCGCCGAATGTTGCACATTCAAGCCCTTTAACTTGCATTTGTTAATACCTTAGCATTGCTATTTATTTGATTTTGTTTTGTTTAGTGTTTCAGGTCAAACACGTGAGCCTAGTTGGAAAGTGGGATAAAAAGGGCAAGAAAGAACTACATTGTCGCGACGATCGCAGACGCTGCGATCGTTTGGAGAACGGCGCAAAAAGCTCGACGAACGCGCATTGGCAACAATCGCCTGGCTCATGAACGCAGCACTGGGTTTCACTTAACCCGGCGCGTGATTTAAATTTGCATCTTAAAGTCTCCAAGTTGAAGTAGGAAACTAACCTACGGCCATGATTAGGGTTTTAGGGTTTCTAGGGTTTCCTAGTGTCTATAAATAGGCCTTTATACAATGTAGAGGACGGTTTTTCCTGGAGTGCAAATTTTACACAAGTTTATGGAGTTCATCAGCATGAACGGCTAAACCCCCATTGTGGGGTACCGATGTAACCCTCTCCAACACACAATGGTGATTGTATTTGATTCATTCAGTTTATATTACATATGTTGATTGCGTAACTGTGAGGATTGCAATCCTTGAATCCTGTTCTTAAATATAATGCAATTGTTATTCAATTCCAAAATCAATACTTGCAAAATTCTTATCTTGTCTTAGAATTTATTTTGCATGTATTGAACTCAATCGATTTTATTTTCTGTGATCATAAAACCGATGGTTATGCAATGGTTTAATATGCATGTGATTAATAGGATTAGATAGACCATGCTTAGGGAAGGCGTTGTACTATGCCCTAGTTTAGAGTAGACGAACCGTGCTAACCGAAGATGGGTTATGCTATTCCATTGATCATATAAAACGTATTAAGAGATTTTATAGTTTATACCTAGGGAAGACGGGTCGTGCCGCATCATAGTTGTTAGGTGGACGATCCGTGCCAACCAAAGATAAATTATTATTATCCTTAATATGAATTTTCTTGTCTTATAACATATGTGATTATGAATCGTTAGAATCGAATTACGTTACTATTGTGTACGGATTATGTGAAGTCGGTACCCTACTCTCTCCCTCCTCAATTAATCAATTTAATATTACGTTTAATTTTATGCATTTTAGTTCACAACAATCAATTTGCTTCTTAATTAGGTTAACCTTGATCTTCAAATTAATAGCATTCCCTTACAGGTCCTTGTGGTTCGACACCCTCAATATAGCCCTATCCTACGGATTCGTTCTATTATGCAGTGGTAATTTTATTATTGATATTTTGGTCAACAAAATACCACATCACTATCTCTAGACCCATGAACTACGGGTGTTGTCCATTTGCCCCATGAACTTCCAAGTGCAATCCTTAACCCTCAAACTACTAACCCTAGCCAATGGCTCCTTCCATCAGTCAACCGTTTGAAAACTCACGTCAATGTTCTAATTGGTGAGCGAACATGAATAGTAAACATGAAACGATCACGTGAACAATAACATTGACTGTGAGTTTCAACAGAATTGACTGACAAAAGGGGCTGTTGGCTATGGTTAGGTAGTTTAAGAAGGTCAGGGATTGCACTTGGAAGTTTATGGGGGCAAATGGACAACACCCGGTAGTTCATGGGGGCTAGAGGTAGTTTCCCCATGAAATTTTCACGCCTTACTTGAGGAAATTTATTTTGGTATTTTTTGAAGACATATTGGTTTACAGTGCCAATATCAATGACCATTTGAGTCATCTTAAAATTACCTTAGAAGTGTTGAGAGATCACCAATTGTTTGCTAAGAAGAGTAAGTGTAGGTTTGGATGTTCTGAAATTGATTACTTGGGGCATTTGATCTCTGCTGAAGGGGTGATGGCTAATGGGAAAAAGCTGAGTGCTATGATGGAGTGGCCTAAACCTAAGTCCTTGAAAGCTTTGAGAGGGTTCTTAGGATTAACAGGGTACTATAGGAAATTTATAAGGGGCTATGAATCTATTGCAGCACCATTGACTGACTTGTTAAAAAAAAATGCGTTTGCTTGGAATGAAGGGGCTGAAGCAGCCTTTGAGGAGTTGAAGGCAGCAGTGACTGATCCTCCAGTTCTAATGTTACCAAATTTCAGCTTACCTTTTGTTGTGGAATGTGATGCTTCAAGGAGAGGTATTGGGGTAGTTCTGATGTAGCAGCAGTGGCCCTTGGCTTTCTTTAGTCAAGGATTGAAATGAAGGCTCTTACTCATGTCAACATATGAAAAGGAGTTGTTGGCTTTGGTAGCAGCTATTAGGAAATGGAGGCCTTATCTCTTAGGGCATTTCTTTACTATCAAAACAGATTATTAGAGCCTCAAATTTTTACTAGAACAGAAGATTGGTACTCCTATGCAGCAGAGGTGGGTATCTAAGTTGTTGGGGGTATGAGTTTGTGGTGGAATATAAAGAAGGATAAGAGAACAAGTTGGCTGATGCCTTGTCTAGAAGGAATGATGATGATATGTAAACTGCTTCTTTGGTAGTGATCTCATACCCTTCTTTAATATGGTTTTTGGAGGTACAAGATGGTTATGCCAATGACCCTACTTTGCAGTCCTTGATTCAAAAGGTGGAAGATGGATCAATGGCCAATTCTAAATTCTCCATTAGACAGGGCATTCTCTTGTATAAAAAGAGAGTTTATATCCTAAACACTTTGCAGGATAAAGTGTTACAGTTTGTTCATTCTAGTTCCTTAGCTAGGCATGCATGGTATGATAAAACAATTCATAGAGCAAGAAAGGATTTCTTTTGGCCTGGCATGAAATCTGATGTGAAGAGATTCATTAGAGAATGTGATATTTGTCAAAGGCGAGAAAAATGTGTCTCTAGTGGTTTACTTCAACCGCCAATTCGGAGAGGCCGTGGTTGAGCATCTCCATGGATTTCATTGAAGGCCTGCCCTTATCTCAGGGATATAGTATTATCTGGGTTGTTGTGGACAGAATTACCAAATATGCCAATTTCATAGCATTGAAGCACTCTTACACAGTTGAAAAATTAGCTCAAACCTTTATGATCCAGTTGTTTAAATTGCATGGAATGCCATAGACTATAATTTCAGATAGAGATGCAACCTTTACTAGTAAGTTTTAGACTGAGGTTTTTAAACTACAACGTGTCTTCTTATACTTTAGTACTGCATATCACCCTCAGTCAGATGGGCAATCCAAAGCTGTGAACAAGTTTGTGGAAAACTATTTGAGAAGCATGGAAGGGGACAAGCCTGATGAATGGTTATCTTGGCTGCACTTAGCAAAATATTGCTACAATACTGCCTTTCACTACTCAACCAAGTTAACACCCTTTTGAAGCAATGTATGGTTATTCTCCACTTATGCTATTGACTTATATGTCTGGCATTACAAAACTGGTTGCTATTGAGAACCAGTTACAGTCAAGAGATCAAATTTTGTAGCTGTTGGAAGAAAATCTACAGAGGAGCCAGAATTGTATGAAGAGGTATGCTGACCTAAAGCACATTGAAAGGGTTTTCAAAGAAGGGGATTGAGTGTACCTAAGGCTGCAACCTTATAGGCAGATGTCAGTGGCTTGGAGGCGCAACTTGAAGCTATCTCTTAGGTTCTATGGACCTTTCCTAGTTTTGAAAAAAATTGGCACAATGGCTTATCTCTTGGACTTGCCTACAGGGTCTTGTATCCATCATGTTTTCCATGTGTCATAGCTAAAGTTGAAGATAGGAAGGTCTGCTATACCTATTGCTCAATTGCCACCAGTCAACCAGCAAGGTATGATTCAACCAGAACCTGAGGAGTTGTTGGACAAAAGGTCTAGAAAAGTCAATAATAGAGCTATGGTGGAGTTGCTGATCCATTGGCAGGGGCAACTTCCTGAGGAAGCAACATGGGAGAAGTACCATCATTTGAAGTCATCTTGCCCACACCTTGTGGGTAAGGTGTTTTGAACATGAGGGTATTTGTTACAAGTATTACGCTTATAGTAATAGTATAATAGCTACGTAAATAATAATGGAGGGAATGGAATTCTATAGAAGGTGCTAATTGGCTGAAGAGAAAGTAGGAGATGCTTAGACAGTTGAAGTGCATAGGCTAGAGCTGTTATTTGATGCTGCACTTGTGCTCTTGAGGAGTGAGGATCGCATCAGCTCAAGAGGTGTGGGTTGCTGCATGTAACCGCTCAAAGGGGGTGTGGTTTGTTGCATGCTATCCTACTGTATGGAGTAGAGTAGTATAAATAGTGAAGTTCCATTGTAATGAGTTTTTTCATGCAAGCTTTTAGTATTCAGTAATTTAGTCTAGTTAACTTAGATCATTTGCTAGCTAGACTATTGCTTGGTGTAAGTGAACAATTGCAAAAGTTTGACTAATAAAGTTGAAGATTATTGATCTTGTTCTTGAGTGAAATCGTGAGTTTTAAGTGAAACACTGGGAGGGATTGCATTCGGATTCTTGTGGGAATTTGAGTGTAACAATTGGGTGGTGGTGAATGGTGATTGTGTTTTGATCGGTTCTCAATTATTTTTTTTGGGGTGACAATAATGCATCTACGAAGTATAGTTGTTAGTACGTTATTACAAGGTATTAATTTTTTTAAGGGGAAATTACACTTTACCCCCCTGAAGTATCCACCTATTTTCACTTTTGCCTCCAAAGTTTAAAATGTGACACTTTACCCCCCCAAACTTTCAAATTGTGGCAATTTAACCCATTTGACCTATTTATTCCCAAAATACCCGCAGCACAATTTTTTCAAAAAAAAAAAAATCCAAAAAAAAAGACCAAAAAACAAGAAACGGGTGGCCGGCCACCACCTATGGGGTGGTTCGGCCACCCCAACATATATTTATATATTTTTTTGGGTTTTTTTTTTGGAATTTTTTTAGAAAAAAGAAAAAAAAAAGTGTTTTTTGGGAATAAATAAATAAATTGCCACAATTTGAAAGTTTGACTTTAATCATACATTAATGATTATTTCTTTTTCATTTATGTGTAGTTTTTTTTTTTTTTTTCATATTTGTAGTTCAAGTTTTTTTTAAAATTATTTGGTATTTTTTGAATTAAGTTTATGAGTTACAAAAAAAAAAAATTATCACAATAAAAAAAAATCACACATAAAAAAACCCTTAACGAGCCTAAACAGGTTTTTAAACTAAGCTTAGGTTTGAACTTGGTTTGGATGAGACAATTCAAAAGTCTAATTCGAACTCGTTGAAAATACCATTCGAGCTCAGCCAATAGTAGGACTCAAGCTCGGGCTATGCTAAGCCTCTTTCGCAAGTCAAATTGGGACACACAATTCTTAATTTGGCTTGACCTCAAACTCGACTCGAATAAGGGTTCTCATAAACAAATTAGTCTTGAAATTCTATAGCTACGATTTGATTACTACATTTAGTACTTTTGAAAAAAATACCCAAGTAATACTCAGCATTTATTATTGACTTAATTTTGGGCTATTAAATCAACCCATATGCCTAAAAATCTAACTTTTTCGACGACAGTATGTGGTTGCAAAGCATCTAGTGCTCTTGTATAGCAACACACAAAATGCATTTAATATTTGATCCTTACATCAAAAACAACCTACAAAAATAGGAAAATGTATAAGATGGATAATAAGAGCAAAATTTTGTGCTAGAATTATTCATATGTTCTAGGTCTAAAATTAATGTTTTTTTGGTTTTTTTTGGCATGCCCAAATATGGGAAGAGAAGAAAGAGATTGAACTAATGAATTTCATTTCATAAGGCGTAATTTATAGTTAATTGAACTAACAAGGATCGAATCAATGTTAGGAGTTTATGCTTAAAATCATGTCACTGATTTTTTTTTTTTGGTGGACCATCAGTCAACTTCTTTATCTTTATTTTTATTATTATTAGAGAAATGCAAAGCTTCATTAACAATCGCATAATTACTATCTAAAAAAACAAAACAAAACAAAATTCTCAATCACTTAACCACTACAAGTGAGAGGAGAGAAGTCATGTAATGGATTAAAAAAATAAAATAAAAAAAATGCACACCGGTGTACAAGTAAACTACATTCTCCTATGATCCAAACTCTATTGGTGGATGTATATATATATATATATATATATATTCATCTGCGAAAAGTGAATTCCGGGAGACTAATGTTGACTTCATGTCGGGTACGGATGGCTCTCGGTGCTTGCGGCAAATTGAAATGAGGTTTGCTCTTGAATCTCCCTCTCTTGCTGCTGCTCAGAATGCACAGTATCTTCTATTTTGGATGAATAATGCAAAGCATCTTCTTCTCCACTAATTTGTTTCCTACGGAATCCCAACTCCACCACGTCCAAATGATCGTTCTCAACATTTGACCTTCTCGGAGGCGCGTGCAAGCTGTCGAGGCTGCTGTGCTGATAGTTATGCAGGAGGTGAACAGGGGACATCCCGCGCGTGGGAGTCGCCGGCCAACTTGAAAACGGTGAATTTGTCTCAGAATGATGATGGCTTTGTCTTGTGTTCTTTCTGGCCGTCCGATGCCAGCTTCTTAATGCATCCGCCACTCGCTCGTTGAAGATGGTGGGTTTCATGGAAGACCCCATCTGTCAAATCAGTGCAGAGAATCAATATTAGTCTTAAGTTGTTGTTAATTATCTTAACATGTTTTGTTAATGTGTAATCATGTCTCACCTGAGTCACTAGAGCATAGAGTGGCAAAGTCACATAACTGCAGAGAACTTCTATGATAACCCTGAAGAAATTAAGTGGCAATTAATGTCAATCATCCAGATAAGATCTTAACAATGGCAGCAGAATATGGAGTTAATTGATAAGCACTCACCCTGTTGAGAGTCTGATGACCTTATCTGCTGTGCGTTTGTGGAAGCAAGAATCTATGCCAAATGCATACTGAAAGTGAAGAAATAATATGGCGGGCAAGTTAGGGAAAAGCAAGTGTACGCGTTGGCATCTTCTAAGCATGCACCAAGTAGAATTGAAAGGCTTACCACACTCCAAGCAGAAGGCCAGTTGAAATGAATTCTGCAACAAATTAAGCAAAAGGAAGATGTTAGAATTAATATCCCAGATAGACTAATATGTAATTTGTTGATGAATGTGAGAAATTGTACCTGAAAGAGAACGAAGTGAATGAGAAAGAGAAGGAACCGAGGGCGTCCAAACCAGAAGAGGTCATCACCTGGCTGTACCACAGGTGTACCCTTGATCACTTCTCCTCTCTCTTGAATTCTTAGCCCCATTTTTGTAATTATCACTTGTAGCTTTGTCCCCACCAACAGGATTATCTGTAGAATTCACAGCAAACCACATGATCTTCCATTAAACCAACAAACCAAATGCTTAGATTGTATAAAGCGCAGATAAAAGAACAAAGTTTTCCTCCAACCCAGATAAAAGAACGTAAAAAACAAGTTTGTCTCTGTTTTGGAGCTTACAAACAATGGTACAAATGGAAGCCATAGATAAGAATGCCATCCTGTCGACACATAGAATGAAACATTTCTTAGTCAGTTGTAGTCACCAAGGCAGTCTATGATAAATTTGGACTAATGAGAATGGGGCTCGGAGAGTTAGCTCAAATGGTCGATTCGTTTGGTTAATATCACGAAATCGGCTGTTCGAGTCTTCACTCAACCAATATATGGTTTTCGCGTGTGGAGTTGTATACCAAAAGTTAGCGTTTAGCTTACCATATGCATTGGACAGTAGGAATAACACTGCAAAACCCCATATGATTGGACTGCACATGCATGAAAGGTGAGATTAGAATTATAAGATAATTGAATATCAATCAAAAAGCAAACCCCTTTAAGTGCTTAAGCACTAACCTGATCTCCACCACGACTTTAAATTCCTCTTCAAGTGATCTCTTGATGTACTTTTGAAAATCAAACTTTGTTTCACTTTCTGGTGCCAAATGCGCCTGAAGTCACATAACATTGGAGCTTCAATTATCAATGTGAATTTGGAATCCCTAAGTGCACAATCAACCTTTGATTTTTTTTTGAATTTCTTTTTATTTTAATTGAGGATAATTGACACGGTTTATCACATCGCAAGTGAAATAGTTGTAAGATAAGAATATTATTTCTAACTTTAGAAGACGTACCATGATAAATCCATGTCTCAGAGTAATGTAATCAACCTTAGTAACTACTCTGATAAATTGTCTGAAGAAACACACCTGGTAAGAGGAGGAGAAAATGGTCTTTCAAACAACTGTACCAAAACCATTAAACCAACTCTTTATGCCCTTAAAGTTCAAAATGAAAAATAAACACAAGTTTCTCATTATTAAGAAAATGTAATTGGAAGTCCCTATTGTACTTAAAACCAGTCACTTTTAGAAACTTTTTAGTGAGGCAGAGAGAAGATTGATGGGGATACTCAAAATGATCATTTTGAAAATTTACCTAAAGAATGCGTATGGCCCTCAATTTCACAAGATAAATATGCATTTTGAAACAAAATAACCTAAAGTATCCCATTTAAAAGTGCAGTTGAAAGAAATAACCGAACGTTTTGAAACCACTAAAATCAAACTTACAAATATACAGAGTAAGTTTGTTAATTATGTTGATGATGGCTCAAATTGTCAACAAGCGTTTACTTAGTGGTCAAGGTTTGTTTACTTGTTGGCCAATGATTATTTACTTATTGGTCAATGCTTGTTTATTTGTTGGCTAAGGATTATTTACTTATTGGTCAAGGCTGGTTTACTTGTTGGCCAATGATTGTTTACTTCTTGGTCAAGGCTTGATTACTTTGTGAAGAAGCAACTGCTCTATAAAAGGACATACGGTCCTTGAATAAGACTATCTAAAAATCCCAAGATGTAGAAATCCAGAGCTCCTTCTTCAATGTGAGGAAGAGAAGAGAGAGCTAGGATGAGGATGCAAGAGAGTGAGGTTGTTGTCTAGTTCAATTATTATTTGTTGAGAGGAGTGTATGAGGCTTTTCTCTGGAGCAAAGTGTAATTGGGTGGTATGGGCATGCATTATGAGTTGTAAGAATTTGCTCATAGTAGAACTCTCTTGTTGGTGGTAAGCCAAGTTTTGGGCTGAACCACGTTAACTCTTTGTGTACGTGTGATTGATGTGTGTTCTTGTGTGTTTTCATTTCAAACTTATCTTTTATAAAGGGCTGGTGAGAAATTGGTTGCCAATTAAATTACCAATTTTCCCAACAAATTATGAGTGTAAAATTCACATAATCGTGATGAGACATTACTGACCACCCAAAGAGAAACCGTTGACTTGCTCCAGAAGCTCAAATGCCTTCGCCCAAATGAAGTTTCTCTTGCGAACCTAAACCTCTCTGGATCTGCATCATATAAATCATTTTCCATCAGCATATGTCACCCCCATGAAGTCCATACGATCTCTTTCACCATTATGGTATCAATTTACAAAGTCATCTATCGGTTGGTTTGGGGACAAGTAGCTGATATTCAAGTGTATTGAAAGTCAAAGAGGAGTTACCGTTATGGTACTGATATTCAAGTGTTCTTGTTTCGTTCTCCCAAACCTTCCATCTTCTCATCTGCAATTCAAAGAGGCATTTAGAATCTGAACAATTCAAAGAAGAAGAATTTATAGATCTCCAGAGAAGGAGAAAGGATGAAAGTGTACCTTCGTTCTGCCCAAAGCCAGGGTGAGTATGCAAAAAAGCACATGAAAAACGGCCAAGACGAAGATGAATACATGGAGCTGGTGAATCGCATATGCAGACATGAAGGCCACTTTTCCCTGCAAAATAGGCAACCCAAATGATTATTCCATGATATTCAATCATTTAGATCTTCATTGGTAATACCCATTTGGAAGAAAGAAAGAAATCATTGAGCTTAATTACATCTTCTGCGCACTTGTCGTATCCTTTTGTAGCTAATCGTCGACGAGCAGAGAAGCCAGAGTCCAAAAATTGGAGCAGTTTCCGACCATTACTGTCGTCAGAATCCTCGGAATCTTTCTCAGTTGTCCCACTCTTCGCCGTTTCACAGGGATGCCACGTGATTCCGACACTCTTGGGAATACATATCCTAGAAATGTAATCTTGTAACACTGTCAGGAGCAAGGATATGAATCCCAACAGCATAAGCTCTGCCAAAAAAGAAGAAGAAAAAACCCATGAGAGAAAAATGGTTAGGGAGCTGATCGATCATCTTAAAGTGTGAGGAAGAGAATCTAGAGATACCTGCTTTGATCTTTTCAAGCGCTTCGTAAAGATCTCCTTTGTGTTTTCTTTTAGCCACTATAAAGGAATCAAGAAACGATTTCAGTAATTAACTAAATAATCAAGAAATTAAACAACACAAACAAAAACAGAGACTGTGAGCAGAGCAGAGCAGCTTGCCTTTCAATAGCATGAATGATATGTTCAATGAAGATTGAAATGGCAAGCAACACAAGCACACCAACTGCCCATGTTGAAGTGTCCTCCATTGTACTTTCCTCCTTCTTCGCGTCCGCCATGATCACAGTTTATTATGTGTGTTGAGGAACCTCTGTTTATAAGAGATTACAGAGATGAAAGTGGAGGCCAACGCTTTCCGAAGCAGCTCTCTGGGTATACATATAACATAATACGTGTTTGGAGAGTGTCTGTTAATTATATGGAAAGCAGAAAGTCTGAGAGTAAATAATATGAGACCGAGACGGTCAGTCAAGAACTACGTACGGTCTATACAGAACGCTGACATTTTCAAAGGAGGTGTTCAAGATAGATAATTCATGATTTTATCTATTTAAATAATATAAAGGAAAGAAATTTCTTTCCAGTTAATTAAAACGAGCTTGTACCCGTGCAATGCACAACAAAGAATAATAATAATAATAATTAGTAGTTGTATAAATAACAAAAAAAAAAACCTTATATAGAGATCATTTACAACAACACACATGCTCAAATATTTTCCATGACCGTATCTTTGCATTCCCAAAATAACTCTATTTAAAATACTTTCAAAGAGAAAAGTTTGAGAAAAAAAAAACTCATTAAATTATGGTTAAAAATAAATTAATTATATCATTTCTCTTCTTTACTCAAAAACATAACAACGTAACCAATGAAATTCATAAGGTATAGGAAGAAGTCTAATCAAATAGAGCTTTTTTCTTTCAACCATTCTTTTGCATTATAAAGTTTAATTTTTTCCTTCCAACCATATTTTTTATCTCATCCTACAAATTTTATATATCAATCATTAGATTTACTCATATGGACTCTACACAAATTCAATGATGGATTCATTCATTCACTATAGAGATGGTTAAAAGATAGTTAAAAATATAATAAATTCTATCATTTCCCTTTATAAAATTATAACAATAATTAAGGACAAAAATGGAATATGAAGCACAAAACTACGTAAATAAATAAATAAAAGACAAATAAATGTACTATTTAGCATTCTCTACCACATTATTTACCATTTTCTTGAATACAACCTTGCAAACACAATTTCCAAAACCGAATCAAAATTAATACTAATATAATAAAATATAATTAACTTTTCCATATGTTTTTCGAGGATGATAAAGACCAACTTTTGTGCCAACTTTTACCTTCTTTATTTTTTTTAAAAAAGTGTCTCAAGCAATCATTTTTTTTTGTCCTTCTAGTATTTTTTTAAAATGAAAATTCCATTTTCTTCATAAAAAGGTAAAAGTTGGGCAAAAAAGTTGGGTGTTTAATATTTTCCATGTTTTCTCAATTCTAATGAAATTCATAGGTATAGAAAATAGTCATGTCAATTAGATATTTTTTCTTTCAACAATCTTCACATATATAAAGTTAAAAAAAAAAACTAATTTTACAATAAAAGTAGAAAATATTATAAAAATTAAAACAAAAATAGAGACAAAAAATGGAATCAAAAGCACATAACCACAAAAATAAAATAAATAAATAAATAGACTATTTACTTCTTTGCTTCATTTATCATCCTCTCTTGACACACCCCTTCAAATGCAAATTTCATAATCCAATTTTTTTTTTAAAAAAACATTTATTTCATCAAATAAACTAATTGCAAATTAACAACGATTAAAATCGATCATTAATATCTATTGATTAGGGAAAGAGATCGAGAACACATGGTGTGATACCTATTATATCTTAATACAAATAAAACTTATAAATTTTGAACATTTAGGAAAAAAAATACAAAGCAAAATAAACAAAAACAAATAATTTCATTCAACATTTAAGGGAATCAAATAAATCATCTCACATCAGGTTCAATGCGTCATTATGTATTTAGTGTTTTGAAAGAGTTTATGTTCCTTTTATGTATAACAATCAAATAAATAATTTTGAACATTCGAAATAAATATGGAGGAAAATAAACAATTTTTTTTAATAAATATAAAATAAACAAAATCTTCATTAAAATGGATGAACAAAATCTAAAAAATTATAAATAAAAAAAAAAAAGAAAGAAAAGAAAGTAACATTGACATGGAATGCGTTGCAATATGGATTAGAATTTTATATACTCTTGATCGGTTGTAGAGCAATTGTAAGGATAAATCGAAACTAAATTCAGTGGGCTAGATAATACATGATTCTTAAATATGATATTCTAATTATTTTTTTTTCGTCTCACCCTTGCGTTAAAGTTGAGTACATTTGCCGGTTGCTCATGGAGGCCGGCCAACGATGAGAATGCAAAGAAAGTGGTGCCGGAGTTTGAAGGCTTGGAAGAGTTTGGTGGTGACGTTGTCATGCATACTTGTGACTACAAAATACAAATCCAGCGAGAGTTATAGTGGGAAGTGTGTATTAGTTGTTGGTTGTGGGAATTTAGGCATGGAGGTACTCCTGCGTCATGTAGAGCATCCTGAAGCCATCTTCATCTCCATAGAAAAGACGTTTGGGAGAAGCAAGTGAGTAGAGAGATATAGAAAAGAAGTTTGATTTACTGTTTATTGGATACACTGTTTTATTAGAAATGTTGTTTTGAAAAAATAACTGAAGGCACAACGTTTCACCAAAGCTTTGTTTTGGTTTTAAAAAAAAAAAAAAACTCCCCGATATTAGAGATTTGATATTAAATTATATTAGATATTAGATAACGTGGGGATAAACCCCAATTAGATAAGATATTAGAGAATTATTTATTTTTAGAGATTTGATATTAGATTATATTAGATATTAGATAATGTGGAGATAAATAATGTTTGATGGCATTGAGATTGAGAAAAAGGAAGTTTGAGAAAACACGTATGTATTGATTTTAAATGGAATGCCACATGTCATAATATTAGCCTATTCTGCTTAAAATTTTAAAAAACTCAAACGCATTGATTTCTATAATGATTTGTTAGATAAATAGAATGCCACGTATCAAACTATTAGACTCTCTTGTTTAAAACTCCCCTATTATATATATATTAGATTAGATTAGATGCATAATTCACATAATATATATATATATATAATTTGGTCTTGATAAGTGACTGGTGCTCTTATTGAATACTATACGACAACTATTCATCTTTTTCAAGGGATTTCTTGGAATACAATTTCATACGTAAGCTCAATTTTAATTTTTTGTTTAACATTAGAGCCTAGAGGGTTGATTGTGATGCATTCATTTCTGATAGAGTATTGAGTAATCAAATGTTTCAGTGAGACTATACAATTTATAATTTTAAATTTTAAAAATTGGATCTAATTATATTAACTAATCATTCACTCCATTTTTTTTTTCTATTCAACTAATCATTCACTCATATAATACTTGTAGAAAGTAAGGTTGGTAAAATGGGTTTATATGTCAAGTTTGTGTCAACTTAGTTAACTTTAAACCAGTTTATGTCAACCTGAATAAAAAAAAAAACGTTTATTAAATGGGTCATAACTTGTTTATGATTTGAAAACTATGTATGTATTGGGTTCATGGGTTAAATTGCGCATTAAACTTAAAATTTACTTTAAAAAAATTGTATGAACAGGTTACTCATTTATGAATTAAACCGATTTAACTTAAAACCTAATCCTAGAATTTGGTGTTGAGTTTGCGGGTGGTGGATTAAATTGACTTCTCTACTTACAAGACTATTTAGTTCTATCAACAAAAGCTTTTGATTTTTTTTTTTAAAAAAAAAAAAAAAGAAGAAAGCATATTTTTTCTAATTTTGATTTTGTTTAAATAATAATTAATTAAAAGAAAGTGAAAGAGCAACATGGCGGTTGTCTCTCAATAATAATGTGGTCAAAATTTTCAAATGATATCAGAAATAGAAAAGAAATTCAAACTAGTGATCTCAGTTTCTTTTATATTTTAAAAAAGAATATCTAAATGCCTAACCAATTAACCGTTGACAGATTATATAGATACATGCATGACAACTAGCTATCGAATATTAAATATTTCTTAACCTTTACACTAGGGCACACGTTAACAAGACACATATAACTTTTTAATGATTCAGATGCTGACATTCCCTCCATTATTGCAATGGACCACGAGTGAATTAAATAGAAGTGGATTCTTAATTTAGGAAATTAATTATTTGAAAAGTACTATTAAAAAAATAAAGATTTTAAAATATGCTATTTGAAAACACAATTTTAAAAAACGCTTCGCAATTTAATTTTTAAAATAGTGTTTTTAGAACCGCACCATCTTGCATGCGATATAAAAATGCACTCGCAATTAATTTACTTTTTGCGATTTGTTTTAAAATTATAGGGAAATTCTATGCATTCTTTAGATAAAGTTTTTCTTCAAATTAGGTTGGAGAAATTTTCTTCAACCTAGTCTATAAAAGTGACATGTATCTATTTATTTAATAACATGTGAGATGCACATGAATTTTTAATAAAATTTATTCTAACTCTGTCTCTACTACTAAAAAAACATGTATTTTTTATATGTTCAAGGAACACATATCATTTTTATAAATTAGGTCGAAAAAAATTCTTCCAATCTAGTTTGAGGAAAACTTTGTCAATATTCTCCTATATTTCTCATGGTCTTAGGTGAAATATTATTTTCTTAAAAAAAAAACAAAAAACAAAAAACAAAAAAGAAACTCTCCCCACCCGTCCCTTCTTTCTCTCACCCAAATTCTAAAAAATGATATCTACATAGGATCAAGAGAACATCTAATATTCTCCAAAATTATATTTTTAATCAGCGAAATCACATTCTCCAACGCACTCTTATAAGAATGGATCTACTGTCCCTATGGTTAATCAATAGCATTAACTAGGAATTAATTAATTAAAGATATCACTCGTTTATATAACAAATGAAATGGAAAGCATCATATTCACTTGTGCAACGGAATTAATCCCTTTTAAGAAAGTTAATCATATAAAAATTAAGCTAAGTACTACAATTAGTTAGAGCATGAAGAATACGGATGATGGAAGAAGATGGGTACGAAAAGTAGAGGGGTGGTTGAAACTGAGATATCAAATTCCTCCTTCAAATTGGCCGGCTGCCATTCTAATTCCTATGGCGGCAGAGAATTAGAGGTACCGTCCAATTGAGGCAACCGCATTCTCAATCCTTTTTATTATTATTATTATTATTATTATTATTATTTTCAAACAGCAGTTAATATCCTGAAAAAACAATATCTAAAACAAATGCATTTTACATTTTATTTATAATGTTTATTCAAATATAAGAAAGCATGCAAATTTATTTAAAGGATACTTCAATTAGTTGGGAATCACGCTCCATGAAAAGAAGGGTTCTAGTTTGAATATCCCTTCACCTTTTCTTGTGAGTAAAAAAAAAAAAAAAAGACATAGTTTTCCTACTTTTTTTCAGCTTATTCTATAAAAGTGACATATGTCTCATTTTTTAATAACATATGAAATGTACATGAGTTTTTAATAAAATTTATTTCAACTTTGTCATGGTATTAAAAAAATATGTGTATCTCACATGTTCAAGAGACACGTATCACTTTTGTAGAATAAGTTGAAAGAACATCTTTCAACACAGTTAGGAGAAAATTTTTGTAAAAAACAAAAAAAAAAAAACAAGTACCCTTTCAACCAAAAACCACGCTGCTGTGTAGGTTCGAATGCCTGCTGCAACTTGTTCGTGTCTTTTTTTTTTTTAAGTACCTTGTGAAACTACAAACTCCAAATAAACTACATAAGTGAGAAGTACGAGGGAGGATCTATACTATATGAAGCATGAATTAAAGTAGGGAAAACTGACATGGGAATGCTACTAGAGTAGGTTCCGGCTGCGGCCTAGCGTGCCATAGAGTGGGCATAGAAGTTTGCACTTCTTGAGATCTTCCTAACCTCCCATAAGAAAGTAGAAGGAATAGATTCTAGTGAGTTAACAATAATAGCAGAGATCCTCCAATCTCCAACGAAATTTGGATTTTTGAGAGAAAGAACCACCACTTCCGAGTCACCTTCAATAATGAAACGGTCATTTTTTAGAGAAAGTGCCAGCGAGATAGCCAGTTGAGCTGCCATAGCTTCACCTTCATTTGGTGAGCAAGAGATGCTTATTTGAGATATAGCTTGAAGAATATGCCCCTTATCATCTCTGTAGATCGCCGCTTGTGCCGAGAAGGAGTCGTGAATGGCTGTATCAAAATTTATTTTGACCTAGTTTGTTGGGGGGGTCCAGGTGTCCTCCAGTGTTAAGGAAGAGGAGTGCCAAGCCTGATAATGCTCAAGAGTAATTTTGTTGATATGCTTTGACATAGAGATAGCATCATAAGAAACTCCATCATGATAAGCTTTGTTTCTATAAAACCATAATATATCACATGCCACAGCCGCAAAGATTTGAAATTTGTGCTGATCCACGAAAAGAATACCAAAGGAGCTTCCCGGAGAGATAATTAACTGGATCCATTCCGACAAAGTAGTAAACCTAAAAGCTGTTGAATCTAGAGGCTAGAAAGATTGACGCCAAACAACTCGTGCGAAGTGACAATCAAAGAATAAATGGTGCAGGGAGTCAAAAGCTACCTTACAGAGAGGACATGCAGTGTCATCGATGGTAACTGGTTCGTGTCGTTCAAATGATTGGACCTAATTTATTTATTGGGTGGCCGAAGGGGAGGATCCAATTGTGTGGCTGGAAAGACAAAGCTTATCGATTGAGCCCCAATGTTTATCCTGTTGACTTAACCAACTCCTATGATTTTGGTTGTTCTGGTAGATTTTGATATTGAAGATGATATAACGAATAAAGGACATATTTGCCATGATTTGTGAATCTTGAAAGTAAATTCGTTGATCAAATATGAAAAAAGTGAAACTTTTGTGCGCAAAATGATAATATTACTGCAATATGAGTCTTATTTTAAATTAAATTAGCATCAGCAAATCGTGGCATATGAAATAGAATAAAAAATAATAATAATCTTTTTTTTTTTTCATACAAAATTTGCTCACAAAAGCAATTTACAAAGTCATCTATACTGTTAACTTTGTATTAGAAAAAAGTAGACAAGTCTTTAACGGCATAAATTGACGGTATGAGTCAAGCAAGAGAGGGGTTTGATTAGTACTCGAGCACCTGACCAAGTCCATAAGTGACATTAATATCATTAAATGAGTAAAAAAAAAAAAAAATTAAGAAAATGTTTGAATTACTACTATAATTTATTTTACAAATTAACGTGACATAAAGAATTTATGGTTAAAAACCAGTCACTAACTATAATTAATTTAATTGAAAACCCCTTATTTTTATTCTTGCTAAGTTATTTAATTAATTATAGCATGTTTATAAGAAAGCTTATAATAAAGATCTAAGATAGTAGCACTTAACAATACTCTTTTGCTTTTTAGCAAGTTTTTTGAAGAGTCCATTTGTTACCAATATGGCCTCGAGATTCAAGTGTCTTTCTTTTGTCCTCCCAAACCTTTCATCTTTTGATCTGCATTTAAAGAAGAATTCATCAAATCCCGTAATATATTCTAACAAAATCTATTCAAAGAAGAATTTAGATCTTTAGAGAAAGCTAGAGAATTAAGTACCTTGGTTGCGCCCATAGCCAGGGTGATTATGCAGTAGAGGATATGAAAAACGGCCAAGACAAAGATGAATATATGCAGCTGGCCGGTGAATCGAATACGCAGACATGAAGGCCACTTCACCCTGGCAACAACTCATCGATCCCTCTAAATTCATATGAAAGCTAGCTCTCCAACACTCATGGGTATACACATACCAGAAATGGGGTCTTGGAACACTGTGAGGAGCAGGGATAAAATTCCCAACAGCATAAGCTCTGACCTAAAACAAGAAAAAAAGAAAAGAAAAGAACAATGGTTAATTAATTGACCATTTTTTGATGATCGATCTTAATGTACGTGTGTGAGATAGATATATAGAGGCTAGGTACCTGATTTGATCTTTTCAAGGGCTTCGTGAAGAGGTCCCTTGTGTTTGGCTTTTAGCCACTATATATAATTAATAAAGCATGCATGAATTTTCAGTAATCAATCAAGAAAACAACACAAACAAATTAAGAAGAATATATATACAACCTTAATAAAAAAATTACCTTTCCAGTAGCTTCAATAATATGTTCAATGAAGATTGAAGCAACACGAAGCACACCCCCGCAACTGTCCATGTTGGAGTACGTTCATCCTGACCTTCGTGATATTTGTCCATCACAGTACTGTATGCTGAGCAGTGCCGGCTCGGGGGCTAGGCGACCTAGGCAGTCGCCTAGGGCCCCAAATAATAAGGCTTAAAATTTTTTTTAGTAAGGTCCCAAATTTTTTTTGATAAGGCCCAAAATAATTTTTATTTTTATTTTAACTTAAGGCTTAATTTTTTTTAAATAAGGCCCAAATTTTTTTTTTTATAAAAACTTAAGGCCTCTAAAATAAGGCCCCAATATAATAAGCTCATAAGACCAATTTATCCAAAAAATAAAAAATAATAATAATAAGCCCCCCCCCCTTTTTTTTTGTCTTTTTCCCTCACACTAATCTAAAAAAGTAAAAAGAGTCATTCTCTCTCTCTCCTTTGTCTGAGTGTCGGCGAAGTCCATTTCTCCCATTTGAGCTCTCTCTCTCTCTCTCCTTCCTCTTCTTCCTTTTCTTCTCTTCTTTTTTCCTCTCCGATACAGAATGCTCAGAAGTCAGAATCCAATCTCCACCGTTGACAATGAAGATTCATGTATTGTTAACATCCATGTCAATTTTCAGCTCAATCAAACCACAAATGCTCATCGATCGGATGTGTTTTGTTTGGTGAGTTTTGACAATTTTCAGCTCAATCCCTTGCCGATTTCTAACAATTTTTTTGGTGAGTTTGTTTGAAACAAAAAATCCTAAACATACACTCACAAGATATATTAATATAGATTTATTATTGTAAGAATTAGAAGTTACAGTAAGATATATTAAGAACTCTAAATATAATAATATTAAAAAATATATTATTTAATTAAAAAAATTATTTAATTGATATTTAAATATTAAAAAAATAAGGCCTCTTTTAGAAGTTTCGCCTAAGGCCCCGAAAAGCATTGAGCTGGCCCTGATGCTGAGTAAGCTCTTCAGGAGATCACACATATCGATGATTATATATATATAAAAGAAATAATAGAGATACAACTTTAATCCAACTTTTCACTCGTATATGTTAAAGTAATTATTAAATGATTAAATTTATCTCTTTTTATAAGTTTAAACCTTTTGGATAATTAGTTATTTAACGATGACAAAGTAATAAGATGCTATATATATGGTCCTTTTTGTTGTATCTCTTTTTTTTTTTTTTTTTTTTCATAATAATGACATTAAAAAAAAAATGATCATTTTTCTGAAGAAAAATACCATTTTTTTAAATAAAAAAATTACCAAATAAAAATAGGACCACATGGGATATTGTTCTTTATATATATATTTTTATTATTTTTGCTTTTGAAAAGAATGACCACATAAAGAAAAATTGGGCCAAAGTCGTGTCTTTATCATTCATATATATATAGTTAGTAGTTAATATACATAAATCGATCAAAACTTGTTAACTTAAGTTTTTGAACTAAAATGGTGTCAAATATGTATATATTAATGTACTATCGATAAAAACTCTCGAACAATTTATCTTTCTAACAAGTTGTCTAAGAGTCATAATTAGTTTCTTAGGATGGGTGCGCGTCGTGTGAATGAGCGCAACACTCTTTAAAAAAAAAAAAAATTAAGAAACTTACAAGCAAGGGGGAACCGAGTCCACGTGAATTGGAGAATGCATGTTCTCTAAATCTTTATGATCAGAGCTAGAATTTTGTCCAACTATAATGATTAGTTCTCCAAAACTTTATGATCAGATTGAGCTAAAATTGTGTCCAACTATTATATCAATCCCCATCGGAGAAAATTTCATATGGACTGGCCGCCCAAAGGTGTTGGGAGATGTCATCAGCTAGGGAAGCCGTGTTGTTAACGTTAATCCACGTGTAAATATTATATATATATATATTTTTAAAAAGAGTTCTATATTAAAAATATATTTTATGATTGAATGATTTTTTTTTTTTTTTTTTTTGACATGTCCACGCAAGGGTAGGGGGAGGGGGGATTCGAACTTGTGACCTTCGCTTCATAAGGCGTGGTTCACAACCGATTGAGCTACCACTTGGGGACATGATTGAATGATTTAAATAAGTAATTGTTAACACTTTTTTTTCCTCTCTTTTCAAAACAAAACAAAACAACCTAAAATAACAAGCTATAAAAGGCAAGAGAAATGTTAGGAACGTCAAATTTTTTTATTAAGAGACTAATACTAAAACAATGTGTAGCTTATTTATTAGAGATAATAAAAACAATTAATTAAAAAAATGTTACGTATACCAATAAATAAACTTAACATCAATTTAGTACCCATTCATTAGTGTCTCCAAGAGGTAGCTTAATCGGTTGGGACCATGCCTAATGAAGTGGATGTCACTAGTTCGAATTATCCTCCATCCTCTTGTTTGGACATGTAAAATAATAATAATAATAATAAAAAGTACCCATCCATTAGTAAACAATTCGGTACTCATGACACCATTTTTCATCTGGCAAAATAACTTTTATGTACCATTTTAAAGGTTATGGATAAGAGGAATCTATATTTATTATTATTATTTTAAAAGTTGGTTTCTAAGTGATGTGTTACTATCTCATGAGTTCGATACATTTTTCAAAATAATAAATTTCATGGAATGGTAACACATCATTTGAAAATCAACTTTTAAAAAATAAGGAAAAAAAAAAAAAATCATATTTAACCCTTAAGTTTTCATCTAATATGGATTTCGTCCTTAAATTTTCAAGTTCAAGAATAACCCTTAAGTTTTGCTCATGTATGTTGTGTTAAAAGCAACGGTTAAGATTGAATATTTCAAAATCTCTTTTTATTTTGTCTCTTATTAAAAGCTTTTAAAAGAAAGTCAACTTTGAGATTCAATCTCAACCGTTGCTTCTACTACAACATACATGCTATTATTTTAATAACATATAAGCCAGTAGGGACAATCAACAAGGCTTGCCTATATACTACTTCAAACAAAGTCATCTTGATTGTTGAATGATAGGTGATATTATACCACCATTCGGTCCATGAATGCTAAGGAATCTACTTAGGTTTATCCCTCACATAATATTGTTAGTAATTTTCTAAGCATCAATTCACCACTTCAGTTTGTCCTTATGCTTGTGGATGAATTGTACTCATCGTTGATTTTACCTATAGTTCACCTATTGATTGTTTATGGTTCGTTCATATGTTCTTTCACTAGAATCTTCTATTAATTCCCTCACCTATTTAACATAAAACCTCTTCTAGTAGAATGCTGTTATTGGAGGACTAAGATCCTCTCCAATCTGTTTGGACTAGATGTGATCCAATCCTTGTAATATAAGAGGCATAACTGTCCAACAATTTTTTTTTGACAATTATGCCCTCGATAATATAAGGACTAGATCTGCTCCAATCCAAATGGACTGGATAAGATCCTTCCCCATTATGTAAAGGCCCATAGCATATTGACTTAAGTTAGTAGTACCAAAATCTCTCTTCTTATACTCCTTGCAAGCTTTGCATCTTACTTTCTTGAGCTTTGTCCACTCAATTTGGAGCCACAGCCATGGAGCAGATCCATTTTAACTGGGAAGGAATAGAAGTGCAGCTCCCTTCCTCCTTAAACAGCGTTTAAAAAAAAAATTCATAAGAAACGTTAGCTTCAGAAAAGAAAATGATTATGTTTAATTAAAAGGGGCTTGATTGAATCTGAGCCCTCTATTTTTTAACAACATCTATGCTGTATTTTTTAACAGAAGCCGAACCATCTTCCACAAATAAACGCAATCGCAGCCACCACCGCTTCAAGCCTTCGCTGAAACTAGAGAGGACGCTGTCAGCCCACCACCGACTATTGTACCCGCACTCATCCACTTAGGCCTTGTTTGGATAGGGTTGTTTTTGTTTTGAGTTTGAAACTTTTAAGAAACCCAGGTGAGTTTTGTGTTTGGGCTGATATTTTCGAAACCCAAAAAAAAAAAAAAAATGCAGGATTCATTGTGAAGCCCAAAAAAGAAACATAAACGACCTAGACAAGGCCCTAAATGCGGGAGTGATGATACCAAAGGCCAAAATAATAGTGGCCGTTGACCTTAGCTAGTTAAGGAAATTAATCGGCCAAAACAAACCCAATTTAAAGCTTCTAATTACTACCCAAATCTGCGTGAGTTTATTTTGGCCTTGGGATGTGATTTCGTGTAATCTCTCAAACGTATGACTATTTCACAAACATTCCATTCAACAAATCAGAGCCGTCCGTTCACATGATTTCTTCCCATACAAGGACATGTGTCCCTTACATGGCTAAAGTAAAGTGTGCTAAGGCGCTTTACTCCTAGCTTAGTATGTGAGGGTTCAAAGTTGGTGTGAAGAAAGGGAAAGCTTCTGTTCAAGATTCCCTGACATCTGCATGTTTGACTACTACAAAGCCTTTATTAAAGCCTGCACTTGGAAGACATGCTTCTACATTTCCCCATATCTTGCTTGTATCCATTGGATATGCTGAACCATTGGGTTATGACCGTTAGATTAGAAGATGATATGAGAATGAGCTTAAATCACGTGCTGTGCCACTTATGGGTTAATTTACAATTGTTCCAATTAGATGTTGCCACCTCATTTATCTTTACAAATTATACCATAGTCAAAAGGATCAACGGTTTGGGTTGATGCATGCAAATTGGTGTTGTGTGAGCATGCCCCCTCATTACAAAAATTGATGACTAATGGCATTTTTTGAAAATCTGTTGGGAAGATTTTTTTTCAGAGGAAATATTTTCTCATGAGAAGGCCTTCATGAGGCACAGACCACTCCATCCCATCACCCTTCTCCATTTCTTCAGTAGGCCGTAGATGTGCATCTTGGATGCCCAAGTAAAGAAGTTCTACACAACTCATCAATGCCTACACTGATCTTCGATCTCAGTACATCTTTGAGTTGATAGATCAACAGTGGTCACCATTCATATAAGCCAATTTCCGCAAATAGCTTCCCCAGATGTAAACCCAAGCCCAGAGTGAGAGGTGTTGGTCTGAAGAATTGCGTAGCGGTTCTTCCATCCCTTCACTCAACCATCTCCTTACAAGCATCCATATCATCACTGTTCTGCATCTACGGAGACGAGCTCTCCTCCAAGGACACACTCTTGGAAGGTTTGTCTATCTCTCTTGTGAAATTTTTCTAGTGTAGATGTGTGAATGATGCAGAGATAAACTGGATTTTTAGGGTTTTTATGTTGTGTGTTAGTGAAAAAAAAAAAAAAATTGAAGTCATCGTGCGTTTACAAATCTGTGTAGAAACTAGAGATGTAACTTTCAGATTTTGTGTTTTATTATTGACTGGTGAAGTTGTTATGTGTTATTGAAGAAGAAGAAAAATGTGAAATTTCTAATGACATGTGGTGTGAGTTTTAAATGATACTCGCAAGCACACAAATTGTTTGCAATATAGTGTTGTGCAAGTGCGAGGTCGAATCTACAGGGAATTGCGTTGTAAAAATAAATTTCTATCTAAACTAATCCTATCTTAACCTAGTTCCGAATTGTGTCATGTAATGATAAATTAAACAACAAAACTGAAAATAAACAAAATGATAAAAAAAAGCATTAAGGCTTTTAGAATCCACCTCACCACATTAAGATACACATTCTCATGCTTAGTTCATACATCCGACAAACAATTAAACCCTATATATGCTATTGTTCCTATTAAAAGATTCAATGAATCCATCTGTATTTATGAAAGACAATGCATATCTAATTTAGTTCAAAAGATTCAATGTATCCATGCTTTGCACAAAAAATAATGGATATCCAAAGTAAATCAAAAGATGCAATGTATCCGTTAGATAAAACACAATGAATATCCAACTTTGGCACAATCAATCACAATTTTGTCACAGAATTGAATTGAAATGAACATACATTACATAAATGACGAAATTGTATGAACAAATTATAAAAACATGTAAACAAATCAATGGTGAGGCTTCATCTTCAACCTTAGTTGAGGATTTAACCTCTCATGACAAAAGAAAACTAAATTCCATTGTTAAAATTAACAAACTTACAAAAGAATCAAAGTTCCAAGCTCCAAAAACTCAAAAAAATGAGACAACGACCAAGAACGATGCACCCGGCGTGTCTCCCCCCTTTTACAACAAAAATGGTTTTATAAGCTAATTTTAGGGTTTCAGCACTGTCAGGTCAACCAAGAATGCTCGATCGCACTCTAGGTGCGCTCGATCACAATCGAGCATAACTTTGCTCTTGCCATGGGCACAAGTGCGCTCAATTGCACTATATATGCGCTTGAGCGCACATACTTCAGACTTGGCCAAATCTTGTGAAATATGAATTTATAGATCTTCGAGTTAGCTTTCCAATGACATCAAGATTACTCCAATCGGAGTTCTACAACTTTAGATATGGCCTTTTTTGTGGGACTCGTTGGATGCGAATCATCGTTCGACTCAAATTTGCTTCCAATGCTCCCCGAACTATCTTAAGCCCCAGAATTAATGGAATTAGCCCCAAATGTACCTTAGCAACATGCAAAACACTAAAACATTAAAACAAACTAAAAATATCAGAAAATAACAAAACTAAGGGTTTAACAAATACAAGTTAAGGAGCCCAAATATGCAATATTTGGCACTCATCAAATACTTCCAAACTTACATTTTGCTAGTCTCTTAGAAAAACAAAATGAAAAATACAACCAAAAAACAATAAACATAAGTCCGTTGTCATGGGAGAAATGGTTGCATTTAGCATATGTAACAAGCCTTTTAAACCCCTAGGAATTTCCTAGAGGACGAGTGAAGTCTTGTGAGGGTTTTTTCAGGAATGACACCCCAAAAACATTTTATTGACACTATGTTATTGGCAAACATGAACTTTCACACAAACACATGGTCTTTACATCAAACAGATTTAACAAATTGATACAACCATGATCACATCATCCAAGACATTCAAGAGAATAATGGGCAATCAAGACAACACATATTTTCATTAAGTGCAAAGTGAGATTAACATATAATCATGAGGCTTCAATTTCTCAAAGTTTATGTATCTCTAAATTCATAGGAGTTCTATAGATGAAGACAACCAAGGCTTATGTTTTTTTTTTTTTTTATTTATTTTTGCATGTAGGCTATGCAATGCTTGGCTCCTTTAAGCTTTCTAATTGACTTATGTAATGAGTGTTGGGTCTGACTCCCAAACTGGTGGCTTTAGGGTACTAGATGTAGAGACATCCCTAAGGGCTTAATTACTCAAGTCAAAAGAGTTATGAAGCCTAACTAGCCATACAATCACTCAAACTGAATTTCTCATCTTTTACGTGAACACTTACCGCTTGATGAGGCAAGAGGTCCGTTACTCAATGAGAAGCTCAACTTATGATGATTTTTTTTTTATAGCCAAGGTGTTTTCATCAACAAGTCATCAACAAATCTCAAGATACACATTCAGTTCAAATTTCATACCTCATAGACTCTATGCTAATGTGCATGTGATAATCAACTCAAACATGTGAAGTCTCTCTAAACCAAAAGAAATTAGTCCTAATGACATGATGTGTTCAAATGTTAAACAAGCCCAATGAAATGCAAACCATAGTTATAGTGTAACTCATGCTTAATAAAACATAGCATTTTTTTTTTTTTTTTATTTTTTATGACAAAAACAAACATAACAAACAAATAAAACAAACAAAAAACAATTTTTTTTTTCTATACCCTAAAACTTAAATGACACGTTGTCCCCAATCTGTCAAGAAATACAATACCATGGGATGAGAAACCAAAGTGTGCAAAGGCCAAGGTGTCCCCCAAACTTGAACACCAAAACACCTGTCAATAACTAACATCAATATTTTCTCACAAGCACAAACATCAAAAGGTCAATTGCTGTTAGAAATAAAAAATAAAATGACAAGAAATAAAATGACAAAAATGAAAAAGACTAAAAAATAAAGTGTGGAAATAAAAGGAAAAAAGAAAAAAAATACCTCACTTTCCTCGATCATTTAGGTGTCCAACCAATCCCTTCCACCCTCTCTTTTTCAAGAGAATGTAGCCTTCCCCAGTTTCAGTACTTTCCTTATATCTTCAAGGCTCCATTCTTTCGCTTGAAATCTTTTGGGGATATATTTACAAAATTTTGGCCTCGCATGACGCTAAAAAATGTTTTCCCAGCCATGCACTATGTCTATCTCCCAAAAAGATTCAATGATTCCCTCTCTTGTAACTATTAACTTCTTATTGTGCATCTCAAGAGTGAAATTGATGAAGGAATGAGCTTCAGTACTCACTTCCTTGTCATTGGACACATTTGAATTATTTCGGGGGCTCTATGTGGTCAACCTACTCCTCTTTTCCTTCCTCCTCATACCTATCAACAATGAGAGGCTTAGCTGCAGATGAAGATGATTTAGGGGATGATATCTTAGTGGTTTCCCCATTTTCAATTTGCATCTTAGGAGGGGAGTCCAATCAGGCCTCAGCTTGCTCACGTATCATGTCAAGATCCAAATCGAATTCAAACTGAGCAAAACACTCTCCTAAAGGATCCTTCAGACTTGGCTCATTAGAAGTCTTTGCTTGCTCAAGGAACTTGTCAAGATCTAGGTCGCATTCAGATTGAGCAAAGCACTCTTCCAACGGATCCTCCAAACTTGGCTCACTAAACATCACAACATGCTTGAGGAACTTGTCAAGATCCAGGTCATATCCAATTTGATCAAAGCGCTCTCCCAACGGATCCTCAAGACTTGGCTCATTAAAAGTCTCAGCATGATCAAGTAGCTTGTCCAGGTCTAGGTCACCTCCAAATTGATCAAAGCGCTCTTCCAATGGATCCTCAAGACTTGGCTCACAAAAAATCTCTTCAACAATTTCTTCATTTCCAAGTGTGTTGGTGGCTTGGACATGCTCATGATAGGAATTGCTAGAAGCATCCTCATCAATCATGTATTGCCTTCACACCATCTCTTGACTTTGAAGCTCCTCTTCCTCGATTCTATTGAATTTAGCAACTAGATGATCGAGCTATCCTTCCAACTTTGCAATTGCTTCCACGTTAGCCATAGCTGCATCCTTGATTTCATGTATGAATTGGGTGTTGACCATGGTGGCATCTTTAATCTCTTGCAAGATTTGGCTATTAGACTGTATGAAGGTTTTGATGGTGTCTTCCAAGGATGAATCTTGTGGAGGATGATTGCAGGATGAAGGGATTGAAAATTGGTTGTCGAATTGCCAATATTCAGGATGGTGCAGTTCATCAACTTGGGGAGCATAATTTTCCATAGCATGAGCTTGCCACGAGAAATTAGAATGGTTGCTCCAGTTCGGGTTATAAAAATTGGAGTTTGATTCAAACCCTAGACTAGAGAAAGACGTGTTCATTTGCTCATAAGAAAAATTGGAAAATTGCCCATAGGGTAGACAGCTTCTAATCTGATGGTGAGGATTGGAGCCAAGTGAACATGGTTCATGTGGTTTAAAAATGGAAGAGTAGTTAGTAGGAGCTAGTGTCTTACAACTAGGTGAAACATTCAAATTTCCAGATGGAAAATTCATTCTTACCCCCACTCTTAAAACAAAACACACTTCCACATGAAACATTAACCAATTTTTTTTTTACTTAGCTGCTTCTCTGTTGAGGTTGATCTCTGGAAGTGTGCTCGAGCGCAAGTGAAATGCGATCGATCGCAAGTGTGCAATGTCCTTGAGCACAAGTGCGGGATGGATCAATTGCAGGAGCGATTGCTTGTTGCCTGTGTGCTTGAGTGCGCTCGAGCGCAGGTGTGGTGCGATCGATTGCACTGGCAGTGAGTAATTTTTCCGAAACTGCAACAGAACTCAAAAACAACCAAACTTTTCTCTCTCTCTTTTTTTTTTTTTTTAAAAAATATATATATTTTAAAGAAAAAAGCACAAAAACAAATGAAAATAAACTTGCAAAAAAAAAATCTAACTAAACTAGTAGAAAAATAAAATCAATTCAAATAAAAATCAATTTTCACAAATCAACAACTCTCCAGCAACGGCGCCAAAATCTTGGTGTGAGTTTTAAATGATACTCGCAAGTGCACGAATCGTTTGCAATATACTGTTATGCAAGTGTGAGGTCAAATACACAGGGAATTGCATTGTAAAAATAAATTTCTATCTAAACTAATCCTATCTTAACCTAGATCCGAATTGTGTCGTGCAATGATAAATTAAACAACAAAACCGAAAATAAACAAAATGATAAATAAAAAAAAACACTAAGGCTTTTAGAATCCACCTCATCACATCAAGACACATTTTCATGCTTTGGTTCATACATCCGATAGACAAGTAAACCCTATATATGTTCTATTGTTTCTATTGAAAGATTCAATGAATCCATCTGTATTTACGAAAGACAATGCATATCTAATTTAGTTCAAAAGATCCAATGTATCCATGTTTTGCACAAAAAACAATGGATATCCAAAGTAAATCAAAAGATGCAATGTATAACACAATGAATATCCAACATTGGTACAATCAATCACAATTTTGTCACAGAATTGAATTGAAATGAACATACATTACGTAAATGACGAAATTGTACGAACAAATTATAAAAACATATAAACAAATTAATGGTAAGACTTCATCTTCAACCTTATTTGAAGATTTAGCATCTCATGACAAAAGAAAACTAAATTCCATTATTAACAAACTTATAAAAGAATCGGAGTTCCAAGCTCCAAAAACTCAGAAAAATTAGACAACGACCAAGAACAGTGCCCCTGGCGCGTCTCACCCCTTTTTACAATAGAAATGGGTGATATTTATAAATTAATTTTAGGGTTTCAGCACTACCAAGTTGACCGAGTGTGCTCGATCGCACTCTAGGTGCACTCGATCGCAATCGAGCATAACTTTGCTCTTGCTATGGGCATAAGTGTGCTCGATCGCACTATATGTGTGCGCGAGCACACATACTTCAAACTTGGCCAAATCTTGTGAAATATAAATTTGTAGATCTTTGGGTTAGCTTTCCAATGACACCAAGATTACTCCAATCGGAGTTCTACAACTCTAGATATGGCTGTTTTGGTGGGACTCGTCGGGTGTGAATCATTGTTCGACTCAAATTTGCTTCCAATGCTCCCCGAATTGTCTTAATCCCTAGAATTAATGGAATTATCCCCACTACATATACATAGATGGAACCTATTGAAGGTGATGATGCATCTATTTGGTCTCCTGAGTTTGAACACACTTTTGTTCAACTTTTGGTTGACCTCGTTAACAATGGGCGTTTAGTTAATAGGTCGGTGAACATTAACATGTGGTCCTCTATTGCTCCCAAAATGTTTGAAGTGACCGGTTGGACCTACTCTGCCACCTAGTGATGGACTAAATTTTTGCGTCTTAGGATGAATCACCGTGAGTTTTTCGACCTCCTCCATCACATGACTGGGTTCGGTTGGGACCCTGTGTCAAACATTGTCCAAGGGACAGAAACTCAGTGGCAGCAATATCTTAGGGTAACACGCATAACCCATCTACCATTTTTCCTTTCTCTCTTTGATTCTTTAGGCAACATACATCCTTTAATTTTTAATTTTTTTATTTTCATGTCTATCGTAGATCAACAAGAAGGATGAGCATTTTTGAAGAAAGGGTTGCCCGAACTATGAACTAATTGGTCTTATCTTCAATGGGTCAACATCCACTAGGGTGCTTCGGCATTCTTCTGCAAGGACCCCATTAGATAGTGATAAAGAAAATGACTTAAATGATGCACTTGCAGTTTGGGATGCATTTTAGTGCTGGGGGGAATGCAGGTGTTGGTAATGGTACTAAAAATGTTAGGGGTTCAGTGGCTGGTTTTAGTACTGGGGCGGCAATGTTGCTCCCACTACTAGGGGTATATTGATTCGGGAGGGTGAAGCTGTTGGCCCTGCTCAAGGTGTAGTAATTTGGGGAAATGGATGTGGCAAGCGTCCTGTGGATAGCTCAGGTCCCAGCTCAGAAAAAGAGAGGAAAGGAAAGGGAAAAGAATCTTCCTCTTCAATGGACTCCCTTAGAAGTGATGCCCTAAAAGAGTTTTGTGACTTGGTAAGTTTGAGGAAGGAGATGTTGATTCAAGACCAACAAAGGAGGAGTAGTGGAGAAGCAAGTGGTGGTGGTGCAAGTAGTGGTGTGTGCTTTTCTAATAGCATGAGTAGGGCTTTAGGGTTATTGGATGAGGTTGCCCCTGATTTGGATGATGAGAGGCACTTAAAGGTCTTTAACCTTTTTAAGGATGGGAGCACTCGGGATGGCTTCATAGCTATGGCTCCAACTAGGAAGAAGGCATGGGTTGCCTCACTGTAGATAATTGACCAAATCATTGTTGGTCTTGTTAGTTTTTTAATTTTTTATGTTGAAGGCATTGACGCAGGTTGGAGCATTACAAATGCTCTTAATTTTGTCTATTATGTTGAACACACTAAGCGGTCTTTATGTTATTGCACCTAATCTTTTTTGGTATCTTGCACATTTTAGTTTGGCATGTAATATACTAAAACAATGAGCCATTGTGACCTTCTAGATGTTGCCAAATTTTTATCTTTGGTTTATAACTCCCTTATTGTTAAATGTTATGGTATGCTAAATTCCATTTAGGAGTTGTGTATGTTCTTTTAACCTCTTACGTCTAAAATGGTTATTGCTTTACATTTCACATTCATTTTTGAGTGTCTTAGGTAATACATAACCATTCTGTGATAGGTTGGATTTTTTTTTTTGGTTGGTTTGTATGCAATATTTTTTTATTATGTTAAAAGTTAGAGAATTCACATGCATCAATAGAGAGAAAGATATTGAAGAAGAACTTGAAGAGGACTTTGATTGGAATGACCTGAATTTATAACTTAAGACAAGGGAATTTTCAGATTATTTTCAACACACACACACACACACACACACACATATATATATTGCAAATGTTCTTAAAATTATGTGGGTAGTTAAAGTTAATTAGCTAGATGAATATATTTAATTGGTATAACTTGAATTCCATTCAATACCTTTTTAAATGCCTTACGTATATGATGAAAATATTCTCATATTTATGTTGAAAGCTAAAGGCATATATATATATGTAATTAGCTAGAAGAATATATCTAACTGATAGAATTTGAATTGTATGCAATACCTTTTTAAATGCCTTACGTATATGATGAAAATATTCTCATATTTGTGTTGAAAGTTAAAGACATATATAATTAGCTAGAGTAATGTATCTAATTGATGGTTAGGCCATCTTGATTGCTTTTATGGAGATCATCCAAAATCAAATATCAAGCCTACGAGTTGCATATTTAATTGCCTAGATGATCCAAGTGATATAGGGTCTTGCTGCAAACAATGTTATGAAAAGTATTTCTAGGACTAAGATCTCATTTATGCACAAAATCTCCAGCATAAGGTTCGGTAAAGAAACTTCTCTCTCACCAGCCATTTGTTTGTTGCTAAATCGATGGCTTACAATGCAAAGATGGAAATCATGTTGCGACTTCTTTTTTAGAATGCTTATCAATCTTCTCATATACTACAAAAGAAGGCTTTCCAACTTTTTTTATATTCCTAGGCCATTAATAGAAGGTTTATTATTGATTATTTATTTTCATTCACTACCAAATGTTGAAAATTGTTTCTTCTTCATGAATCTTATGGCATGCAAAAGTTGAAATTTTATATCTATTTTCTAACTTACGGAGCATTTAATAAATAACTTCAATACTTAAAGTGATATAAAAAAAAAAAAAAAAAATTCTCATTATGATAACCATTAATTGATTGTCACTTTTTTTTTTTTTTTACTTACAATAAAATGGTTGTTATAATTTTGGATTGATGTAGTTTTATTTGATAAATATGTATAGATCTTCAAGTAACTAACCAAATAACTAACAATACCATGATCTTTGTTTCCATGGAAAATGTAACTTGTTGTTTTACTTAACCCCCCCCCCCCCCTTTTTTTTGTAAAATATAGAATTCATTTTATCTTTACCTCTACCACCACTAATATATCATTTCAACTAATTGCTTTATAGTTTGCCTCTAGTTTGTCTTTGTCAAGATCATTCTTGCTCCTCACCAACTTCAATGATGGTTTTTGGAGTATAACAATTTATATCTTGGTTGTATACTTTATTTATAATTTAGCTTCTTGGCTTTTGATAATCGGCTTCAAACCTCCTTGTCATTCCATATTAAAGTAAGATTTTAATTTTCTCGAAGGAAAATATGAAAGTCATATATCTTGTTATGCCAATCATATGGTACAACATCCTTATACAGTTTTGGCATAGTATAGATAATCTTTTTTCTTAAGGATTTGCTACTAGATAATGAATCATTATATTAAGAAATGAAACATTAATGTATCTAATTACGACTCATTAATCAGATTATTAATTCTATTACAAAGTGGCAAACGTGGATATGTGTGAGTGGATTTTGCAAGTGTTGGTTTTCTACATATAGCAGAAGATTGCAAAGAAACATTTTATACATATCACCAAGAAAGAGATATCAAGTTAATTTGATTAATACACATTGCAAATGAGATAACGGGGAGATTGGGTTTGATGATGGTTGTCATGATTTTATCGAATATCATTATCTTTATTATGGTTATTTTTTAGTCCTCAGTTATGAAGGGAATTCAAAATGCTATGTTCTTGTGTTTGATAGTACTGCAACTGATACTCAATACCCAAGAAGCAAGGATTGTAAATTTGAAGATGAGGTAGACAAGTTGAAGGAAAATGAAATGTGTGATTCAGCAAAGGTGTCCAGAGGAAGAGAGAGAGTAATTGAAACTGTCCATACTGATTTTGCTAAAATTAGTATGGGCAGTTTGTCGATATCAATTTAGTAATTAAATGATTAGTATGGATTGCTTGTCCATAAAAATTATTTAATGAAAGATTAGTATGGGCAATTTTCGAATTGCTCTCTATCTTCCTCTACAGACCTTATTTGAGTTGCACCTCTAATTTTCCTTCAATTTGTCTAACTCATCTCCCAATTTACCATTCTTGCTTCTTGGATACTAAATCTCTGTTGCAGTATTATCAAACACAAGAACATGGAATTTTGAATTCCCTTTATAACGGAGGACTAAAAAATAACCATAATAAAGAGAATGAAATTCCATAAAAACTTGCCAACCATCATCAAACCAAATATCCCTGCTGGCTTTCTCCGATCTTGTGCATGCAATTTGTTATTGTCCCGTTAACGTCCTCCTATGTGTGTTAATTTGCAATTTGACAACATGTGTTTAAAATAAAACACAGGAAAAATTTCCTTATACTAAATTAATAATCTATTAAGTGTATGTCCTTACTATCTACTAAAATTGACAGTACTTCAAACAAATTTTCAGCTTATATAGAATGGATCAATTTACCCTTAACTTCATTTTCTACGATGCAGAGCACAATGCAATAGATGACATTGATTGGTTGACAGAGATGTTCTTACTTCTTCTTCAAATTGAGGACACTTTCGATGAAGAAGCCAAAGTTGAGAGCATACCCCAGCGCACTTCGGCACTTCAAGGCACTGCATTTGTGCAAGAAGTGTTGGTTGGTCACCCAGGTACTTGCTATGAGCTATTCCACATGCAGAGAGACACTTCTATCTCATTAGTGGCTCTTTTGAGGGCAAATTACTTGGAAGATACTTGGGCACTGAGTGTCGAAAAATCATTGACCATCTTTTGCCTAATAGTTTGCCATCGACAAGGGATGAGGAACATGGTGGACCGGTTCCAACACTCCACTGAGACAATTTTACAACATTTCAAGAGGGTGATGAGGGCATTATGCAACTTGGGAAAGACGATTATAAGGCCTAGGCATGTTGACGAAGTGCACCCATACATACAGGGTAATCCAAAATATTTTCCCTGGTTTAAGGTACGTCAATATTTTTGGTAGTCTGTTGATATGTATAATTATATGGGACCTACATAACCATGAAACTATTTCCTAATATTTTTCATGTTAGGAATGTGTAGGGGCCATTGATGGTACCCATATTCAAGCTTGGGTTCTGGTGAGTAAACAAAATGCATTTCGAGGGCGAAAGGTAGTGGTGTCCCAAAATGTGCTCTATGCTTGTAACTTCAACATGATGCTCACACTCGTGTATAACGGGTGGGAGGGAACAACCAATGACTCAAGGGTCTTCTACGATACCATAACTAAATCGGAAAATGAATTTCCTTCACCATCGGAAGGTGAGTGTCTTCTAGACGTAGCCATGTGTCAATATTTACAAATAAGGTTGTCTAATATAAGCTCACACAAGTGCATGTCTACTTGTAGGTCACTATTACTTAGTTGACTCTGGGTTCCCATGCGCAAAAGGATTCCTCCCCCTATCGTGGAGAAAGATATCATTTGCAAGATTTTCGAAGTGGTGGTGACCCTCGAGGGTTCAAAGAATTGTTCAATTACCGTCATTTGTCACTTCACATGGTAATTGAACACTACTTCGGAGTGCTAAAAAGGCGTTTTCATGTGCTAAATGGCATGCTAAAGTACAAAGTGTGTCACCAGCCCTTTGTAGTCAATGCATGTTGCACACTGCATAACTTTATCCGCCAAGTTGACCGTAATGATATGTTCTTTGAACATGCCCCTCCTGTGGATATTGGCAATGGTGCTAATTACTCTAACCACTATGACTTCTTCGATGAAGCTGCTTTGGCCATGGCAAACACTAGGGACTAGATTGCGCAGTTGATGTGGGATAATATCCACCCCTCGAACTGACGCGGGGTTGGGTATTGCAATGCAACTATGGTAATATTTTGCTTGCATACATCACCAACAGTACTGTTTATTATTTTTATGCTATATAATGTGTCATGGGACAATGTCTTTTGTTAATGGCTCAACATTTTCAAGCACATTTTATTGTGCTTGAAAATGTGTGTGAGCGGAGTGTGCTATTGACATGCTATGTATGGGCATGTTGGTTGTGAACTCTTATGTTTGTCATTTTGATACTTTTTGGCACATTTTTTTCATTATGTCGAGCTGTGGACTCATTATATGGATACCTCCGTATGGGTACTTGGTATATATAATTAAGTTGGTTGTGCGCTCTTGTTATATATATGCCAGTTTCATACTTGTTACATATAATTGAGTCAGTTGTGGTTTCATTTATATCTATGTGCTTTTGATAATTTACACAAATAGACTATGTCAAATGTTGGAGTTATATTTTACATGCATGTAGGTTTAATTCGCTTTGTTTATGTATTAAGAATAGCTATGGAAATGGAGGTGCAATGTGCATGTGGTGCTGGACCGATGAGACTATTAGTTTCTAGAACCAATAGGAACTACATAAGGCGCTTCTACAAGTGTCCCCTATACAAGGTATGGAACGTTGTTGCTTGACCTCTACGGTAATAAATGATTGCGTCGTTTCATTCACACTAAAGTAAATAAAATATCATTGGCATTTGAAATGAAATTTGTATCAATAATTCATTAGTTGTTTCGCGTCTTGCTTGTATTACATTATTGAAAATTATGCACAATTATCAATAACAAACATATTTAATAGAACGTCTGTGTTGTCATTATTTTGAATGGCCATAAACATAATAGTCACCCTTCAACTATTAATATACATTTATCTTGTAATACATTGATATTCTATTCATGATTGATTGTTGTTACTGCAGAATCATCAAGGTAGTTTCCATTGGGAAGATGATTTGCTACAAAATTTGCCAACATGCTCGTCCCAGCAAGGGTGAGTACATTGGGAAGATGAGTTGTTGGAAAATACTTCAACACCATCGGCCGATGTCTTAGAATTCGGTGTGCATGGTAATAGTGGTTGAAGAACGCTAAACAGATAAATATCACAGTTTATGTGGAATTAACGAATATTTAAATCTAAGCAAGCAATCACTAAAATATGAATACAAAGATTTTGGTGACAAAGAGGAAACCTTTAGAAATAGATCTAAAAGTAAAACCTCTCCAGGGCAGCCAAACCTAGGAAATCACTATTAAAAGATTATCCAGAGATTACAGACATTAGGAACACTTACAACCCTTTGCAAGACCTTGGCTTTGTAAGATCGACAAGCCTACAACTCATCTCCTTACTTACAATCTTATTCAACGTGATTCTCATTTACTGGACCCTTCCGATAGCCTTCTCAATTACCCTTACAATCAAACTAACAAAGATCCTCTAAGAGGAACAACAAGGCTCACAATAATTCTCTTTAAGCATAGCCTCTCATGAACTCTCTAGGGGTGAAAATTAGTACCTCTCTATTTCTATGGAGATGTATTTATAATAGCCTCACAATCCATAGACCTAGGACATAGTTTGAAATGATTTAAAACTATTATAGGTACAAGATGTCTGGACAGGTTAATGGGATGTTCGAACATGGCCTTGCGAAGCAAAAATATGCTTCCTGTAATTTGTGTCCGAACACCCTAGTAGCATGTCCGGACATGGCCTGCAGAGGGAGAAAATCGCATTTTGGAAATGTTGTCCAGTCTTGATCAACAAATCCGATCGATAAACGTTTGTGGTCCGATTGAGCTGAAACTTTGCAAGCATGTTCATGACATGTGAATCATCATTGTGAACGGTGAAGATCGGATTTGGATCACTCTATATTAGTGTTTAAGCATGTGGACAATAACCTCTGTATTTTGGAATCGAATTGAGCCAACAAAAAAACTAACAATGGTGTATTGGGCTCAAGATGGCTAAAAAATGCTATGCGATGCTGTGATGGTTCGATTGTTTGATGTTTATGTTGCCTATGAGTACTCTTGCTACTAGTGCTCTTATTTGCTTGAACCGCATCTTGTTGGCATTTCATTTGTTAGGGATAAAAATACCCCTCCCTTTATATTTATTTACCATTTTGCCATTGCCCTCTTATAGGGCGACACGTGTCACCATGAGTCCATAAAAGGAGAAAGGTCTTCCCCTTTGTCCTTAGTTGATTCTTTCTCACGTTCCCTATAAGGGGGAACCCTCTAGCAGACGAAAGAGGCCTCCAATGGAGGACCTCTTGAGCTGCCTCTCACCCATGTCCCCTCTCAGGGAGGAAACTAGGATTTTCCCCTACGTTTCCTTCTCTCAAGGGACCCAATATTTATATGCAACTTATCTCTTATTACTTTTTATATATTTTACACTTTACACACACAGTTTATTAAGCATTTGGAGTATATCATTGCTTTATATTTTTAACCGTATATACGATGCTAACTTGAGCATTAAAGGGTCTTCAGAACCCCAATCGAGGACCCCTGACCGTGCTTTCATGATGTAGATATCACAAAGACGTACAGGAATTCGATACACATCCTAGAATTAGAGAAGCATTGCTGAACACCCCTACAATGGACCAAAAATTGCACTAACAGCATTAATGGTAACCGGTTGTTTGTACTTTGCGATTAAACCTGCAGGAATGATATTTATGTTTATTGTAGTGACATGATTCAAAACCGTTTGGGTTGGGTGTTTTTTGGCATTTTTTATTTTTATTTTTTGATTTACCTTATTTCAATTTATGTAATTCCTCCCAATTAAGATGTGTCCATGCAAAAAAAAAAAAAAAAAGAAGAAGAATCCTTTTTTTTTTTTTTTTGTTAATTAATTGCTTAACAATTTATTTGGTTGGGTTAACCCCATGATTGGCAATGATTACAATCAATCATTGCCAATCATTTATTAGTTACACATGTTTTATTGGTTTTTGAAAACATTCCAATTTTTTAACATTGGCTCCAGCATTCTTTGTTTGGGAATCTGAAGTAGGTTCATTTCAAAAACCCCAAAATCTGAAAATCGGAAGTAGGTTCATTTCAAAAACCCAAAAATCTGAAACTGAAAACGAAAACGAAAACAGCCCTTCCCAAACAAGGCCTTAGGCTCAGAAGTTGCCGCACCCACGCAATACACCGCTCGGCTCCATCATCATCCTCCCTCGATCACAAATCACGATGGATCAAGACCACTGAGCAGCACCCTCACCAACGTGACAGCAACAACAAACACCCACGCACGGAGGAGAGCAACAACCCGGCTTTCGCACAACCTCTGAACAGGTAAACCACTCAAGAACGCTCACTGCACCGTACAGAAAAACCCCCTAGAAGTAATAGCCGTAGTTCTTATCAACTTAATTCAGAGAAAACGAAAGAAAAGCAGAAAAAGAAAAGGGGATTGGCGTCTGCCTCCACAAATTGCTTCTAGCAATTGACTGAAATTTCTGGCATCTAGCGAGGAAAGGAATTAATGGACGAGGATGCATCATTGTTGGAGTTATCTCTTCCACGATATATTCTCTCGCCATTGTTTACTGCTTCCAACTTATCTTCCTTGGAAGAAGCCTTAGCAAATCTTATAGAAGCTTCTAGAACTGATGTTGGCCGCAAGGACCTTGCTTCCAAGAACATCCTGCCAATGGTTCTTCAGCTCGCTCATTCTCTCCCTTACCCTTCTCATATCATCTTTGAAGCTCATCAGAAATCTCTGTGCGGGAGAAGTTGCAAATCAGGATGCTTTTATCGAACGTGTTAGAAAAACATAGAAACATACCTCTAAGGATCTTTATACTGGTTGTTTCACGTTGGTCTCCATTCTTTCACTCTTTCACGTTCAAACCACTTCTTACTCGTGGTGGTGTTCACTACGAGAGCAAAACACACATCTTCCACAGTCTAAGAACCTCACATTGTCCAGAAAACAAGAAGAGAGAGAGATGGAATGCACACAGATGCTGTGAAATTGGTTTTTCCCACAAAGACGTTTTCTTTTTATTTTTCTATATATTTTGCAGCATTGAGTTGTGTGTTTATATACACACTTTTCCTGCATGTAACCGTTTGACAGTTACATGTTATTCAATGTGAAACATTACCAAAGGTAATGTTACGAGCCTGAGTAATGGACCTCGTAACTGGACCTTGGGTGCGTAGAAAAACAGGAGGAGTCCTGCATTTTCTACCTATGATTGTAGAAAATTGAGATCGTTAGAGAGACCCCAAACCTCACAACACAAAGTGTTGATTTTTTACTAAAATATTCTCTGCTCTTATTATTGCAAAAGTTTGCTTTAAATAGAGGTTACAACCGACATAGAATTACTTATAGAGTTTGTAAACCTATTCTACTAGGACTGGGAGACGTGAGGCACCATAAAGGAAATACCTTACAACTCCAACAAGGACTTGGAGTCCTATTTATTTAGGGACTATGACACTTGCAAGAAATAAGAAATAATAAAGAGACTAATAGATTATTAATAGACCTAGGATTGTAACATTCCTCCTTCCTTAGAAATGTCCTTGTCCTCAAGGACAAAATTTGAAAACGAAATGAACTCATCCTTGTTTTCCCATGAAGCATCTCGGAGAAAATCCCACCAGTGAACTAGAATTCCAATGCACCCTTGCATCCTCCTTTAGGACCGATTGAAATGGATTGGTGAATCGAACAACAGCAACTCAATCTCTGAGGTTCTGCAGTACCACGTGTTGCTTAAGGACTAAAATGTGGAAAGCGGATGTAACTTAGAATCTTTGAGTAAGCAACGGAGCCAATTTTTTTTAAAATTTTGAAAGGACCATAGTATTTAGCAGAAAGCTTGGCATTGCTTCGAAACTCCACAGAAGACTGACGATAAGGCTATAGTTTTAAATAAACCCAATCTCCTACATTAAATTGCTTCTCTTTGTGATGCTTGTTGTAAATTTGGGTCATTCAATTCTGAACTTGTATCAGCCTATTTCGTGCTTCCTTAAGAAGCTGATCTCGCTCCACCAATTTTTTTTCAACAGCTTCTACCAGTGCCGTGCCCTTCACATATGACAATAAAGTGGGAGGAGATCGTCCATATACCAACTCAAAGGGAGTAAGGTTATGGGCTGAATGGGTACTAGTGTTATAGCAATACTCAACCCATGGAAGCCAAGTAAACCATTCCTTAGGCTGCGAGCTTGTTAAACATCGCAAGTACATCTCAACTGTGCGATTGAGAACTTCGATCTGCCTGTCAGTTTGCGGATGATAAGCCGAACTAAAATTGAATTTAGTTCCATGGAGTGAAAACAATTCTGTCCAAAAATGACTTGTAAATGTTGGATCCCTATCACACACAATGGACTCCGGCATGCCGTGCAATTTAAAGATATTGTCAAAATAAACCCGGGCGACTTGTGGAGCTGTATAAGGATGACTTATAGGAATGAAATGGCCATATTTAGAAAGTCTATCGACAACCACCAAAATAGTTGATTTTCCATGAGACTTAGGTAACCCATCGATGAAGTCCATTGAAACCTCAGCCCAAACCTTAGTAGGGATAAGCAATGGTTGTAAGAGGCCTGAAGGCATGGTTGTTTCTGTTTTGTGTCGTTGACACACATCACACTGTCTAATGAATGCCTTGACACTCTCCTTCATTTTAGGCCAATAAAATACTGCCCTTAGCCTTTTCATAGTTTTGAAAAAACCTTCATGTGTGCTTCCATGGATTTCTGCAATGATGGGCTGAATAAGAGAAGAAGTACTCAACAGATATATTCGTTCTTTAAAGAAAATCAGACCTTCTTTGTATTTCCATGGGCCCACCACCTCTCCTTCTTGTATTCTTACTACTAGAGCTTGCAATTCATGATCCAATTGAATTTCCTTTTGGATAGGTTCAAGCCAATGAGGAACTGGATGAGAAATAGCCATCAATGATTTTGGGCCCTCTATCCGAGACAGGGCATCTGCAACTGAGTTTTCTTTGCCTCGCTTGTACTCAATTTCATAATCATACCCCAATAATTTCACTAACCACTTTTGTTGAGCAGAGGTTGATATAGTTTGGTCTAATAAAAATTTCAGGCTCTTTTGATCTGTGCGAACAATAAATTTTGAGCCCAATAAATAAGGTCTCCATCTTTGAACAGCCGAAACTAGGGCCAACATTTCCTTCTCATATGTAGATAGACCCAACTCCCGCCCCTTAATTGCTTTGCTAAAATAGGCTATGGGTCTATTTTCTTGTAATAGTACGGCCCCAATGCCCATTCCCGAAGCGTCACATTCTACAACAAAGTGTTTTGAAAAATCAGGCAAGGCCAAGAGTGGAGCTTGGGTCATGGCCAACTTTAATTGGTTGAAAGATTCTTCTGCTATAGATGACCATTCAAATGCATTCTTCTTAAGTAGCTCTGTTAAGGCCTTGGCAATAGCACCATAACCACGAACAAATTTTCGATAATACCCTGTGAGGCCTAGAAACCCTCTCAGCTCCTTGAGAGTCTTGGGCTTGGGCCACCCCATAACTGATTCAATTTTAATGGGATCCATTGCCACCCCATGAGGAGAAATAATGTGGCCTAGGTAACATACTTCCGATTTTCCAAATTGACACTTGTCTCTCCTCACAAATAGTTGGTGGGTGAGCAAAATCTCAAAAACTTGAGCTATGTGATGCAAGTGGTCTGCCCAATTTTTGCTATAAATTAAAATATCATCAAAGAAAACCAAAACAAATTTTCTAAGTACCTTTTGGAAGATATCATTCATTAAAGCCTGAAAAGTTGATGGAGCATTGGTTAAGCCAAATGGCATCACTAGGAATTCATAATGCCCATGGTGGGTCCGAAAGGCAGTCTTCTCAATGTCTGATGGGTTGACTCGAATTTGATGGTAGCTGGAGCGTAAGTCCAATTTTGAAAAACCTTGGGCCCCATGTAACTCATCTAGAAGCTCATCAATCACGGGGATGAGAAATTTATCTTTGACTGTGATTTGATTCAAAGCTCGGTAGTCTATGCATAACCTCCACGACCCATCATGTTTCTTTACCAATAGTACTGGCGAAGAGTATGGGATGGTACTAATTCTTACTACTCCAGAGCTCAACAAATTGGAGACTTGCTTCTCAATCTCGTTCTTTTGATAAAATGGATACCGATAAGGGCGAACACTAATTGGGCCTTGACCGGGTATAACTGGAATTTTGTTATCATGAGCCCGTGATGGGGGTAAGCCTTTAGGCTCTTGGAACAAAGCTGAATATTGCTTTAGCAGGACCTTGATATCTGAGTCTACCTCTTCATCCTTAATTATTTTATCTCCTAAATGGACAGCCTTGAGTTGTAGCACAGCACCCCTTAGACACCCACGTAGCAAGGAAATTGGGCCCATCCACAATCTTGTCCGTAGGTGTTGAAATTCCTTACAAAAAGACCTTATTTCCTCTCCACATAAAACTCATCCACATGCTAGAGAAATCCCACAAGATGGGTCCCAATGTTCTCAGCCACACAGCTCCAAGAACAGCCTCACACCCTTCAATTTCTAGCACATAAAAATCCACGGTAAATTGGTACTCCCCCAAACAAATGGTTACTCCTCGGCAGAACCCCCCACTTGAAAGCTTCTCTCCGTTGGCCACGAGCACCTCCATCTTCCCTGTCAACGCCGGTGTGATGCCCAACTTCCTGGCTGTTGCTGAACTGATGAAATTATGTGTGCTCCCACTATCAACAAGAAGCACAATTCTGCAGCAACCCACAATGCCTCTCAATCGTATCGTGCGAGGGCCTTGAATTCCAGTGATAGCATGTAGGGAAATTACAGGTTCTTCTTCCTCCCTAAAAATTTCTAGATGATCAAAATTGCTCATGCCCATGTGGGGTCCTTCCTCCTCATTCTGCAACTCAAGCCAAAATAATTTGGCACACCTATGGCCAGGTAAGTATTTTTCATCACAATTAAAACACAACCCCTTCTCCCTCCTGTCTTTCATCTCTTCATGTGAGAGTTTTTTTATTTGAGGATTCTTGGCCCGAGTGAGCGTTGATGACGGCATGGGCGGTAGGTTGGGGTTTTTTTGGGTTTCTGACAACGGTCCTCGATGTTGGTCATGTTGCTTGGCCTCATACAGCCGCGCCAATCTCTGACAGTGATGAGGCTCAATGGTCGTGATGTACCTCTATCGTATGGTGTCTTTGAGCCTTGATAAAACACCCATTTGGTGTTAGAGACAATTTGCCCACACGACTAAGAAGTCGCTCAAACTGAACCTGATAGTCTCGCACTGTTCCAATCTGTTTTAGTTTTGATAGATCACCAAAAAAATCCTTATAGAGGGTTGGCCCATACCTAGCATTGAGACCTTCTTTCAAGGTGTCCCATGTGAGCTCCTCTGTTTCTCCCCCACGAAAGATTTGGTACCACAGCTGGGCATCACTGTCCAGATGGTAGGCTGCCAGAGATAGCTTTTCCTCTTCGTTTGTATCATGAAATTCAAAGAATTGCTCGACCCTGCAAATCCAACTAGTCGGATCTTCGTCTCCACAGTACCGTGGGAAATCCAACTTAGCCACTTTAGGGACTGTTGATCCCTTGCTTCCCAAACCTGTTTGATTTATTCGTGGACCTCTGTTGCGATTATAAGACCCAGACTCAGTGTTGGTGCGCCGATCCTCCAGTAGTTGATCAAACTTCGAACTCATGTTTGCAACAATAGTCTCCAAACGTTCCAGCCGTTCCTCAGCAGGCGAAGAAGATGAGGAAGACATTGTTGGCTCTGATACCAAGTTGTTACTAGCTTGAGTAATGGACCTCGTAACTGGACCTTGGGTGTGTAGAAAAATAGGAGGAGTCCTGCGTTTTCTACCTATGATTGCAGAAAATTGAGATCGTTAGAGAGACCCCAAACCTCACAACACAAAGTGTTGATTTTTTACTAAAATATTCTCTGCTCTTATTATTGCAAAATTTTGCTTTAAATAGAGGTTACAACTGACATAGAATTACTTCTAGAGTTTGTAAACCTATACTACTAGGACTGGGAGACGTGAGGCACCATAAAGGAAACACCTTACAACTCCAACAAGGACTTGGAGTCCTATTTATTTAGGGACTATGACACTCGCAAGAAATAAGAAATAATAAAGAGACTAATAGATTATTAATAGACCTAGGATTGTAACAGGTAACGGTTGGGCTTGCCAACTGTTGTGCGCCCAAAACATTTCTACAGAACGAAATGGAGTTGGTGTTGTTTCGAATGTTTTGAGGTCTGCTGTAGCTTTGTCCCATCAGGGTTATGGGATTGTGCGTATGGGGTTGCAGGTTTTGGCGAATGCTTCTTTGGCTGGAGAAGAACATCAGCGTGCTATTTGGCATTGTTTCTTTTCGGAGGAGTTTGCTGCTCTTGCGAGAGTCCGAAGCAGGGAGGCTTGTGATCCTTTGTGTATGATTATTTATACCTGTTGTGATGGAAGCACGAGGACTGTTTCTGAGCTTTGCGATAATGTCGGGTTATACATTGTGTGGAGGAAATTATGCGGACTGCATCTCGGTAATTTTGTGTTTGTGCTTGTTTATTTGCTACATTTCTTTGTTTGAACTAATTTTGTGTGTTCTCCGGTTTCTATCTTACAGCTTGGATTTGGAGAGGATTGGTTGAAGTTGATCCTTTCTAGAATCGCTTAGAAGAACCTTACTTCCCTCGATTGTTCTCTAAATTAAGCCTTGTCGATGATTCTAAAATTGGTGAAGATATTGGATCCGGAGATGATCTTGTTTTGTCGTAACAAGCATTTCTTCCGAGAGTTGTATCAAAGATCTTGAATGAGCTTAACGAGATTAATACTTTTCCCAATGATTTTGCTTTATTTGTTTTTGGGATATTCAAGAGATTTGTTGGGGTTACTAATTGCTTCGAGATGCTAGTCTGGTCTTCCAACATGCTCTTCTACAATAGATGTTCTTGGATACTCGCTAACCATTTTGAGAGATATTTGTGCATGCAACAGCGATAGAGGCTTGAATAAGGAGGATTGGATGGATCGTTGATGTGCTACTATCCTCCGGATTCATAGAACAGCTTTTATGCTTGCTTAGCTTGAGCCCCGACTATAATCGTGAAACTCTCAAACAGGGGTGAGAACAGAGAGAGAGAACGAGTTCTTATTCATCAAGCCTTGTCATTACAGAGGATTTAGGAGAGACATTGTTGCGTCATTGGCAATTGTGCATATGGAAGGAAAAATGTTCAAGATCAAATACAAAAGAATGGGATTCTTACGCTCTTACAACAAGCAGTGTTACCGATGAAGACAACCCCTTCTTGAGGGAATGGGGCATATGGTGTGTGAGGAATTTATTGGAATGGAACATAGAAAATCAACAAGCAGTAGTAGAATTGGAGCTTCAATGACTAAATAAAGATTGATGCAATTCAAGAATCCAACAGGAGTTGATAAGGGAAGGGAAACATACCATAAGAGACATCAATTCCTTTTGAAGCCTGTAAAAGAGATAACATAAACATTAAATTAAGGGAAAATTACCTCTAGCCCCCATGAACTACCGGGTGTCATCCATTTCCACCCATGAACTTCCAAGTGCAATCCTTGGTCCCCTCAAACTACCTAACCTTAGCTAGTAGCTTCCTTCCGTCAGTCAACTCCATTGAAACTCACGGTCAACATTCTAATCGGTGAACAGTAACGTTGACCGTGAGTTTCAACGGAATTGACTGACGGAATGGGCTGTTGGCTATGGTTAGGTGGTTTGAAGGGGTCAAGGATTGCATTTGAAAGTTCATGGGGGCAAATGGACAACACCCGGTAGTTCACGGGGGCTAGAGGTAGTTTCCCCTTAAATTAAACTATGAAAGCCACATTGATGAAGCTTCAAATACCAGCATTTAACTCAACCAAGCAACACAGAGCCAAAAACATACAAGATTTTAAAATTTTCTTTTCTTTCCCTTCCAAGTTTTCTCGGCAACCAAACCCAAGAGTTCCAAGATAAAGAATCCAGAAAAACAAGGAATAAAGCAAGATAAATCCTTTGATTGTGTGCCGAGAAAATGTGAGAAAGAAAACAAGAAATTCAAATACGGAATATATAAGCTTCTTCCTTTCTTTTTTTCCTTTGCTCGAGTACCAAACATTTAGGAAAAGAGTGACCAGTGACGGAAAATGAATTGACCTTATAGAGACGGAGATGGTGTTGACAGGGATTGGCATAGTGGTGGCTTGTTCTAGCAGAGCTACTGCGGGTGCATGACGCTGGCAATGCTGCTGCGGGATCGACGAGTTGTCAACCGTCGGATTGGATCGGATCTCCATACGTACGATCAAGATCAAGAGCCCTATCAGACTGGCACGGATGCACAGTCCTGATTCAATCAATCATACAATCTATGAGCTCCACGGTCCATCTAAATAGAAAGCAAATATAATTGGGGATAAATTGGTGTTACAAGTATTTTGCTTATCGTAATAGTATAATAGCTACATAAATAATAATGAAGGGAATGGAATTCTATAGAAGGTGTTAATTGGTTGGAGGGAAAGTATGAGATGCTTGGACAGTTGGAGTGCACAAGTTGGAGTTGTTATTTGATGCTGCACTAGGGCTCTTGAGGAGTGAGGATCGCATCAGCTTAAGAGGTGTGGGTTGCTACATGCAGCGGCTCAAAGGGGGTGTTGTTTGCTGCATGCTATCCTACTGTATGGAGTAGAGTAGTATAAATAGTGAAGTTCCATTGTAATGAGTTTTTTCATGCAAGCTTTTGGTATTCAGTAATTTACTCTAGTTAACATAGATCATTTGCTAGTAAGACTATTGCTTGGTGTAAGTGAACAATTGCAGAAGTTTGACTAATAAAGTTGAAGATCATTGATCTTGTTCTTGAGTGAAATACTGAGTTTTTGAGTGAAACACTGGGAGGGATTGCATTCAGGTTCTGGAGGGAATTTGAGTGTAACAAGTGGTATCAAAGTAGCACTTTCTTGGGGAGCAATGGCAGAAGGTACACGTATGAGCCAGATGGGAGGTAGTATAACTGCTATGAAGAAACATATGGAGAAGTATGAGAAGGAGGTGGAGAGGGTGGATAATCAAACAAAACAAAGAAATATTGATGTTAATAGAAGGTTTGATGAAGTAATGGACAAGCTCAATCATATGCCTGAAATGATGGCTGCCTATAATAAGAAACCAAAAACATCTCAACCTGCAGCAAATGCTATGGGGTGGGAGGCAAAGGTGGAAGCCAGGAATCAGCAATTTGTTGTACAGAATGCTAGGGGAAAAAAATAAAGAAGTAATGAGAGATGATCGGGAATGGACTGGTGGAAGCATACCACTACAATTTCAGAAAAGAGACCCAGTGCAGCAGTTTTCCAATGATTTTCAACATCATGGAAATAGAGAAATGAGAGCCAATTGGCAGCAAGGCTTTGCTAAGCCTTTTATCTCAGAAGTCCAGGAAGAAAGGCTAGAAGGGAGAATTCCTCAACCTACACAACAGAATTGGAGGAGGCTTGGTCATGATGATCGTGGCTATGGTGGGGATCTACAAGGTGATTATGGAGGATATGGTGGTGTTCAACAAGGTGATGGACAGTTGGCTATTATAACCAGGTCAGTCAGAGTAGAGTTTCCTACATTTGATGGTAATGACCCCTCGATGTGGATTTATAAAGCCAATAAGTTTTTTCATGTCCATAGAATTTCATATAATCAAAAACTCTTACTAGCATCTATTCAAATTAAGGGTATAGCCCTAGTATGGTTTTAAGATATGGAGTCATCGGGTAGTTTGTATAATTGGCATGTGTTAACTCAGGCTTTATTAAAAAGGTTTGGCCCATTTAGTTATGATGATCCTATGGAGGCACTTTCTAAATTAAAGCAAATCACTATTGTTGGTGATTATAAGGAGAGATTTGAAGCATTGTCCAATGAGGTGAGGGGAGTTGATGACCATAACAGAGTTAATTGTTTTTTTAGGAGGCCTAAAAGATGACATTAGACTACATGTAAGAATGTTTAAACCTCAAACATTACTGACAGCTTATGGTTTGGCTAAAGTCAAAGAGGAATATGTTTTAACAGGGAGAAGGTATAGGAATGCTAGTGGAAATTTTGCAACTAGTCAATATGCTGCTAATACTATGCCTATGAGTGGGGGTTTTATGAATCAAAATGCTGTCATGGGAACACTTAAAGTTGTAGTTCCTATCCAGAAAATTTCTCAACAGCAGATGGAGGAGAGAAGAAAAAAAGGCTTATGTTATAATTGTGATGCCAAATGGCAGTATGGGCATAGGTGTCAAAATCCAAAACTGTTTCTGTTGCAAACCTTAGAGGTGTTAGAAGTGAATCCTACCTTAGAAGTGAAGAAGGAGGATTTGATGGAGGTTAGCTACGATGAGGAGAATCCTGAAATTTCTTTACATGCTATCACTGGGAGTAATCACCCAAATACCATGAGATTGATTGGCTAGGTAGGAAATCATAAGATCATTGTGTTGATAGACAGTGGAAGTACTTACAACTTTCTAGATTCTTCTATGGGGAGAAAGTTGAAAGTGTCAATTTCTAAGGAGCAGAGGATCCGGGTGAAGGTAGCCAATGGTGAGGAGGTTGTGAGTAAAAGGAAGTGTATGCAATTGAAGGTACATCTTCAGAGATTTTCTTTCAGTATTGAGGCTTATATGATTATACTAGCAGGGTGTGATATGGTGTTAGGGTTTTAATGTTTAGTTACCTTAGGTTTAACAGTTTGGAATTTTAAGGTGCTGATTATGGAATTTATAATTGCAAATCAGTCCTATTTGTTGCAGGGCCTTATAGCCTCTTTCCTGTGGGAAGAATCTGACCTAATGGGATCAAAATGGGAGAGTTCTAAAGGGTTATTTCTGCATTTATTGGACAATGTGGAAGATTCTGTGAATGAACCTTTGGGGTTAGAAGTGGAGGTTTTTTGGGGTCATTTGAGGATGTTTTTGCTGAACCTAAGGGGTTACCACCTAATCGTTCACATGATCATTCTATCATTTTAAAATCTGATGCCCAACCAATATGTATGAGTCCCTATAGGTACCCTTACTTTCAAAAAGAAGAAATTGAGAAAATTGTGGCAAAACTGTTGTTGTTTGGAGTCATTAGACCTTTTCAAAGCCCTTTCTTTTCTCCTATTTTGCTAGTTAGGAAAGCAAATGGCTCTTGGTGTATGTGCATTGATTATAGAACCCTAAATGAGGAGAAAATCAAGGATAAGTTTCCTATTCCTGTGATTGATGAATTACTAGATGAGTTGCATGGTTATCCCTAAGAGGTAACTCAATCGGCTATGAACGACGCCTTATGAAGCGGAGGTCACAAGTACGAATCCCCCCTCCCCCTACCCTTGTGTGGACATGTCAAAAAAAAAAAAAAAAAAAAAGATGAATTGCATGGTTCTATGATATTTTCTAAGCTGAATTTGTGGTCCGGTTACCACCAGATCAAAGTTAAGGCTGAGGATATACCTAAAACTGCATTTAGGACACATGACGGACATTATGAATTCTAGTAATACCTTTTGGATTAACCAATGCACCCTCAACCTTTCAAAGCTTGATGAATGAAATTTTCTGGCCTTATTTAAGGAAATTTATTGTGGTGTTTTTTTTTATGACATTTTGGTTTACAGTGCCAACATCAATGACCAGTTGAGTCAGCTTAAAATTACCTTAGAAGTGTTGAGAGATCACCAATTGTTTGCTAAGAAGAGTAAGTGTAGGTTTGGATGTTCTGAAATTGATTACTTGGGGCATTTGATCTTTGCTAAAGGAGTGATGGTTGATGGGAAAAAGCTGAGTGCTATGGTGGAGTGGCCTAAACCTAAGTCCTTGAAAGCCTTGAGAGGGTTCTTGGGGTTAACAGGGTACTATAGGAAATTCATGAGGGGCTATGGATTTATTGCAGCACCATTGACTAACTTGTTAAAAAAAAATGTGTTTGCTTGGAATGAAGGGGTTGAAGCAGCCTTTGAGGAGTTGAAGGCAACAGTGACTGATCCTTCAGTTCTAATGTTACCAAATTTCAACTTACCTTTTGTTATGGAATGTGATGCTTCGGGGAGAGGTATTGGGGTAGTTCTAATGCAGCAGGAGCGGCCTTTGGCTTTCTTCAATCAAAGATTGAAATGGAGGTTCTTACTTATGTCAACATATGAGAAGGAGTTGTTGGCTTTGGTAGCAGCTGTCAGGAAATGGAGGCCTTATATTTTAGGGCATTTCTTTACTATCAAAACAGATTGTCAGAGACTCAAATTTTTACTAGAACAGAAGATTGGTACTCTTATGCAGCAGAGGTGGGTATCTAAGTTGTTGGGGGTATGAGTTTATGGTGGAATATAAAAAAGGGCGAGAGAACAAGGTGGTTGATGCCTTGTCTATAAGGAATGATGATGATATGTAGACTGCTTCTTTGGCAGTGATTTCATACCCTTCTTTAGAATGGTTTTTGGAGTTACAAGATGGTTATGCCAATGACCCTACTTTGCAGTCCTTGATTCAGAAGGTGGAAGATGGATCAATGGCCAATTCTAAATTCTACATTAGATAGGGCATTCTCTTGTATAAAAAGAGAGTTTATATCCCAAACACTTTGCAGGATAAAGTGTTACAGTTTGTTCATTCTAGTTCCTTGGCTGGGCATGCAGGGTATGATAAGATAATTCATAGAGCAAGAAATGATTTCTTTTGGCCTGGCATGAAATCTAATGTAAAGAGATTCATTAGAGAATGTGATATTTTTCAAAGGGCGAAGGTAGAAAATGTGTCTCCAGCTGGTTTACTTCAATCACTGCCAATTCTAGAGAGGCCGTGGCTGAGCATCTCCATGGATTTCATTGAAGGCATGCCCTTATCTCAGGGATATAGTATCATCTAGGTTGTCATGGATAGATTGATCAAATATGCCCATTTCATAGCAGTGAAACACCCTTACACAGTTGAAAAACTGGCTCAAACCTTCATGATCCAGTTGTTTAAATTGCATGGAATGCCATAGACTATAATTTCAGATAGAGATGCAACCTTTACTAGTAAGTTTTGGAGTGAGGTTTTTAAACTACAAGGTGTCTTCTTATCCTTTAGCACTGCATATCACCCTTAGCCAGATGGGCAATCTAAAGCTGTGAACAAGTTTGTGGAAAACTATTTGAGATGTATGGTAGGGGACAGGCATGATGAATGGTTATCTTGGCTGCACTTAACATAATATTGCTACAATACTGCCTTTCACTATTCAACCAAGTTAACACCCTTTAAAGTAATGTATGGTTATTCTCCACGTAGGCTATTGACTTATATGCTTGGCACTACAAAACTGGCTACTGTTGAGAACTAGTTATAGTCAAGGGATCAAATTTTGCAGCTGTTGAAAGAAAATCTATAGAGGAGCCAGAATTGTATGAAGAGGTATGCTGACCTAAAGCACACTGAAAGGGTTTTCAAAGAAAGGGATTTGGTGTACCTAAGGCTGCAACCTTATAGGCAGATGTCAGTGGCTTGGAGGCACAACTTGAAGCTATCTCCTAGGTTCTATGGACCTTTCCTAGTTTTGAAAAAAATTCGCACAGTGGCTTATCTCTTGGACCTGCCTGCAGGGTCTTGTAGCCATCATGTTTTCCATGTGTTACGACTAAAGTTGAAGATAGGAAGGTCTGCTTACCTATTGCTCAATTGCCACCAGTCAACCAGTAAGGTGTGATTCAACTAGAACCTGAGGAGTTGTTGGACAGAAGGTCTATAAAAATCAATAACAGAGTTGTGGTGGAGTTGTTGATCCGTTGGCAGGGGCAGCTTCCTGAGGAAGCAACATGGGAGGAGTCCCATCATTTGAAGTCATCTTGCCCACACCTTGTGGGCAAGTTGTTTTGAATAGGAGGGTATTTGTCACAAGTATTATGCTTATAGTAATAGTATAATAGCTACGTAAATAATAATGGAGGGAATGGAATTCTATAGAAGGTGTTACTTGGCTGAAGGGAAAGTAGGAGATGCTTGGACAGCTGGAGTGCACAGGCTGGAGCTGTTATTGATGCTGCACTCGTGCTCTTGAGGAGTAAGGATCGCATCAGCTCAAGAGGTGTGGGTTGCTGCATGCAACAGCTCAAAGGGGGTGTGGTTTGTTGCATGCTATCCTACTGTATAGAGCAGAGTAGTATAAACAATGAAGTTCCATTGTAATGAGTTTTTTCATGCAAGCTTTTGGTATTCAATAATTTAGTCTAGTTAACTTAGATCATTTGCTAGCTAGACTATTGCTTGGTGTAAGTGAACAATTGCAAAAGTTTGACTAATAAAGTTGAAGATCATCGATTTTGTTCTTGTGTGAAATACTATGAGTTTTTGAGTGAGACATTGGGAGGGATTACATTCGGGTTCTGAAGGGAATTTGAGTGTAACAATTGGGTGGTGGTGAATGGTGATTGTGTTTTGATCAGTTCTCAATTTTTTTTTTTTCTAGGTGACAATAATGCATCCACAATGTATAGTTGTTAGTACGTTATAACAAGGTATTAATTTTTTTAAAAATTGATATGACTTTAATCATACATTAATGATTATATCTTTTTCATTTATGTGTAGTTGTTGTTGTTGTTGTTTTTTTTTTTTTTTAATTATTTGGTATTTTTTGAATTAAGTTTATGAGTTTTTCAAAAAAAAAAAAAATTATCACACAAAAAAAATAATCCTAAATGAGCCTGAACAAGCTTTTTAACTAAGCTCAGGTTCGAACTTGGTTTGGATGAGACAATTCAAAAGTCTAGTTCGAACTCGTTAAAAATACCACTTGAGCTCAGCCAATAGCAGGACTCAAGCTTGGGCTATGCTAAGCCTCTCTTGCAAGTCAAATTGGGACACACAATTCTTAATTTGGGTTAACCTCAAACTCGACTCGAATAAGGGTTCTCATAAACAAATCAGTCTTGAAATTCTATTTTAGTACTTTTGAACTGTTAAAAAATACCCAAGTAATACTCAGCATTTAGTGTTGACTTAATTTTGGGCTTTTAAATCAACCCATATGCCTAAAAATCTAACTTTTTCGACGACAGTATGTGGTTGCAAAGCATCTAGTGCTCTTGTATAGCAACACACAAAATGCATTTAATATTTGATCCTTACATCAAAAACAACCTATAAAAATAGGAAAATGTATAAGATGGATAATAAGAGCAAAATTTTGTGCTAGAATTATTCATATGTTCTTGGTCTAAAATCAATGTTTTTTTTTTTGGCATGTCCACATATGGAAAGAGAAGAAGGAGATCGAACTAATGACCTTCGTTTCTTAAGGCTTAATTTATAGTCAATTGAACTAACCTTTAAGGACTAGAATCAATGTTATTGTTTACAAGAGTTTATGCTTAAAATCATATCACTGATTTTTCTATTCTTTTTTGGTGGGCCATCAGTCAACTTCTTTATCTTTATTTTTATTATTATTAGAGAAATGCAAAGCTTCATTAACAAAAGAAGAATTACTATCTAAAAAAACAAAACAAAACAAAACTCTCAGTCACTTAACCACTACAAGTGAGAGGAGAGAAGTCATGTCATGGATAAAAATAAGTAAATAAATAAATAAAAAATGTACACCGGTGTACAAGTAAACTACATTATCCTATGATCCAAACTCTATTGGTGGGTGTATATATATATATATATTCATCTGCGAAAAGAGAATTCCGAGAGACTAATGTTGACTTCATGTTGGGTACGGATGGCTCTCGGTGCTTGCGGCAATTGCAATGAGGTTTGCTCTTGAATCTCCCCCTCTTGCTGCTGCTCAGAATGCATAGATTCTTCTATTTTGGATGAATAATGCAAAGAATCTTCTTCTCCACTAATTTGTTTCCTACGGAATCCCAACTCCACCACGTCCAAATGATCGTTCTCAACATTTGACCTTCTCGGAGGCGCGTGCAAGCTGTCGAGGCTGCTGTGCTGATAGTTATGCAGGAGGTGAACAGGGGACATCCCGTGCGTGGGAGTGGCCGGCCTACTTGAAAACGGTGAATTTGTCTCAGAATGATGATGGCTTTGCCTTGTGTTCTTTCTGGCCGTCTGATGCCAGCTTCTTAATGCATCCGCCACTCGATCGTTGAAGATGGTGGGTTTCATGGAAGACCCCATCTGTCAAATCAGTGCAGAGAATCAATATTAGTCTTAAGTTGTTGTTAATTATCTTAACATGTTTTGTTAATGTGTAGTCATGTCTCACCTGAGTCACTAGAGCATAGAGTGGCAAAGTCACATAACTGCAGAGAACTTCTATGATGACCCTGAAGAAATTACGTGCCAATTAATGTTAAATCATCCAGATGAGATCTTAACAATGGCAGCAGTATGTGGAGTTAATTGATAAGAACTCACCCCATTGCGAGTTTGATGACCTTATCTGCAGTGCGTTTGTGGAAGCAAGAATTTATGGTAAATGCATACTGAAAGAGAAGAAATAATATGGCAGGAAAGTTAGGGAAAAGCAAGTGTACATGTTGGCATCTTCTAAGCATGCACCAAATTGATGGAATAACTAGGTAGAAGTGAAATGCTTACGACACTCCAAGCAAAGAAGGCCAGTTGAAATGCATTCTGCAATTAAAATTCATGACAAATTAAGCAAAAGGAAGATACTAGAATCAGTGTTGTTATCGTGTATAACAATGATGAACAATATAATATCGAAAAAAGAGAGTCAAGATATAGATTTAACGTGGTTTGACAATCTGCCTACGTCCACAGAGAGTGTAGTTGTATTTTGCTCTTAATGATTCAAGGTTATATTATAACATATATATAGGAAAACCCTAAACTCTAATTATACGGATATATTTTGAAAATTCTCAAAATACCCCGTACTGTACTGCAGGGGCGTTGCCCCCGCTCCCCGTCTATTTCTCCTTTCACTGGTCTTCTAATATGAGCTACTAGTTCTAACAATTAGCATTCCAGATAGACTATTATGTAATTTGTTAATGCATGAGATAAATTGTACCTGAAAGAGGACGAAGTGAATGAGAAAGAGAAGGAACCGAGGGCGTCCAAACCAGAAGAGGTCATCACCTGGCTGTACCACAGGTGTACCCTTAATCACATCTCCTCTCTCTTGAATTCTTAGCCCCATTTTTGTAATTATCACTTGTAGCTTTGTCCCCACCAACAAGATTATCTGTAGAATTCACAGCAAACCACATGATCTTCCATTAAACCAACAACCCAAATGCTTAGATTGTATAAAGAGCAGATTCAACCCAGATAAAAAGAATGTAGGAAACAAGTTTGTCTCTGTTACGGAGCTTACAAACAATGGTACAAATGGAAGCCATAGATAAGAATGCCATTCTGTCGACACATGGAAGGAAACATTTCTTAGTCAGTTGTAGTCACCAAGGCAGTCTATGATAAATTTGGACATAGAAATAATGAGAATGGGGTTCACAAGAATTAGCTCGAACGGTCGACTCGTTTGGTTAATATCACGAAATCGATTGTTCGAGTCTTCACTCAACCGATACACGGTTTTTTGTGTGTGGAGTCATATACCGAAAGGTAGCATTTAGCTTACCATATGCATTGGACAGTAGGAATAACACTGCAAAGCCCCATATGATTGGACTGCACATGCATGAAAGGTGAGGTTAGAATTTTAAGATAATTGAAAATCAATCAAAGAAACAAACCCCTTTAAGCACCAACCTGATCTCCACCACGACTTTAAAATCCTCTTCAAGTGATCTCTTGATGTACTTTTGAAAATCAAACTTTGTTTCACTTTCTGGTGCCAAATGTGCCTGAAGTCACATAACATTGGAGCTTCAATTATCAATGTGAATTTGGAATCCTAAGTGCACAATCAACCTTTGATTTTTTTTTTTGAATTTCTTTTTATTTTAATTGAGGATAATTGACATCAGCATGATGTAAATAGTTTGATAAAAAATATAAGAATATTATTTCTAACTTCTAAAATAAACGTACCATGACAAATCCATGTCTGAGTGTAATGTAATCAACTTTAGTAACTGCTCTGACGAATTGTCTGAAGAAACACACCTGATAAGAGGAGGAGAAAATGGTCTCTCAAACAACCAATTCTTTATGCCCTTAAAGTTCAAAATTGAAAAATAAACACAAGTTTCTCATTATTAAGAAAATGTATTTGGAAGTCCCTATGTACTTAAAACCAGCCACTTTTAGAAACTTTTAGTGGGGCAGAGAGAAGATTGATTGGCCTACTCAAAATGATCATTTTGAAAATTTACCTAAATAATGCGTATGGCCCGCAATTTCGCAAGATAAATATGCATTTTTTAAACAAAATCACCTAAAGTATCCCATTTAAAAGTGCAGTTGAAAGAAATAACCGCACGTTTTGAAACCACTAAAATCAAACTTACAAATATACAGAGTAAGTTTGTTAATTATGAGTGTAAAATTCACATAATCGTGATGAGACATTACTGACCACCCAAAGAGAAACCGTTGAATTGCTCCAGAAGCTCAAATGCCTTCGCTAAATGAAGTTTCTCTTGCAGACCTAAACCTCTCTGGATCTGCATCATATAAATCATTTTCCATCAGCATATGTCACAGTCCATACGATCTCTTTCACCATTATGGTATCAATTTACAAAGTCATCTATCGGTTGGTTTGGGACAAGTAGCTGATATTCAAGTATTGAAAGTCAAAGAGGTTACCGTTATGGTACTGATATTCAAGTGTTCTTGTTTCGTTCTCCCAAACCTTCCATCTTCTCATCTGCAATTCAAAGAGGCATTTAGAATCTGAACAATTCAAAGAAGAAGAATTTATAGATCAGAGAAGGAGAAAGGGTGAAAGTGAGGTTGTTCTCTAGCCAAATGAATACATGGAGCTGGTGAATCGCATATGCAGACATGAAAGCCACTTTTCCCCCAAAATAGGCAACCCAAATGATTATTCCATCATATTCAATCATTTAGATCTTCATTGATAATACCCATTTGGACATCTTCTTTGCACTTGTCGTATCCTTTGTAGCTAATCTTCGACGAGCAGAGAAGCCAGAGTCCAAAAATTGGAGCAGTTTCCGACCATTACTGTCGTCAGACTCCTCTCGAATCTTTCTTCTTCGGCGTTTCTCCCAACAGCATAAGCTCTGCCAAAAAAGAAGAAGAAAAAACCCATGAAAGAAAAATGGTTAGGGAACTGATCGATCGATCATCTTAATGTGTGAGGAAGAGAATCTAGAGATACCTGCTTTGATCTTTTCAATCATATAAGATCATTTTCCATCAGTATAAAGGAATCAAGAATCGATTTCTGTAATTAACTAAATAATCAAGAAATTAAACAACACAAACAAAAACAGAGACTGTGAGCAGCAGAGCAGAGCAGCTTACCTTTCCAATAGCATGAATAATATGTTCAATGAAGATTGAAATGGCAAGCAACACGAAGCACACCGCCGCAACTGCCCATGTTGAAGTTTCCTCCATCGTACTTTCCTTCTCCGCGACCGCCATGATCACAGTTTATTATGTGTGTTGAGGAAGCTCTGTTTATAAGAGATTACAGAGATGAAAGTGGAGGCCAACGCTTTCCGAAGCAGCTCTCTGCGTATATATTTAACATAATACGTGTTTGGGGTGTGTCTGTTAATTATATAGAAAGCAGAAAGTCTGAGAGTAAATAATATAAGACCGAGACGGTCAGACAAGAAGTACGGTCTATACAGAACGCTGACATTTTCAAAGGAGGTGTTCAAGATGGATAATTCATGATTTTTATCTATTTAAATAATATAAAGGAAAGAGATTTCTTTCCAAATAATTAAAATGAATAATTCTCACACATACACATATATATATATATATATATAATTTGGTCTTGATAAGTGAGTGGTGCTCTTAGGGAATATTACACGACAACTCTTCATCCTTTTCAGTTTTCAAGGGATTTATTGGAATACAATTTTATACGTAAGCTCAATTTTAATTTTTTGTTTAACGTTAGAGGGTTGATTGTGATGCATTCATTTCTGATAGAGTATCGAATAATCAAATGTTTTAGTGAGACTATACAATTTATAATTTTAAATTTTAAAAATTGGATCTAATTATATTAACTAATCATTCACTCCATTTTTTTTTTCTATTCAACTTATCATTCACTCATATAATACTTGTAGAACTCAATTTTTCTTATACTTATAAGTAAGGTTGGTAAAATGGGTTCATATGTCGAGTTCTTGTCAACCCAATTAACTTTAAACCAGTTTATGTCAACCCAATTAACTTTAAACCAGTTCATTAACTTGTTTATGATCTGAAAATTATGTATTGGGTTCATGGGTTAAATTGCCCGTTAAACTTAAAATTTACTTTTAAAAATATATATATATATATATATATATAAACACGTCATTCATTTATGAATCAAACTGATTTAACCTAAAACCCAATCCTGGAATTAGGTGTCGAGTTTGCGGGTAGCAGATTAAATTGACGTCTCTACTTACAAGACTATTTAGTTCTATCAACACAAGCTTTTGATTTTTTTTTTTTGTTAAAGAAGAAAGCCTATTTTTTTCTTATTTTGATTTTGTTTAAATAATAATTAAAAAAGCGAAAGAGCTTGCCAAACACAGCGGTCGTCTCTCTATATAATGTGGTCATAATTTTCAAACGAGACCAGAGATGTCTTTTAATAATCTGTCCGGCCATCTTGTGGTATAAGATAGTGCACATTAAGTGTCCGAAAAGTTCTCCGAAAGTGGTAGATAATTTCCCTTAATCAGGACTAGTTGGTTGCGTATAATATTTTTATTATTTTCATGAGTTGAAAAGATGGCCATTAATCACATTATTCCTTGATGATTAATAATATAAACTATTATTCTTTTATATATATATAATTGCCCTTAAACTAACAGGACTAGTTTTGTTGCATATATATAATATTTTATTATTTTCATGGGTTGAAAAGATGGCCATTAATCACATTATTCCTTGATGATTAATAATATAAACTATTATTCTTATATATATAGAGAGAGAAAGAAATGTTAAAGACACAACATACACCTAATAAAGATCCAACTTCTTCCTTTAAGTGTTAGATTTTTTTTTTTTTAAAAAAAACTATTAGTGGAGGAGAGAAAAAGCTTTAAATTGTAAAATAGGAGAAAAGTTGAGTTTTTGTTGGATATTTATTGTGGCTGTATCATATCTTATATATATATTTGTTCTTTTGATAGTGACGTTGGCCTAATCAATTTCTATGTCGGCTAAGAACAAATAACATGTGGAAGACTATAAAACTTACAAGAGAATGGTATGCTGTTTTGTTTTTCTTGTTTTTTTTCTGGTTGAGGTAGAACGATGATGTTGTACTTGTCGCATTAGAGTAAACTCTTCCCAAATTCAAACATGAGTATATACTTAACATTCACATGCGTAATCTTTAGGGTTTGGGTTGGTCCAAATCACCATCTTAATCTAATTTTTAACATTTTTAAAAATAAAAATAAAAATAAAGCTTCTAGAATTTTATATTGTTCTTCCGTCATAAAAAAGTCAATCTTCTTGTCTAAAATTCTTCGTGAAATGTATATATATCCAAAGAATAATGATATCTAAATTTTATTTAATTTTTTTTTAGAAGAATAAGTCATTTTTATTAGAACCAAACCGGTCCAAAACAACCAACACCGTTTACAAACCCTACCAACAGGTCAAAACAAGCTTCACATAAGCCTAACAAAAACCAAACAACCAAGAGAATCAAACATTCTACATTAAACATAATTTTATTTAATTTTTGTAAGAGTGTCCCATTACAAATTGCCATAATACATTACAATGGGTAGCTCAATGCAAAAGCTTGCTCGGTCACTGGCTCGAACGGGTGGAATCTGACATCTGCCCAAATAGGTAAGATACTCACATGAGTTTTTTCTTATTGCAATGCAATATATTCCTCAAAATCAAAATCTATGATTCACAGTAGAAACAACTCTCTTCTCATGGGAATCTAAAATCAAATTATTTGAATTAGCATTCGATCAAGTTTGTCATGCTAGAAGATATCCTCAGGGAATCCGTCCACAGACTCCACACGTCATGTAATATTGCCTTTACTTCAAGTGTTTTGGGTCATTAAAATGATACTTTTTCGTGAAAATGACATGACATCCAATTGAAAAGTCTTTAAGAGCAGAGAACAAACCGATTAAGAACCAAGTCTAAATGATTAATTATTCGAAGCTGTTAAACGCTAATCACTCATTATATTCAAGTAATATAAAAGCTTCCCATATCTGGGGATACAAATGGAAGACAACTATTCAATTCAAAGCCTTTCATATGATTAATATTAAATTTGGTCAATGAAACAGGCGGCACTTCCGGGCATGCCCATCCCAAGGGGACCAAGATCCTCTCCATTTCCTTTGAGATGGAGAGAAGCTGGTTAGTTATATCATAAAGGTATTATGGTCATTTCAATTTAAATATAAATGTGAAAAGTCTATACTACCCTTATTTTATAAGGAATCGGCTCCTCTCCATTTCAAAGGAAATGGAGAGGATCCTTCTACATGCCAAGGAGCCCGAAGACTTGTTCTTCATATCTCTAGGCCTCCGCTCGCCGGAAAAAAAAAGAAAAAGTACAAAATAGCGTTGATGGCGAAAGGGTATTTCAATTTGACTGCATTAAGACTTAAGAGATGCCGTAAATGGTGGATTTGAGTTTTTTAAAAGTATAATCCATGTGCTTTACAGCCTACAGGACTTCGTGTTTTAACAGAAGCTGACGAGAGTCTGCCTCTCAGAACCTTCGGTGGTCCCTCGCATGCTTCATGATCATTTTCCTGGAAACAATTTGGGAAGTTTCACAAGGTAGTGCATTGTTCTGTTCTTTTTAGTTACATATGATACCTAGTATGGTTCAACAGTTTTCCTCGACCATCGATTTGCACATGTAAAAAATATAGAGGTAAAAGTTTACTGTCCGACCACGTCAGAAAACTTGAAATTACTCAAATATCCTAATTTTATCTACAAAAATTACATATAATATCCTTATATATATATATATTATTAATGTATAGTACAGTTTCAAAAAAATAAAAATTAAAACAAGAAATATAAATATATTAAAATTGAAAAACACTAATAATTTAAAAATTATATATTTATATTTTTTGTTTTAATTTTTATTTTATGAGTATTTTTGTCTTTTAATGATATTTAATATCTAAATTAAAGGAGAATATTTCATCCGATTTAACGAGGTTAATTGATGGAAAGAAATTTTGGGAAAAAATGATAGTTCTATAGGATCAAACAGTAAGATAGGTAGTTCATGAAAGATATTAACATAATGTCGTAATTCATGGAAAAAAAAAATTACCCCAAATTACATATATATATATAAAGAGAATTATTTAACAATCACTAGTTACACATTTAAGATAGCCACGCAACTTTTTCCCTCCAAATCTCTCCCACTATCCTATTTAATATATTTCGGATATTTTTTATATTAACCAAATGTTCTAAACAGACACGTAATCATGTGTATATAACATTTTATTATTCTTTTATATTTTAAAAAAGAAACTCTAAATGCCTAACCAATTAACCGTTGACAGATTTTATATATACATATATGCATGACAATTAGCTATCGAATATTAAATATGCATGACAACTAGCTACCGAATATTAAATATTTCTTAACCTTTACTCTATGGCCCACGTTAACAAGATACATGTTGACATTCCCTCCATTATTGCAATGGACCACGAGTGAATTGAATGCAAGTGGATTCTTAATTTAGGAAATTAATTATTTTAAAAAGTACTATTAAAAAATAAAGATTTTAAAATATGCTATTTGAAAGCATAATTTTAAAAAACGTACTTGAGTGTTTAGAAAAATTGTTGTTTGATATTTAAAATCACAGTTTAATTTTTTAAATAGTGTGTTTTTAGAACTGCACCATCTTGCATGTGATATAAAAATGTACTTGCAGTTAATATACTTTCTGCGATTTGTTTTAAAATTATAGGGAAATACTATGCATTCTCCATATAGAGTTTGCTTCCAAATTAGGTTGGAGAAATTTTCTTCAACCTAATCTATAAAAGTGACATGTATCTATTTGTTTAATAACATGTGAAATGTACATGAGTTTTTAATAAAATTTATTTTAACTATGTCCTTACTATTAAAAAAATATGTATTTTTCACATGTTCAATGAACACATGTCAATTTTATAGATTAGGTCGAAAAAAATTCTTCCAATCTAGTTTGGAGGAAAACTTTGTCAGTATTCTCCTACATTTCTCATGGTCTTAGGTTAATATTATTTTCTTAAAAAAAAAACAAAAAAAAAAAAAGAAACTCTCCCCACCCGTCCCTTATTTCTCTATCTCACACAAATTCTAAAAAATAATATCTACGTAGGATCAAGAGAATCTAACATTCTTCAAAATTATATTTTTGATTAGCGAAATCACATTCTCCAATGCACTCTTATAAGAATGGATCCACTATCCCTACGGTTAATCAATAGCATTAATTAAGAATTAGTTAGTTAAAGATATCACTCGTTTATATAACAAATGAAATAGAGAATATGTCTCCAAGAGGTAGCTCAATTGGTTAGGATCACGTCTAATAAAGCGAAGATCACTGGTTCAAATCCTCCCTTGTGTGAACATGTCAAAAAAAAAATTGAAATGGAGAACATCATATTCACTGGTGCAACGGAATTGATCCCTTTTAAGAAAGTTAATCATATAAAAATTAAGCTAAGTACTACAATTAGTTAGAGCATGAAGCATAAAGATGATGGAAGAAGATGGGTACGAAAAGTAGAGGGTTGGTTGAAACTGAGATATCAAACTCCATCAAATTGGCCGGCTGCCATTCTAATTCCTATGGCGGCAGAGAATTAGAGGTACCGTCCAATTGGAGGCACCGTCCAATTGGAGGCAACCACATTCTTCTTCTTCTTTTTTTTCAAACAGCAGTTAATATCCTGAAAAAACAACTTTATCTAAAACAAATGCACTTTACATTTTATTTATAATGTTTATTCAAATATAAGAAAGCATGAACGTTTATTTAAAGTGTAGTTTAATTGATTGGGAACCATGCTTTATGAAACGAAAGTTTTTAGTTTGAATATCTCTCTACCTTTTTTGGTGAGTAAAAAAAAAATGACAAAATTTTCCTCAAAACTAGGTTGATGGAATTTCCTTTAGCCTATTCTATAAAAGTGACATGTATCATTTTTTTTAATAACATGTGATATGCACATGAGTTTTTAATAAAATTTATTTCAACTTTGTCCTTGGTATTAAAAAAATATGTACATCTCACATGTTCAAGAGATACATGTCACTTTTATAGATTAAGTTAAAATAAATTCTTTCAACACAATTTAGAGAAAAACTTAAAAAAAAAAAAAATTGTACCCCTTAAACCAAAAACGACGCTGCTGCGTACATTCGAATGCAACCTGCTGCAACTTGTTCTTGTCGTTCAAATGATTGGACCTAATTTATTTATTGGGTGGCCACCTAATTTATTTATTGGGTGGCCAAAGAGGAGGATCCAATTGTGTGGCTGGAAAGTCAAAGCTTATCACTTGTGCCCCAGCATTTGTTGTGTTGACTTAACCGACTCCTATGATTTTGGTTGTTCTGGACGATTTTGATATTTGTAGAATCCAAATTCGATTACGTGGGCCTTGCAGCTCGAGTGTGGTTGAGCCCAAGATGAAGGCCTGATAGAATACGTATCGTTCGGTCCGACCGAATGAAATCCTCGGCGAATCTAATATATGGGCCTTATTGCCTATATGACGCCAGGCCCAGAGGAAGGCTTGGTGATATATTGATCATTCCGTACGTCCAAATGATCATTCCTGATTAGCATACATTCGGATTTTTCGGATGTTAGTCTTCCGTCCATGAGTTGCTAAGATCCTCAGGTTTGCCGAGGATCTCTTCCGCCGATCATGATGACGTCTCCAAGTCACTATAAAAGGGGAGTTCCATCCGCAATCTAGAGGTATCCAGTTTTCTCACAACTCACTAATTTTCTCCAAGTTATCTAATTATCCTTTAATCACTTACTGACTTAGGTATCGGAGCTCCCATCGCCAAGACACCCCCGGCCGCTCTTATCCTACTTTGTCTATTTTGCAGTTAAGCCAACCCGTACACCAAAATCATCAACAACCTTCAACAAATCCAAGCTCGCCACGTCATCCTCGAAAAACTGTGTTCTAACAGTTTGGTGCCGTCTGTGGGAATCAATTTTTCAAATCTGTTCTTACAAGAAAAATTCCGAAGGATGGAGGTCCAACAGCGACAAGTTCCATGCTCGGGGGTTCCAGCAACATCCAATGTTCCCAATACTTAGCTGACCCCATTAGAAGAAATCATCGATTGTGTCAACAGTGCTGTGGAAATCACGACTCGGGAATTCCAATACCTCACTTCTTGGCTCCACCGGGGGGAGCGCAGGCAAAGAAAAATACATGGATTTTCTCCCTTAAGGGATGGAGACGATCATCGGAAGTTGGCTACTGAAGGCCGATCCAGATGGGAGGCTTGCTCTCGAAACCCGAATCGAGAAGGAATCCAAAAGCTTTAATCTGATGGTGAGCGAAGTCATGGACACTATCGTCCCACCAACGATCCTCATTCGTCTTCTCTTAGCTCGTCATGCCATAACTGGTCAACCCACCTAGAGAACCACGAAGCGGAGTACTGTATAGCAAGTCGAAAGGGGAAAAGCAAGGAGACGACCCTTCCAAGTACAAAGAGAACAACAAACCCGTTTTGTGTTGATCAGGTAACAACCACACACTTTTCCAACAACTCTGAATTTCCTTTGATTAAAAGTTATGATGGGAGAGGAGATCCTGTAAACCATATCAAAAATTTCCAGAACCATCCCTCTCTCTACAACCTCTCGAATGAGGTTGCTTGCCAAGTTTTTCCCCTAACTCTGGAAGGAGAGGCCCGAGAATGATTTAATGGTCTAAGCCCCTCTATTAGTTTTAGTGCCATCAAACACCAGTTTTTAAGTAAATTTTTCACCCCTCTCAGAAAGAAACAACATCCTACCTCACTGTTTGCCCTTAAGCAAGGACGAGCCAAATCCCTGACAAATTTTGTAAAAAGGTTTAACTCAGAGCTACAGCTAGTAGATAACCCAAGTGATCAGGTCATACTTTCTGCAATGATCAACAGAATGAAGCATGAGGAACCACTTTTGGCCGAATTGGCTCGTCAGTCAACCGCTTGTACATTGCAACAATTTACCGATAAAATTGAGCTATACCTGTGAAAGGAAGAAGCTGTCAAAAAATTTGGAAAAATGGCAAACCTGTTGCATCCCCCCGGCAAAATCTGGCCAGAGGAAGAATCTTCATCAAGGAAGAGAAAGGAAACCATTCATTTCAAAGAACAAGACCAGTTCCCAAACCAGAAGTGGACACTGTTGAATACAAGCTTGTCTGCCGTCTTCAAAGAAGCCAGGAAAGACCCTGACTTCAAGTCACCACAAAAAATGAGGACCCCTCCAGCAAAGCGCAACAATCAAAAGTACTGTAAATATCATTGCGACCATGGTCATCAGACTGAAGAATGTCTCTCATTAAAGAAGGAAATAGAAATGTTCATTCGACAAGGAAAGCTAAAAGAATTCGTGGTCAGGGATAAGGATATCGGGAGTTATCCATGGAAAATAGGGAAACCAGAATCACGGACCAAGCTCACAACACTTGAAATCCTCAAGGGATTCCGCATGGATAAAGAAACTTCCGATTAGGAAAAATTATTAAAGTACTGATAGCCGAATGACTATGAAGTTTTGTGTAAAAGGAAGGAAGGATCTCATTAGTAGAGTTGCCTTTTCCCTTTACCCTTCTATACTCTTGTATCCAAGGACTTATTATAAAGTGATATTTCACTATAAGTTATCGAGATTAGTTACCAAGATTAGTCGTCATTCACGCAAAGTCATTCCAAATTGATAGATAAAAGACCGAATATGAGCTAATATAGAATCCTTTAAAAGAAAGGTTATCCTTGGTCAGTCCGAGGATGTAGCCATAAGAACAATTTGATATCCCATCATCAGAAATTCAATTGTGAAATACAAGGGCAAGAAAATGAGGTAGTTTTATTAAAACTTTCTACAGAATACCAATTTCAAGAAGAAAGTCTATTACGGATTGTCAACTACAAAAGCCAGGTACAGGGCTTCAATCAACTATTTCTTGAGAAAGAACACTTCTCCAAAAATTCACAGCTGGTGGCATTGTACAGTGGAATATGATCAACAAGAGATACCACCCCTAAGAAGGGCATTCCACCAGACCAGCAAAGGTTAATCTTCGCCAGAAGGTAGTCCCGGGATGAAAAGGATATCCCACCAAACCAGCAACAAAGTACCCCACCAAGAAACAGTTATTAAAGTTGTACAGGAAGGGGTAATTAGGTTCAGCCTGAACGCTCGTCCTGGGAGACATCACTCGACATATGAGGTTTACCCAGAGCACGAGACCTCCAGAATTGGCATCTCTTTCGAAGCTGTCGACACTCCCTCTTTGTATCCACCAAAAGGCGAGCCCTAGCATGCTCACCATAAGCCTCCTGCGCTCGACCTTTGTATACGTCGGCTAACTTCCTCTCAAGCTCGGCAATCCGACGGTCTCGGAGTTTTTTCTGTCGGTTTGCCAGAGCCAATTGGTGGTCTTTGGAGTCGACTTCACCCACCAATCGTGATAGATGGTTTGAGCGTTCCACGAGTGTGTGCTCGTGGGAGGCCAGAACCAACTTCAACCTTGTAAGCTCGACCCGGATGTCCTGCGGAGTAGGAGAAGTCACTTCTCTAGAGGCCTCATTGTCAGCTGGTCCTGGTATTGGTGCAAAAGACCTTGCCAACGATGAGGAATCTCCAGAGCTGTTAGAAGAACGGCTGATTCGGGAACCCAGGTCCATGTGAACTAGTAAAAGAAGGCAAAGCGAGAAGATTGGGGATGGGGTGTGACCTAAATGACACGATATTTATAAAGAAATATGTGCGGAAAAACCAACATTGAAATAAATATGATACGACAAAATTGGTAAGCTTACAGGAAAGATCAACAGACGCCGTATCGCAAAGACACACGTAACCTGTTCTTCAAAGAAGGGACTTGGAGTAATGATGGGTGTGGAGATATGATACGACGGAAGTGAAAATGACGAGATGGTTAAAGATCTTTAGCCCAGGTCTTCGTGGGCAAAATTTGAAAGACCAGCCATAAATTGTCCGAAACCTTGGAAAGGCGCATTTTCTGACATTAATGACGTGCAGCGCAAACCTCTAACCAGATGAGCTATATGACCGAAAAACCCTTAGCCTTCGTAGCCCTCGATCCCAAGGACAAAACAAACAACAACATTGGTATGTTGTTAGCAAGGATTCTTCGGCCACGGGGGGTACTATGATATATGCATGAGCAGCTGGGGAAAGTAAAACATATTTCGGAAGAGATAGCTTTTTCAAAAAACAAAAAGCCTCTAAAGCAGGAGAGCTCCGAATGTGTAAAGGCCCGATTAGAACTAGCCGCCTCTGAGGCAGAAGTGTTCTAAGGCCCGATTAGAACCAAAAGCTTCTGTAGCAGGAGTGTTCTAATGAACATTCGTAAAGGCCCTGAAGTAGAAGAGCTCCGAATGTGTAAAGGCCCGATTAGAACTAGCCACCTCCGAGGCAGAAGTGTTCTAAGGCCCGATTAGAACCAAAAGCCTCTGTAGTAGGAGTGTTCTAATGAACATTCAGAACAAAAAGCCTCTGAAGTAGGAGAGTTCCGAATGTGTAAAGGCATGATTAGAACTAATCGCCTCCGAGGCAGAAATGTTCTAAGGCCTGATTAAAACCAAAAGTCTCTGTAGCAGGAGTGTTCTAATGAACATTCGAAACAAAAAGCCTCTGAAGTAGGAGAGTTTCGAATGTGTAAAGGCCAGATTAGAACTAACCGCCTCCGAGGCAGAAGTGTTCTAAGGCCTGATTAGAACCAAAAGCCTCTGTAACATGAGTGTTCTAATGAATATTCAGAACAAAAAACCTCTGAAGTAGGAGAGTTCTGAATGTGTAAAGGCCCAATTAGAACTAGCCGCCTCCAAGGTAGAAGTGTTCTAAGCCCGATTAGAACCAAAAGCCTCTGTAGCATGAGTGTTCTAATGAACATTCGGAATAAAAAACCTCTGAAGTAGGAGAGTTCCAAATGTGTAAAGGCCCGATTAGAACTAACCGCCTCCGAGACAGAAGTGTTCTAAGGCTTGGTTAGAACTTGCCACCTCCGAGGCAGAAGTGTTCTAAGGCCCGATTATAACCAAAAGCCTCTGTAGCAGGAGTGTTCTAATGAACATTCGAAACAAAAAGTCTCTGAAGTAGGAGAGTTTCAAATGTGTAAAGACCCTATTAGAACTAACCGCCTCCGAGGCAGAAGTGTTCTAAGGCCCGGTTAGAATTAGCCACCTCCGAGGCAAAAGTGTTCTAAGGCCCGATTAGAACCAAAAGCCTATGTAGCAGGAGTGTTCTAATAAATATTCGGAACAAAAAGCATCTGAAGTAGGAGAGCTTCGAATGTGTAAATGCCCGATTAGAACTAACCGCCTCTGAGACAGAAGTGTTCTAAAGGCCCGATTAGAACCAAAAGCCTCTATAGCAGGAATGTTCTAATGAACATTCAGAACAAAAAGCCTCTGAAGTAGGAGAGTTCTAAAAGTGTAAAGGCCCAATTAAAACTAATAGCCTCTGAGATAGAAGTGTTCTAAGGCCCGATTAGAACCAAAAGCCTCTGTAGCAGGAGTATTCTAATGAACATTCGGAACAAAAAGCCTCTGAAGTAGGAGAGTTTCGAATGTGTAAAGGCCCGATTAGAACTAACCGCCTCTGAGGCAGAAGTGTTCTAAGGCCCGATTAGAATAAAAAGCCTCTGAAGTAGAAGAGTTTCAAATGTGTAAAGGCTCAATTAGAACAAACCGTCTCTGAGACAAAAGTGTTCTAAGGCCAGATTAGAACTAACAGCCTCCGAGGCAGAAGTGTTCTAAGGCCCGATTAGAACGAAAAGCATCTATAGTAAGAATGTTCTAATAAACATTCATCTTTCTAAAGCTTGTCTCAAAATGGCATGATTAAAATGAAAGTAAACCATGGAGCATACTCAAGTAAGAACTCGAAAGGCAAAAAACAATTGTACTTCAAACGATTGTTATAAGAATAGCCAAAAGCCAAAGGAAGTACAAACTTCAAAGGAAAGTTATACTTATACAAAAGGAAAAGATGTTCAGAAAAGAAATTGTAGTTGCTAGATAATCGAATCTTTATCAGGATGGTTATCCCATGACTCGACAGAGGAATTCATTGACCCTATAGAATTGGCATCCGAATTTCCTTGGCGTTCTCCTCCAGGGGAAATCTTTGCTGTAGCTCGGACTTCACAATTGTATAGGAGATGTGGGTCGAAACCCATATGCTTAATGACCCTACAATCTGGCATCTCTTCCTGCCCAATGGACAACATATTCTCAACAATCCTGTTTGGAGGTAGAAGTTCTTCGACAGCTACCTTATCCACTCTAGGAAAGTTGCCAGGTTTCTGAACCCACGCTTGAAGAATCTCTATACCTTCCATGTAACCCAGATGAAAGCCTGAGTCCTGTGCTTAAGAAGCAAAACTAAGTTGTTTGTAAAAGCTTCGAACTTTTTCCTTGTATTTATGCAGCTGCTCCTTGGCTCGGCGAAGACACACTTTCAAACCTTCGGCCTTACTACGCTGTGTTGCTGCTTCTTCAAGCGAGTGTGAGATTCTTACTTCTGATGCTATTGAATCGATCTCGGCCTGGATCTTCGCTGAAGAAAGTTCTTTCTAGAGGCTTTGAATCGTTGCATTGTTGGTGACGATGGTGGCCTCTAGATCGCTAATCTTAGCTTGAGCATCCAAAGCGTCTCTGGACAATTGAGTCTCCAAGGCTTCAGCACGTGCCCTTAGTTGGGAAAGTTCTTGCTCCTTCTGGTTCTGAACCAAAGCAAGTGTAGCCTCCAATTCTTCTGCCTTCTTCCTCAGGAGCTCGTTGTCCGAAGTATCATTTTCCTATGATCTTCGGAGCCTAAAGAAGTAATCCATGCTATGCATGAAGCCCTGCAAAGTGAGGGCAAAGAATGAGCTTCAGAAATATAATATAAGCGATCTAATCAAAGCGCAAGACACTCGCATTAATAAGGTGGAAGATCATATGGTCTGCGGTTTCTTGAGAAGTCATTGCTTTAACTTCTGCCATGGTCGGAGCCGGAATCAAACCAGCCAGAGTAGTAAGAGGATTGCCTAGCCATTTTTTGCCTAACTGATTCAGCGTTTTGCTGACAAACCAATAGATAGCATCTGGGGTTCGGCCACTCATAGAGCCGCCTACCGGAGAAGCATCCATCGCGATTTAGCTAGCAATTGAACTCTCTCGTCTAAGTCTTGATTCGTAATCTACTATGGATATAGTCTGAATTTCCCCTTTCCCAGGTGTCAATGCCGAAACCTCCTTAATAATAGGTGCTCCTACCTCCTTTGCCCCACTGTGATCAAATCCTAAAATGTTTTCGGTTGCCTTGACAATAGAAGATACCTGTGCAAAAGGACTTTCTGTGGTAACATTCATCAACATTCGCTCAAGGTATTGTTCGGTCTCTTTATCCGAGTCAGATAAGGATTCGGTATCAACAAGAATATTGAAAGAAGGTACATCAGAGGATGATAATGTTGGTGCATTTCCCTGTTCTTCAACCGTGATTGCTCTGGTTTCTTGTTCCTTGGCTGCCGTTGAACTTAGCACTTGAAGGATTTACAGTGGTTGCTTGGCCTTTTTGAGTAAACATCTTTGCCTTAAACATAGAAGATAGAAACTTGGCCTTTACGACGTCAGGCATTTCATCAGAACGAGCTTCGGTGATCATCCCAGGTTGCTCATTTTTGGTTCCTTCTCTTGGGAAGTTTCCCCTTGATTCATCTTTAGCCCTGTTGACCATAGGATCTAGCAAGATGTCTACTTCGGACCTTTCCATCACATGAATATTCAGCATATCATTTCTTACAATACTTTTCCCTTTTTCCTCTCTTGTCTTCCAAGGATGATTGGCAGAGGAAGGCATGATAACCGAATAATCAAGGGATTCACCAATTACAGTTGAAACACCCTCGGCAGGTTGTGTGCGGCCTTTTGAAGAGGTTGGAGAAACGATTACCGTAACAAGAGGTTGTTCCGCTAACGAAGATTACGCGATGTCTGGCTTGGGAGACTGAAAAACTTCTTCTTGTCGAATTTCAACAGAAAGTTGATTAGTGAGAGAGGGTCGGACTTTATCGAACTCGAAAGATTTGATAATTTCTTTTTGTTGCGCTTCAGGAATACTTTTCTGCCTTTTCGAAGAAGCTGGTGTACCAAGTCCCATGGTTTGTTCTGAAGTTTCTTCTTGGAAAAACTCAGATTTTTCCCCCACATTGACCCCGCTAGAAGATTTGCCCGACGAAAGAGTTGGAACTTCAGGCTGAGCAATCTCTTTAGGCTGAGACTCTGAAATTTGAAGTGTTACAGCTTTCCTTTTCCTCCTCGGTTTTGATTTAGCTAATGCACCACTCCCGGCAATGTTAATAGTTGGGGGGTATTTCAATCGGACAGCTAAAGCCGCTTGTGGGAAAATGGTATCAAAGTCCATTTCTGCGGTGTGTTCTTCACAATACTTCAATAAACCCCGCACATGAGCGTCTTCACTCTCATTCAAAATAGGTTCGTCTTGCTTTGAAGATAAAAGACGACGAACCTCTCGCGGAACTTTTGGATCGGTAGCTGTCTCGATGGCCGGGCATTCCCAATCACCTTGAACGAAGAAGAATCGTTCTTTTCAATGTTTGTTGCTTGAATATCCAGGTAGAATGACGAATTTGATATTTTGACGACCTTGGAAGTTGAAGCCATATTCGGTCTTCGGATTTCTTAATGGCCTGTATATCTTAAAAAATTCTCGAATCGAGAGTTCACGCCCTTCTCCCAGGACTTTCGGCCAAATAATTACGCACGCAAAGAAAGTTCACCAGGCATTTGGAGCCAGTTGATGAGGGGCTATTTGAAGATAATGGAGTAGTTCCCTCACTACCTTTGGGAATGAAAGCTGAAAGCTTGTTTTGAACATGTCTTCGTACATGCAAATTTCATGTTCGTCATTTCGAACCATCGCACCCTCGTCCTCTGTACCAAAACATAGCCTCACAGAGGTCGGGATGGAGTATTTCTCATGAAGTTGCTGTTCATCTGCGCAAGTTGTCTTGGTTCTCCAGAGTCCTGTATAAAAGGTATATGTTTCCTTGGTAGCGTCAAACTCTTTCCGCCCCATGCTCACACAATCTTCAAGACTAGAGTTAAGGAAATTAGAAGGGTTTTCAGATTGAGGGGAAAGAAGAAAGGTTCACCGACGAAGAATGTTCAGAGAGGATTCGAGTATGGGAAGAAGAAAATTTAGGTATTGTAAAAAGGGAATTTTGGGATTGACGAAGTAATTGGCAGAAGGAATGGTCTTTACAGAAGCTCGGAAGTATACTGTTCGCAAGAAGAAATATTGATTAGTTTCGTCCAGAGTAAACTAGGCCAGGATTGGAGAAAGAAACGAAGCTAGGAAGATTAAAGGTTTCTGCTTAAGAAAAGAAGAAGGAAGTTGAAAGAGGATGATTTCCTTTTCGAAAATTCGGAGACGCCTCGAAAATAACGATGTTATTTACATCAGTAGCCGGCCCTGAGTTGCCACATGTTCGGAGGTTGAGAAGTGTGCTTTCTTCAGGATCGTCGGATGAATTCCTAGCTAAGGGCTATGCTCTGATTTCAACCCTAGGCAATCAAGATATTGTTTGAATTTTAAGTACGGCCATTCTCTTTTAAAACCCTAAAGGAACTAGACATAAATTTCCTAAGGTCTTTCTGACTAGGAAATTGGGGGGGTAACTGTAGAATCCAAATTCGATTACGTGGGCCTTGCAACCCGAGTGTGGTTGAGCCCAAGATGAAGGCCTGATAGAATACGTATCGTTCGGTCCGACTGAATGAAATCCTCGGCGAATCTAATATATGGGCCTTATTACCTATATGATGCCAGGCCTAGAGGAAGGCTTGGTGATATATTGATCATTCAGTCCGTCCGAATGATCATTCCCGATTAGCATACATTCGGATTTTCCAGATGTTAGTCTTCCGTCCATGAGTTGCTAAGATCCTCAAGTTTGCCGAGGATCTCTTATGCCGATCATGATGGCGTCTCCAAGTCACTATAAAAGGGGAGTTCCATCCGCAATCTAGAGGTATCCAGTTTTCTCACAACTCACTAATTTTCTCCAAGTTATCTAATTATCCTTTAATCACTTACTGACTTAGGCATTGGAGCTCCCATCGCCGAGACACCCCCGGCCGCTCTTATCCTACTTTGTCTATTTTGCAATTAAGCCAACCCGTACACCAAAATCATCAACAACCTTCAACAAATCCAAGCTCGCCACATCATCCTCGGAAAATTGTGTTCTAACAATATTGATGATGATATAATGAATAAAGGACATATTTGCCATGATTTGTGAATCTTGAAAGTAAATTCGTTGATCAAATTTGAAAAAAGTGAAACTTTTGTGGGTGAAATGATAATATTACTGCAATATGGGTCTTATAATTGCAAAAATATATTATTGGGTTAGCTGAATTAACTTTTGAATAGTTCCGCCATCCTTAAGTTGTCATCTTCAAACTAGCCATTGAAAATAACTTAATCATCATGTGGCAAAAGGGTTGTCGCTCACCCCCAAACTGCCCTAATACCTAATTTTTTAAAACACAGTCATAATTTGAACAATTTATTTAAATGGGCCTTATGGGCCTAAGTATGTCGCGTACAAAACAATGTACACTACTGGTCTAAGTTAACACCACTAATTCTCCTATGACCCAAACTCTATTTGTTGCCTTATTTGCATATATTTATTTATTATTTTTTATAACATGCCATCTTTATAAAATAGGCCCTCCGGACTCGGTCTTATAAAATAAACTTCGAACACTTACAATATAACATCCGTCCTGACCCAAACACAAGACTTTGAGGTATAACACCATTGAGGCTTCCATTCGAGCAACACGTGCTGAACATTTGTTTGCTTATTCACCAGCTAAAAGCGAAATCCGACAACTAACATTGATTTCATGTTGGGTATGAATTAATGGTTCCTGGTGATGGAGGCAATTGTGATGAGCTCTGATATTGAATCTCCTTCTCTTGCTCAGAATGCGTAGAGTCTTCGTGACCACTTTGTTTCCTTTGGAATTCCAAGTCTTCCATCTCAAAATGATCATTAGGAGATGTGTGCAAGCTGTCGAGGCTGTCATGCTCATACTTATGCAAGAGGTGAAATGGTGAATTTGTCTCAGAATGATGGCCATGCTTGGATTTCTTCTTGGCCCTGCGATGCCAGCTTTTTAATGCTGTTGCCACTCCTTCATTAAAAATGGTGGAATTCATGGAAGAGCCCATCTGAAAAAAAATCAGTCCAAACAATAATTAGTCAAAGGCTATGCATATTATTATTATTATTATTTTTTAACCCCAAAGCTTTGTGGCCCGTTGAGGCTTGTGGTCTTAGCTATGGAGTATCAACCCTTAGATCTCAAGTTTTAGACTTGTTAGGTACAAACTATTAAATTACGAGTTATTTTAAAAGCTTAAGTTGATAAGAAGTGATAAATTTAATCATTTAATCATTACTTTAATACTCCAGTTCACGTGTGAGATCAAACTCTCTTTTAATAGGCAATGTCGAACACATGTGATATTTAATTTAAATGGGAGGTGATTTGACAGAGTTAAGGTTCGATCCCATGACCTTTGGCTCTGATACCACGTTAAATTAGCAGTTATCCCAAAAACTTAAGCTGATAAGAAGTGGTAAATTTAATTACTTAATCATTAATTTAACAAACTTTACATTGGGGGCAACATCCCCTAGTATAAAAGTCAGCGATTTACCCTTATCCATGTAAAATACTTTTGAGAATGTGGTGAAGGGGTTCGAGGCTTATTCTGTAGATGTGGGTTTGAAGGATCCTTCCCCATCCTAATAAAAAAAGAAAATTGTGCTTTCTTACATTCTAACATAGCTTTTTAATGATTTGTGTTCTCCCTATATTTGTATTATTTAACCTTTGAAGCCATGTTATCATTAATTTCTCACCCGAATCACTAGAGCATAGAGCGGCAAAGTCACATAACTGCATAGAACTTGTGTGATGATCCTGAAGAAAGTGCCAATGTCGTAAGCATTAGCAATTCTTAAACTTAATTAACACATTAATCATCCAAATAACTACACCTTAACAATGGCACCATGGCATATGGAATTCTACGGATGTGCATTAATTTGTGAAAGAACTCACCCCATTGAGAGTCTGATGACCTTATCTTCAGTGCGCTTATGGAAGCAAGAATTTAAGCCAAATGCATATTGAAATAGAGGAAATATATATATATATATATATATATATATATATATATATATATGACAGGAAAGTTGGGGAAAGCTCTCAGCAAAAGCTTCTCTTGTTGTTCAATTCTAAATTCTAGAAGTCTATGGTTTTGATCAATGCCAATGTCACATCGGATGGGACTTTGTTTAATAAGTAGTGTTAGAATATCGGGCCTTTGACCATCATTAAAAAATCAATTGGTGTTTATGAGTGGAGCTATAACCTTTTATGACATTTGAAATCACAAATCGCAAAATATGTTTTAAGAGCTATCCAAGTGAGCAAAATTTATTGTTGCACCTCAATAAGTAGTACATACACCATTAAGTACTTTGTGAATTGATGGATTAATTAAGTAGAAGTGAAAGGCTTACCACACTCCATGCGTAGAAGGTTCGTTGAAATGTATTCTGCAATTCAAGTCAAGACAGAGGGCAAAAGCCAAAGGTTGATATTAGATTTTAGATAGACTAAAAGCTTGTTTGAGATTACATAATGAATTTGATGGGTGAAAACTTAAAGAACACTTTTTGACTTTTTTTGCTCTAAAAAGCACTTAGAAATGCATTTTGAAGAAAGCTTTTTGAAAATGAAGTTTTTTTTTTTCTTCTAAAAAAGTTATTTTAGACTTTTTTTTTTTTTTTTTAAGACAAACTCTATTTCTTGATGCAATCTCAAAGAGACTATAATATATGTAATTTGTTGATGTATTTGAAAAACACCTAAAAGAGAACGAAGTGAATGAGATAGAGAAGGAACCGAGGTTGTCCAAACCAGAAGAGGTCATCACCTGGTTGAACCACAGGTGTACTCTTAATCACATCTCCCCTCTCTTGAATTCTCAGCCCCATTTTTGTGATTATCACTTGTAGCTGTGTACCCACCAAGGGGATTACCTGTAAAATTACAACAACTCACATGATCTTCCATTAAACCCAACAACCCAAAAGCTTAGATTGTAAAAAGAGCCCATAAAAGAGCAAAATTTTCCTCCAAATCCTGACTATTAAACTGAGTTGGAGGAGCCAGACAAAAAAAAAAATTAGGAAACAAGTTGGTTTCTGTAGTCGAGCTTACAATCAAGGGGAGAAATGGTAGCCATAGATAAGAATGCCATCCTGTTCAGACATAGATGGAAACATTTCTTAGTCAGTAGTAGCAACTTAGGTAGTCCACGATATATTTGGCCTAAAAAATGAGAATGTCACGCAAAGACTGCACACTAATGTGGTGGCTCGCGGGCCACCAGTAAGATGGGGGTGGCGCAGCGAGAGCAGTGATGTCAGAGACAACCCCACCATTTAAAAGAAAAAAAAAATTATTTGAATTTTTATTAGTTTTATTTATTTATTTTTTCCCTATTTTGGGTATATATAAATATTTTTCAATAAAAATTATTTTAAAAAATTGTATAAATGAAAATGTAGTAAAATGTAACCTATTTTTTTTTTAAATGAAAACGACTTTAATTAGTGATGTTTCATCATTAAACGTCACAATTCTCAGAATCTCGACTTTATATATATATATATATATATATATATATTAAAAAAAAAGTTTGGAAAGCGTCACTACTCGACCTTTTTTTTTTTTTTTTGGGTAGTGACTCAACCAATACACGATTTTTAGAGATAAATCATGTATCAAGGGTTTGCCCGATAGAAATGAATCAAGAAGTAGCATGGCCTTTAAGGGGTTTCACGTCATTAGAGAGATAGTTTGATAACCAAAAGGTAGAATTTAGCTAATTACCATATGCGTTGGACAATAGGGATAACAATGCAAAGCACCATATTGCTGGACTGCAAATGAGAGGTAAAGTTGAGATTTTAAGATAATTAAAATTCAATCAAAGAAGCAAAGGCCTTTAAGTGCTTGAGCACCAACCTTATCCCCACCATGAATTTAAAATCCTCTTCGAGTGATCTCTGGATGTATTTTTGAAAATCAAACGTTGTTTCACTTCCGGGTGCCAAATGTGCCTGAAGTCACATAATGTAACATAATGACTTTGGAATCCCTTTCCCAACTACATGTACAAAAAATCTGACTTTTAGTGGATTAAACGTACCACGATAAATCCATATCTCAACGTAATGTAATCAACCTTGGTAATTGATCTAAAGAATTGTCTAAAGAAACAGACCTGATAAAAGGAAGAGAAAAGAGTCTTCAAACAATTGTAACATAACTAACCTTTTATGCCCTAAAATTTCAAAATTGAAAAATAAACAGAAGTTTCATTACTAAGGCTCCGTTTGTTTTGGCATTAAATTTTTTTTCTCAGGAAATGTTTTTAGGTGTGATGTAAGACCATGTAGGACTGTGTAGATGTAGATGGTTACTTCATGGGTTTGAAGGGAGGAATTTGAAACACCATAGTTCCATATTGAAAAGATGAATTGCCCATATTTAGTCAATTTGGAGTTTCCTTAAAATTACTTACAAAGTTCAATTTTAATTACTAATAAGTAAGCAATGTGAGACATAGCACCAATGAACATATCTTATAAACTATTAACTATTTGTGACCTACACATCTTTTCTCAATATGAAACTAGGACGTTACGCTAATGATATCTTGAAAATCGAACATTGTACTTAAGATTAAAAAAAAAACCCAACACGTAATGTAGAGCACTCCGCCAATTATTAATTATGGCATACATTTTGGGGGAGATCGATATTTTCCATTGATTATCATTCATTCCACCTCACCCATTGATAATTGCTTCAATTGCGGGACTAAGACCTAGAAATAGGGTTGTAATAAACTAATATGTTTGACAATCCACTTGTTTAAACTCAATCTTAACTCAACTCGTGACTGCAGAAATCGATCGACTCGTGTCTATAGAAACTCGCTTAATTATTAAGTGATACATGTCCGTTTCACTCGCCCGACTCGATTAAGGCTTGTAAGCCTAACTCATATATATACATATAAACATATTTATATATATGTGTGTCTATAAACATATACTAGCTTAATATCAACTAAGTTCTAACATATTATGTTATTAACTAGTTGGTTAAATCATAATATATATATATATATATATAAAGTAACAAACTAACTACGTAAGCATAGTTAAGTAGTTAATTAATATAGGATTTCAATACTGACCATCCAAAGGGAAACCGTTGACTTGCTTCGGCTAGTGGGTCAAATGCCTTCGTCCAAATGTTGTTTCCCTTGCAAACCTAAACTGCTCGTGATCAAAGGCATCATCTCTCCTCACTCAGCTTTTGGTATCCCTCTTCCTGATGTTCATTTGTTCCAAATATACTCTTCTGTGTTACGTGATATGTTATGGTTTAGCAGGAACAAAGCAATTCATGATGGCATCATCCTAGACATCTCAAAGCTGGCCGCTTCTATCAAGAATTCATCCCTAGCTCACGCTGCTGCATGGCTCCCAGTTTCTGCTAAAGAAGTGCAAGTCTGGATCCCACCTCAGGAAGGCACTTTCAAGATCAATTTTGATACTGCAATTAGAGAACCCTTCTCAGCTCAATCAGCAGTATGCAGAGACCACAGAGGATTCATCCTAAAAGCAGTTTCTCAGATTTCTCCCCCTTGCTCTCTGAATTATGGTGAAGCCCAAGGAGCCCTTCTAGTTGCCTCTCTAGCTTCCTCCCTGCAGTTGCACAAATTTGTTTTAGAAGGAGACTCCCAGAAAGTTATTTCGGCATTAAAGCGCCCTGCACTTTGTCAGGATTGGCACATTGATAAGTTGATTGGTGACTCATTAGCTCTTCTTCCTCCCTCTTCATTATGGGAGGCCAAGAAGATCAACAAAAGTGCGAACTTCTGCGCCCATCATGTGGCATTTTGGGCCGCGGCAAGAGCCTCTTCAGGCTCGGGTTGCATTCCCATATTCCCTCCCTTTTCTTCTTCTTTCACGGCTTGTAATGGTGGTGATCCACCCTCTGTTTTTTTTTTTCCCTCCTTGAAGGGCTATAACCTTTGCTCTTGTGTTATTGCAATCTTATTACAAAAAAAAAAACCGCTCGTGATCTGCATCGTATAAATCATTTTCCATAACCATATATGATCTCTTGTACCAAACTATATATCAAAATTTAAAAATACAACACAAAATAAATAAATAAATAAAATCCAACAATTTTATTTTAGGGATAACTTCATTTTAAATCCCTGAATTACTACACGATTTAACAAGTCCCCCTAACTTCAAAATCTCTCAATTTGAACGAACTTTTAATTGTAATCAATTTAAATCACTCCGTCAAATTTTAAACGTTAAAAGTGAGACAATGATGTTTATACCCCTAATTTTTTTTTTATAAAATTTCAAATTTATCCTTAATTCCAAATTAATAAAATAATAAAAATAAAAAATAAAAATCATGTATATTTTGGTTTTTTTAGGTATTGCCATTAGAAGTTAATGGCTAAATTTGACGGAGGTGTCCAAATATCTTGCAATTAAAAATTTAGGAGTTCAAATTGAGGTGTTTTGAAGTTTGAAGAACTTATCAAATTACGTGGTAATTCAATGATTTAAAGTAAAGTTACCCCTTTATTTTAAATTAAATTTGCATCAGCAAATCGTGACATATGAAATAGAATAAAAAATAATAATAATCTTTTTTTTTCATACAAAATTTGCTCACAAAAGCAATTTACAAAGTCATCTATTCTGTTGACTTCGTATTAGAAAAAAGTAGACAAGTCTTTAACGGCATAAATTGACAGTATGAGTGAAGAAAGAGAAGGGTTTGACTAGTACTCGAGCACCTGACCAAGTCCATAAGTGACATTAATTTCATTAAATGAGTAAAAATAAATAAATAAGAACATGTTTGAATTACTACTATAATTTATTTTACAAATTAACGTGACATAAAGAATTTATGGTTAGAAAACCAGTCACTAACTATAATTAATTTAATTAAAAATACCTTATTTTTATTCTTGCTTAATTATTTAATTAATTATTGCATGTTTATAAGAAAACTTATAATAAAGATTGTATCACTTAACAATACTCTCTTGCTTTTTAAGCAAGTTTTTTGAAGAGCCCATTTGTTACCAATATGGCCTCGAGATTCAAGTGTCGTTCTTTCGTCCTCCCAAACCTTCCATCTTTTGATCTGCATTTAAAGAATAATTCATCAAATCCCATAATATATTTTAACAATTTAAATCTATTCAAAGAAGAATTTAGATCTTTAGAGAAAGCTAGAGAATTAAGTACCTTGGTTGTGCCCAAAGCCAGGGTGATTATGCAGTAGAGGATATGAAAAACGGCTAAGACAAAGATGAATATATGCAGCTGGTGAATCGAATACGCAGACATGAAGGCCACTTCACCCTGCAAACAACTCATCGATCCCTCTAAATTCATATGAAAGCTAGCTCTGCTAGAAAAAAACTTATAAATTCAGCTTAATTAATTGAGAGCCCCTTACATGCAGACCATCTGTAAAAGAGGTCTTTTACAGCCTCCAATCACATCTCAACGTCTAACCAATTGCAACAAATTAAAATAAGATAAAACTAGGAAATCATCCCCACTAAAATGACTAAAATACCCCTGCCTGGGTCTGGCAAAACCCACGCCGTGGGTCTCGCCAGACCCACGCCGGAGTCTAGCCAGAGACCCAGGCCAGCATATCCAACCTTGTAATGATCATTCCAACCTCCACGCCGGAGTCTAGCCGGAGTCTAGCCATACCCACGCTCAAGGGCCGAGAGTCGATGGTCGAAAAGCGTGCATCATTGCTGCTTTGGGTGCCTCGGCAGACCCACCACCCCACCCTGTGCATGGACGGCAAGGACCGGCAGAGCAAGCTCCAACAAACCACGATCTTCTCTCTCTTCGTTGGGAGAATGGGAGCTCCGGCCAACCACGAAGTTTCTCTCTCACGGCGTGGGTCTGTGGGTGTCGCTAGACCCAGGCATGGGCGGCGAGGAGCTCCGGCGAATAGCATCATGGCTCCTCCGCCTCTTCCCCTTCTCTCTTCCACGATTTCCTCTCTCTTCCGCCGGAGATCCGGCCGCCCAGCACCGGTGGAAAACTCGAAAAACCCACAAAACCCAGCCTAAAAAACCGATTTCTAATGCCCAAAATCCGTTTCTAATGCCTAAAATCCGTTTCTAATGCCCCAAAAATCGTTTCTAAGGCCACAAAAATCGTTTTTGATTCAAATCTAAAACCTAGAAAATGAAGGTTAACCTTAAGGGGATTTTATCATCCTAATGTCGGAAAAAATAACGCCGGAAAAATGACTATCGCCGGAGAAGATGACTCCACGGCGATGTTGGGCGGAGGCCGGCGGCGATGGACATTGACGGGCAGCAATGGTTTGGTCTGTGGCTTTGATCTTTGTATAGCTTGTGCTATGGCTTAACATGAGTTTAAAATCAGGTGAATATGTAACTATTTTTCTAGTTTGTAACTTGTATATGTGATAGTACCTTATTGGATACTGTAAAAGGTATGCTTTATAGATTGTCTGTATTCAAGGTTTTCTCTAATTAATTACCTTCTTAGTGCATTTGTCGTGTCCTTTTGTAGCTAATCTTCGACGACCACCGTAGCCAGAATCAAATAACTGGAGCACTTTCCAACCACTTTTGCCAGAATCTTTACAGGGATGCCATGGGTATACACATACCAGAAATGGGGTCTTGGAACACTGTGAGGAGCAGGGATAATAATCCCAGCTCTGACCAAAAAAAAAAACCCAAGAAATTAAGAAAAATGGTTAATTAATTGACCATTTTTTGATGATCGATCTTAATGTGTGAGATAGATATATATAGAGGTACCTGATTTGATCTTTTCAAGGGCTTCGTGAAGAGGTCCCTTGTGTTTGGCTTTTAGCCACTATATATAATCAATAAAAGCATGCATGAATTTTCAGTAATCAATCAAGAAAACAACACAAACAAAGAATATATATACAACCTTAATAAAAAATTACCTTTCCTGTAGCTTCAATAATATGTTTCAATGAAGATTGAAATGGCAAGCAACACGAAGCACACCCCCGCAACTGCCCATGTTGGAGTTTCCACCATTGTACGTTCATCCTTACCTTCGTGATATTTATCCGTCACAGTACTGTATGCTGAGCAAGCTCTTCAGGAGATCACACAGATATATATATATATATATATATATATATATATATATATATATATAGAAATAATAGAGACACAACTTTTTTCTTAATTATGTGTGTTAAAGTATCGGTTAAATGATTAAATTTACATCTTTCTATAAGTTTAAACTTTTAAAATAATTGGTTATTTAATTATGATGAAGTAATAAGATGCTATGTGGTCCTTTTTTTGTATTTCTTAAGAATAATGACATTAAAAAAAAAAAAAAAAAAAAAAAACCTTATCATTTTTCTGAAAAAAATATCATTTTTTAAAATAAAAAAATTACTAAATAAAAATATGACCACATAGGATGTTATTACTTTATAAATTTTATTTGTTTTTGTTTTTGACAAGAATGATCACATAATAGAAAAGTTGGGTCAAAGTTGTGTCTCTATCATTCTTATATATATATATAGTAGTTAATATACCTAAATCTATCAAAACCTATTAACTAAAGTTTTTGAACTAAAATGGTGTTCAAATATGTATATTAACGTATTCTCGATAAAAAGTTTCAAACAATTTATCTTTCTAACAAGTCGTTTAAGAGTCATGATTAGCTTCTAATTAGGAGGGGTGCACGTGACAATCTTTAAAAAAAAAAAAAAACCTTACAAGCTAGAGGGGGAGTTGTGTCCACGTGAATTGGAGAATGCAAAACTTTATGATCAGAGCTAGAATTTTGTCCAACTATTATGATCATCCCCATCGGAGAAAATTTCATAAAGACTGCTGGCCACCCAAAGGTGTTGGGAGAAGTCATTCAGCTAGGGAAGTCGTGTTGTTAACGTTAATCCACGTGTAAATATTATATATATATATATATATATTTTTTAAAATGAGTTCTATATTAAAAATATATTATATGATTGAATGATTTAAATAAATAATTGTTAACACCATTTTTTTTTCCCAAAACAATCTAAAATATCAAGCTGTAGAAGGCAAGAGAAATGTTAGGAACGTAAATTTTTTTATTAAGAGACTAATACTAAAATGATATGTAGCTTATTCGTTAGAGATAATAAAAATAATTAATTACAAAAATGTTATGGATACCAATAAGTAAACTTAACATCAATTTAGTACCCATCCATTAGTAAACAATTCGGTACTCATGAAAGCAGTTTTCATCTGGCAAAATAACTTTTATGTACCATTTTAAAGGTTATGGATAAGAGGAATGCTATATTTTTATTATTATTATTTTTAAAAAATTGATTTCCAAATGATGTGCTACTATTTAATGAATTTGACACATTTTTCAAAATAATAAATTTTATGGAATAGTAACACATCATTTGAAAATCAACTTTTAAAAAATAAGGAAAAAAAAATCATATTTAACCCTTAATTAAGTTTTCATCTAATTTGGATTGAGAGCCCCTATGGTCAAGTCCTCATGCAAAAGTGGTGTTTTACAACACCCAATCAACAAAATACACATCATCAATTCAAGAAAATTGCAAAAAATCAAAATGAGACCAAGAATAGCAAATCAAAGTGAAAAAAAAATACCAAAAGACCTAAACCCAAAGAACACGGCACTTAAACCCAAAGAACCCAAAGAGACCAGAGACCTACGTGGCCATCGGCCGTGACCCGCTTGACCGACTTCAAAACCCCCGAAATACACCTCAAAATTCGATTCTAATGTACCATAACTCGTTTCTAATGCCTTAAAACCCATTTCTAATGCCAAAAATTTGTTTCTAATGCCTCAAAACTTGTTTTGGAATCAAATCTAAAACCTAAAAAGGAAAAGTTAATCTTTAGAAATTTTATTGCCTAAAGGTCGGAAACTGGAGCCAAAGAGGGAGACCCGGCACTCAACGCCGTGGGTCATGGCCTGCACCTTGGGTCACAGCCAGAGAGGGAGACTCAGCTGGGTCACCGTGGGTCTTCTTTTCTTCTTTCTTTCTCCGGACCGTGGCTCTTCTTTTCTTCTCTCTCTTTTCTTCATCCTATGTTACTGCTTGTAGGATAATTTTATGCAACTGGTTTGCTTTGGCTTATGTGGCAGTGTGTGATTGGAGGTTGTAAAACATGACTTTTAAGGAGGCGTTTGACCAAAGTTTAATTCATTTGGATTTAGTCCTTAAATTTTCAATTTCAAGAATAAAATCCTTAGGTTTTGCTCAAGTTTTAAATTGGTCTCTCTATCACTTTACAGTCAATGAACGTGTTTCATCCGCTACATGTGTCGCATTTGGTAGCTCCACACTACCAAAGAGGAGCCGTAAGATTTTAGTTCAATCTTAAAGGGCAGAATCCAACTCATCAATTGACGAAGATCATAGAGCATAAGTAGGGACAATCAACAAGGCTTTCCCATATACGACTTCAAACAAAGTCATCGTGATTATTGAATGATAGCTGATATTATACCACCATTCGGTCCACGAATGCTAACGAATCTACTCCTTAGGTTTATCCCTCACATAATATTGTTAGTAATTTTCTAAGCATCAATTCACCACTTCAGTTTGTCCTTATGCTTGTGGTCCTGTGGATGAATTGTACTCATCGTTAATTTTACCTATAGTTCACCTATTAACTGTTAATGGTTCGTTCATATGTTCTTTTACTAGAATCTTCTATTAATCCCCTCACCTATTTAACATAAAGCCTTGTCTAGTAGAATGTTGTTACTATAAAGAATTTTTTTTGAACAATTTTGCCATTGATAATATAAAGACTGGATCCACTCCGGTCCAAACGGACTAGATAGGATCCTTCTCCGTTACGTAGAGGCCCATAGCGTATTGACTTAAGTCAGTAATACCAAAATCTCTCTTCTTATACTCCTTGCAAGCTTTGCATCTTACTTTCTTGAGCTTTGTCCACTCAAGTTGGCGCCACAGCCATGCAGCAGATCCATTTTAACAGGGAAGGAACAGAAGTGCAGCTCCCTTCCTCCTTAAACAGCGTTTAAAAAAAAAAAAAAAAAATTCATAAGAAACGTTAGCTTCAGAAAAGAAAACGATTATGTTTAATTAAAAGGAGTTTGATTAAATCTGAACCCTCTATTTTTTAACAGCATCTGTGCTGTATTTTTTAACAAAAGCCAGATCCTCTTCCACAAATAAACGCAATCGCAGCCACCACACGCACGGCTGCCACCACCGCTTCCAGCCTTCGCCGAAACTGGAGAGGACGCCGTCAGCCCACCATCGACTGCCATACCCACACTCAGCCCAGCGACGCTTAGGATCCGACGTTGCAGCACCCGCACAATACACCGCTCGGCTCCACCGTCAGCCTCCCTCGATCACGATGGCTCAAGACCACTGAGCAGCACCCTCCCCAACGTGACAGCAACCACAAACACCCACGCACGGCGGAGAGCAACAACCCGGCTTTCGCACAACCTCTGAACAGGTAAACCACTCAACAACGCTCACTGCACCGTACAGAAAAACACCCTAGAAGTAATAGCCGTAGTTCTTTATCAACTTAATTGAGAGAAAACGAAAGAAAAGCAGAAAAAGAAAAGTTGATTGGCGTTTGCCTCCACAAATTGCTTATAGCAATTGACTGAAATTTCTGGCATCTTGCGAGGAAAGGAATTAATGGACGAGGATGCATCATTGTTGGAGTTATCTCTTCCACGAGATATTCTCTCGCCATTGTTTACTGCTTCCAACTTATCTTCCTTGGAAGAAGCTTTAGAAAATCTTATAGAAGTTTCTAGAACTGATGTTGGCCGCAAGGACCTTGCTTCCAAGAACATCCTGCTAACGGTTCTTCAGCTCGCTCATTCTCTCCCTTACCCTTCTGGTCATCACCTTCTCAAATCATCTTTGAAGCTCATCAGAAATCTCTGTGCGGGAGTGGTTGCAAACCAGGATGCTTTTATCGAACGAAATGGAGTTGGTGTTGTTTCGAATGTTTTGAGGTCTGCTGCAGCTTTGTGCCATCAGGGTTATGGGATTGTGCGTATGGGGTTGCAGGTTTTGGCGAATGTTTCTTTGGCTGGAGAAGAACATCAGCGTGCTATTTGGCATTGTTTCTTTCCGGAGGAGTTTGCTGCTCTTGCGAGAGTCCGAAGCAGGGAGGCTTCTGATCCTTTGTGTATGGTTATTTATACCTGTTGTGATGGAAGCACGGGACTGTTTACAGAGCTTTGCAGTGATGTCGGGTTGTCTGTTGTGGAGGAAATTGTACGGACTGCATCTGCTGGTAATTTTGAGCTGTTTGTGCTTGTTTATTTGCTACATTTCTTTTGGTTTGGACTAATTTTGTCTGTTCTCTGGTTTCTATCTTACAGTTGGATTTGGAGAGGATTGGTTGAAGTTGATCCTTTCTAGAATCTGCTTAGAAGAACCTTACTTCCCTCGATTGTTCTCTAAATTAAGCCTTGTCGATGATTCTAAAATTGGTGAAGATATTGGGTCTGGAGATGATCTTGTTTTGTCAGGACAAGCATTTCTTCTGAGAGTTGTATCAGAGATCTTGAATGAGCGGCTTAACGAGATTAATACTTTTCCCAATGATTTTGCTTTATTTGTTTTTGGGATATTCAAGAGATCTGTTGGGGTTACTGTTTCTGTTTCGAGATGCGAGTCTGGTCTTCCAACAGGCTCTTCAGCAATAGATGTTCTTGGATACTCGCTAACCATTTTGAGAGATATTTGTGCATGCAACAGCGATAGAGGCTTGAAGAAGGAGGATTCAGTGGATGCTGTTGATATGCTACTATCCTCCGGACTCAGAACAGCTTTTATGCTTGCTTGGCGAGCTTGAGCCCCCGGCTATAATCAGGAAAGCTCTCAAATAGGGTGAGAACAGAGAGAGAACGAGTTCTTATTCATCGAAGCCTTGTCATTACAGAGGATTTAGGAGAGACATTGTTGCAGTCACTGGCAATTGTGCATATGGAAGGAAAAATGTTCAAGATCAAATCAGACAAAAGAATGGGATTCTTCTGCTCTTACAACAGTGTGTTACCGATGATGACAACCCCTTCTTGAGGGAATGGGGCATATGGTGTGTGAGGAATTTATTGGAATGGAACACGGAAAATCAACAAGCAGTAGCAGAATTGGAGCTTCAAGGATCTGTTGATGTGCCTGAATTAGCTGGACTTGGTCTTCGAGTGGAGGTGGATCCAAATACTCATCGTGCAAAGCTTGTAAATGTCTCATGACGAAGTTTCACGCTGCGAAAAGAGCTGGTATGCCTTTTTCTTCTAGTGAAAAAGGTTGGCAATAGGATAAAATTCGAGCCTATGGGTATATAGAATTTATTGTTTTATCAAATGTTGACCCAAAAGGTTAAATTTTTTGAGAGTTCTGTGGCCATGACTACCATTTGGGCTGCATCAAGGAATGGTTATTGAAGAAAAATTCCTCCCCCATATTCAAAGCTCCTGCTCTCTTAGATACTTTGGAGAAGCAATATTAGCAATTCTCACGATTTTATATATATCTTATTCTTGTGAATATATATAAAGGAAACCAGGGAAATGATCGGGGTAGTTGGAGAGACATCTCTCATGGGTTTGTATATATATAGAATGTTTGAAAAAACTTGTTTTAATCTGTCTACTTTGATCGTTTTCTCCCATCAACTTAAACCAAACTGTGTTTTGGGTGTAGGTGTGCAATACTTATTACTTAATTCTTTCATAGCAATGAGTAAAGTAAGGGTAAAAAAGCAATCCCACTAAATGAAATGGACAGTCACTGGCCTATGAGAATCAACCATATCTGATAAAGATAGGCGCATCGATCAAAATACATCACATTGTTTTCAATGACAAAAGAAAAGAGGTCACTTTCAAGGTTCAATTGATCTAAACGAATGTACAACAGGTGGACTTATGTTGCGGCTACAGAATAAAAAAATCAGTTCCTTCAATTAGAGGGAGTGTCTCAATCTCCTCGGGTTTCTTAAATCTCAGGCATGGACCCGATCGACAAAATGATGCAAATTACAATATAAACATGTCGATCTCCATGAGAAAAAAAAACAATACTTTCAACTTTAACCTGAATCTGTTCTTATCCTCTGCTTTCCTGAATCTCCATGGCAATAACACCCAAATTTGTCATTGGTGATGACAATTCTAACGATCAGCTTTCAAATGCTTCTCCAGCAAAATATTGTTTGTGCACCATTTTTTGGTAATCTGCCAAGAACATTCCACAGTTTGAGATGTTGAAAATTGCTCCAGACACACTCAGTTTAAATTCCTATATTACTAATACAGTGAAAGCGGTAATCAGATGTCTATGCAAATGAAATGAGGAAGCATTCAATAAACCACAGAATATCAGTGTCATTGTACAAAAACACATGGGAAATACTTTTTTTTTTTGACAAGTAATAACCAGTCTTACTAGATATCAAAGCCAGGTCGGTGGGTAGCTAGAGTACAGTAACAACAATCTCATGGTGTTCAATATTGATTGGTCTAAAATAACTTTACGCAGGAGGCTGGGGGATATGGGACATTCATAACCAGCAAGAACATCTAAAATTCTAAGCTTACAACTGTAGAAAATATATAAAATGGCAAGGAAATGAAATATATGTATCTGACCTTCCTTATTGTTCCACAATGCTGCAGCATAGCTGTTGAGAGGACTCTCTGGGTTGGGCTCTGAATGTGAGAATTTAAAAGTTAGGCACTAAAATGCAGAAATAGAGAAAGCTTCAATATGTAGGTTAGGGCAGCCAGACCTCCCAATAGACTCTGAATGGACAAAAGAATGGTTCTGCATTCATAAGCTGAAGACCATTTGTCCTAAAACAACAAATGGAGAATATCACATCAATTGTATATGACAAAATAAAGATTGAAAGTAAGGAAACTGAATGAAATAAGTGGCCCCGCATAAAAAATAAAAAAAGAGTCCCATACAGAGAAAAAGATAAGAGCTATTTTATGCTCTGCCATATGAATACATAATAAAATAATCTCATGTCAGAGGCAGTAAACGTCAACATAATCATAAAACCTTGTTAAGGTTTGAACTTGCGTTTTTTTTTTTTTTTTAATAAGTAATTACAAATTCATTAAAAAGCGCAATTCAAGTACACATGGAAAAACATGTCCAAAAAAAAAAAGTACACAAGGAAAAAAACAAGAGATACACCTAGATAGAAGCAAAAAAAAAAAAGATCTAAAAAACATGATAGTTCAAAATACAAAAATCTGAGGCGGCAACCCAATGAAAAAGAGTCTTAAAGAATAACTAAGGTCCTCTCACAGCCCTCAAAGCTCCAATCATTTCTTTCCCTCCAGATACACCACATAGGCAGGGGCGGTATCTTCTTCCAAACTGCATCAAGCCGAAACCTAGAAACCCTCCCACTGTGATACCATACGGGTAATCTATGCCTAGATGTTTTTCTTTGAATAAGTACAAGTGATCCATGCGCAAGTGTTCACCTAACCTACAAGTAGTCATATATGGTAGAATATTCTAAATATAACTTAATTTCAATTTCGCTCGGGATATCACTATCCATTAAACCATCAAACAATTGATCCAAACCCTAAAGAGTGAAAAGTTTGTTTCTTCACTTTTATTCTCTATGAGTTTAGTCGCCCAAGAATTTGCTCATCATAGTAAACTACTCTCTTAATTGATACCTGAAGTTTGTCAAGACAAATGTTGCCAAACTGATCAATGTTTGGATGGAAGCACATTGTCTCAAACTTGACTTGGGGTGGTTTGAAAGGGTAGTTCAGGGGAAAACGCAAGGAGAGCTTGTAAGATAAGCCCTCATACATAGTTCCTTTTCCACCCTCAATTGTGCCAATCCATGTAAAAATGCTCTCGCCTGCAGGAAATGCTGATACTCCAAGATCTCCTCCACTCATCTGCAGAACAAAAGCTATTAGAGAACAAAGAACACCAGCCAATAAAATGATAAGGAAAAAAGCAAAACATGGAAGAGAAGGCAGACAGAATTACTCTCTTTTTCGTTGAATTGATGGCAGCGTTCTTATCTAATGACCAGAACTAACAAGGAACTAAGAAACTCCCAAACCCACATGGATGTGTGCAGTTATTCTTATAGTTTAAAAGCTTAACATCTAGACCCTAAACACCTCTAAATGATTCACAAAGCTTTGTTACAATGGTTTTCAAGGGGTTACATAAAATTTTGGTGCCTAAAAAATAACAAAACTTCTGATCTCAATTAGCATGGACTATGGAGTACAAATTCCTCTCAACTTCTGAAAGTATCTTTCAGCCTACAAATTAATAGGCTCTACAAAAGTGACCAAAACTTCTAGAAAAGACAAACAATTCCCTAATCAAGTTCTTGTTTCTCTTTACTACTTTAGACCATGAAATAAAGATTGATGCAATTCAAGAATCCAACAGGAGTTGATAAGGGAAGGGAAACATACCATGAGAGACATCAATTCCTTTTGAAGCCTGCAAAAGAGATACATAAACATTAAATTAAACTATGAAAGCCGCATTGATGAAGCTTCAAATACCAGCATATAACTCAACCAAGCAACAGAGCCAAAAACATACAAGATTTTGAAATTTCTTTCTTTCCCTCCAAGTTTTCCAACCAAACCCAAGAGTTCCAAGATAAAGAATCGAGAAAACAAGGAACAAAGCAAGCGTAATCCTTTGATTGTATGCCGAGAAAACGTGAGAAAGAAAACAAGAAATTCAAATACGGAATATATAAGCTTCTTCCTTTCTTTTTTTCCTTTGCTCGAGTACCAAACATTCAGGAAAAGAGTGACTGGTGACGGAAAATGAATTGACCTCTTAGAGACGGAGGTGGTGTCGACGGGGACTGGCATAGTGGCGGCTTGTTCCAGCGGAGCTGCTGCGGGTGCATGACGCTGGCGATGCTGCTGCGGGATCGACGAGTTGTCGACTGTCGGATTGGATCAAATCTCCATGCGTACGATCAAGATCAAGAGCCCTATTAGATTGGCACGGATGCATGGTCCTGATTCAATCAATCAGACAATCTACGAGCTCCAAGGTCCATCAAAATAGAAAGCAAATATAATTGGGGATAAATTGGTGTTACAAGTATTATGCTTATAGTAATAGTATAATAGCTAAATGGAGGGAATGGAATTCTATAGAAGGTGTTAATTGGCTGGAGGGAAAGTAGGAGATGCTTGGACAGTTGGAGTGCACAGGTTGGAGCTGTTATTTGATGTTGCACTCATACCCTTGAGGAGTGAGGATCACATCAGCTCAAGAGGTGTGGGTTGCTGCATGTAACGGCTCAAAGGGGGTGTGGTTTGCTGCATGCTATCCTACTGTATGGAGCAGAGTAGTATAAATAGTGAAATTCTATTGTAATGAGTTTTTTCATGCAAGCTTTTGGTATTCAGTAATTTAATTTAGTTAATTTAGATCATTTGCTAGCTAGACTATTGCTTGGTGTAAGTGAACAATTGCAGAAGTTTGACTAATAAAGTTGAAGATTATTGATCTTGTTCTTGAGTGAAATACTATGAGTTTTTGAGTGAAATACTGGGAGGGATTGCATTCAGGTTTTGGAGGGAATTTGAGTGTAATAAGTGGCATCAAAGCAGCACTTTCTTGGGGAGCAATGGCAGAAGGTACACGTATGAGCCAGATGGGAGATAGTATAATTGCTATGAAAAAACAAATGGAGAAGTATAAAAAGGAGGCGGAGAGGGTGGATAATTAGACAAAACAAAGAAATATTGATGTTAATAGAAGGTTTGATGAAGTAATGGGCAAGCTCAATCATATGCCTGAATGATGGTTGCCTATAATAAGAAACCATAAACATCTCAACCTACAACAGATGCTATAGGGTGGGAGGCAAAGGTGGAAGCCAAGAATCAGCAGTTTGTTGTACAAAATGCTAGGGGAAAAAATAAAATAGTAATGAAAGATGATGGGGAGTGGACTGGTGGAAGCATACCACTGCAATTTCAAAAAAGAGACCTTGTGCAACAGTTTTCCAATGATTTTCAACATCATAGAAACAGAGAAATGAGAGCCAATTGGCAGCAAGGCTTTGCTGAGCCTTTTATCTCAGAAGTCCAGGAAGAAAGGCTAGAAGGGAGAATTCCTCAACCTGCACAACAAAATTAGAGGAGGCCTGGTCATGATGATCATGGCTATGATGTAGATCTACAAGGCGGTTATGGAGGATATGGTGGTGATCAATAAGGTGTTGAGTAGCTGGCTATTATAACCAGGTCAGTTAAAATAGAGTTTCCAACATTTGATGGTAATGACCCCTCGGGGTGGATTTATAAAGCCAATAAGTTTTTTCATGTCCATAGAACTTCATATAATCAAAAACTTTTACTAACATCTATTCATATGGCGGGTAAAGCCCTAGTATGGTTTTAAGATATGGAGTCATCGGGTAGTTTGTATAATTGGCATGTGTTAACTCAGGTTTTATTAGAAAGGTTTGGCCCATCTAGTTATGATGATCCTATGGAGGCACTTTTTAAATTAAAGCAAATCATTATTGTTGATGATTATAAGAAGAGATTTGAAGCATTGTCCAATAGGGTGAAGGGAGTTGATGACCATAACAGAGTTAGTTGTTTTTTGGGAGGCCTAAAAGATGACATTAGATTACCTGTAAGAATGTTTAAACCTCAAACATTACTGACAACTTATGGTCTGGCTAAAGTCCAAGAGGAATATGTTTTAATAGGGAGAAGGTATAGGAATGCTAGTGGAAATTTTGCTACTAGTCAATATGCTGCTAATACTATGCCTAGGAGTGGGGGTTTTATGAATCAAAATGCTGCCATATGAACACCTAAAGCTGTAGTTCTTGTCCAGAAAATCTCTCAATAGCAGATGGAGAAGAGAAGAAAGAAAGGCTTGTGTTATAATTGTGATGCCAAATGGCAGTATGGGCATAGGCGTTAGAATCCAAAACTGTTTCTGTTGGAAGCCTTAGAGGTGTTAGAAGTGAATCCTACCTTAGAATTGGAGAAGGAGGATTTGATGGAGGTTAGCTATGAGGAGGAGAATCCTGAAATTTCTTTTCATGCCATCACTGGCAGTAATCACCTAAATACCATGAGATTGATTGGCTGGGTGGGAAATCATAAGATCATTGTGTTGATAGACAATGAAAGTACTCACAACTTTCTAGATTCTTCTATAGGGAGAAAGTTGAAAGTGTCAAATTTTAAAGAGCAAAGGATCTGGGTGAAGGTAGCCAATGGTGAGGAGGCTATGAGTAAAGGGAAGTGTATGCAATTGAAGGTACATCTTTAGAATTTTTCTTTCACTACTGAGGCTTATATGATTATACTAGCAAGGTGTGATATGGTGCTAGGGGTTCAATGGTTAGTTACCTTAGGTCCAACAATTAGGAATTTTAAGGTGCTGACTGTGGAATTTACAATTGCAAATCAGTCATATATGTTACAAGGCCTTATAACTCCTTTCTTGTGGGAAGAATCTGACCTAATGGGATCAAAAAAGTGAGAGTTCTAAAGGGTTATTTTTGCATTTATTGGACAATGTGGAAGATTATGTGAGTGAACCTTTGGGGTTAGAAGTGGAAGAGTTGTTGGGGTCATTTGAGGATGTTTTTGCTGAACCTAAAGGGTTACCACCTAATTGTTCACATGATCATTCTATCACTTTAAAATCTTATGCCCAACCAGTATGTATGAGGCCCTATATGTACCCTTACTTTCATAAAGAAGAAATGGAGAAAATTGTGGCAGAACTGTTGTTGTCTGAAGTCATTAGCCCTTCTCAAAGCCCTTTCTCTTCTTCTGTTTTGCTAGTTAGGAAAGCAGATGGCTCTTGGTGTATGTGCATTGATTATAGAACCCTAAATAAGGAGACAATCAAGGATAGGTTTCTTTTTCCTGTGATTAATGAATTGCTAGATGAGTTGCATGGTTCTAAATATTTTCTAAGCTAGATTTGAGGTCCAATTACCACCAGATCAGAGTTAAGGTTGACGATATACCTAAAATTGCATTTAAGACACATGAAGGCAATTATGAATTCCTAGTAATGCCTTTTGGATTAACCAATGCACCCTTAACCTTTCAAAGTTTGATGAATGAAATTTAGGGAAACTACCTTTAGACCCCATGAACTACCGGGTGTTGTCCATTTACCCCCATAAACTTCCAAGTGCAATCCTTAACCCCCTTAAACTACCTAACCCTAGCCAACAACTCCCTTCCATTAGTCAACTTCGTTGAAACTCATGGTTAATGTTTTAATCGATGAACAGTAATGTGAACAGTAAACATGAACAATACTGTGAACAGTAACATTGACTGTGAGTTTCAACAGAATTGACTGACATAAGGGGTTGTTGGCTATGGTTAGATAGTTTGAGGGGTCAGGGATTGCACTTGAAAGTTTATGGGGGCAAATGGACAACACCCGGTAGTTTATGGAGGCTAGAGGTAGTTTCCCCATGAAATTTTCAGGCCTTACTTGAGGAAATTTATTTTGGTGTTTTTTGATGACATTTTGGTTTATAGTGCCAACATCAATGACCATTTGAGTCATCTTAAAATTACCTTAGAAGTGTTGAGAGATCACCAATTGTTTGCTAAGAAGAGTAATTGTAGGTTTGGATGTTCTGAAATTAATTACTTAGGGCATTTGATCTCTGCTGAAGGGGTGATGGCTAATGGGAAAAAGCTGAGTGCTATGGTGGAGTGGCCTAAACCTAAGTCCTTGAAAGCTTTGAGAAGGTTCTTAGGATTAACAGGGTACTATAGGAAATTCATAAGGGGCTATGAATCTATTGCAGCACCATTGACTAACTTGTTAAAAAAAAAAATGCGTTTGCTTGGAATGAAGGGGCTAAAGCAACCTTTGAGGAGTTGAAGGCAGCAGTGACTGATCCTCCAGTTCTAATGTTACCAAATTTCAGCTTACCTTTTGTTGTGGAATGTGATGCTTCAAGGATAGGTATTGGGGTAGTTTTGATGTAACAGCAGCGGCCCTTGGCTTTCTTTAGTCAAGGATTGAAATGAAGGTTCTTACTCATGTCAACATATGAAAAGGAGTTGTTGGCTTTGGTAGTAGCTATCAGGAAATGGAGGCCTTATCTCTTAGGGCATTTCCTTACTATCAAAATAGATTATTAGAGCCTCAAATTTTTACTAGAACAAAAGATTGGTACTCCTATGCAGCAAAGGTGGGTATCTAAGTTGTTGGGGGTATGAGTTTGTGGTGGAATATAAAGAAGGGTAAGAGAACAAGGTGGCTGATGCCTTGTCTAGAAGGAATGATGATGATATACAAACTGCTTCTTTGGTAGTGATCTCATACCCTTCTTTAGAATGGTTTTTGGAGGTACAAGATGGTTATGCCAATGACCCTACTTTGCAGTCCTTGATTCAAAAGGTGGAAGATGGATCAATGGCCAATTCTAAATTCTCCATTAGACAGGGCATTCTCTTGTATAAAAAGAGAGTTTATATCCTAAACACTTTGCAAGATAAAGTGTTACAATTTGTTCATTCTAGTTCCTTGGCTAGGCATGCAGGGTATGATAAAACAATTCATAGAGCAAGAAAGGATTTCTTTTGGCCTGGCATGAAATCTGATGTGAAGAGATTCATTAGAGAATGTGATATTTGTCAAAGGGCATAGGCAGAAAATGTGTCTCTAGCTGGTTTACTTCAACCACTTCCAATTCCAGAGAGGCCGTGGTTGAGCATCTCCATGGATTTCATTGAAAACTTGCCCTTATCTCAGGGATATAGTATTATCTTGGTTGTTATGGACAGATTGACCAAATATGCCAATTTCATAGCATTGAAACACTCTTACACAGCTGAAAAATTGGCTCAAACCTTTATGATCCAGTTGTTTAAATTGCATGGAATGCCGTAGACTATAATTTCATATAGAGATGCAACCTTTACTAGTAAGTTTTAGACTAAGGTTTTTAAACTACAACGTGTCTTCTTATACTTTAGTACTGCATATCACCCTCAGTCAGATGGGCAATCCGAAGCTGTGAACAAGTTTGTGGAAAACTATTTGAGATGCATGATAGGGGACAAGCTTGATGAATGGTTATCTTGGCTGCACTTAGCAGAATATTGTTACAATACTACCTTTCACTACTCAACCAAGTTAACACCCTTTTGAAGCAATGTATGGTTATTCTCCACCTAGGCTATTGACTTATATGTCTGGCATTACAAAACGGGTTGCTATTGAGAACCAGTTACTGTCAAGAGATCAAATTTTGCAGCTGTTGAAAGAAAATCTACGGAGGAGCCATAATTTTATAAAGAGGTATGCTGACCTAAAGCACACTGAAAGGGTTTTCAAAGTAGGGGATTGAGTGTACCTAAGGCTGCAACCTTATAGGCAGATGTCAGTGGCTTGGAGGCGCAACTTGAAGCTATCTCATAAGTTCTATGGACCTTTCCTAGTTTTGAAAAAAATTGGCACAATGGCTTATCTCTTGGACTTGCCTGCAGGGTCTTGTATCCATCATGTTTTCCATGTGTCATAGCTAAAGTTGAAGATAGGAAGGTCTGCTATACCTATTGCTCAATTGCCACCAGTCAACCAACAAGGTGTGATTCAACCAGAACTTGAGGAGTTGTTGGACAAAAGGTCTAGAAAAGTCAATAATAGAGCTATGGTGGAGTTGCTGATCCGTTGGCAGGGGCAACTTCCTAAGGAAGCAACATGGGAGAAGTACTATCATTTGAAGTCATCTTGCCCACACCTTGTGGGTAAGGTGTTTTGAACATGAAGGTATTTGTTACAAGTATTATGCTTATAGTAATAGTATAATAGCTACGTAAATAATAATGGAGGGAATGGAATTCTATAGAAGGTGTTAATTGGCTGAAGAGAAAATAGGAGATGCTTAGACAACTGGAGTGCATAGACTAGAGCTGTTATTTGATGCTGCACTCGTGCTCTTGAGGAGTGAGGATCGCATCAGCTCAAGAGGTGTGGGTTGCTGCATGTAACGGCTCAAAGGGGGTATGGTTTGTTGCATGCTATCCTACTGTATGGAGCAGAGTAGTATAAATAGTGAAGTTCCATTGTAATGAGTTTTTTCATGCAAGCTTTTAGTATTCAATAATTTAGTCTAGTTAACTTAGATCATTTGCTAGCTAGACTATTGCTTGGTGTAAGTGAACAATTGCAAAAGTTTGACTAATAAAGTTGAAGATTATTGATCTTGTTCTTGAGTGAAATACTGTGAGTTTTTAAGTGGAACACTGGGAGGGATTGCATTCGGATTCTTGTGGGAATTTGAGTGTAACAATTGGGTGGTGGTGAATGGTGATTGTGTTTTGATCGGTTCTCATTTATTTTTTTCGGGGTGACAATAATGCATCTACGATGTATAGTTGTTAGTACGTTATTACAAGGTATTAATTTTTTTAAAGATTGATATGACTTTAATCATACATTAATGATTATTTCTTTTTCATTTATGTGCAGTTTTTTTTTTTCATATTTGTAGTTCAAGTTTTTTTAAAATTATTTGGTATTTTTTGAATTAAGTTTATGAGTTTTTCAAAAAAAACAAAAATTATCACAATAAAAAAAAATCACACATAAAAAAACCCTTAACGAGCCTAAACAGGTTTTTTAACTAAGCTCAGGTTTGAACTTGGTTTGGATGAGACAATTCAAAAGTCTAATTCAAACTCGTTGAAAATACCATTCAAGCTCAGCCAATAGCAGGACTCAAGCTCGGGTTATGCTAAGCCTCTTTCGCAAGTCAAATTAGGACACAATTCTTAATTTGGCTTGACCTCAAACTCGACTCGAATAAGGGTTCTCATAAACAAATTAGTCTTGAAATTCTATAGCTCGGCTTGATTACCGTCGACATACACATTTAGTACTTTTGAACTCTTAAAAAATACCCGAGTAATACTCAGCATTTAGTATTGACTTAATTTTGGGCTATTAAATCAACCCATATGCCTAAAAATCTAACTTTTTCGACGACAGTATGTGGTTGCAAAGCATCTAGTGCTCTTGTATAGCAACACACAAAATGCATTTAATATTTGATCCTTACATAAAAAACAACCTATAAAAATAGGAAAATGTATAAGATGGATAATAAGAGCAAAATTTTGTGCTAGAATTATTCATGTGTTCTAGGTCTAAAATCAATGTTTTTTTGTTTTTTTTGGCATGTCCACATATGGGAAGAGAAGAAGGAGATTGAACTAATGAATTTCATTTCATAAGGCGTAATTTATAGTCAATTGAACTAACCTTTAAGGATCAGAATCAATGTTAGTGTCAACAAGAGTTTATGCTTAAAATCATGTCACTGATTTTTTTTTTTTTTTTGGTGGGCCATCAGTCAACTTCTTTATCTTTATTTTTATTATTATTAGAGAAATGCAAAGCTTCATTAACAAACGAAGAATTACTATCTAAAAAAACAAAACTCTCAATCACTTAACCACTACAAGTGAGAGGAGAGAAGTCATGTAATGGATTAAAATAATAATAAAAAAAAATGCACACTGGTGTACAAGTAAACTACATTCTCCTATGATCCAAACTCTATTGGTGGATGTATATATATATATATATATAATTGCAGCAAGAATCAAAACAACCAATTTTTACATCTTCATCAGAAGAATGGGAACTTGCAGAATGATAATCAGTATCATCCGAAGTTAATATATCTTCATCAGAAGTATAATCAGAAAAGGTATTGTTTTGAAGAATTTGAAAAATGTTATGTTTTTCGTCTTCAGAAATATTTAAGGCATTAATTTCTTGTTTAATCTTTTTGGGAGGTTTAGGACATTTGTCAGCAAAATGTCCTGTTTCTCCACAATTAAAACATTTTCCTTTAAAAAAATATTTTTCAAATTTAGATTCAGGTTTCTTTCTTTTATCTTTCTTGAATTTTTTAGGAAAATTCTTTGAAGTAGAAGGCTTATTAAATTTTCTTTTCTTATAAGTATAATAATATGGAGTAGGTTCTCTGGAGAACTTTTTAGATTTTTCCTTTTGCCTTTGATGGGGCAATAGGAACTAATCCAAACTGTTCACAGAAGTTACCCATTTCATATTTCATCTTTTTAGAATTTTTTAATTGTTGTCTAAGCAACTTTTGATCAATACACATCCTAATACCGAGTTTCTTGACTATAGAAAACATTTCACCATAAGTGAGGTTTTCATAGTCAATCATCCCCGTAGTAAGGTCTAGCAATTCTTCTTTAACCTTATGAGCAAATAATGAAGGTAATCCGTCAATAAATTTTTCCTTCCAGTAAGGTTTATTACTATCAACTTTAAGCATAACACGAGAATGAAAAACATTTTGATACCATCTATAATCAGACATAGTAGGACATCTAAGGTTATTCAAAACATCAGAAATCCTTGCAGTGATATTAGAAGGAGTGCCAATAAAATGCTTAATAATTGTATATATCAAAGTATTCACAGCATCAGGTTCGCCCATGCCAACCCATTCATTGAAAATAGGGAAACCGTCGTCACCCTTTTTAACTGCTTTCCTAATTCCTTCTCTAGTTTCTTCAGTGAGATGTTTATCCCACCAAGAGCGAAGGTACCAGAAAAACCGTGGCAAGAAGATCAACAATTTCAGGTTGAGACAAATTTTGATTTGTATCATAAGCAATAGCAACCATAGACATATGATTCATCTTATTCAACAATTCTTGTTCAGACAAACCATCAATATTCCATTCATATATTTTATCAGAAGAAACAGAAAATTGTGTTTGAAGGAATCTTTCTCTGCAAATCTGGAGGAGTTGGTGCGGAATACCAATTTTTGTAAAACCAACAGATTTAGGATTATTATAAATTCTTTGAACTTTTGGTTCGGATCAACTTTCCCAAAAGTTTCTTCAAGCATCTTAATATCAGCATCAGTGGAACTGTCTGAGGTAGAGGAATCAGAATCATGTAGGGGAAAGGAAAGGGGAGAAATAATTTTCCCTGAAGAACTAGCTTGGGAAATTTTTAAATTAGAAAGCATTTCTTCAATTTTTTCCATAGTCTTTGCAGACTTTGGTTTCAAACCAAGAGATTTTCTATTATCAGGAAGAGAAATCAAAGGATCTTCTTTGGAGAAGCAGGAAAATTTTCTTCAATACGATCAAGCTGTTGCCCAATAGTATGAAGAGATTGGTTGACAAAATTATTTTGTTCAATCATTGCCTTAGAATAATCAGGATAATTTTCTGCTGTCATTTTGAAAGGAGAAGCTTTAACAGTGACTCCTTTAACATCTATCAGAATTTTTTCAAGAGGAGGATGAGAAGCATTGACAACAGTTTTGTCTTCTTTTATAAATTTCTTTTTGACAACATTCAACGTGTTATCATCAAGAGGAAAATATTTTTGCAAAAAGTCAAAAAACAAAATATGTCTTCGAGAAGAAATCATTTTTTCAGTCCATTGGACTTTGATTTGATCTCTCTTTTTCAGAAAATTTGGCACGGTAAGCATGTCTAAAAATTTGATTTTCTTTTGAAGAAAAATCTTTATGCAAAGCCGTCCAATCAATTTGGTCAAAGAAATTCCAAGTAGGGGTTTCAGCATTTAAAACAAACAATTCATTGGGAATTTGATGAGGAGGAGGAGGAGCTTGAGGAGGAAGAGGACCATTTATGAAAATTAAAAGATTCATTGCTTTCAAAAGAAACATTTTCACTATTAATGATATCAGGGGGAAGCCCTGAGGACCTAGAACTAACAGATGAATTTGATCTCCACATGGTGGCAACCAAACAACTCACAAATTAAACTTTCTAGACATACTAGGGCTGACAGACTCCTAACTACACATACCTTGGGTCGAGACACTTATCTTTCTCCAAATCCCTGAACGCCAAACACCAGGCAAAAGCGGGACTTACAGGTTCCTCAGATAAAACTGACGGGGTGGTAGGATTGAACCAGACAGAAAGAGTATGGCAAGAAAGGTTAAAGAGAGAGCAGAGAGATTACACAAGATGCAAAGAACAAGTTCAAAAGGTAATTACAGATCATCAACACTTACGGCTCTGATACCAAGTGGTCGGAAGCGCAATATATAATAAAAACAGTTAAAGAAAATAATGCATATGATGAAAATAATATAAAAGAAGCAGTAGAACTAGCCAAGAAGGCGGTAATAGTTATATAAAAGCAGTAAAAGAACAAGATAATTGAAAGATAAGACTGAAGTTTTATATATATGAAAACTTACAATCAAACATAAGCTTTGAAGCTTTGGAATGGAAGACAAAGTACAGAGAGCAAAATGGTTACAGAATACAAGAGCAGATTTTTGAGGTGAAGGCTTAGATGGTTGTAAGCTTCTACCTCAAAAGGGGAAGAGGGGTTACATTTATAGACGAAGGCATTCCCTCATTTACAACAAGAAAACAAGATTTCATTATTACAAAAGTAAAAGTAAACAGTAAAAGATACATCACTGTAGTGTCGGCAGAGCACAGGAGCAATTCATGCGCAGAACAGCAACAGTGTAAAAGTATAACATCCAAGATTTCTTTCGGTGAAGAATCTTTCTTTCATAGGGTAGGAAATATACAAGTCACAAGGACAAAGGGGGTCATCAAGAATCTTTGAAAGAGTCAAAAATTCATAATGATTCATCATTTCACCTTTAGACTTTGGTGTTTTGGAGCTATCTCCACAAGATTTCGTGGAGGAGTACCAAATCTGCATAGGACAATGGTCCTTGTTATCCAAAAGCATAGGACTTTGAGTCCTTACAAGTCTTCTAGTCCTGGGATATCATCACCAAAACCAGAATTTCCAAAGAAATCTCGTTGAGGGTCATAGATAAGAGCCGAGGAAGCCGAGTCTTCTTCATCACTATCTTCTTCTTTTTCAAGAGCAATCATTTGTTGTAATAAAACTTTCTTCCTTTCTTTCTTTGATAAAGAAGTGGAGGAAGATGCAGGAGAAGTGGCAGTCAAAGCTTTGGCAGGAGTATTACCAATAGGCTTTGGAGAAATTGTAGAAGGCAATGGAACATTTTGGGCTTTGGGAGCCTGAGCCATACGCCTGACTTCTTCAATAATAAATTCCATATGGGGGAATTTATCCCACCATTTACAAAACCAGTGTCTTTCAACACGATTTCCCACAATAACATATTGCCATTTAAGAATCCAGGAGATTTTGAACATTTTGGCAAAATGAAAGATTATAGGAAAATTGGATCCATAGGCATCAACCTTGTAGCAGGATTTAAATAATTCAAAGGTTCCAACAAAATTCAATGGTAGAACATCAGGGATTAAACCATAATGAGACCACCAATGAGAAAACCAGACAAGAAGAACTCTAGTAAAGTTTTTATCAAAAGCGATGAACCAGGAATGATCCATCAGGGCAGTCTGGAAAAGGAAAAATTTTGACCAGGCTTCAATGTAATCATAATAATTATATTTAATGCTAAATCCATGAAGTTCTTTTTCAGAGGAAGGATGATCTCCCCATTCTTTTTCAGAAATAACTTTAAAAAACTTAATTCGATGAAAAATGACCTTTGAAGGATCATTTTTGTCAAATATAGGGCCAATTTGAACTGACCGAGTTTGGAGTAGGATATTGGAATAAAAAGAAAGAGATTTTAAAGGATGTTCATAAATCCAATGAAATCCTCTAGGAAAATAGGAGAGAGCAAGATTTCTTGCAGATTTTACATTAGAGCGTTCAAGCTCTATGGAGAAAAGATATTGATAAAAGGGAAGGATTACATAGCCAGAAGTTTTCTGAAAACTTGGCTTGGAAACATAGCCCGAAGGCTTCAGAGAAACATCAGCAAAAGTGTCAAAAGGAGTGACCAAAGTGCTGGAGTAAGATGCAGAAGAAATTTCATTCCCTAAGGGAGCAAATCTATTTGCCAGTTCAGTGGCAGTCATGGGAGGAGCAAGAGTTTTAGGTTCTGATGAAATTACCAGAGCCTGGGATTTTCCTTTATCTTTTTTGGGACCCATCATGAGACTGCAAAAATTCACAAGTAAGGAAATCAGGAATAGAATTTTCAAATCCTTTAATATATTCAATATCAAAATCAAATGCACTCAAAATTGCTTGTCATCTTGCAAAAATCTGTTTAGATGCAATATTTTCAACATCCTTTTTCAAAATATATTTTGCTGATTTACAATCAATTCTTAGAAGAAATTTTTGATTTAGTAAATCAGATTGAAATTTAGTAATACATAGTACAATAGAAAGAATTTCTTTCTTAATAGTACTGTAATTAGATTGCGCAGTATTCCAGGATCCAGAATGGAAACGAACAATTTGTTCAGAAGATCCTGGTGAAACACACTGTTTCAGAATACCTCCGAAACCAATTTCAGAAGCATCAGTTTCAACGATTTTAAAAGCATGATCAGATGGAATACCAAGACAAGGGAGAGTCTTGGCATGGATTTTGATCTGTTTAACAATAGCAGTATGTGCATCAGTCCAAGGAGACGGATTGCCCTTCAATCTGTCAAACAAAGGCTTACAATATTTTCGCAAATCTTTGTAGAAATCAGCAATATAATTGAGGGAGCCGAGGAATCTTTGGAGCTGAGTTTTTTCTAAGATAACATCTGGAAATTTATCAGCAAATTGAATGGCTCTATCAATGGGTCGTATTTTCCCTTCAGAAATGTCAAAACCAAGGAATCTAATCTTGGTTTGGAATATTTTAATTTTTGAAGTAGACACTACAAGACCATTGTGTTTTATAGTTTCAAGAAAGGCATTCAGATGTTTCCAATGTTCTTCAATACTTTTGGAGAAGATCAAAACATCGTCAATATAAACAATAGTAAAATGGGAGAAAGGATTGAAGATGTCATTCATGATATTTTGGAATTCACTGGGTGCATTCTTCAAACCAAAAGGCATGACATTCCACTCATAATGACCAAAAGGAGTGGTGAAGGCAGTCTTATACCTATCTTCATTACATATCTGAATTTGCCAAAATCCAGATTTCATGTCAAACTTGGAAAAAACTAATGCATCACTCAAACGGCTAACCAGGTCTTTCCTATTTGGGATAGGGTACCTAATCCATTCAAGCACATCATTGAGGGGTTTGTAATTGATGACCAATCTGGGGACACCTCTCTCAATCTCTGCATTTTTTCTAACATAAAAAGCAGCACAAGACCAAGGGGATTTACTCTTACGAATTATTCCCTTAGCAAGCAAATCAGAAATTTCTTTTTGACAAGTCTAAGAGCTCAGCATTCATTTGAATGGGACGAGCCTTAGTGGGGATCTTCTTCTCAGAAAAATCTTTGACATAAGGAAGAGAAACTATGTGTTTCTTTCTATGCCAAAATGCATTAGGTAAATCAGAACAAACAGAATCAACAATTTTATTCTGAAAAGCAACAATTTTTGATTGAAGCAACTTGTCAGAAATCTGTTCAGAAATTTTTTTATACATAACATCTTGTTTGAGAAAATTAAGATGTTTTGTTTTTGCAGAAATCAAATTCATAGATCGATGACAAATATCAACCTCAAACTTAGAAGCAAATTGAAAATTTATGGGAACTCCCATTACATTGGTTTTTATACCGTGCATATCAGCATTGAAAGGGTATATCATGGCAATAAAAGGCATACCAAGTATAACCTGTTCAGACATATTTTTTATAAGAACAGAAGGAGTGTGGAAACAAGTTTTATTTTGACAAACATGAGCATTATTTAATTCAAAATTAATTTGCATTTTATTTCCACTGGCAGAAGAAAGAGTTTCCATAGATTTTTCAAAGTATCTACTGGGGACTAATCCTTCTTGAATACAATTCAAATCAGCACCAGTATCAACCAAAGCAATTGCATCAAAAGAATAATCTTTTGCAACAATAATATGAACTTTAGTATACCATTTAGGAGGAAATACTTTGTTCAACAAACTAATAGCCTGAAAATCATTAGGAAACATATTGTCAGATTGTACTTCATTAGTATGCTCAGAAGATTCAGAATTTGCAGTTTTTTCATCTTCATTATCGGAATTGCATTAAGGAAAACTTGATTTTAGTTTTGTAAGAACAATTTCTTGTTCTAAGGCTTTATTATTAGTTTTCAAAATATTTATTTCCTTCTTTAACTCAACAATATCATTCTTGATATTACTAATCTCATGCTGCAAATCAGATATAGTAACAACTTTGGTTTTGGGTTTAGAAAACCTTTCCAAAGTTTCTTCAAGAGATATTTTTGACGTGGAAGGAGTTTTTTCTTTTTTAATCATGAGTTTCTTGAGTTTTTGAAGGTATTCTTCTTTTAACTCAGGATTCTTAATCTGAGATATAAGTTTTAATAACATATCTTCATGTTCTTCAGTTTTAGTTAAAACAAAAACTTTCTTGTATATATATATATATATATATATATATATATATATTCATCTGCGAAAAGTGAATTCCGGGAGACTAATGTTGACTTCATGTTGGGTACGGATGGCTCTCGGTGCTTGCGGCAATTGCAATGAGGTTTGCTCTTGAATCTCCCTCTCTTGCTGCTGCTCAGAATGCACAGATTCTTCTATTTCGGATGAATAATGCAAAGAATCTTCTTCTCCACTAATTTGTTTCCTACGTAATCCCAACTCCACCACGTCCAAATGATCGTTCTCAACATTTGACTCTCTCGGAGGCGCGTGCAAGCTGTCGAGGCTGCTGTGCTGATAGTTATGCAGGAGGTGAGCAGGGGATATCCCGTGCGTGGGAGTGGCCGGCCTACTTGAAAACGGTGAATTTGTTTCAGAATGATGATGGCTTTGCCTAGTGTTCTTTCTGGCCGTCTGATGCCAGCTTCTTAATGCATCCGCCACTCGATCGTTGAAGATGGTGGGTTTCATGGAAGATCCCATCTGTCAAATCAGTGCAGAGAATCAATATTAGTCTTAAGTTGTTGTTAATTATCTTAACATGTTTTGTTAATGTATAGTCATGTCTCACCTGAGTCACTAGAGCATAGAGTGGCAAAGTCACATAACTGCATAGAATTTCTATGATAACCCTGAAGAAATTAAGTGGCAATTAATGTCAATCATCCAGATAAGATCTTAACAATGGCAGCAGAATATGGAGTTAATTGATAAGCACTCACCCTGTTGAGAGTCTGATGACCTTATCTGCAGTGCGTTTGTGGAAGCAAGAATCTATGCCAAATGCATACTGAAAGTGAAGAAATAATATGGAGGGCAAGTTAGGGAAAAGCAAGTGTACGCGTTGACATCCTCTAAGCATGCACCAAGTAGAATTGAAAGGCTTACCACACTCCAAGCAAAGAAGGCCAGTTGAAATGAATTCTGCAACAAATTAAGCAAAAGGAAGATGTTAGAATTAATATCCCAGATAGACTAATATGTAATTTGTTGATGAATGTGAGAAATTGTACCTGAAAGAGAACGAAGTGAATGAGAAAGAGAAGGAACCGAGGGCGTCCAAACCAGAAGAGGTCATCACCTGGCTGTACCACAGGTGTACCCTTGATCACATCTCCTCTCTCTTGAATTCTTAGCCCCATTTTTGTAATTATCACTTGTAGCTTTGTCCCCACCAACAGGATTATCTGTAGAATTCACAGCAAACCACATGATCTTCCATTAAACCAACAACCCAAATGCTTAGATTGTATAAAGAGCAGATTCAACCCAGATAAAAAGAATGTAGGCAACAAGTTTGTCTCTGTTTTGGAGCTTACAAACAATGGTACAAATGGAAGCCATAGATAAGAATGCCATCCTGTCGACACATAGAAGGAAATATTTCTTAGTCAGTTGTAATCACCAAGGCAGTCTATGACAAATTTGGACTCGAATGGGGCTCGCAAGAATTGGCTCGAATGGTCGACTCGTTTGGTTAATATCACAAAATCGGCTGTTCGAGTCTTCTCTCAATTGATACGCACGATTTTTGTGTGTGGAGTTGTATACTTACTATATGCAGTGGACAGTAGGAATAACCCTGCAAAGCCCCATATGATTGGACTGCACATGCATGAAAGGTGAGGTTAGAATTTTAAGATAATTGAAAATCAATCAAAGAAGCAAACCCCTTTAAGTGCTTAAGCACCAACCTGATCTCCACCACGACTTTAAAATCCTCTTCAAGTGATCTCTTGATGTACTTTTGAAAATCAAACTTTGTTTCACTTTCTGGTGCCAAATGTGCCTGAAGTCACATAACATTGGAGCTTCAATTATCAATATGAATTTGGAATCCCTAAGTGCACAATCAACCTTCGAATTTTAATTTTTTTATTTTTAACCACGGATGATTGGCACTTGTTTATCACATTAGCAAAGTGAAATAGTCGTACAATTACTTCTAAAGTAAACGTACCATGATAAATCCATGTCTCAGTGTAATGTAATCAACCTTAGTAACTGCTCTGACAAATTGTCTGTAGAAACACACCTGATAAGAGAATGAGAAAAAGGTCTATCAAACAACTGTACCACAACCGGATCTGGTTTACATGCTGTTAAAAATTGAATGGTCAAGATTTGTCATAATAAATAATAAAAGTAATTGAAGGGTTTAGATTTATCATAATAAATGTCAATAAATAAATGAAGTAATGGATGAGAGAGAAAATTGATATTTATTATGACAGACCTGCACCCTTCAATTGTTTTAATTAAATCCTCTCCATTCAATTTTTTAACAGCACATATACTGTTATTTCAATAACAGCATGTAAGCCAGATCCACCACAACCAACTCTTTATGCCCTTAAAGGTTCAAATTTGAAAAATAAACACAAGTTTCTCATTACTTAAGAAAATGTACTTGGAAGTCCCTACTGTACTTAAAGCCAGTGACTTTTAGAAACTTTTAGTGAGGCAGCCAGAAGATTGATGGGCCTACTCAAAATGATCATTTAGAAAATTTACCTCAAGAATGCATTTCGCCCGCAATTTTGCAAGACAAATATGCACTTTTTAAACAAAATCGCCTAAAGTATCCCATTTAAAAGTGCATTTTTTTACCGCACGTTTTGAAACCGCTAAAATAAAACTTACAAGTATAGAGAGAGTAAGTTTGTTAATTATGAGTGTAAAATTCACATAATCGTGATGAGACATTACTGACCACCCAAAGAGAAACCGTTGACTTGCTCCAGAAGCTCAAATGCCTTCGCCCAAATGAAGTTTCTCTTGCAAACCTAAACCGCTCTGGATCTGCATCATATAAATAATTTTCCATAAGCATATGTCACCCCCCTTGAAGTCCATATGACCTCTTTCACCATTATGGTATCAATTTACAAAGTCATCTATCGGTTGGTGTGGGGACAAGTAGCTGAGTAGACGTGTATTGAAAGTCAAAGAGGGGTTACCATTTTGGTATTGATATTCAAGTGTTCTTGTTTCGTTCTCCCAAACCTTCCATCTTCTCATCTGCAATTCAAAGAGGCATTTAGAATCTGAACAATTCAAAGAAGAAGAATTTATAGATCTCCAGAGAAGGAGAAAGGGTAAAAGTGTACCTTCGTTCTGCCCAAAGCCAGGGTGAGTATGCAAAAAAGCACATGAAAAACGGCCAAGACGAAGATGAATACATGGAGCTGGTGAATCGCATATGCAGACATCAAGGCCACTTTTCCCTGCGAAATAGGCAACCCAAATGATTATTCCATGATATTCAATCATTAGATCTTCATTGGTGATACCCATTTGGAAAGAAAGAAAGAAAGAAAGAAAGAAAGAAATCATTGAGCTTAATTACATCGTCTTTGCACTTGTCGAATCCTTTTGTCGCTAATCTTCGACGAGCAGAGAAGCCAGAATCCAAAAATTGGAGCAGTTTCCGATCAGTTGTCTCACTCTTCGGCGTTTTACAGGGATGCCACGTGATTCCGACACTCTTGGGAATACATATTCTAGAAATGTATTCTTGTAACACTGTCAGGAGCAAGGATATGAATCCCAACAGCATAAGCTCTGCCCATGAAGAAGAAGAAGAAAAGTATCCATGAAAGAAAAATGGTTAGGAACTGATCGATCATCTTAATGTGTGAGGAAGAGAATCTAGAGATACCTGCTTTGATCTTTTCAAGCGCTTCGTAAAGATCTCGTTTGTGTTTTCTTTTTAGCCACTATAAAGGAATCAAGAAACGATTTCAGTAATTAACTAAATAATCAAGAAATTAAACAACACAAACAAAAACAGAGACTGTGAGCAGCAGAGCAGAGCAGCTTACCTTTCCAATAGCATGAATAATATGTTCAATGAAGATTGAAATGGCAAGCAACACGAAGCACACCGCCGCAACTGCCCATGTTGAAGTTTCCTCCATTGTACTTTCCTTCAGCGCCATGATCACAGTTTATTATGTGTGTTGAGGATTGAGGAAGCTCTGTTTATAAGAGATTACAGAGATGAAAGTGGAGGCCAACGCTTTCCGAAGCAGCTCTCTGGGTATCTATTTAACATAATACGTGTTTGGGGAGTAAACAATATGAGACCGAGACGGTCAGTCCAGAACTACGGTCCATACAGAACGCTGACATTTTCAATGGAGGTATTCAAGATAGATAATTCATGATTTTTATCTCTTTAAATAATATAAAGGAAAGAAATTTATTTCCAAATAATTAAAATCGATAATTCACATAATATATATATATATATTATGTGAATTATATATATATATATATATATATATATATATATAATTTGGTCTTGATAAGTGACTGGTGCTCTTAGGGAATATGATACGACAACTATTCATCCTTTTCAAGGGATTTATTGGTATACAATTTTATACGTAAGCTCAATTTTAATTTTTTGTTTAACGTTAGAGGGTTGATTGTGATGCATTCATTTCTGATAGAGTATCGAATAATCAAATGTTTTAGTGAGACTATACAATTTATAATTTTAAATTTTAAAAATTGGATCTAATTATATTAACTAATCATTCACTCATATAATATTTGTAGAACTCAATTTTTCTTATACTTATAAGTAAGGTTGGTAAAATGGGTTCATATGTCGAGTTTGTGTTAACCCAGTTAACCTTAAACCAGTTTATGTCAACCCGAACCCAAAATGAATGTTTATTAAATGGGTCATAACTTGTTTAGGATATGAAAACTATGTATTAGGTTCATGGGTTAAATTACCTGTTAAACGTAAAATTTACTTTTTAAAAAAATTATATAAATAGGTCACTCATTTATGAATCAAACTGATTTAACCTAAAACCTAATCCTAGAATTAGGTGTCGAGTTTGCGGGTGGCAGATTAAATTGATGCAAGGACAGAGGGAGGGAGGCCCCCTGGTCCCCCCCAACTTTGAAAAAAAAAAATTATATATTGGTCCCCCCATAAAAAAAATACAAAGGTTGGCCCCCCTCCATTTATTCTGCTAGCTCCGTCCCTGAATTGATGTCTCTACTTACAAGACTATTTAGTTCTATCAACATAAGCTTTTGTTTTTTGTTTTTTTGTTTTTTGGTTTTTTTAAAAAAAGAGAGCGTATTTTTTCTTATTTTGGTTTTGTTTAAATTATTTTACCCTATAATTAATTAAAAAAGTGAAAGAGCTTGCCAAACACGGCAGTCGTCTCTCAATAATAATGTGGTCATAATTTTCAAACGAGACCAGAGATGTCTTTTAATAATCTGTCCGGTCATCTTGTGATATAATATAAGATAGTGCACATTAAGTGTCCGAAGAGTTCTCCGAAAGTGGTAGATAATTTCCCTTAAGCAGGACTAGTTTTGTCGCGTATAATATTTTCATTATTTTCATGGGTTCAAAAGATGGCCATTAATCACATTATTCCTTGATGATTTTTTTTTTTTTTTTGAAATGGGACTCAGGCTTTCATTAAAAACTTAAGAGACAGATACATCATTACAAACTTGGAAAGGAAAATTATCTCTCCAAATTTTGTTTTCACCCAAGGACAAAGCGAGTCTGGCCAACTTATGTGCCTCATCGTTCGCCTCACGCCGAACAAACTGCACCGAGAATTCAGAAAATCGCCGAATGAGCTGCTGCATATCCTCGATAAGAAGCCCGTATGAGCATCTGCCACCGTCTTGTAACCGCAAAGCCTGGACTATCTGAAGTGCATCACCCTCCAGGATAATTTTACGAAGACCCAGCATATGGCTCACCTCCACCGCCCTCCTGGCAGCTAAGGCCTCCGCTGTGACTGGGTCAGGAGATGAGCCCATCGTTTCGCTTATCATAGCTAGAACATCTCCTTCATGGTCCCTCACGATCACTCCAAATCCAATTCTCTTCCTGTTGCTATCAACCGCGGCATCCCAGTTGACCTTGAGAAACCCCTGTGGAGGTTTCGTCCAGTGAGGATGTGGATCCCTTCTGCTGCCTAAGGGTTGTGCTCTTACATGTTGGTTTGCCAAAATAAAAGCTCCCAACTGGTCCGACGCTGTTCTCACCATTGCTTTAGGACTCATGAACTTCCCGTTGAAAACCATGCTATTCCTCCGATGCCAAATCTGCCTTGCCACCAAAACTGCTAGTTGGATATCTTCAGCGGAGCATCTTTCAAATAAGATACCCATCACACTCATGAAATTAGGAGCAGAACTATGGCACTTCTATATCCTTTGAGAGCACTCACCCCATACATCTTGAGCAGAAGGGCAACCCCAGAGGATGTGGCATGTTGTTTCAATTTCCATGCAACAGATTGGACAAAGAGGGTCCTGCGTGATATTCTTCTTGAAAAGTTTATCCTTTGTTGGCAAAATCTCACTACAAGCCTTCCATAAAAACGACTTTGCTGCCTTGGGACCCTCAATCACCCATATAGCTTTCCACATTGGCCTACAGCTATCTCTATTTGAACAACTCCCTTTATCAACTTCATATTTGTCTTTTGCTAAGTGGTATGCACTCCTCACTGTAAAGTCACCACTTTTGTTATAATTCCAAATCAGGCGATCCTCCCCACTCCTAGGACTCACCACCAAATCACGAATCAACTCTGCTTCTTCAACCTGGAAAATCTCATGAATTAGCGTCGTATTCCACCAGTTGGCGTCCCTATCCAGCAATTCACTGACCGTAGCATTCCTATCCAATACACGAACAGGAGATTGTATATATCCTCCGGATGCCTTGGGTACCCATTTGTCAGACCAAATTCGAATTCTGCTTCCATTCCCTACCCTCCAGACTAGCCCTTCCACTAACAAACTTCTAGCATTCCAAAAGCTCCTCCATACATAAGAAGGTTGTCGCCCTAACGAGGCATCTAGGAACTCGCCATGAGGGTAATATTTCTCTTTAAGAATTTTGGCAGCTAGACTATCCGGATTTTGTATCAAACGCCAACCTTGCTTCGCAAGAAGAGCCAAATTGAACCACTCCAGGTCGCGAAAACCCAAACCACCTCTGTCTTTTGGCCGCCCCAGTTTGCTCCAACTCATCCAAGCTATGCCGTTATCATCCTCTTTGTGGCCCCACCAGAACTTAGACATCAAAGAGTTTATATCCTTACATAGAGTTTTCGGCAGTTGGAAAACGCTCATTGTATAAGTAGGAATAGCCTGTATCACCGCCTTAAGTAACACTTCTTTGCCCGCTTGGGATAAAAAAGTCTCTTTCCACCCTTGCATGCGTTCCCAAATCCTCCCTTTGATTCCCGCAAAAGCAGTTGACCGGGATTGGCCAATTATTGCTGGAAGGCCAAGGTATTTCTCAAAATTTGAGGTAATGCTTACTCCTGCTGTGCCAGCTAGGAACTCCTTCAGCTCTTCCTTAGTATTTTTGCTGAAGAAAATAGAGGTTTTGTCCCGATTTAATTTTTGTCCCGACGCCTTCTCATAAATACCAAGGATCTCCTGAACATTGCCCCACTCCATAAAATTTGCCCTGCAAAACAATAAACTGTCATCCGCAAAAAAGAGATGGGTAATTTTCGAACCTCCTTTTGCAATAGGTATTCCAGTAATTTTGCCATCCCTCTCTGCCTTCTGTATGAGAGTACTTAGTCCCTCTGCACATAGGATAAAAAGATACGGCGACAGTGGGTCTCCTTGCCTAATACCTCGGGACGGCCGTATATGTCCAAACAGCCTCCCATTGATAAGGACCGAGTAGGTGACAGTGCGTACACATGTCATAATCAAATTCACCCACCTCTCCTGGAACCCCAATTTTCGCATAATTAATTCCAAAAAATCCCACTCGACCCTATCATACGCTTTGCTCATGTCAAGCTTGAGCGCTATAAATCCTTTCCGGCCCTTGATTCGGGTGGTCATAGAATGCAATGCCTCAAAAGCTACAATAACATTATCCGTGATGAGGCGTCCGGGCACAAAAGCACTTTGGTTTGGCGAGATAATGGAATTCAACACTTTCTTCATTCTATTAGCCAGAACCTTCGCCATTAGATTATATAAAACATTGCATAAACTAATAGGCCTGTAATCAATAACATGAGTAGGGCTTTTTTCTTTGGTATGAGAACAATGTTTGTAGAATTTAATTTAGGATCAAAGATGCCATGGTTCAGAAAGTCCAACACAGCCTTACCAACGTCAGTCCAAATTACACCCCAAGAGTTTTGATAAAAGCAAGCAGAGAAACCATCTGGACCCGGAGATTTAAGAGGATGCATTTGGGAAAGAGCCCAATCAACTTCTTCCATTGTGAAATTTGCAAGGAGAGCATCATTCATATCCGGAGTGACACGGGGTTCAAGGGTTGCCAGACACTCCTCAGCTCCAACCACACCCTCCGAAGTAAACAATTTTTGATAGAAGGCCGTAAACACCCTTGGAATCTCCTTTTTCTTTCTCTAACAACGTCCCTCCTCATCCACAATACTACTTATATGATTTATTCTTCTCCGATGGTGTGCCCATGCATGGAAAAAAGGCGTGTTCCGGTCCCCATTTTTATACCAATTCTGCTTGGCCCTCTGCTTCCATTTGACGTCTTCTTGCTCCATTAGACTTTCAATTTCTTTTTTGAGCCCTATGATCTCTTCCCAATTTTCAGATTCCTCCTGAATTTGAAGTGCCTCCAATGCTTTTGTCTTTTCCTTAATAAGTTTCTCTGCATTGCCAAACTTTGCTCCGCTCCATCTAACTAACTGCCTTTGACATGTTTCCAGCTTATTATGCACCGTCTGAATACCCGTAGCCTCATCACATCCAGCACTCCATGCATCTTTCACAACGTCTGAGAACTCCTCATCTAGTTGCCATTTAGCTTCAAATTTGAAGCTTTTGTGATACTCCCTCTTATCTTCAACTTCCATGCCAAATTGTGACAAAATAGGTTTATGGTCCGAGGCCCTCCCTGCCAACACAAACACCTTCACCTCACGATAGATTGCTTTCCATTGCATGTTAGCCAGCGCTCGATCAAGTCTCTCTGAGACGAAATGCTCATCATGCCTCCCATTCGACCACGTATACCGGGCTCCAATGAAGTCTAGATCTCTCAGGTTGCATGCTTCTATGGCGTCCCGAAACTGGTCCATTTGCCTTTCCTTTCTGAGGACAACCCCCGTCTTTTCTTCTTGTGTGAGGATCTCGTTGAAGTCTCCGATGCATACCCACAGAGTTGGTTGGAAAAACTTGAGATGCTCAAGGAGAGCCCATGATTCATGCCGTTTAGCCGTAACTGGATGACCGTAGAAACATGTTAATTTCCAAGGCTCCCCAGCCACACTATCATGCACTATTGCATTAATATGTCGTCGGGTATAGTTTTGGACTTCAAGAAGTTTCGGATCTCTCCATAGAAGTGCTAAGCCCCCACTGAGGCCCACCGGTTCCACCACAAATAAACACTGAAATCCCAACCGCGCCCTAATAGTCTCCAATCTTGCCTTCTTACATTTTGTTTCCATGAGAAACAAAATGTCGGGTTTCTTTTCCTTTACCATTTGGCAAAGGTCTTGAACTGTCCAGGGGTTCCCAAGCCCCTGGCAGTTCCAACTTAGTAGTTTCATGGCTCTTGGCGGGGCTGCTCGGCAGCCTCCGCCAATATCTCCCCAGAAGATGGCTGGGTTTGTGCATCCTTCTTCATTCTCTTCAATACCCGCTTGGTCCCACGTTCCTCCTGTTCCGCAACCCTCCGCTTCCCTTCTCTGTTCATGCTTCGGTCAGTCATAATAGGGTCACTCTCATTCTGTTTCCTCGCCCTTCGTTTCCATGTCTTCACACCCTGTTTTGGGATAAGTGCCACTGCATGCGCAACTCCGTCACCTTGTGCAGGAACCCCTACAAACCGGTAATCCATGCTTGTGGCTTCATTTTCTTCTAGGGCCGGACCTGAATCTTGTGCACCACAATTGTCTTCTATATTGAAAGAGCCCTGGCCCACCATCTCCTTAAGCCCATTACCTCGGTCCACATCAAGTATCTTGTAACTCTCCTCCACATCACCTCTTCTGTCCCTATTGCCCAGCAGAACCGGAGATATTTCTTCCCTTAACAAGGCCTCGCTAGCCTCCCGCAATTGGTGGGTTCCAGAGACTTCGCTGCCAACTGGCTTCCCCGCCGTGACATGCTGCATAGGGTTCCCGTGAAAATCGGGCTTTCCTGTTCGGGGAGCCCCTTCGCTAGACTGGGCGCCGTCATCCTCCCCGTTTCCATGAGACGCCGACTTTCCTCTATGAGTTGACCTTCCAAGTGACTGACCACCCTCCTCCTCCTCCTCTCTGTTCTAATTGGGGTTCCACTCCTCCCTGAACCCAGCGCCACCTCTAGTACCTCTGCGTCGTAGATCTACCGCTCTGAGCCACGTGCCCCAGGCCTTGGGTTCATCTGCCGCACTGAGGCGCGTCTTCGGAGGGACTGGACATCCACGAGGCCCATGCACTAACCTTCCACACCGGAAGCAAAATAGCGGTAGCTTCTCATATTTGAGTTCCACCCACGAAGTCTTTCCATTCAAGTTGAGCGCTCTTCCCCGGTCCAATGGTTTGGTGATATCAATATTTACTCGCAGCCGCAGGTAACTTCCCCATCCCATTCCATCGCCGGCAACATCAACCTCCAATAGCTCTCCCATAGAGTTGCCAATTTTTGTACCCACATTCTTGTTCATGCAGATTAAAGGCATATCGTGTGCCTGGATCCAAAACGGTGAGTGGTTAAAAACAAGTTGAGACGGTGGGGTAGTCCCATCAAATTCGTTCAGAACCAGAATCTGCCTATCATACGACCACGGCCTCCCGTCCATCACCCTCCTTTTGTCAACTTGGTCAGTAAACTCAAATAGCCACATATTGTCCTTGAGGTCTCTGAATTTCACCCCCCCTGCCGTGCGCCATATAGTGGACATAACTGACATGAATGCCTCCTTGTTCACATTCTTGTCACCCCACACCTTCCCCACCAAACACTTCCCTGCAACTACCCTTGCGTCTGATACCTCGAGTTCTTCCACTTGTATTCCAGTCTGTTCGCCCTCTGTGAGCGAGATTTTCCCACAAAGAACCTCCAATTCATCAGCCATTCCTACAGAAGTAAATCCGGACTCTCTCCTATCACCTCCAACTCCGTTGCCGGTGGAGACTAAAACCCCGAGATTCGCCGCTTCTCCAGAGAGAAACCCTAACGGGGACTCGACTATTTAGTTGCTGCCAAACTTTATTCCTTGATGATTAATAATATAAACTATTATTCTTTTATATATATATAATTTCCCTTAAACTAACAGGACTAGTTTTGTTGCGTATAATATTTTATTATTTTCGTGGGTTGAAAAGATGGCCTTGATGATTAATAATATAAACTATTATTCTTATATATATATATATATTTGTTCTTTTGATAGTGACGTTGGCCTAATCAATTTCTATGTCGGCTAAGAACAAGTAACATGTGGCAGATTATAAAACTTATAAGAGAATAGTATGATGTTTTGTTTTTCTTGTTTATTTTTTTTTTCCTGGGTGAGGTAGAACGATGATATTGTACTTGTCGCATAAGAGTAAACTCTTCCCAAATTCAAACATGAGTATATACTTAACATTCACATGCGTAATCTTTAGGGTTAATTTGGCCGGGATTGGTCCAAATCACCATCTTAATATATTTTTTTAAACATTTTTAAGAATAAAAATAAAAATAAAGTTTCTAGAATTTTATATAGTTCTTCCGTCATAAAAAATCAATCTTCTTGTCTAAAATTCTTAGTGAAATGTATATATATCCAAAGAATAATGATATAAGGAGGATTAGAGTTCTCTTATAATCATACCAAATGTAATATGATATTTAAAATTATCATTCAATTTGAGATGATCATTATTAAATTTTAATATATTAATAATTTTAAATGTTACATCATATTTGAGATGACTATAGAAATACTATAGTCATCCTTATATCATTACTCATATCCAAGTAATGATATAAGGAGGACTAAAAGTCCTACTAAAATCTTTTCAAATATGACTTAACTATTAGAATCATCATTAAATTTGAAATGATAATTATTAAATTTTAATTTAGTAGTTATTTTAAATGTCATATTACATTTGGAAGGACTTTAGTCTTCTTTTTATCCAGGATCGAGTGGACCTAGGGCAAGCTTTGGAGGGGTTGTGGCCCCCTCACACCCCCCTCCCCAATTTTTTTTTTTTTTTTAGAAAAAAACCTCCCTGCTTATATCATTACTCATTTACTCATATAGTCATATATACCCATATATCTAAATTTTATTTATTTTAGATGAATAAGTCATTTCATTAAAACCAAACCAATTAAAAACAACCAACAATGTTTACAAACCCTACCAACAGGTCAAAACAAATATCACAGAAGCCTAACAAAAACCAAACAACCAAGAGAATCAACACACTACCTTAAACATAATTTTATTTAATTTTTGTAAGAATGTCCCATAATTACAATATTGCCATAATTCATTACAATGGGTAGCTCCATGTAAGAGCTTGCTCGGTCACTGGCTCGAACAGGTGGAATCTGACATCTGTCCAAATAGGTAAGATTCTCACATGAGTTTTTTCTTATTGCAATGCAATATATTCCTCAAAATCAAAATCTATGATTCACAATAGAAACAACTCTCTTCTCATGGGAATCTAAAATCAAATTATTTGAATTAGCATTCGATCAAGTTTGTCATGCTAGAAGATATGATCATATTCATATATATCCTCAGGGAATCCACACGTCTTGTAATATTGCATTGACCGTTTACTTTAAGAGTACTTTTGGGTCATTAAAATGATACTTTTTTGTGGAGATGACATGACATCCAATTGAAAAAGTCTTCAAGAGCAGAGAACCAACCGATTAAGGAACAAGTCTAAATGATTATTCCAAGCTGTTAAACGCCAATCACTCATTATTCAAAGTAATATAAAAGCTTCCCATCTGGGGATACAAATGGAAGACAACTATTCAATTCAAAGTCTTTGATATAATTAATGTTAAATTTGGTCAATGAAACAGGCGGCACTTCCGGCCATGCCCATGCCAAGGAGCCCGAAGACTTGTTCTTCATATCTCTAGGCCCCCGCTCGCCGGAAAAAAAGAAAAAAATAGCGTTGACGGCGAAAGGGTATTTCAATTTGACTGCATTAAGACTTAAGAGATGCTGTAAACGGTGGATTTGAGTTTTTAAAAGTCTAATCCATGTGCCTTACAGCCTACAGGACTTCGTGCTTTTACAGAAGCTGACGAGAGTCTGTGTCTCTCAGGACCTTCGGTGGTCCCTCGCATGGGCATTTACTGCTTCATGATCATTTTCCGGGAAACAAATGCTAATTTGGGAAGTTTCTCGATATGGAAAAAAAACATATGTTCTTACAAGGCAGTGCATTGTACTGTTCTTTTTAGTTACATATGATACCTAGTATGGTTCAACAGTTTTTCTCGACCATCGATTTGCACATGTTAAAAAAATATAGAGGTAAAAGTTTACTGTCCGACCACGTTAAGAAACTTGAAATAACTCAAATACGTTAATTTTATCTACAAAAATTACATATAATATTCTTATATTCTTATTATTATTATTATTATTATTATTATTATTATTATTATTATTAATGTATCGATCAGTACCAGTTTCAAAAAAATTAAAATTAAAACAAGAAATATAAATATATTAAAATTGAAAAATACTTATAATTTAAAAATTATATATTTATATTTTTTGTTTTAATTTTTATTTAAGGGGTATTTCTGTCTTTTAATGATATTTAACATCTAAAAAAAATATTTTGTCTAGTTTAATGAGGTTCTCTGACGAAAATGGATTTTGAGAAGAAAATAATAGTTTAATAGAGTCGAACAGTAAAATTTTGCAATTCATAGAAGATATTGATGTAACATCGTAGTTCATGAAAAAAAAATAATTACCCCAAAATATATATATAGAAAGAGAATTATTTAACAATCACTAGTTACGCATTTAAGATAGCCACGTAACTTTTTCCCTCCAAATCTCTCCCACTATCCTCTTTAATATATTTTTGGATTTTTTATTTTATTTTTTATTAACCAAATGTTCTAAAAAGACACTTAATCATATGTATTTTTTTATTTTTTTTTTGACATGTCCACACAAGAGGAGGAGGGAGGATTCGAACTAGTTATTTTTTTTCTAAATGCCTAACCAATTAACCATCGACAGATTATATATATATGCATGACAACTAGCTATCGAATATTAAATATTCTTAACCTTTACTTTAGGGCACACATTAACAAGATACATATATATAAACTTTTTAACGATTCAAATGTTGACATTCCCTCCATTATTGCAACAGACCACGAATGAATCAAATACAAGTGGATATTTTTTGAAGGAATATTGTGAATATTCATTATCTTAAAAAGAAAGATCTGTGAAAAGATCACACAAAAAGGAGAGATTTTTCTCTCCTTACAATATCATCAATGCTTGGTGGGACATCCTCCAACCAAGTAGACATAGTGACATGGGTGGTAGCCAACTTTGCTAGCGTGTGAGCTGCAGAATTGGCATCCCTCATTACATGATTAAAACTAGCATTTTCCATGCTTCGTAACTCCCTTTGAATACAATCAATAAGATGACCATAGCTGATAAGACACGGGCCTTCTGATTCAATGGCTTTTATTACTTGCAAAGCGTCGCCCTCAAAAATGATATTTGTGTGGCCCAATTCCCTGCAAAAATTTATAGCATATATCGCTGCAAAAGCTTCTTCCGTGGGTGTTAGTTTGGATTTCTAGAGACATACTTCTGGCAGCAAGGCAGTTCCCACACGTAGGGGTGTAAAGGCGGGCGGTTAAATAACCGCCCGCCAACCGCTAACCGCTATAACCGCTAACCGCTAACCGCTTAACAACGCTAACTGTCTTAACGCTAACCGCTAATCGTTATAACATATTAGCGGTTAAGAAGCGTTATTAGGTTTAATAATCAGAATCGCTAACCGCTAACCGCTTTTATATAATATATTTTAGTAATTATAATTATAATAATATTTATACACATAACTTAATCAATTGATCATTAATGATTAAATCACATGATCAATTGATTATTAAATCATTGATTATATAATAGCAAATTATATATATATATAATATGACTCATAAGTCATAAGTCTACAAGTTAATCATATGATTCATATTATTCATGTATAATGATAGTATGATACTTACAATTAAATTAAACAATGTGTTACCTATAACCACAATTGAATCAAAGTATTATTAAATACTTTATACTTAGAAAACATATATCACATTATCTTAGATTCTTAGATTTAAGATAATTTTATTATATTAATATGATTTGTGATTTGTGAGATAATATGATCATTTAATTTAAGTATGAGTGTATGACCATTAGTTCATTAGAATTTACGACTTAGGAGTTTGAGCATTATCATTAGATAATAAGTTCAATTCCCAAAAAAAAAAAACTAGTAAATATGATAATAATTTAAATCATTAATCATATGATCTAATTTAATGAGATCATATGATTATATAATATCAAAGACATAAGTTTGTAATTGAATAAAATATTTTTGAAACTGTATATATTTATATCTTCTAGCATTTATTTATTTAATTTTTCCATATATATTGTCTATTTTATATTAATAATAATAAGAATGAATTTCACATCAAAAGCGATGTCAGTTTGAGAAAAAACGCATTAAGGGTTAGGGTAGGAATTTTTATCTTATTCTCTTCTCCTTCCCTATCTCACTCATGCCGTTAGCCGCCTCTCTCTAGACTCTACCTCTGAACGTCTCTCTCTCGTCACCTCTTTCTCTCATTTCTCTATCTCATTCAATGTTTTATTTGTATCATTTAATGTTTTATTTGAACTTTTTTTTTTTTTTTATATGCTGTGTTGACCTTTTTTTATATGTTTTATCGAACTTTTTTTATATTTTTTTATATGTTGTGTTGAACTTTGTTTTCTCTCTATATATATATATATTAAGTTAACTAGTTATGAACTTATGATTTAATATTTAAGGATTTTTTTTAAAAAAAAATTAAAGTAGGTCAAATATTTTTTATTTTTCAATATGAGCTCTTTTTATAGTAATTTGGCCCAAGAAGACACCTAAAAAAAAGAAGAAGAAGAAGAAGAAGAAAGAGAGAGTGAAAAATGCTATAGTGCTTAAAAAAAGCCCAAAAATGCCCAAAAAAGGCCCAAAAAGCCCAATTTTAAAAAAACGGTTATAGCGGGCGGTTAACTGTTTTACTAACCGCTAACCGTCAACTAACCGCTAACCGCTATCCGCTAACCGCCTAGCGGATGCGGTTAGTGAAATTATTATTATAGAGTTCACGGTTAGCGGTTTTTGCCAATAACCGCTAACCGTAACCGCCTTTTCACCCCTACCCACACGTGTCTCTAACGATGAAACCCAAACCAATACGTCCCTCATTAACATTCAGCCCTGCATCCCAGTTTAGCTTGACCACATTGCTCGGTGGGGATTTCCATTTCACGTCTTCTGTCACCCTGCCTGTAGACTCTCCAGAGCTGCTGCTGACGTGAAATCGTTGAAAGTCTTCGAGTGAAATCTGGATTCTTAATACAAGTGGATTCTTAATTTAGGAAATTAATTATTTTAAAAGGTACTATTAAAAAATGCAGTTAAGTGTTTAGAAAAATTGTTGTTTGATATTTAAAATCACAATTTAATTTTTAAAATAGTGTGTTTTTAGAACCGCACCATCTTGCATGCGATATAAAAACGCACTTGCAATTAATATACTTTCTGCAATTTGTTTTAAAATTAGGACATAAATTTCCTCTAAATCGGTTTGAATAAAATTTTGTTCAACCCACATAAAATAGTGTAAAGTGTCTAAACATTTAATATGCACATTAAATATTAAAGGCTATTTAAAGTTTTTCAATGACTTCTTATTTAAAAATGTTAATCTTAATTAGTAAACTGCTATTAATAACCTTTAATATTTAATGTGCATATTAAATACTTAGACACTTGACACCATTTTATGTGGGTTAAATAAAATTTCATCCAAACCGGTTTGGAGGAAATTTCTGTCCTTAAAATTATAGGGAAATGCTATGCATTCTCCATATAAAGTTTTCCTCCAAACTGGGTTGGAGGAATTTCCTTCAATCTAGTCTATAAAAGTAACATGTATTCATTTATTTAATAACATGTGAGATGCATATGAGTTTTAATAAAATTTATTCTAACTCTGTCCCTACTATTAAAAAAGCTTTTTTTTTTTTTTTTTATATGTTCAAGGAACACATATCACTTTTATAAATTAGGTCAAAAAAAATTCTTTCAATCTAGTTTGGAAGAAAACTTTGTCAGTATTCTCTTACATTTCTCATGGTCTTAGGTGAATATTATTCTCTTAAAAAAACAAAAAAGAAACTCTCCCCACCCATCCCTTATTTCTCTCACCCAAATTCTAAAAAATAATATCTGCGAACGTAGGATCAATAGAACGTCTAATATTCTCCAAAATTATATTTTTGATCAGCGAAATCACATTCTCCAATCTAACACAATCTCATAAGAATGGATCCACTGTCCCTATGGTTAATCAATAGCATTAACTAGGAATTAGTTAATCAAAGATATCACTCGTTTATATAACAAATGAAATGGAGAGCATCATATTCACTTGTGCAACGGAATTAGTCCCTTTTAAGAATGTTAATCATATAGAAATTAAGCTAAGTACTGCAATTAGTTAGAGCATGAAGCATAAAGATGATGGAAGAAGATGGGTACGAAAAGTAGAGGGGTGGTTGAAACTGAGATATCAAACTCCTCCATCAAATTGGCTGGCTGGCATTCTAATTCCTGTGGCGGCAGAGAATTAGAGGTACCGTCCAATTGTGGCAACCACATTCTCAATCATTTTTTTTTTTTTTTTCAAACAGCAGTTAATATCCTGAAAAAACAACTTTATCGAAAACAAATGCATTTTACATTTTATTTATAATGTTTATTCAAATATAAGAAAGCATGCACGTTTATTTAAAGGGTAGTTCAATTGGTTAGGAACCACGCTTCATGAAACGAAGGTTTTTAGTTTGAATATCTCTCCTCCTTTTCTTGTGTGTAAAAAAAAAAGGATAAAGGTTTTCTCCAAACTGGGTTGAAGAAATTTTATTTAAATTTATTCTATAAAAAAGATATATCCATTTTTTAATAATACATGAGAAATTTTTAATAAAATTTATTTCAACTTTGTCCTTGGTATTAAAAAAATATGTGCATTTCACATGTTCAAGGGACACGTGTTACTTTTATAAACTAAGTTGAAGGAAATTCTTTCAACATAGTTCGGATAAAAACTTTGTCAAAAATACCCAAAAAAAAAAAAAATGTACCCTTTCAACCAAAAATCAGAGTAATATTACAAGTCCTTATATTCATTCAAGAATGATATGGCTCTTAAATTACCATTGAACTTGTGATTGATTATTATAGGATTTTGATTGAATGGTAATTTTAAAAGTCACATCATTTTTAGAAACACACTAAAGTAACACAAGAAGAACTTATAAAATTACTCTAAAAACCACGTTGCTACGTAGGTTCGAATGCAACCTGCTGCAACTTGTTCTTGTCGTTCAAATTATTGGACCTAATTTATTTATTGGGTGGCCAAAGGGGATTAGGGGAGGATCCAATTGTGTGGCTGGAAAGGCAAAACTTATCGCTTGTGCCTCAATGTTTATCCTGTTGACTTGTCCGACTCCTATGATTTTGGTTGTTCCGGAAGATTTTGATATTGATGATGATGTAATGAATAAAGGACATATTTACCATGGTTTGTGAATCTTGAAAGTAAATTCGTTGATCAAATATGGAAAAAGTGAAACTTTTGTGGGTGAAATGATAATATTACTGTAATATGAGTCTTATAATTGCAAAAATATATTGTTGGGTTAGCTGAATTAACTTTTTGAATAATTCCGCCACCCATAAGCTATCACCTTCAAATTAGCCATTGAAAATAGCTTAATCATCATGTGGCAAAAGAGTATTGTTAGGTTAGCTGAATTAACTTTTTGAATAGTTCTATCACCCGTAAGCTATCATCTTCAAGCTAGCCATTGAAAATAGCTTGATCATAATGTGGCAAAAGGGTTGTGCTCACCCCCAAACTGCCCTAATACCTAATTTTCTAAAACACCGTCATAATTTGGACCATTTATTTAAATGGACCTTATGGGCCCAAGTATGAAGTATGTCACGTACAAAACAATGTACACTACTGGTCTAAGTTAACACCACTAATTCTCCTATGACCCAAACTCTATTTGTTGCCTTATTTGTGTTATTGTTTATATTTATTTATTATTTTTTATAACATGCCACCTTTATAAAATAGGCCCTTTGCACTCGTCCTTATAAAGTAAACTTCGAACGTTTATAATATATCATCCGCCCTGACTCGTACACAAAACTTTGAGGTATAACACCATTGAGGCTTCCATTCGAGCAGCACGTGCTGAACATTTGTTTGCTTATTCATCAGCTAAAAGCGAAATCCGACAAACTAACATTGATTTCATGTTGGGTATGAATTAATGGTTCCTGGTGGTGGAGGCAATTGCGATGAGCTCTGATACTGAATCTCCTTCTCTTGCTCAGAATGCATAGAGTCTTCGTGTCCACTTTGTTTCCTTTGGAATTCCACGTCTTCCATCTCAAAATGATCATTAGGAGATGTGTGCAAGCTGTCGAGGCTGTCATGCTCATACTTATGCAAGAGGTGAAATGGTGAATTTGTCTCAGAATGATGGCCATGCTTGGATTTCTTCTTGGCCCTGCGATGCCAGCTTTTTAATGCTGTTGCCACTCCTTCATTAAAAATGGTGGAATTCATGGAAGAGCCCATCTGCCAAAAAATCAGTCCAAACAATAATTAGTCAAAGGCTATGCATACTAATTTTTTTATTTTTTTAACCCCAAAGGGTTGGCCTTGTGGCCGTTGAGGCTTGTGGTCTTAGCTATGGAGTATCACCCTTTAGATCCCAAGTTTCAGACTTGTTAGGTATAAACTATTAAATTACCAGTTATCTCAAAAGCTTAAATGATAGGAAGTGGTAAATTTAATCATTTGATCATTATTTTAACACTCCCTTTCACGTGTGTAGACTCAAACTCCATTTTAATAGGTAATGCCCAACATGTTTAATATTTAATTTAAATGGAAAGTGATTTGACGGAGTCAAGGTTCGATCTCATGACCTTTGGCTTTGATACCACATTAAATTACCAATTATCCCAAAAACTTAAGATGATAGGAAGTGGTAAATTTAATTACTTAATCATTACTTTAACAAACTCTACATTGCAAGCATCTGTGTAAAAGTTAGCGATTTACTCTATCCAGTAAAAAATTTTGAGAATGTGGTTTCGATGGGTCTAAAGGATCCTTCCCCATCATAATAAAAAAATTAAAAAAATAAATTGTGTTTTCTTACATTCTGACATAGCTTTTTAATGATTTGTGTTGTCCCTATATTTGTATTATTTAACCTTTGAAGCCATATTATAATTAATTTCTCACCCGAATCACTAGAGCATAGAGCGGCAAAGTCACATAACTGCATAGAACTTGTGTGATGATCCTGAAGAAAGTGCCAATGTCGTTAGCATTAGCAATTCTTAAATTTAATTAACACATTAATCATACAAATAACTACATCTTAACAATGGCACCATGGCATATGGAATTCCATGGATGTGCATTAATATGTGACAGAACTCACCCCGTTGAGAGTCTGATGACCTTATCTTCAGTGCGCTTATGGAAGCAAGAATTTATGCCAAATGCATACTGAAAGAGATGACAAAAATATGACAGGAAAGTTAGGGAAAGCTCTCAGCAAAAGCTTCTCTTGTTGCTCAATTCTAAATTCTAAAAGTATATGGTTTTGACCAATGCCAATGTCACATGGGATGGGACTTTGTTTAATAAGTAGTGTTGGAGTATCGGGCCTTAGATCATCATTTAAAATCAATTGAGTTTTCTCCAAATTGGTTGAATTTCTTAACCTAATCGAAAAGCATGTTTTAAACATCCAGATGAATATTTTTTTTAATACAGTACAAAGTTGGAATAAATAATATTAAAACTCATGCATCTTACATGTTATTAAAAAGGAATTCTCCAACCCGAGGAAAACTCAAATCAATTGGTGTTTGTGAGTAAAGTCAAAAACTTTTATGGTATTCGAAATCGCATATCACAAGACATATTCTAAGAGCCGTCCAAATGAGCAGAATTCATTATTGCACCTCAATAAGTAGTGCGTACACCATTAAGTACTTTGTGAATTGATGGATTAATTAAGTAGAAGTGAAAGGCTTACCACACTCCATGCATAGAAGGCCAGTTGAAATGCATTCTACAATTAAAGTCAAGACAGAGGGCAGAAGCCAAAGGCTGATATTAGAATCCAAATAGATTGAAAGCATGTTTGAGATTGCGTAATGGATCTGATGGTTAAAAACTTAAAAGCACTTTTTGACTTTTTTTTGTTCTAAAAAACACTTAGAACTGCATTTTGAGGAAAGCTTGAAAATGAAGTTTTTTTTCTTGTAAAAAATTATTTTAAACTTTTTTTTTTTTTTTAGACAAAAACTCTATTTCTCAACACAATCTCAAAGAGACTATAATACATGTAATTTGTTGATGTATTTGAGAAAGACCTGAAAGAGAACAAAGTGAATGAGATAGAGAAGGAACCGAGGTTGTCCAAACCAGAAGAGGTCATCACCCGGTTGAACCACCGGTGTACCCTTAATCACATCTCCTCTCTCTTGAATTCTCAGCCCCATTTTTGTGATTATCACTTGTAGCTGTGTACCCACCAAGAGGATTACCTGTAAAATCACAACAACCCACATGATCTTTCATTAAATCCAACAACCCAAAAGCTTAGATTGTAAAAAGAGCCCATAAAAGAACAAAGTTTTCCTCCAAATCCTGGCTATTAAACTGAGTTGGAGGAACCAGACAAAAAAAAAAAATTAGGAAACAAGTTGGTTTCTGTAATTGAGCTTACAATCAATGGGAGAAATGGTAGCCATAGATAAGAATGCCATCCTGATCAGACATAGATGGAAACATTTCTTAGTCAGTAGTAGCAACTTAGGCAGTCCACGATATATTTGGCCTAAAAAAATGAGAATGTCACACAAAGACTGCACACTAATGTGGTGGCTCGCGGGCCACCAGTAAGATGGGGGTGGTGCAGCGAGAGCAGCGATGTCAGAGACAACCCCACCATTTAAAAAAAAAAATTATTTGAATTTTTATTAATTTTATTTATATTTTTTTCCCTATTTTGGGTATATATAAATATTTTTCAATAAAAATTGTATAAATGAAAATGTAGTAAAATGTAACCTTATTATTATTATTTTAAAGAAAACGACTTTAATTAGTGACGCATCATCATTAAACATGACAATTCTCAGAATCTCAACTTTTTTTATTTTTTAAAAAATGTTTGGAAAGCGTCACTACTTGAATAGTGACCTAGGGGGACGTCACTATTTGGGTTTTTATGTTTTTTGTTTGTTTGTTTGTTTGTATAGTGACTCAACCAATACACGGTTTTTAGAGATAAATCATGTATCCAGGGTTTGCCCAACAAATGAATCAAGAAGTAACATGACCTTTAAGGGGTTTCACGTCTTTAGAGCGATAGTTTGATAACCAATAGGTAGAATTTAGCTAATTACCATATGCGTTGGACAATAGGGATAACACTGCAAAGCACCATATTTCTGGACTGCAAATGAGAGAGGTAAATTTGAGATTTTAAGATAATTAAAAATCAATCAAAGAAGCAAAGGCCTTTAAGTGCTTGAGCACCAACCTTATCCCCACCACGAATTTAAAATCCTCTTCGAGTGATCTCTGGATGTATTTTTGAAAATCAAACGTTGTTTCACTTCCGGGTGCCAAATGTGCCTGAAGTCACACAATGTAACATAATAACTTTGGAATCCCTTTCCCAACTACATGTACAAAAAAACCTGACTTTTAGTGGATTAAACATACCGCGATAAATCCATATCTCAACGTAATGTAATCAACCTTGGTAATTGATCTGAAGAATTGTCTGAAGAAACAGACCTGATACAAAGGAAGAGAAAAGAGTCTTCAAACAATTGTAACATAACTAACCTTTTATGCCCTTAAATTTCAAAATTGAAAAATAAACAGAAGTTTCATTACTAAGGCTCCGTTTGTTTTGGCGTTAAATTTTTTTCTCAGGAAATGTTTTTAGTTGTGATGTAAGACCATGTAGGACTGTGTAGATGTAGATGGTTACTTCATGGGTTTGAAGGGAGGAATTTGAAACACCATGGTTCCATATTGAAAAGATGAGTTACCCATATTTAGTTAATTTGGAGTTTCCTTAAAATTACTTATAAAGTTCAATTTTAATTACTTAATAAGTAAGCAATGTGGGACATAGCACCAATGAACATATCTTATAAACTATTAACTCTATGTGACCTATACATCTTTTCTCAATATGAAACTAGGATGTTACGCTAATGATATCTTGAAAATTGAACATTGTACTTAAGATTTTAAAAAAAAAAATCCAACGCGTAATGTAGAGCGCTCCACCAGTTATTAATTATGGCATACATTTTGGGGGAGATCGATATTTTCCATCGATTATCATTCATTCATTCCATCTCACCCATTGATAATTGCTTCAATTGCGGGACTAAGACCTAGAAATAGGGTTGTAATAAACTAATATGTTTGACAATCCGCTTGTTTAAACTTGATCTTAACTCAACTCGTGACTGTAGAAATCGATCAACTTGTGTCTGTAGAAACTCGCTTAGTTATTAAGTGATACATGCCCGCTTCACTCACCTCGATTAAGGCTTGTGAGCTAACTCATATATACACATATAAACATGTTTATATATATATATGTGTGTGTGTCTATAAACATATACTAACTTAATATCAACTAAGTTCTAACATATTATGTTATTAACTAGTTGGTTAAATCGTAATACATATATATATATATATATATATATATATATATATATTAAGTAACAAACTAACTACGTAAGCATATTTAAGTAGTTAATTAATATAGGATTTCAATACTGACCATCCAAAGGGAAACCGTTGACTTGCTCCAGTAGGTCAAATGCCTTCGTCCAAATGTTGTTTCCTTGCAAACCTATACCGCTCGTGATCTGCATCGTATAAATCATTTTCCATAACCATATATGATCTCTTGTACCAAACTATATATCAAAATTAAATAAAATAAAAAAAAAAAATCTAGCAATTTTATTTTAGGGTAACTTCATTTTAAATCCTTGAATTACTACACATTTAACAAGTCTCCCAAACTTGAAATCTCTCAATTTGATTTAACTTTCAATTATAGTCAATTTAAACCACTTCTCAAATTTTAAACGTTAAAAGTGAGACAATGATGTTTATATTTTTATAAAATTTCAAATTTATCCTTAATTCCAAATTAATAAAATTAATAAAAAAGTAAAAATAAAAAATCAGTATATTTTGGTTTTCTTAGGTATTGCCATTAAAAGTTAATGGCTAAATCTAACGGAGGTGTCCAAATATCTTGCAATTAAAAATTTAGGAGTTCAAATTGAAATGTTTTGAAGTTTAGAGAATTTATCAAATTACGTGATAATTCAATGATCTAAAGTAAAGTCACCTTTATTTTAAATTACATAAGCGTCAAGAAATCGTGACATATGAAATAGAATAAAAATAATAATCTTTTTTTGTCATACAAAATTTGCTCACAAAGCAATTTACAAAGTCATATATTCTGTTGACTTTGTATTAGAAAAAGTAGACAGGTCTTTAACGGCAAAAATTGACAGTATGAGTCAAGAAAAAGGGAACAGGATCCTCTCCATTTCAACTCAAATGGAGAGTATCCATTTAGTGTAAAATGAGGGGTAGTATTGTCTTAACATTAAAGCTAAATGACTAAATTTACAATATTATCCATCATTTTACACTAAATGGATATTCTCCATTTCATTTGAAATGGAGAGGATCCTATTCCCAAGAAACAGAGGGGTTGGACTAGTACTCGAGCACCTGACCAAGTCTATAAGTGACATTAATTTCATTAAATGAGTAAAAAAAAAAATAAGAAGAAGAAAATGTTTGAATTACTACTATAATTTATTTTACAAATTAACGTGACATAAAGAATTTATGGCTAGAAATAGGGTTGTAATAAACTAATATGTTTGACAATCCGCTTGTTTAAACTTGATCTTAACTCAACTCGTGACTGTAGAAATCGATCAACTTGTGTCTGTAGAAACTCGCTTAGTTATTAAGTGATACATGCCCGTTTCACTCACCCGACTCGATTAAGGCTTGTGAGCCTAACTCATATATACACATATAAACATGTTTATATATATATATGTGTGTGTGTGTCTATAAACATATACTAACTTAATATCAACTAAGTTCTAACATATTATGTTATTAACTAGTTGGTTAAATCGTAATACATATATATATATATATATATATATATATTAAGTAACAAACTAACTACGTAAGCATATTTAAGTAGTTAATTAATATAGGATTTCAATACTGACCATCCAAAGGGAAACCGTTGACTTGCTCCAGTAGGTCAAATGCCTTCGTCCAAATGTTGTTTCCCTTGCAAACCTATACCGCTCGTGATCTGCATCGTATAAATCATTTTCCATAACCATATATGATCTCTTGTACCAAACTATATATCAAAATTAAATAAAAAAAAAAAAAAATCTAGCAATTTTATTTTAGGGGTAACTTCATTTTAAATCCTTGAATTACTACACGATTTAACAAGTCTCCCAAACTGCGAAATCTCTCAATTTGACGAACTTTCAATTATAGTCAATTTAAACCACTTCGTCAAATTTTAAACGTTAAAAGTGAGACAATGATGTTTATACCTCTGACTTTTTTATAAAATTTCAAATTTATCCTTAATTCCAAATTAATAAAAATTAATAAAAAAAGTAAAAATAAAAAAATCAGGTATATTTTGGTTTTCTTAGGTATTGCCATTAAAAGTTAATGGCTAAATCTAACGGAGGTGTCCAAATATCTTGCAATTAAAAATTTAGGAGTTCAAATTGAAATGTTTTGAAGTTTAGAGAATTTATCAAATTACGTGATAATTCAATGATCTAAAGTAAAGTCACTCCTTTATTTTAAATTACATAAGCGTCAGCAAATCGTGACATATGAAATAGAATAAAAAATAATAATCTTTTTTTTTGTCATACAAAATTTGCTCACAAAAGCAATTTACAAAGTCATATATTCTGTTGACTTTGTATTAGAAAAAAGTAGACAGGTCTTTAACGGCAAAAATTGACAGTATGAGTCAAGAAACAGGGAACAGGATCCTCTCCATTTCAACTCAAATGGAGAGTATCCATTTAGTGTAAAATGAGGGGTAGTATTGTCTTAACATTAAAGCTAAATGACTAAATTTACAATATTATCCATCATTTTACACTAAATGGATATTCTCCATTTCATTTGAAATGGAGAGGATCCTATTCCCAAGAAACAGAGGGGTTGGACTAGTACTCGAGCACCTGACCAAGTCTATAAGTGACATTAATTTCATTAAATGAGTAAAAAAAAAAATAAGAAGAAGAAAATGTTTGAATTACTACTATAATTTATTTTACAAATTAACGTGATATAAAGAATTTATGGCTAAATAGGGTTGTAATAAACTAATATGTTTGACAATTCCGCTTGTTTAAACTTGATCTTAACTCAACTCGGATCGTAGAAATCGATCAACTTGTGTCTCAGAGAAACTCGCTTAGTTATTAAGTGATACATGCCGTTTCACTCAACGACTCGATTAAGGCTTGTGAGCCTAACTCATATATACACATATAAACATGTTTATATATATATATGTGTGTGTGTGTCTATAAACATATACTAACTTAATATCAACTAAGTTCTAACATATTATGTTATTAACTAGTTGGTTAAATCGTAATACATATATATATATATATATATATATATATTAAGTAACAAACTAACTACGTAAGCATATTTAAGTAGTTAATTAATATAGGATTTCAATACTGACCATCCAAAGGGAAACCGTTGACTTGCTCCAGTAGGTCAAATGCCTTCGTCCAAATGTTGTTTCCCTTGCAAACCTATACCGCTCGTGATCTGCATCGTATAAATCATTTTCCATAACCATATATGATCTCTTGTACCAAACTATATATCAAAATTAAATAAAAAAAAAAAAAAAAATCTAGCAATTTTATTTTAGGGGTAACTTCATTTTAAATCCTTGAATTACTACACGATTTAACAAGTCTCCCAAACTTCGAAATCTCTCAATTTGACGAACTTTCAATTATAGTCAATTTAAACCACTTCGTCAAATTTTAAACGTTAAAAGTGAGACAATGATGTTTATACCTCTGACTTTTTTATAAAATTTCAAATTTATCCTTAATTCCAAATTAATAAAAATTAATAAAAAAAGTAAAAATAAAAAAATCAGGTATATTTTGGTTTTCTTAGGTATTGCCATTAAAAGTTAATGGCTAAATCTAACGGAGGTGTCCAAATATCTTGCAATTAAAAATTTAGGAGTTCAAATTGAAATGTTTTGAAGTTTAGAGAATTTATCAAATTACGTGATAATTCAATGATCTAAAGTAAAGTCACTCCTTTATTTTAAATTACATAAGCGTCCAAATAAATATATGAAATAGAATAAAAATAATAATCTTTTTTTTGTCATACAAAATTTGCTCACAAAGCAATTTACAAAGTCATATATTCTGTTGACTTTGTATTAGAAAAAAAATAGACAGGTCTTTAACGGCAAAAATTGACAGTATGAGTCAAGAAACAGAATCAGATCCTCTCCATTTCAACTCAAATGGAAGTATCCATTAATTAATAAAATGAGGGGTAGTATTGTCTTAACATTAAAGCTAAATGACTAAATTTACAATATTATCCATCATTTTACACTAAATGGATATTCTCCATTTCATTTGAAATGGAGAGGATCCTATTCCCAAGAAACAGAGGGGTTGGACTAGTACTCGAGCACCTGACCAAGTCTATAAGTGACATTAATTTCATTAAATGAGTAAAAAAAAAAATAAGAAGAAGAAAATGTTTGAATTACTACTATAATTTATTTTACAAATTAACGTGACATAAAGAATTTATGGTTAGAAAACCAGTCACTAACTATAATTAATTTAATTGAAAACCCCTTATTTTTATTCTTGCTTAATTATTTAATTAATGGAAAATGTTAGGAATTCTCCTAGCCTTCTACTAGTCTTACGTAAAACATGATTTAAGAAAAAATAAAATTGTAGTAGCCTCCACCACCAGTTTTTTTAGGTATGAGCACCAAATTTGTGAGACATTAGCACCAAAATTGAGGCATTAGCATCAAATTTAGGATGATCAAATCTATTTTGGGTGATATCATCCCTAAAGGGTTAACATTCCACCTTTAGGTTTTAGTTTTGAATAAAAAAACAAGTTTTAAAGTATTAAAACCTAATTATTAACTCATAAAAAATAATTTGTTAGCAAAAAAATGGTACTACAATTTTATTTTTTCTTAAATCATGTTTTACGTAAGACTGAGAAAATTTTAGGAGAATACTACGGAGAGAACCCCTAACAAACCCCTTAATTAATTATAGCATGTTTATAAGAAAACTTATAATAAAGATTGTATCACTTAACAATATTCTTTTGCTTTTTAAGAAAGTTTTTTGAAGAGCCCATTTGTTACCAATATGGCCTCGAGATTCAAGTGTCCTTCTTTCGTCCTCCCAAACCTTCCATCTTTTGATCTGCACTTAAAGAATAATTCATCAAATCCCATAATATATTCTAGCAAAATCTATTCAAAGAAGAATTTAGATCTTTAGAGAAAGCTAGAGAATTAAGTACCTTGGTTGTGCCCAAAGCCAGGGTGATTATGCAGTAGAGGATATGAAAAACGGCTAAGACAAAGATGAATATATGCAGCTGGTGAATCGAATACGCAGACATGAAGGCCACTTCACCCTGCAAACAACTCATCGATCCCTCTAAATTCATATGAAAGCTAGCTCTGCTAGAAAAAAACTTATAAATTCAGCTTAATTACCTTTGAAGTGCATTTGTCGTGTCCTTTTGTAGCTAATCTTCGACGACCACCGTAGCCAGAATCAAATACCTGGAGCACTTTCCGACCACTTTTGCCAGAATCTTTACAGGGATGCCAAGTGTCTCCAACACTCATGGGTATACACATACCAGAAATGGGGTCTTGGAACACTGTGAGGAGCAGGGATAATAATCCCAACAGCATAAGCTCTGACCAAAAACAACAACAAGAAAAAAACCCATGAAGAAATTAAGAAAAATGGTTAATTAATTGACCATTTTTTGATGATCGATCTTAATGTGTGAGATAGATATATATAAAGGTACCTGATTTGATCTTTTCAAGGGCTTCGTGAAGAGGTCCCTTGTGTTTGGCTTTTAGCCACTATATATAATCAATAAAGCATGCATGAATTTTCAGTAATCAATCAAGAAAACAACACAAACAAATTAAGAAGAATATACATACAACCTTAATAAAAAATTACCTTTCCTGTAGCTTCAATAATATGTTCAACGAAGATTGAAATGGCAAGCAACACGAAGCACACCCCCGCAACTGCCCATGTTGGAGTTTCCGCCATTGTACGTTCATCCTTACCTTCGGGATATTTGTCCATCACAGTACTGTATGCTGAGCAAGCTCTTCAGGAGATCACACAGATATATATATATATATATATATATATATATATATATATATATATGAGAAATAATAGAGACACAATTTTTATTCAACTTTTTTCTTAATTGTGTGTGTTAAAGTAACGGTTAAATAATTAAATTTATATCTTTCTATAAGTTTAAGCTTTTAAAATAATTGGTAATTTAACAATGACGAAGTAATAAGATGCTATGTGGTCCTTTTTTTTATATTTCTTCAGAATAATGACATAAAAATAAAAAATAATTTTAAAAAAAATTATCATTTTTCTGAAGAAAAATATCATTTTTTAAAATTAAAAAAAAAATTAATAAATAAAAATATGACCACATAAAATGTTATTACTTTATAAATTTTACTTATTTTTGTTTTTTAGAAGAATGATCATATAATAGAAAAGTTAAGCCAAACTTGTGTCTCTATCATTCATATATAATTCAGAGACAGATTTGGGGGGGACTAGCCGTGGCCATGGTCCCCCCCACCCCCAAAATCTGAAAAAAAAAATGGCTGTAAAAAAAAAAAAAAATTATATTTGGTCCCCCGTGAAAGAAGAACAAGGGCGACCAGCCCTTGTTCTGGGTCCGTCCCCTATACCCCCCATGAAAAAAGAGCAAGGGCTAGTCCCCCCCCAACCCTTGTTCTGGGTCCATCCCTATATATATATATATATATATATATATAGTAGTTAATATACCTAAATCGATCAAAACCTATTAACTAAAGTTTTTGAACTAAAATGGTGTTCAAATATATGTATTAATGTATTCTCAATAAAAATTCTCGAACAATTTATCTTTCTAACAAGCCATTTAAGAGTCATGATTAGCTTCTTAGGAGGGGTGCGCGTGAGACTCTTAAAAAACAAACAAAAACAACCAAAAAAAAACAACCTTACAAGCTTAGAGGGGGAGTTGTGCCCACGTGAATTGGAGAATACAAAACTTTATGATCAGAGCTATAATTTTGTCCTACTATATTAATGATCAGTTCTCCAAAACTTTATGATCAGAGCTAGAATTTATTCCAACTATTATGATCAATCCCCATCGGAGAAAATTTCATAAAGACTGGCCACCCAAAGGCGTTGGGAGAAGTCATCCAGCTAGGGAAGTCGTGCTAACGTTAATCCACGTGTAAATATTATAAAAATTTATAAAAAAAAAAAAAAGAGTTCTATATTAAAAATATATTATATGATTGAATGATTTAAATAAATAATTGTTAACACCTTTTCTCTTTTTTTCTCTTTTCAAAACAAAACAAAACAGTCTAAAATATCAAGCTATAGAAGGCAAGAGAAATGTTAGAAATATCAAATTTTTTACTAAGAAACTAATACTAAAATAATGTTTTTTTGACATGAATACTAAAATAATGTTGAGCTTATTTATTGGAGAGGATAAAAATAATTAATTAAAAAAAATGTGTCACTTCACATCAATTTAGTACTCATCTATTAGTAAACAATTTAGTACTCATGATGGCAATTTTCATCTGGTAAAATAACTTTTATGTGTCATTTTCAAGGTTATGGATAAGAGAAATGCTATATTTTTCTTTTTCTTTTTTTTTTCTTTTTTTTTTAAAAAAAAATGTTGGTTTCCAATTGTTGTGTTACTATCTCATAAGTTTGACACATTTTTCAAAATAATAAATTTCATGGAATGATAACACATCATTTGAAACCTTAAGTTTTTATTTAATTTGGATTTAGTCCTTAAATTTTCAATTTCAAAAATAAAGTCCTTGGGTTTTGCTCAAGTTTTAAATTGGTCTCTCTATCACTTTATTGTAAAAATTAACGTGTTTCATCTGCTACATGTATCTCATTTGTCATGCCAATATCTATGTTGGTAGCCAATATCAATGTCAACGTCAAAGTTCAAAGTTTTCCCTTTAATGCTACAAATCCAAAAGATTAGGGCAATAAAGAAGATTTTTGTTTAGAGTTTGGCCCCTTTTTTTTAAATTTATTTCTAAGGATGAAATGGCATGCTTAATGACATGAGATTGATATTAGGCGCTGATATATATGACAACGCGTCAATTGAGATACACGTGACATATGACATCATTAATTTTAAATGAAAAATGACAAAGAGACCTATTTCAAATTTAAGCAAAACCTAAAGACCATATTATTGAAATTAAAAACTTAGAGGTTAATTCAAATCAGATAAAAACTTAGGGGCTAATTATGGTTTTTCCAAAATATAACACTTCGCTGCACAAATTGAAAATTCATTGAAATTATTCAATTGGCATTGAATTCATTTAGATATTCATGTATCATTGAAATTACTCGGTGAATCAATCACCATATATTCCCAAATTAATGTTTGGACCATGAAGTCAAGTTTGAATCACAACCACGCAACTTGGGAATGAGGATTTCGTCTTATATTTAATTATTTGTGAGTCCCCCACCTTTAGTCTATTTGTAGGCACCCACGGTCATAAATTGGACCATTTATTTAAATGGGCCTTATGGGCCCAAGTATGTCACGTACAAAACAATGTACACTACTGGCCGGTCTAAGTTAACACCATAAACCATTAATTCTCCTATGACCCAAACTCTATTTGTCGGCTTATTTGTATATATTTATTTATTATTTTTTATAACATGCCACCTTTATAAAATCGGGCTCTTTGGACTCGCCCTTATAAAGTAAACTATAGATGCTAACTCGAATACAAGACCTTGAGGTATAACACCATTGAGGCTTCCATTCGAGCGGCTAGTGAGGGACATTTGTCGGCTTATTCATCAGCGAAAAGCGAAGTCTGATGCACTAACGTTGATTTCGTGTTGGGTATGAATGGTTCCTGGTGATGGAGGCAATTGCGATGAGCCTTGCTCTTGAATCTCCTTCTCTTGCTTAGAATGCATAGAGTGATCTTCGTCTCCACTCTGTTTCCTTTGGAATGCCAAGTCTTCCATCTCAAAATGACCATTAGGAGATGTGTGCAAGCTGTCGAGGCTGCTATGTTGATAGTTATGCAAGAGGTGAACCGGTGAATTTGTCACAGAATGATTGCCATGCTTAGATTTCTTTTTGGCCGTCCGATGCCAGCTTTTTAATGCTGTTGCCACTCCATCATTAAAAATGGTGGAATTCATGGAAGAGCCCATCTGTGAAATCAGTCCGAAGAATAATTAGTCATAATAATTATTAACGTTTATGATTTCAAAGGTAAACTACACTAAGGCTGTGCATTTTATTTATTTTTTATTTTTTTTAACCCCAACAAGTTGGCCTAGTAGTTAAGTACTCTTGTGGTCTCAATGGAGTATCACTCCTTAGATCTCAAGTTCAAAGCTTGTTATGTGCAAGCTCCTCATTAAGATTACATTTCTTAGTGTAAAAGCCAACAATTTACCCTAATCCGTATAAGAAAACTTTCGAAAATGTGGTACACAGGTCTAAGATGTATACTCTTTAGGAATGTGTCTAAATGCCTTCCCTTGTCGAGGTTCTCGTCATAAATTATTATTATTTTTTTTAGAAAAAAAAAAAAAGAAAAGGTTTTTCTATACCTTGATGTGACATAAATGTGAAAAGTGGTTTTTATGTTATGTGTTGTTTGCTAACATATTTGCCTCTATATTTGACGTAATGTTACAAGTTATTTTTGTGTCATTCCAAGAATAATGTGGTTGTCTTAAAATCATCATTAAGCTTATAATTGATCATTATTGAAATTTGATCAAATGATGATTTTAAAAGTCATCTAATTTTTAATGTAACACAAGAAAAATTTCTAAAATTACTCATATATTTGTATTATTTAACCTTTGAAGCCATATATATATTATCATTAATTAATTTCTTACCCGAATCACTAGAGCATAGAGCGGCAAAGTCACATAACTGCATAGAACTTGTGTGATGATCCTGAAGAAAGTGCCAATGTCGTTAGCATTAGCAATTCTTAAACTTAATTAACACATTAATCATCCAAATAACTACATCTTAACAATGGCACCATGGCATATGGAATTCCATGGATGTGCATTAATTTGTGATAGAACTTACCCCATTGAGAGTCTGATGACCTTATCTTCTGTACGCTTATGAAAACAAGAATTTAAGCCATATGCATACTGAAACAGAAGAAAAAAAAAATGACAGGAACAGGAAAGTTAGGGAAAGCTCTCAGCAAAAGCTTCTCTTGTTGCTTAATTTCTAAATTCTAAAAATAGATGGTTTTGACCAATGCCAATGTCACATGTGCGATTTGGCCTAATTCCCTAAACAAAAGTGGGTTTTGGCCAATTTTTGACTTTTTTTATCCTTAAGTCTTTCAATTTTTTTTTACCAAACTGATACTGTTTTTTCTTTAAATAGATTTTTTGAGTTTTAAATGCAGTTTTAGATTCCTCAAACGTAGTCTAAGTACTTTGTGAGTTGATGGATATTTAAAGAAGTGAAAGGCCTACCACACTCCACGCATAGAAGGCCAGTTGAAATGCATTCTGCAGTTAAAGTCAAGACAAAAAGGACAAAAGCCAAAGGCTGATATTAGAATCTAGATAGACTGAAAGCCTGTTTGAGATTGCATAATGGATTTGATGGGTAAAAACTTAAAAAATCACTTTTTGACTTTTTTTGCTCTAAAAAGCACTTAAAACTGCATTTTGACGAAAGCTTGAAAACGAGGTTTTTTTTTTCTGAAAAAAGATCTAGCAATCTCAAACAAAATGTAATATGTAATTTGTTGATGTATTTGAGAAAGACCTGAAAGAGAACGAAGTGAATGAGATAGAGAAGGAACCGAGGGTGTCCAAACCAGAAGAGGTCATCACCTGGTTGAACCACAGGTGTACCCCAATCACATCTCCTCTCTCTTGAATTCTCAGCCCCATTTTTGTAATGATCACTTGTAGATGTGTACCCACCAAGAGGACTACCTGTAAAATCACAACAACCCACATGATCTTCCATAAACCAACAACCCAAAAGCTTAGATTGTAAAAAGAGCCCATAAAAGAACAAAGTTTTCCTCCAACCCTGTCTTAGGTTGGAGGAACCAACCAGACAAAAAAAATGTAGGAAACAAGTTGGTTTCTGATATCGAGCTTACAATCAATGGGAGAAATGGTAGCCATAGATAAGAACGACATCCTGTACATAGATGGAAACAATTTTTTAGTCAGTAGTATTTACTTAGGCAGCCCACGACATACTTGGGCTAAAAAATGAGAACACTACTTGGCCCGCAAGGGTCAGCTTGAATAATGGACTCGTTTGGTTAATATCATCAGTTATTCGAGTTCTCACTCAACCGATACATAGTTCATACGGGCAAGGTCGTATTCGTATATTCAGGGTTTGCCCGATAGGAATGAATCGGAAAGTGACCTTCCCTTGAAGGAGTTCCACGCCATTAAAAAAAAAAAAAACAGAGTTTGATAATCAAAAGGTAGAATTTAGCTTACCATATGCGTTGGACAATAGGGATAACACTGCAAATAACCATATTTTTGGACTGCAAATGAGAGATAAAGTTGGGATTTTAAGATAATTAAAAATCAATCAAAGAAGCAAAGGCCTTTAAGTGCTTGAGCACCAACCTTATTCCCACCACGAATTTAAAATCAGCTTCAAGTGATCTCTGGATGTATTTTTGAAAATCAAACGTTGTTTCACTTCCGGGTGGCAAATGTGCCTAAAGTCACATAATGTAACATTAATTGGAACCACTTTTCCAACTACATCTACAAAAAAATCCGGCTTTTAGTGGATTAAACGTACCATGATAAATCCATTTCTCAACGTAATGTAATCAACTTTGGTAACTGATTTGAAGAATTGCCTGAAAAAACACACCTGATAAAAGGAGGAGAAAAGAGTCTTCAAACAACTGTAACATAACTAACCTTTTATGCCCTTAAATTTCAAAATTGAAAAATAAACACATGTTTTATTATTAAGGCTCTGTTTGTTTCAGCTTTAAATTTTTTTCTCGAAAAATGTTTTCAGGTAAATCATTTTTCAGGAAAATGATTTCCAATTGTACGGTAATATCAGGGGTTTAAAAGGAAAATTTTGTAACACTCCAGTTCCATATTAGAAAGATGATTGCCCACATTTAGTCAATTAGGAGCTTCCCTATAATATTTATAAAGTTCAATTTACCTAATAAGTAAGCAATGTGAGACTTACCACCATTGAGCATCTCTTAGAAAGAACCTACACAATTTTTCTCAATATGAAACTACTAATGATATCTTGAAAATCGAACATTGTACTTATGATAAAAAAAAAATTAAAAAGAAAAATTCCAACACATAATAGAGAGCGCTCCACCAGTTATTAATTATAGCATACATTTTGGGGTAGATTGATATTTTTCATCGATTAGCATTCCTCCCACCTCATCTACTAATAATTGCTTCAATTGCAGGACTAATGCCTAGAAATAGGGTTGTAATAAACTAGTTTGTACGACAATCCGCTTGTTTAAACTCAATCTAAACTTGACTCGTGATTGCAGAAACTAGCTTGTGACTGTAGAAACTCACTTGATTATTAAGTGACACATACCCAACTCACTCGCCCGACTCGATTAAGGCTTGTGAGCCTAACTCATATGAACATGTTTATATATGTGTATAAACATATACTAACTTAATATTAACTAACATATTATGTTATTAACTAGTTGGTTCATTCGTAATATATACTAACTTAATATTATGTGAAAAATGTAAAATTAGTTCTTGTGGTTTACCTAATTTACAATTAGTTGTATGTGGTATCAAAATGAACTCAAAAGTCTTTGAGGTATGCCAAAAAAACAATATAGTCCCTACAATCAAATTATGTTCACTAATTTAACGTATTCTGATAGTGTGACAATGATTTAAATAGGACAAATATCACAATTTTATTATATAGCTCTAACGTTTCACACTATCATAATCTATTAAATTAGTTAATGAAATTTGATTGTAAGAACTTTTTTTTTTTGTTGGCATACTTCAGGGACCTTTAAATTTATTTTAATACCACAAGGACTTCATTACAAATCAGATAAGTCACATGGACTAATTTTGCATTTTTTTCTTAATATTATATATTAAGCAACAAACTGAGTATGTAAGAATACTTAAGTAGTCAATTATAGGATTTCAGTACTGACCATCCAAAGGGAAACCGTTGACTTGCTCCAGTTGGTCAAATGCCGTCGTCCAAATGTTGTTTCCCTTGCAAACCTAAACCGCTCGCGATCTGCATCATATAAATCATTTTCCATAATTAACCATATATATATATGATCTCTTTTACCAAACTATCAAAATTAAAAAATACAGCACCCCAAAAAAAAAAAAAAAACCCTTCTATTTTATTTTAAATTAACTTAGCATCAGCAAATCGTAATATGAAAAAATAAATAAATAATAATTTGCTCACAAAAGCAATTTAGAAAGTCGATCACCTATACTGTTGACTTTGTATTAGAAAAATAAAAAGTAGACCAGTCTTTAACGGCATAAATTGACAGTACTGTGAGTCACTTTCGGTAAATTAGTTTTGTCCAATAAAGAGAGTTTAAATGAGGAACAAATTCATTTTTTTTTAAAGAAAATGTTTGAATTATTACTGCTTTTATTATAATTTATTTACAAATTAACGTGATAGATAAAATAATTTTAAGTTAAACATATTATAAATTTCTAAGTCAACACGTCAAAACTATAAATATTTTGAAGGTTTTTTTTTTTTTTTACTTTTTACTTCCTGTGTTAGTCAAAATGCCAAATAAAATCTCACCGTTAAATTTTTCTCAAGTTTTTTAACTCCCAGAAACACCCACAGGGGGTTTGGGCCACCCCAAACCACATAGGGGTGCAGAAATTTATTTGGCATTTTGACTAACCCAAGGAGTAAAAAATTAAAAAAATAAATAAATAAAAACTTAAGGATTTTACAATTTTGGCACAATGACTTAGGAATTTATAATATATTTACCAAAATAATTAAGAACTTATGGTTAAAAAACTAGTCATTAACTAATTAAATTGAAAAAAAAAATTCTCCTTGCTTAATTAATTCATCAATTATAGCCTATCACACGTTAATTTATTATTTTTTTTTTTTAAATTATGATAAAAACTGTAGCACTTAGCCGTAGTCTTTCGTTTTTTAAGCAAGTTTTTGAAGAGCCCATTTGTTACCAATATGGCCTTGAGATTCAAGTGTTCTTCTTTCATCCTCCCAAACTTTCCATCCATTGATCTGCATAATTCGAAGAAGAATTCATAAAATCCTGTAATATATTCTAACAAGAATGTATTCGGTCAAAGAAGAATTTAGATGTTTGTAAGAGAAAGAGAAAGTACGTACCTTGGTTGTGCCCAAAGCCATGGTGATTATGCAGTAGAGCACATGAAAAATGGCAAAGACAAAGATGAATACATGTAGCTGGTGAATCGCATACGCAGACATGAAGGCCACTTCACCCTGCAAACAACTCACCGATCACTCTAAATTCATGCATATGAAAGCTCTGCTAGAAGAAAAAGGGAAAAAAAAAAAAAAACACTTATAAATTCAGCTTAATTAATTACCTTCTTAGTGCATTTGTCGTGTCCTTTTGTAGCTAATCTTCGACGACCACTGAAGCCAGAATCAAATAACTGGAGCACTTTCCGACGACTTTTGCCTGAATCTTTACAGGGATGCCAAGTGTCTCCAACACTCATGGGTATACAAATATCAGAAATGGGGTCTTGGAACACTGTGAGGAGCAGGGATAAGAATCCGAGCAGCATAAGCTCTGACCAAAAACAAGTAGAAAAAAACCCAAGAAATTAAGAAAAATGGTTAATTAATTGACCATTTTTTGATGATCGATCTTAATGTGTGAGATAGATATATAGAGGTACCTGATTTGATCTTTTCAAGGGCTTCGTGAAGAGGTCCCTTGTGTTTGGCTTTTAGCCACTATATATAATAATGAAAGCATGCAAGAATTTTGATCAGTAATTAATCAAATTAATATTCAAGAAAACAATACAAAAATTAACAAAAAGTTAATTAATATACAGCCTTAATTAATTACTAATTACCTTTCCAATTTCTTCAATAATATGTTCAATCGAGATTGAAATGGCAAGCAACACGAAGCACACCACCGCAACTGCCCATGTTGGAGTTTCCTCCATTGTACGCTCATACCCACCCTTGTCCTCTTTCATACTCACCCTTGTACTCTTCCTGATCAATCACACTCTATATGTTGAGCAACCTCTCGAGGAGATCACACACACACACACACATATATATATATATAAAGAATGGCCACCCAAAGGTGCTGGGAGAAGTCAGTCAACTAGGGAAGTCGTGTTGTTAACGTTAATACTATACACGTGTAAATAAATTTCTTTTAACAAAATTGAGTTCTATATTAAAAATATGTTATATGATTGAATGATTTAAATAAATAATTGTTTAACGTATGTCGTACGTAGGAAGGCTTGATGTGAATGCAAGGAAGAAAATTCCACCCATGTCATGCGCTTACAAAGCTATGCTGACGTGGAACCGAATTTTTTTTTTTTTAAATCTATGGTGTTTATCATTTGAAGATTATCTTATAAGAGAAATGTTTATCGGAAAGGATAAAAACAATTAATTAAAAAATATGTTACGGGCATCAATGAATAAATTTCATATCATTTTTGGTATTTTTTTTTTAGTAAACAATTTAGTATTCATAATGTCCCCAAGAGATAACTCAATCGGCTGTGAACCACGTCTTATAAAACGGAGGTCACAAGATGGAATCCCCTTTCCCCCTACCCTTGTATGGACATGTCAAAAAAAAAAAAAAAAAGTATTCATAGCATTTCTCATTTGGTAAAGTAAATTTTCTGTACCATTTTAAAGGTTATGAATAAGAGAAATGCTATATTTTATTTTATTTTAAAAAAAAAAAAAAAAAGTTAGTTTTCAAATGATACGTTACCATTTCATGAATTTGTGACACATTTTTCAAAACAATAAAAATCTCGTTGAATTGTAACACGTCACACATCATTTAAAAACAAATTCTTAAAAAGATAAATTTGGAAAGTATGTCACTTCACTTCTCGGCACAAATTGAAAATTCATTGAAATTATTCAATTGGCATTAAAGTTATTATTACGTTATCGGTTATTTTCATGCATCAAAGAAATTTTTGGTGTCTCCAAGAGGTAGCTAAATTGGTTGGGATCACGTTTCATAAAGTGGAGGTCACTAGTTTGAATCCTCCCTCTCCCCTCTTGTGTGGACATATAAAAAAAATAAAAAAACGGTGAATCAATCACTATTCCCAAATTGATGTTTGGACCATGAAGCCAATCAGAAACATTCAAAGTCTTTTTTTTTTTTACATTCAAAGTCAAGTTTGAAAACAACCACACAACTTGGGAATGAATAAGGACTTGGTCTTATATTTATTAGCCTCTACTATACTCCTAGAAATAGGATTATCTCTGGTCCATTTTATATTGGAAAATATTTAGTTAATGGCTAAATAGATCTTAGGTCCATAAATGAAACATTTGTCATATTAATATAAATGATAATAAAATATTATTTATACTTTAAAAATAATTAAATATTAGGAAAAAAAAAAAAACTAAGGGTGGATTTAAGCCACCCAAAGGGACATGGGTGGTCCTTGGGGGTAGTCCAGCCACCCCTGGCCAGCCATTGGGGTAGCTCTTAAGCCACTCCCAGTTAAAATGGGATGGTCTAGCCACCCCTTATTTTTTATTATTTTTTGTTAGTGGGACAGGTGTCCCATTTGTGGCTTTAAGATTTCTAAAAAGAAATCTCAACCATGAACCAGATACCCTCCAATCCATTATGGACTGGAGAAAATCCTATTCCATACTTTTAGGCCTTCTTTGGTTTGCGGCATAGACTCTTGCCTATGAAATAGTCATTTTTTTGTTTGGTAGGAGTCTATTCTTGAAAATAGTTATTCTTGTAGAAATTACTAATCTCATACACATAAGAAGCTATTCCCCTAAAAAAAAAAAAAAAGAGGAACAGCTATTACTTAAAGAATGTAATACATTTTTCAAACATACCAATATTATTATTTTTATTTTAAACTAAAAAGAGAGAGAGAGAGAGAGAGAGAGAGAAATAATGGCCGCACCACCTCCGTTTCATTTTCAGGTGGCTACGACCACCACATATTTGCTCTAGGGGTGGCCGGCCAACCCTGTGTGTCCATTTGGGGTGGCCACACGTTGACTGGGGGTGGCCAGGCCACCCACAAATAGCATGGGGTTTTTAGTAATTTTGATTAAATTTTAATTATGTCATGTGTATTTTTTTTCTTTTTTGACATGTCTGCATAAGAGGGGAGAAGAGGATTCGAACCAATGATCTCCGCTTCATTAGGCGTAATACCAGCCGATTAAGATATCTTTTGGGGACAATTATGTTGTGTATTATTGTCAAACTAAAGAATAAAAATAGTAATTATTACATTCTATTCTCTTTTATTACCAGTAATAACTATTTTTTTTTTTAATAGAACACGCATTTCATGAACCAAACAATAATTTATAGGCACCCACGGTGATAACAAAATAGTTTTGATTTTTTTTTTTTAATACGGCGATAAAACACTTGCAAGATATTTAACGGTTCATAATCCAACTATAAGACCAAGTTTTTTTTTTGTAATATAATATAGGAAAATGTTAGGGGTTTTCCCCATAGTATTATCCTGACGTTCTCTCAGTCTTACATAAAACATTATTTAAGAAAAAATAAAATTGTAGTAGCCTCCACCACTAGTTTTTTTAGGCATTAGCACCAAATTTGAGGCATTAGCATCAAATTTAGGATGATCAAATCCATTTTGGGTGATACCATCCCTAAAGGGTTAACTTTTCACCTTTAGGTTTTAGTTTTGAATCCAAAAACAAGTTTTAAAGCATTAGAACCTAACTATTAACTCATAAAAATTAATCTGATGGCAAAAAAATGGTACTATAATTTTATTTTTTCTTAAATCATGTTCTATATAAGACTAGGAGAACACCAAGAGAACATTATGGGGATAACCCCTAGCAAACCCCTATAATATAATATATTATAAATATTATTTAACGGATTATGTGATGTAAGTAAATCACTTTAATTTTGTATGTATGTTTATTTAGAGTGTTTTGTATTTTATTTTGTTTGTTAATATTTTTATTTCAAAAAGAGAAAATAAAAAGGAAAAGGATTCCCCCTTTTGAAGGGACATCTTGGACTACAATTTTCTCGGAAGCTAAAAATACTTCTTTTTTAGAATACTACTCGATCTAAAAATACAAGCTTATAAATTTGAATCCAATTATATATATATATATATATATATATATATATATTGTAATGAACCAAATTTCATTCAAACAAGAAAATACAGTAGGAGAAACAAGCTTACCAAAGCCCTAACTAGAAAGTTTTCAGATGTCAGGAGTAAAAAAGAATGGTGCGAATGCAGCCCGAGAAGAACCCTTGCTGCGGCGCACACTATAATGGATACTACCATCGGGAGTTCGAAGACCCCATTCAAACATCTAAACAGGTGTCCGAAAAGGCCATGGAGGTTTAGATGTGAAGTAACCATGAAAAAAAAGCTTCCAAAAGGAAACCAAAAATAAAGGAAAAGAAAATCAACTCCAAAGCATCTGAAAACTAAACAAAAAGGGCTAACAACAAAGCAAGAAAGCAACAAAAAGTTACACAACATATAAGGAAAAAACTCAAAACACAGCAGCTGCTACGAAGGGGAACACCGGCGGATTCTGGACAACGCGTGGCCACCACGCGCTAGCGCGTTAGATCCACTCCCTGGAGCGTGCGGACCACGCTCCGGTGCATGGTGATCGAAAGGGACCACTGAGGAGATCGCCGAGAAGCTGGAACGTCAGTGGTGATGAATGATTGGCACGTGTCTGGCTTGGGCTGATGAAGAGGAGCAGATCGGATTTGGAAAAAACTAGTCTTCAAGCCTACACAGATCCGGCCATTTTGGCGATGGAGGAGACGCTCCAAGGCAGGGGAAAGGAAGATGAGGGCGATCCATAGTGTATGCTGTATTTTGAGGGTCTGGGATAGATCTAGAACTAGATCTAAAGAAACCTCTAGATAGAAAGGAGTTCTCTCAAGAAGAGAGAAACTTAGCAAAGAAAGAAGTTGATGTTACAACAAAAGGGGGGAGGAGGAGAGAAACCAGGAGGTTTTCCCTCCTCCTCAAGCTTGATCACAAGATGAGGCTTTAGGAGAGAGAAGGGAGAGTTTTCGTTTCAGGGGACCCACCAATTATATTATATTATATTAATCATTCAATCATATGATATCTTTCTAATATACAAATCCATCTTGTTATAGTTACATGTCTATTTACAACATGACTGTAATTACCGCTTATCTTAAAAGGACCTACTTTATAATTCATCTTATTTAAATTAAATATTTTACTCATAAATTTAATTATTTTAACATTTCTCATTATATATGGGTTTAAACTCTTTCTCTTTTAATAAGCAAAGCATACCACCTGAAATATTTAATTTAAATTCAACTGAATAAACAGGTGAGGGTTCAAATTGTAACTCTAATACCAAGTTAAATCATCACTTATTCTAGCGATCAGATATTGGTAATTAGACCAGATATTTCTTGTGATAATTTGTCCGATCTTCAAGTGAGACAAGGAGCAGAGCTTTTTGGATGCCTAGAGGCAACCTAGCGTCTACCATTTTTTTATTTTTTATTTTAATTGAATAGAAAGAGGTTAAAGGGGGAAATGCCTGCCAAATTTAAAATTAAAAATAATTTATCATAAATTGATTAAATTGTATATCAAATTTATTGGTCTCCATGACTCATTGATCAAAAATTGGTATCAGCAAAACTATATAAAACTGCGATAGCGTTTTGGGGCATTAGCACCAAATTTAAGATGACCAAATCCCTTTAGGGTCATACCATCCCTAAATGGTTAACTTTTCACTCGTAGGTTTTAATTTTAAATCCAAAAACGAGTTTTTAGGCATTAGCACCAAATTTAGGAAGACCGAATCCTTTTAAAGTAATATCATTCGTAAAGAGTTAACCTTTCCCCCTTAGGTTTTAGTTTTGAATCTATAAATGAGTTTTGAGGCACTAGAACCCAAATATAAGCTCATGAAAATTTAGCTAATATTACTCAAATATCTCAAAATACAATTCAAAACATTTCATCAAACATATAGAATGCAAAAAGCATAAAAAATATATATATGTTTAAAAAAAAAAATGTCCTACACTAGGCTGCCAAAACATGTCCTACACATAATAGGACTCAAGACAAGATAGCACATCAAGTGTCCAAAGAGTCCTTAAAAAGTCGTTACATATTTTTCCGAGACAACATTAGTTTTGTTGTGTATAATCCTTTTTCCTTTTCACGTGTCGTGTTGGGTAATAGATCAACGGCCACAGAAAGTCTAACAGACCTCTAGGCCTTTGTAACATACAAGTCCACCAAAGATAGGCTCAAGCCAAGAAGTAGCCAGCCCACCTAGGGTACAATGGTCTTTCACCAAGTGAAGGAAACATGCGTTCATTAATGAAAATGGGATATTCCCAGCGTCCAAGCAAGTTTCACTAGGGGTGGGCAAATTAACCGTTACCGATTAACCGACCGATTACCGACATTAACCGAGCCGATATAACCGTTACCGATAATTAACCGACCGGTAATCGGTTAAAAAATTTATACCGGTAACCTTATCAGTCGGTAATCGGTCGGTTAAAATTTTCTTATCGGTTAACCGATATGACCGATATGACCGATAAATATTTTTAATTTTTATATATTTTTTTAATTTTTTAATTTTATACTTTTTACTCTTTTAATTTTTATTTTATAATATAAAAAAGATGTAATGGATCAATATAAAAAAAGATTCAATAAAAATTTTATATATATATATTTAGGCCCCAAAAGGCAAAACAATTAATTTTAATAAGTTATTTTAGGCTTTAGCCAAATAAAAAGTATTTGAACTCTCAAAATAATTTTTTGCCCAATTAGCAACTAGTAAAAACTCAATAAAAAGTTAACAAAAACCGGTTAACCGATTAACCGGCTAGTTTAACTGATTACCGATATGACCGATTAACCGATTAACCGATAGCTTATCGGTCGGTAATCGGTCAAGAATCGATAACCGATAGCTTATCGTTAAGATAACTCTCATTAACGGACCGATATGACGATACCACTAAGTTTCACATTCATCAGAAGGTGATCCAGTTGTCAAAGCCAAACAAAGCCACGTGGTCCCAAGCATAAATCAAGAACCCACATACGAAGCAAGCATGGCCGAGCCACCCACCAAACCCATGATCTCGTGATCGTAGGGTAACCCACAAACCCATGATCCACCTTTTTAGCATTGTGTACAGTAAATCCTTGAGAACGTACAGCCAAAAATTATGGGATGTCAACTATAACTCACCGGCACATCCCAGCAGCTCTTATCCTATTTTCCCTCTTTTGCATATCAATAACTCCTCAAATTTCATGCAAAGTTACTCATTGAAAAACTGTCATCAACATGCTAAATATTCAAGATGGCCATTAAAGGTCAAGTAATATTAGGGGTGTTCAAGTGGGTCGGTTATAACCAATCCACCATCTGATGACCAATTATAACTGCAAATTGATAACCGATAACTGCTAACCGATTTGATATTGGGTTATTAAAAACCGCTAATTAACTAGAGCGGTTGCGGTTAGGGTTTTAGGGATAGGGAAAAGTGGTTACAACTGATAACCGCTTTTATTTATATATAATAATATAAATATATATATATTAATAAACTATTAAATAAAACATCTAAAACGACGCCGTTTTGATGTTAAATATATAGATTTGGGACTTGTCTTATAATTTTTTTTCATTTGATTTGGATTAATGGATTTGGGCAATGTTTTTGGACAAGAATTTATTTGGCCATTTTTTTATCGTCTTTTTTAAAACATTTTGACCTTAAACCCTTAAAATAAGACCCCCCCCCAAAAAAATAGGGCAAATTAAAAGCCCAAAACACTTAAAAAAACGCAAAAGCTCATTTAAAAAAAAAAAAAAACCAGTTATTGGATTGAATAATCACTAACCGTCGGTTATAAACCACCTAGGCGATTGCGATTATTAAAAACCAATAACCGCACAAGTCAGTTGCGGTTGCGGTTATAGCCAATAACCACTAGAACATCCCTAGGTAATACCTCTCTCTGAAACTTGAATAGTATTTATTATACCGTCAAAATTTAAAATTAATATATTTAACTATGCATATGATATTAAGGTTGACCTTATCAATTTTTAGGTAAGTTAAGATCAAGCATGATGTGGCCGATTGTAACGATGATGTTGTCTAATGGACATCCACGTACGTCTTACGTAGGACTAGGTGACCACGTGACTAAATAAAAGAAGACGTTCAAGTGTCTCAGCAAGTTATCTTCATTATATTAGGAACTTTTCATAGCTAGTAGGTCGTGCTTCCATGTATGAAGAGAGTTTGAAGGAGAATACGGCAACATTCGATAAATAGAAAAATGAGACCTTTGTTCCAAGGGCGTCATTGGGAGCCAGGGACCAAATTTGCTAAGAGGGTTGCCATAGGAGGCTACCTGGCCGTCCCAGCAACCACCGTAAGGATGTCCTGTGATAACTCTAGTCGCTCCTCATAGGGATGTTAACGAGCATTTACACTAATCACAAGCTCTTGCTCGGCTCACTAAAGGAAAATCTTGTACGAACTCGAGTTCGAGCTTGCCCATAAGCTAAGCCAAGTGTCTTATTGAGTACTCGGTTCAGTTCGGTTTGGCTCGAATAGAATTTTGTAATTTTTTAAAGTAACAAAATAAAATTAACAATCTATATTAATTTATTTTTTCAAATAACATAACCCAAATTTGACTAATGAAATCACAAGAGATTTATCTTTATCTGGCGACTTATCTTTATTTGGTGACCATCCTTCTAATTTGAAAATCGGGTTTAGCTTGAGTCTAATTTCAATTAGATGTTTTGGAATTAGAACAAGTGTCCTATAACAATACACAATAGACACGTATGTCAATCTTAACCTTTTCAATTTCAATCGAAACTAGACGAAACCGAATCTATGATAATTTATGCATGTTTTAATTAATAGCTGTTTAGTATATGTAGCCTGCTAAATTAGAGCATTCAGGCATGGGGACCCATAATATGACAAAAGTTCTATTTTAGAGAAAAATATGATCCTTGGCCCCAAAAAAAGGAGAAAAAAAAATGGCACTCTCCCAATTTCTAGCCACCCATATTAGTGAAAGGGCGGCCCTCCATTGAACTATTGCAGTTGCAAATCTTGTGTTAATGGTAAAAAAATAAAAAAATAAAAAAACACAGCTAAGCAACATATGTATATGCTTTGTAACCACAAACACCAACAATTTATTTATTAAAAAAAGAAAAAGAAAAAGAAAGGAAGACCAAGTTGCATATACTTAAGTCTTTAACCCATGCTATATGTATTAAACCATCACCCAATTTCAAAAGGCAGTAAAGTGATCAAAGTAAAAGCTAGTGGTATGATCTTTGAAATAAAGTCAAATCCATGAGTGTACACCCAAAAAAAAAAAAAGTGTGTAAAAAGAAAGCCTTTGAGACCTCTATAGGCCTTACACTGGAAAATAAACTGAGTTGTCTCCTCTTTACTCAGCATCCAAGAACACGAACGTGGGAGATACTGAGAGAAGATAAAAGAAACTCTTCAGCTAATAAAGCTGCTCTCTTTTGTCATGCCACCATCTCCACCTGCAAAAGCAAAAACCAAAAGCACTCTTCATTACCAGAGAGACACAGCATAAAGTTTCAACTGGGTCTTCATATCTATAACTGGTTTCAGAGAAAGCCTTTGGAGATACCGTGGACAAAGTTTTAGGGCCCTGTTTGGACTTTGGGACTCGAAAAAAAAAATGACAAAAGAAAGTGAAAAGAAAAGGGACAAGGTGAAGGTGTTCACTGGTCGGACTGTCAAAGCCCCATAATTCTTTGAAATTACTCTGTTTTTTTCTAAAGCTTCAAAGTTGGATATATAACTCCATGCTTCCTTTTCTTTTTTTCTTTACCTTTTCTTGTGTAACACCCAACAAAGTTAGTCCAATTGGGTATTCGTATTAATGAATTATAAAATTGTTTACGAGTGTTAAATCCGACATTGAATTCTTATTAAATTAGATCGAGAGCAAATTAACTAGTTATTTTGAAGTATTAAGGTAGCAAATGGCATTAGAGCAATCTAGCAATCTAAGTAACAGAGCATGCGAGAAGGATGTGTGACTGACCAGTAATAATCCCATCTGGGTTTGACTTTGCTCATCCTGTTCTGACCGTAGGGGTAATCAGTTTCGGCTCGTTTGGTGTTTTGGAAAGCACAGCAGCCAATGGAATAGATCCCAATAAGGAAGACAAGCATGACAATGTTAAGAACAGAGATCTTGTGCCAGTCCCTCCTGACGTCCTCCAGCACTCCGGCCTTGCACGAGTCGCACTCGTAGCACAGCATGTTTGGCGAATTGTTCCACTTGTAGCAATCCTGTTCTTGCGTTACCGTTGTTGCCACGTTGTAGTTGCACGATGTCGGTGGCTTACAACAACCAGACTGCATGTATATCTCCAAATTTTAGTATAAACTCTTGTCAACTTATGATGATTCTTGTGGACAAAACAATTTCACACCATTTGATCAATCCCACAAAGGCAGGAACAAAGTTCCTTCTTTTTTGGAGAGGAACAATTAAACTTCAACAACAACAACAACAACAAAAACCCTTAATTTTAAGACAAAAGACAAAATTAATGCAAAACCATAATTTGAAGACTAATGCTATTTAGTACGTACAATTGAAATAATATGGCAGTAAATACTAAATATCAGTATTTGTATGGCCGTTAAATAGTAGCATGCTCCTAAATATAATTTCTCTAATTTTAAAGCTCAACAAAAAAGGCAGAAGAAAAAGAAGAAGCACTGAAAGCACTGATCACCTGTATGGGAGACATATCCTTCTCCAAATAATCAAGGGGTGTCCAAGATGCAATCTTTTCACAAGCCTTAGAGCCCAAAATACAGCTTCTGATAGTCATCCAGTAACGAGGATCCTGAATCCTGCTCTTCAGCCACGGCGAGTAATCCTCCAGACGATACTCCTTATAAACCCTGCCGGGAACTTCAGTGCCGCCGCCTTGGCTCGTCACCACGAACCCGAAGACAGTGAAACTCATGAGGGCTGCGATGATAAACAGCATCACCACCAAGTAAACCCAGAGCGCCCACGCTACATGAAAGCACGCCCCAATGAAGCCGGCGAGGGAGATAACGAGCACGACAAAACCTATCACCAGAAGCGGTGTTTGGAGGAAACCCTCGCAGGTCGTGCTGCTCCTCGCCATCCATAGGCCTCCGCCGATTATGGGTATCGATGCTAAGAGCGTGAAAAAGTTCAGGAATCCGATCACTGTGTTGCTAAACCGATACATCGATGATCGATCGATCCTTTTCTCTCTGTCTCTTTGGGTGCTGATTCTCTTTTATTGTTGTGGGTTGTGTTGTTGCTTTCTTTCTCTTTAAAATGGTGGCATTGCTTTCTTTTGTTATGGATCCTGACGCCTCAAACAATTCAAATTGTCTATCTACTTTGCTCTGTTTGCTTTCCCAGGCCAGTTTTCTATGTTCACAGACTTTATTTGAAGTATGCCAAATTAAGTGACTAAATTATACTTCTTCTTAGTCCCTAAGGAAGTTTTGTGGAGTTATAGAATGACTAAATTACCCTTGACACTCCACCCGATCCTCATCCGAATGAGGATTACCTGAATTTTTGTGAAATTTTGGACACCCAAAAAGAAAAGGGGTTACGAGGTTTATCTTTCAAGATAGTGAACATAACAACTCTTTTTTTAAATTGTTCAAATTTTTATGAAATTTGACTTGTTTAATGTCTAAGAGCATTCACTTGCACCCGCTTGCTACTAGGAATACAAATTTGGGTGAAAAATCACCCACACCAGACTAGCTACTTTAACAAAAAAATAATCGAAAAAATTAATCTAATTCTAGCGGTCTCTATGCTTTCAATTTTTTTTTTAGATAGTTAAAATAGAGAGTGGAATTTACTTATTGATTGTTTCAATGCTCTTTGTCTTAGGGGTAGGTAGATTAACCGAAAATAGATTAATCGATCATCTACCAGCTTCGACCGAACTGATATTAACCAGATTTCAATACTCTTTGTCTTAATACGTATACACTTGCAACTCATAATTAAAGAAAATTCTTTTTAATTTTGTTTATGAAAAAAAAAATTATGTCAAATTAAGTATATATGGAGGGAAGCAAATAATTGCCTTGGATGCAAGCAAAGCATAGTAGAATAATATTATTATTTTTTGATGAATAATATTGATTCAGTTTAAGATAGGGTTGGAAGAGTTACCAAACAACACGTAAGAATTGAGATCATAAAAGATGCATCAATTCGTTATCCATTGCACCAAGGAAAGCAAAGAATAATAGGAGGCATTTTGGTAAAATTACAAATTGGGGGGGTTTTACCGTTTTAGTGAGTTGCTTCCGGGTCATGGGCCCCAATTGGGCTTCTTTTTGAAGCATGATCGGAACCAGGGCTAAGCTATCCACGGGTGGCGATGGAATATAATATTAGCGGCTACTGCCGCTTTCTTATCCTCTCAGCCTCTCTCTTAGCCTTAGGCTTTGTTTAATGCCTTTGTTTGATTCCCTCAACGGCTCCACTAGAATTTTTTTATTTTTATTTTTTTTAATGGAAAAAAATTCCACCATTTAATTAACGACAAAATAATTAGCAAGTGGTTAATAATGATTGAAACTTTCTGGATTATATAAGTGCAAGCACTCATTTCTTCCTTTTTAGAAAAAGAAGTCCTTCTTGTGACTTTTAAAAACGTAATTAAACAATTGGTAAAATCACATTTTTGTGTCATTGTCTGCAATTTGAAAATGTAAATTTTTCTAAGGTTTTAGAATGTTGTTTTTTAGGAAATGCACTTACAATTACAAGCAATACCACTTTATATAATTTTGTTTAAATACGCACATTTCGCTTGCGAAATTGCAAAGCGCAAACTGACGCTTAATTTTCAAGAAAGTATTAGAATCCAAAATGTGATCTTGGGTTCAATCAATTAAGCGATTGTGGATACATATTAAACCTTCACACAAATGGGTAAAACTAAGAGGAAATTTGCTTAAACAACAACTTTCTCTAAAACGATGAGGTCGGGAGGGATTTGGATCTCTATGAATTTACTAGCAATCAAAATAATAAAATTACTGAAAATCCCTACCTAGATGGAAGGGGCGTATTTTTTAGAAAATGGCTAAATAGTATTAGTGCGAGCCGGGGTTGACTCATTGGAACTTCATGCCCTGCTCCCCTCACAGTCGCATAGGTCAAGCCCTTGTATACTTGGCTCCACCCTCCAACCTAAAATCACCCCCAAAAAGCCGAACACCCAAGAAAATAATCATTAGCCAGTACTAGTCACTAAAAAGTTGTCACGTGCATTTTGAACATATATCAATTTAATAAATTGAATTTGAAAAATTCTTCTAACCCAATTTAGTAAGTGTAGTGACGAACCTGTTGATGGCCGTCATACCAAGCGTACCAGTTGGTGATGGTCTTGAGCCGTAGAGCTTTGATGGAATATCGAGTTGCAGTTAGTGGCAACATGGCATCAGTGTCACCACTGTTTTTAGTGGAAAAATGGTGAGCATTTGATCAAACATGGGTGTATATATATAAATATATTTCAAATTATGGAGATACTTTGTCTATATATGTTCTCGTTGAGAATGTAGGTAGTTTTTGAGAAGAAGCATCATGCCGAAAGGAAATTAATGGTTTCTTGTGAAGGAAATTTACCTGAAGACCCATATTCTGATACCTGCTGCTATAAGTTCTTTAAAGATAGGAAGCATCGATTTTGGAGAATCTGTCCAATTATTCCTCACAGCATAACTGCAAATACGATGGGGAGAATTTCTTTAACCCTTTACCAGCAGCTACGTGTATATATATATATATATATATATGCTAAGTCTAACATTATCTCAACACTTCATCCGAGGCCTTGTTTGTTAAACCTCATTACATTTCACCACACTATTCACTTAATTTTTTTCAAAAAAAATCATCAAAATATTCTCATTTTTATGTCATATCATTCACTTTTTATATCACTTCATTTACTTTATACTACTATTCAAATAAAAAAAATCACTACAAAAAAAAAAAAAAATCACTTCCCAATATCACTTTTTTACTTCTCTATATCAATCATTATTTTCAATTTTTTTTTTTTAAATGTGAACAATGCCGTTGGAGGTGGTGTTGTTTGCCAAACACCCTCCCAATATCTAATTTGTGTTCATGGTCTAAATTAGATTTGATAGTATATATGCTGTGACACTATGAGTCTGATCTTATTGGCTCTATGATTTTGAACACTAAAACGTAGTATTTTTAGTGCCTTTTTAAAAAAAAAAAAAAAATCGCGTTGTAGACAATTGGTGCATTTTTAATAACACAAACTATGATTTTTTCCAAACGCTAAATTGCATTTGTAAATTACACGTTCTGAAATCTTTATTTTTTAACGTTTTAAAACCTCAAAAATCAAACGACCCTATATTTAAATGGCGTGACACTATATATACCCTATATTAATTTTAGTGAGCATGAATGTAAAAAGCCATACCTGCAAGTTACCCAAGGATGAGGAGCCCGGGAAAGGTCGACATGAAAAGCCGTTCGAACACTTGTGATATTCATGTATTTTTTTGTGTACATCACCGCACAATCATCTCTCCCTCTAAATGTCCATGGCTGAAATATTCACAAAAGAAAGGGAAAAAAAAATGTTGAAAAAATAGCTAGCGAGTGTCCATGGAAGAGGAGAGAATTAGGCGAAGAGGTGCTGACCAGTGGAAGGTTTAAGTTGTTTGATGAAGCAGTACCGTCGTCGTAGCAGGTCTTGGTGTAGAGGGAATAGGGATCGATGTCTCCAAACTCGGTGAAAGCTTGAGAAAGAGCAGCGTTGCATTCATCACGGGGGAATAAAAAGGAGTCATCTCGGCACCCTTTTTTCAGTGCTTCGTACGTGGAATCGGATATCAACCCATGGTTCCACCAATACTCGTGCGTTCCAATGTTGTCATGATAATCATCAATAAGTGGATTCCCCAACTGCTCCATTTTTTTTTTTCACAAATTTAATTTTTAAAATTCTTAAAAAGAATCTGATACTCCTTACTCTTCCCACAACAATAATACCTCTCTCTTTTTCTTTTCTTTTTTTTTTTTCCCTAAAAAAAATTAAGATTGAGTGTAATACTTTTTTTTCTAATCAAATAAGAGAAAGCGGGTTATAAGGGATCGCACATCAAAAGAGTGGGCATCCCCAATAATAAAACCCAAACGAAAAAAGCAGCACAAATTCAAAGAAAAATACAGAGAAATGTCCAAAAAGACCAAAAAATAAGCAATGGTTTCATCTATCTTAAGTAGTACGATAATATATTTTATACGAGTCTTTCGTTTAAAATGAATAGCCTAAATCATGCTTGAGTGACAGTTGGGGGTGGCCGTATTACATTTTTAGGCAAAGAGTATGATTCAGCCACCAAGATGGCCGGTTAGAGTACAGCTTAACCATCCATTGGTTTCTAAACGGTCTAAATTAATAATATATCTCAATCCTTTAAATATATATATATATATTCTTAAAAGTAAAAGATAAAATAAAACAAAAACCTATTACTTTTGCTATAGAGTTAAGTATATAGAGCATTTAATTACTATTTTCTTAAAAAAAAAAAAAAAAAATTAGAGAGTGCTCCACTAGTTTTAATGGATGAAACATACCAAGAAGCCTTTGAAATTAATAACAGGATTCTTGATTCCCTTATTGCCCCGGACTATAATTTGAGAAAGCTCAGGAATGTAATGACCTGATGAACAAAAGTTATCAAAGTTAATGCAAGTGCTTATAGATCTTTTCCATAACCATAAAGTTTCACATGAAAAAATGTGTTCGCTAAGGAACCTGCGTAGCTTTCTCCAGCAATGTAGAATGGCCTATGCTTGTACTGAGAGAACCTCTCAAACCATTTTACCAGAAATGTGTAGGCATCTTTTCCTGCAATGAAAAGTTAGTGAAACACTCATATAATACAATTAGGACAATCTTATTGAACGGGATCTGAATCGTGTAACAAAATTTGGGTTAAAAAAAAGACCTGTTCTTTGGTCACCAACAGTGAATATGTCTTCAGAAGTATTTGTGTAGGAAAATCCCACACCTGCTGGGGAATCAAGGAAAAGCAAATTGGCCTCTGCAACAAGAAAATTCCATTAATATTCTCTTCTGGGTGTGAAAAAAAAAAACCCATCAAGTAATGGGCCCGAGTGTACTTGAATGACAGCATCATTAATGAATCAGGAGCGTCCATCAACATTTTCGAACGGTCAATGCAACCACACAGATAAATTGCAATACAGACTACAGACTACAGTATACCTGCATTCCAGGCATAGGGGCTCAAATAAAGAGTCTTGCCGTCCGGCCTAACCCGGAAGGGCCCCACCTCCTCGGAGGCTCCATAGGCCACAGAGGAGCAGCCTGGCCCACCATTGAGCCACAAAACGAGCGGCCTTGATGCGGGCCCTCTGTGAAGGGGGGCCTCAATCAACCAGTAAAAGAGAGCCCGGCCTGCATGTGGGTCCACTGGAATATAGCCAGAATATTGAGAAAAGTTGACGTTTGGTGGCTGCCCCGGCAGCTTGACGATCCTATCCCTCTCCTGAGCTTTAAGCTGATCGTCAGCCACGGCTGGTGAAGACAGCAACACACAACCAAAACCCAAAACACAAACACAAACAAAAAGCAGAGAGAAAGAAGCGGTCTGGTGTTGGTCTCCCATGAGTGCCTTCTTCACACTAACTTCTTCTTCTCTTGGATAAGATTATCTAAGAAGTCATACAAGTTGTAGTGCGCGTTGGTCTCCATAAGCACAAGGTGTTTTTTTAATAGACTGAATTAAAGAAGAATAGAAAGAGTAATGTAAGTGTTGGATTATATAAAAAATAAAAAATAAAAATTCATATTAAGTGATCTTCTAGTGTAGGTCTTCCTGGTTTTAGGTGGAAATTATTTTTTAAAAATCAAGTGAGAAAAATAAGAGCAACTTTTATTTTTTCTTTTTAAAAAAATAATATCTACATAGGACTAGAAGAGCACTTAGCATTCTCTTATGAAAAATATATAATACTTTCCTTAATATTTCATATTTCATATTGATGAATGTTAGGTGTTCTCTTAGTGTTCTTCTGATCCTAGATAGATATTATTTTAAAGCAAAAACAAAACAAAAAAATCACTTCCTTATTTCTCTCACTTGGTTTTTAAAAAATAATATTCATATAGGACTAGGAGAACATCTAACATTTTCCTTTCAAGATAATAACTAAAGAGATATGATAGGGCTTAAGTGAGCCCATCTAAGTCCCAACTTTTATGGACATGTTTTTACTTTTGTCTTTTTTAAAAAAATTCAATCTTGAACATGACAACTCTGGATGGGGCCATTTAAAATTTCAATTTTTCTATTTTCTAAGATTTTATGTGGCTTTGTGCTTTGTGCCACATAAGTAAAAGTTGGGTCATAAGTTTCCAAGATATAACTCAATCGGTTGAAACCACATTTTATGAAGTGAAGGTCACTAGTTTGAATCCCCCTCCCCCTCTTGTATGGACATGTCAAAAAAAAAGTTTGGATCTTAGATGGAGTTCAAATGAGCCCTATCATATTATTAAATATAAGTATGATAATCAAATTTCATTGATTTGATTACTATCCCAATATTTGGTTACAATCAATTCTTAAATGAAGAATATTTAATTTGGACTACGCCTTTAATTACTATCCTCAATGGATAACTCAATTGGCGTGAATTACGCCTCACGAAATGAAGGTCACTAGTTTATATCTCCCTTCCTTTTTCCCTTGTGTGGACATGTCAAAAATAAATAAATAATATTTCTTTTTTTTTTGTAACAATAAATAAATAATATTTCAATATCAACTAAATATGACATATACATAAAATATTATATATTTTTCATATATTCCAATACTAAGGAAATCATATTTAATAAGTACTGGTCCAAAAGGTTAGTTAGGCCTTGTCAGATAAAAACGTGATTTGTGAAAGATACAATTTAACTTTGTCCCCTCCCCCTACCCTTGTGTGGACATGTCAAAAAAAAAATTTTGTCCTATTAAAATAGATACAACCTAAAAGCTTTCCGACTTATAAGGCCAGGCCTTTTCTAGTCAATGAATGTCTTTGTTTACAAGAAAATGCACGTTCATTTTTTGACTTTTTTTTTTTTTTTTTTCTAATCGAAAAGGGTAGATGAGGGAGATTAATTTTAGTTTTCCTACTTGGATGTGATCAAACAGGAGGGAGCCTAAATAATAGGAATAGTAGGCCCTTCCTTAAATCAAACTAGGTCTGACCTAACCTCATCAAGACATCAATGAAAATCTAAAGAAATTAATACTAATCAGGTATATGTAAAAATTTTCATTGCTAAGATTTAAATCTATGCCCTAACACATGCCTTACCCACTTGAAAATTTTCTTAAATCATTGAACCATCACCCTTATTGTTTATTTTTAGACTTAAAGTCGATGGATATGTCCTTAAAATAAACAGACTTGCATTTTCAGATTCGGATCGCATGAGGTTGCTATTTTAATATTCCTGTCATCACACTCTATTCATTGGCCACTTTGGATCGATCAATTGCACCAATCTCCAAGTTAGAAAATTCTTGCAAGCTCTGTTTGTCAATATATTTTGGAATGTATATATATATATATATATATATATATATATATATATAAGTAGTTAGTAAAATTATAGTTTTGCATTATATAGTTTTTAAATTCTACTTAGCATGTGATTTGAAATTTCAGTTTTGCATTATATAGTTTTTAAATTCTACTTGGCATGTGATTTGAAATTGAAGATTTATATATATATATATATATATATATAAAATCTTCAAGTTATATATATATATTCAAGTTATAACTTTATAAAAACGAACTTTGAAACAATATATTTTTTATGATTTAATATAAAAGTCACTTTTTATTTACGAAATCATGCACCATTATAAAAGGTCAAATCTCAAAGAGAAATGTTATACTTATAATTTTTTTTTCAAAAGTTAATTTATAAATAATGTGTCATAATTTTATAAAATTTATTGTTTTTAAAAATATATCAACCCCGCATGATATGATAACACATCATTTAATAACCATCTTATAAAAAAATAATAAAAATAGAAATGTCTTAGCATTTTCTAATCTCAAATGTAGACCGTATTTTTTATTTTTTTCCTTTTTATGGAGTCGTGAAAGTGTTGACTTGCACAGTATAATATTGGTGCAGGATCAAAATGAACTGGTTTGACCATAAACTTTTGACTTTTGCAGTTCTTTTCGATTGAATTAATGGCGCGGTCCATTCACCCATATATACGGAATAGGATCCTGTCCATTTCAAATGAAATGGACAATATCCATTTAGTGTAAAATGATGGGTAATATTGTAAAATTAGTTCTTCAACTTTAACGTTAAGACAATATTACCCATCATTTTACACTAAATGGATATTGTCCATTTCAAATGAAATGGACAGGATCCTGTTCCCATATATACCCACATCCAAGTGGGCCATGTGGCATGTGGTCTTAAATGTATTCTCCTGTTATGAATTCATTCATGCATTTGCAATTAGTTAATTTCATCTTTTAGAATTTTACATATTCGTATAATATTTTAGAATTTTTATAACATTCATGTATGAATTGATGTAACCAATTAATTTATGTATCACCCTTTTTATATTTTCATTTTCATCTTCTTTAACCTCTCATTATTTCATGCCTATAAAAAGGGGTCCTCAGCAATTTTGAGAAATTGTTAGCCAATTTTTTTGAAAATCTCAGCCATTAAAAAGATTTAATAGCTCAAAATTAAACCCTCATTTAATATAGGAGAGATAAACTTAAAATTTTGAATTTTGAAATTCAACCTCGAAATATATATTATCCACTAAAAAAAATGGATGTTTTATTTTGAGTCATTAGATTACTTTAATGGCTGAGATTTTCAAAAAAACTGGCTGACAATTTTTTAAAAATTGCTGGGGATCTTGATCCATAAAAAGGAGCATTGGATAGTATGTAACACACACAATAAGTGAGAAATATCAAACATAGTTCTTGAAGAACTAGTTTCACATATTGGTCCCCAAGAGGTCGCCCAATCAGCTGTGAACCACGCCTTATGAAGCGTAGGTCACAAGTTCAATTCCCCATTCCCCCTACCCTTGCGTGGACATGTCAAAAAAATAAAAAAGTTTCACATATTACAATCTCTTTATCTTGCCTTGTTATTTTATTTGATTTTACAACATCCCCTTCATTTTTTTTATTTATTTAATTAAACATTCTCCTTTATTTGGGAGAAAAGAAGAATACGAGAAAAGAAAAAATAGTCTCATATAAATATTTGGAAAAAACATTTAAATCGTTAATCTAAGTTAGTAAATTGCAACTAATGACCTTAAAGATTTAATGTGTGTTTTAAATATTTATAAATACTTGACACTATTTTAAATTAGTTAAAGGATTTTCTTTTTAAAAAAAAAAGAAAAATCATTCCAAACTCATTGAAGAAGGATCACGAGCGTAAATGCTCTTACATCATAGAGTAAAATGCTCTAATAAAATCATAGCCGAAACTATAAAGTTACAAGTCATAAATGCTTACATAAAAATCAAAATTCAAATCCTATCTATGACGACAATATCCGCTACCCATGACTAATTTTCAGTTGTAACAGCAGATCTGTTCCAAACAGATTAAACTCAATGCATAGGTAGCTCATATTTTTTTACTCTGGTAGAAGAAAATTCATGCCAAAACTCATCCTCCTAAGTCCGAGAGTCAGAAAACGGATCACATCCATAACCCAAAGGTCTGGATAATCCTTATTTAAACAAAATTACAGAAAACAAAGAAAAACAGATAACACCTAGCCCTCACACAAATTTGCTTCTGCAAAGACTAGATCTACTCCTCATTGACCCAAAACGGTAAAAAAACTACATCGATCTCCTCGTCGATTGCTCATAAGAGTAGATCTAAGGAAAAAAAAAAAACTCTTATCCAAAACAAACAAAACAAGAAACACAACCATCAAAAACAACAACCGAAGTGAATGAGACAATGAGCACTGGCCAACGTTGACACGTTCTAGAGGAGATGGGCTGCACAACACCTTGGTGGGTGAACAAAATTGGCTGAAGTTGCTGCATATGACTAAAAACATCTAAAAAGGCACAAAGAAAACAATGGAAAAATAGGTGGAAGGGGAGGGGGAGATTAAGAAGGGAGAGAGGAGGGAGCCGGCTCCCTCCTGGCTCCCTCCTCCTCTCAAAATGTTTCTCTGATGGCTAGTTAGAGGATTTTCTTGGAGAAAATTTATGTCTTGTAAAATATATGTTCTACCCAAATTAAATTTTTAAAAATACAACTATGCCCTTAATTAATAATAACAATAAAAGGAGCACCCACGTCAACATTTTCCTTTTTTCATATTTATAAAGGGGTATTTTGAAATATTTTGTTTCTTCTATTATGATTTAACGAAAAATGAAAAATCCTAATAAATGAGGTAAATGAAAATGAGTGAAAAGATTGCAAATTTTTAGAGTTTAGGCCCTTTGGAGGACACAATAAAAATTAGGGCTGGCAAAACGGGTGACCCGGCACGACCCGTTTATGACTCGGTTGACCCACGACCCGTTTAGGCCAAACCCAGACACGACCCGTTTAACTAAACGTGTCGGGGCCCCAGACACGACACGACCCGTGAAATTTCACGGGTCACCCGACACGACCCGTGAACCCGTTTAAGCTAACAGGTCTGACGGGTCACAGGTCAGATGACACGACCCGTTAACCCGTTTAAGCTAAACGGGTCTAACAACACGACCCGTGAACTAAAACATTGAACCCTAAACCAAATGCAGAAAGCGAGATCATAACAAAAATGAATCTTACTTCCCTCAAAACAAGTCAATGAAAACAAGAACTGCAACAAAACCAACCACAAAGAATTTCGGCAGGTAGCAATTGTGTGAAATCACGATGGAAATTGGAAGGAACGTACCGCCCAGTCTACCCAAATGTCAGCGGGGACGAGGATGATGACGGAGAGGGAGCGTAACCAGGTGTATCCGACGGTGAAGAGGACGTAGCGAGGTATCCGACGATGAAGACGTAGCGAGGGACCTCCAGGCCGGCTACTTCCTCTTCTAAACCCTCCTCCACCACCCCTTACATTCCTTAAACCCAAACCCAAGCTCCTCCTTCTCCCTCCCACCAAATCCTCCCTCAAACCCCTTAATTCCACCAAACTCCCCTCCCTCTTTCCCTCAAATCCCACCACCACCCATTGTCCCAAACCCTCAATTCCCTCAAGCCCTACCTTCCCGCCCAAGCCAAACCCATCCTCACCAGCTAGCTCTGCGGCCTCGTCTCCGTCTTCTCCGTCTTCTCCCTCTCCAAGCTTGTCCCCAAGGTCGGCAAGCTCTCCGCCATTTTGACCAACGTTGATGCTCTTCGACTAAGGGATGAGGGTTTAAAGCTCTTGGCGACAAGCGCTTGGTGGGACGGCTTGTGGCCGAATAATGTCGGATTAGGAGTCAGGACCATTAGCTGCTATCTATGTCTTCGAGAGGGTTCTGGAGAGAGCTCCTTATTTTTGACATTTTGTCACCAACTCAATTTCATCTTTTCTTTTCTTTTTCTTTTTTTATTAACACTTAAGCAGTGCATGGTCGGCACACGACCCGCTTAAACAATATAACGGTCATAAGCGTGACCCGTTTATGACCCAAACGTTCTGATAAACCCAAACCCGTTAATTTCGTGTCGTGTCGTGTTCGTGTCGGGTTCACGGGTCGTATCAAAATTGCCGGCCCTAATAAAAATTGGCTAGTAGTTTAAAGACCAAGTGAAATTTCCACCAAGTATGTGAAGTTTAACTTCACATGTTCAATTCAACAAAACAAACTATTTATTTATCTTTTTATAATATTTTCTTTGAAAATTCAAAAATCCGATGTAATTAAGATTATATTGTGTTTTTATAATGTCAAAAACCTTCCTCTCCATGGTCTTGAATTTGATAGATATTCATTAATATTACGAAAAATCACCACTTATTCAATTCTAATACAAACTGCTTGGTTTAATCATTTAATTAATAATTTTAACATTTGCTATAACAGCACACACCCTACAGCAATTTTCCTCTTCAAAGAAGACCCAGCATACAACAATTGTAAGATAAAAATTATGAATGGTGAAGCTTGGGGCGAGAATGAATGGAGGGGCACTCGAGGGGAATGCTTCTCTTATTGTGTGTTTCCCCAGCAGCCCCTGTTTATGAATAAATGGGTTTAGGTTGGCATCGGCTTGTTCTCCAAAAATGATCTGAAAACAATGAAAGCTTGGCGAGGGCGATGAAGAGGAACCTCATGTCCTGCTCCAGTGACCGTTACAAATGTCAGTCCTTTGTAGACTTGGCTCCACCCACCAACCTGTGTCACAAAATAAGAGAGCTTGTGAGGAGATGAGGGAGAAAGAAGAGAGCTTGGATCCGTTTGTTAATGGTTTTTAGTTTTTAGTTGTTTGTTAATATAGAAGGGAGAAAAGAAAAGGCGTTATCAAACAAAGCTACTACCATTTCAACTTTCATTTCACTATATTTGTTAAGAAGTGATCAAAATCATTCTCTTAACTATTGAATTTACAAAAAGAGATGGTTGAAAAAATTATGTATAACATGCCTCATATTTGTTGATGTTATATTAAAAAAATGGACACATGTCATTTTTATAAACTAGATTGAAAGAAGTTCCTCCAACCTAGTTTGGAGGAAAACTCATGTTCTTTTAATAAAATTTATTCGTTCTCCCTAAAAAGGAAAACAAAAAATCTACTTTGAATAGGCATTCAAGTTTCTGGTTGGAAAGAATCTGTCTCTTTTGGAGCACTAACCTTTCCATTGTCATACCATGGGTGCCAGTTGGTAATAGTTGGTAGCTTCAGGGCATCAATGGAGTATCGAGTTGCAGTCACAGGAACAACTGCATCGGTGTCTCCACTGGAAAATGATCATCAAAAGCCTTGTCTGAGCAGGATGCATAATAAATCTAACAAACTTTGCTGAAAGAAAATTCCAACCCTAGCCAATGCCAAGAATATTACAGTGCCAGGGAAAACAGTAACAATAGATAAAATGCATACCCCGAATTATGGCAGGTAAGCCACTTTTCAGTTAAAATAATAATGAGGTTAGCCCATGTCTATTAGCTATAGTTCATCAAAATTGCTGAGATGGGGGACGAATAACAAACCCAAGTAGACATAATGCTCAGCTAAGCACCAACGATAAGTCGTATCTAGACCCTGAATGGAAGCAGTTAGTGTGTCCGTATAAGACACTAGGTTCTTTTCAATTGAAAAGCTAAATCCTCACCTAAGTAGACATACTGTGTTAGCTACTGAAGACTCATTTCCTTAAATTGAATCTTGTTTCTGGTTTCTAGCTGAGAGAGAGAGCTTTCATGCAATTCCCGCTAAAAAAAGTAAAGGTGATCCCTCTGAAGATATCAAGAAAATATGTTCCCAAGATATAACAAATATTTTATATAGAACATGTCAAATCTTGACGTTTTTTATGTTAATACCCCATAAAATCAGCACAGCTTCTCATAAAACTTCACAATCAATTTCATGATCCTGTCCCCTACGTTGATTTTGGTAAATGTGGTTTGTACACTATCGACGAACTACAATGGAATAAGGACCTGAAACGCCATACTATGCAAGAGCCCAAGATAATTTCATCCAACACAAAACTAATCTAAACTTTTCAAAGTCACTCTCACGCCTATACAACTTTATCTATATAGTTATGTATTGAAAAGAAGCTGCCTACTCCTAGCTGGAAGTTTAGAAGCATGATAAAGTTGTTTCATTTCCAGCTTCCATAGTCATGTTTGAAAATTTAATCTCGACAACTTCATAGCCCCTAGACCTACAAATATACCCCCAACACATCACAAAGCTAAGACACCACAAGAAAGCTGTCTCCACAACTACTATTATACATTCCCAAATAACTTAAAAAAAATTCACTGATTTTAAAAAAAAAAAAAAACAGGGAAGTGGGGAAGACGCACACACAGAGGACAAAGAGAGAGACCTGTAAACCCATATCTTGAGACCAGCAGCAATGAGTTCAGAATAAATAGGAAGCATAGAGAGTGGAGAATCCGCCCAGTAGTTACCAACAATATCACTGTGAATAAAAGCTTTAAGTCAATAATGCTATTGCAACATATGCAACAAAATCACTTAAATATCCAAAACATAAGTCTTACCTGCATGTTTTCCATGGATAAGAAATTCTAGTTACATTGGCATGAAGTGCCTTCTGAACTTCTGGGAGATTGAAGTACACTTTAGCATGCCTCTCAGTGCAGGGATCATATGCCCGAGACATCCATGGCTGAGTTCAAAAGTAAAAGACTCAGATCAACTAAAACAAACCTCGTGAGCAGTTTGTAAGGGGTGAGGTCAAGATTAAGCAATTTGTAGACCACAAAGAGGAATACACTTATGCTGGACAAGTATGCGAAAATAGTACGGAGCAGCATTTTCACCAATACCAGTGGTGGGGAAATCCAGACTCAAAATTACTTTGCGCTATATTGAAGCTAGAGTTAGCTACAAAATTAATAGGGAAACTTTGGTGTGGGGAAATAACAACAATGAAGACAAAATTTTGTGCGGAAAAGCAATGCATGTTTGAAATATATGTTGCCATTTAGGATTTATTCACATTTAAAAATCTTGCATATTCTTAAACATATAACATGTGCATATGAATATGAATATATGCATATTAAATTGGATACACTTAATAAGAGAGTTTTAACATAGTTTTGTAGTTGAAAGCTCCAAATCTCTGGCACAATGCCTGCACCAAAAGTCAAAAACAAAAACAGTGACAACTGTCCAACAGTCCAATCAAACTTGAAATTATGTATTTATTATCACTTTTCTCCAAGTCCATTACACAACCACAGAGGAAATGTTTGACTCCACTATATGGAATTTATATGAGCTCACCTTATATCACCTTCATAAGAGATCTATGCTCACATAATGTTTATGTGATTTCATAATTATTATTAAATGCAACTTTAACAGGAGAGCTAGTCAGCAGCTGTTGATTGGAGGTTTTTATACCAAGTGATGTAAGCTAAAGCTCCCACATAATTTTGGAGTGACTGGGCAGGTCATGGGCATGCAGGAGAAGGAAGAGGAAAAAGGAATTACATGAGCATGTGCTGAGGCCAGCAGACCCAATACCCACTCCTCAGCTTGCAACATCATGGAGAACACTTGGGGACCCTCAACAGCTTTTGAGTTTAAACACAATATTCAACAGCGCTCTCAAGGACTTCTCAACTGATCCCACAAAGTTCAATCCAAGTCCCACTTATAAGGCAGTCAAACATTTTCCTGATCTAAAATATATATATATATATATACACACACATACATTCTTTTACACTTTTCCTGACAGTTCACTAATCATATCAAAACATCACATGTAGTGTTAAAGACTATTTCACAATTACTGTGGAAGGTTCTGGATAGTAACATAACAATCCCAAATATAGGCACTATACATAAATAGCAGTGTCCCTTAACTGTTTTATATAATGAACACCGTGTCAGGTCAGAGAGCAACAACATTTGGTAATAACACAAAATGTTATAGTCAAAATCTTATTGTGGTGCCTAACAAACACCCTATGCCGTATTGATAAGTAAAAGAAAAAATTAACGAGAACTTACATAATGACCCCTTAAGTTGCGCCTCAATGATGCAGTATTATTGCAAGGCCGAGTGAAAATGCTATATGGATCAATGTTTCCCAGCTCTGCTTCTGCCACATTAAGAGCCCTCATGCATTCCAATGAGGGGTGCTGAGATGACCCAGAGTTGCAGGCAGCACGTAGCATATGATAGGAGGAATCAGAAATCAAACCGTGGGTCCACCAGTATTCAAACGTGCCGATGTAATCATGGTAATCATCAGTAACAGCGTTTCCTACCTAATTGAAACAAATTTAGAAAAGAAAATTACCCATGAGAGTAAATGATTAATTTCCATGAACCAGTTGAATACTGAAAGTATATCATCCTTTTTTCTTTTCTTTTTTGACATGGAAAGTATATCATCCTATTCCTAATGAAAACTACATTCCCACCAGAAATCCCTTGAAATTAATAGCTGGGTTCCGGATTCCCTTGTTTCTTTGGTAAACAATTTGAGACAACTGAGGAACATAGTGACCTGAAACAGAATATTTAGAAGTTAGCTGATTCATCATCATATCAAGTTTCCATGAAATTTTTGTAGAGCTGAAATTCAAAACAAACAAACAAACAAACAAAAAGGACAAAAGGGGAATTCGGGACCTGCATAACTTTCTCCAGCAATGTAGAAATCCCTATGCTTGTACTGTGGAAACCTTTCAAACCAATTGACAAGAAATGTATATGCATCTTCCGCTACAATACAAAGATGTCAAAATCAACCCACTTTGAGCTAAAAGAACACAATTTGCGTTACCGATCAATTATCCACACCTCAGCACACACGGAATTAGGTAAAACATAATCATTAATGACAATTATTTGACAGTTAAACTAAAAAGCTACCTGTTCTCTGATCACCCGCTGTATACAAGTCTGAAGTCCTATTTGAATACGAAAAACCAACTCCAGCTGGAGATTCGAGGAACAGCAAATTTGCCACTGTCCAAAAGTTTGAAAATAATCAAAATTAAGTTAAAGCTCATCATACACATACTACACGAAAATTTATTTGTCAATTTTGTACATACAATTGTTCCAAGAGTAAGGATTCAAGTAAAGGGCCTTTCCGTCGGGCCTAACATGAAAAGGTCCGATCTCCTCAGCCGCTCCATAAGCAACTGAAGAGCAACCAGGACCACCATTGAGCCACAGCACTAGTGGCCTTGACTCAGCTCCACGAACAGCCGGTGACTCAACCAACCAGTAAAACAATGCTCTCCCAGCTTGCTCATTCACAGTCACATAACCTGAATACTGAGCGAATCCCACATTCCTTGGCTGTCCTGGCAACACACTGATCCTATCTCTCACTTGATCTCTAAGAGAAAAAGAAAAACAAGTTCCCACGAGAAGGGACAAAAGGCCGAGTACAGAGAATGCGGTAGTATGACCCATGAATAAATCCGTAAAGAAGTAATAAAGCTGAGCAAATCCCAGAAACACAAATCCCAAAATTGTCCGGGATCTCAAGGAATTTAACTATAGAGTTCTAAATCATAGACTTTGGACAGAGCGCGCACAAAGACAGAGAAAGAAACATAGAGCGTGACCAGTAATGGGAGTACAACCTACAGACACAAAAACCTTGGGGCACAAATCCCAAAACAATCCTGGTTTTCCGAAGAATTCGCCTACAGAGCTCTAAAATATGACCATGAAAGCATGAAACAACTAAAACAAACCAAACCACAGAAGCCTTTATCCCCGGGTTTCCAACTAATCTATCTAAGAAAACAGATAGATAGAGAGAGGTTCACATCATAGGCGTTTGGCATTTTATTCACAATCCCAATGATTGCGATTAGTAGTGATGGGATATGAACAAGTAGCAGCCATGCAATTTGTTTATGTTTTTTTCCGCCTTCTTAATCAAAGCCTTGAATTTTCTTCTCTCTTTCTTGCGTCTGGTTCTATCAGGCCATTGACCGAACACGTAATAGGCGCACATGGGGTTGTTTTAGGATATTCAAACTTTCTGTCTGAGACGAATAATATTCGAAGAAACACACTAGATTAAAACAAAAAAAGGCTTAAGAGCTTTTTACTGAATCTTAGGAACCTAATGTGGAAGTCGGTGGCGAGGCTGCTTCAAAGAATTAATACAGTTGATTATTTGCACAATCTAATCAGTGAAAGCGGCAGAAGCTCTAATTTAAACATATGCGAAAAGACACTCTCACACTGTGTACCGGTTGTTATTTAACGCACTGTCTTGTACAGTTGTACTAGTATGGTAACGCTGGCCCACGCCATTTTCTTCCTTTTCCATCCTTGTTCCTCTTGCTTTTTCTGTGTGCCTTCTTCACAGTAACAGGGCCAGGTTAAGATCATCGATCTCCACAGCATTATCTATTTTCTACTTTTAGCTACTTAGTACTTTTAATCGGGAAATGTTAAATATTCTTTTAATGTTTATTTTTTGTTCTGTCATGTTTTAATAAATTAAAAGTTAATAATGATAATTTTAATTTTAATAATAATAAAAAAGTCATATTACAATCAGAAGAATAACAAAAAAATACTAGAATAATACTTAACATTTTTTTTTTAATCATCCATTTCTTATAATTTTTTTAGATATATAAGATGAGTTAGATATATAAAATGGGTTTTGACATATATATATATATATATATATATATTAGGACCTAAGAATGTCGGAAAAGCCCACGACATAAAAAGAGTTCAATTAGACTTAACTTCAGCCCACCGAAGGAGCCTAAGACCCATTGGACCTAGAGTTATTACCTATTTAACATACTCCAAAAGAATTTAGAATGATCTACACGCTTATATATAAGGCTTAAAGTACACATTTTCAGCATACTATCGACGATGCTCTCCTTAACCTAAGAGTTCTCGCTCTCGCTCTTGATTAACTTGAGCATTAGAGTTTTTCCAATCTTTTGTGCTCGGCGGACTTTTAACTTTTAACTTTTAACTTTTAACTTCTACTTTTTTTGTAAACAGAATACTTCCCCGAAAGGCGGCGTGAGTGTGTATAGATATATATATATATTAAAATTTATGGAAAGGAATGAGGATCTTATCTCAAGTTTTGAGAAAATGAAGTTAATGAACCAACTGGGAGAGAGGGACTTGACTATAGTCTATTGATTTGGATTAGGTGCAGAATGCTTTCCACGAGGAGATAAGATTCTTCTACGCAATTTTGCATGAATATTTCTTTCTTTAAAAAATAAATAATTGTTCAGTTTATCATTTCTAATCGAATTTGATAGCATTTAAAACACCTACAATGTCAACAAATCTTGAAAACAGAAAATATATATAGTAAAAATTAAATAAATAAATGGACATTGCCCTGTTTGTAGTTTGGACGGTGCGAAAAGTAGTAGATACAACATGGTTTCTCTATTTTTCTATTGTTTGTTTGCTTGTAATAAGTTATATTTTGATTGATCTGCTTTTAGTTGTGATGTTTAGTCCAAACCTTTGGGTTATGAACATAAATTTTATCATAACTTTCGGATCAAGGGAAACAAGTATTGGCTTAGGATTCTCAGCCTTCAGTGTCAAGAAATAATTATTACTTATACATTAGTTGATTCTGTTTGATACAGACTGTATTTCATTTGTTGATTGACCATAGGTTAGCAAATCTGTTTTGAGAGTCTGAACTATAATATGTCATGTATGATGTTAGTATCTTTATAGTTAAGTTACGGATATTTCAAGGCTTGTCCTGTATTATAAGAGTTTTGCTCTTAATCTTTCATAAATGAGACTAAGTTAAATTTCTTAAAAAAAAAAAAATTAAAAAAAAAAAAATGGCTTCCCTTGGCGGCATAAATTTCTTTCAAATCAGTATGAAAAAAATATCATTTGATCCATTTAAAATAATGTCAAATATCTATAAACATTTAAAATATACATTAAATTTAGTTAAAGTTAATAAACTGCTATTAATAAAGTTAAAAATTTATTATATCTTTTAAATATTTATAGATGGTTCTAACTAATTTGAGGAAAAGTTTTGCCCGTCAAATTGTGAGGTTTACACTACAGTCTACCAACAGAGACCACCTAAAGTCCAAAACCAATAATGGCAGACATTTTTTTTTTTTTTAAATTATTCTTTTTCCCATGAACTATCACACGATTACCATTTTTCTTTATAAATTACCAATTTTATATTACACCCCCATGAACTACCATTTCATTACCAAAACTTTCATTCTATTAGTTAAGGTTAATTGGACAACAACTGTAGTATTGTCAACACTGCTCAAAGTATTTTCATGACTTAACGACTTATGACTTTTAATAAGGATTTTGATAATGAAATGATAATTCATGAAGAGTGAAATGTAAAATTGATGGTTCATAGGAAGAAATAATAATCGCGTGGTAATTCTAGAGAAAATATAATTACTCCTTTTTTTTGGTATCATCTATGAGTTGGAAAATATATGTTTGGGGAGCCGGAAAGAAAGACCTCCAAAGTCACCTTGACCTGTCAATTCTGATCATATACCGATTTTCACTCTTCTCAAGTAGAATTGCCTGCCAAACAAGAAAATAATCACTAGAAGACGGAGAGCTTTCTGAAGTCAAATTAGTATTTTGCATGAGAGAAGATGAAATAAAGGGATAAATGCAAAATTAATTTATGTACTTGACTTAAATTATAAATTGTTTTCCTATTAAAATGAACTTAAAATTTATTAGAGTATGCCAAAAAAACAATTTAATCATTGGAATCAAATTCTGTTAAAATATTTGATAGATTATATTAAGTGTCACATCAATATTATTAAAATAATGACATATGTCACTCTTAATAAAAAAATATATATATTAAATATATAAAACTAAAATGTTAGTTTTTTTTATTAACAAAAAAGAGGAAAGGGGTGGCTGCCTGTTGGGTAACCACCCTTTTGGGGCAGCCAACCCTAGAGGTTACAACCTAAACTTAACGTCGACCTCACCAACCTGACAACCTCCATTGCCAATGAGAGAAGGGGATTATGACTACTTACATTTTCTAGTTCTAGATCTAACCTGTAACCCTAGTTGTTGGATTCTCAATGTCATTCTATCAGTTGCACTGGATCTTCTTTTGTTGCCTATTGGGTTCTTAAATGGATTCAAATGCTACCTTTCCTCCATATCCAAATCGCTAACACTAATAAAACGAAGAAAAAACTTTATTTTATATCCTTAAAATTGCCACTCTTCAGTACTTTGTTCACTTGTTCGAATTCAAACTTTTTCATTGACGTGGGTAATTCTGAGCTCAAAAGTTATGGGGTTATTGTTCAAAGAAGCGCTCAAGACACAGCGCAATCCAAATAAGTGCTCTTATGCTGTTCTGGAAGTGGCCAAGGGTGGCGCACAAGCCACCCCCCTGCCACATTTGTGGCCAAACCCTTCAAAGGGTGGCAGCCCAACAACTTTTCTTTTATTTTTTTAACCAAATAATAATATTTTTTTAAGATTTATATATTTTATATTTTTAATATATTTATATTTTTTTATTAAGAATGACACGTGTTATTGTTTTATTGACTCTTAACGTAGCACTTAATAGAATTCGTCAAATATTTTAATAAAATTTAACCCTATAAAGTAAATTATTTTTTTGATATATCCAAAAAAAAAAAAAAAAAACTTTTAATACCCTAGAAACCTTTTGGACCGAAAAGACGTATTTTGTATTAATGTTAACACTTATTTTAAAATTTCAAATAATATATTTTAAATATTTATATGCATATATCATTAAATGTACAAATTTTAAATTTCAAGCATAAAATAAATACTATTTGTTTTTTTTTTTTGAGAAAAAAAATAAATACTATTTGTTGTTCTTATAAGTTGGTCAGAAAACAATTTAAAGAGGGGCACGTGTTGGATAAAGGGGGGAGTCAGCCTGAGAATTGAAGAATATGGAGTACAGCTGGAATGCTAAACTTGGGAAGTCGTGCAGAAGCTTGTAGAAGAAGTTTTGGGCTGGGCGGGATTGTCAAATGGATCTCAACCTTGTAGTCAAAGGAATCCTCAGTGTCATGCAGTTGGGCCTTTTGGACTTTTGCTTTCATTTTCCTCCATAATAAATCCACTTCGAGTCATTTCCTCAATTTCATAATTTTCATTATACAAATAGATATACACAATTTTGAGGTAAAAAAAAAAAAAAAAAGATATACACAATTTTGTCTTGCTGTTATCTCGACTTGACAGTTTTAACCGACCTTGAATTATTATTATTTTTTTAAAAAAAATGATTAAAATTATTTATTAATAATCTCGAAAACAAAATCAATTGATGCATTTCTCTTCCCCCTTTGTCTTTTTTTTTCTTTTCCATTTTTACATTTTTACTCACTACTACAAACTTCATGCACATAAGTTGTCTATCATGGTTTGGTTTAATCTCTCTCAATCTACATCGCGATTTATAATATCCCACAATTTTATTTATTATTATTATTTTTAATTTGATTTGTGTATCTTATTAATCCATCACTAGGGTTGTAATATCTTCCTTCTACTCTCAAAATGACTAAAATATCATGCATGAAAAAACAGAAACAAAAAATTCAGAGTTGACCAAAGTGATGCCTTTTTATTTTGTTTTTGTTTTGTCTTTTGTATGATATTTTTGTTATTTTGAGCCGTGAAAATGTGACATTACAACTCCATTAATAAATCACTACCACGTTAATTAAATTGTAAGTGCAAAGCTTTCCCCCCTTTTCTGTACTTTGGAAAAACAGTAACGTTTGACTATCCTATTTTTAAAATTTTTTTTATTATTATTATTTTGGTTAATAATAAACATCATGGTTAGAGCATTTAATATTCATTAGAATTACATTTTTAGTTCCTTTCTTTCCTCCTTCATCCCTACTTATTAGGCAAGACCTGTATAAAAATATTAAATTTGACCTTTTGGATGATATACCCAAGCAACGGTTAAATGGGCGAAACCCAGTATATTTTGACTGGAGCCTCCCCCACCGGAATACTTACAATTGGTCAGTATAACATCACTTTCTAAGACTTGAATACAATAGGGCAGTGGAGAAGCCCACGTTATCTTTGATTCTCCGAGGACTTGTGCTTTCCTTTTGTCTTTTTAGTTGCCATTGATTTTAGGACACACTATGTATAAACAAGTGTTCATGTTCCGGCTGCTAAAATGCCAAACCAAACCACACGTTTCTCTAAATTTAAGGTTTTTAAATATAATTACAAGTGTGTTTTTGAGAAAAAAAAAAAAGTTTCCCTTTTAACATTATGTATTATAGTTTTTTTTTTTTTTAATAATTTTCGTTTCATGAGACGTGGTTCATAGTAGCTACTCATTGTGGACCTAATTTTGTGCTTTTAGCATTTGAGTAATAATATATATATATATATATATATATATATATATATATAAAAGATAGCATTTGAGTAATAATGGAATAATGTTAAAAATCACACTTTTATTTTACTACTATTTTACCATGTTGGGGGTGGCATTTTTTTTTTTTTAATAATAATTGATCCAAGAGCCCATCGAATTCACAAAGTAAAATAATTATAGATAAAAGTATGATTTTTTTTTTTTTTTTGACATGTCCACACAAGAGGGGGGAGGATGATTCGAACTGGTGACTTTCGTTTCATTAGGCGTGGTCCTAGCCAATTAAGCTACCTCTTGAGAACAAAAGTATGATTTTTAGCATTACGTTTTTTTCCTTTTTTATGCCATACTATGCATCAAAATAATATAAAAAGAATTTAAATAGTAGTTTAATCAGCTGTATACTATATCTTATGAAACAAAAGTCATTATTTAAATGTTGTTCATATGAATGAAAATTGGTTAGAGAAAATTATATCAATCCAATTTGAATGAAAATTTTGTCCATACATTGTGGTTATATGTCAGTTTAATAAATAATTTGAAAAATTCATCAAACTTGATTAGATGGAAAATGTTGTCCAAAATTAAATTAGAATTACAAGCACTAAAAGAGATTTAAATTATATTTCTAGTTTAAAGTGATAAATTACTCTTTTACACAAATGAGACAAGGCTCTTCAACTTCTATTAAATGCTGGAGTTATGTCTCACAACATTTTCTCATCCATCCCCCAAACAAATCAAATTTACGACTTTTTAAATACTTATATGCGTGTGCCACAAATGTAATATTGCAAAGTTGCGATATATAAAAGTAAATTTAGGAGAAGGAGGTCCTACATAAAAAATATATATGAAACTACCAAAGGCAACCGCATATTTCAGACGGCGCAGAAGATGCGGGGTAATATTCGCCACGTCAGCCCTAAATTAGAGCCAACGCGCGGTTTCGGAGCGTGACGTCAAGTTGGCAGTTTCAAAGCTTGAAAGTGAGCGCACGGGCACGTGTTCGGTTGCGTCCCAGAGAGAACGCCAAAGGAATCGTACATGTGCGTCCGCACGTGTAGTGGCCTACGTAGGCAATATTGTCGTTTTGTGGTTTGACTCCGTCTCGGTGCTAGGCTGAAGTGGGAAAACTAATACATGCTGGGCGGGAAACTTGAGATTCCCAAAACGTCAGCGATTATTGGTCCAATTACACTAATTCCCTCTTTTTATTTTTATTTTTTTATTATTATTACACTAATTTCTTCAATTTGAAGGCAGACGTTTCCAAGGAGGAAGAATAAAAATCTAGACTTGGATGAGAAAATGTTATCTACCCTACTCATTTATAATTCTAGTACAATTGAGATGACCAGGTATTAGTAACAGTTTTTATATATTTTGAAAAAGTATTAAATTAATTTTTTATGTCAAATTTCATTCCGACTTAATAAATTATGTCAGAATGACACTGATTTTAATATAATACGTGTCACAATTTTATTAATTATAACGTATTACATGATTAGAATCAGTTTAATTGATGGATTAAATTTAACAGTAAATTATTTCTTTGGCATAACTCATGGACTTATAAGTTTATTTTGATAACGTATTGAGTTAATTGTAAATCAAACAAACTACAAGAACTGATTTTAGATTTTTTCCTTTTTTGTTTTTATACAAATTCTTACTATTTTTGTTTGTCATCCTAGTTATATAATAATTAATAAGAGTGCATGCACACATATATGTGTATATATAGTCTCTTTATGTGTGTGAGTATTTGTGTAAAATAAAAATAGACAAATCTTAAATTTAATTTTATATTAAATCATAGTATACTTGTGTTTTTTTTTTAAAAAAAAGTCAAGTTTATTAATGTTTTGTTTATAAACCAAAAGCGTGTTTAAGATGTATCAGTGAGTCTAGTGATGCTTAGGTTATTGTAGTAGTTACTATTTGTCTTCTACATAGATTTGCTTTTATGTAGTGGTTTATGAAGTGAAGTTTTTTTTTCTTTTTTATTTTCCTGCTATATTGGGTTTCGATTACCTTTAATTAGATTATAAGGTTTCATTTACACAAACCCCTAATAATTGCAGTCTTTTTTTTTTTTTTTTTATAAAAAAAAGGAAATAGTTCTGTTTTATTCATTGATAAACAAGTATAAAGTTATAAAGCAACCATAATTAAAGCTATAAGGTTACAAGCGTAAAAAATGATGTATCACATTCTAAACTCATACAAAATCCACTAACCTATAACTAATTTTCAATTTAAACAGAAGATATGCACTAAACAGACTAAAATCAATGTATATGTAACTTTTATTCCTTGGTATTGAGGGTAGAGAACCCAAGCCAAAACTCATCCTCCTCGACCCTAAAGTTAGGATAACGTTCACATCCACAACCTAAAGGTCTAGACCAAAGCAGCAAACCCTAAAAGGCATCAGGCGGGCAGATTGAGCAAGAGAGGACCAAACATTATTACAAGCAAAAACAAAAACCGATTACAAGGAAACAAAAATAAGACAAAAATTATACCAAAATGAAAAGTCAACCTAAATTACAGGAAAATAGATAATAAAGAAGCACACCAAGTAAATGATAGCAGCCGGAAAAGAAGAGCCGATCACGCGCTTGCCGGAAACCGAAATTGGAAGGGGGCGTTGAAAGCTCATCGCGGTAGGAGCACGAGAAAAGGCCCAGTAGAGGATGGTGTGTGGCGGAGCATGTGGAGGAGATTGGTGGTGCACTTAAATGAAGGGAAAAGTTTAAATGAAACCCCAAGATCATTACCCACAAAGTGTACCTAAACAAGCAAAATAAACAACAAAAGCAAAAACAAAAAACAAAAAACAAAAACAAACAAATAAACACAAACTCTAACAAAAAAAACAAAGAAATTAACAAGAAACCAAAAACGGAAACCACATTGAGGAGGAAGGTTGCCGAGGGAAAAAAGGCCGGAGGTAGGGACATCAAGTAAATAGGCTAGCTTGTGGGAAGGCAGAAGAGGGAGAGGGGAAGAGGGCCAGAGGGGGAGAACAACTCCCCCTTCGACGACGCTCTCTGCTAGAGAAGAAACCCTAGCAGAAATAAGGGGGAGGGATCACAATTGCTTTCGTTTTTTCTCTTTTATTCTTTTTTTGGAGCAAATATTTGGCCGATGATAGAGGAATTATTGGACGTGTGAAATAATTTGTCATTGATTGCAGAAGAAACCTATAAGGTGATTGTGATTGGAAATGTTCTTTGTAGCAAAGATGGAAAAGATAGGAAGTCATTGTCCAGTTGAAAAAAGTTCAAATGGATTGGGTATTGGGCAGAGACTAGATTTGCCAGAATATGCTAGATATCTAAAAACTAATTAGGATGACGACATTTAAATAGTTAGATATAAACTTGTTATTCATGTAGTTAGATATGATTTGGTCTAATTCCATCATCTTCCCTCAGCTTGTATGACTCATGATGTGGGATCTAACAAAAAGGCTCTTAAACAAATTAAGCATGAATGAGGTTTGAATGTAATAAATTTTTCATTGCATCTATGATATTATTTTATTAGATCAATATACTATTTTTTTATTAAATGAATGAAAAAGAAGAATTATATTTTTAAAAAAGGGAATAAATAGGTAGTCCATGAAATATGCTTCTTTTAATCTCATGCACAGTGTATATACACAAACCTTGCGACGGATCATGACTTGCACGTGCTTGTGTGTAATTTTTTCACGCTCTGGTCAAAGTCATCCGCCTTCCTTCGGTGGTGTTTTGTGGGCTTTTGTGCATTTTTTTTCCCCCTTATTTTGTGGTCCTAGCCTGTTGGGTTGAAGATGTGAATAATTTTATGGCTTGTAAGTTAAGGAGGATGAGTTTTTGGTAGGAGGATGTTGCTACCTACATATTGGTTAGCATATCTTGATGTCATAGGTAGGTCTTGAATGTCATATTGTTATGTATATATTTATAACTTGTAATCTTATAACTTCATATATGATTTTATCAAAACTTTTGCTATGTAATGTAAGAGTTTTTTTTATTTATTTTTTATTTTTTACATGTCTGCACAAGAGGGGTGAGTGAGATTTGAACAGTGACTTCTACTTTATTAGGTGTAGTCCCAGCCGATTGAGTTACCTTTTGGAGACGATATTTTATCAATTAATAAAACTTGAATGATTTATCCTTTTTAAAAAATAAAAAATAAAAAATAAAATTACACAAACCTTTGTCCACAGTATATGTCATTATCACTTTCCACATTTTTTTTTTTGACATTATAATGAGTTAATTTGACAAAAAAAAAAAAAAACGAAAAAAGAAAAAGAGAAGTTCCGTCTGTTAATGCATTTTAGAGGATATATATATTTTTTTCGTCTCTTGTTTTTTTAAAAAGAAAATGTTATGATGTAATATTAATGTGAAATCCTTTTTTATTTGTTTGTGTTTTAGGTGGTTTGTTATAACTTTTTATTTTAAAAACGTAAAATAAAAGTGGTGATATTTTTGTTTGTCTCAATAAAAAGCTCTCAATTAAACATTTCAAGATATTCGCATGAAAACTGTTAAACCATGCAATTACTATTCCCATATATCAACTCTTAATCGTCACTTCAGTTTAGGTTAATTATTTGTCGCAATAATTTTTTTTTTTTTTTTTTTTTTAGAAAAAAAGAAAAGTTTACATACCCATATTCCCTCAAATTATCATCAAATTGATAATGATTTTTTAAACTTTTAATCGTGACAATATCTTTCATAAACTATTAAAATTTGTCAATATTCCCTCAATGACTAAACTATCTTTAGTAAAATTAAAAAAAGAAAAACCTAAAACTTAAAAAAAAAAAAAAAATCCAAAGGATTACAATTTTAAAATAAAAAAAATCCTTTGTATAAAAAAAAATAAAAATTATGTTTTTTTTGTTATAAAAAAAGAATTTTTAGTTTTATTTTTATAACTTTTTAAAATAAAAATTTATGTTAAGAGAAAGGGGGTGAAGTACTGCACAAAAGGCTAAGGAATATCAAGTAAATTGCATATCATAAAGGATTGAAGACAAAGGGAAGAGAGGAGACAGCAAAAGCCACCCTTCCTTCCACCGAGAAGGATCCTTTCTATTTCTTGAAATGGAGAGGATCCATTCCTCCTTCCACCTGCACGGTACTCACAAAGAGATGGTTAGAATTTATTGGGAGAGAAATGGTCTAATCTATTTCAAAATTCATTCATTTTATCTATTTAGTGCATTTTGAAAGATAATGTATTTAATACATTATTATTATTAAAAATTTTAGACAATACTATCCGTACTAACTAAAAAAATGGGAGAATTTTGAAATAGAGATATCCTTTTTTTTTTTTTTGAAAGAGAAATAGAGATATCCTAATTCGAGGTGGATGTATATAGAAGTCCCATAATTAATTTGCTGGATTTATTTTGTGGACCTTTTTGGGCTCCATTTGTTTAATTAATGCTCCTCAAAATTGCTAAAATCGTGTATTTTTTGCTGCTGCCTTTGTCAGCACGTACTCGACCTCATGACGTGGAGCCGTATCTCTTTAGGTCCTTCTTTTTTTTTTTTTTTTTCTTGGACATGTTGCAAAGAGAGTTTTCTTTCTATCATTGCCGAACAATCTAGAAGGGACATGACACCCCACCAATAAGGTAAAAGGTAAAAGGTAAAAGCGTAAGTTATTTAAGGAAAAAAAAACTCCCCTAAATTGTGTTGGAATCTACTGTGTAATAAGAAATTCTACGGAAAAGCAAAAATAATTTTTAGTATTTTATATTTTGAATTATTTGTTAATATTTTTTATTTTAAGAAGAGAAATTAAAATACAGAAAATACTTTGTTTTGATAACACTTTTTTTATTCTTCCATTTTTTTATCTTTTAAAAATAAAAATATTAACACAAAACTTTAACACAAAACACTCTTAATTTTTTTTTTTAAAAAAAAAGGTTTTCACTGTCACGTTAAAAATATATATTTTAAAACAAAACACAAAAAGCACTTTCCAATAACTAACAAAAATGTCCTTTAAATATGTGTTTTTGTAGGCCTTTTAAAAAATTTACTTGAGAATACATAGTTTATTTAAAAATATATATATAAATATATATCATATATTATAAAAATAAATGTCAGTTTAACAAAGTAAATATAAAATTTAAATCTATTATAAACAAAAAATTTATAATTTTTATATCGAAAAGTGACTTTTTTTGTGTGGTGATGGCTTATTTATTTATTTAAATAGTAATAAAAATTGATTAATGTGATATGAAAAATAAGAATATTAGAAATTTGAAGAACAAAAAAAATTGACCGATCTATTGCCAAACTGGGCAAAAAAGCTGGACTCTAATATTATTCTCGAGGTTATTTTTAACTAAATAATTTGTGGGTGTTCTATTTTTATGGCGGCCTATAAGACCTATATGCTTCCCAAGCACAAATACAACCAAATCCTATGGGTCAAATAAATGACTCAGCCCATTGACAAAATGAGAGTGGCTATAAATGACAGCTAACCATAACAAAGCAAAGGATTACAAAAAGGAGACAAACCTCAAAAAGGCCACATATCCATCGCAAGAAGCACAATAGCATCGCAATTTAGTAAACATTGAAAAATGCTATAACCAAATCATTGCAAACAAACCACACCATAACCAAATTGTGAATCTCTATAGCTCAAAGCAGAAAACCTAGTATGGGGAACCACACCAAGAGCACCACGGAGGACGGCGCACAAGTGCGTGGACTAGTGACGGGGAAGGGAGTGGCCAATATAGGCCATGGCCAATCCCTCCAACTCATAAAGAAAAAAAAAAAAAAAAGAAGACAAAAATAAAAATTATAAGATAATTTTTTATTTTCGTGCATATCGACCCCTAACAATACAATTATTGGCTCTTGGCCCCCTGTTCATATTAAACTCTGCTTATGTCCCTGGTGTGAACCAAAACAAGGTGGAGAAGGGGGTGCTGCAATGGGAAGCACACGGGGGACTTCGACTGAAGCGATGCTATAATATACGTGTTTAACAACTTTTGAGTAGGAGACTCCAAGTCCTATCAAATAGAGACAAAAATATCAAGTTTATATAAGGAGGAGAGGACCTTTCACCATATACGTATTGTCAATCTACTTGTTCTCTCATTCTTACTAACTTAACCTCTAGTAAATGTATCTAACCTTTTATCATTTTTTCAATCAAAACCAAGATCCATGTAAAACATTTTCATTAAAAACTCAACTCTCAATGTCAATTGTCATCCAAGATTTTTGAACTCAAAACGAAGGAGAAATCATGAAAATGATTGGTAATTAGTATGGATGCTTAGTTGGCCACCACTCATTTTTTTGTTAAGATTCTGATTTGTTTTTTATTTCTTCAGTTTAGTTGCCAACCACTCAAAATTTGTTTAGATTTTGATTTGTGTTTCATTTCTATGCACACACACGACACGACATAAGTTTTGATGATGCTATAATAATTTGTGTCAAACAATTATTCAAAATTTAATTTGATTAAAACAAAAGCCATTTATACACCCACAAAAAAAGGAAATATCTAATGTTTTTTTTGTTGGTTATTTATTAAATAAATTATTATTTTTAAGAAAAAATCATTAAAATCTCATTAATTTATAAAGAATTACGAACATAAATCTTTATTATGACTGAAACTAGTGATGAAGACCAAAAACAAAATAGAGAAATAAGTGCATAAAAGTAAAAGAAAAGGAACATGAAGGGTAGGGGGAGAGAAGGGGGATGAGGTTCATCCCTTCTCCCTAAAGAACTTACTTAGAGAGAGATTAGAGGTTCTCTTTCTAAAGCCGACTTTGCGATACCAAGTTTTTTCTCTATTAAATAAAATTTTGGGTTTTGGCCTTTCTCCCTAAAGGAGCTCACCGGAAAAGAAAAATTAGAGAAAGGTCAGAAATTCTCTTTCTAACCCGACTTTGGGTACCAAGTTTTTCTCTCTAACAAATAAATTATTGGCCTTGGATTATAGCCGGTTGGGATTTAGGGCAACCTTAACACGTCATCTATCCAAATCCATAAAGTTCTAGAACCGTGGCCAGGTAGTTGACACGAAGGTGTTGTCATTCTGATAAATCAACGAGGGTAAACCCGTCAGCGGGAGAAAAAGGAGGAGTACAGCCATATGGGCGCGTGCCAGGCACTGCTACCCCGTAAATATCCTCTAAACTGGGGGCATTTCCCTGGTCCAAACGGGAACACAGGGGGCCAGTGTAAAAAGAAAAAGTTGATTGATTAGAATAGAAAAAAGGTAAAAGATAGACAGAGAAATAAATAAATAAAACCAAATAAAATCACAAAAATAAATTTAAAAAAAAAAACCGAGATTTTATTTTTTATTAGCGGACTCGAAATCAGATTGAATACAGTTCAGTGACGCCGTTGAGATCCGGGTTTCCGACTTTCTTTCTTTTTCTCTCTCTCATGGCTCTCTTTGTCCCTTATCGGCTCACGTTCTCACTTTGTCGCTCCAGAGCCAGAGTTTCGTTCACCGTCAGGCAAGGCAAAGAAGATAGAAGAACGACATCAAGCCCTAGAAGAGAATCAGAATCCACGGCTTTTACTCTTTTATAGGTAACCTTTTTCGATCCGGTTCTGAAGAACTAGATATCAAGCGCTGGCTTCGCTCAGGTTCGTGCGGCGCGGCGCGGGGATGCGGCATAGGGTTGGGGTTCGATCTGAGGTTCAGCGCTGTGTCTATAGAGTTCGTTGAGTTGGGAGCCCTAGATTCGGCGCTTGTTGGCTGTGAACACGGTTTCCCGTTCGATCTGGGTTTGGAAACCCGGGGGATTGCTTCTCTCGGCGGCGTTTGTGTTGTTTGGTTTTCTCTGTGACTGCGGATTGGGATTGTGGCTGCCCATGCGATTGGGTTGGTTTTCATGCCGCCAGAACCAATTCCTTGGGATCGGAAGGACTGCTTCAAGGAGAGGAAGCACGAGAGGTCGTCGGAGTCGCTAGGGTCCGTGGCTAGATTTAGGGACTCGTCGCATCATGGATCCCGTGACTACAATCGCTGGGGATCCGCTGATTTTCGCAGGCCACCAGGTGAGTTCTTACGGTGTTTGAATCGGCCTCCCATAGCCCTTTCTCTCTTTCAATTGGTTTGATTTTTGGGTGGTTATAATGATGTTTGGTGTTAAATAAACCCATACGTGGCTCATGATTTTATGTGCTTCAACTTCGTCTATTCCATGTGTCCTAGACCGTTTGTATAGTTTTATATATGTCTTTAGATGAAGAACGTTCGGACTTTGTACGTTTTCCACGGCCCGACAACATGATAGTAAAATTTTGTAACTTTTGGGTTGCTTCTGGGGGACGTTTGCTTGATTGGTTTCTTATCCCCAGAACATGTTTGATTTGGTGTTTTTGATGATCCTGTATGGTTTTGGATTTTTTTTTTTCATGACTATTGCTTAGATCTATGATTAGCGTGCCTCGTTTGTTTATTTCAGATCCGGGGTTATGATTTTTATTTGGGGAATAACGTTTTTGGGATTTTTTTTAATGAGAAATTGTCCTTTTTTTTTTTTTTTGGGCGAGAATATGTTCTTTGCTTGTGTTGATATGTTGGGTTTTTTTATTTTTGTTTGAATATTTTTCTGAAGGTCATGGTAAGCAGGGTGGTTGGCACCTTTATTCCGAAGAATCTGGTCATGGGTATGTGGCTTCTCGGTCTGGTGACAAGATGCTGGAAGATGACAGCTGCAGGCTGTCTGTGCGCGGAGATGGAAAATATGGCAGGAGCAGTAGGGAAAATAGATTGGGTCAGAGAGATTGGAAAGGTCATTCCTGGGAAACAAGCAATGGGTCTCCAAATACGTCTGGGAGACTACTCGATGTGAGTAATAATGATCTGAGGTCAGTGGATGATATGATAACTTGCCCCTCTCATCCTAATTCTGACTTTGTGAATACATGGGATCAGCTTCACTTGAAAGACCAGCATGATAAGATGGGTGGTGTTGGTGGGTTGGGAACAGGCCAAAGATGTGATAGAGAGAACTCACTGGGCTCGTCTGATTGGAAACCTTTAAAGTGGAGCCGTTCCGGAAGCTTGTCTTCACGGGGTTCTGGTTTCAGCCATTCAAGTAGCTCAAAGAGCATGGGGGGTGTGGATTCCAATGAAACAAAGGGTGATATGCATCTGAAAAATGCAACTCCTGTCCAGTCCCCTTCAGGGGATGCTGCGGCTTGTGTGACGTCTGCTGCTCCATCTGAAGAAACAACTTCCAAGAAGAAGGCTCGACTTAATTGGGGTGAGGGACTAGCAAAGTATGAAAAAAAGAAAGTTGAAGGCCCTGAAGTTGGTGTGAGCAAAGATGGGGCAATCATTACAACTTGTAATGCAGAATTCACCCATTCATTCGTTTCAAATATGGCTGACAAAAGCCCCCGGGTCGCAGGGTTTTCAGATTGTGCATCACCTGCAACTCCATCTTCAGTTGCATGCAGCTCCTCACCAGGTAGGTTACATTTCTCTTAAGTTATTGCCAAATATCTACTTTACTGTTTATACACAAGAACTCTCCTTTCTGAAGCCTTTTTGAATCACTAATATGTTCATTATCTGTAAGTGTCAAATGGTAACACGATTTTCTTTAGAGAAATAGATGTTAATCTATTAATCCAAATTCAAAAGACAAATTCTAAATCTATATATTTAACACCAAAATGGCGTCGTTTTGGATGTTTTATATAATAGTTTATTAATATAAATATTTATATTATTATATATAAATAAAGGCGGTTATCAGTTATAACCGCCTTTTCTTACCCCTAAAACTGCTAACCGCAATTGCCCTAGTTGGTTAGCGGTTATCAGTCTGCGTGGTTATAATTAGTTATCAGTTGACGCCACTTGAACACCCCTAGTCATAACAACTACAAGCTACCATGGTCCTTACTGCTGCGGACCATCTTTATCACCTTCCGGTCATCACTATTGCGTGCTACCCCTTTTAATGCGAAGGACTTGATTTTTATTTCAAATGTACATTATAATAAGATCATACATGGCTTGGTATTTAGATAGAGATGGCAGTGGTATATGGAGCTTAGAGCATGGAGGTGTTATCCACATGGAGAGGTTGGAAATTTCGGTCATGATTACAACACTTCATCTTCTTGTGCAAACCTTAAGATAGAATCTTTTGTTGAAAAGTTAAGATTGTTTTGCACTCCATAATCTAGGTTATTGGTATTTAGATCCACTCAAAATCCAAAAAAGAGAAACTGTGCGGGATAGGAAAATTGAGGTGGAAGTGGATGATGGGTGGCAGTTCTTGGTGGTGATGACGTGTAAGAGGTTTAAGAAGTTGTATGAAATTGATAGGTATGGGTGCTTGTGCCATGTAATTTGAGTTGAAGGGTTGAAGTCTATTGGTGGTGGGAATTTACTGGTAGATGGAGATTGATGGCATACAAGGATGATGCTCAAGATTATATTTTTTTCTTGTTTAAAATGAATTTAATTATCACAAAGAATGTGACTAACTGTAAAGGTCTTGTCTTTATTTTGTTTTTTCTTCAAGAAGGTTTTTCTCTCTTTTTAAGATCAACGAGATCCTTTCTGCTCATTTAAAAACTACAAAAGACAAGAAGAAGAAAAAAACCTAAATGTCTAATACATGTCACTCAAAGAATGGTGTTATGATAACATCATAAAGTCTGTTTTTGCATTTAATGTTTGTCATGCAGAGGGGGGGTGATGTAGATAACTCCTTTTGAGGTCAGTTAGTGTTTAATCTGAACAAGGGGGCTGTCAAGATGGAGAGAAGTTGGTGTAATATTTTTTCTGAGAGACAACTGAGAGAGAACTGGTATTAAGATATATATGTGTCTGTTTCTGTCTCTCTCTGCACTCCCTTTCAATGTCTTGGTAATTTGACTTCCTTAGAATTTCAGTTGCTGTGTCTTCCACTAATAAGGTATCATCATGCATCTTGACCTTTCTTATGTTTTCAAGGAAAATAAATAGAATTTGACACACGACGAGACTTGAGAATCTGAAATATGTTTAACACAGATACACTCAGAGATGCACACTGCTCATACAAAATATAATATTAAGACGACCAATATATACTCTAAAAGCTTTTTAAAGATATTTCTTGTGACGTAACTGCTGTTTTCTGGAGCTTATTGATGGACTTTTTAACCATTTTTTTCCCTTTTTGATAAAAGGACTATTAGATTGTTAGTAAATACTTTTATTTTCTTACTTTTTCCCTTTTGAGTAAGCATCTTATTCGCCCTTTTTCTAGACCTTATCTAATGCAAGTTTTGGCAATCAATGTTACAGGTGTGGAAGAGAAGTCATTTGGCAAGGCAGCAAATATTGATAATGATATTAATAATTTATGCGTTTCACCTAGTTCTGGTTCTCAAAATCATCTCGAGGGATTTCCTTTTAATTTAGAGAAGTTAGATATGAACTTGATAGCTAATTTGGGCTCTCAACTCATTGAATTGTTGCAATCCGATGACTCAAACTCAGTGGATTCAAGTTTTGTGAGATCCACGGCTATTAATAAGTTATCAATATGTAAAAGTGAAGTTTCAAAGGCGCTGGAGGTGACTGAATCTGAAATTGATTCACTTGAAAATGAACTTAAGTTACTGAAGTCTCAATCTGAAAGTGGTGATCCCTGTCCAGCTGCATCCAGTTCTTTGGTAGTGGAGAACAATACAAAGCCCTGTAAAGAAGATGCTGTCTCCAATTTGACCGTCAGACCCACACCATTGCAAGTTGTTTCTTCTGGGGATGTAGCTGTGGAGAATACACCTCTCTGTAATGGTGCCTTGGAAGAAGTTCATGCAGCTATTAAGGATGAGGATATTGATAGCCCTGGAACTGCAACATCTAAGTTTGTTGAACCTCCTCTTACTTTGGTGAATGCAGTCTCTTCATCTGTTAAGGTGGAACATGGTGATTCTGCTGGTGATTTTGATGCAATTCAAATTCAATCTCAAGACACGAATTTGAAATGCTCAGTGCCTGGTTCTGGTGGGGAAAAGACTGGTAAACCTGTTTCCATTGACGTGAGCCTGCATACAGGCGGAGAAGATATATTATGTAAGGTAATATTGACTACTAATAGAGAATGTGCAGATAGAGCATCTGACGTATTCAGTAAGCTATTACCAAGGGATCAACATATGACCAATATTTCTCGAGCTGCCAATTTATGGTCCTGTCAGAATGCTTCTTTAATCAAAGAAAAATTTGGAATGAGGAAGCAGTTTTTAAGATTTAAGGAGAGGGTTTTAACATTAAAGTTTAAAATTTTTCGGCACCTATGGAAGGAAGATATGCATTTGCTTTCTGTGAGGAAACACCGTCCAAAATCTCAGAAAAAATTTGACTTGAGCTTGCGTGCAACACTTGGTGTGAATCAGAAGCATCGATCCTCCATTCGCTCTCGTTTTTCTTCTCCTGGTAAGAAAATATCAACATTTACTTCTTTATTTGTGATAATGATTTTTATTCTCAGGATTTGCTTTTATCTGGCTATGAAATGAAGCACTCAATTTTCTTTACTCTGTAACTTGGTATAGTTTTCAGTGTAATCCTGTTATATTTTGGTGGGATACTGGTGTGGATAGCCTTTCCTTAGAATTGCCTACATTTCCTCTCAATTCTTTTTCAATGTGCTTTGTCTAACACTTTGGGACTTCTGCCATAAATATTGTTGGAAAATTTGAATATTGAAGTCATCCATGAACATTTAAGTGTTGTAAATTACTTGTTGGTAGGATATGTCTGTTAATGTGTGTGTATTTTTTTAACTTATAACAATCGAAGCCTACAAATTTTTATTAGCAGTGTACTTGCAATGTTATATCCTCCTTTTTTAATCACTGTTGTATTTGCTTACATATTTTGTATGATATCTCATTTTTGTATTTATGCTTGATATTATTGTGGTAACTTATTCTAGACTTGACAAGTAATGGGAGATTCATCGGGAAAAAAATGTTTACACCTCACAATAAATGGTTATATATCTGTCTGGCACGCAAAATTTCACCCTTGTGGAAGAACCAATCACCATATTTATGTCATAACTTTCATTTTTCTTGAAGCCTTTTTGTGCTTTTGATGGCCTGAACTGCACATAGGATGCATTAGGTCGAATTACCGAATTGTATTCTTGTACTTTTCCCACGGTAGGCACGTTTTATGTCAAGTACATTCAGAACTTGAATAAGTTTCTACCCAGTGCATTCATTTTTCAGTTGTCTTATCTCCATATTGTTTGCTTTAAAATTTTAAAATTTTAAAGTTCAGAGTCTAATGCAAAATATTTCAAGTCAACTAAGGTTATAGTTCCTCCTCTTTTCTTTTGTACATTGTATGTGTTGTACACGATATACCATTCCTCTGATGCATGAAATTTGCCCTTGGTTTAAGATAGCTTTGCCAGCACAGCGCATGTTTTCATCTTCTTGGTGCTTACAACGTAGGAACAGTACACTGGTTGATCAAATTGTAATGGTATTTCAGGTACTGCCTGAAAATTGAGATATAAGGCCAAAGAGATGATTCAATAAATTATTTATGGTGTGTTCCCATAACGTTCTTAATTGTTTAACTATTTGTGATTCTCTCTTTTCTGATGTATAGATTGCTAGCTTTAGGAATCAGTCTTCGTTTTCCCCAACTGATGACTTTAAATGCCAAGATACAGTGTTTAGTGGGGCTAGGGAGTACCATGAGGTCAAGAACAACATTTCCTCCCTTTTTTTGCTTCTAGAATGAATAAGATTTCCATGAGGTCAAGTTATCCTTGGGAGAAATGCCCTAATATTTGCCAATTCCACAAAGCATGAGTCCTAGATAGCGATGTGAAGAGTGCCAAATAATAGCCAATTGAATAAGGAAATATTATCATAAGACATTTTGATATATCAACTGGCTGCCTATTTATTTATTTTTAGCTTGATGAAATATGTTGGATCTCTTCGAAAGGGAGGTTGTTTGAGGTCTAATCTTTTTATATTGCGCTTTGCCCCTTTCTCGCTCTTCATTTCCTTAGAAGAGCATTTGGAGAACTAAGGCTTCTTTGAGAGTGACATTTTGTGTGGATGATGATGTTATAAAAGATTTTAACTATAGATAACACGAGAAAGAGGCATGTCATAATGATGGATTGGAGCTGCATGTGTAAGAAGAATAGAGAGATCATTGATCATCTTATGCTCCGCTGCGAAATGGCCAGAGAAATGTGGGTATCAGTTTTTCATCCTTTTGGGTTAGAGCGGATCATGCCTTATTAATGGGTGGTGAAGTTGGTGATTAGTTGGAAATGCCGGTTTGAAAGTTGTTGCAATTTAGAAATGTGATGCATTTGGAGAGGGTAATGCACCGAACTTTGAAGATTGTGAGAGAACGATGTTAGTAAAAGCTATTATGTTCAAATCTCTATACGTTTGGATGGTAGCTTATGGAAGTTCTCATTTCTCTAATTTTCTAGAATTTCTGAATACAACTCTTCTACTTCTTTCAAATTGGGGATCTCTCATGTATACTTCTCGTGTACATACTTGGGTTGCGCTCATTAGCATTTTTTAATAAGATTGAAGTACTTATCAAAGAAATTATTGCATTATAGTCACCTGTGTTGTAGACGACATTGAAACTTTTCTGCCTCAGTTGTGATATTTTTTCAGCAATTGCAGTTAAAATAAAAACCTATACCTGGCTTAATTTGAGTGTGTTGTTTATGGTTGTCCCGTCTAATATTGTGACACTAGCCATGTGTTTCAAATATCAATGCATCTTTTTTTTTTTGTTTAAGAACATCCTGCTCACAACCGTGAGTTAGGTAAAAGAAGATATCAATCTTAATATCATACTTGGTTTTCCATTGATCTGCAAGTGCAGTTCTGGAAGATTTATGAGCTTTGCATTATTGATGGAACGAATGATGTACATTGTGCATGTTTGAGGTAACTAAAGGCGGAACACATTCTGTGTCCAGAAATCTTTTTAGTATGCAGTAGTGTTGGATGCTTTATGATGACAATCTAGTGATACTTGTATTAGTTACAAGATGGGCTGGCTATTATTGGCCTGAAGATGTCCATTAGTGGAACTGGCTATTTGATATGACTTGGCATCATTCATTCTTGGAAGACTGATTCAGAGTAGAAGATAATGATTTGCTTTATTATTCAATACCATGAAAATCTAACATTTGTGATAGCTTTATGGACATGAAAGAGGTATAGGCTAGAACCTTGAAAATATTCAGATCTCCACAAGCGAGTTTGCTTGTTTGATTTTGCAAATCATCTTGTAGTGCATGTGTAGAATTGTACTGGCATAGGCAGGCTATGTATAAAGGCTATTGAAATTCCACACCTCTTTTCCCTAGCAAAGTGATTTTTGGCGCAAGAGAGATTAGCTGTGATGTTTATGAGTTTTAGCAAGTTGGCATCTGATCAGGCAGGTGCAGTTTATATAAAGTATTATGGTGGTTACTGCATCGTACATCACTGAGGTTTGGTTGGAGTAATTCCCTAATTCGACATGTTATTCATTTTTATGCCACTGGGATCTGGTCAGTCGTCCCTGAAGTTGAAAGAGTCTCAGTAAAGCATGTGGGTAGTGGTTTTTGGCCTTGATTTGTTTGAATATGAAAGGTGATGAAAAACATGGTATTGCCCCTGCTCTGAAATATCAGCTGCTCTTGTGCTTGAATCCTTGCTCTTTCTGCAGTTGTTATTTATACTTCCTATTTTGGGGTCAAGCTGGATTGATTCCCCTTTAAACAGTAGTGATTTTTGGTCTAGATGTAGTTTTTTCATTTACAAACATGTTAGATTTTATTTAACAAATAATGCATTTTGGATGTTAGGTTGTTATTGGGAAAAATGTTTTATCAAAAAAAAAAAAAGATTTTTTTTAACAAATAATGCGTTTTGGATGTTAGGTTGTTATTGGGAAAAATGTTTGATGTTGATTTGGTTTTTGGTTGAATTTAATTGTGTTTGGATGTTGGTGGTTATTGAGAAAAATGTTTGACGTTGATTTGGTTGGTTTTTGCTTGAATTTCATGTTATGTTGACCTCCAAAATTTACCTGTACCCCCCAACCGACTTTTATTTTCATGATTAAGTTACAATCTGTTTTTGCAGCAGGAAATCTGAGCCTGGTCCCTACTGCAGAGATGCTCAATTTTACAAGCAAGCTGCTTTCAGATTCCCAAGTAAAGCTTTACAGCAACACTTTGAAGATGCCATCCTTAATTTTGGACAAAAAGGAAAAAATGGTGTCAAGGTTTATCTCTAGCAATGGATTAGTTGAAGATCCCTGGGCTGTTGAGAAAGAGCGGGCTGTGATCAACCCCTGGACGCCTGAAGAGAAAGAAATTTTCATGGATAAGCTAGCCACCTTTGGGAAAGACTTCTGGAAGATTGCTTCTTTCCTTGACCATAAGACAACGGCAGATTGTGTGGAGTTCTACTACAAAAATCACAAATCTGATTGTTTTGAGAAAACAAAGAAACAGGGTTGCAGTAAGCATGCAAAGTCCTTCTTTACAAGTACCTATCTGGTGACATCAGGGAAAAAGTGGAATCGGGAGATGAATGCTGCTTCACTTGATATGTTAGGTGCAGCTTCAATGATGGCAGCTCGTGCTGATGACCGTGCAAGGAGTCGGCAATCAAGTGCTGGACGAGTCTTTTTAGGTGGCTACAGTGATTCAAAAACATTATGGGTTGATGATGGAATTTTGGAAAGGTCTAGTAGTCTTGATATTCTTGGGAATGAAAGGGAAACAGTTGCTGCTGATGTTTTAGCTGGTATATGTGGTTCCCTGTCATCAGAGGCTATGAGCTCTTGCGTCACAACTTCCGTTGACCCTGGAGAGAGCTATCGGGAATGGAAGTGCCAAAAAGTCGACTCTCTAAAGGGGCCTTTGACACCTGATGTTACACAGAATGTTGATGATGAGACTTGTTCTGATGAGAGCTGTGGGGAAATGGATCCCTCTGATTGGACAGATGAGGAGAAGTCTATCTTTATACAGGCTGTGTCATCTTATGGCAAGGATTTTGCGATGATCTCACGATGCGTAAGGACAAGATCACGGGACCAATGCAAGGTTTTTTTTAGCAAGGCTCGGAAGTGCCTTGGACTGGATTTGATGCATCCTGGGCCTAGAAATGTAGGAACACCAGTGAGTGATGACGCTAATGGAGGTGGAAGTGATACAGAAGATGCTTGTATTGTAGAGACTGGTGAGACTGGCTCGGTTATCTGTGGCAATAATTCTGGCTGTAAACTGGATGAGGACTTGCCTTTGTCCACCATGAACATGAACCATGACGAATCTGATCCTGCCAAGATTGTGAACTTGCAATCTGATCTGAACAAGTCAGAGGAAAATAATGGGATTGGACATATGGACCATGAACTTGAGGCTGTGGAAACATTGGCTTCTGATGCATGTCAGTCAGAGAAGAGGCCTGAGCTAGTTTTTCATGCTGACAGCAATATTGGGGATGCTGTTAAAAATCAGTCTGAGTCGGTGCATGCTCAGAAATGTGCAGTTGTCTTGGCCAATACAGAACCTGGAGGAGATGAAGTGATTGAACGGGGTATTTCGATCCCAGGATCAGTAGCTGTTGTAGAAGGAATCAATCTTATCCCATTGAGTTCAGAAGTGTTGCTGGAGAATAAAGCTGTTGCTTCTGAGGGATTTGAAAATGAATTAGCGGGGCAAGAGTTGCTGTTGCCAGAAAGTAGTTTGAATGATCGACGAGATGAAAAATCTGATGGAGATACAATTGGCCCTAGTAGCTTGCAATGCTCGAATCAAGATTCAAATACAACAGGAAATGCATCCCATGCAGCTGCAGAGAGTTCTTGTTCTGGTTTCAGTCTCAACCCTGAATATCAGCATAAAGTTTCATTGGAGTTGGATTCTATGGAAAAGCCTCATGTCATCTCTTTGCCACAGCAGAGTTCTCCTTCTGCAACTTCTGTGTCTCAAGATTCTGCTGCCATTTTGTGTGATAAAACACTAAATCAAGATAGATTGTCATCGACACTTGATTTTCATGGGAACAGGGATAAGCAGTCTCCTAAATCTGTTAGTAGAGATGACTTTCACCAGCATTTGTCAGGGAATCCTTTATTGAATCACGTTGAATCCTCCCAGATTCTCAGGGGCTATCCATTGCAAATGTCGAACAAGAAAGACATGAATGGGGATGTTAATTCCAGAAAGCTTTCTGAAGTTCAAACCCTGCCAGAGTCGGACAGGAATATTTCCACTCGATATGTGCCACAGGATTGCTATCTTCAGAAGTGCAGCAGTTCAAAACCTCACTGCTCAGTGGCTGAACTTCCACTTCTGCCCCAGAAGATAGGACAAACAAGTGTTCATTTGAGAGCTCATTCACGGAGTTTGTCAGATACGGATAAACCATGCAGGAATGGTGATGTGAAACTGTTTGGTCAGATTCTCAGTAATCCATCGTCTTCGCAGATGCCAAATTCTATTACCCATGAGAATGAGGAAAAGGGGATCAATAATTCTAAATTAAGCAGCAAATCTAATTTGAAGTTTTCTGGCCACCACAATATGGATGGAAATTCAAATCTCCTTAAGTTTGATCGGAATAATTACCTGGGCCTTGAGAATGTTGCAATGAGGAGTTTTGGTTTTTGGGATGGGAATAGAATACAAACTGGATTTTCATCTTTTCCTGATTCTGCTATCTTGTTGGCCAAATATCCTGCTGCTTTTGGCAATTTTCCTGCACCGCCTCCGAAGGTAGATCCCCCGCCATTGCAAGCAGTTGGCAAGAGTAATGAACGGAATTTGAACGGTGTATCGGTTTTTCCATCAAGGGAAATAAGTAGCAGCAATGGAGTGGTTGATTATCAGGTGTATAGGAGCCGAGAGGGTTCTAAAGTTCAGCCATTTGCGGTAGATATGAAACAGCGGCAAGACATTTTTTCTGAGATGCATAGACGAAATGGGTTTGAAGCGGTGCAGCCGCAGGGGAGGGGGATGGTTGGTATGAATGTAGTAGGAAGGGGAGGAGTTCTTGTCGGGGGACCATGCACAGGTGTTTCTGATCCTGTGGCAGCCATTAAAATGCACTATGCTAAAACCGACCAGTTTGGTGGGCAGACGGGGAGCATCACAAGAGAGGAGGAATCTTGGATAGGTAAGGGGGACATAGGTAGGTAGTAGATGTGCTCGGGGGCTCTCTTTTAAGAGGAGGCCCTCAGCGGCAAATATCTTTCTTTGCCGCGCCCTGTATAATAGTTTTTGTATTGTTCAATTATATGATAGGCAGTGGACGGTTCTCAAAGGCCGTCTTTTTGGTTAAGTATTTTAGGTGCTTGTAATATTCCAGCAGCTTTATATTTGTTGTATTGGATGGAAATACAGAAATAATCTGTGAAAGTTGGCAGGTGGGGCAGTTCCAATTTCTTCTTATGCAATCTCTTCTGATGCCTTCTCCTATTTTATGCTTTATTAGGTGCTCTGGATATTTGTTTTCCTTCCAGGACTTTTCAACTTCTCACTAGTGGGGACTGGAGACTCCTAATATTAACTGTTCTGTTGTTTTCAATCAGCATCTAGATGGCTTAAATATGCATTTCTTGCTCTTTTTTAATTTTTTTGGTTGCTCTTAAAGTCTTGATGGCACTGTCAAAAGAGTTTTTCTACTTTGATCTGACCTTTCGAGAATTTAATGGGTTGATTTTGTAATGGATTTAAAGTGGAAGTTAATGGCGTCATATAACATATGAAGTTATAGTAAATCCACCGTTTTGCACTTATTTTATACATGTATGCTGATGTGAGGTATTTTATTAGACTAGCATGATGGGTGGCCAATTCTTGGAATTTCTCCGGGGGTTGATCGGAAGTAATTCCAACATATACAACAATACTAAGGGCTGTGAAAGAAAATGATGGCCAAGCATTAACAAATTAGCCGTTTGCAACGTTTCACTTTAGACACGACATGGTAAAAAAAAAACAAAACAAAATCATTTTCCTAGTGTACCATGGCTATAACGCAAGCTGTCATTTGCTCTCGAAATTTCTGCAGCCGACTGACAGCAGCATGTTCAATACTCAATAGCGCTGCTGCTAGTTACTTCTGTTTTAATCGGCCTCCTCCTGTGTTCGGAGTACAGGTGAAAGAGGTGCAGTTATTTCAATTACCTGCAATAGCATAATTAGCAGTTGGGATTAGGCTGCCTTGCTAGGTGATTCTGAGTTTCTGATCATGGTAACCAGTACGGCCCAAATCAGCTACTCATAATATACAATTTGGTCCAGCTAAATTTTGAAAGTGCAGCAAATGCCAACATGATTCACTCAAAAAAAAAAATAGTCAACATGACTCTTTATCTTTCCCCGAGTCTCGGGAGCATATAAAAAAGGTGACTTGGTAGAAACTGTCGATTAAGAAAATTCTGGCCCATGTAATGATTCTCAATTTGAATAATAATAATACATTGAGTGGATTAACAAAATAGGGGCATACCTTTAGTTGGTCACAGGGACAAGAAAAATCATATTGTTTACTGACATAAAGAGTACTTACTTATCACCATGCCTGAATGATGATTATAAGTTGCATTCTGTATTTGTAAGCACTACATCATTTTTGACTCCTATTCCTGTACTCACCTGATTGGTTGTTGGGTGAGAAAGAACCAGTTGATGCGCATGCAAGCAGTAGCCGCAGTCCCCTGGAACAGGTTTTATAGGCCTTTGGTACCCTCTACAAATTGTGAAAAAAAATATGGACTAGCATGAGGTACTTGTATCAAACTTACAACAGTATCCTCTCAATTTCAACGGCAGCATTCGTATCATCAAAGAAAGGAGATTGCTAAAGCTGTTTTATGATTTGAATTTGACATAGAGGAAAGAGAATGCTACTAGGTAGATCAACAATGCCCAAGTTCAATTCCAAAATGCTTAATGACAGGCATCACAACAAATTCGTGCATGATCAGGTTCAATTTCAATGTCTTTGATCTTCACGCTTGGATACATTCATCTTAATATCACAATTTCAAAAAGAAAAAAGTTGAAATTTAGGAATGGACATCAATTGCCTTGATAATTCAAACTTTTTGTATGTTCTCCCAAAATGTTTGTGTTTTGAACTTCTCATTAAAGACACAAGTTCAAAATGAGGATAAAAAAGGAAAATAAAAGTTTAGACTTCCATATTCTGATATGGAACAAGCAATTTTAGCAAAAGTGACACTAGTTAAACCAATGTAGAAGAAAGTGCCTAATAAGATGAGAAGTGACCCACTAGTTGTCTGACTTGTAATAGCTCATCTAAACTATAAGATGTAGTTATTAAAAGAAATACATCAGTAAACGGTTTGTAGGAACTAGGAAGCAATTCTCACCGAGCATACACCATAAGGAAAAGATTTCCATATGAAAGAGATTCCTTTAGTCTACAAAAACTTAGGAAAAAATACTATGGACGAATAGAGTAGAAATATATTGACCTCATAAATCAACATTTGCTTACCCGTCTGTTGCAAAACTTTCATCAATAAATTCAGGATCAAAGCACTTTGGTTGTCCACCACTAACGTAGAGAGGATCACCTGCAAAGAGGCAAAAGATAACCCTCAAACTCTGTCCACTAACATATTTAATCCAAAATTTGCACTACGTAATCACCAAAGCAACTCAGCAGCTAAACAACAAACATATTTTTATAAATTCACCAAATGTGCGATCTAAAATGCTTAAATAATGAAAAATGGCTGATATTTGCAAGATAAAACAAGTGCTCCTCGTGGAGAAGTGCATGAGATTTGCAGTAAAATCTGCTCCCAATCTCCCATGTTTAGGGCATCATCTCTAAGATATAATTTGAAAAATGTTAGCCAATTCGAAAAGGAAAAAAAATAGATTAATGACTAAATAAGTATCAATTTCTTAATAAAATATAAGAAATGAAATTTTGTTCATCTTTTGATGCCAATAGCTTGTTTATTTCAACTCAATATGAGTTCGAACAATACTTTATTAACTTTAATTTTGATACATAGCTGCATAGTTTTTTTATTTTAAAAAAAAAAAATTATAGAAGTTCATGATTGTAAATTGCAAATTGAGTAATACATCAATAACAATTCAATCTTGAGCATAACTTTATTTTTCAATAAAATATTTTCCAAATCTTAAACAAGTAATATGATAACAATAACTAACTGAAAATATTGACTTATTGCACAGACTATTTAATTGCAAGAGAAATTGCTTAGTGAGTAAAAATTAACTAAAAGGAGAAGCCAATGCAATACTAGTAACAGTATATCTGGGGAAAAAAAAGTTTAAAAGCATTTTCCTTATTTTTTTAAAAATTTCTTTGATGATATAACATCTTGCTTTACTACTCTTTTGATCTTTATCAAACCATTGGAGGCTTTTTTTTCTTCCTATCTCACATTTTCTACTAGTAGGATTATTAACAAAAGAAAAATACAAGTGATGAAAAAGGAAAAATAATTGATTTAAATTAAGTAAGGAAAGTTTTGGCATGGGGTGTTGCAATGTGACAAAACAATAACACAATTAATAAGGCTACTAAATTTATACTTAGGAAAAATGAATAAAAAATTATTTGTTATTCTTGGAAGGTTGTGCACTTTATTTTTTCCTTCAATCTTGACAAGCTCTGAAGGTACCATTTCTTCCTCTATTGGTCATTTCCTATAGTAATTCACCTTTTCTAATAAATACTCATAGTTGTCTTTGTTTATACACACACACACGGAGTTTCTTCAACACTTTTAACACTTCTCATCTCATTGTTCTCTTTCCACGTGTTGCCCAACTATAGTGAATTCTTTAAAAAAATGGTACCAATGCATTAAGTTACTGGCTTCTGCAATGCAATGCATAATAAGCGTCTACTTATTTCCTTCAAATAGTCACCTATCTGAAAATCAGTCTTAATTTTTCTTCTGTACTCACTGTCACACCCACACCCACACACCTACACAAGACACATCTTCCCCATGAATTTACAACATCGGCTGCAATTGGGTGGCGCTTGATTAGAATAAATGTTAGAATATTAATTAAATAACTAAATTGACAATTTCCTATTAGTTAAAGTCTTTGGGATAAGTGATAATTAAATATGGTAACAAAGCAAAGGTCCCGAGTTCAAATCTTGTCTTTGTCATTTACCTTTCATTTCAATTAATATTCCACGTGTTTAATCTCAATTACTGAAGGAGAGTTTAAGCTTACACATAAAAGGGAGTATTATAATATTGATTAAATAATTAAATACATCAATTCCCTATCAGTTTAAGCTTTTGGAATAAGTGATGATATAACAATAAGTGTTCAAAAATTCACTAAGCTATAATAGAGGTAACAACACTTCAAACTTTACCTAACAAAGGATGCCCAATGAAAGAAAGATGGATACGTATTTGGTGGGGCCGCCCTGACTGAATTTCAACCTGTTAAATAGATCAACATATGAGAGAATGCTATATATTTATGCGATAACAAGATTTTAAAAAAAAAAAAAAAAAGGACTACAAATTCTTTCCTCCAAATACTTTCTATGTCTCTATTTTCCCAATTGTGAATGTTCACCAGGTAATCCCTAGACATGCAGGTCAACTGCTTATCAGTGTTTGCTAACATTTGACACTTGGTTTGAAGCTACCAAAATTAGGCCATTACTATTTAGGCAACCTGAATTTAAAAAATTAACAAGGTCACTAGTTCAATCGGTAACATGCCTTATCAAACAGAGGTCACTAATTCAAATTTCCTTTTCTCCCTCCTATTGGGGACAACAAATTACACACACACACATAAATAAAAAACAAATTAACAACATTTCATTTAAATACCTTCTTTGCTGACATTTGAAACTTAGTTCCATCATTTTTACTTGACAAAGATTTTTGATTATATGATTCATCTTTTGGGTTCAAGAATTCCTATATAACTTAAGCAACATAAATGATTGTATGATTCCAATTACAAAATAATGACATTCCTTTCAATACTCTCTGTTTCTCTCCCCTGTTGTGAATGCTATTTTTCGTTGTTGGGTAAAGAACACTTTTGGTCCTCAGACTTTCATTAGTGTTTCGATTTCGTTCATTTCTTTTCAATTGCAACAATGTTACTCTCTAACGTTGCTCCATCAAAATTTGTTTTGAGTTTAGTTAAAGGAGCATGTGATTTGGCACTATCACATGTTGCTGGCCTAGCAGATGCGTTGCCAAGTGGATTAAATGATGCCATGTCAATCTAGATGGTGCTACATATCAGGCTCCATTAACTAAAATCAAATTGACTTGGATGGAGGAACAACATTAAAACAATAATGGAAGTCTGAGGGTAACATTTTTGTAATCGGAGAAGAAAAATGCGAAATAGAAACATTAATCAAACTTGGAGGATTAAAAGTGTACTTCACCTTTTGTTGTTTGAGAAGTTCCTTGATCTCTGTTTTCCAGAAATAAACAAAAGAGAGAGAGAGTGGATACGCCCAGGTCCCACATGAAAATGCTCTATTGCTAACATAATGTTGGATAATGAAACTAAATAAAATGATCATTCAACATGTAACAACTTAAAGAGAGTGGATTTACTTATGCATTATCATGCAATTCTAATTTATAAACTAGAGAACCTGGACCAATGTTGTGTTCCCTTGCATGCCTCTCTCAAGAACATCAACTTTGCTCAGAGCTGGTTTCCCTGCTGAAAAAGAAAAGTTAATGAATGAAAGGGTTAAACATGATAAGAAAGATATATGTAGTTGAAACCAAAGAATCAATGTCAGCGAATAATGATATAGTACTTGCTCTAATTCAATAAAGTGGAAGCAAAAAGACAAAATAGAAACATATATTATACTTGCAAAATAGCAAGTGGATGCTACATCCCAGAAAACACCATTTAAGACATTACACAAATCATATAAACCTGAGGAAGAAGCAACGTAGAGCCCCTTGGCAACACCAGGATACCGCACCATTCCAATGGGCTGTTTTATCATTACCTGTAATGCAAAAATAACTTTCAGTGCATAACACTGCTAATCAGAATTATAACTGAAGATATATTTATAATATTGGTAAGTTATACACAAACCCAATGGGTCTTGCACCCACAACTTCATTCTCCACTTTATTTCTAAAGGGGAAGAGGTGACATTTGAGTGAGGGCTCAGTAGAAGAATTATAAGTGAAAAATATTTCAAAAAGAAAAAAAAAAAAAAAAAAGATTTAAACAAGAAGACCATCATAACCTGAGGAAAAAAAGACTATAAAATGAGCTTAATCAAATTGTCAAAAGTTATAAAAAGGTGAGTGGGAAGAGAAGAAAAGATGAATAGAAGTGAACACATCCATTAGAAGCTATAATTAGCTCTAATTGAGGACAAGATTGGAGAAAGTTGATGAAGATGATTCAGCACCAACAAGAAGAAGTCAACAGCTCAAGTAGCACCTTCAGCTATTCAGCATCTATTTCTTCTTTTCAAAGTCACAAATAAGTGATTTCATTCGGAATCTGATTGTACTGTAAAATTCAATAATTCACTTCAATTCAAGCTATCATACTTAATACCTGCTTATTGACATATTTCCTAATCAATTCTGGATGATTCTATGAATGCAACTGGCTCTGTGCATCTCTATGCAATGATTTTCTTATCATTCTGTGTACATTGCTAGTGAAGTATTCAAACTTCCATTTCACTACATTAGCATTGGGTTGCAAAATTTTGAATTCTTTCTTAGGGTAAACAAATATTGTAACTAGAACTCTTTATTCTCTCCACCCCTCAGTTTTCAGTTGAGTCCTCCCATCTTCTTATAAAAGGGGTAAGGTTTTAAGAATATATTATAATTAAAGTCATATGTAGGACAGGAGTCAGGACCCATAAAAGCAGTGGACATCAATGGTTCTTTGAGCTATCAGTCTATTTACTTATTTATGCATAACTTATACATGAGAGATTAAAACTGGCAATACATTCAGAAAGCACAGACAGACATAAACATACACACAAGAGGATAAGGCAAAGACAGTGTTGTGCTAGGGTGTTACCTTATCTTCATCAAGTATCCCAGTCACTAGTGCGCGGTATATCTTTGAAATTTTTCTTACTCCACAGATCTCCTCATTGGTATTTCTGTATTTGTGAGATTGCAGATTTCACCAGCAACGCATATTATGATTGAAAATGACAGCTATCATGAGTAATACTTAATACACGGCAATAGAACACACAATTGGATTTATTTTTAGCATATTAGGTATTGAACACAATGCACATTTGATATTCATCTTTTAATAGTTGTGCCATTCACGATTTGTGGGTCCTTCATGTAGTTAAACCACTAAACCTTCTTTTTTTGTAAGTAAACCGCCAAGCTTGAAGTTAGATAATTGTGCCCCTAATTGTTGCCCTAAGTACCTATATAGGTATCATTTATTTACCTTACAACAGATTATAAGGAGTTTTGCAAAGCAGAGCTTCTTGACCTTTTAGTGGGGCTAAAGAACTGCAGTTCCATGAGTTTAGGTCAGCCATCGATCATTTTAGCCACATCAACAGCTCAGTTTATTATGATAATGGTTGCTTGGTGGCTTCATCAGGCCTTTCCTTCAAGTTAGTCTTGCTTACCTTCAATTGAGGAGTGCTGTGTGTGGAAAATGATGCCTTCTAGCCTCTTTTAGTGTTTATGGAAAGAAAAGAACAATAGAAGCTTTGAGGGCTTGGAGAGGACCTTGGAGGATATTTTAGCCTCTTTTTACCATATGTTGTATCTTTAGACTATGGCTAATGTGTCCTCTCTGTTGATTAGTTATGATGGTTTTCTTGTTCCTTTTTCTCTTTTTCGTTAGGTGTTTTCTTTTGTATACTTCCAGTATACTTAGGAGCTCCTTACGCTTTTAATAAGATTAATTTATTACTTGCAAAAAAAAGGGTTTTGTGCCACCTATGAACACTTTCTGTTTAGTATATTGTGATGCACACCCTTCTCCACCACACATTTCTGTACTCCTCTCTTCTTTTCCTTAACCAAAGAAAATAACACACGCACATGGATTGAAATAATTCTAACATTTACACTAATCACCTCAACTCTTGGTTGTGAATTGCAAATACTAAAACCTATTATACAATCCTCAAGAACTATAAGCAATGTTCAATCCTAACTTTTTCTTTCTCCCAAAAGATAACAAGACAGATAAGCTACTTAATTTACTGCCTAAGGATCATAGAAACTAACAGTAATCATCATCAAGGGAAAAACGGACTATCAATATATGAAACATATCGTCTGATCATGATTATTGGCTAACATACAAAACTATAGGCAGAAAAAAGCATGAGAAAATGGCTCATTTCCCCAACCTGTTGCCTTCAATTTGAGATGTCCCATCAGCAAAGAATGCTGCAAGGCGAGTTTTGGCGAGTTTCGTCTTAGCACAAAGCAATATTCCTAGAATCCAGACAAACCAGCAAGACCAAAATACAATTAGATAGTATGACCAGCAGCTGCTTAGTCACAAAGAAGACAAACATGTTGAACAATAAAGCCATAAAGCGAGAACATTACAAAATATAGAGGAGCAAGAAATATTGATCTGTTATCCACGAAAGAAAGAAAATAGTATCATTACTTTATGCACTGTAATCATCCTGTTTCATTCTGCAACATGAAATCTATCAGTCATAACAGTCTATCATGAGTTAACTCGGAGTTTAACTGTGAGATTTTACCACAAACCATAAAAATTAATAATATTACATTCAGCATTTGACATCCTTTTCTCTTGTTATTCTGTTTCAATGCGCATCAACCACTGCCTTTGTCAATTAAATTGCCCTTGGTCAGAAATCAATCAGATCAGCAAGCCATCCCTCTTATGCTTGATTCAGAAAACGGAAGTACATTTTAATTATCTCATGCACACAACTCTGCGATGAAAGTAATGATCTAACCTGAAGTGCCTCTTCCCAGGCGATGAACAGGAACAGGATGTGGTTCTTGGCATGCTACAGAAGAGCTCTGCTTGCTTGCCCGCCATTGAAGCTGTGTTAAAACTGTTCGTTGCTGGAAAAGGCCTCCAGGTAAAACTTGCAGGCCAGAAGGCTTATTAAGGGCAACCTGGGAACATAATAATCTAAATAATTTAGTAAAAAGATTATGCGAGACACATAACATAACAGAATATTGCAAAAATGAATTTACATAAAATCCAAAAATACCAAAGTTGAAGAAAACAAGAAATTATAGACATCGTAACCTGAACCGAAATACTTCAAAGAAAAAAATTACCATATCATCATCCTCATATAAAACTTCAAGCAAGTACGGCGCATCAAGCTCTCTCCAAGGAAGTCTATGATAGACAATCTCCGAACCGACTCTAGTAATTTGATTGCATAAAATTAGAAAGAAAAAAAAAAAAATTGAGAATCTCTCAAGGACAAAGTTTGTAGATAATTCAAAGTCAAATAGTTTCCATAAAAAAACCTGAGGATTGTGTTTGGATCAGTAACAGCAATACCATCAACTATTATCTGTGCAGGACAGCAAGCAAGGGATTCCTGATGATTAATAAATTTGCAAATTCATTCTTGAAAAAAAAAAAAAACTTTTCCGGATTTTGATTATCGAACCTGTCCATTCTCAATTCGCTGCATCCAACTGGTCAATAATTAGTGCAGGATTAGAGACAAAAGATTCAACAATTCTCTGTGCATGATCATCTGTTTGGTTTACGAGAAAACAGCAGAAATAGAGATCGAATTTGACAGGCTTACCCTAGCGGGGGAGCTGAATTCTTGTATTTGCTAGAGTAGAACTCGATCAGTGTCAATTCTGTAAATCAAACGCACCGTCGAGGTCAAAGTCGGGAAAAAAAGAGCAAATTCCTCTACTCAAATGCTTTTTGTTTTTTTGGGTATAATACCTAAACCAACTCAAAAAAGAAAAAAAAAATCGAATTATATTTTTCATTAGCTTAGTTTTTCAGCAATCTAGTGAGTCATTGATTCTAACAGAGTATTTGTTTGTAGGAAATGAGAGGACCGGAATCGGAGGGTCGAACGACGTCGTTGTAGAACAGACCGTCGTTGAGCTCGGGCCAGGGCAATCCGAATGTCTGAGGCCGACTTGTTTCTGGAGGGTTCGACATGGTACAGTTCCGACGGTGAGCGACGGCCTGGGCTGACGATGACGAGGGTTTTTGTCAAAACGACAGGCTATTCATCAGACGATTGATCGACACGTCCTTCTAATGTCAATTAGGCCTTGCATAGCACAACCTTGATCTTGGCTAGGGCTGTCAAATCGGGTTGACATGTTGGGTTCAGGTCTGATCCAATTATGACCCGATATGATTAGTTAAATGTGTCAAACCCCCTAACTTAAACATGACACGGTCCATAAACGAGTAATACGACACGAACCCGTTTAGGAGCTAATATGTTTCAACACGACCTAATTACGTCCTGAATGCAAATTTATTTTTTGATAATTTACACTTTTATTGTTTTAGCTTTTAAATTTTATTTTATTTTTTAAGAAGAGTTAAATGTGTCAACCAGTGACCCGGCAGATTGACCCAACCTGACCCGATTATAAACGTGTCATAAACGGGTTGACTTGTTTATGACCCAAACCCGATTAAGTCTAATCCTAACCCGGATTTCGCATGTCGGGTTCATATCGAGTTCGCATGTCACGAGTTAAATTGTCAGCCCTAATCTCGGCCCCAATGTCAATTCTAGGCCTAAAATTCTTTGACTAGCAAAGCCCAACCTAAATTTCAATGACTTTAATAATCTAAAGCTAAGATTGTATTTCTAGTTGGGCTCCATTTATTTTGACGTAAAATGTATATATTGATTTTGGTGGAAATTTTTTTCTAATGTTTGGCTTGTATGAAAATCCGCAACGGCAACAACTACAGCATCAATGGCAACTTTGGCTCTAGTGACGATAACGTGCGAGAATGAAGTTGGGTATTGTGGGTTGAAAAAGAGACTCAAATTTAAAAATAGGTTTACATAAATAAAAGAGGGAAACCATTTGCCTTGCTTAAAGGAAGTTTTCTTGGACAATTGAAAATGTTTTTGGTTTTACTAAGATTTTCAGTTGTATCAATCACCGAAATTTTTTATTTTTTATTTTTCAAAACAAATAGAGTTGTAAATTACACTTTTCCTGGTATTTATTGATACATCTAAGATATTAGGTCTTAATTCTCTATTGAGTAATGCTCTTCGTACATGCGTTTAACACACTCTCCTTATGCACTAACGTGGCATTCGTTAGCCAAAATATTTGCGCAACCTGTTTTGGTGGATGCCACCCCAAGTACCATGTGAGTATAATTGAAACAACCCAATCTAGTGGTTGCGGCCAACAAATCCAAATCGGATGTCTAAGGTGGTTGTGACCGCCCTTTATGGCTTATGGGATGAAACTAATCGAGCATAACCTAAATTTTGCCCTTGGGAGTAATACTTCCACAGCAAGCTTTTGAGCCACAAACTCAAATATATGGTACCAAAATTTTGCAAAATTATGAAACTGAGAGTTTTCTCTTTATATCATAACATGTATGATGTTACGCATGACACCTAAAGCAGCAAGCAGTTCTTCGAGAACAGTAATAGCATTAGACCAAGTCAAATATATTTGGTTGAATATAGATTGATTTTGTCTAGAATAAAAAAGAGAATATATGCTGATTTTTTTTTTTTTAAAGTATTAGTTGACCTGCTCCAAATAATATATACTTTCAACAAAAATGGGCTGCGTTAAAGCGTGCTTTCACAACATGCCAGCCGGCTTTGTTGAAATTCCATTGGAGGTTGGTGGTTTCACCTACTTCACCACACTTACCCGTTCTCCATTGACAACTCGTCATTTGCAACAAACTTGAACAATTCCACTAATGAAAATAGTACATCAATAAGTAAATCATTGTCATTTTGTATCTTTATTCCCTCATTTGCCGAAAAGTATTCCTCTTTAAGGAACAAAGAGCGAGGACAATATGAAAAAACCAAACAAACATATGCTGAAGAACACAAAGAAATACAAAGAATTACATCTTTTAGAACACAAGGATACAACAGATCGATGACATGGCTTGAGAAAAACTAGCAATAAACATCTGCCGAAGGTCCAGACAGCTCAAGTGGATCCCACTTCACAATATCACCACAACGTCCGCCATCTGGTTTGATCACATGTAGCTGATTCGACCCACCAACAGGTGTTCCTGCAATGACCAACTTATTTGCAGCTGCTGCCTCCATTCGGTAGCGCTCTGCTCTGGAGCCAATGACCTGTCCTAACACTGATGCTGCAATGGTAAAAGCCATAGCTGACTTGGGCATCAGCACAGACTTCCTAAGAACGGCTATGAATGGAACAGCAGCATGAACTGCAGCAAACCAGGCCGGAGAGAATTTCTTAGTGTGTTCTCTCCATATCCCTAAAGGAACATTTGCTGCCATGCCCAGTAACCCAATCACAAGTACTTTTGCAGGCAGGGGTTGCGGGCGGAGGTTCTTAGCAAATGCAGTCCGTGCTAGAGCTGCTCGGGCTGCAACTATTGCAGGTGGGCACTTGATTTTCATGCCTGGAGGGGGCTGAAATGCCTTGGCAACTAGTGGAAGAACCCTGCTAACTGCTTGGTACGACTTTGCAATGGGGCAGTTTCCCGTTTGCAGCCATTCATTGCCCAAGGCCTCGTGCTTTGAACTTCCTCCCTGAAAAATCAATGTACAAATCATCAAGGGACAAGTAAATGAGAAGCATGAATAATGAGAGAATGTGCAATCAAAAGCAATTACAAGACAAATGAGATCCAGTCAGTTAACCAGTTTCAATGATCCAATCCGCAATATTCACTACAACTGATGATACTGTTAGAAGTTCAGAGAACTGAAATTACACTGTCCCTTAGACCGTGCATAAAATTGTTCCCAAGTAAGAATTTGGACTGTGCCTTGAATTTATATAACAGAATCAAATGTGAAAATCATAGTTTGAACAATTGACAATAAATTACCTTAGAAGAAGAATCTTTCTTGGATGATTGGGACTTTCTTTGCTGATTCTTCCACTTCTCAGAAAATGAATCAAAACTGAAGGGCCCACCAAAGGACGACAGGCTGATAGTGGCTGCCCTAGCTGCTAAAGGATTAAACTGGGATGGGGCTGACTCAGACTCTACTTTCTCAGAACGCACGAATGATCTCCCAGAGAGGGGGACTACTCCATCCCGCCCATGGAAAAGCCTGAATGCCGTATCAAAATTGGGACCATCCTCAAAAATGGGACCTTTGGCGCCACCACGTACCTGAGCAGGAAAAGTAAAAACATATAAGAAATGTTTAAATTGAACAACAGGTGAAATGCCAGGCTGACTGCAGCCATAGAAGCATAATGCCAGCCTGAGACATACTTGACAAGGGTTTGAAGTTATAAGAGAGAGGAAAGGTTGCAGCTTTAAATAATAGCTGGGCTTGCATAATGATGGGGCAGCTCAAGAATACATTAATTTTGGGCCTAAATATTTGTTTAGCAAACAAAATCGTATGCAAAAACATCATATACTAAGATGGGAATTCCTTCCAATCTAATACACCAAGTGATACCTATAGAAGATGGGTATATAGCAACATAGAAAATATTCTTAAACACAGTCATCGAAAATAGGCAACTTACAGGCATTGGGAAAGCCATGGACGATGAGAAGGAGAAATTAGTGGGCTCGTTAATGTTCCTTAAGAATGGACATCTAACCATGTCAAGCGGAGAAGGCGTAGACTCTTCATTTTGGTCTCTGAAGAAAAACTCCATATCTATTAAAAAGCAAGGTTCCCTGCACATAGGGTAAGTGCATAAACAATGTCATAATCACATTCCTAGAGTAGGAAATTGCAAATTCCAAACCAAGATCAATCCATATAAAGAGTTTATAAAAGAAAGCTTAACAATGAAGCATATATAATCCTTAAAATTTAAATTTTGACAGCGAGTGTAACATTAACTAAAGAAACTAATGTCTATTGTGACTGTCCCCCGTATAAGATTTTCACCTTTTTACATGAAAACAAATTACAAAACAGAGAAGAAGAACATGTTAATTGCAGTGAATTCTCACAGTTGACTCATCCAACCCCAAGGAAATCCCAAACCACGAGCTGCAAAAAGCTAAAACTCAACAAAGATGCCCAAATCCCGTTGTAGCCACAAGAAATCAGGCATATGACACAGCATTTGAAAACCCATCTTGCATTTATAACACCCCAAACCATTGACCAACAAATCATACCTAAATCTCCTAATTATCAAACTCTTGCTCCAATCCTCTAATTGAGATCAGAAAGAATTCCAAGCCCAGTCAAAGCCACAGCGAAAAAACATAGTAAGAATCAAAGTCCAAAATCACATTTCTCAGCAGCACGGTCAACTGGGACAATTACAATCGAGGGCGTGTAAAACGAGAAACCCAATTCAGCATCGATATTACATAGATCATGCAAACTAAATTCACAACAAAATTCAGAAGCTAAAAATACTTATCTAAAACCAAACAAAATAACAAATTGAGCGTTGAAATAGAAAACGATCTGCAATATGATGAACCCAGAAAGATGCATTACCTTTGAGAGAGGCTTAGAGAGAAAGCACGAGAAGCGAGAGAGGAGGAATACAAAGAAAGGAATCGGAGAGCGGTAGTAGGTGTGTAAACGATGGAAGAGGTTGAAGAGGATGCCTTTCTTTTGTGGGAGCACAATGGCTTTGTGGAATGCACACGCCCTTTTGTGGGCCGTGGAATGCACACGCCCTTGATCGAGAGAGAAAAGGTAGAGCACGCCAAGTTGGAAACTAGTTTTAATGGTGGATTGGGTCAGCGCTCGCTCTGGCTTCTGCAGCCGGTGAGCTGAAACGCGTGTCGAATTTGTTAATTATTTATTTAATTGGGTGACAAATGGGGCTCTGACACGTATTGAACGGGGCGATTATTGCAATGGAATATTGAAATTAGTTAAGTGATGGGTTGGCCCTGTCCGAAATTAGTTTACTAGCATTTACTAATAACTTTCAATGTGCCATTTAAATATTTTTAGTTAATTGCTTTTAATGTGCCATTTAAATATTTTTTGTAGCCCTTTTTTTTTTAAATTTTTTTTTTAAGGATCATGTTTTTTTCGAGGTTGTTTTTTTAAACGGTCATTTTGCTAACGGTCATATTTTTCAACGGATTTTTTTTAGTAAAGTGAAAAGAGAGAAAAATTAGTTCTTCGTTGGAGAGAGATAAATAAAAAGAGGAAAGAGAAAATTCTTAGAGAGAGAAATAAATGAGAAATGTATGTATTTGTGAACAATGTCAATGCACATGTAGAATGACACATTTCACCAATGCATGAAAAATGCGTTTTAATTTTTAATTATTTCTTTTTTAGCATAATATGATTGAAAGAGTAGTGATACATGCAAGGCCTGCGTGAGTAAACAGTACTCACACTAGCCTTATTTTAATAATATTTTTTATTGTTCATTTTTTTTAATAATATTAAAATAAGGCTAGCGTAAGTACTATTCATTCACGTTTGCCTTGCATGTATCACTACTATGATGGAGAGGGTTATTGGAGAAATGATTAGCTATTTTAGATAAAAAGCCGAAATGGCACGAGTATTATAACCAATTTTTTATTTTAAAAGAAGGATAGTATTTTAATGATAAAGTTTCTTCTCCAAATTTTAGTAAAATACATGTGATTTTCAAGAGTATTGAATATATATATATATATATTAATTTAATAGATTAGATTAAGATGGGAAAATTCTTTGACTCAACTTAAAGAAAAACTTTATTTCATAATGTGCAATAACTAGTAGAATTTGGGTATTTGCCAACCTATAGCAAATTGACATGAATAATAACTAGCTAGCTATTAGTATGTCCCATTCGATAGATAGCTTTTGACAAATGAAATTTATTTAAAGCATGGGCCACTGCTAGTAGTGTAGTCCCCGTTTGAAAATAGAGGATTGATACAGTAGTTTTGAATAATTGAATGCATGTTTTTTCAATTAAAAGAAAAAGAAAAAGAAAAAGAAATAAAAGAGAGGATGTACTTCTATATTCCATATGAACACATATAGAAGGTGATGGTGAGCTGTTATTATAGCCCATTTATGAGTGAAATTTCTAAAAGAATCTCTCGAGCTGAATTGAATGGGAATGATGATTTTAATGGATTCAAATTTTCATTCATTTATTTATTGTAAGAGATTTATCTGCTCAAATAAGTTGAACTGCCCAATATAATCAATTTCACAATAAAATTGAATCACCTACAAGTTTGGAGCCGATCAAGCACTTGATTACATATTGGGGTATAATAATCATCCATGCTCTAATAGTCCAACGAGGACGAAGGGACTTGGGCTCTTGTGGACCAAACACACCCCCCAATCGTTGAGTTGACCACAAATCCATGTTTGATTCATTCAGTTCACCGTGTGGCTTTAGAATTGCCTCCAGGAAAGGCACGTGTTTTTATTCTAGATATTTTTTCTTCTACACAATTAAAATAGCAATTTTGTGCTGTTGGTTGTTGAATCGTGATAACTGATATGCATGGGACCGGGAGTCAATCCGGGCAGCCAATGAGCGAACATCAACGAATTGCAGCAATCTGCAGCCGATATGCACTATATAAACATTAGGAAAAATGCTAGGAATTCTTTTTTTAATATTCTTTCACTCTTATGTAGAACATGATTTAAGAAAAAATAAAATTGTAGTGATCCCCACCACCCTTTTTTTAGGCATTAGTACCAAATTTGAGACATTAACACCAAATTTGAAACATTAGAACCAAAATTGAAACATTAACACTAAATTTAAGATGATCAAATTTATTTTAGGTGATACCATTCCTAAAGGGTTAACCTTCACCTCTAAGTTTTAGTTTTGAATCCAAAAACAAATTTTAAAGCATTAAAACCTAAATATTAACTTACAAAAATTAATCTATTAACAAAAAAACCGGTGGTGGAAGCCACTAAATTTTTTTTTTTTTTTTTAAATCATATTTTACGTAAGAACTGAGAGAACGCTAGGAGAACACAAGGGGAAGAACCCCTAGCAAATCCCAAACATTAAATGCTAAGGAAGCAAAACCTAAACTTCTTATGTCAACACAAGGAAATGGGGAGGGGAAATTCTAGTGACTTCTATTTCATGAAGCGTAGTCTACAGCCAATTTATCTACTCATTGGGAACAAAATCTAAACCATTTAAACTACAAATAATGATAAAAGTTTAAGAACTCCTCTGTAAAGTTATCCTAAAAAACCTATAAATATCATTCCCATTACATGTTGAAAAGACAAGATAAAAAAAAAAAAAAGAAGGGATAAAATGGGCAAATTCTACACAAAATTAAGTGTTCTAAATCTACATATTAGACTTGAGAAAGTGGAGTAGCCCATCATGGCATCATCTATTCTTGCTTGCTTGATGAAAACGTTTTAATTCTGTATATAAAGAGGGCATTGAAGTCTGAAAGGGGGAAAAAAAGAAGCAGGATGGGTTATAACCTTATGATCAAATACCATAAGTCTCCATGTAGAGTAAATATATACCCTTCGACCTATTTGGGAGTTGATTCCTCATTTGTTCTCCTGTATTCTGGCTTCAGCTCATAAGATCCTTGATTAGCTCCCTTGTTATTGTAGACACAGAGGTCTTTAAGTATGTCTTTCATAAATTGCTGCAGAGAGACAACATCCATAATGAATGACAATGAGAAGTCAATTTAACATAGATAAGAGCACTACAAGGAACAAAACCAAAAGGTAGTTTTCGTAGTTTGGCCTGTAAAAGTCCATTTGGTTGCCTATTCAGCCGATGGATTTACTGAACAAATCATTCTGAAAACCAGATCTCTGATTGTAGAGTACAGTAAATATTTTTGCTGGTTAGTGATTGGGATGAATTATTAAGAACACTAATTTTTGATCCTTGTAAGATGAGGTTGTCATCAATCAAACAAAGTATCAGTCAGCACAAAAGGGCACAATGCAAGAGTAAATTTAGTTAGTTTATCTATCAAACCAGTTTTTATGGCATGTTCCATGTAGAATTGGTCCGCCAAATTTTATTTAGGTCATATTGATTAATGGGGTTATTAGTATTTAATTTTCAAGCATCAAGTTTTGGTAATTCAATAAATGGGTGTTGCCTTAGACAATGTTAGGTAAGTCAATAAATGGATGTAGCCTTAAATTATGGTAGGTAAATCAATAAATGGGCATTGCCCTAGGTTATGTTAGGGTTTAGTAGAGAGTCTATTTAAGTTTGATTTATATTGCAATGTAGTAGACTTTGATTGAATAAAGTTATGACAAATTGATTCTCTCTTTCCTTCTTCTCTCTTTCCCCTCCTTTCTAGCTTTTTTCTCTCCCCGTTTAGCTTCTTTCTCTTCACTTTTCCCTACTTTTACTGTGTGACTTTGGTGTTTATTGTTTGTCCTACGTCAAATATCAGAGTGTTTGCAATTGTTTTTCATTAACAGTCGCATGATCCTGTACACCGTGCACAAATCCCTTAGTCACACCACTGAAACCCCTTATCCCCATCCATTGTTTCAGTATCAAACCATCATTTGCTTGTTTCCAACCCAGGGTATCCATCAGTCCCAAACAACCATATCAATATTCTATTCTTCCCTCTAGCTGCTTCTCTCTTTCCTCATCTCTTCCCCTCACTTCTTTCATTTTAGCTTCTTTCTCCTCTCTTTTCCCTACTTTCACCATGTGAGTTTTGTGTTTATTGTTTGTCCTACGTCACAAATTTAATATAAAGAGCTTACATCCCTCAGATACAAAGCTAGAGTATACACAGATATGAATATAAAGTATCAAAAGGAGAGCAATCAAAGTTATGCAGTAATTAAGTGATAAAAAAAACATACTTCAGGTTGGTCTGTCTCCTGGATAAGTTGTCTTAAAGTCCAATTTGGTTGCCTTTCAAAAAGCTTAAACATAATTTCTTCCATTTCGCCACGATCCCTTCTTGTTCTTTTCATGTCTGATCCCTTAGCTGGCACTTTCTTCTTATCCTATTCCAAAAAAAGCAGCCCTCCTTATACGTCAGGGTGGAAAATCAATAAAAGAAAAATATTCTGACTTGCATACAGTGGCAGAATAAAGTAAGTGCCCCCTGAAATATCAAGCAGTGAAATACACAATTTTAGATACGAATATTATACACAAAAAGAAGGTAGCAGCACGTACACTAGGTCCAGAAGTCACAAAACTAAAAATCCCTGGCAGAGGCCTCATATGAGATCCATTGTCATTGTCGATCACCTGAAAAGAAAGTTTGGAGGAAGTTAAAGGAAATATTTTATTGATTGTCTAAGTCAAGTAGCACATAATTATGAAAGTAATAAGGAAAACCTGTATCTGTCTTGTCTTAGTCATATATTTATTTGTCCTTTCACGGCAGAGTTTCCCATAGTTCTCAATATCCTGGTTATGAGGCTTCATGTCAAACTTGTTCAGTATTTTTCCCTCCACAGAAAACTTCCCTGCAATATGAAAGGAATTTTCTCAGTTTAATCAGGTCTGCCAAACTGACCGTCCTAAAAGAAGAAACAGATATGTTAAAGAACAATCCAAAGTACACCTATAACTAATCACGTCAAAGAAATAAGTGGTCTATGGCTCTCTCGACAGTATATTTATCTACTCAATTAATCCTAAGGATTCACTCTCTAAGAACTCAATCCTCACAGGTATACAATACAAATAAAATCAGCATAAATAAAAAGAACGAAAATTACTTGCATAAACATGTGCGGTTGAATTTTTACCTGGGAACATAGTGAATTCCGATCTAGACACATATATCAAGAAGCCTAACCCAGGGACTTCCATGAATTATATTCACTTCCTCTGAATGTTTTTCCACATTCAACTTTGCAGGCCAGCAATATAGTTCTTCTAACTTTTTCTGCAACTATATGTTGGTAGTAAAATTACCTATCAAATAAAACCGGAAACCATCTGTTTTTGTCACATATGGAGGCACAAAATTTAAATCTTTGTAGCAATGATATTATTCTTTTGTTTGAATTGTTTCTCTCTTCACAATGGTTGGTTGATGCGTTAGTGCATTCTAAAACTCCTATTGTTTGTTCTACTATACCATTGTTGAACTATGGTTTCTAGATCAAAGCCTGGATGATCAAATCACATCTGTCGCTAAATCACCAGAAGGGTTAATAGAATATCACCTTAATCTGAAGTTATATCTCCCTAATATTTAAAAGTCAGACTCATATCTTCTGATTATCAAAAATCTTCAAATATCAAAAAGTCAAAGTCATCATTCATACAAAAAGTTTAAACATCATGAGCTCTTGGACCTCGACATTGACATGTGTGTTTCAAACCTGTTCTGGTATTAGCAAAGATGTGGCATGTTGTATGCAGTTGCAAGTTCATGAGACAATTGCTTCAACTAAGCACATAAAAATATGTATGTCTTATGTAGCAACACACATTCTCTCTTTAGAAATGACTAATAAAATGAATTTCTACTTCATAAAATCAATAGCTTCATATGAGTCTGATCCATAATCAATTATTGAGCTTATACTATGATTAGCAACAACAGTACCAAAACAATCTCAAGTCCCATATAAAGAAAAGGGGCAAAAAACAAGAGCAGAAATTCTGGAAATAAATCTTGGTAACATTATGTTAAAGCAAATTGAATAATTTACCTTGTGATGACTCAGAAAACACAGACATTGGGATGAAGTCTTTAGACATATCCATAGAGTAACACTTGGGTGTATGTCCAGATTCAGTGGCAGCCAATTCCATGGTGAACTGAACATCATTTAAGCAAATGCATGTAAAGCGAAGGGAACAAGTGGATGCATATACATAGAACAGAATCCAACACTTCTCCTTGAACTTGAATAATAAATATTAAATTGTGAAATTAAAATAAAAAAGAAAATTTTTCCTCAAAGAAATATTAGACATACTCAAAGAGAAACAATAATTTCTATTTACTTTTTTTTATAAAAAAAAATAAAAAAATAAAATTTTCTTATAAGTGAAAGAAAATAATCACATTAAGACACTAGGAAAGGAAAGCATACCCAAAGGACTCAAAAGGAATCAAGGACAACCAGATATTAAAAGAATAAAAGATGGCAACTCCACCCATGTTACGAGCGGATGGCCCAATCCATAACACGGGTGGGCAGATAGTTGAAAAATGATGTACTTGTCTAAGGGGGACATGATTACCCTTATCAAGAGCACTGTTTCCAATAACATTCCTCTGTTTTTTTTTTAACTGTGCACATACTTATCAAAAAGAGCATTGTTTCCAATTTGCCTTCATATTTCATGTCCCTTTTCCATCTCCTTGTGGGTGTTGCAAACTTCAATGAGATTTCTTATTTGGAGGGGGGGTCGAAAAGTTCAAATTTAACTTGCTAAGTTCATCCAAGGTTTGTTCTCCAACCTTTGAAGGAGGATTGCAGATTCGGAAGTTGAGCGGTGTTCTAATGAGCCTGTTGGGGTGTATGGGGTGAGATTATGGAAGAATATATTTATACATTGATAAGTAGATTATGGAAGAATATTAGGAGAAGTTGGGGACAATTTTCTAGTCATTCAAGATTTGAGGTGGGAGTTGGGTCCAATGTTAGATTCTGGCATGACTTGCGGTGTGGGAATAAGGCCTAAACGAAGCCTTTCCAAATTTGAATGCTATTACCTGTGCGAAGGATGCCCGATCTACCTGGAGCTTTTTTGTGGCTCCAATTAGTGGAAGGTTAGCATTGCTAGAGAGGCTCATGACTAAGAGGTGGATACCTTTGCCTCATTCTTCAGCATGTTGTATAGGGGTGGTTAATACATTATAGTCATGATCTAAAAGCAGACCCTTATTGTGGATGAGTGTCCTGTTTACACTTACCAAGATAATATGCACTAAGTTTTGCTCAACTCAAGAAATAAACTTTCATTAATGATTTGAAACCACTTCTTGTCATTCTCGAAGTTTATAAATTTTTTTATACCTATAGACTTTTTTGCTAATACATACTTTTTTTTTTCCTATGCCATAAGGGAAAAGGAACAAGACTACAAGCAAGCGTTCAACATAGAATTCAACACAGAAAAAAAAGGAATAAAAACCAAAACGTTTGTGCGATACAGCTTATTTAGCTGCAAGATGGCGTCTTTTGTTAGCCTTCCTGTTCATACTTCATAAGTGAGTCCGTGATGTTGCAATTGAGTAAAACACTTAGAGAGTACGAAGCCAAAAGTTCAAACTAAAACATGTGGAAAAATCAAATCCAAACAAATGGAAAGTTGTAAATAAAGAGAGTGCTCATAAAATATATAGAAATGAAAGAAAAAAAAATCACAACAGTCAAAGCAATAAAATCCGAACAGAGCATAAACTGTTGAGAAATTCCACACAGTCCGAACTAAATAATCCAAAATTCTGTTTCAGAAACAGATGCATACAAACAAATAGTGAGAAAACCCAATGAGAATCGGAAACTGGAAGAAAGAGACTGCCAATAATCACAACTCCTGAGCACCATTGAAAATTCATCCAAACAAAGGGAAACAAGAAGGGCAAAATCCAAAAACCCAAACCACGATGAATGTTAAGAAACTGAAATTCATGCCAAAAATCACAAAAGCCAAACAATAAAAGGTTCCATAAAGAAATTTAAAAAAGAGTTTAAACAGATCGCGCACAATGCCAAATGCAAAGAAGAAAAAGGAAAAAGAACAATTTCAACTCAAAAATCAAATGCATGCCCAGCGAGAAAAACACAAAACCCTAGAATCCACGTGCAAGAGAAAAACAACGATTCAAATCCAAAATCGAAATGCATGCACGGAAATAAACCACGGAACCCTAGAAATCCACACAATGCGAAACAGAGACAAGACCTTAAAAATCCCGCGCGAGCGCGCACGCGCATATAACAACGAAATGCATTTTTCTGCGGAGTACCTGAGGAGAGGAGTTGTCGTCGTTGGAGCGGAGGGGGTCGATGGAGAGGACGACCTTGGCAATGGGGCGAGGAGGGTCGGAGGCGTCGGGTGGAGACTGGAGAGAGCGAGCTACGAGAGGAGGGCATTTCATGAGCCACACTGCTCTCTCCGCTTTCCCCGCGTCCAAGTACCCACTGCTATCATTGGCGTTGTCCATGGCGTTCCAGAGAGAGTGAGATTGGAAATGGTGAGGGAAGAGAAAGACAGAGAGGAGGGCTCTGAAGAGAAAACGAAATATAAACGGATTTTCAAGATTTTGTTTCTCAGATTCTGTGTCGAGTAACAGACCAAACTAAAAAGGCACAGCGTCCCTTCTATTTATATTATACGGATGCCTGAGGGGGCCACAAGACTTCCCAAATCCTATTTTATTTCCACCTGGATTTTCTCTCTCATTTTTTTTTTTATAAAAAAAAAAAAAAGGCGAGAAGGGGCAATTAGTGTATTTTTTTCCCTTGACCATAACCATCAGGGTTCTCATCCGTTGTAGAATGTTCAGTTTCAACCATAGCTATTATTTGGGAAGATGAGTCCATTACAACAGCTTCACCGAAGTGCAAGTTAATAAAGCTCATTTTTAGTAACATCTGGTTCGCGGACTACTATCGCAAGCGAGTTCGAACCCGTGACTTAAGAAGAAAGGAGGGGAGGAATTGAACCCTATTTCCTACTACTTTACCAACTCGACTACCACCTTGGTGATCTCTCATTTTCATTTTATTAATAAAATTAAATTATTGTTATAAACTTATGACATATTAATCCAACTAAGAAATTTTGAAATTAGGCTTAGAGAAATTTTGGCGGCCTATTTTAAGTTGTTCGAAATAGGTGAGCCTAACGCTTAATGAAATTTAAGCAACTTAATTTCACTTTATTAAACACATTAGCCCCAAATAGAGCATTATCTAAATTTATAGGTGTATGATTTTCATGAACATTTTTTATATTATAAAAATACATATCAGTATAATAAAGAGGATTGAAAGCAATTTTTTAACCAAATATATCTTGAGCTCACTTTGAAGATGGGAGTTGGGTCAATTAGGAATGCAATAATAGAGTCTGAAAAATGAGAATAGGCTTTGATTTCCCATGAAGACAATTACAATATGGATGATCCAATCTCCATATAAGAATGAAGGTGATTTGATCACCACATATAAAGATTCTGAGAACTCTTTAATGGTAGGTCACATGAATACTTTTGTCATTTTTAATAGGAAGGATGAGACATTAATGCTACGTAAAGAAATGTGGATTAGTGATATACAACATACTAGTATGAGTGAACAATGCTCAAGCTGGTGTGAACAATAGTAAAAAATAATATTAAAAACAAATGAAAATAATAATTTTTTACTATTGTTTACACCATCGTGAATACTGTTTACTCAAAAGGTATAATAGTGGTCAATGGCTCCTTAAAAGAGTTGTCCACATTAAGGTTAAGGTTAATTGCCTTTAACCCTTCTTAATTATTACTCGATCCCTTTTAACTGCCAATAGTTATAATATAATATAATATTAAAAAAAAAAAAAAAAGAAAGTGAAATGACAAAGGTACTGAGTTTATAAACTAAATTTACTTAAATATCCTTAAAGTGAAAAATAATAATAATTTGAAAAAAGAAAGAAAGAAAAAAGGCACCCCTAGGTGGTGGGTGATCCACCTCTAGTGTTGGTTCAACAACCATCTCTCTTCTTTGTTTTTGGCTTTTTTTCCCCTTTAAGTTTAAATTTTCTTTTGTTATAAATTTTTGTTCATAAGATGAACAGCCTGAATATTTGAAATTTATATATGGATAAGGAGAAGATATGAAAGGTAATACAATTAAAAATCTCAATAATATAATATTTCATATAATAAAATTCCATACAGTTAGACTCGGAAGGAAGAACAAATTATCTTTTTATGCCGTCTTTTGGCAAGAAGCCACAGCTGAAAGAAAATATGACAGTAAAATCTGAAATGATCGTTCCAAAATTCATTTTGAGCTTCCTACTTAGTTCAACCTTTTGGTATACACACTAGAAGAACTCATTCTGAGCTTTTGATCTCGATGGAACCCTGTTTCCTTTCTGCCTGAAGTGATCGGCACAACGATTCCAACTTTTCTTTCTGATTCTTTGTTTTCTCCAACTGTTTTTTCAAGCGCTCGCGCTGCTTGCACAAAAGATAAATTTCAGTTCTTTGGTTATGACGAGCAAACAATATATAATTACATGACAAAATGTTTTGATTCAAGCAAAGCCACCCTAGTGCGAGTGGATCGGAGAAGGCATTGCTGATTGATGTAGAATTAAAAAGAAAAATATGATAGGCAAGCAGGAAAACAATACCTCATCAACAAGTTCTATAAGAGTGATGTCAGATTTCTCGCTTTTGCTCTTCAAGAATGAATTTTCCTTCTTGAGTTCCTTGATTGATTTTGCCATCTAGTTTTTGCATACATAACAAGTAGAAAGGTGGATTAATAGAACACATCATGCAAGTTGAATTGCAACATTAAGCAACAAGGAAAGATTCATCTTAATGAAATGTAATTTGGAAGAAAACTGTGATTGTTACCTTCTCAATCTCCTGTTTAAACGTTTCAAAAACCTCATTGCTCTTTAACAAAGCATCCTGCCAAATCAAATTAGCAGTTTAAATCTGGCAAAGTTGATGACAAACAAACTTTTAGAAGGAACTATGAATGTGGTGATCTTCCACGTATCTTAGAGATCTAAATGAGAAGGGGAATAAACCTAGTAACATTTATGTTGCCCTGAAGAAACTCTAGTTATGCAATTAATCATTAGATTGTGATGATATAGTTTAGAAATGATGTTGCAACGCGATATATGACATGGAATGAAGAAGACCTGGAATTGTTGGAACTTTTCTCCATCAGCTGTCAACTGCAAGCGCAAATTCTTTTCTGTTGACAATAATTGTGAGACCTGTTCTGCATATAATTTCATCTGGGACTGTTCCTGGACTAATTTCTCCTCATGTTGCTTAATTTTCAGATCAGCAAGCTGAAGTTCCAGAGACTTCTGCTTTAACTGCGGATTCAAATTCCAAACAAGTAAATCAAATTCAAGCCCTTTGAGATTAAAATTAATTACTGTCCTAAGTAATACTAAGTTACTAACCCAGCTTTACGAGAAAAGTGTATACTTTACCTTCTGTGCAAAATGCTGTTCAGAAAGAGTATACTGATCAGCGAGCTGCTTTAGCTTATTTCTTAACCTGAATATGAAGAATTTGTAAACAATTTTGAATACTATGAAATAAACCATTATCATGACCCATCGAATATAGCATCAACAATTTTGAATACTATGAAAGAAACAATTTCATATTCTTTTTGTTAATAGGAAATTAAGTAGTACCACATCAGGGTAGCAGACTCCTATATATAATAAAGGTCAAAGGGCAAATGAAATGTTTCAAGAGATATACAGGAGACTAAATATGGAAAAGCAAAAAGGAACCAGAAAGTGTGATCTTATAGTCATGCAGAAGTAACCCCTGGGTGACATTTTAACTTAGGCTCTTCATCTTTTTCCACATAAAATATTTACACAATGTAAAATCTTTGATATTACGATGTCTAAAACAAATTGAGAAATGTCCCAAAATAAATTTGGAGGAAAAAAAATTGTATTAGTCTGGGTTTTAGAAATAAGGGTAATTAAATTTATTAAGAGATACTTTAAAAATTTTTATTTCTATGATTGATAATCTTAAGGAGGATTTTTGAACCACTAATTATTTGTAGTATAAACTGTACGATGTGAAATGAAGTAGGTTCTTAAAAAATTACTAGTAATAAAAAATATTTAATAATAGGTTATTAATTATTAGAGTCAACTGTCTATAACACAAGTTCATCTAATCAAAGGTAATATCCACAAACAATCCCAAGGGCTTGTTGAGGTGTTAAATTCCATTATCTTCGGTTCCCATGCATCTAATGTGGCAATATAGCTTTATCATCACAAGTTGTTGGCATCATGTTTTTTCTTTTTCCTTTATGAAAAATATATAATATTGACATAGTTTCTCATAAATTTGCTTTATCTTACATCTCATTCTCCCTTAGCTGTGAAAGACACTCCTCCTTTTGCTCGTCTAGCTTATTGCTCACGTCCTACAACCACAATAAATAAATAAAAAATACAAATGTAATAGCAAAGCCCAAAAAATTGGAATGAAACCTTCAGGAAAGAAAAAACTCTTATCATATCACAGGAAAATAAATTGACTTTTAAGTTGAGAAAGAAAGATTCTATGCAAAGAGGATTCTTATATTCGAGCATTGTCACTGTGATGTCAAACACACAGTTACCTCAACTACATCTTATGATTTTTCTCATAGGAATTAGAGAAAAACAAGCATATCAAACATAACCTATTGACCTAATTGTATGTCAAGATAAGTCAGGTTCTCAATCGAATAGGAAAAATCAATTGAACCTTGATCGCATCTTGGAACTTGGCTGATAAATCTAGTCTCAGGCTTTGCCCCTCTGTGGATGCCCGTTTGCATTCATCCTGTAATATAATTAGGAATCCATCAGTCTTTCCAGTTTCCAAGGAGATAAATGCTATTTATAGCTTGAACTTGAAAAAGGATCAATAAGAGTAAAGAAGTAAACATCAGCAGCTATGAACATCTTTTACAAATAAAAACATTGAAGAGAGCATAATAAATAATAGAGATAACAATATGTAAAAGGATCAACATGCAAAACCTGCGTCTGGAAAAACAATAAACTTATACCATCAGTTAAAGTAGATACAATGCATGAAAGAAAGTATACCATTAGCATTTTGTTCTGACGTTGTAATTCCCTACACAGTGACTCAAGCTTATCTCGAACAGAAATGGCTACACAAGCAAGGGGAAGTAAATGGAAGAAATATCAGAATAAATTGAACGTTGTTAGAAGACATCTACAGACTAATGATGTCATCATATTATATATGCCACTTAAATTCCTCAAAAATATTATTCCAACTTTTGATTACCTCCACCTCAAATTACAAATACTTGCCTGTTAACACTCCAGAAAGGAGAGACCTTGGCAACTTTTCCCAAATGATAGATGTCATCTTCGCAGGGGTCACAATGCGAAATGCAAGTGACCAAAAGAAGCAATTTTTACATAAACTAATTTTCTATCAGAAGTACAGATTTATAATTCTTGTATACCATCCTTATATACCAATTGAGTGCACCATAACTATACCACCACATAGATGGTAGACTCTTAAAATCATTCAATCACTTTTATAAGCAGGTCTAAACACTGTTGGGATCAATTTAATTTACCTGCATCTCTTTCTGCAAGAACTTGTTGATACTTTAAGGTGAACTCCAAAAACTCCTTTTCTGATTTGAAGGATCGCTTCACATTCTTACGTTTGGCTTCAGTGATTTCCTAAGGAAAAAAGAGTCAAACATACACTTTATTGAACTAAATTCTAACATTTTGCATAAAATTCACAAACAAAGCTTATGACAAAAAAAAAAATCAAACTAAACTTAAGACATTCAAAAAATTCTCTGGCATGTTCTATGAATGCTAAACAAGGACAGACCTCAAAAAAGAACAGAACAAACAAGTAGGAAACTTGAATAAACTACCAAATAGCAAAATAAGGATATTTATATGCGTAGCAGGCATAAATAACTGACTACTTCCTTTCTGATAAAGAGTGGAAAGAACAAACAAGCTTTAATTATTCCAAAACATTAGCTGAAACAGGTTATAGAGATATGATTTAAATAAGCAAGTTGAACCTACCTTTCCAAAAAACCTACATAATCCACCCAATGACAGTATTCGCGCATCCAGGGGATCTAATTGTCATCCTAAACAAAAAGGTAATATAATCACATCTCACCGGTTTTAGCTAGATACTACATAGTCACAACCAAAAGACTTTTTAAACAGACAGTTTAAACTATTAAAAAACTAAAAATCTTTTGTCGATGAAATGTACAGTAATAGATACAAATATAAACAATTAAAGTAACAACTAATTTACAACCTTCAATCTATATGTTAACTATTCAAAAGATGATTCAGATGCGTTAACTATTGTGACAATATAATTCAGAATGTTCAGATAATAATGATGGATTCTGAATGCAGCACATAATGTGTGGCCGAAACAGTTGCTTTATTAACAAGTGTCTGAATTTATTCTTCCTCAGTTGACTTTAAGAGAATTCATCATGGACATTGTCATCCAAACTAAAAATTGGGCAAATTACAAGATTATTCTGCATAAAATAAAATAAATAAAAGTCATAATTTTTTTTACTTGTGTAAATAGCACTAACTAGCAACACCTCACATAAAGAATGAAAGCTTATCATTTGAACATAAGTTGTGGCAAGAGAGTTCTTGTTTACCAGAGGATGAACATGTCACCTACAATTACAGCAAACTTATCTCCGGCTCAATAGAAGATAAATTTAAATTGCTCCAAACAACTACTCATTGTAATACAAACAGGAAAATAGTTATGTCCATGCACCCACAACCTTCACATTGGAGTTCAGTACCCGAGAGAGATAGAGTCAGAGAGACAGAGAGCAGAAAACTAACAAAGGAAAAAACAACCAAAAACTAATTCAATTTACTGCCATATATATTAAGCATATTAATCAAGTAAGATGATAATACTAACTAGTTTTCTATTTTTTGAAGTATCAACACTCTCGGGTGAAGATATATCCTTCATATGGGCTGCTGATGCTTCTAAGCCTCCTTCAGTGGCTGCAAGAAGGAAAGAGTGATAAGGGTAACAAACTAATATAAAAAAATCAAAGCCAAAAGAATCATCAAATAATTCAATAGACATTTCAAATACAAAACCACATACACACACATGCAACTGACTTATATCCATTATTTTTATTGAAACAACTCATAGAAGATAAAAGTTGAATTGTGACTGTAAAGTTCTAGATATGTGGAGGATAACCCTGTTGTGGTTAATGTGGAGCATATGGAAAGAGTGGAACACATGATGTTTTGAAGATTATGAGAAGACGAAGGAAGAGCTCAAAAACATCCTAGTCAAATCACATTTTAGTTGGACTGGGGCATAATATTTCTCAAATTTTGAACTTTTCTGAAATTGTGAATTTGTATTCTTCTTTTAGCATGGAAGAGGGGCTCTCTTTGTATATATCTAGTGTACTAGGGTTGTGCTCCTCTGCATTTATCAATGAAATGAATTATCAAAAAAAAAAAAAAAAAACCACAACCCTCAATTGTTTACCAGAAAAAAAAAAGGGGATACAATTAAAGTAAAGAACATGTGTATGATTCAGGTTCTGAAGTTGGTGTTTCAATTTGAAATGATTTGGTGATCAATTTTCCAACTTTTAAAGTGCAAACAAAAGTAAAGAGAAATAAGAATTCTCAGCATAATGAATTCAGATCTCACTTATTTGACCCTCTTATTCAAACAAAATATAGCAAGAGCTTCAACTATATTGCCTCAAATAAAAACTCAAAATATTAAGAAAAAAAAAAATCCATGCTGGAAATAGCCAAACAAAAGCAGCAATCAATTTATATTTCAAAATAAGAAGCCAAAACAAAACTTTTCCTATAAACCATAAACCTTCACTTTTGCCCACGTAAATCGTCCAACCAAAACACTCAAGCAGAGCAGTTTTAACAAGATAACATTCCAACATGAGAACCCAAAAATGTTAGAGACAGAAGAGAGCACAAATTAAAGCCCCATTTCGCAACTGGGTTCTCCATTTCACCAACACTTTCAGTATATGTGTCTACAACGAGAACCAGAAGAATCAAAAGCAATCGTTAAACGATCTGAGTCATGTAAAGATTTACCAGGAAGATGTGACGAAGAAGTTGTTCGAGAGAATGAGAGACAGATCCTAGTATTACAATAGCAGTTGCTTTTGTTGTCGTCGTCGTAGTAGTTGAAGCGAAGTAAGATATCTCTCTCACTCACTGAGCCTTCTAGTGGGTGCCGCAGATTGCCTCTGCGCTTCGTACTCTGGTCTGCTCGCTTGCTGGTGGTGTATTTTCAAGGTTAAAATAAATTTGCTATTAATTTTAAAACAGAAAAAACAAATTTATGTTGAAAATGCGCGTAAAAATTATATATTTTATTAAAAATATATGTAAAAATTATATATATTTTGAATATATTTTGGTGGTGGGGGAGAGATTTTTTTTAGTGATCTTCATTTCATGATGCGTAATTTCTTATCGATTAAGTTATTTCTTGAGGACTGTATCGTTAAGGCTGTTTAACTTACATGTTGCCTTAAAATAAAAAACAAAACAAAAACATTACATGTTTTCGGCATGTTTGACTACTAAACAACTCTTATTGCCTTAATAGACACTTTTGTTAAGGCCACGCAATTAAAGAGTGAGTAAATTAATTAATTAAAGCAAACACTTTGATTATATTAAGGACAACCATACATTTCTAAAGTAATACTTATGTCTCTTAAAAATTAATGTAATTGTTAAAATCATAATTGGATTTGTAATACATTATTATTAGATTGTGATATAATAATAATTTTAAAAACCACATTATTTTGAAAAAACACAAAGACAATGTGGAAGTGGCGATTATCATTACTCTTTCTATATACCTTTAAATGTGTCACTAAATTTGACAACTCTTGTGAAGGCCATTATTTATAGGGTAAATGTATAATAATTTTTTTGAGTAATATTTATTTTATTAAATACTAAAAAAAAAAATGGAAAAAGAGAGGAGAAAACCCCTGCATCTCTAGTGAGGGGAGGGGGGCAGCCACCCCAAAGGCGATGGGTGGCCAAATGAGTTGGTGGTTGCTCTTCCTGTGCAGTACCGTAAGATTTGATTTTGGTTGTCCATTTCTTTCCATGCACGAACCTTACTAACATGTGGAGATTCTTTCTTATTCAAAAAAATATTTAATCAAAAAAATATTTAATCTTGTTTGAAAAAAGACACTACTTATTTGAGGTTCTTAAACTTTTAAACTAAAAGCTTGTTTGGCTTGCAAAATAAACCCTTAGAATGAAATGGCTATTCCATGAAAATAATCACTCTTTTTTATTTGGTAGAGATATATTCCATGAAAAGTACAAACCATTCCCTTACGAAGATCAATACTTACTATTCCTCTCATTTTAAAAATGAGAGGAATAGACAACATTTTCCCAAAAAAACTCATTCTCTTCTACTCTTAAAAAAAGGGGGGGGAGGGGGGGGAATTCACTTTACCCCCCTTGAAATTTTAAGGGTTTTCCAATTTGAACTCAAAAGTTTCAAAATTAGCAATTTAACATCCCGAAGTTTCAAAAAGTTTCAATTTAAACCCTCCGTTAATATTTTCCATCTAAATGGACGGAATTTTTTTCTTTTCTTTTTTAAAAAAAAGGCAAGGTGATTATGTAATTTCTTAGATTTCCGTCCAATTTGACAAAAATTAGTAACAAATGGTTTAAATTGAAATTTTTTGAAATATTAGGAGGGGTACATTGCCAATTTTTAAACTTCGGGATTCAAATTGAAAAACCCCTGAAATTTCAGAAAGTAGAAGTGGATTTTTCAACCAAAAAAAAAAACTCTGGAAAACCTAGCCACCACTTTAATACCTCAAGCATTCCACTCTGCTCTACACCTCTCCTTCCCAACTCCCTGATTTTGGCAACCAAAAATATTCCCTGCAGAACAAAATACATTTCCATCTTGTAGAGAAACAAAACTTACAAACAAAAGTCATGACACAAGGGATCTGTACTTGTGCGATTAAGATGGAGCCCAAGACAGAATTAGAGTAAAGAAGTTTATGTACAAACAAAAATACAATTGATAGTTTCGAGCAAGAAACCATGTTCATCATATAACATAAAAGATTGCATAGCATTGCTTCCTCGTTTATAAACCCTTACCACTGAACAAACAAACAAACTTGCTACTCTTCCGGTGGTTGCCCGAAACCTGCGTTGTCAGGAATACAAGTATATATATATACATCACGTCTTCAAGGGCCATTTAACTTCAATAATAAATTTCTAGTCAACAAAGCATGAACAACTGACTAGTTCTTTCCAAAGAAAACTCAAAATTTACACTTTCGAAACAGTAAGTTGGGCATAATTATCAACTTTGTAATGGAATGCTTCCTATTTACAGATGAATCTTGGCAAGCTAAAACATTTACAGGTTGCTTACTCTAATCGGTCAAAGGAGACAAACAAAGATGGGCTCCAATCACACCTGCAAATGATACCAAGAAACAAAAAGAAAAGATGTATGATACCTGTCGAGCAAAAAAGAAAAATGATGTTAGTCCATAGTCAAATTTTGTAGGGTTAATAGATAGGTAGTTTTGCTTTGTGGAATGTCAGTTTATTATTATTTTGCCAGCATATATTATCAAAAAGAGATAATAATAGTTGATGTATGAAACTACTTAATCATTATACTTGTGTTGTTATGACAAGCTGAAACTCCAACACCAAAAGAAACAAAGCTGAAATTAAATATAAATATCATAATTTAGCACTCACCTTTAGATAAACTGGTTTATGAACCGCCAGTAATACTATGATGCAGATGAGCGATCAATCCAATTGACATCATGATGACTTTAGACATTGAATTTACTAGAATGAAAATGTCCGCTTCCCCTTTTGAATTAAAGCAAGACAAGAAACAAAATGCAGGATGACCGTCATCACCCCAAGTCAATACTGAAAAGTAATAAGATAGCCAGAGGCTGCTTCCATGTAACTTCAACCAAGGTCCAATTTATCTACTCCGCCTGATACTCTGATTCAATTGAGAGAGACGTCCTTTGTCTCACAGTCCGTGGCTGGCGAGGAAAGGAGAAAGGGCCGCCTGAAAATTTCCTAATATTTGTCCTGTTAGACCTAGCTTCATCATTCATATCTGTATCCGTGGCAGCTGCAAAGGACAAAAATAACTAGATGAAAATCTAAAGGAGAATATAACAATCTAGCAATACACAAGAAAATTTTGTCAGCCCGAGATTATTATCACTTAAGATATAGATGAGGTTAGCCTCAATATTCCCCTTCCATGGATATTTGAAAACGAGAGACTGCAAATAAATACACAATCTGGACTAGATGGGGTTGCTAGAACATTGCCTTGTCCCTGAATTAAACCAAAAAGGCTTTATCAAGGTGAAAATGGTCTTATCATTAGACGAGGCAACCATAATCTACTAGAACTAGTATTAGTTTTAGACAAACCTGAGGAGCAGCAATTTCTACCCGTTAGTTTTACACAGGTGAAAAGCTGACCATGCTACTCACATGGAGCCAAAACCCAATTTAAGATAGATATCACCCAAGCTTCTTCACCAAAAAGCATAATATTACAAGCATCCTATGTCCACGTGATCTGCTCTGGAAGCACTAAAACAGATTCATTTGTGGGTACACATTGAAGTCCATGACAACTGTGTCAGGTCACAAAAAAATTTCATGCACACTGACAAGAAAGTGACATCTTTTAAGAACATGGGATGTCATTTTTCATTAACTTACTGACATGAAAGTGACATGTAGTGCACAACCATTACACCTTCCATGATGCAGCACAAGTGAACATAAGTTGCAATTCAGTTTTAATGTCAGTTCATGCCCTGAAGAACTAAAATAAAGTTTTTGACTGGAAGTCCATGACAACTAAAAATTTCATATTACAAAGTGGCGAAGGTTTAAATTATTATGATTATCTATATTTGAGAAGGATATAAATCATATGAAATATATAAAAACTTATAAATTCCTTTATTGTATAAACTATTGCTTTAAATACCACACTTGTTAGACAAGTTTTCCACCTTCGTTTGATCCACTAGGGTTTATCAAATCTAGCCCATTTGGAGCTGCAGCCACGTGAGCCCCAAAAGCACCGTGATCTTTGCTTCCAACCCTAAGAGATATCCAATCCTCAAAACTGCCAGGAGGCTGGTGTTCCATAATAGACTGCTCCAACATGTCAGCTGACTGAGTTGGAAGGAAGTTTTGAATTGAGGGCTCCTCGCCAACAAATGCCAAGGGATTATCAACCAAGGCATCATCTATTCCATTATTGGTATGGCAAACAGAAGAACTTGGAACCTGTCCACCAGAATTTGCAGTTGACGTTGAAGCCTGCACTTTACCATTCATCTGTGCTGGAAAAGAAACTGAAGTATGCTCCAAATCAATAAATGCATCTGAGACATCTGAACCAGGGCCAAATAGTTGGAAAGCAGGAATTGCTTGAGTACCTAATGAATATGGCCATGGAGACAATTCAATCTCACTGCCATTGCCACCGTCATTAAAGAGACCCAAACAAGAACTCACACCCACATTAGGGGCTAGATCTTCCACATATGAATCTGGAATACTGGGAAGAGCAGACATAGGACACACATGGTCATTCTCTTCTTCTGAATCACTAAGAACTATGACATCTGCATCTTCACCTAGTCCAGAACTACCATTTAGAATTCCAAAAGCTGGGGGAGAATCGTGGGGTATCGAAATGATCTCATTTCCATCACTGATAGAGATATCCATATGCCCACCAGAGTCCTGATTAATACTTGGGTTTTCATCATCTTTGCCACTTCCAGTGGCACTACTGGACATTGTTATGACATTTAGGCCACTCGTCTCATAATGTTCCTCCATTTGATTCCTGGAGGAGAGGAAACCATGCTGACGTTCAGAAACTGTAATCCCACAGTGATTCTTCTTTATACGTACTTCTAGATTACCATGTTCCTCGATATTATTTTCCAGCTTTATCTGCCTAAAGGATTCCAAATTTGATGTAGCTTCATCTTTGGCAATGTAGATAGAACCATCAGGGGAATGCCACTCCGCAAGATCGCTATATTCACCCCTGGTTTTTGCACTCCAAGAACCATCAGGCTTTACATTAATCTCTGTTATGTCTTCTCCACAGTGCCTCATCTGTCCCACCAGATAAACAACAAATGTTTTTATACCATTAGTTGTCAAAAAAGAAACTGCATAAGCTAAGATATTCAAGATGTCAACTGCAAGAACTACCATAGTTGCAATGCGATTGAAATAAGGGTCAATGATGATGTCATCCAAGGAGTAGTTCTTGAGGCAAATGGGACATTGCCACTGCAATGACAGTAAATTACTAGCTCATATTTATAGATTTTGAAATAAAACAAACACAAATAATCAAACAAAAATGGCAAATCAACACACCTTCCTAGAGCGTTGATTTAGCGCTACAAAAATATCAAGATCAAAACAGCCCATGTGAGGACAAGGTTTGAATCTACCAGCCACCTTCATTCTAGAGCCACTCATCTGCCAATTAAATGTAGGCATAACTCAGGAGACAAAATAATTAAGGAGCTCAATTGCTAAATAAATAACTTCATGGATATTTTCAAAAAGCCGTTAGAACAGAAACAGCCTCATTGACCAGTTTCATGAAAAATAATTACATCAGCATGATGACAGTTTATTAATAGACTATCTAACCAGCAAGTTGATATTAAAGTTTAAAATAACAAATGATTGATTCTGCAACAATGAGAGCCTTTTTTATTTATAAGGACAAAGGCATGGTAAGTAAACATATATTACCCTACGTAAAAGATTTTGAAATCTTTTTAGCTGATGAGCTTCTTTTTATTTTTTAATTTTTTAATTTTTTAATTTTTTAATTTTTTAATTTTTTAATTTTTTTTAATGAGCTTTAGCTGGTGAGCCTGTAAAAGGTCAGAAACCAAACTTCAGAAATAGGACAATCAAAACAATTAATTTTAAAAAAGCAGTATCAAGTACAACACAAGGGGATCGAGTCTTCCACATAATGGAAGTAAGGTATTACTTATCAAAAGAAAGAATGGACATCAAACCACGGGGATATATGCTCAGCATATCATGGGTACATTACAAGATCAAACTTCTCGAGCATAAAAGTATATTTTACACAAACATCAAGAGAAGACTTTTCAAGAACCCTTCACAAAACCACAACCTTGAAGGCATGCCAAGGTCCCAAAAGAGAAGTGATCATATCAGCTCTTTCCTAGCAAGTAGAACATGATTGAAGAGCACAAGTCAAGAAAGAACTACAATATACAGTCATAATCAAATCACTTACAGGGCAGCGGAGATTAACCGTAATTGAATCAGCAATGACTTCTACATCACTGTCAGAGTCTTCATTTTCTGCGGCAACCCCACCTCGAATGCAACGACAAACACGTGCAAGTGCATCCGCAAAATGCTCGCCATCTGCTTCTCTGGGAATCAAGTCAAGAACCTTGGAATTGATTGGACAAAAAGAAATAAAATTAGTTACATGGCACTTAAAGACTGATTATAACTGAAATGACATGTAGTCAAAGTTTAATCAGAATGATGGTGTAGATAATTTGTGCCTAGGATAATACTAATTGAGTTGTGGGTCCCATGAAGCAAGGGTAAACCAGAACATTAAGAGAGTCACGAGGAAAAATAAAAGAAGAAAAACAAACAAACAAAGACAAAAGAGGAAAAGAATACACAGAATTAGAAAGTGAACTTCAAGAAGTATTGTGTTAAAATTAGAAACACATGTTTGATACTTAGAAGTATATTTAGTCAAATGCCTAAAAATTCACATAATGAATATGCGTACTTGATGAAAAAAAGTTTCATAAAGATATAACGTCTCTGAATTATTAATTTTATTGTCAGTAATAGCATTTACTTGTATCCTACGGAATGAGACAGAGCATATGCCATCTTGTTATTGATTTACTCGAATGGTATAGATCCATCTAAAATCAACAAACAATAAAGGATTTGTGACTATGCCAAGGCACACTGATCTAAAATGTGACAAATGCAATAGATCCTCCATAAATTTATCATAAAGACATCAACAACAACAAAAATAATAGTAGCAATAATTTGTTTTTTGATAAATAATGTCATATCATAAATAAGGCGCAAAGGGGCACAACTCTAGCACATAGGGAGCATACAAGAGAACCCCCTAACATGAAAAAAAAAAAGAATAACATAAAGTCAAAAAATCTGCAAAAGTAGAACCAAATAAGCTATGATGTGCCAATATCCAAACATGTGAAGTGTTCACCATAATCTTCCGCAACTCTATCACCGATGTCTCTACATCTTCAAAGACACTACATTAAACACATCAGAAACCAGCCTCCATACTTCCTTTACGGTACCGCACCCAAACGTACCACCCCGACTGTTCATCAAATCTATGACTATGACCCGTCTCGGCATAACCCACTCTGCACCAAACAATTTAAGAATATAACTCCATAAGTCTCTCACGACTTCACAATGAAGCAATAAGTGGTCAATGGACACCCCACTCTTCTTACACATGCAACACCACTCAACCACCATAACATTCCTCTTTCCCAAATTATCAAGCATCAAAATTTACCCTAAAGTTGTTGTCCATACAAAAAACGCCACCTTTGAAGGAGCATTTACTCTCCATATACTCCTCCATGGGAAATAAGGACCATCCGGGCTACTTAACACTTTCTAGAACGAGTTCACTTCAAACTTACCCCTTTTGGAAGGGCTCCAACTTATTCTATCCTCCTCTCCATGTCTTAACTGGACATAATACAATCTCTCAAAGAAAGAGTGTACCATCTCCATCTCCCAATCCTGAACAAGTTGAGTAAAAATAACATTCCAATGGAGATTACCATCTTGAAGTTGCGTATTATCAGCCACCCACACATCTTTGCTCAAAGCAATACTAAACAAATCCGGATGAGATATCTTCAAAGGTTGATCCCCATACCAAATATCATGCGAGAAACTAACTCTTGACCCAACCCCCACCTCAAAACAAACAAATTTAGAAAACTTGTCCCACCCCCTTCTAATATGTTTCCAAACTCCCACTCCAAATGTTCCCATCACCTCCTTAGAACACCAGCCAACCCTTGTACAATCATATTTAGTTTCGATCACCAATCTCCATAATGCCTCTCGCTCCACCGCATATCGCCACAACCACTTTTCCAAAATGCTCGATTGAACTAAATCAAATTTCTAATCCCATATCGACCTAAGTTTATTGGAGTGCAAATTCTCACCCAGTTTACTAGATGGAATTTAATTTAGCCAAAAGTTGTACTTTTGCTTTCTTTAAGGTGATTTGAGAAAGAAGAGAGACAGGACAGGTCTTGCTTTTGTTTTAAAAATTCTCTCATGAGCAGCTCCCATCACGTTTTTGTGCTCCTTCATCCATGTTAAAAGTAAAAGCAAAAGTCTTTTTCATGAAAGCCATAACTTGTTAATAGTGCAAAGCAGTTTCCCTCATCAGAAGTTCCATGGAAACATGATTTTTTCCTTGCTTGTATTAAAAATAGGTCACAATACCTGTTGAACAGTACGCTGCTTTACAAGTCTGATACCAAAGCAGAAAACACGAGCATCACATCTTGATAAGGAAATCTTATTAATTCCCTCCCCAATGTATAATGCGATCTGACAAGAAGAAAAAAAAAAAAGGAGATTAAATAAAAACCTATGAATCTAATTAGTATTGTTTTTTTGATAAGTTATGAATCTAATTAGTATTGTAAACAAACTTGGGGAGGGGAACAAAATGGGAAAATGAAAAACACAAGTATGTTCACAGACTGTAATATAAACAAGTTCATCGGCATATGAAAAACAGAAGTTACTCACTAATGCACCATCATCACGACCATTGGCACCTAACAACTGTGATCCAGGTCTATTTACTACCCTGAGTGCCACACCTATAAAATTATATACAAAAATAAAACCGAGAGTATGTTAAGTCAGTAATGAACATTATTTAATTTATTGAAATCAAAACCAATATGTGTGTGTGCATAGGCCAAACTAGACATCTATAAGAACCAAATTAATTCAGTGTGGGGCCAAGTTACGCACAAGTTCAGGTTAAACCTAGTGTCATGTATTGAAAGGTCCAATTAAAGAACCTGACTGACTGAGTGCCCAAAATACCCATTCAACCAACTGGGTAAGTCTGGGTGTAACAACCATGACCATGAACATACTTTAGAGGTAATATAAGAGCTAAAAATCAATTAACAAAGTTCAGATAATTTAAAAAAAAACAGTGGCTTCAGTTAAGGCCTCCTTTTTAAGTACTAATTTGTTATGTCCATTTAAAATTTATGAACCCAATCCCAAATTCAAAGACCCCAACCATTGTTGAGCCCAATCTTCAATAGGTTTACTTGTGGGATATACATACAAAAAGCAATACAAGAATAACACAAGCAGAGCTTGAGTTCTCCCTAAAAATGTTTTTGCATTTTCAATTGAGATGGGATGATTCTTTTTTGATAAGATATGGGATGATTCTTTAAATCAAAGAATGATCAATAACATTAAAGTATATTGTCTCCTGCTCAGAATGAAAAATCCAAGAGAAATTGCTATATCCGCTCTGGCCTCAAGGACTTCTTAAAGCTTACTTCCCTAAAATCATTAGCATATAGTGAAACCAAATTTAAAACTACCAGTCAGAGACTGTAGTTCCCAGAACTGCAGGGAAAGAGGAAGAGAGTAGAAACAAAAGCTAGCAACGAGGTAGACCATTATATTGTAGATGCATGTCATGACTCATACATCAACCAAAGTGAGAAAAGATTATCGAATTGCATACCATTAACCTGTAAATCCACATACTGTGGCCACTGCATCCTAAATGAAACACTATCATTGAGAAGTATGCACCAAACCTGTGTGACAAGAGTGTGTTACATATAAATAATCCATCTACCAGAAAACACAGAACACACTTTAATGATATCTCGATTAATTATCAAAAAGAAAAAAAAGCACAACACAAACATAATTAATCAAGAAACATAAACTGCCACTTGATGGACTACCAAAGTGAAATAAACCTGAACGTCATATTCAGTATTCTGTAGCAAATCTCTATCATCTCTTGTTAATTCAAATGTTTTCTCCACGTTCTGTATTGGATTCGTACTGAAACATCATTGGGGATAAGGTTACCATTGAAGAACAAATGGCCTCAAACAAAATAATATAAATATTAGATCCAGATAAGACACTAAAATAGTTGAAAAGAAAGATATGCATGGACTACTCATAGTTTTCTTGGTCTTGGGTTTTGACAATAATCCCAACCTATTTAAGTGTCTTGTCAGAGGTTTTTAATATCATATCTGCAGCAGCTTGTTGTGGGAGGACCGGTTTTTTTAATTTGAAGGTAACTAATAGTGTCATTGCTGTGAGGATGATAAAACTTGCAAATCTCTTCTAGTAATATAGGTTTTTGGAACCCAATTAGTTAGGTTAGTTGAGCTTTTAGTTCTCCAACTTGTATCACAGTGATAACCCTGATTACTAAGTAAGTTGGCATTTAGCCTAAATCATGATTATGTTACTTGGTTGGCATGAAAAAGTTCAGGAGTGAATTTCTTCACATAATGAGAGTTTGTTTAGAGAGTGGGGGGTGGAAGGGGTAGGAGGGAGAAGAACTAACAAATTGAAAGCTACAAATGTATAATCACTGCGAAGAGAAAACAGTTAGTGGAGAGAGAAATGCCAGAACTTTTGAGCCAAGTTGTCACTTTATAAGAGCACTTTATGAATGGATGAGGGCATCAAACTATCTGTCAGTCTTTTCTTTTTTGGATTTCTTTGAGCTTTTTTCTTTTTTTTTTAATAAAAGTAATGCAAATTCATTAAAATCACAAAGGGACGCAATCCTAGTACATCGAAAGTATACAAGAGAACCCCAAAGTAAAGAAAAAGACACAATTCCAAAAACTAAGAAAAATTAGAAACAAGCAAACTATTCCATGCTACTCTCTATGTATAAATGGATTGTAACATCATTTCTAAAACAATATTGACAAAAAGGGAATCTAAGGTACCTTGTAATCTTTATTTAATATCACTTGTCAATATATTAAATGTTTAGAGTGCGGGTGTGTCTGTATGTTTGTGTGCCTATCTAAGATGCAATAATTACTCAAGAATGAGAAAAGAAAATCTACATTTTCTTCTCCCTTTTATCCCACTTTTCATTCTTTTCTACCAAGTTTTTGTTCACTCTAGCTTGCCCACTTTACCAAATACATCATCGGGGTCTTTTTGGTAGGTCACAACTTCTTTTCCAACAGATTAATCCAAAAAAAAGGGAACTTCCTCCCCAACAGTAGACTCAAGTCAAATGCTAATAATGGAAATTGCCAGAAAATGGCTGATAACTATGAGCATAACTCTTAAAATCTTAAACAATTAGAATTTTAAGACACAGCACATCTTTGGTGCATATACTAACACAGATTTAGAAAAAGAAAAAAATCTAATATTTAAGACAAAATACAGGGGTAACATATGATTGATAGGAAGAGGATAATTAAGAAAATTGAACTCACCCATCAGTTGAAATACTTGAAGCAACCAACTTCACAGGAGATAGTAAATTTCTGACAGTCACCCAGAAACTGCATACATACATATTTGTAAGAAAAATAAAAGAAACTCAATTACTGAAAATAAAAGAAAAAAAAAAACACTCTACATCTGAAACCCCCCCAAAAAAAAAAGAAAAAGGAGAGAGAAGGAAAAGACAAGAGAATTGTTTTAAAGAATCTGAATCACAACTACCATAGAAACCTCATGTAACACCCCAGTCCCATATTGGGAAGATGATAAAAAAGTCCACGTAGAGTGGTTGGTTTATAAAGATAATCATGAGTGTTAAGTCTCACTTTGCCTAGTTACTAAGTGAAACTGAGCTTTAAAATGAATTTTAAGGATAGCTCCAAATTGACTAGTCATTTTGGGGTGATAGCTCAAATGTGGCTAGCGCTTTTCCCTAGGTCATTACACCTCAATTCCAATATAGAGGATTATTAAGGCTTTACTAATTTCCACCTAGAAATAAGCCAATATACATTCATGTATTCAGCAAACAATCATTTCTGCTACCAAATCTTGCTCAAAGGAAATAGCAAAACCTAAAAACAGATACAAATATGCCTTTCATACAGAAATGTAAGTAATTAATTGATTTATTATTATATTCTCTAAATATATTGATATCACACACTGGTCAAACATAAATATTTATCTCACAACAAACACACTAACACGTAACACACACACACACATAATGAATGAATGCCACAAATGAATATAAACATACAGACTCACAGAGTTAATTACAGAAATGCACACACAAATACACAAAACAGAAATACATAATTTTGTCCTGACATCTTGGTATTAGGGAGTTGGCATATCCAACAACCAGTACATTTGTCAAATTATCATGAAAATAAAACAAGTGCCATGTAGCGAAATGAAAATAGGCTGCCTAGTTAGACATAGTTAAATCATTGACATAGTAGAGTAATGGAAAATGCATGGTACATACGGATCAGCCCGTTTAATTCGGCATATTTCACAATAGAAAGGTGGAACTGGTGGAATGCCCTCCCCGCTCTTATCTGGAATAATAACACAGCCAATATGTTGCTGCACATGACATCCTGGATCCACACACTGCACATAGCACATCTCTCACTCAGACATAATTCAATACCCCAAAATGATCAAAAGCAGATCTATATCACCTATGCAAGACATACAAACTCTGAAGAACACCTGAAATTTTAATGGTTTATGATTTGCAAAGAAAACAATGCATGAAAGAAACCAATGCATGAAAGAAACCTAAAAATGCATAAATAAATATCTTTAAATATCAAATAGAATCACTCCTCTTTCATGAGGATAGGGGGTTGCACGAAAAGTTCACAAAGAAAAATGTTGGGAGTGTATCAAATAAGCTGGGAAGCAAATAAGTGGAGCAGAATCTTCTTTATTCAAACTCATCCTTGTTGAAAATAAACTAACAAGCAAAACTCAAGCTTAACCACTGTTGTTAAATCTCACTTTAGAAAGGGCTAGCTCAAAGTTATTTAGTCTAACCCAAAGTATTTGAGCCTAAATTAATTTGCGTTTTCTTCTTTTCTTTTCTTTTTTAAAATTTTCATTAAGTCACCGGCCCTATAGGGAGGAGGAGGGGGATTTGGAAGTCAAAGCCAAACGCTTAATGTAAATTACTAATTATAGTATACTCTGGAAGATACTTGACTATCAATATAACAATGGCTATTGGTGAAGCCAAATGGGTTGGGGTGTTGGCCTTTTACTACCATTGGCACCGATACAGTCAGGTCTTCTGCAGGGGCTTCTCCCTCTTACAGTGGGGAACAGCAACAAGTGGGGATGGGGAAAGATATTGCTTTGTGTCTCACAAATGGACCATTCTCTGGTTCTAGTGAGGTTGGTGAGATCCTGTATCCCTCTCTGTATATCGATCCCCTGTTGTGTCGAGAGATTCTAGTTACTCAAACTGAGCTTCGCACTGTGTTAAGGGCATTTGTCCTATTGTGAAGATCTCTTATGGGAGTAGCTCTTTTGACAGCCATTAAAGAACACTGGAGTGAGGAATCAGCTTCTCTCTCGAATTGTGGTATAAAGGTTGTAGGAAGCTTAGAAATTTGGAGGCTCCATAAACTACAATGCCAAAGGCAATTTAAGCTGTGGAAAAGGCGAGGCACATTAGAGTTGTGACTTGTGAGCAGATTATGGGGGTTTTGTCAGATGGGGACGAAGTTAGGTGAGTGGGAGGGGTTTAACCTTGGCTGTAATTTTGATAGGGTTAGAAGCTTTCGTTGGGTTGAAGCGGCTGGTTTGTTTAGCTGGTGGAACCTGCCTTGGGGTTTTGGAGGTGCTATGGGGATTTTTTTTTTTCCCCCTTTTTCTAGTTAGGTGTTTCCTTTTGTATGCTCCCTATGTACTTAGGGGCACTTCACACTTATTTATAAATTTTGTTGATTACTTATCAAAAATATATATAACAATGGCTGTAGAATATCGGCTGACTTGTCATTTAAAGTGTTTTCAAAATGGTTTCTAAAAGAATCAACATAAATATGATCAATCCAAGCTTTTTAAGAATCAGCTGGGAATGGTTCGAGTGAGCATGTTGGGGTGTATGGGTAGGTTTATGGTAGAATATTAGGACGGGTTGGGAGAAGTTTGTAGTTGTGCCATATTTGAAGTGGGAGATGACTTTAAGGTTAGATTCTTGCATGATCTTTGGTGTGGGGATATGGCACTTAGGAACGCATTTCCAATCTTATTTGATATTGCGCAAAGAATGCTCATGTTGAGGCTCATGTGGAATTTTCTGAACATGCCATTCAATGGAACATGAGCTTTGCTAGAGTGGCTCGGGATTAGGAGGTGGATGCCTTTGCCTTGTTCTTCATATAGAGGATCCTAAAATCTGTATCTCTCTAGAGATCCGAAAGAAGTCAGTTTCAAGCTTGAATGATGAAAGGTAACATCGGTCCTCTGGTCCCTTTAGGCACCTTGAATAAGAGGCATTCCCATCATTCATATTCCGCCCGGTCAACAGATCCTCAAGATGTTGTATTTAGTAAGAATGAGACAGGAAGGAGAAGACAGGTCGCGGCGGGTCCCTTCCAAAATAGGGTTGTTTGGTGTTAAATCCTTCTACGTGTTATGAGTTGTCATCATGTTTTCCATTTCCCTTGGAAGAGTGTGGAGGACAACAGTTCCATTGAAGGCGGCATTCTTTGTGCGGTCGGTGGCCCTAAGGAAGATCCTTACCATAGACAATTTTCAAAAGTGGCGCATCATTGTGGTTGATTGATGTTATATGTGCAAATAGAATGGGGAATCCGTGGACCATCTTTTTCATTGTGAGGTTGACCATTTGGAATGTTTTTTTCAATCAATTTGGTTATGCCTAGATGAGTATTTAATTTGTTTGCTTGTTAGTGGACTGTCGACAACACTCGGAGTGTTGTTGTATGAAAGATGGTGTCTTTGTGCCTTTTGTGGTGTCTCTAAAATGAATGATTAATAGGTGTTTTGAGGACCAAGAAAAGACTTTGGAAGAGATCAAGTCTTTATTTTTCAACATTTTGTATCTTTGGACAGCTGCTTATGTTTCTCCTTTAGTGATTAGTTACTATGGTTTTCTTGCCTTTAGGTAGCTTCTCTTGTATACTTCTTGTGTACATGGGGGCACCAAATGCTTAATGATATCTTAATTAATTATCAAAAAAACAAAAGTAGGGAATGGTTCAAGTCTAATACCCACCCGTATTATCAGGAAGGCAACACAAACAAGAAAGTGAACAAACTATAGCATGGACCTTCTGTAGGGTAAAAAATTCTTCACAGATTCTCCTGGGCTTGGTGCCTTTTTGCATTAAGCTTTATTTACTCTGAATTTGCCAGCTGTAGGTTTTGTGCCTGTCACCTTACAACTCTATAATCCTACCATAGAACCAAACATATAAGCATGTAAAAATATTTTTACACAATATGATAAGAAATAAAAAGAAAAATTTTGAGGTGATTCTTTTTGCATTAAATGAAGGACAAAGTTCGTGGATCTTTTTCTGACTTCTTTGATTTGTCTATATCTTGATTGTTTTATGAGTACAACCACCTAATTCCCAACTTGTTTTATGACTAGCTTGTTTGGCTAGAAAGTCCAGAATGAGCTTGTTAGTTTGTTCTTCCCTAATGTTTTTGGCAGAAAACCCCGCATGAGACTTTTTAATTTGCAGAATTCAAGTTGTCCACAAGCAACTAGCTTAACAGCCTGTGCTGTATCTTACCATCATACAACTCAAAGAACACCCAACTAAACAATTAGATTCTTTCAGACACATTTATCAATCCAACCACCATTTAATTTCACATATGTACCTTAAATTGCTCAACAAAATCAGTACCATGATGATTAAATGTACACATTTACATGCATCAAGGGCAGGAACTTAGAACATTAAATAATTTGCTTGAGTGCACTATATCCCAGCACTAATTAAACAAGGAGAAGAAAAATAAAACATCAGAACAAGTTTGGACACTATATGCAACAAATCACAGCAGTCAAGTGCTCCCACAATTCATTCGCTGCTTAACTCTAAAAAATCAACATATAAATACGAAGAAGAAAAAAACTCGAGGTGATTTAAATTATATCTAACAATAAATAAAATTAACTGCTACAAAACCTGAATCATGGACGCAGTGGGCAATGAACTTCCACAAGGGCAGCAAATCTTCACATCCGAATTGACAGATTTTTCAAACTCCTCTTCAGGCTTATGACTGCTGATATCCAAACCACTCTGTCCCTTAGTTGCCAAGTCAGCTAACACCATATTCCGTATTTTCCTGGAGCACGACAGTGGATATTGCATAACAAAGACCATGAGATGATGAAAAACACGATTTCCCAGCAACTGGAGAAGCAGAGGGTGAAGGCTTAGAAGAAACAAAGGTTATGAATCACACAAAAATGAGATTTCAATCACAAAACATTTCGGTAAAAATGAACTTTCGAAGACAGCCGAGAACAAAATGACATATCCAAGATACCCATCAGGGCATATATACACAACATTAAAAGTCACACCTGTAAGCATCATCAATTATTTTCGCTACTCCACTCTTCCCAATAAGGTTTTTCTTTGCTGAACGATTTGTAGTGGAAACTGCACAGAATTTTACACAGAACTTAGCAAGATAACAACATACATAATGGAAGAGATACTAATGTAGTTCAAGAGATTACCTTCTTCATCTGAAAGTAGCGATAAGATTCTGTCCACAAGAGCCTGCACAGCACATAAAGATGTATAATAGTGAGTTCAGCTCATATAACAAACAATTATTCTTCAGGAAAAGCCTATTGAAACAAAAAGAACTTATGCATAAGGTAAAGTACTTAAATTTATATATACTAGTCTTTGTTATTGCAACAATAAACAAGAGTGACTCCAGATCTCTGATGGGATGGTTGCAGGCAAACATTCAATAAAGAATAGAGAAGAATTTAAACCATACGGAGAACTGCTACTTTATGCCACAAAATAATGAATCACATTGTCTGAACAAGTTCACGATAACTCGATGCACATCACAAGATGATGCAAGCATCCTCCAGACACAAAGCATGACCTATCAAACACATTGTTAAAAACTTCAGCTTGTTATATGTTTGTCAAGATAGCCCTTAAATCCTTAACAGCAAACACTTAGAAGGGTATGCATGCACAAACTAATTGTGAACCCAATTAACTATTGTCCTGCTAATTTGTTGAGGCTTAGAATGGCCGTATACAAAATGCCAGAAACTACCTACTGGTATTTTGGGATGGGTAAATTAAAATTATTCAAGTTCATATATGCTGATTCCTTATGAACAGGGGTGAAACTACTCACACCCTGGGGGGTCAACAGCCCCACAAAATTTTTAAATTTGCCTCTAAAGTTCATACTTTCTATGATATAAATCCCACACCTTAATTTCCGGTTCCACCCCTGCTTAGGAAGAATGAAAGTATTCAAGCATGTAACAAATATATTCATGAGCAAGTAGTAGATTTGTGCCGTACAGGAAAGAGCTTTGAAAATACCTGACTAATTTGAAAACATGCCCCCATTTAATTAATCAACGAGCCATAAATCTGAAAAATAAAATATAAAAAATTTACCTGCTTCTTCCCTTGCTTTGAAAGACCAAGCTGGCTCAGAACATCCTTAAGCTCCTTACTTCGAAAATATCCCAATTTTCCCTACAAGGCAAGCGTATGAGTAGCATAGCATAAGAAAAGCACATGAATCCTACAAACAAATACACTGGCAACATGAATCCTACACTGCCCTTCGGCTTCTAAAACCAAAACACATAATCAAACTGCCATATAATCAATTTTAAATCTGATACCACATTCAATCGCACTGTTTTACCTGGCAGTCTGATACCAAATCCATTTCTTTGCGCATATACACCCCCAAACAATTAAATAAATTCCTGATCGTCAAAACCAAATATATCGAGAAATTCAGCTCAAACTGGACCAAAAGAAACCAGAAACAAACCACACAACATAGAATAGTCAAATTTAAACCAAGAAAAGGAAAAAAGAAGCTATGAAATTCGAAATACGAATAACTGCAATAGTAAAAGGAACAACAAGATACTAAAAGAAATGATCATATATAGAAATATAAGGCATATGTGCTTCAAGTAAAATCAAACAGTAAAAATTGCAGCGAACGAGTTGCGTACTTGCACTGAGTCAAGAAGAGAATCGTTCGCCGAGTTAGGGTTTCAGCTGCTTTTGCTGACACTAGTGCCACTCCGAGTACTGGCGCCACCGGTGACGTTGTTTTAAGCTTTGCTTGGAGCCATATTGGGCGGATGTGAAGGCGGTTATGAACTTCGGTTTTGGGTTTTCATGTTCCGTCCGGGTTTTGTTAACGTACTTCTGTGCGGTCTCTGATTGGCGTTTTGGAGTGTCACCTGAACCAATGGCTGGGCGACAGGTGGTCATGACTGGTGGGCGTGTGTGTGTATGGGATATTATGGGACTGGTGTGCCAACGTTATAAAAAGCGCGTTTTGACCATGGTTGGTTGGGTAGTTCCGATAATTACCTCATTGGCGTCAAGAAAACGCACGGTGATGTTACTAACGAGGACTCTGGCTACGAACTTGAAAGTGAAAGTACGACGTATATTCTATGGAGTTGTCCATGTAGAATGGATGTATGGGGCATGGGAGGAAAAAAAAATTCAGAAAAGTAATTTCTGCGGATCTGATTTTCTACCGGAGGCAGAGGCAGAGGCGAAGGCGGAGGCAGAGGCGGAGGAGATGTTCCACCAGTGTTACAAGGAGAAGTTCGAATTATTTTGTGGGGATCTCACGAAAAATTTGGTTTCGAAGAAAAATGATTCACGGCACAAATGGGGATGGTGAATATGAAAGAGACGGACCAAGCAAAGGGGGTGATAGGTGGGAACAGATGCATGTGAGAACATTTGCCTAGTAAGGGCACATAGGCGGAGGTGTGGATCCAATAAATTTAACAGTTGATTTTCGAAAATAGACGATGGGAGGAGGTCGAGAGAATACTAAATAGCGTTTATCTAAGATGAGACATCTCCAGTAAGTTAGCGTTAAGTTTTGTTGACGTAAGATCTTTAGAAGGGTAATTGTCATAAATAAAACATGAGAGAACTTCTTATTTTCTTAAACATTAAATGCATAAGTTAACATTCTTTATTATGTTCTGATTGAGATTGTGTCTGAAGGGTCTAAAAATGTTTTTAATACTCAAAAAATTCATTTAAAGAAAAAGTACTCATTTGGTAAATAAAAATAAAACGCTTTTAAAGATCTGAAAGCCTAAAAATAACCATAAAAACACTTTTGACAGAATCTTAAAAATAAAACTTTTACCCAAAAATTCTCTTTGACTTAAAAGTTCTATTTCTCAAACATAATTCAAAACGGGCTTTTAATCATAAATGCAGGAATGTAAAGGTCTAAAACATAGCATAAACGAGAAGGATTTGGTTGAGATTTAATTCCAAGTTTTGTATGAGAAAGAGTGATAACGTTGATTAGGCACAACCTTTAGAAATGCCTAATTATCGCCAACGTCAAACTCTAATTCCCTACATGGATTATGAACGTAACTAATCTGTTTGTTTTGAGCTAGAGCAAATATCTTACGTACAAATAAATGTTTTTTTTTTTTTTGACATGTTCACGTACATAAGATGAGGATTTGAACTAGTGACATTCGCTTAATTAGACATAGTTTCAGCCAATTGAACTACCTCATAGGAATCGATTTTATAAAGTATTTGAATTGAAGTGAGAGAAAGAGACAGAATCTTAATAAGAGAAAATTAAGGAGAACCAATATTAAAGAAAGCTTGTAAAGATAAAAGATTGTGCCCAATTCTCTCTCCAATTATTGAAGTTATGAATAAGTAGTGTTGACTATGAATGTTAGAACATTAAAGATTACCATATCAAAATTATTAATTAAGCCTTTACCTATCAGAATTACGTTTTCAAGCAATTAGAATATGTCCCATACATTGAGCTAATTACATATATATCTTTTTCTCTAGTGTCACTCAATATGAAAAATAATTCTAAAAATTTATCTTGTGCCAGTACTCAAAATAATTGTACGGTAATATATATCACTAAATAATCGCTTGATACATTACCTTATCAAGTTGCATAAGATCAAAAGCCCCTTCACCCAAAAACTCCTGTGCTTCGCTAGAGTCCACCATTCTAAATATATAAAACTATTTATTTAAATAAAAATATCTTTGTGTAAAAACTGAAATCATTATATGAATAAATTAATTAAATTGGATGGATTTTGAACTTCTTCTTCTCTATATATATATGACATAAAATTTCAAAAGAGAGGGGAAAGATATGGATGAAAATTATAATAAGAAGCTTTTAGTGGTAATGATGGTATTGATCATAATCCCTATACTAGCAATGGTGGTAGTTCAAGCTGATGAGCATTCCCCTCCTTTCCATGCTCATCATCCTTCTCCTCTCCATCTCCATCATCCTCCATCTCCTTTCTCTGACAGTGCTGGTATTTCAGTAAAATCAAAACTGATATGCGGTCCAAAATGTTTACTCATAAGTGTCATGAAAGTAGGAAAGGAAAAAAAAACATGGTCCTCCTTCCCATGACAAGGAAACTTCTCAATGCTTTAAGCTTTATTATACTTCATGCATGTGTCATGCATGTTAAAGTACCAAAAGACTATTATTAATCAACCCTAGTCGTTACTAGCTTGCTGTCGGGCTCCTCTCCTAGCCTTCTCCTTTTCTTTTATGAAGCTTCTCCCCTTTGTTCCTCTCACGAGGTCTTATTTGTCGTCTTGTGCAACGACTTATCCTACCCAAAATTTCAACTTTAGTGTTGTGACTCCTCCTTCGTGCCGGTCTTCTGCTCCATCTCGCTCTTCGCCTCCTCCTTCTCATCGGTAGTCGGATTTGTCAAGGTTTTAAGATCAAATTTTTTTAAAGTTCAATCCACTCTCTTTTGATGGATCCATCATCCAATGCGCCACTCCATAGCTTCCATCGGCTCCTAGCCTCCCCTAAACACCGGCCGCTCCTCTGCTTGATATCCACATGTCGGAGCTTGGATCTCACTCTCCTGCGTAGTCCACGCACAAGTCAGCCCCTCCGCTCCACCCTCCATTGAAGCTTCTGATTTTTGGGTTATTTTGCTGCTTTTATTGCTTTGTGTCTTTTTGTTCCTTGATTTCTTATATCGAAATTTGGATCGTGATTTCTTTTTCGGATCTTGATGACTTTACAGTGCCTTTTCTACTGTAACCTCCTTTTGGTGGTTGCCTTTACCTTGCAAGTGTTTAGGTAAGATTGAACCCCATGCCTATTTATTTCGTCTCGGTGTTTAAACTGCTTTTTGCAACCCTTATTGAGAGGACCAGGTCATTTTATGACCAATTTCCTTCTTTTTCCTTGTATTGCTTGTATCTGCATTGTAATTTTTATTTTGGGTCTAATGTTGGGGAGACTACCCCTTTTTTTAGTGTTTTAATTATGTAACCCTTTTTTGTTATTTACTTAGAAAGAAAGAAAGAAAAAAGAAAAAAAACATGCATTGAATTCAAACAAGATCAGAAAAATAAAAGAATGCTTCTTTTTTTAGGGGGAAAAGAGGTTACAAGGGAAGATTTTTTTTCACTCTTGATTTGTAAGGAAGAGAGAATGGGAGAACCTAAGGGAATGCTACCAAACTCAAGGTGGGTAGCAGCCCATTTTGTTAAACTGTATGCTCTAAAATTGGCACATCTAAACACTTTCAAAGCATTCCAGCTTTGAAAGGAAGAAAGATGAAGGGTAATGTCTGATATAGTAACAGGAAACTACCAAGAAGAAAATAAAATAGGTTGATTCACATCAAGAATAACTAGAAGTGCATCCCCTTCTAAATCAAAAAGGGGTTGGACTGTATTGATTTTGTTTGTTGATAAAGTTTCACTTACCACTATCTTTTATCATTTTTTCAATTATATTCTTAAACTTTAAAAAGTATCAATTTAGGGTTATCATCTTTTAGAAGTTTGTAATGTCAATCTTTCCGTCCAAATTCAACATTAAATTATAACGGAAACGGAAAAAGTGAAATCTTCAAAATAGTCATGTACAAATTTAAGGTATTTTTGTAATTTATATACATCTTAAGGGTATTTTGGAAATTTAACTCATCAATCGTTTGATTTAACGCTAATTTTTGATGTAGGGTTGACATTGCAAACTTCTAAAAGATGATAACTCTAGATTGATACTTTTAAAAGTTTAAGGGCATGATTGTAAAAGTGATGTAAGATCAAAGAAAAAAGAGAGATTCTCAAGATCCGCATCTCTATAGATCTTGGTTCAAATTATATTTGGACTCCCTCCACCTTTGGAAGATTTATTGTTGCTTCAGCCTATTGGTTTATTCTTTAATATAACTTCAACGATGCTTCCCCTTCAAATTTCTCCTATTTCTGGAAGTCTATTTGGAAGTTAAACCTAAATGATTGGCTCAAATTATTCATATGGAAAATTGCTTGGAATATTCTTCCGACTAAGGAATGTCTAAGTCAGTTATTCATAACCACTTCGGACTCTTCTTGTTCTCTCTGTAAAGTGGCGGATGACTCCTTAAATCATCTATTCTTTGAATGCAGTTTTGCGCGTGTGGCTTGGTGTCATTCATTCTGGTCTCTGGATTCAACAGCTTTACACTTCTCTTCTATGTCGGAATGGATTAACTATATCATTTCCCCGAAAAGCTCTATTGATATTCCTATAGTGGATCAGCACAAATTCTAAATTTTTGTTGTTGTGGCATGTGATATTTTATGGTTTTACATAAACAAAGCTTTCCATGATTGAGCTTCCTTTGATGCTCGTTTTGTGTTGATGCACATCAACAAAATCTCTCTTGAGTACTTCCAAGCTTGGCACTTCTCTTCTCAAACTCTAGAGGAAAAATGAACTCCTCCTCCACCCAACTTGATCAAAATAATTTTGATACTGTTATTCGGGATTCTTTCTTAGCTCAAGCAACAGTTTGTCGCAATGATAAGGGTCATATTATTCATGCCACCTCACAAATCAGTCAATCATGCACCCCTAATGAAGGGGAAGCCATGGCAGCTCAACTAGCTATATCTTTAGCTAATTCTCTTCATATGGATTGCTTCATTATTGAAAGCGATTATGAATTGGTGGTTCACGCTCTTCAAAATTCAAATAATGTTCGAGATTAGAGGATCTCTTCTTTCATATTAGACTCCCTAGACTCTATTCCTTCTGCTTCCTTCTAGGAAGCTACAAAGATTAAAAGAAGTACAAACTTCTATGCCCATTCAGTGGCACGCTGGACTGTAGCCGAATCACACTCTGGTAGCATTCCCTTATTCTCTATCCCTTTTTTTCATTCTTCTCCATCCGGTGGAGATCCGGCCTCCTCCTTTTACTTGCTTTATGTAGTTCCTTTTGTTTCTATCATTTCACAATGTACTTATAAAAAGAAAAAAAGAAAAAAGAGAGATGTATTCAAAATTGTTATACATTTCGCTTTTATAAGAGTTTTCACTTCAATTTTATTCTGGCTTGGGTCATTGGGTGAAATTTATAATCTAAGGTCCAAACCATTGAGCATATCTTGATTTTCTAAGCACAATTTTTTTCCTTTAATAAATAGCTACCAATATATATTAAGTGTAAGTTTTTTTTAATATTCAAATTTAATTTATGTAGGCAATTGCAAGTACTTCAAAAGTCTTATGTGTGATAGCCACAAGCTAGGACTTTTATGGGCAAAAATCTCTTTATTTACAACACAACATGTAATTCTTTCTGATACTCTTAAAAATCCTCTCCATGTGGCAGGTTTGAATCAAGTGCATGGAGGGCCAAATATATTGAAACCGATTAAACATCTTCAAGAGGCACGAGCTCTTCTTCATACTTCATTATAGAATAAAAGAAGATCTTTGTCCTACTTATATATGTACTATAATAAAATAAAGGAAAATTACATTAAAACACCTTGGATCGGCTGTCGAATTTTTTAAAATTCTTAAGTTGTTTTTTTTTTTTTTTTTTACAATTTACTCGTTGAGTAAATCGAAATCACAATAAAATTTCTGCTGTCAAAATTTTGTTAACTGCCGTTAGTCTGAGTCAAAACGCACCGTTTTGACCCATTAAAACATTATTTTTTTAAAAAAAATTAATTTTAAAAATTAAATCTATATTTAAAAAAAAAAAGAACAGGTTTTGGCTTATGGGGGTGGCCGAACCACCCCCTTAGGCCATGGGAGTGGCTTGGACACCCCCAAACCAAAGATTTGAAGGCAGAAGATGAAGAAGAGGAGCGCATACCAATATCATGCCCTGTCTACTTCCCCAAGACCATTGATTGATCACTTCTTTAGAGCTTTCTAGCTTTCATGATCACTACCTCCTAACTCACATGGAGCCTCCTAATTCATATACATATATATAGAGTGGTGCTGTTGTTCGGTCATGGCTAAATAGGGAGGTTTTTTGCCACCAATAATAAGTTGACACCTCATCGTATTAAGAAAAATGCACAAATGTAAAATAAAATCAAAACATCCAATCAACTAATCAACCAACCAAATAAATGACTAACTACCCAAACGTCGCCACCCACCGCAGCCGACTGCCAACCTCCGGCGAACAGACGCAGCCACCCACCACCCTCTCTGGCAAAAAAAAAAAAAAAAAAAGATCCGGCCACTAAGGGTGGCCGTGATCCACCCCAACGGCCAGGGGGAGAGAGATCCAGCCACCACTAGTGGCCATTTTTGTCTCTGACGAACCCCAAAATTAAAATAAAATTCCGGTCAGCCTAAAAAATCATTTCTAATGCCTTAAAAATCGATTCTAATGCCATAAAACTCATTTCTAATGCCTCGAAATTAAAACCTAGAGGGAAAAGTTAACCCTTTTTTGGATTTTATCGTCCTAAAAAATAAGAAAAAACCAAACTCACGGTTGGCGAGACCCAGTTGTGGGTTTTGGTGGCCGGTCGTCAACTTGTTGAGAGGTGGGTCGCCGCGAGGTGTCTGGGCTCAGAGCGATGGCGAGGGACGGCGACGGCGAGGTGAGGCTACGAGACCCACAGCAAAAAAAAAAAAACCGTGGGTCTACGAGACCCACAGCCAGCGAGATCTGACAAGGTGAGGTTGCCTTCTTCCTTATTCTTTAGTTCAAAATCATAGTTGAAAATCAGCTGCTGCAGGGTGTAAATTTTTTTTTGTGTATTTTTTTCTCTTTAGGTGAGGTGTCAGCTTGTGAGTGGTGGGCAAAATACCCAGCATATGGGAGATTTATCATAGGTTTATTAAGATTAATCCCACTAGGTAGCAATCATTTTTTACAAAAAAAGCTGCATACATAATGGAGGAATAATTATTCAATCTTCAAGCCAAAAGATGATGATGCTTGTGGGGTTATTTTCAATCTATTCCATATATATATATATATATATATATATATATATATATATATATATATATATTCTCAAATCTAAGGGGTTGGCAAAATCTAAATTGAGATTTATTAATATCTGCCGCTCTCTACCTCTCACTTTTTTTTTTTTTTTTTTTTTTGAAATATCTACCTCTCACTTCTTATGTTACACTTAGAGTCTGTTTGGGATTACGTTTAAGAAATAAAGATTTTAAGTAAAAAAGAGCTTTTAGGCAAAGCTTAAAATTTTTTTAAGCTTTTACCAAAAGTATTTTTTTGCAATTTTTAAGCTTTTTGGATCCTTAAAAGCGCTTTTAATTTTTTTTACCAAACAACTACTTTTTTTTTACAAACGGGCTTTTTAAGTGTTAAAAATGTTTTTAGGCCTCTCAATCGCAATCCCAAACAGGCCATTAGTATGCAAAATAAAATAGTTTTAAGCTCCATTTGTTTTACTGTAAAATGATTTATAGAAAATATTTTTCGTATTTTCGGGTGTTTGATGCGACGTAAAATAATAATCAACGAAAAATATTTTTCCTTTGACCAAAAATTATTCTCTAATTTTGGGAAAATGGTATACGGTTTTTAAAACCATAAACCATTTTCTAACTTTGAGCATCTCATTCTCAAATTAACGGACACTGACTAGACTCACCCAGAATCCCACTGGGACTTGATTGAGACCCTGTTAAGACCTACCCAGGACTTGACCAGAACTTGACCAAGACTCGCTCGAGACTTATTCAGGACCTGCTCAGGACTTGACTGAGGCTCACCCAAGACTTGACTTGGATTGGCCAAAAACCTACCCAGGATGCACTCGGGACTTGACTGGGACCTACCCGGAATCTGCCTTGGACTTGATTGGGACACGATTAGACCCGCTTGGGACTCGCCTAGGACACCCATGACTCACCCTGGACTCATCAAAAAATATTTTCCTTGAAAATGAATTCTTAGTAAACATTTTTCGGTATTTGGCATATACAGAAAATCAGGCGGGTCCCAGGCGGGTCCTATTCGGGTCCCCAACGTCGAAAAACATTTCAACAGAAAATATTTTCCGATATTTGATGTGTATGCAAAATCATATTAAACACTAAATTATGAAAATGTCTTTGTTAGGTCTTGGGCAGGTCCTGTTAAGATCTTAGCCTGATCTCGACATGGTCCCGCTAGGATCTAGGCGGGGTCCGGGCGGGTGGTCAACTATCTCAACCTAGTTAGAAGGTGTTACACTCTAATTCCATCACAGAAAATGAATGCAATCTCTCAAAGTATTTCACTCAAGAACTCACAGTGTTTCACTCAAGAAAAGGCTCAATGATTAGCCTTGTTTATTAATCAAGCTTCTGCAATATTGCACTTACACAAGCAATAGTCTAGCTAACATTCAATCTAAGCTAACTAGACTAATTACAAAATATCAAAAGCTTGCATGAGGAACTCATTACAATGGAATTCACTATTTATACTATTTTCCTCCATACAGTAGGATAGCATGCAGCAAATCACACCCCTTTCAGTCGTTGTAAGCAGCCAGCCACACCTTTTGAGCTATTGCAATTCTCCCTCCTCAAGAGCACATGTGCAGCATCAATTAATAGCTCCAGCTAGCTCCCTCCAGTTGTCCAAGCATCTCCTACTTTCCCTCCAGCCACTTATCACCTTCTATAGGATTCCATTCTCTTCAATATTATTTACGTAGCTATTATACTAGCATAATACTTGTAACAAAAGGGTTGTTGATTCTTGGGGACGGCCAACTACCCTAAAACTATTTTAAGGATAGGCTGACCACCATTAGCTTGATATAGGGTGGCAAACAGCATTCCCCTCAAGTGAAGAGGTGGTCGAACCCCTTCAACCACCCTATAAAACAACCTGTAGGGTTGGTTAGCCAACCTTAGCAGGGTGATTGTTCACTCCAAAACAGGTTAAAGGAGTAGACAAGTCATCCTCTTAACTTTTCTCGACTTTGTTTTACTTAATCTATTATATATCTATGAAAACAATGTGGTTGGTTCCTAATTGTTCATTATAAATGAACGGTTCTAAAGTTTCTAATTAGCATTCTCCTATCCTTACTTACGTAGATCCGGATCCTATCTAATCCATTATGGACTAAAGAGTATCTAGTTCATTGTTAGGATTTCTTTAAAGAAATTTTAAGACCACAAATAAGGCACATGTTCTCATTATAAAAAACTAATAAAATATTATTTAATGTTTAAAAGTAAATAAATTTAAAAAAAAAGAATGAGGTTGGCCGGCCACCTTCATTTCCAAGGGCCAACCCTATATATATATATATATATATATTTTATTTAGCCCTTGGGGGTAGTCGAACCACCCCCAAGGGCCATGGTGGTGGCTTTGGCTACCACAAGCCCACCAAGGGTGGTCGAGCCACCCCCAAAGGCCAAAACCTATACATACATTTTTTTATTTTTTCATTTGTCCCTTAGAGGTGACTTAACCACTCTCATCTTTTTTTAATTATTTAATTATTTATATATTTTTAAACCTTATATATATATATATATATATATATATGAAGATAGGTGTTTCATTTATGACCCTAGCCATGAACAATATATTCTCTAATCTATAATAAACTAAAGAGGATCCTCTTCCCACTTACGTGGCACATGACAAACTATTTGTTATAACCAACGCCATGAATTCTAGGAATTGTAGAAAAACATAATCCTTTAGAGAATAACTTATATAGGAAGGTACAAAAGGTGAGTTTTGTGTAACCAATTAGAAAGTGACACCAAAGTCAAACTTACAAAACTTAAGTTTTTTTAAAAAAGCTCAACTACACTAGATTATATCACATATAAAATAATTTTTTTTTTAAAAAAAAATAAATAAATAAAAGAATTGAAGGGGTTGTTGGTTGGCCACCCCTATCCCACTTAGGGCGGTTAGGGTGGCTCGCTAGCCACTCCCATGGCTTATGCGGTGGCCGACGAGCCACCCCCATGGGCTGGGGGTGGTAGGGCGCCACCCCCAAGTGGGTGAGGGGTGGCTGTCTCAATTCTATTTTATTTTTTAATTTTTTTTTTAAATCTCATATAAAGTATAATATGGTGTGATTGTGTTTTTGTTTTAAAGTGATACCAAAGTCAAACTTACAAAACTTAAGTTTTTTTAAAAAAGCTCAACTACACTAGATTATATCACATATAAAATATATATATTTTTTAGAAAAAATAAATAAAAAAAAAGAATTGAAGGGGTGGCCAGCCCTACCCCACTTGGGGCGGTCAAGGTGGCTCGCTGGCCACTCCCATGGCCTATGCGGTGGCCGACGAGCCACCTCCATGGGCTGGGGGTGGTGGGGCACCACCCCCAAGTGGGTGAGGGGTGGCTGTCTCAATTCTATTTTATTTTTTAATTTTTTTTGTTATTTCATATAAAGTATAATATGGTGTGATTGTGTTTTTGTTTTAAGTATAAGCCTAATGAAATTGGCTGATGTGTCAGCTTTTGATTGGTGGCACAAAAGTAATATTTTGTGCGATCTCTCCACCAAAGATGATCTCGATGTACATATATATATTCATTCAAAGAAAGTGTCTGATACATCTATCCAAAAAATAAAATATAAAAAAAGAAAGAAAGAAAGTGTCTGATACATAACATTGAATTTCTTTTATTATAGTATAAATATAATTAGTAGGACGTACATCTTCTGTTATTCTATAATGAAGTAAGATGAAGATCAGCTCGTGCCTCTTGAAGATGTTTAATGGTTTCCATATATTTGGCCCTCCACTTAATTCCAACTGCCACATGGAGAGGATTTTTAAGAGTATTAATAGAAATAATTTGTGTACTATAAAATTATAAATAGAAGGCTATAAATAACACATATAAGATTTTTGAAGTACTTGTAATTGCTTACTTAATTTAAATTTGAATATTAAAAAAAATTGACACTTAATATATATATTGGTGGCTATTTATTAAAGGTAAACGAAAAAAGTGCTTAGAAAATCAAATGATTATGTTAGAAAATAAATATATTACTACCTAATTTCTTTCGTTTTGAACCAACCTTTTTAACCAAGTTTGACCGTTTTATGTTTAATTGAGGGAGCATCACCTAGGCCAACTTAAAATATAAAAAGATTATTAAAAAAAAAAAAAAAAACTTAAGGGAGCATTTGAGTGTTCTACTAAAATCAAATTTCTCTAATTTTTATGTAATTATTATATACATAGTTGTCATGAAAAATTGGCTATACAAAAATAGCAACAATTAATGTAAAATTTGATTCTAATTTGGAAAAGAAACAATTTATGAAATTATAAAGTTAACCTCATATTTACTGATTGTTATAATGATAATTCAAAATTTTATATGGGAGTATTAACTTCGTAAATCCTTTTTTTTTTTTTTTGGTAACTTCACTTTATAACTCTAAATTATTATACGATTTGAAAAAGTTTTAAAACTTTAAAACTTCTCAATTTGAACTTTTAGACTTTCAATTACAATCAATTTGAACTTCTATCAGATTTAGCTGTTAACTTCTAACGGCAATACTTAAAATGACCAAAATATCCCTGAATTTTTATTTTTATTTTAAAAAAAATTTGGAATTAAGGGTAAATTTAGAATTTTATAAAAAGGTCAGGGTATAAATGTTATTGTCTCACTTTTAACGTTTAAAATCTAATGGAGTGGTTCAAATTGACTACTATTGAAAGTTCAAGGAGCTCAAATTGAGAGGTTTTGAAGTTCGGGGGCTTGTCAAATCACGTGGTAATTCATGGGTCTAAAGTAAAGTTACCCCAATTTATTTATTTATTTTTTTAAATTTTTTGTTTCTAGAAACTCATGTTGAAAAACTAACTCTCAAATGTTAAATTACGAGTTATCCCAAAAGCTTATAGGAATAGGTAAATTTAATCATTACTTTAATACTTCATCTCATGTGTAGGCTCAAACTCCTTTTTAATAGTTGAGGTCCAACACGTGTGATATTTAATTTAAATGGAGTGAATTGATAGAGAGTCATGGTTTGATTCTATGACTTTTGGTTCTAATACCATGTTAACTTACCAATTATCCCCAAAGCTTAAGCTTATTAGAAGAGGTAAATTTAATCACTTAATCATAACTTTAAGATCAAATTCTGATGTTTTAATAAACATAAAATCATTAATAACCAAATGAAAAATAAATAAATAGAGAAAGAAAGAAAGAGGCACCTTGTCTGAATTGAATGGTTAAGGATTATCTTGACTATTCTCGCACTCTAACATGCAGAACGTATAAAAAAGGTTCAAGTAATAATAATAAGGGTGCTTCTTGTCAGAATCATTAGACTCTTGTTTTTTTTTTTTTTTTTTTTGTTGTCTTCCTGCTCTCGTTATGCTTCTGAGTAAACATTTTGGTGAGCATATCACTTTTGATCTCATTAAAGTATTAGCACTGTCAGCGAAAGCCAATGAAGGAGGACGGAGAGGTGGAGGACAATGAGAAGCGTCAAACGGAGGAGGACGGAGAGGAGCGTCAAACAGACGAGAATGGTCATCAGCTTGCACTACCACTATAACCAGTATAGGGGTTATCAATGCCACCATTACCACCACAAGCTTCTTCTCATAACTTACATCCATAGGAGTTTTATGTCATATGGTATACAAAACATTTAGGGTATATATATATATATATATATATATATATATATATATATATATGATTTCATTTTTTACACAGAGAGTTTTGATTTAAATGAATAATAATTTTTTTAGAATGGTGGCCTCTAGCGAAATCCAATAATTATTTTGATTTAAATGAAGAAATAATATTTTTAAAATTAAAATAAATTTTTTAATATTTAATTACATAGAAAGGAACCTCTACTAATATTTATTTTGAAGAGTAGTGTTATACATACAATTATAACAACTTTTGACGCGTGTTAACGTTATATATAGCATGTGATTGGAGATACATTAATCACTAAAATATATATATATATATATATATATATATATATATATATATATATATATATACTTCTTCCAATTAATACAAACTAACACAAATCAAAAGTTGTGAAAGAGTTGAAAGTCTACCATATTCCTATTTTCCAAAATATAACTCTTCGTCTCCTTCACATATCTATTTTTTAAGAGATGGGAAAGGGGGAGACTCTTTGAGTTCTTGTTGGTCAATTTTGGTGGATATTTTTTGTTTTGTGGTGTATGAAATTTGGTTGATTTTCGTGTGTTTGAAAGGTTAGTGGTTTTTTTTTTTTTTGACATGTTTGCACAAAAAGGGGGAAGAAAAATCGAATTAGTGACTTCCACTTTGAACTAGTGGTTTAACGGTTGTTATAATAAACTTTTGGGGTTAGGATGCGTGTTTATGGTTTGCATTGATATAAAATATTAGTTTTTAGGGCTCTAGCTATTTTAATAAATCCTTTGCCTTCGTTATAAAAATTGGTCTAAAATGTGACAAATTCCTAGCTGTTTGTTTTTATTGAACATCTAGGAATGAGGCATGTCATCTCAATTCATAAAGAAATTCAAAAAAATTAATTAATTATTTAAATTGTAGGATTTTTTTTTTGACATGTCCACACAAGAGGGGAGAGAAGAATTCGAATTAGTGACATCTGCTTCATTAAGCGTGATTTTAGCCGATTGAGCTACCTCTTTGAGACAAATGTAGGATGTGTTTTTTTCATTCGTTCAAGGCCACTGTCTCATAATTACCACTTGTTGGAGGAATATGCGCATGCAATGAGCCAATGAGGAAAATGTTTCACAATCCTATTGGTGCTAATGTCACTCTAATTGTTTGTCATAAAATGGAAGTTTAGGTTGGAGAGATATTTTCCATATATTCTTTCTGCATAGAGTTTTAAGTTACTTTTTAAATCACTGGGAGCCTTTTTTTTTTTTTTTTAACATGTTCATACAAGGGTAGAGGGAGGGAGGATTCAAACTTATGATCTCCGCTTCTTAAAACGTGGTTCACAGCCGATTAAGCTATCTCTTATGGACAAATTATTTGGAGCTTATTACAAATCAGTGTAATCACAGAAACTTGTTTTGCATTTTTAAAATAAATAAATAATTACTGGACAAAGTTTTTCTCTAAGTTGGGTTAAGAAAAATTCCGTCAACCCAATTTATCACATATCCTTAAAGCATATGATTCTCACGAGCATTTTAATAAAGATTAATAGAACATGTGATTCTCCTGTGCTCTAAGGACATATGTCAATTTAATAGGCTGGATTAGAGAAATTTCTTCTAAAGCTACAAATAAAATGGAAAATTAATCCAAACAGGTTTGGTCCCATATTTCCTTGACCAAAAGGTTGAGAAAAAGGGCTACTTAAAGGCATATGTCAATTTAATAAATTAAATTGAAAAAAAAAAAATCAATTCAATTTGGAGGAAAACTTTATCCTCAACTCCAACCAGAATGTTGCACTTATCATCATGTGAGTAGCAATATAGCATGAAGGTGAAAGGAAATGACTCCAATATTGGTAATGATGCCTTTCTCATACAAATTCAAAGGAAATAAAAGAGGGGGTGGAAGACATCGTTGTTGTAGATAACATATCTTACAATGGAAATTGGCAGAGCACCACCTGAAGGACAACCAGAAGGCACCCCCACGACTTCAAGATACAGACTGTTAAATTTCTAGGAAATATGCAGCACCTAAAAATGTTAATGTCAGCAATAATTCACAATTATCATAGATGAAGACAACATCCATGCTCTTGCCATTTTCTCATTAGAAACCCCATTGGACACTTTCTCTGACTCTTGAGAGTTGCACCCTGAGAATTGTCTGCAGAGGTTCACAAGAAATGTCGCCAAATAAACAACCTACCTGCACTCTCTCCCATGGCGAGGCGTTATTAAGAAGCAGGCTTTTTAATCCTTTTCTTGGCGGTTTTGGCAATAGCATCACAAATCTCTCTTTTCCGTTTATTGTTATTGCTAATGTTGTTGTTGTTGTCATTACTATTGTTGTTGTTCAGACCAGCCGTGATTGCTGAACTCTTGCCTTGGACTTCCAGAGCATCCTTCACAAAAAACTTCAACCTCCACAAAGTAGATTCACTCTGCACAAGAAACACTATACACTCAGTCACTCATTCTGATGCAAAGCAATCGCACAAGAATCAAGCAGATGGAAATACAGGACACGGCACTTATAAGGAAATCTAAATGATGACCTGAGCATCAATGTCGAGGTCCACCTCTTCTGCAGTTGCTTGGAAGCTTGGATTATTTTGAGCAACAATCTCCAATGCCTTGGTTAGATCTTCAGGAGAAAGTTTGGTGAGTGCTGCCCCAAGCTTTCTCTTCTCATCGGTTGAAGTTTTTCTGGAAACAATGTTCTCAACATAAGTTTAGTTGCTTCTGCAGTGATGCAGAAGCAATAGTAGAGAGGCATCCATACTACTAAATCAGGTTATTGAAGGCGGCACAGCAAAAAATGTCGGCTAAATGAATGCTACAATATTTAAGTAGGAGGAGTCATTTAAGTTAATTACAAAATGTTAATAGAAGCCATTTTACAAATTTTTGGGTATGCATTGGATATATATTCCGCAAGCCAAAACAAGGAATGGGCCTGCTTGATATACAATAATATGTAACAAGCAAATTCAACCTTCACGTCAATTTACATGAAAATTTTGTTCATAGAATTGTTTGTAAAGCATTCCTCTAGTTTCAAAGATAACCATTCCTAAATCACAAAATTTTGCAGTTCTATTCACAATACATAAGACACTAGCAAACTTAAATCCACTTACAGTAACTCCATAACTGAAAATTTCTAATAATTTTGACAACGTGAACACTTTTAAGATATTTGAATTTGCATTGAAGGACAACAAAATCATATCTATATAAGTTGCCCCATGGTTTAGAAATTTTAAGAAGTTTTAACCACTACTTACCAGCATGCAATGGATCCTATAACTGGTATATTTGGCAATGTGTCTATGACCAAAACCCATTACTAAAGATCTATGTAAATGCATCTGAAATTGGGTTTAGTCACAAGGGTTCCTCTTCTGAGAAAAATAGAAACTATAGTCGATGAAAAACAGCTGCACTTGGTATTATAGATAGACAAAAAAGTATAACAGTTGCATTTGGAAATTATACAAATACATAACCAGCACATCAGACAACTAAAACATATCTAATCTAAATAGTTATTGGCCCAGTAGATGAGAATAGTAAGTATGATCCCATTTTAATCCATTACCTTCATTTGATGACATAACTTCTAGTTGTGTTGAAGAAGTCAATTAAGGCAAGGCACTTACAGAGTATAACTTAGAAGGGAAAAGACACATCCACATCCACATGCACACGTACAAACTCAAAATCAACAAGCTTTTCTCAAATTAACCTGGTTTTTGTGGCATTACATAATGATATTATGGAACATACCTGCACTTTTGAACAACCATTTCTCGAAGATCTTCCAAATGCACATCAAGCTCATACAGCTGAAAAGAATGAGAATTTAATCAGACTAGAATAAGGCAATCAAAAAAACATCCACAAAATGCTTGAAGATGCTTAAAGAAGTCTATACATTATCTCAAAAAGCTTCTGTCATTTCAAACATATCCTCATAATAAGGTTGTAAAATTTTAACATACCTCATTACTTAAATCTCTTGCCATTTTGGCATGAGCAGCCTCCTGAGCAAGCTGCATATCCAACTGTGCCTCCGCTTCCTCCTCTTCTCGACTTTTTTCCTGCAAGTACATTGCTACTGACATTAAAGAAATACCAAGACATCATCAACCAAGAGTATTTACTATACCTCTTAAGAGCCATTGTCACTGGGAAAGCAAGTTACCTCTTCAGTGACTTTAGGCAGAAGTTGAAGCCACTTCTCCTCAAACTTTTCCAGCAAAGTTTTGGCCATAACATGAACATCACTTCTTTCATTATTATATTTCATCGCATTTTTGAAAACCAGCCTCACATCAGCACATATTTCTCGAACATTCTTATATCCTGTACCATCCTTGGCTTCCATTTGATTTTTTATTGTACTGAAATCCATGGGCTTGTCAATCACCTAGTATTCATCGTCTTGAACAGATTAATCAAAGACAGACCACCACAATTGAACCATGGAATATCCAATAACAAACCAGAGTATGCAGGACAATTTTTCCAACAATTATAATCATCCCATAAAGCTACCGACATGGCATTACTTGGCGTGCCCAGAGATTACAAGTAGATACATATAATTACAACTATGGATGCAAAGTTTCATTGAACTATATAACAACAACTGGAGCAACAGCATAACATTTATTCGTCATAAACAGTTTCTTTAGAAATGCAATATCACATGATTACAATTATAATGATTGGTATATTTGGAAAATTAAAAACAATGAAATTTACCTCATAGTAGTCGTGTAATTTAAGACCTTCTACATCGACAGGCTCCAAAAAGGGCCATGCCCATTTGTGTTGCATGATCTGACAGCCAAGGAAAATACACGTCAGGAAATATGAAATGATACAGACTATCATTTTCAATCTTACAACATCTAGTTGATGCTATCTTGGTATAGGTGCAATTTAAAGCAAAGAACATGATTGTTTTAACTCCTAACATAAAAGAGAGGAAAATAAGAACAGCATTCCACTATGTTTGTCCTAGATATGGCTACTTGATTTGCGAGAGCCTACTTGATATGTACTAATTCAACTTTTAGAGAACTGCCAAAAAAAAGTATACTGAATAAGGTACACCATTTATAGCTGTGTTCTAACATACAGCCTACCTTAATCATAAGTGTGACAAAAAATCCCCGGCAGCATTAGCTAATTTAATAAGTGAATTCTGAACAAAGGGTGTATATGAGATCAAATTCTCATAGCATATCAAGCAACTAGTTTGCTATCAATTTACAGTTAGAATTATTAAATTCTAGCCTTTGTTTAGCATTGTTTTGGGTAAGATGCCATGTAATTTATAAAGGAGTAACTTCGTAAAAGAGGCAAATATTAATGATAGAATAGGACTGTCAAAAGAAATTATAGAAGTATTATAAGCAGAAAAATCCACTTAAGCTTGATCCCAAAATGAAATGGTAAATAAATTTATTCACACACCCATGCACAGATATACATACATACATACATACATGTGTGTATCATAGGCAATGTCTAAGCAGAAAATTAAATATATATATATATATATAAATGGCCATGAGCTTTTTACCAGACGCAATATTGTGCCAAACTGGCGCATAAGCTCTTGCATTCTCTTGGCAGCAGCTGCTTCCCGACGTGATGCATCTTGCTGCTGCTTCTTAATACTTGGAACATGTTTCTCCTTATCCTTATCCTTATCCTTTGCTATTGAGCTACCTTTGGATGTGCTAAGATGCTTTTTACTTTTACTCAAGTAGAACTGTTCTATCTCATTCATTCTCTGCTCAAGCTGCAAGGAAAAGTGCAAAACTAATTACTAACAATAAATTTATGAATATCCAGACATTGATGGACTTAAAGATGACCCAAACAATTGCATTATCAACAGCTACATGGGAGATCTTTTTTTTTTTTGTAGTGTTACAAACAATCTTTCTTCTCCAGCCGTTGTTTATTAACAACTTTATTACTATTCTTTAAAGATTTTTACCATTTGACATTAAAACTTGTTCGTGAGTTTTTAAGAGGAAAAACAAATAAACTTTAATTAGTTTTTTACAGATATGACCGTTGTACATTAACAAGTTTTTATGACATTTGATCATTAAAAAGTTTTACGGTTTTGAAGTTATGACCATTTGGTCATTAGATTTTTTTTTATATATTTTTTTTTAAGATATATTATATAATAGTCTTCGTTCTACTGTGGCTGGCAATCCCTCATCCACTTTGATAAAAGGGTTGTTCATTTGCCTTCGTATTTAGAAGTGTGTCTTTAACGAACATAAATGTTATAGTCTAATCATGAGAGGTTGCGTGTCAAGAGATCCAATCGCACCGAATTAAATACTCTGGGAGCATGAAATCAACATTTAAGAACAACGTTCTTGCATAATTCTATAGCATTATGAGGTCTTTACATAATCTAATTTTAATCTCTTACATTATACTTATCTTATTGTTAATTTTTGGATTAATATTATTTAGCCATCAAAATAATTTTACAACAGTTTTAAGGTAAACCCATCAGACAAATTCATGGCAGCATTCTGCAAAAATGAAAAAGAACATGACAATCATGCATTCATCCCACATCTACAGCTTTATTCATGTATTTGGATGAGCATATCTGCAGCTTTATAAATTATTGTTCCACTCACCTTATCAACCTTCACGCAAATTTCGTCTGCACGATATCTGAAACCCTCAATTTCTGCAGCAGTACCATTACCAATATCTCCTATCCCGACATTTCTGAAATGCGAAATTGACGCATCCATTGGATCCATCTGATACAATTATATGATCATTGTGCGTGAGTGGCCGAAAGAGAGAGAGCATTGAAATCTTTCATTATTCACAAATCATGGGAAAAAAAAAAAAAAAAAGAAATTGAAATCCATTACTAATGACGAAACAAAAACCTTCACTCGCTCAAGCCTCAGTACAAATTTGGCTTAAATTACGCTCTAAAATTTTTCAAGAAACCTTGACAGCATAATACATTCGAATCAGAATATGAGTTTTTCCTTTTCTTTTCCTTGAGCAACCAAACAGATATTTTCATTTAGTACATAGTAAATTTTTTTTTTTTTTTTTTTTAAAAAAAAGGAAATTTACTTCTCAAGCTGCTTCTTTACATCGATCTTAAAGCTTTTAAAGAAACAAGACCTTAAGAAATAAATTCAACTATTCTTGCGAGAAATCAGACAGAGTGAAGCCTGCACATATATGCATACGTATACGTATATTTTGCCGCGCATATACGTATACTTATACGTACCATCCCATATTCGCAAACGCAACGGCATACATAAAAATACACGTATAAATACAGGGGAAAGATTGGTACCGGCGAGGAGGACCTACGATGTGCTGCAGAGGCGAACTCGGCAGCCAAGTTTGGGTTTGGCCGTTTGGGCGGCGAGTGTGTGAGGTTGTTCAGCTGGCCAATCTGTGAGTTGAACCCAGCGGCGTCGGCTTTTTCATGTTTTCGTTTGAATTATTAAAACGTTGTCGTTCTATCTGTCTTACTCCACTTTTTTACTTTCTTTTTTTTTTTTTTTGGTTCGAAACGGCATTGAAAATATTCACGCATGATTAATGTAAACCACTAAGAATTTTAATGATATTTTGATGAAAGTGAGTCAGGCATGACTCAAATCAGACTTAAATGAGTATTTGTAGTTCTCATCATCTATCATTTTTATGTGGTTCTTAGTAGATAGGTGCTATCATGATCGCACTTAGATAAAATAGAACTAACAAAACGTATTTGTGTGTTGGGTTCGTATTCGACTCGATTACAACCTGACACGTTTAAGCTCAACTCGAACATGATACAATCTATAAACAAGTAACACAACACAAACCTATTTATATAAACGGGTCGTAATTGTGTTATGATATCCATTTATAGATCGACTAGACAGAATGTAAACTCATTATAATTTTTTAACCTTTTATAGCCATAAAAATGTTTTTTTTTTCCTAGTTAGCTTTTCCTCTACTTCCTAAACAAAATCTTCAAAAACAATAACTAAACCATCAAAAGGGAAAAGCTTACAAAGGTACAAATCATCAAAGGGCAAAGCTTTTAGGTTTAGACAAAAAAAAAGGGAGGGGGTGGGGAGTCCCGTAGGTTAACACGATACAACACATTTACTAAACGTGTTGTAAACGGGTGAGCCAAACCCGTTTAAGCCCAACCATAACATAAATTTTACATGTCGTGTTCGTATCGAATTTGTGTGTCAGGGGTTAAATTGCTAGCCTTAAGATAAAGTAGCCAATTGGCTATATTCACTTGCCTTTTTTAAAATAAAAATAGTATAGTTCAATTTGTTCGGTCGACTAAATTCGTCTATATGATGGATCCGTTTGGTAAAAGATTATGCAATAAACTTTTCGTTTAAATAGTAATAAAAAGTTATATGATATAAAATAGAGAGAAGTTTTGAATTTTTTTGTAAGAATAATTGAAAATGTTATATTTTGTAGTTGGATTTTTGGCTGTATAGTAATAAAAAAGTAATGGGGAAACTTCACTAACCCCCCTTGAAGTTTGGCCACTTTTGCAAATATCTTCATAATGTTAAAAAACTCTTACTTACCTCCTTGAACTTTCAATTGCTTTCAATTTTGGACTTATCCGTACAAATTAGGGCACAAATTTTTTTAAAAATATCAAAATACCCCTGATTTTTATTTTTTAAAAAAATAAAAAAAATCTGAAAGTTGAAATTTTATACAAAAGTCATCGTTTAAAATTCACTATTTAAAATTTCAACTTCCAAAATGTTTATCTATTTATTTTTTAAATGAAAATCATGGGTATTTTGGTCTTTTTTAAAATTTTGGTGCTCTAATTTGTATTGATGGTCAAATTAAAAAGAATTGAAAGTCAAAGAAGTGAAGTTTGAAATGATAGGAAATATTTACAAAAAATAATAAAGTTTCTCCAAAAGTAATTGAAGTGATATAAAAAATAAGAATGTTTTGAAGTTAACTTTTTATAAAAAAAAAAAAAAAAAAAACAAAAGCAGGTTGATTGCCAAATGGTATTCACTAGTTTGGTGAAGAAGAAGAAAAAATTCTGTCTTTCAACAAAATTTATTTTTTAAAAAAACATTTTCAATATTTGCCTTATACGAAAAATCAGCAACAAAAATATATGGTCGGCGATGTTCGACAAAACCACAATGGACTACGACAACTTTTGATGGCATTGACATTGGTTGTCTATGGATTCCAGCAAACTTTGGTAGTCATCGGCAAGATTTCAGCAAACTATGGTGGCAGACAATGGTATCAAAAAATTAAACGGCGAGTGAGAACGTGTGCAAGAAAGAGAAGCTCAAACTCACAAGTTTGATTTGATTATAGTTTTAAAATGGAAAAACTATTTTACGAAAATTAAAAAATATTTCCTGGTCAACTAAAAGTATTTTTAATTTAACCATAATTTTTGATTGTATCAAATACTAAAAAATGGAAGAAAAAAAATAAAATTATAGTATTATTAATTTGGACCTGAACTAGTTGCAAAGATGCTTCTTTTAAATTGATTGAAGTGCTAGGCTCTAAATATGTGAAATTGTGAGTAAATTTTCTCAAATGATTAAGAATAATAAAAAAATAGTATATATATATATATATGATGTACAAAAAAAATTGAACAAATAAATGTACAAGATAGACCTCCCAACAATACAAAAAACTAGGTAAATTAATCCATTCGCGAGCACTGAGCAGGGCGAGCCATGGAATTTCTTACAGAGCCATCTTCCCACACGTGGGAGGACCACGTCCCACAGTCACATGACTGGGAAACAACCGAAAGACGCGCGAGCCAACACTCTAGCCAGGTGGCTTTTACACCTAAACGGCCGAAGCAGCCCCCAGTGACTCCTTCCACCACTGGCGACCACCGGTTCATCGGGCACCGGGACAATCGGCGCTGGGGTACGCCTGCCTTGCCTCTTCCTTATCTCGCTCAGGTCCATCGGCTGAATCTTCGTCAGCCCAATCAAAACCTTGTGCTTCCTAGACCCACTGTTCTGGTACCGGTAGCTCCCAGTTGCCGGTGCCCGGAAAGAGCTTGACCGGCTGGGGCTGGTCAACCTAGCCGAGTGAAAGGTCTGGAAGTTGTTGAAAGACTCCGATCTCCGCTTTGGTAGGACCGCACCGGGCAACGGATCTCTCCCGTGTATGACTCTGCCGCAGAATAGTATTCTATCCGTTGAAGGGTTTGTTTCAGGTTTCGCGTTGGTGGAGAACTCGAAGAGGTCTGGGTGTGCCGGAGAGTTTTGATAGCTGGGTTCCGGGTCTTGGTCGTGAATGGGAAGGTCACAGAGTGAGAGTGCGTCTTCCTCTGCTTCTTCGAGGTATAGGAGCTGTGGTTTGTCTTCCATTTTCTTTTCAGGCGGTAAAGGTGTTCAAGAAATCAGAGGAAGAGTTGGTGTTTAATGGAGTGGATAAAGACCGAGTTATTTAAAGGAAGAGGAACCAGAGAGAGAGAGAGAGAGAGAGAGAGGAAGGAGGAAGGTTCGTTGGGTGAGGCTTCTGGAAGAAGCTTCGTTGATTATTTCGGCTTTGAAAATTAACGTAGGAGTGAGGTTGGGTTAATTGGTTCAACAGAATGGATGGAAGCCACTCAGTCAGCCAGAGATTCTAGGAGCAGAAGGTTCGGTAGAATTCTCAAGGATATCGTAGTGGGTTGAAATTTTTGCAAATTTTAATCATTTTTTTAATAATATCTTAGAAGATTTTCTTTTTATATTTTCTTTTACATTTTCACGTAAAATAATAATAATAAAAAAAATTAATAACGTATGTTTCATTAGAAATTTAAACTAATAATTTTTGTTTCATGAGATGTAATTGATAATCAATTAATCTAAGAGACGTAAAGAAAAGAAAAAAAAGATTTAAACTAATAATTTTTATTTTATAAAACATAATCAACCGATTAAACTACTTTCTTTTTTTTTTTTTCTAACTTTTTTGACCGGTACCGTGATAAACAAGTAGTCCCTTCAACGGGATGTTCCAGAAGGACAATAAAAATGAGTTGACTCGTCTCCTCCGCTCTACATGTTTCAACTGTACTGCCACGTAAGTTATACCACGCAATCAATTGCCGCCAAGTCAGCCAATTTATAAGACAGGCCACGGCCATAAATAAGATTAGGATGTGCGAATGACCAAATGGGCCGGCCCATCCATTCACAATCGAGAACAAAATAGAAGGCCCATGAGGCCGAAATGAAAAAGAATAAGCGGGGGGCATTCCGAGAATTGAACTCGGGACCTCTCGCACCCTAAGCGAGAATCATACCACTAGACCAAATGCCCGTTGGCGTCAGCTTTCAGAACCAATGAAATATAGATGATATTAATTCTCATTAACAATTTCCCTCTCTCTATTTCCACTCGCTTCCTTTGGCTCCGAATCAGACTAAAAAAAACTGACCTATGGCAAGGGCGGCTCTCCTTCGCTTGCTCCGATCGCAATCCGGGCAGCTCTCATCCAGAAGCCACTTCCTTTCAGGTTGCATAAACTTGAGCTACTGTTTGTTTAGCTACAGCTTTCTTTGCTTTCTTCAGTAATTATGAGTTTTTATATGTATCTCTTAGCGACTTTTTTTTTTTTTGTAATTTAGACACCAAAGTAATTAGCTTATATTGAATAGAACTAGGCGGTCTCCAATCTCAAGCTGATACCTTAGAAATGGCGTCGTTGGCAACAAAAAAAAAAAATCCCATTTGGTTGTTTTGAGGTCTTGTATTTTGCTGTCTACAGCGGTTAATGAACAACTGGTTTGGGATAGCTATCTTTTATTTACATTTTTTTGAGCAAATGTTGCTGAGAGGAAGCTATATAGGATAATACATCTGCGTGGATCACATATGTTGTCTATGACTGTGCCTTTGGCCTCCTGATCTTGTAGGCCAAATGCTTATTTTGTAACAAAATGGCCGAAAGTTTTTTAAAACGCAAGCTTAATCACACGTTTTGAAACCACTGGACCAGACCGACACTATCTCTCAAATGTTTGAGGGAGATGATGGACGGGAATTTGGTCAGATAATGAATGGATAGTGGCCCATTTGGCAAGATTATGTTCCTTAGAGTTGGCTTTCCCGTGCACGTTTTAAGTGATTTATAGCTTAAAATTGGGGAGAGTATTGTGGATTCCACCCATTTGGGGGGGTATGTACGCAAGCCTACTGGTTTGCTGTTATGTGTGTGTGTATGACCATAGCGGCTGCCACTGAATGATTTTTGTTGGGCATGGAGGAGGCTGAGTTTATAGGTTATGAATCTACCAAACCAAAGCTCTGAATGTCCAACCTTCCGAATCAGATTGGAGGAAATTCTTCCGACCCAGATGTCAGTTTAATAGATTGTGGAGGAAAACTTTGTTCCCCAAATAATTTACATGTATTCCTTCCATACCAGAGCTTGACTAAATCAACCAGAGGATGTTACTGCTAATACTGAATTGAAATATCTTTGGGACTTAGTTGAAATAGCTTTTCTCATCTTATGGTATATGGTTTTTACTCTGCTGACTAGCACAACCTCTTCCTTTGCATTCAACTGGACCTTAGAATGATAGGATCCACCACAATTTAAGTATTTTATGACAATCCTAAATTTCCTATTTCATTAGCACATATTATACAACTGTTAAATCGTCATCATGGACATTGGACACCCACACACGCTCTCACTCACATGCATGAAAAAGGGTTGAATCTATTTTGCAGCCTATCTTGCATAACAATATGTATACGCTCTGGTGACTATGTAATGTTTTTTCCCAGTAGTTGCCGTGTCAAAAGTCAATTTTTGACATATCCACTTAAGTGCTGAGCATCAAAACCTTGTTAACCTATCATTTCTCCTCTAAAATCATGAAGCAAAGCTCACTATTTCAAATCTTTCCTCTAAAATCCTTAAGTGAAATGGCTGTACCTAAGTAGTATACAAAGCTTTCTTTCTTCATGTCAGTCTAAAACCCTGGCTTTTTTTTATTTATTACTCTGTTTCAGACTATAAATATTTTGTCGGTAGCCAAACACAATATTCTCTGCTAACAGCTTCTCTTCAAAACTATGTTTGTAATTAATTACCCATTATTGTTGTAACAACTCATCCAGTTAATATACAATATTCTTTTTGTATGGTTTCTGGATTGGAGAAAGAAAAGTTACTTTGAGAATCCATATATTGCTGCTATTCTGCTTTGTAACTTCTTTGCTATTTATACTTGCCTGTCTATAACCATGAGAGCATTTTTGTCAGCTGTACTGTATTAGATGTCTTCTTACACGCAAATCCTAACTGAACTTTCCCTCTTCCCTGCCTCTCTCTCACCCCACCTTCTCATATGAATTTAATTGACTTTTATGACTTTTATATTTTCTGGTTTCGGTTCTAGTTGCTTATTCTTAAAAAATGCATAATATTTTCATTTATGTTATTATAGTGTCAGTAATAATTTTTCTCGGTACGCCAGGTTATCATTGCAGGTCTGGAACATGGACACACAGTCTGAATAGCAAACCCAACTTCAGCTCTGCTCTCCAGCTTGCTGCTGCTCAGAAAAGATGGGCATCTCAAGCCACTGCTAAAGAAGATGACAGCAAGATCAGCATTGGGCCGCAGAGAGGGGGTGAAGCTGGGGAAGATGAAAAAGATACTGGAGTTGTTTATTATGGTCCAATCTCTAGTACCATCAAGAAAGTAAAGCTCCTTTCTCTTTCAACCTGCTGTCTGTCTGTATCACTGGGCCCAGTCATAACCTTCATGACATCTCCTGATATGAATGTGATTCTCAAAGGTGCAGTTGCCTCATCTGTAATATTTATGAGTGCTTCCACCACTGCTGCCCTCCACTGGTTTGTAAGCCCATATATTCACAAGCTCAGGTGGCAGCCTGGTTCAGACAGCTTCCAGGTGGAGATGCTGTCATGGCTTGCCACACATATTCCTAGGACTATTAAGTTTGCTGATATTCGGCCGGCCGAGACCAACAGGCCTTTTGTGACATTTAAGGCCAACGGGACTTTTTACTTTGTTGACAAGGATCACTGTCATAACAAGGCTTTGTTGGCAAGACTGACTCCACAGAAATTCGACTCAGCTTTGAAGAATTTGTGATTGGAAACTCATCCATGAGAGCTCGTAGATGCTTTGCTTTTAGAACGGCTGAACTATGCTATGTACTGTGTTTGTGATAAGCCCTGGCTCGGTTTGAGCCTTTAGGCATTTTACCCATCTTTGTTCTTTAGAAAATACTTTTTGAGTTGTTTTTTGACATCAAGTATCACTTTATACCTGAGGTTTTCTTGCTGTGGATAAGTTGATTAAATGAGGTGTAAATAACATGCCGCCTGAGTATATTCAATTGGTAGTACGATTTGTATGATGCACTAGATCAACATGGATATAGCTCTCTGTTCCACCCATTGGAGACTCAATAACCCAAGTAGGTTGCAGCAACCAAAGATGATGTCAATTTCGAGGCAACTTAGAACGCACTTCACCCAGAAAACAATTCATAAAGAAGATCACAAGTTAGCAATTTTTAATGTTTTATGTGAATTTTAATATCTATATGGAGAACTTTACTTTGGCCTTCTGAATTTTCACGCGATTTTACAGACTCTTCCTAAACTTTAAAACCTTTTATTTTGAACATCTGAACTCTCAAGTAGAACCATTTTGTTAATTTTAACTATTAAAAATACCAAAAATACCAAAATATCCTTAATTTTCGTTTTTTTTTTTTAATAATAAAAACACGTTTTGAAAGTTGAAATTTCATACAGAAGTCAGAAAACGTCATGTAATATTTAGGAAAAACTTCATTGAAAACCTGCGAACTTCTATCAGTTTTGAAATACCCCCTAAACTTAAAAAACTCTCAATTTAGTCCCTGAAGTTTCAATTGCTTTCAATTTAGACTCCTTCATCAGATTTTGAACATTATATGACGTTTATACCCTTAACTTTTGTATAAAATTTCAACTTCCGAAATGTTTTTTTATTTTAAAAAAAATAAAAATTAGGGATATTTTGGTCCCCTTTTTTAATTTTTAACAGCTAAAATTGACGGAAATGTTCAAATTGAGAGCAATTGAAAGTTCAGGGGACTAAATTGAGAATTTTTAAAGTTTAGGGAGAGTATTTCAAAACGGGTAAAAATTTGAGGGTCTTCAGTGAAGTTTTCCTTAATATTTAAAATCTGACGGATTGGTCACATTAAGAGCAATTGAATGTTCAGGAGTCTAAAGTGAGAGATTTTAAAGTTTAGGGAGAGTTTATAAAATCGCGTCAAAGTTCAGGGATCAAAGTGAAGTTTCTCCCAACTATTTTGTTTTTGGGGACTTTTTTTTTTTTTTAAGTAGTTGATATAAGAAACTATTTAGAACACATATAAGTACGAAAAAAGAAGCCAATATTTTACTTTATCTTGTGAGAGAACTGGGAAGACCAGGTAATGGATTAGTTGAAAACCAGTAAACAAGTTCTAGAGAATACGCGCAAAAGTAGTAACAAACCATTTTAGTAAAGACTTGTTGGTCGCGCGGTTTCTGTTTGGATTCCTGAGCTCGTGAGCTGACCACATCTAGAAGGCTAGAACTAGAAGTTTTTATTTTATTTTATTCAAGTAATCCAGAAGTTTTACTTTAAGCCACGTAAGATTATGTTGTATTATATAAATAAAAAGAGTAACGCTATTCTTTATGTTTATTTATCACATTTATTTTATATTTGTTGATGTAGCATGTTTAAGTAATATCTATTAGATAATTCAGTTGAGAATTCATTGCTGTACAAATTGTAAAATTGAAAATTTTCAGTTATTTAGTTAATTTTGTTTTGTACAGTTGGAGTTAGTTGAAGCTAGTTGTTAATTGGTTAGTAGTTTGTTATTCTTATAGTCGAGTATATAAACAATTGTACTTCATCAGTTTGTATTCAAGTTGATTATATTGAAAGTTCTTTCAATCTACAGTTCATCTTATTCTTGTGCTCGTTTTCTTCTTCTTCTTCCTTTTTCTTTACACTCATTTGTTATGGATTGCAAAGCTTGACATGATATCAGAGCCATAATCAACTCTGAATCCTCTATGTTTCTTGTTTGTCTTTAATGGTAGACAATACTCCATCTTCTTTCACTCAACCAAATGATTTTCAAGCTTCAATAATGACAGAAAATCATCCAAACACTTCTCCAAATCATTTGCCAAACCCTATGGCAAATAACTTCCCAAATACCTTCTCAAATCCCTTAGTAAACACTCGTCCCATTGATCAATCTAGTCCACTTTTTCTCCACAGTGGTGACAATCCAGGAATTCTATTAATTCCTTAACCATTGATCGGAGAAAATTATAATACATGGAGCTGCTCAATGATTGTTGCTTTGAGTGTCATGAACAAGATGTGTTTCGTTGATGGTTCTATGCCTAAATCATCAATGTTTGAGAGTTATTACAATGCATGAGTTCATTGTAATGATCTTATAGTTATATATATATATATATATATATATATTGACGTGTCCACACAAGAAGGGAAGGAAGATTCGAACTAGTGACCTCCGTTTCATTAGGCGTAGTTCCAGCCAATTGAACTAACTTTTAGAAACAATTTCATAGATTCTTAATTCCATTTCAAATGAGATTTATCTTACTGTCATCTATATCACATCCTCTGAGGATATGTGGTTGGATTTTAAGGATTGATACCCATAAAGGAATAACAATATCCCCATATAGCAAAATCTCATCTATATCACATCCTATGAGGATATGTGGTTGGATTTTAAGGATCGATACCCATAAAGGAATAACAATATCCCCATATAGCAAAATCACTTAAAAGCCTCCGTTTTACCATTCATCAAATGATTGTAATAAATGAACGTAAAGAATAACATTATTTAAATAAATAAAACAAAAGCCAATTTCTTTTATTTTTATGTTTTATTAGCTTATATATATATAGTCAAAAGAAAATTTTATTTTAATTATATATAAGTGCAAGAACCGGGAGAGGAGCTAGGACACTTGCTCCCTGCCCTTGGTTGAAAGTTGAAACCCAGTAAACAAGTTATGTAGAAAATAAAAATAGGGCAAGAAACAGGTCAGTAGCAAAGAAAGTAAAAGTAAATGGTAAAACAGGAAAAGACTTTGAACGGTTTGTCATCTATGTAAAAAATTTCTCTTCGGTTGACCAAATTTCAAAGTTTAGGACTTAAACTTCACCAATTTTCTAGGTAGAAAGTTTCAAAACATGCGATTTTGAAAAATAACGATTTTTAAATATATTTTATTTTTAAAATATAGTTAAACATATAATAAAATTGTAGTTTGATATTTAAAAACTAAGATTGTATATATATAATAAACCATGTCACATAAACTCAATAATATAGTGATAGGACGAGAAACGTACTACAGTTAGGGTCGATTAACATCAAGGCATTAATCAATATATTGAAATAAATGTCTTAAAAAGGTAGTTCAATTGGTTAAAATTATGTCTAATAAAGTGAAGGTCACTAGTTTGAATCTCTCTTCCTCGAGTGCGGACATGTAAAAAATATATATATTGAAATAAATGTGAAATAAAAATATGTATTTAATTATCTTCTTTCACCACTGTCGTCACCCCCTTCGTCACCCGCCCTACTTATTCTTCTGCCCTACGTTTCCCTTCTAGATCTCCCTCCAAACACTCCGCCACATGATCTGAGCTTGGACTTCGGAGACAGGGAAATGGTTTTTAGTCCGCCGGGGAGAGGAAAAATCTAACGCGGGAATTAGGGGCCCCACCATATCAATTGTCAGCACAGCAACTGCCAAATGGACAAAATCAAAGACTCAAAGTGGGATCCACCCAAGCAAGTCCCCACATTCAGCCTTGGATGGACCCACATGGTACTGCCACGTGGAAGACAAGCAACAAACAAAAAGAAACGGTCTAAACCTTAAAAAAAATATATATAAAAGAAAAGAAAGGAAAAACGGTCGAAAAGTCAAATCCGAGAAAATACGAAGAAACCCCCCATCTAGAAGTAGAACACCCCCCGTTGTCAATCTCTGACTCTGTCTGCCCTGTACAGGCTATAGCGGTATAGCCCATCAGAAATTCGTTGCCTTTTCTGCGCCTGCTTAATTTTCTAGATGCACAAGCCCCATCAGAAGATTCGAAGAGAAAGAATACTATACTACTCTACCACTGCTTCCTTTCTACTTCTATATTTTATTTATCTTTCCTCTAGAAGCCGTCACCATCAAGTTATCAACCGCCCCGATAATATCTCTCTCTCTCGTGAGCTACTTATTTATATGCCTAATTCTTCGGGTCTTTCTAGCTATATCACCAAACTAGAAGAAATTGTTTGTTTACTATACAAATCTCGTTTCCTTCTCCTTCTCCTGCTATTGTTTCATGGAGCACTTGCACGATCCGTATGAGGCAGAGGAAGCGCTCTCTCTTTCTGATCTTCCCATCTACAGCGACGACGCAGCATCCAACTGGGATGACTACACAAAAGAAGAACAGCGCTTGTCCTCCGACAACGACTTCTTCGAGTTCTTCAGCGAGGATTTCACTGCCGCCACCGCCACCGCCGCTTCCTCTACAGCGAACAATCACATCATCTTCTGTGGGAAACTCATCCCCTACAGAGAAGCGCAGAGCCACGAAATAAGCTGCAGCGACACGAAGCAAAATCAAAAGAAGAGAGGCTTTCTTCGGTGGAAATCACTCTCCTTCAACAAGAACAAGTCGAAGGCGGAGGAAGATGACCACGGCAATCACTCGAAGTTGCAAGATGGTGAAAAGGGCTCGAGCGCTTTGGCATTGCCTTCGTCAAAAGGGTATGTTTATGCCGCCAAAAACTGCGACTTTTCCATTGGGAAAGTTTCGTTGCTCCCACCTTCGACAAAGTCGAGGTGGTATTTGTTCCTGTTTGGGATGGCGGGGCTTCCGACAGAGATGGAGCTGAGAGATATTAGGACAAGACAGAGCCGGAGGAGGAGCCAGCTGTCGACGATGTCTCAGTCGTCGGTTGAAAGCGATGAAAAGGTTAAAGGCGTCGGCGACAATGCGAGGAGGAGTAGAGGGAAGGGGCTGTGGAGGCTGCTAAAGATGTTGGGGTTCAGGAGTACTCACCAAACAAACGCCGTCGTAAAAGCCTCAGCCGCAGGTTGCCTTCCGCACGTGTGATGATCGAGAAGCTAGCCAGAGTTTGACCAATTATGTAAGAAATTTAATGTGATCAGCGACAGACAAGGAGGCTCTTGTGTCTGATATCTGAACAAACAAGCAGGCCAGGAAGAAGAAGAAAGTCGGGTTCGGATGGCGAATCATAGGATATACGGTTTTGACTGGGTTTCCCATGATTTGTACGGGTGTACCCTTGTGAGGATATCTAAGACATTATTAGATACATGTTTAATTAATTAGCAGAAAAAAATAATCCAGTGTATGAGTTTTAGAAGACAGATTCCTATGATAGTGTTGGATCATCTAACAACCCAATGATTTTACTTATCCTTTTATTATTAATAAATGGAACAAGTATGACGGGAAGGCAATTTTATATTCAAGGATCGATGTGGAGTTATCGTCCATGTCTGCTTTCCCACATTCAGCAGACGCCAACCATCATACTACTTCACAAACCATCATTAAAGCAGAGCAACTAACGATTATTGAAACTTTTTTAGAATCGGTTTGAAAGCCTAGTTTTAAATAATAAGTAAACAATACAAAACTTAGCACCGATAAATATCTTTTTATAAACCCATCACCCATCACGCTACCTGATCAATTTGATACTTTCTTAGAATAACTTATAACCCATTTTCGTATATAGTAATCGGTAATCAATGTAGGACTTAACACCTATGAGTATTTTTCTATAAACTTTTTTTTGGATGAATAAGTACCTTTATTAACAAACCATAAAACACATCAACCCTTCATACAAGCCTGAAAAAATAGACTGAAAAAACCTACACAGAGGCCACAACAATCAGAAAACTCTAAGCAAGAAGCCAAAACCCACCTAAATCCAACCCTTACAAAGGACTAAACAGAATCCTCAATACAGAATCATCAACAAGACAAAAAACAAAGTACAAAGACCCTATCCCCTACTAGCCACATATAAAACTTGCAACAATACCCTTACAGAGGAAAACATAATCCTCAAGCCAGAAAACCCTGTAGCAACTCATCAAACAAAGCAGAATATCAACCAAATTCCATAAGGAGCAGAGTAAAATATTCTCCCTAGTTCTTGGAAACTTTCCTTTCCCAGCAATTCTAGCTCAAACTTCCCACAAAACTTTTTTCAAAATCTGCTCCTCAGTGCTTGGATGACCTGTATGCTTAATTTCATTTCTAGTGTACCAAATGTTATAAACTGTAGAACCCAAAGCAAGTCTACATAGCAAGTCTTTAGGAGTGTTACACCTCCAAGAACTATATCACAGCTGAAGAATATCCTCCCATATGATATGGGGATTAGCCACTCTGCATTTAGTCATACAAAACTTCCAAATTCTATAACAAAAACTGCATTAAAAAAATAGATGATTTCGGCTCTACATTTGATTCTTGCAGAAACAGCATTGTATATCATCTCTATAGCCCCAACTCAACAACCTTATTCCTGTAACCAACCTACCCACTCTATATGGGCAACTCCTCTTCCTAAATTCCTAATATATGGGATCCTAGTGTTGCAAAAGTGATTACCCCCCTTTTTTTTGTTTTTTCTATTCAAAACAGGAGAGGGGGAAAAGGGATGCAAAAATGATTACCTAAAGAGAAAGATAAAGACGCAACTTTTTGGCACAACTTTGGCCCAACTTTTCTTTTTTCTTTTTCTTTTTTTTTTAAAAAAAAAACAAAGTAAAAATAAATAAATAAATTCCGAAGTAATAACATTCTATGTGGTCCTTTTTTTATTTGGTATTTTTCTTCAAAAAAATAGTCAATTTTGTTTTTTTTTTTTTTTTATAAAAAAAAGTCATTATTATGAAGAAAAAGACATTTAAAAAAAAAAAAAGGACCACATAGGATGTTATTGCTTCAAAAAATAAAAAATTATATTTAGTTTAATTTTTTTTTAAATGACCACATAATAAAAAAGTTGGGCCAAAGTTGTGTCTTTTTCATGCCTCTTATCTTAATGGCCTTTTGGTCAGGAACTATTGAACAAAATAAATTTGAATTTGTTTCATGTTTAGATTTTACTTATCGCACTATTATAACTGCATTGGGATGTTTATTCGATTCCTCACCCCCTTCTTTTGTAATTTTATTTTCTATTGATATTATCATTATCTTGGTCAGATAATTGTTTTCTTCAAAAAAAAGAAAAAAAAGAAAAAAGGATAGGAACTTCCCCACCACCACGACTAATTCTTAATCTACAAGGAACTTAATCATAAATGGGAACCAATTGGGCTTGAAGCACCCAATAAGAAGATACACATCTTAAATGCCTAAACATAGAGTGGAATATGTTGGTAAACCTCCCATCCAACCATTAAACTGCTTCACAATCCGCCATCAGAGCGACCCTTTCCTTGCCTTTGGTCAAAGAATTGTATAAACCAAATCAATTTGAATTATTTTCCCGTTTAGTGTTTATTTCTTTCACCAGCACAACGAATTGGAATGTTTATTATTCGGTCCCCACTCCTAGTGATATTGTCATTTTCTTGCTCAGAAACAAAAAAAGAAAAGAAAAGAACTTGCCCACTACCATGACTGATTCTTAACTCTGCAAGCAACTTAATCATAAATGGGAAGAAATTTGGGCTTGAAGCACCCAATAAGAAGATACACATCTTAAATGCCTAAACATACAGCGGAATATGTCGATCAACCTCCTGTCCAACCATTGAACTACTTGACAAACTGCTTTCATGGCAACTCTTTCCTTGCCTTTTAGTCAGAGTTATGGAACCAAATCAATTTGAGTTCTTCTCCAATTTCTTTTTTGGATAAGTAATAATTCATTGAAAAAAGCGCAGAGAGGCGCAACCCTAGTACACAGGAAGTATACAAGAGAACGCCTAAAGGGGGCTAGAAAAGAGATACAGAAAATTAGAGAAGGTAATCACAGTAGGGGCTAACCAAGCAGCCACCCATGTGAAGAGAGTAGTAAAAAAGAAATGTAAAAGATCATCAGAACTTCTTTCGGAGTCCTCGAAAAATCTCCCATTCCTTTCCACCCAAAGGCACCACATAATGCAAAGCGGCACCATCTTCCAAACCACAGCACTTCGCGGGCGACCCACCGACCACCAACAATGCAGAAGATCCACAACTCTTCGAGGCATCACCCAAGCCAAGCCAAAACGATCAAAAGGTTCCCATAAAAATTGGGCTCTCTCACAATGAAGAAGTAAGTGATCAATAGATTCCTCTTCCTTCTTGCACATCGCATCTATTGACCAACACCATATTTCTCCTCTTCAAATTGTCCAATGTGAGAATTTGCCGACCACACAACGCCACCCTTGGAGGAGCTTTAGTACAAAATGCTCTTCCAAGGAAAGGGAAGATAGAAGAGTTTAGAATAGAATAGAAGGACTTCACCTCAAATTTACCCTTCTTATTTGGAACCCACCAAATTTTGTCACCCATGGCCCCAATTAAAAGTGTACAGGGAGACTATAAAGAGACACCAAATCATCCACTTCCCAATCATTCAAAGATCTCACAAAGTGATATTCCATGGCGGATCCACTCACCGAGTCAAAGTTATGCGCAATGGATGCCTCCTTGTTGCTGGCCAGGCTATATAACCGGATAAACCTCCAAAAGAGGCACATTATCACACCAAGCCTCACCCAGGCGATTTTGGACCCATCACCGGAATGAGTCTAGTATGATAGGAGAAATGCCGCCATTCCTTACTAATATACTTCCACAGACCCCTTCCATGAGAACATGTGCCAACCTTGGACCGCCAACCCCCACTCTCCGACCCATATTTTGCCTCCACCACTTTTCTCCACCAAGCTTCAGGTTCATTGGCATACCTCCATAACCACTTACCAAGTAAGTATGATTGAAGCTTCTTAAGTTGCGAATTCCTAGTCCACCTTCCCGAATAGGAGAGCAGACTTTCCGCCAATTAACAAAATGGAATTTGAACTCCTCCCCCATACCACCCCAAAGAAAATCACATTGAATTGATTCAATGCGCTTTGCAACGGCTACTAGAATAGGCAACAGGGATATGAGGTAAGTAGGAAGGTTGGAAAGAGTACTTTTAATAAGAGCAACCCGGCCCCCTTTAAAGAGGTAAGACCTCTTCCAAGTGGCCAGAGTTCTCATTAACTTTTCCACCACCCCGCTCCAACACGCCTTGAGGAAGGCCCCAGTGGCATACCCAAATAAGTAATAGGCAACGAACCAACTTCGCAGCCCAGGATCTCCGCCAAAACATCAATATTACTCACCTCGCCAACCGGCACCAATAATGATTTAGCCAAGTTGACCTTGAGCCCAGAAACCACCTCAAAGCAAATAAGCAAATTACTTATGGTTTGCACCGCATCCGAGAGGCCCGAATATCAAAGTATCATCGGCGAATAAAAGATCGAGATATGGATCTGCTCACTCCCCCTACCACCCACAACAAATCCTGAGAAAAGACCGTGCTCAACTGAGGCCTTAACCATTCTACTAAAGGCTTCCATAATAATTACAAAGAGGAATGGGGAGAGGGGATTGCCTTGCCTCACCCCTTTCGAACTGTTGAAGAAACCCGCCGGCGAATCGTTAATCAAAACTGAGAATGAGGCCGTAGAGATGCAGAAAGCAATCCAAGAACACCATTTCTGACCAAACCCGCACCTCCTCAGCATATATAACAAGAAATCCCAAATAACATGATCATAAGCATTTTCCATATCTAGCTTGCATAACAACCCCCTCTCAGGACTTAAGGCGAAATCCAAGCTTTCACTAGCAATGAGCACGAGTCTAATATTTGTCTGCCCTTAACAAAGGCATTCTGAGGATTAGAAATAATCGCCAACACCAACCTCAATCTATTTGCGGGACCTTGGATATAATCTTATAAATCCCACTTACAAGACTAATGATGAAAATCCTTAAGCTGTGGCCCGGCATCTTAGGAATAAGAGAAATAAAAGTGGAATTCAAGCTCTTCTCAAACTTACCACAAGCATGGAAATCAGAGAAAATGGCCATGATGTCATATTTTAACACCTCCAAGCAAGCTTGAAAAAAAGCCAAAGAGAAACCATCCGGACCAGGAGCTTTATCCCCATCCATACCAAAGATCACGTCTTTCACTTCCTTTTCCAAAAAGGGAGCTTCAAGGGAAGCGGCTTCGTCTTCAGATAATGACTCAAACTCCAAATCATCCAACTTAGGCCTCCAAGACATGCTTTCAGCAAACATGGACTTAAAATAATTAATTGCATGCTCTCTAATGGCCTCCGAATCGGAGGACATAGCACCATCGATATGAAGCGAATCAATGGTATTATACCTCTTATTATTAGCCATCAAGTGAAAGAATTTTGTACACTTGTCACCCTCCTTGAGCCACTTAATTCTGGATTTTTGCCTCCAGCTGATTTCTTCTTGTAAGAGAGCTCTCTCCAAGTCCCTACAAAGAATCCTTTTCCTCTCCCTTTGTTCCTCATTTAAACCTCCCCTTTCAGCAGCAGATTCTAGGGCCTTCAATTCATCCGTCCTCTCCTTGATAAGCACACCAACATTGCCAAAAACTGTTTTGTTCCAATTGATGATGTCCCCCTTAAGCGCCTTGAGTTTTTTAGCAAAAATGAAACTAGGAGTGCCTTGATAATTTTACGATTCCCACCAGCCTCTAACCTTGTCCACAAAACCCTCCTCCTTTAGCCACATATTCTCGAACTTGAAGGATTTCCTTCCCCCCTTGTTCCTTCCACAAGATAAAACAATAGGAAAGTGATCTGAACACAGGCATAGAAGTCTTTTTTGGAGAGCTTCTGGGTAATTTGCTTCCCAATCCGGCAAAATCAAGAAACGGTCAATTCTAGACCAAGACTGGGTGTTGGACCAAATGCACACACCCCCGTTGAGGGGGAGATCCATGAGGCCACACTTGGAAATGAACTCTGAGAATTCCCTCATCGCTTCATTGATGCGCCTTCCTCCGGATCTTTCACTTGGGAATCGGACAACATTAAAGTCACCCTCAAAACACCAAGGTAAATCCCAACAACTCATCAACCCCGCCAGATCATCCCATAGGCAACGTCTATCAAAATCTCCATTAGGGCCATACACTCTTGCAAAAGCTCAAGCAAAACCATCCACTACGTTCTTGAAAGAGCAGGCTGCCACATACTCCCCCACCACCGCATCCACCCTAGAAACCACCCTCTTGAGTTCTTCTCCAATTTCTTTCACCATTATAACTGTATTAGTGTTTATTTCTTTCACTAGCATAACGAATTGGAATGTTTATTATTCGGTCCCCACTCCTAGTGACATTGTCCTTATCTTGCTCGGAAACTACAAAAAGAAAAGAACTTGCCAACTACCATGACTGATTCTTACTCAGCAAGCAACTTAATCGTAAATGGGAAGAAATTTGGGCTTGAAGCGCCCAATAAGAAGATACACATCTTAAATGCCTAAAGATACAGTGGAATATGTCGATCAACCTCCTGTCCAACCATTGAACTACTTGACAAACCGCTATCATGTAAACTCTTTCCTTGCCTTTGGTCAGAGTTATGGAACCAAATCAATTTGAATTCTTCTCCTATTTCTTTCACCATTATAACTGTATTGGAATGTTTATTCAGTCCACACCCCCTCCTAGTGATATTATCATTATCTTGCTGAAAACAAAACAATAACAATAACAATAATAATAATGAAGGGGAACTGCCGACTACTATGACTAATTCTTATTCTGGAAGGAACTTGATCATAAATGGGAAGAAATTGGGCTTGAGCCACTCAACAAGAAGATACACATCTTAAATGCCTAAATATACAATGGAGCATGTTGATCAAACAAGGTTCCAAAATTTGAAGTCCCTCTATAATATTGCAAACAAAACGCAAGAGAGATGTCAGCAGACCTAATCTACACATATATAAATTCTAAAACCCTAAATAGGGGTGTATCAAAAACTGATTAAAGAAACTATAAATAATTTGGGAAAAATGGTCGCCCTCTGAATCTGACATAGGATCAAATGTGGTAATTTCTCGTGAGAGCAGTAACCTTCAAACTTTAGTTTTCTTCCCATTCTTTCTGTCTCCTTTACCAACAATATCTGGATCTATTTTTCTCTTCTCTGAATGTCCTTTGCCATTAACACCGACATCTTTTTTTATTTTCTCTGCTCCAGTAAACTGCAGCAAGTATTGTTGCCAAGCACAGTAATCTCAGAATGCATATAAAAGACTAGTAATGAGATTCTTTAAGATACATAATGTCTCCCTAACTTCTATTAAGTTTGTGACATGAAAATTATGAATAGGTTAGACAGTAGCTACATCACTCCTTGGCTTTACTAGGGAATAAACTGATGCTCTTTACATATAACTCAGCACTAGGGAAGAAACCCGGTACCCTATGTTATTGTTATGTTGAATCAACACAAACAATGTAGTCATATTGACTAGCATTCAAAACCCAAAAAATTGCGAGGAAGGATTATCAGTCACCTTGAATAAAAAGGGAAATGAGAGAAAGCATGAACATCCAAGGAAAAAAAGAGGGTGGGGGGGACAGAATAGCAAAAAGTGAGGGTTATTATATTACACCTTATCATTCAAAACCAGATTTCGAGAAGCAGCCTTGTCCATGATGCTTCTGTAATACTCTATAAAGCGGAATTTGCCATTATGTTTCTCCAGCTGAAATCAACCATTTATCAAACTAAGAAAAGTTGTATTAATCTAATCCACAAATAAGTATGGTTGACATTGATAAAGCAAACCTGGAGAAATGATTCAACAGATTGCTGATCTTTTGGTGAAAAAGCCACCTCATCTCTTTTCTTCTGCACAAACTCTATGTTCTGCTCCACCTACAGTACCAGGCAAAGAGTTATCCACAATTGATTTGAATCAGTAGTTGGTAAACCATATTACAGAACTCATAACTCTTCCCCTCTACTTTGTGATAAAAAACCAACAGATCAACCACAAAGCATTAGGTCATTACTGAGGCAACCATAGAACAGCACCAAATGCATCCATAAAGTGGGGTGGCGTTTAGGAGACTGCTGCTAGAAGTAGTTAAATATATTTGTCAATGGCAAAATATTTTTAAATCAGAACTTGTACCTGATCAATAAAACGCTTCACCACACGCTTGAAACTCTCGACAGTGGTGGTCTCATGAAATTTCCTAAGACGGATGAGAGGAATAGTCGCTAGTTCAGGAAAAGATATGTGGTAGCTCCACTGAACAAAGTGCACCGAAAGCAGTTCAATGGCAGATGAAACACACTCTTCTTGGAAGTTTTTTGATTTTAACCAATGTTTCGGCAACTGTACAAATGATATTCAATATTAATTGTAATCAAAATACAGTAGTCTCGACTGTAAATAAGTGTGGATTTTAGAGACCAGCTGATGAGTATTAAGTTACATGACGAAAAGGTGAAAGTCAAGGCACATCAGAGAGGATTCAGGAATATAATTACATAAGTCAATTACTACTTCCTAACCTTAACAGCAGATAAGAAGTTGAAGGCCTTTCCATGTTTTCCACCGTCCTTGCCAACTTTATATTCTAAAACATCCAACACCAAAGATGAAACAGGGATGAAAATCCCACTAGAACTGGAGAGATTATTCAACCATTGGATGCATTTAAGTCTTAAAGGTAAATATCTTGGTCCAGGAAACAGGAGAGCCACTCCATTTATAATTTGGATGACCATAAAAAGCAATGGCTGAAGATCATAATCACGTATGTTTGCTGCTGTAAACATAACCCAGAGATCAATGCAATTAGTGTACTGCCAACTGCATATTTTCTTGAGTGCTTCCTGGCCATCAACAACAAAAGGCAAAAATCAGAACAGTTCCCCCCACATTGTGATATAATGACTCATTGATAAACTCTACACACTCGTGAGCATCTATCTACAAGTGCAACAAGCTAATATGCCTGTATCCAATAAAACAAGAGACTGAAGAAAAATCATAATCATTGCGTACCTTCTTCTTCATTTGTAAGCCCTGCTGCAGTATCTTAGCAACTTGCTTAATACATATCATTGCTTTATTAGATGATTTCTGCACATCCAAGGAGCACAGCTCAACCAAGGAGTTTCTCAGAAATTGCACATGTTTAAACAGATCTGGCTCCATGAATTGACAGTGACCAATAAAGGCTTTGTATGTTTTAACCAAGCAGGTATCAAAGCAACTGGAGCTAAACACAGACGCTAAATCTTTTATGATGAGAAAGGAGTGTGATGATAGAGTCCCTCTGCCAGTTGCCCATAAATGAACAGCAATCTGCATTAATTTTTTAAAAGATAGTTAGGATGACCTAGCATGGAATGAGATTCGCATACAAACACAAAAACCATTGACCAATAACATAATTACATGGATATTACAAGCAGTGGATTCTCACAACAATTTAATAGTAATACCTATCATAATGTTCACTTATAAACATTGATATTTATGTTTCAACTACATCAATCATAAACATATATATCATTAGCTTATCATTTAAATGGAAGTACCTTAATCAATCTGTGCAGCAAAGATGGGAAAGCAGAAAAGTATATCATTGACGATCTGAGTCTGATCAAGGAGATGGCCAGTATCTCATTGTCAGTAACTTGATTCAGGAGAAACAGGGTACTCCTCAAATAAGATTTGACTAGTGGCTTTAGAGCTTTCCATTTTGAAGTATTCTTCAACTCCATAATTGTCTCCTTCCTCCACTTGGAGCTCGATATTCCCAGTAGGCCCCGAAATATATTATCACCCTCATGAAGCATGAACATCAATATCTCACAGAAAGTTTTGCTGTTCTGAATTCTATTACACGAATCAGCATCAAAAACACCAGTTGATTTGGCTCCATAGTGGCACGCAGCACGGTATCCATTTATGAGGCAAGTTAGGGCAGACAAATTATGCTGCTCTTTGACCAGACGACACCAAAATTTAACAGCTGAGACAGTCAAAAACTTGCCCTCATTTGACTGCATGCCTTCTTTACTTGTCTCATCCTCATCAGAAAACTGTTACAAGCAAAAACATACTGGAAAGTTCTTCAAGTGGAAAAACCAAACAACATAAATTAGTGGAATGAAAAATTTGGGATTCCAAATTTTCATTTCTAATAGATTCTTTTTCACCTGATATTTCAGCTACATAAATACTGTTACCACACAAATAGCAATCCACTCAATAGATTTTTCACCATTCACATTATCCAAGACCAAACCACCGTTTCTTAACTTAACAGGATTCTATCATAAACACTACTTCAGCTTGGCAAAAAGGAAGAGAGAGAGAGAGAGAGAACCTTTGACTGACATCCCTTTAAGATCATTCCCTTAAGACCAAGAATATTAGTACTTTCCTTTCCATGTCCAAATATGTGACAGAAAAGCAATTAAGTAGCCACACTCTGGTACTATAAAAACTGCGATTTTTTTTTTAGACATTTAAGCAAAATTAGAAAAGCAAATAAATCTAACTCTAATATAATTCTACGAAAGAAAAAGCATAATCTTATCAACTTATGTATCAGTGATGAACATGAGGCCCCAATTTTTCATTTCCCTCCTCTATACACTCTGAAAGGCAAAGGAAGTGTAAACAAAAATAAAACTCCTACATGAAAAGCAAGTTATTCTGGCTGTGAAAGTAACTGCAAGATAAAAACTCAAATCACCACACAAAATCCCTGATGATAATTTCCTTGGGATACCAATAGCCCTTATAGATAGTAAATAACTTACAGTCTCTTCATTTCTGAAAGGTTGAAGATCCTTATCATAGCTTTCCAACAACTTAAAAAATTCAGAATCCTGGGGAATTTCAAGTAAAATGCTCCCATTAATCAATGAATAAACAAATACTTAATAGCAATTAATAGATAACAACAAAAAATTAACAGCCAATTTGTAACGTGAGAGAGAGAGAGAGAGAGAGAGAGAGAGAGAGTGGTTTAACAAAAGAGAACATTCAAGCCATCCAAGATCTATCGCATATCACAAACTCTGATTTCAGGCTCAAACAAGCAAAAATGCACACAGCACCTTAAATAATGAGGTAAGAATAGAGATATTTACTTATGTTGAGTTAAGCATGAAACGTGTCCAGGAAAGGAAAGCTGACGCTCCAAATTATGTTAAATTCAAAGTTAATGCTACAAAATCCCAGCTAAAATGGATCATTCAGAAAAAAAATTCATTTGAATTCATAAGGCTTGGAAAGTTAGCACTATGACACTTATATTATATCCAACAGATATGATAAATCATTTTTTTATAAATAATAAAGAAATCATTAAAAGCATAAGGCGCCCTCAAGTTTACATGAAGTACACAAGAGAAGCCACCTAACTAGTAGGAACAAAAAGAACAAATATAACAATTCTAAACTGAAAACAAACAAATATCATCCAAAATTATAAAAATAACTAAAAACAAGAATACGTGAATACCTTTTCCTTCAACCTGTTCAATTTTTTTGTCTTCTTTGCAAGATCTAAACGAATTTCCCTGTTCTGCAACGACAATGTGCTACCTCCACTGTTGTCTGCATATGAATTCAGTCAGAACACAAACAGAAGATGTGTAGCGGTATGAGAACAAATGGTACATGATATTTATAACATCGGGTAATACTGTCCTCACCTCCTAGATAATCCCCACTCCCACTTTCAGCAACATATGTGCAGCTCAAGTCCTGATTGGCCCATTACAAAATTCAATGAAAAGAACAAAAGCAAGAACCAATCAAAAGTTAAAACACATTTTTAAGCAACAAGAGTATAATATATTTCACTACCTCTGAGAGATATCCATCACTCTCTGAATCGTCTTCAGCCACATCACTGTCATCATCACTAAATATCGTATCAAGGGCAATGTCTTCAATATCCCCACCTTCAGGGTTTCTGAGAAAAGAATGACACGTGAATTTGTCATAATGGTTCTCCAAAGGATTTAAATGGCATGGCACAAAAGTTTTAAACCAATAACAATAATAATGATGGGGAAGATACACAGCATAATAAGTCAGGAAAACCCGAGTATGCAAATCACAAAAAGAAAACAAAATCATTCCATTATTAGTAATGAGAAAGACTTATCAATTTCACCTTTTTTTTACCTTCCATTAGACAGCTCACTGGTGACACCTTTTTGGTCTTCAGCATCATCATCATGCTCATCTTCCGACAAGGCGACAATAGCAGGAATAGTGGTAATGGAGTTACAAAACCACGTAAATGAATTAATTAATTCACCCAAGCTTGAATATGACAGTTAATGATAGATAATAAGGACAGCCAACTGGTAAAATGAAAATCGCCAACCCAAACAAGAGCATCAATTGGTGTATCGAAAAATTGAAACAGAAAAATATAAAAAAAAAATAAAAAATTATTATTATTATCCAAATTCACAAAATAATAGTCGCTCATTTTAACTTCACTGGGTTCAACAAGCCCTATACCATACACAAATAAACCAATGATTTTACATACACCCACAACATCTATAAGACACTAAATGCAAAGAAATGAAAAGAAACACATACACACATTAAAGAGAAAGGAAAATTACTTATACCGAATAGAATGCTTACTTTTAGAAGCTTTCTTTTTGAACACAGACTTGTTTTTCCGCTGTCTCTTGAGCACAGACTGAAGATTCTTCTTCGCGAACTTCCTTGCCTTCTTCCCCAGCTTCCCCATTCCGTAACAATGTCAAATATATTCTAAACACACAACCAAGTCAAACTTCTGTAAGGACAAATAGAGGCACGAAAAATCAGCCCCACACTGAAGCGAACGACAAAGGAAAATCAACGTAAGGTTTGAGTTATACCCAAACCCATCTCTGATTAGCGAAAGCTACCTACCTCGTTTAGCTGAAAGCTGTGTCACTACAGCACGGTGCTCTCTTTCTCTATATTCGCTGAACACTTCCAATACCTCACCGATTTTTCACAGTCCGATTAGAGCAGCTCGACTATGGCGGAAAACTGCTGTCTCCTGCCTGCCCCTCTCCTCCTTGCTGCTCTTTCCAAACGCCCTTTTAACAGCGAATAACCCCAGTCCCTGGGTTGAGGATGCACAACCAGAACGGAAGCAAATTTGGAGCCCTTTGTTTTAGGGTTTAGGGTTTTGGGATCAAGCGGCTTATGTGTTGCAGACTTGCAGTTATGATGTTAAAAAATCAACGGTCAAGATTTAATCAACATCGTTTTAAACAAGACCGTTATTTTAGGGCCTCCCGATATTACCCATGGCTCATTTCATGGGCCTCCCGATATTACCCGTGTCTCCCTTCTTTTTGGGCAGGAAATACAAGATTGCATATCATTTAGGTGAGAAATTGAATTATATTGAATAGGTAAAAATGCAAAATTGATTAATGTGGTTAGTCAAAATTATAAATTATTCTTGGTAGTATAAAAAATGATTTATAGGTCCTTATAGTTAGCTTAAATTATAAATCACTCAATGTGGTATAAAAAATAATTTATAAGTTCTTCAAGTATGCTAAAATAACAGTTTACTCTCTGAAATCAAATTCCATTAAGTCAATTAATAAAATTTGTCATTTTGTCACGTCATACAAAAAAAAAATGTGACGCGTGTTATTATGAATTTTTTACTTTAAAAAATACAATTAGGATTTTTTACATCAATAATTTTACGACACTAGCTAATAATACACATCACCAATACACATCACCTCTCACTCCATGTCATACTGTTACAATAAATTAAGCTAATATCTTATGTCTCCAAAAATTTTCCTTGTGTGTAACCCTCCCTCATCTTCATCTTCTTTATCCACTTTACAAAATGCGACAATCAAATTCTAGCAAAATGCTCCGAAATCATTGTTAGGAAGATGAAAATGAGAGAGTTATTCCTAAAATAAAATTTTAGGAATATAAAAGATTGTGTTAATTTACTGTAATAGTATGACAAGTTACTTAACGTAAATTGATTTTAAAGAGTAAATTGTTATTTTGGCTTACCATGAGGATTTATAAATTATTTTTTATATCACATGGACTGATTTGTAATTTAGGTTAATTACTGGGATTTATAAATTATTTGTCATATCATAATAAGTAATTTGTCATTTAGGCCAACTATAAAGATCAATTTCACATTTATCCGTATTAAATAATATTCCACTTAGGGGTAGAAGTCACCGGTATGTACACGAGGTACTTGATAATATTTCTCCCTAACTACTCTTCCTTGTTTAACACGTCTACTTATGGCAAACTTAACTAGAATCCCCTTCAACTACAACTACTTCAGTCTACTTGGCATAAATGGCATAAGGATAGTTACTACTGCCCAACACTGCTGATCTTAATCCATTAGTTCTTCGAATCCTATGTATCGTTATGTTTGGCAAAGGATCAGATTGACCCGACCTAAAATCTCAAAAAAATTAAAAAAAAAAATCAAAATCAACCTTAATATTTTTATTTTTTTATATCATATTAATAATTTTTTTTATTATTTAAATAAAAATTACTACAAAATAAATTTTTTTTTTTTTTTATAAAAAACGTTATTACAATTTTTTTTACATCAATTCAATTAAATCTATGTAATACTTATCCACTTTCTCGACCCTATCCTGCCATATAAATAATATGATTGGAGAGGCAGAGCAATCAATCTAGAAATAGAGATAAGAATCTCAACTTTCAAGACGATCACGTGAGAAAATGAGGTAACATTTGATGCAATGAATGCAGCCACCAGAACAAGCCCCTTTCGTTTAATGTTCAACTTGAATCTTAATCCAGCAAATTTTAGTTGTTGTATCTGACAAAAAGTTTGCATTTTCCACGCGCTAGGAGAAAGCGTGATCAGTGATCACCTGGATGACACGGTAGGCCGTGGAAAGAAGCTTCAAACCAGACGATTAAACGAGGATTTTGCAAATATATTATTAAGTGTAGTCAAAGTAATTACGTGACAGGCTTTTATTGGCGGAACGGAAGCATGAAGTCTGATCGATGGAAGTTGAAACTCCCCTATTGGACCCGCAACGCCATATCAAAACCCCCAGATAACCTACTCGTTGTACTTATTTTTGGAAAAGTAAAACAAAAACAAAATAACAAAAGACAACGAGATTGTGTTGTCACGTGTCGTTGCGGTTGATGTTACCCTCATGGCCGTTGCCAAAATCTTAAAATAGAAACCACAACCTATCGGCCCCACCTTCATCCACCCTCCAAGCTGTTATTGTTCCAATCCCACAGTTGAAGTTTTCTGCGGGAAGATCTGGTCCCCCTTTTCCTCTTCTTCTCCCTCTCTCTCTCTCTCTCTCTGTCTGTCTCTTTCTCTCGCTCTTTATTCACAGAACACGCGTGTTCATCATCCATTCCTTTGGATATTTTTTGTTTTTTATCACAAAGAGAGAGAGAGAGAGAGTTCCTTAATTCTCAGAGATCTGGGGACTGGGGACTGGGAACTCCATGCAGAGCCAGAGGTATTAGAATGTTTCTTTTGTTTTGGCCTTCGTTAACGCACGATACATTTTTGTCCTGGTTTATATGGGTTTTGTCTGTCTGTCTGTCTGAAAAGTTATCTGAAATGAAGAATTTGATCCGGGTTCCTGGTTTTCTGTGAAGATCTTTATATTTGGCATCGGGATCATGCACCATTTGTTGGGTTGGAGACTTGGGAGTTATTAATTGGTGGAAAGTTTACCGTTTTTCTTTATTTGACTGGATGTTCTTAGTCCTCATTAATTTTTGTCCCACATTAATGGCTTGTTAATGGGGTTGATAGGTCGTGTTTATTTTAGATCTGTATCCCAAATGCTCCTTCCTACTTCCTATTAAAGTTTTGACTTTTCCAAGGGCTATATTTCTAGGCTTGTGGTTGTTTCCTTGAACAATTTGATGTATTAATTTTTCTCTTTTGGGTTCTTTCTTAAATGCAAGTATAATTTGATTTGCACGTGACGCATTGGTTCATTTGATTTGCAGTAGCCAGTAGGTATGGGAAATTTTGTTTATTTGAAATCATGTGGGGCTAAAACTTCATGCTTTGCTTTGTTTTCCCGAAGGTAAATGACTAAAAAATGGGGAAGAAAGGGGGCTGGTTTTCTGCCGTGAAGAAAGCTCTCAGTGCAGAACCCAAGGAAAAGAAAGATCAGGTTTGGATGGTTTTTATCTATGTTTTATTATCTCAAACCAAAGAACAAACTTTGATGCTATGTATTTTGCAATTAGATTTGTTTCCAATTATTTTAACGAATGTTGGATTATAATTAAAAACTATCATACGTTTGTTTTCATTAGAAAACCCGTAAACCAAAGAAGAATTGGTTTGGGAAGACCAAGAAATCAACTCCTGTTTCTTCATCTGAAGAAACTGTATTAGATATTCCTGCTCATCCCCCGGCTCCTGATATTCCTGCTCCTCCCCATCCCATTGAAGATGTGAAGTCAACCGAAGCCGAAAATGAACAGAACAAGCAGGCTTACTCTGTGGCAGCGGAGGCAGCTGTTGCCACTGCTCAGGCTGCGGCAGACGTTGTTCGTCTCACTACCGTTTCACATTACTCTGGAAAATCAGAGGAGGAAATTGCAGCTATCAAGATTCAGACTGCATTCCGAGGATACTTGGTATGGATTCTACTCATATAGCCCTCGAGGATTTGTGTATCTCTTTCCCCATTCTGGCAACAGATGCTTAAATGACGATTTTATCTGAAAAATCAAGGTTGAAATTGTTCACCTATAGGAATTTGAATACTTTTCATGGCTTTAGCAGATGTGAAGCAATTATATTTGCTTATTTTTATAATTTATAAATATCTCAAGTTGTTTGTCTTCCTTAATTGTTCGAAACAAAGGGCAGCATTGAGCATTTTGAGTGTTTGAGAAAACTTGAGCAAACTTAACATATTGCATTTAATGGCTGAGGACCTGGTTATGAATTGGTTTCCTTTTCCTTTTTTTTTTTTTTTGGTGGAAAAGGTTTCAATGATTTCCTGCATTTGTGTTAACTTCTACTACAAATTTTAAGATTACCTTTTATATTTTTGTTGAGTATACATAGCATTTAGGAAAAGGCATTCTTTTCTATTTAGGGAGCCAGTTTTAGTGATTTTTCAAACATAAATTCTTTAGCCCATTTGTCAACAATTTGCTGTATATGGGAAATGGTATTTACTGATGGATATGGTCTCTTAGGCAAGGAGGGCATTGCGTGCCTTGAGAGGATTGGTGAGATTGAAATCTTTGATACAAGGGCAATCTGTCAAACGCCAAGCAGCTAGCACATTAAGATGCATGCAGACTCTTGCTCGTGTGCAGTCTCAGATTCGTTCAAGGAGAATAAGAATGTCGGAGGACAACCAGGTTCTCCAGCGACAGCTCCAACAAAGATGTGAGAAAGAGCTTGAGAAATTGAGAACTTCTGTAAGTGTCCCCATCCTTTACTCTGTTGCATTTGTTACTGTATACCGAAACCATGGTTTTACCCAATACATGACTCAACTGTCGTTTGGCTATGCAGAATTTGTCATATGGCTTGCTCTTTTTATCATTCCATTATTTTGTTTATGAATTTGTGTTTTCTTCACGACTTATGTTATAAACATAATAGAGGCCCCAAATATAGTAACAGACAAAAAAGGCAACTTCTTCACAATTTATTTGTCCAGATACTACAAGCAATAAAATGATAGGTCATTCTGTTTTCTAATGATAACTGGTTGTTCTGGTTCAGTGCTTTTAAATTGTGTGGTTTTATTGTATGGCTTAAAGAATAATACTTCTGCAACAGATGGGAGAAGACTGGAATGATAGCACGCAATCTAAGGAGCAAGTCGATGCAAAACTACAGAACAGGCAAGAAGCTGCTGTACGAAGAGAAAGGGCATTGGCGTATGCATTCTCGCATCAGGTAAGAGACTCTTCCTCTTATTACATGCCAACTATGAAAATGTAATTTGAATTTTGAAGCACCATAGGGTAGAGGTGATTTAGAAGTATTTTAAGCCAACAAAGTGGTGGAAAAAAAAAATACAAATAATGTGCAGTGCCTTGAGGCCCTTGACCTTCCTGCCTCAATTTGTTCTCTCTTATTCCTTTGCCTTCTAGTTGTTAATACATTAAAAGAAGTTAAACAGACATACATGAGACCTCTTTCTGATTGCCGAGATGCTGAACTGAAGTGCTAGCTGAGCCTATATTCCATTTACAAACACTCATATTTGCATGCTTACAAAAGATATTATCTTGAATGTGGAATGAAACTTTGTTATGGGAGCTAAACCAGATCTTGATGTTTCCAACAGCCAATGTGGAAGAACTCTTCAAAATCTGCAAATCCAACATTTATGGATCCAAACAATCCTCATTGGGGTTGGAGTTGGTTAGAGCGATGGATGGCTGCCCGACCGTGGGAGAGTCGAAGCGCGATGGATCATAGTGACCGTGCCTCTGCAAAGAGTAGTGCAAGCCGTGCCATCTCTGTTGGAGAAATCACCAAAGCTTATTCTCGCCGCGATGTTAGCCAAGATAATAAGCCTTCACCTACAGGCCAAAAATCGAGCCGACCTCCTAGTCGCCAATCTCCTTCAACTCCCCCTTCCAAGGCACCATCTTCAGGATCGGTAACTGGGAGACGAAAGCCACGAAGCTCCAAGGGGAGTGGCTGGAGTGGGGATTATGACTCAAGGAGCATGCTTAGCGCCCAGTCAGAGCGCTGGCGTAGGCATAGCATTGAAGATTCATCAGTGAGGCATAGCATTGAATGTTCATCAGTGAGAGATGATGATAGCCTTGCGAGCTCACCTTCAGTTCCAAGTTACATGGCACCAACACAATCAGCAAAGGCCAAGTCCCGGCTGCTAAGTCCATTAGGATTAGAGCAAAATGGGACGCCAGAGAAGGGATCGGCAGCTTCTGTAAAGAAACGTCTCTTATTTTCTGCTTCCCCGGCTGGACCGAGAAGGCATTCTAGTCCTGCTCATATGGACACTAGCTCCATTAAGGACAGTGATGTGCATACAGAGGATAAAAGTTAACAATGAGCGAGGAGATAATGAAGTTTGAGTTTACCAGTGCAAATGAAGAAAAATAAATAAGAGAGGGTTACAAGTGTTGTTCTCACTTGACATCTTTTTCTTCTTCTAGGCAACTGCTCTTGTAAGAAAACGTTGTGTATCATGCATGGGATTGGTTTGGGGATGATATAGTTTATGGGAATAATGTTTGATGCCTTTGTTGTGATCTTGGTCTTGTGGGGATTGCTTCTCTCATTTATTTACTGGGGTTCTTGAGATTCTGGCTCACTATGTTGATGAAATTCTTTGTGATTATAGTTTTCTTTGGATTTGGATCCCCTGGAATTTGCTGTCCAAATTGCGACTTGCCCGCAATCTGAGGGCTGCCTGAATTGTATGTAATTCCGGTAGCGAATTTTAGGGAATTCTAATAAGTTTCCTTCATTTTCTTTCAAATGGTGAAACTTAGGGACAACTCATTGCGGTTATTATTATTACTATTATTATTTTAATAGGTCGGAAAGATCAATTATGATTATCCTACTTGAGTGTAACCATAATAACACTGACCCACTCGGAGCCGCACATAAGCTTCTAGCAGATACTTTTTTCAACTTATAATCATTATAAATATGTGGCATATTGGTGCTCAATTATATTGCAAAATTTCAATTTCTTCTAATTGAAACGGGAGCTTATATTTTCTACTTATATATATATATACATATATATATAAACAAAAACACATTGTTTTAAGATATTCAAAACACAAATTACTCCAAAAACAATTTTTTTTTTTTATCGAGTAATGCTATAAGTTCCTCTTGTTTGAGTTGTGTTGCTTGTGTCTGTTTAAGAATGATGTGACTCTTAAAATCACCATTAAGCTTGTAATTAATCATTGTTAGATTTTAATCACTTGATAACTTTAATAGCTATTTCATTTTTAGAGGGAAACAAGAGAAACTTTTATAATTACTGTTTTTAAAAAAAGCTATTTTCAACAATAAAGCGGAAGGAGCCGACGAGGCATGTCGGCACAAGGCCAAGGAAAGAAAAATGGGCTTGAAAACAACCGAGTGAACGTGGGCTTACCACGACGGCCATGGGCTTGAATGAATCCTACCCGCCTGCTTAATCACGAATTGGTGTAGCCGTTGCTTCTAGAGTGACACGGCGCAGTACCATTGGTCACCGGATCGAATTGGACAAAACCGAAATTAACCAAGCTCATCAGTCATCGTCCTTCCATGGCACCGATGCTAGACAAAAGCTCAAGAAATTCTGAATGAGACCCAAATCTTCGCTACGAACTCCGATATTTCACAGACATGGTAAGCAAGCAATCGTTCGTTGTTCTAATATTTCTGTAAATTTGTTGTAAATTCACAATGATTGTCTGGTCTGGGTTGGATATATTAGTGGAGCTTTGTTTGGAAATTGCAGCTGTGTGTGTATATTATTTTGGTACAAGGAAAAACCTAATTTAAAGTCTGGTTATGCGCAACCGAACACGGCCTTAGGCTGGAGATCTGTTTGTTTTATTCCAACCAGAAAAACTGTTGCTCCGAAATGGTGCTATAGAGGAATTTGATTCTCAATGATGATGAAATTTATTAGCGTGCAAGAGTTTTATACATCATTTATTTTTGTGACGGATTGGAATTTGGATTGGTATTTCATCCAATGACTGGCTGAGTAGAATTGAGCCAAGGCTCATGAGTCATGACTTTGGTAAAGTTCCATTAGTTAATTAGGTCACGTTTGGAGAATAGTTATTTCATTACGAAAATGAATAGTTTTTAGAAGGTCGAATATAATAGACCTGGTGTTAAAAGTATATGATAAGGCTCTAATACTTGGAATAGTCATTCCCACTGCCCATGAGGGAACAAGCATTCCCTTAAATTGAGTAGTAGCTATTTGAATGGGAATTTCTATTACAAGGCTATTTCATTCTACCTTCTTCAATTCCTAATAAAAGCTATTCATTTTTTCTAGTAGAATAACTATTTTGCATACCAAACTTACTCTTAGTATCCGTTTGGCTCATGAGTCATGACTTTGGTAACGTTCCATTAGTTAATGTCCATTTGGTTTAGCGGTTTCAGAACATGTGGTTTGAAAAAATAGCGATTTCAAAATAGATTTAATGAAAACGCAATTTTTTAAAATACAATTAAACATTTGGTAAAATCTGCTATATGAAAAAATAGACCCTTAAACTACCTTTTAAATTGTGCGTTTTTTAAAACACACCTCCTTACTTGTTGTTCAAAAACATGAAATGTTGTATGTTTTCAAATTGCCATTTTGTTCAAATGTACTCTCAAACGGAAAACTTTTTGCAATTTTGTTTAAAAATGCATGTTTGGCCTACGAAATTCGAATATGCAGATCTATTGGCTATGTTTGTTGACTAAAATTCTAATATGCGTAGCTAGACATGTAACAAGACACAGATTAGTAAACTAAGAGCATTTGGTTCACTGTTTTGAGTAAAGGAAATCACAGAAAAGTAATGAATGGTCTACAATGTTAAAGCACGGGGAACATATGCTGATTTTTGTGCTTTTAGTTTTGAAGGGTCATTCTGAAGTGTTCATATGATGGTTCCTTAAGGGATATTTTGGCTAGTATGAATGCAGTTTAAAGATCCTGGTAGTTATAGAGCGCAACTCTGGTCAGAGCCTCCCTTGTTTGTTAATATACCAGTCTTTGCATTTCACATATGGGCAGATAGTGGGGCTCTTAAAAAGCCAGTGTCTTTTTGCCATTCATACATTGTATATTATTTTTTTCAGTGAAATGGCAGAAATGCTCCTTTGTGATGTTCTGGAGCAGGGTCTCTTTGGATGAACTGGAGCGGTGCTGAGTTGGAAGGAGTTGAACCTGAACTTGTTTAATTATATTTGAGTTACGTAAAAATTGTTCTATCAGTTCGAGCTTAGATTCTTGTATAGTTGTATTGCTATTGTTTAAAACTAATAATTCCTTGATGTACACCAGGCTACACCGTTTTTAGCTGGGCTTGCAGTAGCTGCTGCTGCTCTTGCTAGTAGATATGGGATCCAGGCTTGGCAAGCATTTAAGACACGTCCACCAAAGCCCAGAATGCGCAAATTTTATGAAGGTGGTTTCCAGCCGACGATGACGAAAAGGGAAGCAGCTCTTATTCTTGGTATTAGGTAACCATCAATATAATTAGAGCCATGAAACTGCAACTACCATTTTCTAGGTCATGTACAACTTGCGTTCTTTTTTTCAAGTATGTATGACTTGTGTTTGTTGCTATTAGAATATGAAGGACTCAACTGAACCATGGGCAAAAGTTGTCATATTTTAAGACTGAACTTGCATTATAGGATTTTGTTAATGAGGGGCCCTCGAAGTGTCATTTAAAAAAAAAAACATTCTTAGTGGCTCCATAGAGCTATGTTCAAAGATTGTGATGACTTGTACTTGAGAGAAAAGAAAGATGCTCTTACATGAATCTTGTTGAGTGGATTGGAAATGAGGATTAGGGAATCTTTGTTAAGGGGTTGAGGTGAAGGAATGTTGGAAAGGTTGCATTGTAAAATAGTTTGTGAGCGCCAAGAAAAGTGGTTACCTGTGTCAAGTGAGTGCATCAAAAGTGAGAGTTAGAGTTGTAGTGGAGGGGTAGAGTCCTACCTGCAAAGTGTTCAATTCATAATTTTTTTCACTAAATTAGGTTAGAATATAATTGTTTGATGGTCTGGGGTATCTAATGTTAATAAAGCAATGTTTCTAGCTAATTCTGCTGATTTCATGTCGTGTGTTAGTTTGTCTTCCTTTTGGCACTGTGTTATTGATTTCCTCAAGAGCTCACATAGATGGGAAATAAGGTTTCGCGGGATTCGGCCAATTGTCGTGGGATATCATTGAGAAATTGGATTTACCATTTTTTCACAACCTAGTTTAATCTACCCATTGCTTTATCTTCTATCTTTTGTTCTGGAAGAGATGTATTATTCTTTTTGTGGTTTAACAGGGAGAATGCAGCGCCAGACAAGGTCAAAGAAGCACATAAAAAAGTAATGGTTGCAAACCATCCTGATGCAGGTGGTAGCCATTACCTTGCTTCCAAAATCAATGAAGCTAAGGACGTGATGCTTGGAAAGACAAAGGGCAGCGGATCTGCGTTCTAATATTATTCCAAGTTTCTTTGATTTTGCAATCCCACAAGTGAAATTTGTCCTCTCATTCGTAATCTTTTACTTATAAAACATCATGCTTGCCCGTAAAGTGTTTTTCCTGTTGTTCGGGAGTTGAATTTTCATAGCACTATTTCTTATTGCTATCCTTTTCTTCTTGAAACTTTGTTAATTAAATGGTTGATCCAAGAGTTCGTCGGTCGAAACATTGAGACGTTAATCAGAATGTCTTCTCGCAAAAATTCAGCCCACTCATTAAGTATTGTGGTAAACATGATCAACTAGTATCATTTGGAAAGAGAGAAAAAAGCTTGTTGGTATGGTGACATTTTAGGGTAGACGAAGAATTAGAATTGCTTAGCTTGCTATAGAGCATTCCTGATGTTTGGGCTCCATCATAGTGAGAAGATTCAAGTGAGAATGTTTGAGAATCAATTGAGTTCTTGATGAGCCTAAGAGTTTCTATGGCCGGAGGAATAAGTGGAAACTCCGGTGAAGTGAGCCTAGGATGTTTGGTGGTCGGAAGAATCAGAGGAAACTTCGGTGAATGTGACAAATGGTGGTAGCTCATTAATTTGACTTCCGTTGACTTTGATTTGCATCCGTTGAATGCTTTCGAAGAGACAATCATACTTCTGCTCCATTTCGACTCTGATTGACATTGGACAGTTACTATTCAGTGGACAGGAACTGTAGTGAATAATAATTAATGTAAGAAAAAAATAAGAATATTTGGTATGAAAAAGTTAATAAATAAAAATAAAAAGTTTTGCAGTGCCAAACGGTGCCTCATGTTGGAATTACTCTATAGATAGTGTAATATATTGAGGGATGCTCAATTAAAATTAACGATTTGAGAGAAGGATCACGCCAATGCCAAACTAGGGAAGCTTTGTGAGTCAATGTCCATTCCTTGTAGTTGGTGGCTGAGCTAAATACCCTCGTATATTAATGCCCATTTGCTTGTAAGATAATTAATAATCTGATTTTTCAGAAATTTGTTTCACGTATACTGCCTGATTAGATCTTGATTATAATACAAATCAATAATATTCATTTGTTTTTTTATTCCTTATTAAAAAATAGCATTGAGTTAAAAATAAAAAAAAATAAATCCCCAATTGCAGAGGATCCATATCCAAACTGTAGAGACACCTCGTGATGATTGGACCCCAGAGAGACGTGCTCATACAATTATACTTCCAAAAATAATTTTTTTAAAAAATGCAATAAAATAGTTGTGCCACTATAATTATTTTATTAGCCACTATAATTATTTTATTAGCTTTAAACGTGTAACCAGCAAAGCTTCGGCCAAGTAGTCTATACGAGCCGCCAAGGAGTATTTAATCTCTCACTTATGATACGATGAAACTTCAGCCTCTTAACAGGTATTAAATATTTTTAATTATTTTATAAAACTAGAAACCTAAAAAAAAATCACTTATAAACAAAAATTAGGACAAAGTTTTGCTTTAAACTCGGTTAAAACTTTGAAAAATTATTTCAATTTAGCCTATTAAAGTGATATTTATCTTTTTAAAATTTGATTCTTATATATATATATATTATAGGATTAAGAAAATATATAACGTCTATTTTTAGAGTACGGGTCAGGTACTTGAATTTCATATAATTTTTTTTTTTAATTGTTTGCACAAGGAGAGAAAGATTTAGATTAATAACCTACACTTTATGAGACGTGGCCCCTAATCAATTAAACTACCCCTTGAAAAATGGGTTTCATATAATTAATTATTGATTGCACAACCAAATTCATTGAGTGAAACCTACAAAGTAAATGGAAACAATAGAAGACTTGCCAACGAGGGACTTTTTGATACTCAAGTCAGCTAAAAGAAATTGCATAATGCTCAAAGAATAATGATATGACATGACAATGTAAATTAGCCCCCCTTTTTTTTGGGGTATAAGTATTGATCCAATTGATGTTTATATTGCTACATTATTAAGGTGAATGACACTAGCATAATAGTATATTAAGAGCTGTTTGGGTTTGAAATTTCAAAAGTCTGTTTTTTTAAAATATCGATTTGCAAAAAAAAAAAAAAAGTAATTAAGTGATTGGCAATATCACAATTTAGCCTTTAAAATCATATTTTATCTTTTAAAATTGTACACTTTCTATATAGAACTCAATTGCTTGCGATTTGAAAACATAGATTTTTTACATTTTCAAATCATAATTTTTTTTAAAAGGCAATCCAAAACAATCTGTTTTTTACTATTTGGTTTAAGATCACATTGTTATCTACAAAATCTCAATCCTCAACGCACCCTAAATAAAGATAGAATTACTCATGCTCAAAAGGAGAAATGATTTCTCATTATTGAGTATATGAGTATGAGTGGAAATGGGACCTTGATATTTTCTTGATTTTTGTTCGTGCGATGATTTGTAAGGAGTCTTATACTTCTTGATATTATGATTTATGAATAAGAATGATTACTTTATTCTCTAAAAAAAATGAAAAAGAAAAAAGAAAAAGAAATATGAGTAATATGACATATCCTTATATAGATATTTCAATAGGAAGTTTTGGCCTTAGCCTGATAAATGATAATGTATTTGAATTTAATTCGGACTAAATCACAACACAGTTATCCTCAGTTCTGAAATCCCAACATTCTTTTATCGGTAGTTATTGTCTTAATTTAAGGAACAGCTACGCTGACGTAGTTGGTTGAACTATAAAGGAAAATTTTTTTTTTCTCTCAATTCAGGATTTTATTCCTTCGTGTTGGCGTCTATGGTATGGCCAGAACTTTATCATCATGATTCAAATCCTAGGCTTTCAAGTATATTTTTCGAAAAAAATGTTATGCTTAAAAATAAAATTTTCTCATATATATTACCTATCACAAAAAAAAAAAATAATAATAATAATAATAATGGTACACAAAATGGCAGCACCCACACATTGTAAACCACGTAAAAGGTTGAGAGGCTTTCCTAAAATACAAAAAGACATTGTTGGGCACGATGAACCATGATTGTCCTCATACAACCGGATAAACACTGGCCCCGTGTGACTTTTTTCTTTCCGAGTGAATGTAGGGAATTAACTGCTCCAATTACAAAAGACCCCGCTTGCCACGTGTCCCATGTCCTACGTCAGCTTTTATCCATTCACCGCACGTTATCCAAAAATGTATACAAAATTCCTTTTATTATCTTTTATTTCTTTATGTTTTTAAAAACTTAAAAAATAAAAAATAAAAAATAAAAAAAAAACAACAAAAATGATAGCCTCTCTCTTCTGCTACATCCTTCTTCTTCTTCCTCTGCCACCCATATAACTCTCGGTTTCAACACAAAAAACGGTGTTGCAGGCGCCGAAACTCCTCTAAGATTAGCTTATCCGATTCCAAAGTACGCTCAGATTTCGCACACTGTAATACGACTCTCTCATTTTCAAGCTCTTTGGCACAAGAACTTGTTTGGCTCTTGAGCCAAAAGAAATGTACAGTTTCGCTCCAATTCCAAGTCCGCGCAGCTAGGGTTTCCGGGTCCAAGATTCATTTTTATACGATCACGCCCGCTCGCTCGCGCTTGAGAATATTCTGGTTCAGTTCAATAGCCGGGTTTTTTTTTTTTTTTTAAATGAAAATTTGTTCTGTTTTGATATGAATTTGTGCTATATTGGAAGGATTAAGTATATGGATTCCGTGTTTTTTTGAATCGGTGCCGAATTTTGTTATACTTTTCGGGGTATTTGATATATATAGTTGTTATTGGAGTGGAAAGTGTTAGGGTTTGTTAGTAATGGTGTCCGCGAATGACCCTATTGAATCGTTTTGCAATTCGATTCAGGCTATGAAAGAGGTGCTCTCGCCGCTCGAGTTAGGCTTTCGGAAAGCGGCTAGAGATCTAGAACATTGCTGGGGAGGGGGCCCAAAGAACAAAGGGAACAGTGTTGGATTGGTTAACCAGGTGAGTGGTGATGATAGGAATCGTAAGGTTCAGATCTGTGGTGTGAAGAAGAAGAGTGGTCAGTGTGTTGTTGGTGATGAGAGAAAGAAGGGCTTGTCCATTAAGGTTCCGATTAAGGCCTTCTTGGGAATGTTTTCACAGAATTCGGGAAATGGGCATCGAGCCGAGGTGCCCAATGAAGGGTTGAAGGAGAAGGATTTGGGCAAGGAGGATTTTGGATCTTGTGTGAATTGCCTGCAGTTTGCAGTCACTTGGTCTTTGTTGCTGAACAGTTTCGTTCAGGCGTTTCCGAGCCCGTTCAAGACGGGCAAGAAAAGGTTTCAGAAAACCGGCGATGAAGATAAATTGTGTTCCTGTACGAAGCCAAAGGTTTCATTTGAAGTTAAACAAAGCGAATCTAAGGAACAGTGTGTTAGAACAATTTGGAATGAAGGAAAACATGTGTCACTTGAGTGCTTTATAGGTTTTATTTTTGATCAGTTAGCTCAGAATCTTCAGAAGTTTGATCAGGTTGTGCAAAAAGAAGGTCATAAAAGTGTTGACACTTCTCTGCCGCTGCCCCCTTCCTTTCAGTTTGATCATTTGAAGGCACTCACTAGTCTTTTGGAGGGTCGAAAAGCAGATGTAAATGGGCTTTTAGGACATCTGAGCTTTGCAAGAGTGGGAGGTGTGCCATCGAGTGTAGTTGGAGTAACTTCTTCGGTTGATGAAGAGAGCGAAGATGGTGTTCCAGCTGGGAATGGGGAAGAAACTGGTGGCACTTTACCGCAGAAGCTGGCCAGTGGCATACTTAGCATCCCTCTATCGAATGTGGAGCGCTTGAGATCAATATTACCCACTGTTTCATTGACAGAACTCATTGAGCTTGTACCACAGTTGGGGCGTACTTCTAAAGATTATCCTGACAAGAAGAAACTATTCTCTGTCCAAGATTTCTTTAGATACGCAGAAGCGGAAGGTATGGTATTTCAAGTAGCCTAATAAACGAAATATGCATGTTGCTGTGAAGTTGATTTCACATTAGTTTCTGTGGGGTATAAATTCATGACAAAAGTCTTTTCATGCTGATAGATGGGTCATCTTGTCCCTTTAATTATAAAATTATAAAGCTATATTATTGAAGAGTCTACATAATATATGCTGAATGACACTTATATGTCTAGCCATTCTCATGGAAGGTGTCATCCCATCTTTTGGTAAAGATGAATCGTTATTTAGAATTGAGAAATTAGTATTTGGTTTGCTTTAAAATAAGATTTCCAGGATCTTATTCCTCATTCTAAAATGAAGCCTTATGCTTGAACTGCAGTTTTAGAGCGCATCCTTGTTGCATCTGAGTATCATATTCATCGCGTGTTATACTTTTATACCACCTATTCATCTACAGCTGTATATTCATCATGATATGATATGGTTAGCTATGTGTGGGTGGCTATGGCGTTCTATGTTTTGGGGTCAATGCCTACATTATAACTGTGTCTAGCATACTGTAGTTGCATTAATCAGTGACATTGTATCAATGTACTATAAATTCCGGGCTCTTCTGGCTGGAACTGGAAAGGGGATCTAAAAGGTCTCTCTACCTGTAATTTTAGAAACATAACATGTTCACAAAGTTTACACTCCTATTTTCAACATGCAATCACTGTCAATCTGCGGGGGGGTCATCTGCTTGGTTATATTCTAATACATCTCTGATTACTATGAGGTTCTTTTGCATATATTTATCTGAAAAGAGACATTTTTACCTATTTTAAGCCAACACATTCCTACAGGAAGGAGATTCTTTGACGAGTTGGATAGGGATGGTGATGGCCAAGTAACTTTGGAAGATCTTGAAGTTGCATTTAAAAGGAGAAAATTGCCACGAAGATATGCTCATGATTTTATGCGCCGCACCAGAAGTCACTTATTTACGAAATCAATTGGTTGGAAACAGTTTTTGTCCTTGATGGAACAGAAGGAGCCAACCATTCTTCGTGCATATACTTCTCTCTGTCTGAGCAAGTCTGGGACACTGCAAAAGAGTGAAATTTTGGCATCACTAAAAAATGCAGGGCTTCCAGCAAATGAAGACAATGCTGTTGCTATGATGCGATTTCTGAATGCAGATACAGAAGGATCTATTGCTTATGGACATTTCCGAAACTTTATGCTTCTTCTCCCTTCTGATCGACTTCAAGATGATCCTCGGTAAGATCAGTTTGGTCATTTCAAGAGAGTTTTCAGAACATGTTCAGATGTATTTTTCTGTTGAATTGCGTTCAGTTAAAGCAGAAGTATGAATTGGTTTCCAAATCTGTAGTTTGACTCTGAATAGTTGAAGTGTTGTTTGATTCAGTTACTCAAAGTTATATCATATTTGCTTTTTTTCTTTGCTTGGTGCAATGAAATGGTAGAAGTCCTACTATTTCTGTGCTAATTAATACATAGTTCTGGAAAGTGAAACTATGGAGTGAGATTAACAACAGTGCAGAAACAATTGAACCACCATAGCGTAGAATGTACACTATTGATTATTTTCTTTTTTTTTTGATCGGTCACTACTGATTATTTTCTTCACTGAAAGGACTAGTAGTTTACCAATTACTAGTTTCTAGCTGATAGTAACTTCTTTTTGTAACACATACAGGAGTATCTGGTTTGAAGCTGCAACTGTTGTTGCTGTTGCACCACCTGTGGAAATACCAGCTGGAAGTGTTCTGAGATCTGCATTGGCAGGAGGCCTTTCTTGTGCACTTTCTTGTAGTTTAATGCACCCTGTTGATACAATAAAGGCAAATTCTTATGCTTAACGATTTTGTGGTCATGCATTGGCACTTCTAAGAGTTGTTCAGTCGTATACTGTATATTTATTTCTTAAAAACTAACCCCCACCTACTTGCGTTTATTAGTTTTCTATTATTGGAGATTTTCTTGGCATAGCTTCCTATCTTAAAATGATTGTATTTTTGGGTATCTCAGACTCGGGTACAAGCATCAACACTAACCTTCCCTGAAATCATTTCAAAGCTTCCGCAGATTGGGGTTCGGGGGTTATACAGGGGTTCAATCCCTGCAATTCTTGGACAATTTTCAAGGTTATCATTATTTCTTCTCCCTCCCTTCTGTTAGTCATATTCTTGCCCCTTGGGCTGATGTGTTCGCTTGACATTGCAGCCATGCTCTACGAACTGGAATATTTGAAGCAAGTAAACTTGTTTTAATAAATGTCGCTCCAACACTTCCTGACATCCAGGTAATGGTTATTTCTCTGACTGTGTATTACTGTAGTTTCTATTACTCCAATTTTAGCATCTTTTTCCCTTGTGTCTTGCTTGGATGCTGTTTGGAAAAGTACACATTTTGAGAAACAAATTATTATTTAATGTTGGCAATGTTAATCTACTGTGTCATGAAAATTACACTGTGGTCTGCTCAAGCATGAGATATCCAACAGTATCCACGTAGGTTCTGTCCTTCAGTTCCCGTTTGAGAGTCATACTGAGGTTGAAAAGCTCTTTTCAGTGTACAATTGTCATTAATTTGTCGTTCTGTACCTGTTGGAACATCTCAAGAGGTATCATGCCACTGGCCTCATTGTTCTACTTCTTAATGGTTTAAATGTGTATAATTTGTGGTATCCTACCAACCCATGAAGGAATTATTTTCCCAGTTTAAATCTCCTTCAGAACTGCCTGGAGACATCTTGATACTTGCTCTGCATACATCATCAACTTATGTAGATGTTATTTAAGCTATCAAAATTTTATGCTTATTTAAATTTAAGGAACTCTTCCATTCTCCTACTTTGAAATATAACAAGAAGATGCAATTAAATCTGTAGAGAAACGATAAAATTAAAGTGCTTTAAGAGCAACTCCAACCAGTTAGCTTCTGTGTCCTTGAAACGTTGAAGCACATTGGTGACTCTGCTGTCATCATGGTGTTTGACCTATTTTACAACTTGGAAGCAGGCTCTCTCTCTCTCTGCATGCATGCAGTTGAGGAACATTTACAAGATTTGGATTTTATGAATGTTATAATTCTCGTCATTGTGAAATATACCCTTGGATGAAGATTTTCTAATTTATGTGAGAGGTGGTTGATCTACTCATTAAAAAAAAAATATTGAAGATTTTTATTTCTAATTTATTTGTTACTGTATTTACTTGTTTTGTAGGTCCAGTCTCTAGCATCATTCTGTAGCACATTTTTGGGGACAGCAGTACGGATCCCTTGTGAGGTATTAAAACAGCGGCTGCAGGCTGGCATTTTTGACAATGTGGGGGAGGGTATTGTTGGGACTTTGCAACAAGATGGGCTTAAAGGTTTCTTTCGTGGGACTGGTGCCACTCTTTGTCGGGAGGTTCCATTCTATGTTGCTGGCACAGGGCTTTATGCTGAATCCAAAAAGGTGTGGAGCTTAGTCATGGATGATTCTTCTTCTTTGTTTTTAAATGCAAACTTATGCGGTGCAGAAATGGATTCAGCATAAGTAGTTGGAGAAATTTCTTATATATAAGTGGTTGGAGAAATTTCATTGATTTTGGAAAATTGACCAAGTTTTATTACGTGGCTAATATAGAATGATTTGGGTGGGGGTCATACAAGAGAATGAAACTACAAGAAACATGGCTGGCAGAAATTGAAGTAGTAATATCCCAACAAATTCGTCCAATATAGTTCCACCACAAATTCGTCCTGTATAGGTCCACTGAGGTGCAAAAAATTTAGAACTTCTTCAAGCTTCTTTGGTGACAGTACCTTGACCTAAAAAACATGAAATTCATTCTTTTCTGTGGGGCACCAGATATCAACTGAGAAAGAGTAAACAGTATTCAACATTAGCCGTAAGGCAGAGAAGCTTGGGACTTTCTTGAGATGAAATAATATCATCAGGTGTGTCTGAAAATTAAACTCAGCATAAGTCTTGCTGATGGAAATGATTTACTGAAGATTTGTTTATGCATATTCTGTGCGATATACACATAAACATACTTTGACAGAAGTAGCCATCTTAGATTGTTTGAGGTTTAGATTTTAGCATTTTGCTGTGGTATACTTGGAAGCTGCCGTTCCCCACCCCCCCATCATTAATATTGGGACTTGGGCAAGGCTTATTTGCATATTAATGATTAGTTTGTTGATTAATCAAATTTACAATGTTCTTTAGTTGCATGTATCCATGCCTGTATGCTAAGAAAAACATGATTTCCTGTAAAAGGAATATAATATCTAAAAGCTGTCTTTTAATGGTAGACGCATCCTCAAGCAAAACACAACCCGACTGAATCAGAGGATATGTTTGATTGAGTGAGGCACACACTTTTTTCCTAGTCTGAGCTGTCTTTTACTAGCCTTTTGTCCAGAATCATATCTTTTGCCTATAGCGACGTAATTGAGACAAGTCCTATCAAGTGATTGATCTTTACTTTCTGTGCAGCATACAACAAGAACCCTAACAATGAAAACATGGACAGTTATGGTTTAAAAGATTTTATTTTATCTATTTTATTGTTATTCTTTGATTACTAGTTCAAGAATAGAAACCCTGGTGAAGGAAACATAATGGTGGGGACTTAGGTGATTTGGTGTTATCAATATTCTGTTTTATTTGTTGAATTGAATTTGACCTGTCCTTAGGTGGGACTCCTATAAAAGTCAATTGGTCATTTAGGAATTTGACAAATTCTATTGCTGAATGTCATGCTTGGATGAAATGTTCAATACTTTCATTTACTGATTATAATGTTGGTCTTCAAATGCTGTTTGAAGGCTGTCCAGCGGTTTCTGGGGAGGGAGCTGGAGCCCTGGGAAACGATTGCTGTTGGAGCTTTATCTGGCGGGCTAGCTGCTGTTGTCACTACACCCTTTGATGTGATGAAGACTAGAATGATGACGGCTAAGGGTCGATCTATACCAATGTCAGTGGTGGCCTTCTCTATACTTCGCCATGAGGGACCCCTGGGCTTATTTAAAGGAGCAGTGCCCAGGTTCTTCTGGATTGCTCCCTTGGGGGCCATGAACTTTGCAGGCTACGAGCTTGCAAGGAAGGCCATGGACAAAAATGAGGAGCTAGCAGGCGACCAGCTGTCTCAGAAGAAGGTGGCAAGTTCTGGATAAAGTTTTGAAGTAAGAACACTGGTATACAGCTTTTGGGTTTTTATGCAAGTTGATGCTGCTGGAAGTTTTGAGCTTTTTCCCGAGTTTACTAGCAGCATGTTTTTGAAATTCCTATCTGCCGACATCTCTGCCATTTTTTTTTTCCCTTTTTAATTGCAATTTCATTTCTTGTTTTAAACTTTCCTGCCTGCTTGATGGCAGTGCAAACACCATCATTTTGTATCTTGCTTACAGTTTCTAGCAAATTTGTACATTTTATGTGCAGTAAATCTGTCTCTCCCCCGCCCCCCCCCTTGTATTTTCTCTCCCGTTTCTGTTTGTTTTTAATTTCGGTTATCAGGTATATGCTGCATGCATATCTAATCTTTCATTCAATTTTTTTTTTTTTTTTTCCCCTGTAAACTTATATTGACAGTTGAGTTCAGTATTTAAAAGAAGCGGCCTTGTGTCTGATCGTGCTATTATTATTGATCGGAGGGAAAAACTCAGAAATCTGCGCACTTTGAAAGATGATGGTACCTGCAATTATTAGTAGGTAATGGGTTGGTCGTTTTGTTTTCCATTTTCCGGGTCATTGCTTGAAAATATTGATGGTAGCAATATTTGGGTTCTTACCACAACTAGTTCTATCCCTGCATGCCAGATGAACATTCTCACAGGTGCATCCACAGGAAGCCAACAGTACTTATAAAGCTTACAGGTAGAATATGTTGATGTCAAAATTTAAGAACGCGAGGTGCCTTATCACCCTCTAGGGCGGTGCAATAGGCACTCGTGCGAGGAAGAAAGGATGGGGAAAGTGGAGAAGAGGGGCACGTGGACAAAGATGGTAGGCGGACAACATTAGGCTTTCAAAACAAAGAGATCAAGGAAAAAGGGGGGAGTTGAGAAGAGAAAGGAGGGGTTAGGAAAAAGTGGATTGGAGAGGAGGGAGCTTCGCCTCACTAAGGAAATCTATCGCAGAGGAGAGAGGAGAGAGAGCTTCAACAATTAGCCGCACTCGCTCAACTTTCCTAATGGGGGATAATAAAGAATAGCCCAAACTGTGTTGTTTTATATGACACTGCAGGAACTAGCGACTACAATCTTTCTCCAAAGCCATTCGTTGCTAGCCCTAGCAAAACATCCTCTTCTGCTTCTTTACTTCCTGTCCCCTCACAAGAGTCACCTCCCTCCCAACAAACTCTGGCTTGAGATGCAGGGTCACAAATCTTCACAGCCTGACTCATAACTGGCGAATTGACCCATCCAACCCAGTCCGTGGAAAAGAAATTTGACGACAATGAGGAATTTGGAGCATCACAATAAGCAATTAAGAAAACTGGATTTTTTGGCTTGATCAAGGTAATTTGGGTATTTCATAATGAGAAGTGTAACACAAATTCCAACTCTTGCACTCTTTTACTTGATGTGATAGTGACAATTACTATTGAATTCTAAAATCTAGTAGTAATTCATGATAAATTTTCATTGCCACATCAAGGAATATATGAGTAGGAGTGTATGGTATTCTCATTCAAAATTTGGTGGACTGGCCAATTTAGGAGGGAATTATATTGTTTTACCAACTGGCTAAATTATTAAAAAAAAATTAAATTAAATTAAATGGACAAAATTTTCTCCTAGATTGGGTTGAAGAAATTTTATCCAATTCAGTTTATTAAATTGATAAGGACCGAAGACCCAGATTTAAAACTTCTCTTTTTGCAATCCATTTCTACCAGCGACCGAATTTGACTAGTGTGTAGCCCAGGATGTAAAACCTTTCCCCTGCCTCTCGGAATCCTAATTCCAATTGAACAAAGAAAAATACCATCCACCTCTTCTTGTTTCGTTATTCCAGTTCCTCACCCATTAGGCCTATAACAAACATAAGAGCTAGGGACGAGCAGAAACAGTAGTTCAAGCATGTGCAGCAGAATATGACTTCTTAGAGCCATCTTTTGAAGCTATAAATAGTCAAGTGATTAAATGCTATATCTCCAGATTATACTAATTCAGCTACACAATAATTATCTTCCTCTCGTTAGCCACACAACATCCGGCAGCCAAATTTTGGCTATGAACAAACAGGGTGGCCTCAAAAATGTATTTCTTCATTTCTAAAGAGGTCAGATCAGATGGACACATTAATCTGGATGATTTACCAGGACTACATCTGAATCATTTTGAGGGAGAGAGGAATGGAAGAAACGATCCATGGTAATGCTTGCAGAATCAAATCCTGCTTTTATATGAATCAGAAAGTAGAGCTCTGTGGCCGTACAAGAAAATCCTATTTTTCGACATCATTCCTCAAATCTTCAAACCAAAAGCAACCCAGATCACAGAGTCAACAATATGGTTATATTTATTATTCAACAAACACGGGAACTTGAAAATTCTGCTGAACTGCAACAAATTGGTGGTAGAACCAGCAGATGTGGTCAATAACCCCAGTAATCATTACGGATTTCATCATCGAATTTCTTCTTCAGCTCAGGATGCTTCTCGAAGTATTCATTTGCAGTCATGGTGCTAATCTTTTCCTGTTCAGATAAATGGAAAACTGTGAGAAATCATGAAATTTTGTGAGACCGAAGATGCATAGAGCAGTTCATTCTTATTACCTTCAGCTCTTGTACTTCTGCAATTTCCTTCTCCAAACGCTGAGACTCCTTCAAGGATTTCTCTTCTGCTTCTTTCAATTCCACCACCTGTATATTAAAGTCAAGATACATGCATATTAGATGCTAACTTTTTAGAGTGCAATTGAAGGAGGGAGGGTGTAAAACTATCAATCTTGTGTTAGTTCTCACCAGCGCATCAAATTTAGGCTTGTATTGTGGAGTGACTGTGTCGACATACTTCGGGACCTCTATGCCTGCAAACAGAAACAATTAAAAAATGGAAATATGGTTAAGTATAAACTTAAGAAAAATGAAAACCAAACTAGATGAAAATGTGATTCGAAACAGATATTTAGTTGGTAGATCATTAAAATTCATTATCTTGCTATTTGGTATATGGAACCATATAAGGACATAATAAGAGTCCATTTCGCCCTGCCAAATTGCATGCCAAAAGTGTGATTTACAGTTATAGGCGTACCTAGATACATAAGAGGCAGCAGGAATTTGATATTTAACTTGCGGTCCATCTAGATTTTTCAAATGACAACCAAATACCAGTCATTTGCACTACTCAAAAAATTTCAATTGTATTCAAGAAGGATAATCAGGTAAGCACACTGATAATCAGCATTAGAGCAGATTTGCTTTGTGAATGATTAAAAAGGGGCTCTAATAACGCATTTCCTAACTTCATCATGCACATTATAGCCAATTCAAGCTCCTCTATACAAGTAATCTCATTTACTTTCCCTTTTTCCTTCCCCTACACCCCAACTTTTCCTCCAGCTCAGTACAAAAAGAGCAGAATGGACAATCTAGTCTACATCATAGAACAAGAGCACGCCACATAATTAAATTAAGCAACAAAGCAACCAGCACAAGGGCATTGATTAAACACATGGCATCTAAAATAAATAGCACGAAGATACACCAACTAACAGAAGTTAATAATGATAAATAATAAAAGAAATAGTTAAGAAGACTACTATGTACTGGAATGATTAGCCTAAATGGATAAACAAAATGGGCTCTGAAGATAAAAGTTGACCCAAAAACACATACAACTAAAAGCCAATATTGCAATCAGTTAACTTGACTAATAATGAGCACACAAAACATTATAAACAATTTGAATAAAAGCAAACTAATGACATTATTACATAAAGAAGACTGCAAGCAAGACTGCAACAGAATCATCAGATCACAAAGATGCAGAGACCAGATGCAAAGAGTTCAAATAAAAGCCGAGGAAATGCGCAAAAGCAGTCTAAAAAGATAAGAGTATGCGCGCACTCTCTAAACCATAAAGAAAGAGAGAGAGTAAGCTCCTGCATTTAGCCTCATTCATATAGACCTTCCTAAAGGTCGAGTTTAAGCCAGGTGTTTTCCCTCCCTCCGAAGCGAGTGACTCAGATGAGAGAAAAAGGCCTTTATTTAAAAATCAAAGAGAGGGTGCGGACAGACTATCTAAAGGAAATGAGCTAACTATCTTCAGTTAATTAGCTTCCAGAGCAGCATGAAGCCGGAGCTGGACCGGCAGAAGGTAAAGCCGGAATAAGGTGGTGAAGCCAGAACTTGAGCCGGCAAGAGAGGAAGGAAAGCGGCGAAGCTTTAGGTCTTTGAGGGTAGAATAGAGTTCGGCTAAGTTCGTCCGGGCACAAACCGTTATGGTAACTGTCCGGAACTACATCCCAAAGATCCTGTTTTGACTGAGATGCACGATGAAACTATAATTTCACAAAGTGCACCTCAATTATACAAGGACTGTAAGGATGATGCAACTATATTAACATAATGTTACTACACAAAACTAATACATATGAGGTGTGAATGCACCAGTAAGTTAGAAAACATACTGTCATAAGCCTCTTTGTACATATCCACCAAGCGCGACCCAATTCCTTTTCTATAATACTCCCAATCTATGGGTTCAGGTTCCTGCTTGAAGTGAAAATCAACAATTCAAATAAATAGTTATAGTAAGGTCAAAAGGCAAGCTAATCAATTATCACTCTCTTGTTATATATAGCCGCACATAAAATGCTCTTCAAGCAGTATTAGAAGGATCACATTTCGTGTCTTTCATTATATTATTGTACTCCCAGTTAAACAAAATAACTGCATTAGGCTTTGTAAAGCCAAAATTTCGTTTTTCTTTGATATGAAACAATGCCAAAACTTTGTGTTTTCCAACAACTTTCCTTTGTTTTATTTATCACATTTCTAAGAACCCAAAAACATAACTTAACAAAAATCATTAAAAAATAAAAACATGAACCAATCACAAATGACCACTTTTTTTCATTTTCTTCAATAAACCATATGCCGGAGAAATCCATTTCCAAAACCAACAAAAAGATATCCGCCAAATAGAAAATAATCAAAACCCTAAATAAAGTAGACCCAAGTCATCCAATCCAACGCACAACAATCTCCGATGCATCATCAAGAAAAAAACTAAAATTACAAACAAACAAAAAATCTAGAAATGACAAAGATCTAAACTAAATTCACCGATATACGCATGACACAGAGAGAGAGAGAGAGAGAGACAAAGAGAAGGGGTGGTTTAGACCTGGCTGAACTTGGTCTGTAGCGTTGAGTTGACCTCATCGAAGGCGCGGCGAAGAGTGGAGAACTCTTTGCGAGCCTCGTCGGTGACCAAAAGCTTCGCCATCCCATCCCAATCTATGTTCCTCGACGCCTTCAGCGCTACATCGGCCACTTTCTTTCCCGCTCCGCTCATTTTCTCGATCGCTTTCTCGGAAAAATCTCAGACCCGAATGTGCTGCCAGATGCCGATATCTGGTCGAGGCGCCCTTTTGTTGTAATTGGTGGCGGAGGAGGAATGGTGTGCCCTGTGTTTGGGTTGGGCTGGAAGTGTGGGCCACAGCCCATTTCAAATTGTGAGGGTTTTGCAGTCCAGACCAGCCTAGTAGTTTCACTTTAGCTGGGGCTTGGAGTGTGGTCATTGCCCAAGATTATCAAATGTAAAAAAAAAAAAAAGAAGTTTACTTTAAAAAGAGAAAAATGATTAAAAAAAAAAACATTTTTTATTATATATTTATTTACAAATTGACGTGACACTAACCACGTTACTCATTAAACAATTGAATTTGATTGTAGCGGGCATGATAGTGTCATATGAATTGTCACATCAACATATAAGTTTCCATAATACTTTCTATATCAGTCATTGAACAATTAAATTTGATTGTAGAAAGCATGACAATGTCATATGAACTGCCATGTCAATTCGTAAGATTCAATGACACTTTTCACATCAGTAACTAAACAATTAAATTTAATTTTAAGTTCACGTGGGTTGTCATGGTAGATTGGAAGAAGTTATAGTAGAAACTATAGTACCTCAAGCATTTTTTTTTTTTTAAATTTCTTAATTTTAAAATTTTACATTTATCTTGATTTGAATTAAGTCTTTGTTATTATAGAGAATAGTGGTTCTAGGTAGTTAGATGTGCATGAACAGTAACACGCCGGACTATTATTTAATATAAATAATATTAAAAAATAATAATAAACAGTAACTTTTTAATAAAATAATAGTCCAGTGTGCCACTGTTCATATACGCTGGACTGCCCAGGATTTCAATACTCTATTATAAAAGTCCAACTAAGCAGCAAAATATGCATGAAACCTTCAAATGAATGGTAAGTGGCTGGGCTTATTTGCATTAAGTTAGGCCCAATGTTAATTTTTCTCGTCATTGGACCCAACGATAGCTTAACCCAAGTGTCCAGTTCAGGTAGTATTGGGCCTTGAAGCCCAAACTAGTGGTCCTTGGATGGGCTCAAGTGTAACTGCTCTCCCAGGATGGACTCGCGCTGGGCCTACATGGTCCACTAGGACCCAATTACCTAATCCGCAAAAAAAAGAAAAAAAAAAAAAAAAGAAAGAAGAAAAGATAAAAGAAAAATATAATTCCTCCTCTAGATGCACATGCATCATGCATCATGCATGTGCGTCGGTAAATATCTATCTTTTTTGCATGAAATAAAAAGGGGAAGATTGACTTGGAATCGGTTGACTTATTTAGAAGTCGTAATTCCAATTAATGTTTCATACGAAGCAGACATGGATGGAATAAACAGGAAGAGGAAATTATATATAGAAAAAAAAAAAAAAAAAGATTTTTGTTTGTTTGTTAGTTATTTTGGTGTACGTGGTGGCCGGGTTAACGTTAATCCATTTCATGCAATAGATTAGAGGCTGGTAGAGTGTGAAAATGGTAAGTCAGTCGTTTATGCCGAAAAGCAAATCAGATTTGGAAGATCGAGGTGAGAAGATGGCCGCAGTCAAATGTTCCAGCTAATTAGCTTGTAGCCGAAGGCAATGGGATTTGCATCTACTCATAATTCTTTGTGGAAAGATGAACAAAAACCCGTCAAGAGGCCTCTTGCATTCTACTTTTCAAAGTCTTATATATTAATTTAACGTGAATCTGGGAGTGATCTCAGGCTACTTGCATTCTACTTTTCAAAGTCTTTCTTTCAGTTTCTTTGCTTCTTCTTCTTCTTCTTCGATCTTCTTTTCCTGCTTCTTTATCTTCCTCTTCTTTCTCACTTAGAATGATACGTACGTACTGGCTAGAAGCTCGAATATTGACTGAAGAAGAAGGGAAGATGGGAAGATGTCTATTGACCATGTATTGCTGCCAGACTTTATGTACCCAATTTCCCACTGCGTACATATTGTTTTATTTTTTATTTTTTAAATAAATAAATAAGGGTAGAAGAGAGTGACCAACTAGATTACTCTATCCAAGCGTAACCACGATAGCACCGGTCTGCTAAAAATTACTCATGAGGAGCATAGAGGATGAGAACTAAAAACCCTCTCTCAAGACCAATTGAAATATAGTCAAACCCACATTTATTAATATATTAGTGGTTTTCAAGGCGACTAATTGATACTAATCAACATATATATCTTGTTATGATTTTACATATATATTGATCATTTTAGACAATATCTTCACTCTCAATAGTTTCATATACACAAGTCTATATGTGTAACATAGAAAAGCAGGATACCCCCATGACTCTCTTTGGCTCTCTCTTTTTTATTCTAATCACAATTCATTTCCAACCATATAATCAAAGTCAATATATCCATCCGTAGTTTTGAGGGGCACATATATTTTTCTTGTGTTAAAGCAAAAGTCCTGACTCCTGATTTCCAACTCTGACTTTAATTACTTTTGTTGCAATCCGAACCTTAATGCAACGGGTCTCGAGCACATGTGTACGTGTCACATTGATCACTAATTAATAAGAATAAAAGTAATATTCTTCAATTCCATCTAGACTATTTTGATAATTTGTACCTATATATGCATGTGTTGACCCCAACTCCATCTACATATGGTTATAAAAAAGATCGTATAGATACATATATATAGTCATATATAAAGACAACCCATTAAAACCGTCATATATAAAGACAACCCATTAAAACCGTCATATATATTAGTCCGTCAATATAAAGCTTAGTCGTACGAACTTCTTTGACGCTCAATAAATGGCAATTTTGTGGATATTAATTAACCAACGACCCTACAACAGTTGACCAACAAAAATATATAATTAAGGAGCAATATTAATTTGTTTTATCTTATGTTTCTTCATAACCTGAAGGTGTAACTAATCGGCTCTTCACACATTTAATGAAGTGGTAGTTCTTAGTTCGAATCTCCTCCTCCTCTAACGTGACATATCAAAAAAAAAAAAAGGTGTAAGTTGTAACTATATATATATATATATATATATATATATATATATATATGGGTTAAATACTTAATTAGTCCCTAGGATTTACAAATTTTATTTTTTTCTCTCTAGGGTTTGAAAAGTGACTAAATTGATCCTTGTGGTTTTGAAAAGTGACTAAGTTAGTCCATCCGTCAGTTGACCGTTAATTGACTTAACGGACTGACACATAGACTAATTAGAAGTTGACACGTGGCTACTTAATTAAATTTTTTATTTATTTTAAATAAAATATATATATTAAAAAAAAAGAGAAAATCACAGGTGGCGGAACCACTAAAGGTGGTTTGGTGAAAGATGAGGCGTAAAAGACAAATTAAAACCCCGGATCAAAACCGGATGGGATTTATCTTGATGAAAACGATAAATGCAGGATAGCTTGGCCTTGTTTGAAAGCAGAGAAGAGAGGAGAAATATTGTGCGAGTGAGGGAAAAGAAGATAAAAGAAAAGTGATTTTATAGGGGAGCAATGAAAGGAGAGCAATAAATAGCAAGGCAAGCCCAGTGGTGAATTCGTTATCTCCTTCGGAGACCTTCTCAACCAACTGTGGCCGTGAGAACATCTTGCATGCCATAAATGTCAAGAGTAGGTCGTTGGAGGCATTGAGCTAACACCAACACCGGTACCATCGGGTGGTTTCGGCCACTCCCTTGGGCCCACTTGGAGGGGGCCACCCCAGACCACTGGGTGGCCACCACCCCTTGGGCATCAAGTGGTAAAAAGGCTTTCTCTTTTTTTCTTTTTTTTTAATATATATTTTTAATTTTTTAAAAAAATTAAAAATTTAATTAAGTAGCGTGTCAACTTCTAATTAGTTCACGTGTCGGTCGTTAAGTCAATGACGGTCAATCGACGGATGGACCAACTTGGTCACTTTTCAAAACCACAAGGACCAATTTTATCACTTTTCAAACTCTAGGGAGAAAAAAATAAAGTTTATAAACCCTAAGGACTAATTAAGTATTTAACCCTATATATATATATATATATATATATATATATATATATATATAGATAGAAAGATTCAAAAACTACTTTCCCCGGTCGCTGGTTCATTCAATTTCACCACTTTTTGGCAACATCTGATCTTACAATATTGTCTTCCAAAGTTGCGTGATTGCAGCAAATGGAAAATATTTTTTAAGTATGTTTTTTAGACCAGCGGTCGTTGCTAGCTCCAACCTTATTTTCGTCATTTTCCTCTCCTTTCAATCTTTTTTGACATGTGCATGGTGCCGTTTAGTTAAGTTCTAGAATATCATGATTTGCTAGATATATATAAAAAAATAAAAAATTAGAAAGGATTCTTAGATTGGTATCGTCTTTAGTTCAAATGTGAAATCAACGACAATTTTATGATAATTATATTTTAAAGGACTGGCTCTTCTCCAGTTCAAATGAATTGGATCGAGATGGTCCAAAAAATTCAAGGATCATATATATTAGGTGTCATCTCTTTGATTATTAGGCAAAAACAAAATATAATGCCCTACTCCAATGACATAATATTGTTCGCTTTTGGATACCCGAACTTGACTTTATATTCGGCCACTCATCCTAGTATTATTATCACATAAGCATGCTTAACTGCAGAGTTTTGATAAATTTATGGCCATTACAACTTTAAAACATGTTGTTGTCAAGAATTATGTGAGTATATATATAAAAGCACATCTTAAAAGATTTTTTATAATTTTGTCTCCCCAAACTAAAAGTTATAGTTCCGCCCCTGCCCATTCCTTACCTAAGCCATGTGAGACCCTAAAGAAACCTTCTTGAAGGATTTAATAATTCCTTACAAGGGGGATGCATGCACGCACTAGACTAGACTAATTACATGTATGGATATTGATGAGATTAGTAGGAAAATGGGTATCAAGACGTACAGGTTCAACTCTTGTCTTAATTTATGTGTCAATTGTGGACATTTAAAGTGGGTTTTTGATGTTATATGGAATTTTATTAATCTGGAATTGAATAGTGTGTGGAAACTTTGAAATTAAGTTGGGTTATAAATGTAGACTTTAAATATAGGTGGACTCTTAAGGAAATGACAATCGCCATTAATTCTGTAACGGTATATATAGAATGGTAGGTACATATAGAACAAATATTTTTTGTCCACTTACTTTTCTTTCCTTCTTTTTTCTCCTCGATCAAGTTGGCTCAAGTAAGGTTGAAAAACTCGACCTAATTGTTGAGCTTTTTTCTTTGAAGACATGGATTCTATTTGGTTGCGTTCGATGTGGGAGACTAGAGGATTTGCTCGTGCAGACATGATAGAAATTTTGATTTCATTAGCTCTACTTAAGCTTAAGTCTAGACTTTGATATGTTGATCTTTTGTGAACTATGTTGACGTTTGTTATTTTGGGTTGTATATATTTTTCTGATGATGGTTTGATGACAAGTACATTTGGTGACTATTATGATATTATGATGACGTAGTACTTTATCTCTGGTATTATTGTGTGATGTTTCATTTATTGTCTCTTAAACTCATAGTCTTAGTAAAGTCTTCTGCTGCAATTTTCTTGTTACAATGAGGAAAATAAATTTCCGGAGGTCTTGTTCTACGAGGAACAAGGCTGTGATGGTGCGCCGTGGGATTAATTACTAGTTAATTAATTTGCTCATCGGGCAGGGTGTCACATTAGTAGACTTTCATACGTATAATTGCCGTATAATTATAATGATGTGATAGTGAAAATCAGTCATCGATTTTTATTTTTACAAGTCCTTATTAATCCAAATGTTGATTTTTCTTGCCAAATCATCATATATAGTTATACGTGAATCGTATATACGAGAGTCTTCTAATTGTTCTCTATCTTCAATAGGTGCCGCAAAACACACATTTTGTGTCCCATTGATAACCCCATTTCAACAATTTATCTCATTTATATTTTCTTTAGGGTCTTGTTAATACACTATAAGGATGTGACATTATCAATTTATTATTATTATTATTTTGTTTTTCTTATAAACGTAAACATAATAAAATAATTGCACGATATATAGAATTACACTTTCTTTCTTTTATTTTTTGGTCCATTAAGAGTATGTTTGGGATTACGTTTGAAAAATAAAATTTTTTAAGTCAAAAAATGCTTTTGAGCAAAAACTTCATTTTTAAATTTTTTTCAAATATGTGTTTTAGCTATTTTTAAGCTTTTTAGACCATTGAAAGCACTTTTAATTTTTTTGCTAAACACGTATTTTTTTTTTTTCAAACAGACTTCATGAATGTTAAATATATTTTTAAGTTACTCAAATACAATTTCAAATAGACCTTAAGAGGCATTAGAGGAGTCCATGAGTAACCTCCCTCTCACTAAATCAATAGAGAAGTAAATAATGTTGAATTCAAATGCTTTAGTAATTACGTACGCACCACCATATATGAGTGTTTCAATTAATGGCAGTTTTCGGCGGATGTGATAAGGGAATCCCTGGGTGGGCCATGTGTTTGTCCAAACAAGAATCTCCTTTTAGCAAATTGTTGTTCATATGAGCTTCCATGAGGTGTGCTTTTTAAATAATAATAATAATAATAATAATTTCACTTAAAGTGAATAAAGAGGATTCTAATGCACTTAATTGATAGATTGAAAAATATTATAAAAGGATCCTAATTCATTAAAAATCAATTGAATAAGAACAAACATTAGCTAATAGAATATGAAACTTGATTGTGTTTAATTGAAGTTGAAATTTCATTGACTCTTAATTATAATTGATTTATCTTGTATAATTTTGAGTTTTGATGTAGGACACTTGAGAGGGATGCAGAGCGGCTCGACCTCCGTTCAAGTGGACGTCAGTGCAAAACACCTAGATGGACTTCGGCTCAACCTCTGTGCAAGCATAGGCCAGACATTGTTGAGGCTAGGCATTTTCTTAGTTCTCCTAAGAAAATGTCGATCTTTAAATTAATTTTTGGATAAAGTCCACTTAACCCTCTCAAACTACTATTCCAATGATAATTTGTAACACTCCGGTTACATATTGGGAAGATGAGAAGAAACTCACATAGAGTGGATAATTTATAAAGATAGTCATGAGCGCTAAGTTTCACATTGCCTAGTTACTAGGTAAAACTAGGCTTTATAATGAATTCTAAGAAAGCTTTAAATAAATTAGTCCTTTTAGGGTAACAACGCAGATGTAGCTAACGCTTTTCCTTGGGTCCTTACAAATAGTATCAGAGTCACCTAATAACGCCAGGTCATGTGGCATTGGAGCACTATATGACGTAACCCTGACGAAGATGTTAGAAATTTAAGAGGAAAAGTTTGTAACACTCCGGTCCCATATTGGGAAGATGAGAAGAAGCTCACATAAAGTGGATAATTTATAAAGATAGTCATGAGTGTTAAGTCTCACATTGTCTAGTTTATTAAATGAAACTAGGTTTTATAATGAATTCTAAGGAAGCTTCAAATGGATTAGTCATTTTGGGGTAACAACGCAGATGTGGCTAACGCTTTTCCCTGGGTCGTTACATAATCTACTATCCAAACTATCAATTATGACAATCTACCCTCAAACTACTAAAACAATAAAAATGTACCTCCCAATGCTAGCAAAATTACAAAATTACCCCTATTTAATTTTCAGTAAGACAAAAATACCCTTAAAATTTTGAAGAAAAAATAAATAAATTTTAGTATTTTGTTTTTATTTCAGTAAGGGTAATTTCGTTATTTTGTTAAAATTTGGAGGGGGGTACATTGTTAGGCCTTGTTTGGAAAACACCCGCACACTCCCCAACCCCCCTTGACACTGTTCATTGAACAGTGTTACTGAATTTTGCAGTAAAGCCTTACGTGCGTCAGGATAATTTATTTGGCAAAATGACATAATACCCTCTATCTTTTTATTCTTGCTTGCTGCTTTCTTACCGTAATGAGTGCTTTGGGTAAAAGGGTGAAAATGGAAAATAATGAAAAAGAAGTTTCAAACTTGCCGAGAATATGCTTTTTTGACTTATGAAAGGGAACGTCCCTGCTATGAACAGCACTTGTTTTCATACATGGGGGAGTGTCTGGGCATTTAACAAACACCCCCTTAGTGTTTTGGTAGTTTTAGGAATAAATTATTGCAATTGATAAGTTGGAGGGTAGATTGTCATTAGGATAATAGTTTAAAAGGGTCAAGTAGACTTTATCTTTAATTTGTTTATAAAATTAGTCTCAAATTTTTTAAATCCAAGCCTAAAAACACACAACACCCAATTCTCATCTTTATCAGATATCATATATAGAGTAGGGTTGAAGATGATTATTTATAAATAAATTTCACTTTTTATGCTCCATGTGACTTACACTTCAAGTTTCCTATGTAAATATTTAAGCAACCTACGAATATTAAATAAAATAATAATAAATAAAAAAGATTCTTTTTATAGTGGGAAAAAGCAAAAAATGTTTGGAGTGAGTCACAATTTAGCATTTGACCTTGAGATTTCAGTGTCACTCTTTTGGTGGATGTGATAAGGGAAAGATATGGGCCACATGTTTGTCCTTTTAGCCTGGAATACAAGAAATATTGGAGGGCTTTTTTTTTTTTTTTAAATTATTATTCTAATTTTTGGGGTTCTCTTAAGGATTAGATTCAATTCCATGAGCTCGATATTTTTATTTGGAAAATCTGGGGTTATCTGAGTTCTCACTGGTGTTATAGGTTTACATAAACGTGATTTAAGAAAAATAAAATTGTAATTCTTCATTACCCGTTTTTTTAAGCGTTAAAGATCAAATTTGGCGTTAGCAGAACAAATTTGTGAGGCGTCAACAAAAATTGAGGTAAGATCAAATTTAGGATGATCAAATCCATTTTAGGTGATATCATCCCTAAAGGGTTAACCTTCCACCCTTAGGTTTAATTTTGAATCCAAAAACAAGTTTTAAGCGTTAGAACCTAACTATTAACTTATAAAAATTAATCATTAACAAAAAAAGTCTACAATTTTATTTTTTATTAAATCATTTTCTACATAAAATTTAGGAGGAAGCAGGAGAACACTACGAGAGAACACAAGAAACCTCTTTTATTTTGTATCAATTTTGAAACACGAAAAATAGTTGTTAAATATGTACGTGTTAGTATAAAAAATATCAAGATTGATACTACTAATTAAAGAAGGCGGTTAAAGTAGAAAAAAGTGTCGTAAAAAATGGAACAAATTACATACAAACAGGGGGTGAAAAAAGGATCATATCCAGATCCCCAAAACAAAAAATACTGACAGATACATAATCCTCGAAATACCTTTAACCTTACTTAATTCCCTACTGGGTTAAATTATCATATACCAAAAGTAATTCGTCTCGAATCTGAAAAATTTTCATGTGAGTAGTTAATTAATTAATATAACACAAACAAACTCTTAATCTTAAACATTTTTTTTTTTAAAAAAAAAAAAATCGTAAACCCGATTGAAAAGTATTAATTAATAATCATGAAAGGATCGGTCAAATTTTACCTAAACAAATAAATTTAATATATCAAAGCTCGATTGAATGGTGAAATTTCGTTAACGTCGTGGTCCTCGGGGATCGGCATACGTGGTTGGTCTTGAACGAGTTTCGTGTTCAATCTTTATCAATTGAATTGTCTCTTAATGCTTCAACCTGATGTGTGAACTCAAAAAGCTCTTGCAATATATTTTGAAATTTCAATTTTAGTTGGGTGATTTTTAGATTGCATTTCATTTTTTCTCTCCTTTTTTTTGGGGGGGGGGGGGTGGGTGGGGTTTGCACTTATCAATTGGGAATTGCTCAATTAGGAGGGTTTTAGACAGCGAGGAATACATGCGCTTCCCTAAGACCAATTGAGAGTCATGTGAGACCCAAGGTAAGTAACACTGATCAAGAGTGAGTGATTCTTGCAAGCCTAATCTAACCCTACCAGGGAATCAGTGAAACACAATGCATGTGGCTTACATTAATTAGGAATAAATGATTCTTTTCTTATTCCGGGATTTGAGCTCGCTCCTTAATGCGTGCCTAACCACACAAGGAACGTCTATCTTGATATTATTGAACCACTGCCACCGGTAGTTTTTTTGCATGTTGATGTAGCTATTTGTAAACTACTCATGTTTGAATGCGAGTATGTTTGAGAGTTCGTTTGCCCTACAATTTTGCAGGTTAAAAGTGTGATTTTAAACAAAATTGTGAAAAAATATCATTTGAAAGTGTGTTTTTAAAAAATTGCAATTTAAAAATGTAGAATAATTTGTATTCAATTGGCAGGCAAAAAGGCCACATTTTTTAAGGCTAAGTTGCAATTTTAAAAGCTAAATCACAATTTTACCAAATGTTTAATCGTGTTTTCAATTTGCATGTCTTGAAATTACAAATTTTTTATTTTTTATTTTTTAAAATTGCAAGTTTTGAAACCGTAAACCGAAATGGATTGACTTCAACCACGTTGCTGGTCACTTCTCACAAAAGTAGAATAGAATTAACAAGAAGAAACTGGACAAAGTGCGGGTTTGACAAGTTAACTCATGAAGATCGATCTTCAGAAGATGAAGTTAGGGTCTTTGATTCAAAAATAGCATAGACGACTTAGAATAATTAAGGACATCCTTAATTCCTACATTTTTTTTTTTTTTTTTTTTAACTCCTTTTTCTTGTTAAGATTACGCGTAGGGGAAAAGGTTTCACTTGTCAATTATGACAACAGAAACAACATCATTACTCATATTTATATATATATCTACCATGCATAACTAAATCACTTTATTTCAAATCTCCTCATCTCTCAGTATGTTCTTCCCCGCTTGGAAGTTGATTATAAGACGTGTTGTTCATGTCCAAAGAGGTTCCCAGGCCGACCCCAGATTGCTGTCGTCCAAAAAACAGCTTGTGTCAACGTACGGCTGTTGCTGCTGGATTAAGCTGCTGTGGTCTTGAGATTGTGTCATTTCCATGCAAATTAAGGCCACCAAATTGGCTTGATGGTATTGCATGTTGACCAGCTCAGCTTGAGTCTTTGCCAGTTGCCCTTGCAGCTCGCTAACTTGCTTTTGAAGCTGGCTGATTGCGCCGGCACAGCCGTAGACTGGGTCTCGAATCCTCGCATTTGCTTCATAAACCATGCTGCTCACTGCATCTGCTCTTTGACACTCTGGAAGTTCCTGAAGAAAAAAAAAAAAAAATTAGGTGAATTTTATTTGTAAGTTGGAAGAATTTAACCTCAAATAAGGATAAATTTGGTAATTCCCTACTCACGCTGGCCCATTTCATACTAAGTTACATGACGTGTTTTAAATGTGTGATGATAAACGGTCGTGAAGAGCACAGCGTTACTCATCTATGTGTATTTGTGTTGTATACTTGAGTGAGAATGGGGAAAAGATCGAGTGGGAACAGGGTTCAGGATTTTGGAGAGAATTTACAAGAATGGCTCTTGGTTTGAGATATTATCCATGCCCCACCACTTGGTGTGGAGTCTGTGGACTTAACAGGGGTTTGAACATATGTGTGTACATGTGCAGCTCAACAAGAAGAAGGGGTTCTACATGATTGTCTATGATAATGGGACTAAAAATCATAACTTTGTTACCTAACTTTGACCCCTGTCTATAAGTTAATTAATTATATTGTAGAGTTAATTATGATTATGGGCAACTAATCCAACTTTTTAAAGCTTGGATATAAGTGGCCATTACCCTTAATCGTCAAAAAACTAAAAAGTGATCGATCCCCAAATCAACTTCATGATTGTTTTAAATTAAAGCATGTTTAATTAGTTAATTTGCTTTTATTTGGAGAAGCTGAAGAGGCCCACTTGAAGATTGAAAGTTAACAACCATAGACATTTTAGAGATTAAAGTTACATGCCCATCGGTTGACCTTACTTTATTCATGATGTAGATGAGGTGATCGATATTGATGTAGCTAGCTAGAGTTCAAATTACCCTACCTAAAAATCTTTAAAAATAATAAAGAAATAATTAGTTGTGAATAGATTGTTTAATTTTAAGATATCAAAGATTTGGAATTATGATTCAAATTAATGGGTAGAGTATAGATGATGTAGATCTTTATATAGTGTAATTTCACCCAAAAGAGAAGAAAGAAAAATAGGAACAAAACCTGCAAGAATTTGCTGATGTTGCTAGCTCCAAAGACCCTATGAGCAATGGTGAACTTGAATGGCTCAGTTGGAGGAAAATATGGAGCTAAAATACATTTCTCCCCGCAGCGGCGGCGAAGGATCTTGCAGGCGGCGCACGGGCTGAGTACAACCGGCGGAGGAGGAGAGGGAGGAAGAGTAGGAGGAGGAGGAGGAGAAGATTGATGAGAAGGTGAAGCAAAGCCTGGAGAAAACTGATGATGAGTAGGTGAAAGAGAAGTAGATGGAGAGCTTGAGAAAACTGTTAATGGTGTTGGTGGTGGTGTTGTAGCTTTGCCCTTGTATTCCATCTTTTCAGAAAGAGAAAGATAAAGAGAATTGTTGAGTGATGAGAAAGCAGAAGAGGAAGCTTTGCTTTACATTTGCCAGAAAAGCAGAGAGGAATATATATAGAGGGAGTGAAAGCCCGGGAACAACGATGGTGTGGTGTCAGCCTACGGTAATGGATATAGTAAAATGACATCATCTCTTTTAAATCAATAAAGTAATTACAATTTAATTTATACTTTAAAAAAAAAAATCTTAATATGAAAAAATCATTGATATAATTACAGTTTTTTTTTTTTTAATATCGAGAAACTTTTACAAAGCAGGGTCCTTTAGACTTACACCTACAGAGTAATTAAACCTCGGTTCCGTGTATCGTACTCTCAAATTTTTTTTACAAGAAACTGGATAAATTGCTGACTTTTCACAGAGAAGTGTGGCTCTAATAAATTGTTTGCATCTAAGAGGTGTGAAACCTTAAATTTTGAAGGGAGCAAACCCTTGAGACCAAGAACGGTGACCGGGCCAACCCCTTTGCGGTTGAGCTAATGAATAAGATGGGAGCTATATAATTTTTTTCTCTCTCCTAGTATACGTTAAAAATGATTAAGGTGGAATGACCCACTTGACTTTGATATATATTTCTAATTACTTAATAATAATTTTAAGTAATTTTTCTTAGTAAGTCTTTGAATTTTTCTTATGTATGTTTTTTTGTTTTGTTTGGGAGTATGTATACGTAATTGTATCGTTGAAATAAAGGACTTGAGCGCCTGCGGTCGCCTTCATGATTTTCAACATGCCATTAAATCCTTCTGGTTAGTTAAGAAGCAAGTGCGGGGGCAACGAACGAAAACTAGTTTAACATAATGGTGGTAAATTCCGGTTTGTGTCTTGTCGATTGCCTGAGTTTTTTTTTTGACATGGATTGCTTGAGTTATAAGTATAGGATTATATTAGTCAATTTTAATCAAGTCAATCTAATTAAATAGATTAAAATTTTTAATTTTGACACGACAAGAGCCGTATAACCCATTTAGTAAACAAATTGTATTGGGTTGATCCGAAACGACCTATTTCAACCCATTCTGGCCCATTTTATATAAATTGGTTAAATTGACCCCAAAAGTTTGGTATGACCTGATTAGCACAATTCCATATCTTATAATTAAGCATACATTATGTCAATTTACAACTAGGAATCAATATCAAATTACTTATCACCATAATTAACAAAAATAACCCAACTTCTTATCACAATATCTAATCGAAATAATATTATAGTCCAATTATAAAGTTCATTCACAGTATCAAACACATAACAATAAAGAAAATAATATTATATTCTAACAAATATCGTGATAATTAAAGCCTCCTCACAAAATGTCATCATAAATTATTAATATAATAAGAAGCGGATAGAGTTACAAGTTCACCTGATTTTAATCTGAATCTTATTACACTAAACCCTAACCAACCTGTTAATTTAGTGCCGTGTCAAAAATTATCTGGCCTAATTAACTTAACATGGCCGACAGGTTGACTGTAGAAGCCACAAAATTTCACGTTGTTGATAAAATTGTAAAGAAATGTCAGCAATGGTTGATCGTGGGCTCACCGGCCGGCGAATGCATGCATCCTCCCTGGTCCCCAGGTGTTTCCTCTTTCCACGCGGGTAATTGAGTGGGTTTCTGAAAATGTTAGTTTGGTAGTTTTCTATAATTGGTAAATCATTCAAAAATAATTAGGTATTTGTCGTAACTTACTCTATTGTACCGTTGTCAAATTATCGGCATCCTACGACTAACAAACTTTTGCTTATGCAATCCACAGTTAATCTTCGGTTCCGTCCCCCAATTTTCCTTGTTTTTTTTAAGGAAAGTTCTGGATAATGTGAAAAAAAAAAACTTGAACAGAACGTTTCTTTCTCCCTCTTTTGATTATCTCTTTCTCCTGATAATGAAAGCATGATTTATACTAACTATCTAAAGTTTGATTTGGCTTTTAAAATCGTATGTGTTTTTAATATACTTAAACCATTATGTTTCAAATGCACTTTTAGACTAGATTGATTATCTGAGTTTGTTTGAAAACACATGTTTGGCTTATGAAATTCGCGAGACCAAACACACGTAATACCATTTGATGAGCACTTTGCAAATACGATTGCATTTACAAGCAAGACGATTAACAATACAGTAGATCACACAATAGAATTGAGAGAACGTGCAAAAGAAAGTAGAAATAAGCACAAAGGCTTGTCGGGTGTGACGACATGGAATGCTTATGATACCTAAGTTAGTGAAAGACATTGAGAATAGAGTGAATAATGAGTGAAATAAGTTATATTAAGTGTTGTAAATTTTTGGTTAACCTATACTCTCAACTTATATATTTGTGTGAGCTCCCGCTTGCTCCCGCTCCTTATCAACAACCCGATTCATTTCCCTTTTTATGGCCTTTCTATGGACATGAGCAAATTCTCCTCCTTCCGACCCAAAAAAGATTGAATCAATGAAGCAAGAGGCAATTTTGCAACATATAAAATTGTTAAAAAAGCATGTATAATTCATTTTTCCAAGAATAAGACGAGATAGAAGCTTAGTGGTAATATGATGGGCAAAAGCCCAACTCTATCCTGAACCAAAAGAATGCCACCTGGTCAATTTCGTCATCCGAAAAGAAGTCGTCGGATACCGACCCTCCACCGATATAAAAATATTGTATGCCGCCAGAATATACTTTCTCAGAGTCGTGCATGCCACCTCAATTGAGACAGCCTCGTCTGGAAATCAACAAAATTTTAACTAATTAATATTATGTGGCAAATTAATGACAATGACTGGGCCTGTTAGTGGGCCACCGGTTCGGTGAGAGGCCGCTAGGCTCGTGGGATGGGAGCCAAGAATATGGACAGAGAGGCTTCCATTGTAATTTGTAAAAGTCCCAAACAACGTGACATTTTAAATAGACTTGTACGTTATTTCTACGCCCAAATCCCTTTCTTTCCTCCCCTTGGAAAAACTTGGCCTTCTTAACATGCTTTGCGGTGGAAGTGGTTAGACTTTTTTTTAGAAGAAAATTTCTTGAGAACAAACAAAAGTATTCTTCCCTCCAAGCTAAGGAGTCAAAGCCCCTCCTCTTACTTGTTCACATGATCATACCATTTAATAAATTGTTATACAATTAAAATGACGTGACTATGACGTCATTTTAATTGTATAACAGTTTACTAAATAGCATTACTCTTATACGTGTAAATGGAAACGAACCTTAGGGTTGAAGGGTATCATGATGGTTATGCCTACGCATGAGTCCTTTGTTTCGGTGTTGGTATCACTTTATGCAGCCACTTCTGAGAGGCTACCCCTTTTGTTAAGTCTTCTACTCTCTCTTCCTTTCGAATCAAGAGTGAAAAAGACCATCTCTTATAACCTTTTTATAATATTTCTTATAAAATTATAGGAAATGTTAGGTGTTCTTTTAGTGTTTTCTTGATGTTCTTTCAATTGTGATGTGACTTTTAAAATCACCAATAGAGTCAATAATGATAATCTTAAATTCAACGGTGATTTTAAAAACTAAATTACAGTTGAGAAAACACCAGGAGAACACTAAAAAAATACCTAAAATTATTACTGTTTGGGGCGTATGCAAAGAATAGGATTCCAATGTATCGTATCATATTGTGTACGTATGTTGCTTAGTGAACTTGGGCTTTAAATCTAAGTGGGGCAACCTTTGGGCCCACGGGTCCCTTCGGAATATGGATACTCCAAGGAGTATAATCCAGACAGGAAGATCCTTCTTGGTTTGCAATCAAAGTTCATCATCCATACGTGTCATAAAGTTACGCTACAAATCCTCCGACCTCATTTGCGTGTGGACCTTAACAGTAGAAAGAAATTGAATCATTAAGCAAAGAAAATTTTTTTTAAAAAAAAAAAAAAAGAAGGGTACGTTAATATCCCAGTGGGCCTCTTCTTTACCACTGAACACCGTTATTTAGGAGGATGGGATTAGTGTGACTAATCTTCCGACAAGTGACAAGTGACAGCGATTTGCAACAAAGAAAAATGCTAATCAATGGGTCGCTTTCTTTACTTAGTCCGTTAAATATTTATTTATATGAGTGCCAATTTTTATTCGTACTTGGGATTTAAAAAAAAGTCAATTAAATACTATATATTCTTAGAAATTAACCATCAAAAGTCAAACGATTAGTACAATTCTGTCGTAACTGGGTTTTAAATACAAAATAAACCCTAATACTTAAAATTTTGAATTTGAGAGGCCAAATTAGAAAAAAAAAACTTTTTGAGGAAATAAAAAGTTAATTTTGAAGGAATTTATATATATATAATTGGGGTCATACTCTTATACTCCAACGTGGCTTATATGCTTCACAAATAATTTTTTTTTTATAAAAAAAACCCTCTTACAATAATAAAATATAAGAGAAGATGACTCGAGATGCCTAACTAAATTTTTAAGTAACTTAGGTGAATGTCATATGTTCAGACATATTGGGTCTTGCCCAGATTCTTGGGAATTTAAGCAAATATATATATATATATATATATGAGAAATCGTGATTGACATTTTTTGTTGGACATTCTAGAATTACATTTTTTTTTTGAAGACTTTTTACTCAAATCGTTTCAAATAAAGCCATTGTAGAAATTAGATATACAAAGGCAATCCAATAATGACCGACCTCTTAGTCCTTAGTCCTTAGTCCTTTGTGAGAGTTGATCGGTGACAGACAAAATGTATTATTAATTTCCACGCATAAACAAGAATTTAGTACAGAAAAAGTACTAGAAATTGTGCATGATCCAGCTATTAAATGGGACTTGATAGGAAATTAGGGATGACAAGCCACTCAAGTCTATGCGTTTTGGAGATTCTTCTATAATTCATCAATAAAGTTGATAAGCATGTCAAAAAAATAAAATAAAAAGTTGATCAAGATTAATGCACACCCAATTCATCATCAACGTACACAACTCTCGTGGAGATATCGATCAAGTCCTAAATGATTTCCACACCGCCCGATCGCCAATGCCACGTGCCATGCATTTTTTTGGCAGTTGGCTTCCACAACACACTAGTCCACGCGTCGTTGCTTAGTTGGACTCGTTTTTGTGAGGTTTTTCCCACGCGGTTTCTTTCTTCTTTTCTACTCCTAATTAATTTCAAAGGTACTGACCCTTTTTTTTTTTTCCTGTAAAAACTAAAAAGGAGATGTAAATGGGAGGCAACTGTTGAGGGGATCTTTTAATTTCCTTGACTCCTGCAAATATGGATTTGATCAAAAGATTAGTTCCCAAATCAACTAAAAAAACAACGGTAACACTTTGGTCTTGTATTGAGAAGATGAGGAGTAGCTTACACCGATCGAGTTGGTGCTGTATAAAGAAGTCTCGCATTGTCTAGTTGCTCGATAAAACTGAGCTTTATAAAGAATTTTAAGAAAGTTTCAAAAATTAGTCATTTTGGGGTGATAGTACTGTAGATGTGGCTAACGTTTTTTCTTGAATTGCGAGCTATATATAATCATAATTGAAAACACGTGACATGTCAACTTAAATTCAAGCTATATATAATCATAATTGAAAACATGTGACATGTCAACTTATGTCCGATGTAAATAAAAGCGGAACATGCTTATTGTTTTTAGTTCAAGTCTGCTAGAAAATGTGAAAGCTTGGTATGTAAATCAAAGGTATGTCCGATGTACATAAAAGCGGAACATGTTTTTTGTTTTTAGTTCAAGTCTGCTAGAAAATGTGAAAGCTTGGTGTGTAAATCAAAGGTAAGGTTGGATGCCACTTCTCCTACCCCAACTCAAAGGATCCTTCTGGAAGCCATGATCCTCGATCGATCTTCATGGTTTCATACTGCAAGAGATTTTGGTTCCAATGGGGGGTTTAGAAACCAAGGAAAACCTCGATCTTATCCAAACACACACCCTTGTGGTTGAGAAATAACAAAGAGAAATGTAGTTCTTGTCTGAACTGCAGATGTGGATGCAGTGGCTCATCGTGCTGCTAATTAATGTGACATGGCCTACCTGGAATTAATGAAGGACTGTTGAAATTGAATTGAAAAGGAAAGAAAGAAATAGAACCGAGGAACATTATGATTACGAATAAAAAGGCAAAAGAAAAGGTTAAAGCATATCGGAGACACTGATATATACTTAGAATAATGAAAATCTTTATAGGAAAAAGTTTTAAGTGGGTGATATTGGTAACTAAAGTGAGGTGGCTTGTCTCCTAGCTAGTTTATATCAGTAAAAATAAAAAATAAAATAAAAACCCTAGCATTGCAAGGACAAAACGTACAGGGGAGGGGAGGGACTATTCTCATTAGCCACACCACCGCTACTAGTCTCATTGGAGGTGGTTGAATCACAAAAAACGTTTTTGTAAAAGTGCATAGAGATTCTTCTTGTTATCAACAAATATCTTAAGAAGAGTTTCGTTGCGATCGAGATCCTTGTGGTGGTCACGATAAGCAGGGTAATGGCGTAATGCTATCTTTCTTTGTGATCATGGGCTCCGCAAACCAATTAGTTCAAAACACGAGACAATGATAGATAGGCTCGTTCAAGGGAATCGTGACCTCTAGTTACTTTGAGTGAGCTGAGAACTCTCAAAATATAGAGATTGTATTATAATACCAATATTCAATTTTTTTTCATTCATTAGCAAATGCCATTAAATAATGCAAATAGTCATAAGGTAATAGATGTCTATCATAAATAGAACATTATCACTTAATTCCCTATATTATATCCTAATAAAATACCACTACTCATATTCTCATGTAGAGAGGACTCTTATTTATAACTCCTACCATTATCTACAATTTTTTAGATAATATTTCTAATTATTAGGATCTTATCAATGATCATGACTTATTGGTTGTTGTACAGGTGGCAAAGCCTGTGGATTAGCTTAGACTTGTAGGGTGAGTCCTTGGCGATCTATGTGTGCCACATCATCGCCATGTTGTGGAAGGAGATGAGCTGCTTTGGGGTGGTGTCCATGGAGCACGATGACACATCGCACTGGTGTGCATAAAGGTCTCTATTTTGAAAGATATAGTGTCATTAGCGGTAGTGAAGAGATACAGTGTAGGATAAGGCGATAGAGAAGTGTTTCAGGAGAGTGACAGTGGTAGGAGAGATTGGTAGTGGCAATGCAGCGGTGAGGCCGACAAGGGTGATGACGGCTGCTAAAAAGAGAGAAGTTTTTAAGTTTTAAAGTCTTTAATGATGCGTTAGAATCGAAACAATTTATTTGAAATAAACTAAATAAGATCCTCTCCGATTCATTTAAATTGAATAATATTCAGTTAGTAATACCCTACTCAATCCAAAGTTTAATTAGCTCTTTATAGGTCAAGATAATTGATTATTGATTGTGCTTTAAAATCTTTGGTGGTAAACAGCCCCTCTAAGAATTATGGCTATGATCAAGAGCTTCACTCTCATCATTTTACTATTTTTTGATGAGTAACACTAACGAGCATCTTTTTGAAGGATCAAACATTAGCAAATTTTTACATAGAATATTATATATATAATAAAACTATTTGAGATTCAAGAAATGAATAGAATAAGCTGGGCCCTAAGGCCTAAAAGCCAATTGCATCAACCCCCTTCCCTTCACTTTTTTTCTGGCTTTTAGGCGAAAAGGAAGGAGACATGAATATTTTTTCTGTTTGCCCAAAATAGACGTTACCCTTCGATTGAGTCTTACGGCTTCACCTTAACCCATCTTTTCATTTTAAAGGGAAGAGAATAAAATTTTTCTCCACACCCCCAGCAAAAGTGCTCCCATGCATAAAGTCAGGGGGTTAAATATTCAAATCACTAACTATTTACCAATAATATTGCAAAGTCAACTAACTATCAAAGTCCCCCTTTTCCTCTTCTTCCCTATTGAAATAAATAAAATGATAAATAAATCAAAGTATTTTCTTTTTCCCACTAATTTAAACTTCCTAATGAATCTTTTGATGATTGTGTGTGCGGTTGTTAGAAGTATTACCTCTTTTACTACAAATTGAAATCCATGGTAGTTTACGTGACACTACCAAGTTAATCATATAAGCCGTGTGGCACAAACAAACATGTCTAATGTGCAAAAAAAAAAAAAAAAAACTTGTTTGACGAGGTAAATATATGTTATGTCTCAGCTAGTAGTTAACGTAGTAAATATCACGTGAATTGCTACCTTAATTTTATAAGGAAATATAATGAAATGTATAATACCCAAACATTTTGAGGGCCGCTAGGCATCCCAACAATTTTTTTCAAACTCTCTTTCCCGAAACATCTTCACCCCAAGTTCATTTAAGAAAAAAAGAAAATACTATAAATCTATTTCTTTAATGAATGGACCAGATCATTCGGAAAAAGAAAGTTGAGAAAAGGTGTTAGGATCTCTAGTATTATCCAAACATTTTTACCCTCCTAAACCCCAAAAGATACAGTGTATCTATGTGTGTATCACTTAACAAGTATACAAATAATTTCTTTTTCCACTTTTCTTAAAAGCAGGTGCAATTAGGCCTCTTATATCGCCTTGATTGAAATACTTCTAGAAAACTATTTCAGAAAAATTCCATGTATATAGTTAGTTGAGCCAAAAGCACTTTATATTATGTATTTTACTTTAATATTTAAATTTGTTTTATTATAAGTGTCAAGTGTCATAAAATAATTAGTGTTGACATAATATTTGATAGTTTTCATAAAAAATTTGGACAAAAGTTGAGTACAACGACCTATTTGCCCCTTTTCATACCATGAGAAATTCCCAACAGCTTTTTGTACGATAAGAAGCTAATTGCAAATCGATACAACTACAAAGATTTGGTTTTGCAATTATCCCAATTCAAGCCCAACCCAATTACTTTAACCTTTTGAATTCTTTCTCAGAGGTGGTTCTTTTCTTATATCATTAATGAAAATTTGAAATCTCCTCTACCTTGTGCCTAGCGAAATTAAGAATTAAGATCTCCTTAATTTCATTTGAAATTGATAATATTCAATTAATTATAGTGAAGAAGTATTTTTGTTCATTCAAAAATGAAAAGACAAAAATACCTTATGATTATTTCCATAACTAATCTGACACCGACAAAAGAATTATGTATCAACATATAAATTATTGGAAAAAATTCACTTTACCTTCTTGAAGTTCGAGATGTTTTTCAATTTGAACTTCAATTTTTAAAAATTTGCAATGTACCCCTTAATGTTGCAAATTTTTGAAATTAACACCCTCCGTTACTAATTACCATCTAATTAGACGAAAATGGCATCATGTGGGTCTCATGTGGGATTTTTGTGTAGCGTCTTCCAATTTTGCACCCAACCTAACTAGTGAAATGACGTAATTGCCTCTCATTAAAACCCAACACCTGTTTTGATTTTTTTCTCGTCAACCCTATTTGAACCCCTTTTGGGCGTCGTATGTATGTTGAGTGAAAAAGAAAAGAAGCAGATGCCTTTCACTTGCTCCTATGCCTGCAATTTCAATGTACTTAGACAACAAATAGTAATGGAGGGTGTTAATTGCAAAATTTTGAAACATTAGGGTTCAAATTAAAAACATCTCAAACTTCTAGATAGTGAATTTTCTCCTAAATTATTTGATACATCAATTTAGATTTCACGGTTTTTTCGTCTGCAGTACCCTAATGTGACATTAGTGTAAAAGGAGTTCAAAAATTAGTTTTGGGTTCAAATTATTTATTTTGGCTTTTTTACCCCATATTGTTACAACGTGTACATCTTCATCATATCGACATGTCCCTTAAAAAATAAAATAAAATAAAATAAAAAGTGGCGGATGATAAAATTCTCGTGATGGTTGGATTGTCTACTACCCTAATTGATTTTAACCATATTTTGAAATTAAATAATTAGAATTTTAAAAAAATATCTTAACTATTTAATTATAGTTAATATGGTAAAAAAAAAAAATTGGTAGGTGAGTAAATTAACTCCGATGACTTGGTATATGAAAGTGAAACGGCTACAGTATCAAATATATGTCCTTATATGGGAAGTTTCGTGGGTTTGATATTTTGGACTTATTTCTCTCAAAATTTAAGTCTGCTTGGCCCAAAAATAATGTTCAAATCTTCATTTGAATCTGAAATTATTGCAAAACCTGAAAATCTAGACATTGACGAGCTTCTTACATTCCAAATTCAAAACATTACTTCTCATTTCTTTTTATTTTGTGAGTTAGATTGGCCCGTCAAAATAAATAAACAAATTTTGAATGTTCAAAATAGCAAAGAACAATTCAAGTGACTCAGTTGACGTGAGTGCGAAGAATAATAGTGTTATCTTTTTTGTTTTATGGTTTTAATTTCTTTCACCGTATTAATTGTTTTAAGGGCGTTTGTTGCGGTCGTCCACCCTTTTTTTTTTGTAAGAATTAGGATCTTCTCTTAATTGGATAATATCCAGTTAATTATAATGAAAATGTATTTTTGGCTTTTCAAATAAGGAGGATGTTGGAATTATTTTCAACCCAATCTATTAAATCGATTGTGATTCGAGCATGCTCTAAGGACTCGAAATCGCTCGAACCCAAGCTTCAATTATTGCAAAGCAATGCCAAGGAAAGAAAAGCTAAAGCTCCATGACAAATCCGAGAATTCCCTCCCTCCCTCCACCATTGTTTTGAGACTGAAGATTGTATTACATAGAGAAGATGAGCCAATACCCAAATCTTATAGCCGCCAAGGATAACAACCATTTAAAAAGGGTCAACTACATTGCTGTACATGGACTAAGGAATCATGTAAGATTACAGAACAAAGCAAAATTACGCCTCTTCGCTAAAAAAAAAAAGAAAAGAAAAAGAAAGAAAGAAGCTGAACAGATAAATGAATAGATAACCAGATGAATTAACAGCCTGATTACCTCCTTCAGCAGCCCCCATTCACAAAATTCTCTGCTACATCACCATCATCATCATCATCATCATCATCATCACCACTAGAACATCTGCCTCTTCTTCAACATCTGCTTTCCCCTATAATAAACTTATTTAAATACGTATGAAAACATATAAAAAGGTGTAGAAGAAAAGATATCAATTAGGTGCCTTCAGTCAACATAGAGGAATTCAGTAGTTACTGTCCATCATTCTGTACACGAACATCAATCAATTAGGTGCCTAGCCTCATAAGTTGGTGCTTCAAATCCAGACCCCAATCCTGGACTGCCTTAATGAAACCCGGATTCTAATAGATATAAGTGCCAAAGGAATCTGAGTAATCCAACACCAAAGACTCTTCGTCACGAGCTATTGAATAAAGTTCTGAAAATGAAGACTTGAGAGCTGCTTCTCCCCACCAAAAATCACGCCAAAAAAGGAATGCAGGACATCCCCAACCTTGAAAAAGAAAAGGTTGGAGAAATTCCCTCAACCAATCCTAATATTCCTCAAAAGGCACACCCCATAGGGCCTTGAGTTTCCCTGAACACCCACCCTTGCAAAGTAAATCCCGGTCCTATGCACCGCACCTCGGAAGTTTTCCTACACGGAACTAGTCAAATCACTAGCTTTTCAACAGGGGGTATGGCCCTAAGAGATTGTTTGCACCTATGAGGTGTTGAACCTTGAACCTTAAAGTAAGCAAACCTTAAGACCAAGGCTTCTACCACTTGGGCCAACCCCTTGGGGTTGAAAATGAGGCTTTTTCTAAAAACCTCTTTTGTTTTTTTTTAAATAAAAAATAAACAAAAGCTCTATACTAATCACAAACAAGCTCTAATTCATTTATCAAGTAAAGCTTTATTGAATAGCACGAGGTTTTTAATTCCCAACCTTCCTTTAGGAACAGAGAAAATAGTCTTCCAATTCACTAGATGAAACTTAGGCTCACCACCTAATCCATCTAAAAGAAAGTCCCTTTGAAGACGTTCCAATCTTTCTAGCTATACCGGCTGGTAAAGGGAAACGGGACAAGAAGTACACATATATAAACTGGATAACGAACTCTTGAATAGAGTTAGGAGACCACCCTGAAACTAGTAGATCTTCCAACTAACTAATCTTCTTTCTATTTCCTCAACTTCCACATACCAAATAGCTTTCGACTTTAAAGAAGCACCCAGTGGAGGTCCCAAATATTTCAAGGGTAGAGAAGATATAGTACAACTAAGAATATCAACCAGCTCTCCCTAATGTGGTACCTCCCCACTGCAACTAATTCAGATTGACTAAGATTTAACCTTACACCCAAAATCGCCTCAAAAAATAAGAGAATGTGATACAGATTATAGATATTATCTTGATCTACATCACACATAATCCGGGCAAGCTGGTTGGGAAGGGGTATTAGCGAACAAAGAATTGCTAAGAGATAGATTCCACCATTTGAACAGGCTCTATGCTGGCTAAATTATTCCTCTGCATGCTTGAATAGTTAAACCTAACGAGCAAATAAAACAATTGTGACTTGTTTGCAAAAAGAATGTGAGATATTTCCAAGGGGCGGCATTATGGATGTCCACCCAAAATTCAAATAAATAACCCCCAACCAATACTCTAGAAGTATCTTACACCCCCATGACAATCACGACGAGGAGAGATGAGGAGAGAGATAGCCTCTTGGTAAAGACTTTGGGAGCTGCCAAATAAACCATGTAGGCTAGCATTAATCAAAATAGAGAAGCGGAACTCCCAGTTGACATGATCACAGGCTTTTTCCATGTCCAGCTTGCAAATCACATTAGGAATTCCTTATTTCAACCTACTGTCTAGGCACTGAATGAGGCTATTACTATCTATTCCCAATACCTGTTTCATTCTAATAGCAAGGACTTCAGCCAAAATGTTATACACTCCCCACCAGGCTCAAAGGTCTGAAATCCTTCACTTCCAATTGCCCTTATCCCTAAATGCCCAATTGTTTTAGGGATAAGGGCAATGAAAGTAGCATTAAAATTCTTCTCAAACAACTCATACTCATGAACATTAAGGAAGACACACACAAGATCACCACTCACTATAGCCCAACATGACCGAGAAAAGCAATAGCAAAGCCATCCGGGCCTGATGGATTGTCACCATCCATACTAAGCAATGCATGAAAACTTCCACCTCTTGAAAACAATGTCTCCAACCAATCTACTTCTGAAGAGTCTAAATCGGAAAACTCCAGACCATCTAATTTAGGGCGCCGATGAACTATTTCATAAAAGAGATTCTTCAAATATTGAATGATTGCATCATTAATCTCCTATTGATAGGAGGTAACAATGCTATCAATGTTAAGATTGGAGATAAAGTTGTTTCTCTTGTGAGTAGGCAAGGCAGTAAAAACACCCGTATTGTGATCCCCTTCTTTTAACCAATTCTCCTTTGATTTTTGTCTCCAACTTCCTTCTTGCACAAGGGCAACATTCTCCAAATCTGCTTTCGCCATAGCCCTACTGAATCTCTTCTCTTCTATAAGAGATCTATCATCTTCAAAATAATCGAGAGATGGGATCTCCTCCGTTAAAAATCCAAAATAATCGAGAGATGGGATCTCCTCCGTTAAAAACCTCTTACACTCCTTTACATTTTTTAATACCTGTTTGTTCAATTGTTTTAAATCAATTTTCAACCGTTTTACTTTATTAGCAAAAACAAAACAAGGAAACTGAGAAACTAATACAAACCCCACCATTATTTCACCATGTCTACAAAACCTTCTGCGTTCAGCCACATATTCTCAAATTTAAATAAGAGTGATCCTCTAGACAGATCTCCACTGTTGAGCAATATGAGAAAATGATCTGATAAGGGTTGAGGAAGACGATGTTGGATTAGGTCTGGGAAATACTCTTCCCAATCTCTAGACACTAGAAATCTATAATCCTGGACAGGTTTTGGTTATTAGACCAAGTGAGAATCTCCGGCGAACAGAATATCCATCAACCATTGTTTTGAAATGAAATCTGAAAATTCCTTCATGGCACAGGTTAATCGAGTTGTTCCAACCTTTCATTTGGGAAGCAAGTAACATTGAAGTTTCCCCCAATGCAAAAAGGAATTTCTCACCAACTGAAAACCCTAAGAACTCCCAAAAAATCCCAAACAAACTAGTCCAATAAGATTTGAATTTACATGAGATAGAGAAAGTGCCCACCACCGCTTCAATGCATTCTACTACACATTTATCCCACATCAAAAGAATACCCCGAGGCAGGCAGAACAGACCATCCTGTGAAAAGTGCACCCCACAAAGGGACAAGACTAGCTGCAATCTGCTCTTTTGTTTCTTGCAAACTCACTATGTCAGGCTTCCAAATTTTCAATAAGTTGCCAATGTTGAATCTTTTCCCTGCATCATTTCCTCAAACATTCTAACTAATAATTTTCAAATTCACAATGGGTTAGAAACCTTGCCAGAATACCGAGTAGAAGTACAGGATTGGGATGGATTCCTCTTGGAGTCATAGTTGTTCCCTAACTCCTCCAATCCCACCCCCTCTCTTTTTGGAGGAGCCCAACTTTTTGTTAATAACCTTACAACTGGATTCAATTGCTTTCAATTGCAGAGAATAAATTTAAAAGCTCCTATCAAAGCCTCTTCATATGAAACCCCCAAGAATTTTTCTAGCCCATACGTACATCTTTTTTTTTTTTATAAGGATGTATATATATCAAAAACCCATAAGGGGTGCAAACAATTACACGGGGGGCACACCACAAAAAGAAAGGGTGCTCGTCACAGTATAAAAAACGAGAGCGTCTAAACATCTAAGAAACACCCAAAGCTCACAAGGAGCACCCTAAAATAATACCCTCACATAACACACCTAAACAACACCCATAACCACGCGACCACACAACAAGGTAACAAACTTGCCCCTCGACCTAGGCCACGTGACCATTAACCTAAGCTCTTCTTCCATCTCAATCAGCCATGCAAACTTACGATCATCCTCCTCCTCATCGACCTCCCACCGCCCCTCCTCACAAGCAACCAAGCTTATCAAGCGGATATCCTCATCATTGACCTCCAACCGCCCCTGCTCGCGAGCAACCAAATTAATCCACCGAAAATCCTCCTCCATACCCTTCAAGAACACCAAATGATCTTCGTCCTTAACCTCTTCATTGATCTTTAACCGGTCCTTAATCCACTCAAGCAACCAAATTTGCGATTTGGAAAGACCGAAGCCCAATTGAGTGTAGGCAGAGAGGCAAGGAGACCCCGCCAACATTGCAGACACGGGAACCGTCGTCGAAGCAGGCTCAGACACCAACCCGGTAGAAAGGACAGGCTCCAACGTCGCAGGAACCACCAACAAAGGACCAGACCCATCATCGGCAGCCCCATCGGAAGAGGAGAATGATCAGAAACAAAAATGGAACCGGGACCAAGATCGACAGAGTCAGAAAAATCAGACACCCAGCTCTTGTCAGTACAGACGGAACTCGTCGAGGACACCTCTTGACCCAATTTGAGCTCCCAAGTTGCCACGCACAAGAGATGAGGAATTGAAAGGGGATATCTAGAGAACAATACAAAGGGAACCCTCTTGGCAAGATGAGGGAACCACATAAACTAGGCTGGAAGGCTCAATATCTGCTACGATAGTTCCCACAAAAAAATTAAACATATAAGCTAGGCCGTGCAGATCCTCTGGCCTCTTATCCTACTCGATTGTCTCTTCTCCAGGTGTATGAAGAGACTTCCTCCCGATGAGACAATCTCAAAGGCTCAAATTTGTAGGGGTCCCCACTAGAAAAAGCAAACAATGGGAGAATCCTATATTGTTTTTTGGGAGAGAATGAATTTTGGGAAGAAGAAAAGGAGTTGTGATAGAGGCAACAAACGTTGGCATCCATTACTAATGGAGAAGACCCAGCCACCGGCAAGAATGTAACCATGCTCGTTGTTTTTGAACACTATCGCTGACATTACACCGGATTTCATTAATGATTCAACTGCATAGAGGGGTCATGAAATGCAATGAAGAGCATCGTCGACCCACGAATGGTCCAAATGGACCACTCGTTCGAAAATGGAAGTCGTCCCAAGATACGCAACTCGAGCCACATGCCTGTTAACAAACATAAGTCGAAGTCCACAAAAATTCCAGCCTTAGGGTGGCATAAATTTGAAGCACCAAGACACGCAACTCGGGCCACATGCTTGTTAACAAACACAGGTTGAAGCCCGCTATCGGGTAGGACAAATCTGAAACCCACTCGATAATAAAATTCTAAAGTGAAGCCCATTGGTAGCAAGATGGTTTATGTGTGCTGTGAGAGTCTAGAGAAGGTCTTGATGCTTAGAGCAAGGTGTCCTTAAATGACATGGGCCCGTGTATTTCACTGGGGTACAAAACACCACCAGTACTATCACATTCAATTCGCTCAAGCTCACCCTACTAAGGGGTTTTGTGAAGATTATTTATGCGTGGTACCCAAGCAAAAGCCACTCGAGCTTGAGCTTTTACCCAAATGACATAGCGCTTTCCTTTAATGTCTACACAAACACTTATATGAGGTCCTTCGCCAATACCTTTAAGAGTATTAAAAAGGTACTCTTTTCACATTGTGTAGCCACATTGAAGGAAAATACAGTGCTCCCACCTTCTTGCCCCTAATGCCTTGTTTTAACAATATTCAAGCATTAGGAGGAACAATGGCGTTGGCAGCACTGGATGGCTGCAATGTTGCACTTTGAGTGTGCCTAAAGAGCCGAACATTCTAGTGAGCCATGCCAAAAGCCCCGTCGGCAACCCTATCATTAGAAGTTGTCTGGCCACCCTGTCCAGCAACCACTTGAGCGAGAGAGCGATTCACAAGAACTGAGTGAGACTCAATGGGTGCAAACCAATGGCTAGAGGTGCACATTTCATGCAAGTAAATGGAGAACAAATACTGCAGCACCTCCACAACCCCACACCAACCCCATTTCTTCTTGCCATCGGGAATAAGAATAAATCCCCTCCGCCCATTGCCGGTAAACTCTTCAATGGCCATGTAGCTCCCACGATGATTACTGCACCACTGACCTAAGAAGGCTCTCTAAGAATCTCCAAACTTGCAAACAAAACCTGCATTGTTTTCCACACTAGCCATCGCGTTGACTGTCAAAAGTAACCAAAAAGCTCTATCTCTCCCTAAAAAGATTGAACAGCGATAACCTTTCCCTTATTCCACTATTCTTAGCCTGAAGGAGTTCCCCCTTGGCTCGATAATGAACTCAAAAGATTTTGCTAACCTCCCCTATGGGGGTCTTCATTAAACTATCAGACTCAACAAAGTAGAACCCACACACCAAACTCCTCAGACAGCATCAACAACATCATCCCATGACACACAAGCAACCAAACAAGAATCAGTGGAACTCAAATACTAAGAAATCCAAACACACAAGCATAGAGGATGAGCAGGACGCACCCTCTAGGGGTTGGGAGGGAGAGAGAGAGGAGGAGATGGAGCAGCTCAAACACTAAACACTTTCAGGATGTATCCAGCAATACACGCCTAAGAGAGCCCCTAATCAGAAAAACAGATAAACTACATAAAAAGGAACTCACCCAATTCGTTAGAGACCCTTTTTTCTTTCACTTCTGTTACAAGCTGTAAGTTAATGTTCATTCCTTTTCTAGCATTAGGGATTGGAAACATGAAATGTCTATCCTTCTTTGTTTCTTCTTTTTTACAAGTACTTTGATACACGTCTCATTAACAAAACAGAAAGGGTTGAAATTATTTAGGTGCTTTTCCAGCATTCCTCCTTCACAAGTTAGCCCCTTCAACTGATACTCCCTCAAATCTAAGTTAGTATATCATACAGCTATATTAATTATTAGTTTCTGCTCTTTCAGCACAGAAAATGCTAGCCAGTAGTAATCAAGCAATCATGAGAAAAATTATAAAACATCATAAGTGCAAATATATACCTGAAACTTTCAAACTAGATTAACTTCAAAAACGGCAAGATCCAGTTGCATCTCATGGTCCTGGGCTGTGTCCACTGGAGAAGCTTTAAACAGAGCGGATGGAGTATAGCTAAGCTGGTAATTTACCAGCATTGGCCCAAAAATGTTGAACCTTCCAGCACTGCTGAAAGCAACTTCTGCATCGAAAGACTTCTTAAAAACCACTCTAGCACGGCTTGTATCGCGATCAACTTCTGTTTCAGATTCCTTCAGTGGTCCAAAATGCCTAAATGTCTTATTCAGGCTTGTTTCTGAAGGAACATAATTCACCTCAGAGAAGTTCATTACAATCTCAGCTGACGAATTCTCATCCACATAGCCAGCAGGTTTCTCAGTTGCCACAGCATTATTGCCCTCCGAATATCGCTTCCTGGGATATGGCCTACGGCTCACTTGAAGGGGATTTTCTAGTTGAACAGGGACAATTTGATACTCTCTTTTTTCTGTTTCTACGTGAAGGTTGCTCTTCAGAACCATTTTGGATGACCCTGTCTGTCCAGTAAGTGTCACTCATATCCTCAAATTCAAATGTTTCAGGTGACCCAGCAACAGAATGAGATGATTTTTTTCTTTTACCACCAACTTTGTCCATAGCCAAAAAATCTCTTTCAGAATATTGTCCTGATGCTACTAAATTTCTAAAGTCAGAGAAGAAACTAACAACAACATTCAAGAAACCATATCCTCTCAGGGGATTTTGTGCTGCTACCTGAAGTTGTGATAACTTCTAATCCACCTTGGCGGCGAGGTGGGGTTGCTTCCGCTGAACGTAGGCGCCAATGGAAGTGTCGAGAAGCGACCGGCAGGGCCTGGGGAGCATGCGAGTAGGATGAAGGATGAGGCGGTGGAGCTGGTGTTTGTAACGGGTATATTAGATAAGTAAGCAACTGAATTGTGGTTAGCTAGTAGGATCAATTCTATTATTTTGTTTAGTTAGTTGAGAAGTTAGTTGAAGTTGTTAGTTGTAAGAGGATGTATAAATAGATTCTTTAGAGATGTAATCAATAACTTTTTAGTCAATTGTTCATTGTGAACTTGGAGGAGGAGTCCTCGAATACTCATGGAGGTTTAGGTATCCTCGAAATACCTAGTTCAATAGTCAATATATTCTTTCTTTCTCATTCTTTCTTGTTGTTAAGTAATATTCTGTTACAGTGTTGGAGATCGGAGGCGATGAAGGAGACGAGGAGGGACTTGGCGTCGGAGAACTTCTTGTGCGCGAAGAGGGATGGGAGGATGAAGAGGATGGTGTGAGGGGAGTCAGCAAGGGAAGGAGAGTGGGACTGGAGGAACTTGAAGGAGGAGAGGAGAGTGTTGGGGCGTGAGGCTAGGGCTTTGGAGGAGAGGAGGGAGTGGAGGATGGGTTGGGTCAGCTGGGGAACGTAGGGTGTCAAGGAATCGAGTTGGGTGTTTGAGGAGGTCAGGATTTTGATTAGGGTTTGAAGGAGTTGGGGTTGGCTTGGCTGTGAGGTTAGGTTGTTCATGGCGTCTCCCACTGTGATTTAGGGCTTTGGCATTTGTGTTCAGACTCACTAAGATTGTGTAGGCAGAAGAAGAAGAAGAATAGAGAATAAACGACGCCGTTTATCTCATTACTTAAACGGTGCGTTTCGTCGTGGAATAGGATAACTTGTTTTTTTTTGAGAAAAATTGGGATAAATTCTTGTTACGCTCGCGGAGGCATATGCCTATATGGTTCTCTCTCTCTCTCTCTCTCTCTCTCTCTCTCTGTCTCTCTCTGTCGCCTTAGCAGACTGGCGGGGGAAATGGGTGGCTCAGGAGACTCAAAGCCGGCGCCAGAGGTGTCAGAGCTGAAGCCGATTGAAGCGACTCCGGCGAGCTTCCAGGAGTACGGTCAAGTCATCGAGCCTTACCCTGACAGCACCGAGTTCGGACCCCAAGATGCGCAACTAGACCTCAGCCGTGGCATTCCCAGGTATGAATAACACTGGGATCTAAATACGTGGATGATGATGATGATGGATGATGAAGGGACGGAACTACGTGTATGAGTGGGGAGACATTCAGTTTTCGAAATTTTCTATAAAGTAAATATATTTTATACATCTATCCTCTAAATTTATAAATTTGTCCCTCTAAATTTAAAAAAATGTCCCCCAAATCTCTCCACACACTCACTCTCTCATAAGACTTTTTTTTCCTCTCAAACTCTCTCTCTCGGACCAGACTCTATCTCTCTAAAAGATCAAAAAAGTCTTACCGTTGGCTGTAATTTGTTGTGTCCACTCATGTCACTTGTGTCTCTAGCTTGCAGTTCATCTGAAAGAAATCTTGCTCTTCAGTGTTCATCTCAGTTCGTCTTATCTCAAGTTTCCTTTAATCCTTTCAATCTTTTGTCTTTGTGACTTAAATGCATTGTTAATTTGTCATTTTGCTAGATATATATTTTTTATTCATTAAAAAACACACTTGCAGTCTTGCAAATTGCAAGTTTCAATGTTGCAGAGGGAGTGAGCGTGGAGTGTGAACTTAGTGGCAAAGTGTCCCAAGTGTCAAGTGAGTGCGTGTTAGTGGCTTAGTGAATTAGAAAAATAATTAATTAAACTAAATTAAATAACGGCTTAGATGCTTAGTACTAGAATGCTAAGTTAATAGTTATTAATTGGTGTGGGCTATATGACTTAGTTGTTAAAGATTAAAACTAACATTTTGACTTCACTGATTTTTAAGATTTGATGAGATTAAAAATTGGATTATCTTTATTGTTGTAGGCTAAAACATTGTTTTGCCTTGTCTCATAATCTCAATATTATTGTTGTTTGGAGCTTTAGGAGAAACAATTCATACAGTTTCTTTTGAACCATATACATTGTACTTAGTTTATATTGCTAATAATTTATGCTATTGTGTGTTTTGATGCCATAAGATTAAGATTTTGAATAAGTATTTACTGTATTTTAATGTAAAAAAATTGTACAAGTTTTGTTTTTTAAGCTTTCATTGTTGTTAATTAACTTAAATATTTGATGAGTTTGAATTCATTAATTTATTTGGCATTCTTTCACTTGTTAGTGGTAATAAGAATTATAACAAATTATAACAAAAATGACTTGTGATTTACTATAAAATTATATCTCATCATATGTATCTACTTATTTATATAAGTAGATACTACTATGGTTACGTCCAAGTAGAATAGTCACAATTGGTTTCCCCGGCCTACCCATTTGTAAGATTAGAAAAAAATAAAAAAATTCCACCCCCCCCCCCACTTAAAATCCTGGTTCCACCCTAGATTGACTGTACAGTTTAGGATTCTATAGATTTCCTAAAAATAATTTTAGGATAGAAATATGAAAATCTTATTCGTTATTTTAATTAAGATTAAAATCAACTTGTTGCTATGTGATTATGTGAAGAGTTCAAAGGTTAAATTGAATATTTTATCAATCAATCTTAGAAATTTTGGATCAATGATTAGTATTGTTGGTGTACGGAACCAATATTGGCTTCAAGTCACCCGCAAAAGAAGTAGAAGATGTCAGAAACCCAACTTCGGAACCGAAGGGTGGAAAGACTCTAATGCCCAAGTCAATAAAAGGTTATAGTAAGACCCAGATATATAAGGAGAGCATTATTGATCATTTGTGTAGAATAGTAAAAAAGTGTACCTTAGTCTTTTGGAATCTGTTGAGAGGAGTAATGACTTTAGCTCTGTTGGGTTTTAAGCTCCTTTGGTGGGCTGGAGGTAGGTCTAATCGGGTCCTTTTTATGTCGTAATCTTTTAGGAAATTCTTAGATCTTATAAGTATAAGAACAATCTCTATATTTTTAAGTGTCAACGTGTTAAATCACCAATTTTCTTAAAAGTTTAAGTTGATACAAAGATGTAAATTTAATTACTTAATTATTACTTTAACGCTACTCCATTTTAATAAGTGGTACCCAACACATAGAATATTTAATTTAAATGTAGTGATTTGACGTCAATGTTTGAATTCAAGACTTTTGACTCTGATACTTTGTTAAATCACCAATTTTCCTAAAAACTTAAGTTGATAAGAAGTTTTAAATTTGAATTCAACGATATCAAAACTTTTGAATCAATCGTTAGCCTCTCTTAACACAAAGAATGATGAAATTGTCATTTTTTCAATGAAAGCCTTTTAATTAAGAGGAGTTTGTGATGATGGTACATATATTTATTTGAACAGGTTTTACATTATGCAACTTGAAAACCGACCACTGAAGTTCTCTACAATCACACATCACGCAAGTGTGACTCAATGCCTCGGTTCGGTCGGCGGTCATGTTTGGTATCTCGGAGTTGCCAAGCCGTCCATTGTTGACGACAGTGAAGAAGTTAAGGAGGTGAGAGTGGAAGGAACACTGTGCGGTCTCGTTGTGGCCATTTCTATGTGCCTCCTGCTGTTGAGGGTGTCCGAGTTTTCAGAGTCGCAGGTTCCAAATTCCTTAAGTTGAATCGAGGGACTTGGCATGCGGGGCCGTTGTTCAAGGCTGACGCCATGGATTTCTACAATCTTGAGTTGAGCAACACCAATGTGAGCCTCTTCTGTTTCTTTCTCCTCCCGATTTCCGCTCTTATATTGCGTTAACTTATCAGTTATTTTAAAAGCTTACGTCTATAGAAAATTATCAACTCTCCCCTTAAAAGAGATTGCTTTTATTTCTGTGAGCTCCTCTGCCAAGAAGCTTCTCTGAATCTCACTCTGCTGGGAAGGGGATTTCATCATCCAAAAGGGCTTCATCTGTACTCTTTCTCCACAGAGGCCTTTTTCTGCATATTTAGACATGGAAAATGTGTGTATATTTGCATTGCATGCAAGTATCGTTAACTCTTGGGGATATATTTGTAACATGCTTTTCCTCTGTACTAGGTGGTTGATCACACGACACACAGCTTCACCCGTGAAAACGGAGTGGTCTTTTCCATCAATGACTAGTGTACGTCTGTGTCTGCTGCATCAGCTGCTGCTGCTCTTACTGCAGATTATATGTGTATTATGCTCTTTTCTGACAAGTTAACTCTTATATGTATAGCTTCATGTGAAGCCCATCAGCTGATGATAAAAGCAAACTCGGCTTTGAGCTTTGGAAATTAATTAAAGTTCAGCAACTTGAGAGCATCAGTACTACTTGTTTGCCACATTTCTTTGCGAAAGGATAAAGTTCTGAAAATCTTTATTAAAGCCTAGTGCGTGGACAAATTTTATTAAAACCTAATATGTAGAATATTTAATTTAAATGAGAGGTGATTTGATAGAATCAAGATTTGATTTTGTGACCTTTGACTCTAACATCATTTTTTTTTTTTTACATGTCTGCACAAGAGAGGGAGGGGAATTCGAACTAATAATCTCCGCTTCATTAGGCATGGTCACAGCCGATTGAGCTACCTTCATTTCATTTGGTTTTAAGACAATGTTAAATTACCAATTATCTCAGAATTTTAAGTTGATAGGAAAATATAAATTTAATAACTTAATCATTACTTTAACAATATCCAATGATAACATTAAAAGTCATGGGTGTGAAATAATTATGTAAAAAGTGGAATAAGTTTAGCATTATTCTATTTTTATTAGAGAAAAATGCAAAATTAATCAATGCAGTTACACCAATTTGCAATAAGCTCGTTGGAGGATAAAAAAAATTGTTGATAGCTAATAAAAAAACAAATAGGTCTTTACTTCCAACTTTCATCCAAATTATTTAGAGAAATCATCGAATGCCACATCAAGTTATCAACTCAATTCTCAAATAAAAATATCAAAAATATAAATCTTAAAACTAGGAAAAAAAAAAAAAGAAAAAAAAAAGAGCAGAGTTAAAGGCATCTCATTTGCTAAAATAGGAGGTGGCCTTCAAACCATAGGAGTAGCCAAACCACGTTCTGTGGGCCTTGTGGTTGTTTGGCCATCCCCTTGAGTTTTATTTTTATTAATTTTTATTTTTGCGCTATTTGGCTACATTTCATTTGGTAAAAAAAAAAGTGGCTTGACCATCCTACTATTTTCATTTTCTTAAATTATAATATTTATATTTTATATATATTTTGATATAGGTTACAATATGATTGTGGTGGCATGACATTTTACGGTTTTTATCACTGTGAGTTCCCATCAAATTTTCATAAGACAAGTCTTAAAATTTGGTTATACTGATTTTATATTTTGGGGGTAATTTTTCTTTCTTCCTAGAATTACCACTCGATTATCATATACATCTATCAATTATCAACTTTATATTTTGGCCCATCAAACTACTATTTCGTTACCAAAACCTCAATTTCGTTAGTTAAGATTGTTAAGTCAGATGGTCAACACATCATATTCGCATAAATTTGATAGTTGATGGGAATATATGATAATCGAATGATAGTTTATAGGAAAAGGATAATTACAAACAAACAAACAAAAAAAAACAAAAACAAAAGTGCATACGCATTCAAAGCATGCAACACACACATGATTGGTTGACCATTCGACTTAATCATCTTGACTAATAGAATGAGAGTGTTGGTAACAAAATGATAGTTTAATAGATCGTAATATAAATTTAGTAGTTGATTTGGGGGTATATGAAGGGAAAAGATAATTTCTCAAAACATTTTTTTTTTTTTTTGAAAACAAAATAAAGAAAAGAAATATAGGGACAGATCGGTAATAATGTTTCAAAGACGATACCGCTGAAATAACATTAAAATGGAGCTATATACAAACGCAAATTATAAATAGCGGTCCACCTTAGCTAGGGTTAGGGTTTTACAAGCCGGCGCTCCCTAACTGCTTCAGCTCCTGATCTCCTTGCTATAGTCGAGGACCCTCTTACTCAGCCACCATGGGGTAAATTTTCTTGCCGAATTTTCTCGAGAGCCAATCAATATCTTTGTCTGATTTTAGCAGTGTTTTTTGTTTTGCTCATTTTTTGTTGTATAGATATTCCTAAATTTAAGTCTGTTGTATAATTTTTTTTTTATTCGCGTTCTAAGCAACTGAAAGTTGCTTGAAAATATTTTGTGTAGTTTTATCTATATTTTTATTAAGCTTGAACATTTGTTTGCTCTGAAAACTTATGGGAGGAAAGGATAGTGGAAGTTCTAGGGCGAACCAGGTGATCGTGTTAGGTTTCTTTGATACAGTACGTTTGATGGGGTTAAGATTATTCACAGATTACTTTTGAGGTATTCTGTTTTTGTGGGTTAATTCTTGAAAGTTCGCATAAAACTGATAAACATGGTTTAATATTAATGAATCTGGCATAACTTCATAATTGCATCCTTTTCAGTTGTTAGTCAAGGGACCTCTATGGTTTTTATGTTTTAGATCCATATTTTTTTTAATCAATTTTGAATGATTCTATGGGACCTGCATTAAGTTAGATACCCATTACTTAAATAGTCGTTGAAATGCTTTATCCGGTAAGAGGTTCTGCTTGTGAGCATAATGTTGTCAGCCTGCCTGGCCTTGAGACAGTAACATCAGTAACCTAGGACAGAATTTGAAGAAAATGGAAATAAAAGCAGAATTCATTTGGATCCTCTCACTTGTTCAATATGTGGTAGTTGAAATGATTTATTCGGCATGAGAAACATGTTTAATGGAATTCAGTAATTTGAAGTTTGTTTGGAGCAATTGAAATTAATGACTAAGCAGAAGACATAAAGGGTTCTAAAATTATGTCCCCAGGAAATGATAAAGTAACATGTGGAGTCTAGCCATTAGCAAATAATTCATGGTGCATTAGATGGTGCTAATGGATATACTATAATCGAAGTATGTGGAAAGTGTTGAGATTTGAAGATACTTTTCATGGACTATAGCAACTTCTAGTTTAAAGGTTATGGTGTAAGTATTAAAAAATGTAAGCTTAAATAGGATAGCAGACATCATTACAGGCTTCAGCTTGCAACTTCTGTTTGGGATTTGCTAAACTGCTGCCCCTATATGCCTCTGATGTTAGTTTTAATAGTTCTTTTTTCAACATTTTAAATTATCAATGAACTTATGAAAATGTGAGTGTTGTGCAGGAAGACACGTGGAATGGGAGCTGGTCGTAAGCTCAAGTCCCACCGCAGAAGGCAGAGGTGGGCTGATAAGTCATATAAGAAGTCTCACCTGGGAAATGAGTGGAAAAAACCATTTGCTGGATCATCTCATGCTAAGGGCATTGTTCTAGAAAAGATGTAAGATTACTTCTATTGCCTTCCTCTTATTTTATGAAATATTTTATTTGGATTAAATTAACTTACCATGGGACTAACAATTTCATGATTGGCGGATGCAGTGGCATTGAGGCTAAGCAGCCAAACTCTGCTATCAGAAAATGTGCTCGTGTTCAGCTGATCAAAAATGGAAAAAAGATCGCTGCTTTTGTTCCTAATGATGGTTGCTTAAACTACATCGAGGAGAATGTAAGTTTGAATAGCTGTAGAAAGTAAAAAGTCTTTCCCATAACCCCCAAACCCGGAAAAAAAAAGAGGCTGAAAATTTCAAAAATTTTGACTTCCTAGTATCACCCTTCATATGTTTCAAACTTTGGCATAGTAGCAAAAAGCATGTGTCTCAACAATAATCGAATGAGTAATTCTAGAAGCCTATTTGTGTCCTACTAAAATGATGTAGCTATTAAAATCACCATTTGATCAAAATCCAATAATGATCAATCACAAGTCCAATGTTGATTTTAATAGTCATATCATTATTAGTAGGACACAAGTAAGCTTTCTAAAATTACTTCTAATCGAATAAACCCCCACCCCCAAACAAGTCCTTCCAATTCGATAATTTTCCATTGTGGAAACTAACCCTTCAAAGAATTTAGGGAAAAATGAAGAAATCACAGAAGTGTCTGATCTTTAAGTTTGTGAGGCCATTTTTCTGTTTGACGCCTAGGACTTTGCAGAGATATATGGGTCGAGGGTATCAGAAAATGTATTTCCTGCAAAAATTAATAATGGCATCAAGACTTTTTCTTTTTTGTATGCTTGGACTTGATAAATGCCGGAGTGTTTGGTGCAGGATGAGGTTTTGATTGCAGGATTTGGACGAAAGGGGCATGCTGTGGGAGATATCCCTGGAGTTAGATTCAAGGTTGTGAAGGTATCTGGTGTTTCTCTGCTCGCTCTCTTTAAGGAGAAAAAGGAAAAGCCAAGGTCTTAGGCTTATTGTCGGGGAGCTCATCCTTTGCCTGTCTTTTACCCCCACCCCACCCCCAACATGCCCTTTGTTTTGTTTTATTTCATTTTGTAGCTGAGGATGCTATTTATTTAGATGAAACTTGTAGCAACAATTCAGTTAGAGCAAACTTTGTAAGTGAATTTTTATTTGCTACTTCAGAACCTGGTTTTGTTTGTCCAAAAAAAAAAAAATTTTGGAAATTGAGGGTGTTGATTATTTTATCATTATTGAGGCATTTTTTCATGGTTTTAAGTTTGGTATACTTGGGATGTTTTGTCATCTAGTGTTTTCTTAATATTGCATTATCATGATATATTGTGGTTTAACTGGCCAAAAGAAATGATGGCTCTGTTTGTTAATGTGCTTTAGTGAGTGTTTTTTGTTTTTGGTTTGAAAAAATGTTTTGGTGTGACATAGGTGAAAATAGTCATTTTGGAGTGTTTTGTGGCTAGGTTGCTAGCACGGCCTGCTGCCCCATTCCTTGCACGAGAGGGCTCTAATGAGGCCAACCTGTGCACCCCTTCGTGTGCACAATTGCCTATTCGAATTGTACCGGAGATTACGGTCCGGCGTAGTTTGGTGCTATGGTAATCTTGCAGGTTCCAATTTCTCTATGGTTTTTTAATCACTCGATGCTATGGACAAGGAAGAAAAACCCAGTTTACTTTCTTTGACGCAATCCCTCCAAAAATTGCAGCAAGGCTGTAGGAAATAATACGCGTAGCCCGTAAGTCATGTGTCAAAATCATCAGCTTCTGTGGCCTATGTATTCTCCAAGTAAACTCGTTATACTATACACGCATGATTATTGTATTTACATGATTTCGACCATAAGCAACAATAATATTTTAAGAGATCAAACAATACCCCAAGAGTAGGAGGAACTGATAGATGTAGTTGGAAATTTAATCGAATTATTCCACACAACAGAGGGAAAGGGAGATTGCTTATTTATAAATTCGGGGACAGAGGACATTGCAACGGCAAACATCTTTGATTACAGCTTTTGAGGACTCAAAATGCCTATGCCTCGAGTAGTACTGTTGTAAAAAATATGAGATCTCCTGCAAGGGGGAAATTTGATGCCTTCTCTACGATCTCTTCGATTGTTGATTCTGTTGGCAACTCAAATAATCCACTTCTACGGCAAATGGAGTCTTTGACAGCCAAGGAGAACTTGAGCTGTGCACAATCTGAGCGACAGAGAGAAGCTAGAAGGAACTAGGCTTCAACATAATCGTCAGAAAATCCTTATATTATTACCATCCATGAAGAAGACGGTCTGGTCCCCATGCTGATGCATAGCTTTGAGAGTTAATGGTGCCCAGTAGCAAGTAAGCGGCCCCTTTTCTCTGTAAGCTCTGTCATCACATCACTGCTGAGATCAAGAGCTCCAATATTTCTACTTAAACTCTCAACTTGTTTTTCGACGCCATATAAATTTTCCTTGTCGTCTTCATGAAGTATATGCAAATTCATTTCAGGAGATTTTATGCTGGCATTTTCATGCTTTCTTGAAGAATGCCTTTTTGGCCTTTAGGCAGCCCTGATCTCCACACTCTCTGCCCATTTTGCTCATATTTCCTTTGCCTTCTGCCTTTGATGTAGATCCGAGACCAAGTTTTGCAGCATAATCTCTCTCATCATCCACTCTCTTAGTTGTCAAGAAATCTTTGTTATTCATTCTGTGGTGTAAATTATTTTGAGCTCTGGACTTTGTGGCAAAACAATCTTTCATGGACCCTGTAAGGGCAGATACTTCTAGAAAATCATTTTCTGCTTCCTCAAACTGCACAGGAGACGAAGGCCTGATGAGTAAAGCAGGACTTGAGACTCTTGTTTGCTGAGTACCAATCTTCATATTCTTAGGCCTCTTTAATGTTCTTGGAGGTTGAAGCTTGCCATATTCTTTTCTGTTCACAACTCCAGTACCTCGTACACCTGAATGAAACTGTGGACCTCGATTTATCATTGGCATCGCAGGATTTTCCTGGCAATTAATAACAAAAATAAAAGTAAAAAACACAAAAAAGCATAATATCTTAAATGGCACTAGTTGAAAGTGAAACTCAAAATGATATACCGTAACTAGAACAAAAATAAGCAAATACTAACCGTATCAAAGAATCCAATCTTTGGTGATGGTCTTCTAAGCAGCTTGATAATGCATCTGAAGGAATGCAACAGTTTCTGCTAAAAAGTAGTTGACATACAATTAACTTGTTTCCAGGCTTTTGCATTTAAAACAGTTCTCTAATCCATTTCTCCAGGTAGTATAAAACCTCTGGAAGTTAGTGGGTTTCATCTGATATCAAATATAATTAGAATCTCCATCTCATGACACGTGTATCATAAGAAGAATAATGATACAATTTGCATGACAAGCACTTGCCCAAACTTGAGCAAACAGTAGTTGCTTAGGAGATTTACCAGAGGCATCAGCTGCAGAACCACAGAACCTGCTGTATGAGGAAGAAGAAATTGTGGATTCATTTATGGACTGTGGAGATGGAATAGAACTACGGATACCACTTGATGATACACCCATACAAGGTTTTTTTGACCCACTCCAAACGTTCCCTGTAAGAAGCACATGAACTTCAAATTCCAGATCAAAGCTAATTAAAAAGTCATTTAGAGTTGAGTAATCAATCTGATATTACTAGTAATCCTCACCAGATGTGGCTTCCAAATTTTGAGTTTCCAATTTGACATGGCTTGTACCCAAAGAAGCGCTTTTGGTTGGAGCTGTTGGAATTCGGCCAGCCCGCTTTGATATCTTTGGGGGCTTTAGAGATGATGGAAGATGCAGCTGCCCACTTCTAGCAGCATGCTTTGGATTGAATTCTCCAGCACCATGCTTTAATTAATTAATTGAAGTCAGTTCACTCGTATTTCAATCAATTCAATTCAATTAATTAATTAATCAACCTTATCATGTAGCCCCCTTCAACGTAGTTCTCACAAAAATCTAAAAATACACCTAGATTATATGTTTCTATGAAATAAACCCTAGTTCTGCCCCTTAAATGACTGGCCGCAGCTAAAGCTTACCACTAATTTCAGCTATTGCCTGTTTCAATCTAAGCAGCTTTGATAATGCGTAGGTGAGTAGTATGCAACAGTATGAAAAAGGCAATCAATTCAATCTGCTCAACTGCTAGATACCTGAGCTTGTGGGGGAACAGAAGCCTCACTAGTGACCCTCTCTAATCCATTTCTGCAGGTGGTACTTTTCCCTCTGGAAGTTGGCATGGGTTTCATCTGAAATATCAAATACAATAATAACTCCATCTGAAAGAAACGTTACCATCATAAAAAGAATAATGATACAATTTGCATGACAAGCACTTGCCCGAACTTGAGAGGAAGCATCCACTTTTTGTGACGCTGAAAAGAATCAGCAGCACATGCATAAGTTCACCATTGTCAAATGGGCAATAAAAGCTTCTTTTGAAACTCCTAGTAAACACAATGACAGAAATGGAAGTTTACTTACAGCGGGCTTTTTTCATGCGTCTTCCTCCTTGCAAATTGGAACTAGAAGTTGATATGTCGGATAGAGTTGATCTATTTGCAGATGCTCTTATATCTTCAAACAGATCAATCTCAAGGCTTGTTAAAGCAGTACCATCACTGTCTACTGTAGAGTTTGATTCAACCGACCTCCAAAGTTCTTCAACCCCAGGAAGTGTACGTGATTCAAACTTCTTAAATCCATTGTTTATCATCGACAACTCCTCAGGTTCCAGAACTCCTAATCATTGAGAAACATGTACAATAAGATAATATTGGCACCCATGTAATGGTTTCTTAGCCACAAAGTCTACCTGCACTAGTGAAAAAGGCACTATCCCAAGCTAAACTTTGGCGTGGATCACATTTGCCCATTCCACTTTTCCTTTCTACTTTCAGAAGGCACAAGTGAATTTCCCACATCTCTTTTAACAACTCTTCTGGATCCAACACTCCTGAGACAATTTGAGCAGAATGGATGTATTGGGAATTGGGTGCTCTTCATAAATAGCAATTACAGAACCAGTTTCTTTTTCAGCAAAACAATCATACCTGGACTCGTGAAAAAGGCACTATCCCAAGCCAAACTCTTGCGTATATTACACTTGGGCTTTGGTTTCAAAGACTCCTGATCCCTTTGCCCATGTACGTTTGCTGCACTTTCCATGTCCTTTCCGGTCCCAAACTCCTTTAAACCATCAACCTTCTGTCTAGTATCCCGAATTGCTGCATTTGAGTTATTCGAGTTCAAGCAAAAATTGGTTTCAGCGCCAATAGACATATAGAAGGAAGAATCAAGGAAAAGTTTAATACGTTAATCCTGGTGGGTTTGAACCCAATTCTTATATCAAGCACTTAAAAAACAATTTGAAGTCTAAACAATATTTCAGTAGTGAATCATGATCACCCATATTGCCGGAGCCTGGCCTTGATATGCCCAATTATATATGTTATACCAACCAAGTTTATGTTTCTACTCGATGTGGGATTCTCAATCACACGTGAAAAACACTATCAAAATCATTTCAGCAAACAGAAACACAAAAAAACAAAAAACAAACCTGAAATATAATGCAATTCACCAATTATAAATCCATTTTTCCACGTGAATTAGATATAATCATTAGTAGGCAACATATATACAGAACCACGGGTTTCTATCAGTGATTCTTGGCGCTCTTCATTCAAAAGTTCAACGCTACATTTGCCAAATGTTAAATCAAGAAATGCATTTGACAAACGAACTGTGATGAAAAAAAAAAAAAAAGACTACCACAGGTATCGAACTAATGATTGGTTGCCGAGAAAAATGGCAACTAATCATTTGAACGTACGATAAAAGATTTCATTTCCCAAGAAAGAAAAGAATCAGATTCTTTTAATACGATTGTGTGTGTAAGAGAGACCTGAGAATTTAAGTCCTTGAAAATCGTTTTCAGGCGCCATAGCGAATGGTCCGAGCTCTCCCTCTACTTCAAGATTCTTCTATGCTTGAAAATTCTCTATTGATAATAGAGAAAAAGAGAGAGAAATAGGTGTGGCAGGTGGGTGAAGAGGGAAATTTTCAAACATTTAGGAAAAGCAAAATTTTAGTCTTTTAATTAATTATTACTTACTAATTCAAGATTCTCTGTAATTTTTACAGTATTTATAACGTAAATTATTTAAAAGTTTTATCTATTATCATATTCGGGATTAAAATAGGTAAAAAAAAAAAAACATTTGCATTTTTAAAAGTTATAAAATTGATTTTTGGATTTTTTAAGTTTATAAGATTAGTCTCTGTTCATTTGTCGTTAGACCTGTTTGCCATATGCATTAAAAATACTAGGCAGAACCTATCAAATATTATCATGTGTACATCTTTATCATATCGACATGTCCTTTAAAAAAAAAAAAAAAGTACGTAGCTGAATATAAAATTCTTGTGATGGTTGGATTGTCTACAACCCTAATTGATTTTACCATGTTTTTAAATTAAATAGTTAAAATTTTATAAAAATATCTTAACTATTTAATTAAAAAAAAAAATTGTTAGGTGAGTAAATTAACTCCGATGACTTGGTATGTGAAAGTGAAACGGCTACAAAATCAAATATTTGTCCTTATATGGGAAGTTTCGTGGGTTTGATATTTTGGACTTATTTCTCTCAAAATTTACGTCTGCTTGGTCCAAAAATAATGTTCAAATCTTCATTTGAATCTGAAATTATTGCAAAACCTGAAAATCTGGACATTGACGAGCTTCTTACATTCCAAATTCAAATTCATTACTTCTCATTCTTAAAATATTGGCCCCGTCAGAATTAATAAATAAATTGAATGTCCAAAATAATAAAAAAACAATTTAAGTGACGTGATTGATGCGAGTGCAAAGAATAATAAAGTTACCTTTTTTGTTTTATATAGTTTTAATTTCTTTCACCATATTGAATGTTTTATGGGCATTTGTTACGGTCATCCACTCTTTTTTTTTTTTTTTGTAAGAATTAAGATCATCTTTAAACTGAATAATATCCAATTAGTTATTGACTTTTTAAATAATTAGTTATTGGCTTTTCAAATATGGAGGATGTTAGAATTATTTCCAATCCAATCTATTAAATCGGCTGTGATTCTAAAATGCTCCAAGGACTCGAAATCCCTGAACCCAAGCTTCAATTATTGCAAAGCAATGCCAAGGAAAGCAAAGCTAAAGCTCCATGACAAATCCGAGAATTCCCTCCCTCCCTCCGCCATTGTTTTGAGACTGAAGATTGTATTACATAGAGAAGATGAGCCAATACCCAAATCTTATAGCCGCCAAGGATAACAACCATTTAAAAGGGGTCAATTACATTGCTGTACATGGACTAAGGGAATCATGTAAGATTACAGAACAAAGCAAAATTACGCCTCTTCGCTAAAAAAAAAAAAAAAAAGAAAAAGAGAGAAAGAAGCTGAACAGATAAATGAATAGATAACCAGATGAATTAACAGCCTGATTACCTCCTTCAGCAGCCCCCATTCACAAAATTCTATGCTACAGCATCACCATCATCATCACTAGAACATCTGCCTCTTCTTCACCATCTGCTTCCCCCTATAATAAAACTTATTTAAATACGTATCAAAACATATAAAAAGGTGTAGAAGAAAAGATATCAATTAGGTGCCTTCAGTCAACATAGCAGAATTCAGCAGTTACTGCCCATCATTCTGTACACAAACATATAATAAAATCTATCTGGCAAACATCAATCAATTAGGTGCCTAGCCTCATAAGTTGGTGCTTCAAATCCAAACCCCAATCCTGGACTGCCTTAATGAAACCTGGATTCTAATAGATATAAGTGCCAAAGGAATCTGAGTAATCCAACACCAAACACTCTTCGTCACGAGCTATTGAATAAAGTTCTGAAAATGAAGACTTGAGAGCTGCTTCTCCCCACAAAATCACGCAAAAAAAGGAATGCAGGACATCCCAGACCTTGAAAAAGAAAAGGTTGGAGAAATTCCCTCAACCAATCCTAATATTCCTCCAAAGGCACACCCCATAGGGCCTTGAGTTTCTCTGTACACCAACCTCCTTTTTTGATCCCATACTTCTCAATAATCACCTGTCTTTCATAGAAAATTTTCCTTGGTCTAGTAAAAAACTTGAAAAACACGACTTTTTCGTTCTAAAAAAGCCAAAACTAAGTTTTGTGGAAATTTGAAAATGAGACTTTTCTAAAAAGCTCTTTTTTAAAAAAAAAATTAAACAAAAGCTCTATTTACACAATCCCAAACAAGTTCTAATTCATTTATCAAGTAAAGCTTTATTGAACAGCACTAGGTTTTTAATTCCCAACCCTCCTTTAGGAACAGAGCAAATAGTCTTCCAATTCACTAGATGAAACTTAGGCTCACCACCTAATCCATCTAAAAGAAAGTCCCTTTGAAGACATTCCAATCTTTCTAGCTATACTGGCTGGTAAAGGGAAACGGGACAAGAAGTACATATATATAAACTGGATAACAAACTCTTGAATAGAGTTAGGAGACCACCCTGAAACAAGTAGATCTTCCAACTAACTAATCTTCTTTCTATTTCCTCAACTTCCACATACCAAATAGCTTTCAACTTTAAAGAAGCACCCAGTGGAGGTCCCAAATATTTCAAGGGTAGAGAAGATATAGTACCACTGAGAATATCAACCAGCTCTCCCTAATGTGGTACCTCCCCACTGCAACTAATTCAGATTGACTAAGATTTAACCTTAAACCCAAAATCGCCTCAAAAAACAAAAGAATGTGATACAGATTATAGATATTATCTTGATCTACATCACACATAATCCGGGCAAGCTGGTTGGGAAGGGATATTAGCGAAGAAAGAATTGCTAAGAGATAGATTCTACCATTTGAACAGGCTCTATGCTGGCTAAATTATTCCTCTGCATGCTCAAATAGTTAAACCTAACGAGCAAATAAAACGATTGACTTGTTTGCAAAAAGAACGTATATTTCCAAGGGGCGGCGTTATGTATGTCCACCCAAAATTTAAATAAATAACCCCCAACCAATACTCTAGAAGCATCTTACTATAAGCTCCCATGACAATCACGATGAGGAGAGATGAGGTGAGAGATAGCCTCTTGGCAAAGACTTTGGGAGCTGCCAAATAAACCATGTAGGCTAGCATTAATCAGAATAGAGAAGCGGACCATGCAGAAACAAGCAAACGTCCATTTCCTCCATTTAGTACCAAAGCTATGATGCCCCAAAAGATAGAAGAGGAACTCCCAGTTGACATCATCACAGGCTTTTTCCATGTCCAGCTTGCAAATTGCGTCAGGAATTCCTAATTCCAACCTACTGTCTAGACACTGAACTGAGGCTATTACTATCTATTCCCAATACCTGTTTCATTCTAATAGCAGGGACTTCAGCCAAAATTTTATACACTCCCCACCAGGCTAATAGGTCTGAAATCCTTCACTTCCAATTGCCCTTATCCCTAAATGCCCAATTGTTTTAGGGATAAGGGCAATGAAAGTAGTGTTAAAATTCTCCTCAAACAACTCATACTCATGAACGTTAAGGAAGACACACACAAGATCACCATTCACTATAGCCCAACATGACCAGGAAAAGCAATAGTGAAGCCATCTGGGCATGATGGATTGTCAACATCCATACTAAGCAATGCATGAAAACTTCCACCTCTTGAAAACAATGTCTCCAACCAATATACTTCTAAAGAGTCTAAATCGGAAAACTCCAGACCATCTAATTTAGGGTGCCAATGAACTATTTCATAAAAGAGATTCTTCAGATATTGAATGATTGAATCAATGATCTCCTCTTGATAGGAGGTAACAATGCTATCAATGTTAAGATTGGAGATAAAGTTGTTTCTCTTGTGAGTAGGCAAGGCAGTAAAAACACCCGCATTGTGATCCCCTTCTTTTAACCAATTCTCCTTTGATTTTTGTCTCCAACTTCCTCCTTGCACAAGGGCAACATTCTCCAAATCTGCTTTCACCTTAGCCCTGCTGATTCTCTTCTCTTCTATAAGACATCTGTCCTCTTCTAAATAATCGAGAGATGGGATCTCCTCCATTAAAAACCTCTTACTCTCCTCTACATTTTTTAATACCTCTTTGTTCAATCATTTTAAATCAATTTTCAACTGTCTTACTTTATTAGCAAAAACAAAACAAGGAAACTGAGAAACTAATACAAACCGCACCATTATTTCACCATGTCTACAAAACCTTCTGTCTAGAGGATCACTCTCAAACTTAAATGAGAGTGATCCTCTAGACAGATCTCCAATGTTGAGTAATATGAGAAAATGATCTGATAAGGGTTGAGGAAGACGATGTTGGATTAAGTCCGGGAAATACTCTTCCCAATCTCCAGACACTAGAAATCTATAATCCTGGACAGGTTTTGGTTATTAGACCAAGTGAGAATCTCTGGCAAACAAAATATCCATCAACCATTGCTTTGAAATGAAATCTGAAAATTCCTTCATGGCATAGGTTAACCGAGTTGTTTCAACCTTTCGTTTGGGAAGCAAGTAACATTGAAGTTTCCCCCAATGCACAAAGAAATTTCACACCAACAGAAAACCCTGAGAACTCCCAAAAAATCCCAAACAAACTAGTCCAATAAGATTTGAATTTACATGAGATAGAGAAAGTGCCCACCTCTTCAATGCATTCTACTACACATTTATCCCACATCAAAAGAATACCCCGAGGCAAGCAGAACAGACCATCCCGTGAAAAGTGCACCCCACAAAGGGACAAGACTAGCTGAAATCTGCTCTTTTGTTTATTGCAAACTTACTATGTCAGGCTTCCAAATTTTCAATAAGTTGCCAATGTCGAAACTTTTCCCTGCATAATTTAGTCCTCAAACATTCTAACTAATAATTTTCAAATTCACAATGGGGTAGAAACCTTGCCACAATACTGAGTAGAAGTACAGGATTGGAATGGATTCCTCTTGGAGTCATAGTTGTTCCCTAACTCCTCTAACCCCACCCCCTCTCTTTTTTGAAGGAGCCCAACTTTCTGTGAATAACCTTACAGCTGGATTCAATTGCTTTCAATTGCAGAGAATAAATTTCTCCCTGTGTACTAGGGTTGCGCCCCTTTATGCACTTTTGATGTATACAACATTACTTATCAAAAAAAAAAAAATTGCATAGAATAAATTTAAAAGCTCCTATCAAAGCCTTCATGTGAAACCCCCAAGAATTTTTCTAGCCCATACATACATCTCTTGACCCAATTTGAGCTCTCAAGTTGCCACACACAAGAGATGAGGAATTGAGAGGGGAGATCTGGAGAACAATACAAAGGGAACCCTCTTGGCAAGATGAGAGAACCACATAAACTAGGCTGGAGCTCAACATTTGCTACAACAGTTCCCACAAAAAAATTAAACAAATAAGTTAGGCTGTGCAGATCCTCTGGTCTCTTATCCTACCCGACTGTCTCTTCTCTAGGTGTATGGGCCCCAATGAGACAATCTCAAAGACTCAGATTTGCAGGGGTCCCCACTAGAAAAGGCAAACAATGGGAGAATCCTACTATTGTTTTTTGGGAAGAAGAAAAGGAGTTGTGTCGGAGGCAACAAACATTGGCATCCATTACTAATGGAGAAGACCCAGCCACCGGCAAGACTGTAACCATGCTCGTTGTTGTTTTTAGACACCATCGCTAACATTACACCGGATTTCATTAATGATTCAACTGCGTAGAGGGGTCATGAAATGCAATGAAGAGCATCATTGACCCACAAATGGTCTAGATGGACCACTCGCCCGAAAATGAAAGTCACCCCAAGATACGCAACTCGAGCATATGCCTGTTAACAAACATAAGTCGAAGTCCACAGCAATTCCAGCCTTAGGTGGCACAAATTTGAAGCACCAAGACACACAACTCGGGCCACATGCCTGTTAACAAACACAGGCTGAAGCCTGCTATCGGTTAGCACAAATCTGAAACCCACTCAATAATAAAATTCTAAAGTGAAGCCCATTGGTAGCAAGAGGGTTTACATGTGCTGTGAGAACCTAGAGAAGGGCCTGATGCTTAGAGCAAGGTGTCCTTAAATGACATGGGCCCGCGTATTTCACTGGGGCACAAAACACCACCAGTACTATCACATTCAATTCGCTCAAGCTCACCCTACTATGGGGTTTTGTGAAGATTATTTACGCGTGGTACCCAAGCAAAAGCCACTCGAGCTTGAGCTTTTACCCAAATGACATAGCGCTTTCCTTTAATGTCTACACAAACACTTATATGAGGTCCTTTGCCAGTACCTTTAAGAGTATTAGAAAGGTACTCTTTTCGCATCGTGTAGCCACCACGAAGGATTATACAGTGCTCCCACCTTCTTGCCCCTAATGCCTTGTTTTAACAATATTCAAGCATTAGGAGGAACAATGGCGTTGGCAGCACCGGACGGCTTCAATGTTGCACTTTGTGTGTGCCTAAAGAGCCGAACATTCTAGTGAGCCATGACAGAAGCCCCATCGGCAACCCTATCATTAGAAGTGGTCTTGCCACCCCGTCAAGCAACCACTTGAGCAAAAGAGCGATTCACAAGAACTGAGTGAGACTCAATGGGTGCAAACCAACGGCCAGAGGTGTAGATTTCATGCAAGTAAATGGAGAACACATACTGCAGCACCTCCACGACCCCACACCAACCCCATTTCTTCTTGCCATCGGGAATAAGAATAAATACCCTCCGCCCATTGCCGCTAAACTCTTCAATGGCCATGTAGCTCCCATGATGATTACTGCACAGCTGACCTAAGAAGGCTCTCTAAGAATCTCCAAACTTGCAAACAAAACCTGCATTGTTTTCCACACTAGCCATCGCGTTGACTGTCAAAACTCAAAAGTAACCAAAAAGCTCTATCTCTCCCTAGACAGATTGAACTGCAATAACCTTTCCCTTATTCCACTATTCTTAGCCTGAAGGAGTTTCCCCTTGGCTCGATAATGAACTCAAAAGATTTTGCTAACCTCCCCTATGGGGGTCTTTGTTAAACTATCAGACTCAATGAAGTAGAACCTACACACCAAACTCCTCAGACAGCATCGACAACATCATCCCATGACACACAAGCAACCAAACAAGAATCAGTGGAGCTAAAATACTAAGAAATCCAAACATATGAGCATAGAGAATGAGCAGGATGCACCCTCTAGGGGAGGGACAGAGAGAGAGAGGAGGGGGGAGGGGGTCAGAATAAATATGTTTTCAAACACTAAACACTTTCAGGATGGATCCAGCAATACACACCTAAGAGAGCCCCTAATCAGAAAAACAGATAAACTACATAAAAAAGAACTCACCCAATTCGTTATAGACCCTTTTTCCTTTCACTTCTGTTACAAGCTGTAAAAACGTAAAAGTTAATGTTCATTCCTTTTCTAGCATTAGGGATTGGAAACATGGAATGTCTATCCTTCTTTGTTTCTTCTTTTTTACAAGTACTTTGCTACACGTCTCATTAACAAAACAGAAAGGGTTGAAATTATTTAGGTGCTTTTCCAGCATTCCTCCTTCACAAGGTAGCCCCTTCAACTGATACTCCCTCAAATCTAAGTTAGTATATCATACAGCTATATTAATTATTAGTCTCTGCTCTTTCAGCACAGAAAATGCTAGCCAGTAAAAATCAAGCAATCATGAGAAAAATTATAAAACATCATAAGTGCAAATATATACCTGAAACTTTCAAACTAGATTAACTTCAAGAACGGAAAGATCCAGTTGCATCTCATGGTCATGGGCTGTGTCCATTGGAGAAGCTTTAAACAGAGCAGATGGAGTATAGCTAAGCTGGTAATTTACCAGCATTGGCCCAAAAATGTTGAACCTTCCAGCACTGCTGAAAGCAACTTCTGCATCGGAAGACTTCTTAAAAACCACTCTAGCACGGCTTGTATCGCGATCAACTTCTGTTTCAGATTCCTTCAGTGGTCCAAAACGCCTAAATGTCTTATTCAGGCTTGTTTCTGAAGGAACAGAATTCACCTCAGAGAAGTTCATTACAATCTCAGCTGGTGAATTCTCATCCACATAGCCAGTAGGTTTCTCAGTTGCCACAGCATTATTGCCATCCGAATATCGCTTCCTGGAATATGGCCTACGGCTCACTTGAAGGGGATTTTCTAGTTGAACAGGGATGATTTGATACTCTCTTTTTCTGTTTCTACGTGAAGGTTGCTCTTCAGAACCATTTTGTATAACCCTGTCTGTCCAGTAAGTGTCACTCATATCCTCAAATTCAAATGTTTCAGGTGACCCAGCAACAGAATGAGATGATTTTTTTCTTTTACCACCAACTTTGTCCATAGCCAAAAAATCTCTTTCAGAATATTGTCCTGATGCTACTGAATTTCTAAAGTCAGAGAAGAAACTAACAACAACATTCAAGAAACCATATCCTCTCAGGGGATCTTGTGCTGCTATCTGAAGTTGTGATAACAAATCCTCTAATGATGAGTACTCTGTTGAAACAATTATTCTTCCTCTTTGGGCATCCTCAGAATCTTGGAAGGAAACATCAGCTTCATCCCCAGCAGCTACGTCATCATTGCCTCCGTCTAGCTTCTGGAACCTCTCACTATTACATTTCAAGATAGCAGGAGACCCAGTCAGTTGGCTTGCAGCTCTCCGTATACAGTCACCAATTTTAAATGATGGCTTGGGGAAAGAAGGCGGAGTGGTATTAGAAACTTTTGCAAAGGAAATGGTCTTCCTTCCATCTTGTGGCACATAGTCATCGTGGTAATCAACAGACTTTCGTTTCTTGCCAGCGGATGACGAAACCAAAGCACCAGTGGTCTTCCCATCTGACCATATATCACCGTCTGGAGAATCTAACATCCCTCCCATTAATTCTGACAATTTTCTTTCTTTCTTTTTGTAAAATACATCATCTTTTAAATTATGTTTACGTTTGTGAGAAGAGCTGTTCTGGCTTTTCAAAATCTCCTGCTTAAAGAAAGTTAACTCATCATCCTTATATAGAGCAGTGTCATGCTCATACACTTCACTTGAATGCTTTCTGTCCTCATAAACTAAAGCATCTGTGTCACTCTCCAACAACTGTCCACAAACTTGAAATTCAGGCAAACTACAATAACCCTTTAATTGATAAAAGGCCCGCAGCTGGGCCTTGGCTATCACAAGCTCCAAGCGATCACCGCCACCAGATGGGAACCGTGCCAAGGCTTTCACGTATTCGATTAATTTATCAGGTTCAAAGGAACTAGCACTAGCAGATCCATCCACTCCTTCTCTTGTACTTGCTTCTTGCCGGATCCCAGCGTTCTCAACAATCTGGAATTTAATTTCTTCATAGGCATCTTTTGGTATGCAAGAGCATGCTAGCCCAAACTCTACACGTCTTGAGACCTCTTCCAAAGCACAATCGATAGCATTCTGAAATGTTTCTGAATTGCTCTGCTTCTCTTCATGGGAGAAATGTGTTCGAAATGGCTTTAACTGAGATGCTTCATTCCAGGCAAACGTTCGATCCCCAAAATATGCTACCAAAAAATAATCCTTTTTATAATGTTTCATTGCCTTCTCAGATGAATCCGAAGGATCAAATATCTGCCCAGGCCACCATGGGTGGCTCCTTACTTTACCCCATACTAAATCTGATGCAGAGAATTCATCTTCATTTTCTGATGGCAGCTGATAACTAGCTTGATGCACATCAACTGCACTTCTATGATTCAGAGCTGCCCGTTCAACAAATTTCTCTTCATCGGCTTTTGACTGTTCAGTATCAGTAATGTCATCTTCAACTTCCATGTCCTGCCCTGATCCAATTTTTGAATCAATTTGAACAAGATCACCAGCCATGCTCTTCTCTAAGCACTCTTCAGACTCCACTGATCCTGATGCTTCAAAGTTGGAATTCATAACTGCCCCAGTGTCCATAGGAGCAATTTCCCCTCTGTCAGTGACTTGGGTGTCTGTTTCAAAATTTGGATTTAGAACATTTCCATCCTCAGCTGCCACTTCAGTTTCAAGAACTACTAGACTTGGCTGGCCCAAGGACATTGCATCTGAACATTCAGCTTTTGTAACTAGTTTCTTTACTTCAGTCTCCTGTCCAATATTGGAATCAATCTGAGATAGATCACCAGCCAAACCCTTTTCCAAGCACTCTTCAGAGTCCAACAGTATATCTTTCTCAACAGACTCCAGAACCTCACTACCGGAACCTATAACGGATTCATGGTCCATCACAGCGGTTTGCCTTCTGTCGGTGACTTGAGCATCTCTTTGTGTGCTACCACATGTTGTCTCAACATTTAAGCTCTCATCATTTCCAAAGCAAGACGATATCCCATCCCTATCAATAGTTTCTGGAACCTCAACATTTGAATCTGAAAGAACCTTGTCATGCCCAGCTGCAGCTTCCCCAACAATTCCTACTTGGTTTGATGTTGAATCTCCACATACATGACTGTGACTTGCAGTGCTCACACAAACTGTCTCAACCTTTACCGACTGTTCTTCGACTTTTTCCAGCCCTCCTTGCAAACAAACTGGTTCAGCATCAATAACTTGTTTGTCAACTTCCATCTCTTGCCCTATATTTGAATTAACCAGTTCGGCATCAATAACTTGCTTGTCAACTTCCGCATCCTGCCCTATATTTGAATTAACCTGAGAAGGATCATGAGCCATGCTTTTGTCTAAGCATTCTTCAAGCTTTGAATGCTGGTCTGATTCAGTGTTCAAAGAATCCTTGTCATCCATTACTGTATTATTACCTCCAACAATTGCTTGATTTGGCAGACATGAGAATACCAGATCAGAAGACACATCACCGTGATTTTTGGAGCCCTCAGCCACTTTCTCAACTTTTTCCCGCTGCTCTTCCATTGAACAAGTAGGGTTTTCATCCACAGCATCAGTCTCCATTCCTTCAACTTTGGAACACAAAGTATCCCCTTTATCCATTCCTGCAACTTCCCCGGTAGCAGCAACTTTGCTTTCTTCATCCAATGAATTGGTATTTGCAACAACTTTTTTTGTTTCTTCAAAAGTAGCCTCTACCATTAAACTTTGTTCTCTCCCCAAAATAGAAACAACCCCCTCCAAGGTACTACTGCCAGAATCAACAACTTTGGGATACATTCCCTCCTTGTGACTGTCACTGTAGATTTTTCCTCAACAACTTGGGTCTGTAAACTTGAATTTTCTACAATTGGCGTAGCACACACAGCCATAGCATTGATTCCAGGATTCCAAGCTTCATCATCTACAAAACTGACATTTTGTGTCTTCGAATCAATGGCAGCATCCACTCCATTATCAGCCAATTTTCTACCATGCTCAGCACCCTCAACAACCACTCGTCTCTCTAAATCTTCCACATTTTCCATCATGGCATCTTCTTTAAGAACTTGGGTTTCAACACCTAAGGAACCCATGACCACAGAAGAATCTCCTGCCCCATTTTCCATTAAAGTATTCCTTGCTTTATCATCCAAAGCCTCAACTTCCTGTGAATTACTACACTCAATTGCATCAACCCCACCAACAATCACTTCCCTAGCTCTCTCTGCACCAATCTCGGCCATTTCTTGCTCCAAACCCTCCTCCCTGGCAACTACCGCAACTTCCTCCACGTGAACAACTTGGGTTTCTCCACTAATGGAACCCACAACCACAAAAGAACCACCAAACTCAGTACCATTTCCCACACTCCGTGCCTCACCATCCAAAATCCCTGCTTCCCCTGGTGTCACATCATCATTTCCACTACCAACACCAACCACTTCCATCCCTCTCTCCCCAGCTCCCTGGGCTGCTCCTCCCTCCACACTCCGTGCCTCACCATCCAAAACCCCGGTTTCCCCTGGTGTCACACCACCATTTCCACTACCAACACCAACCACTTCCATCCCTCTCTCCACAGCCCCGTGGGCCACTCCTCCCTCCGTACTCCCCTCCTCCCTCACCACAACCCCAACCTCCTCCACCATGACAACTTTTGTTTGTTCCTCCCGCAACTCCACAACCCCTGAAGAACCCTCAACCCCAATCTGGCTTCCAAGATTGGATGCTTCACCGGCTGAAACTCCAATTTCCCGCAAACCCAATTCACTAACTACACCATCTCCACCCAAAGATTTAACATCTCCCTCCAAAGATTTAACTTCTCCCTCTAACCCTACCTCATCCTCCACGGACCTACCACGCCCAACTTCCCCATGAGTACAAACACCATCAACATACACATCAGAACCCAAAACCTCCACCATAATATCGTCCCCATTACAACCCCCACCATCCTCTACTCTCTCAACGCCCTGAGAGATAGACCCCTCAACTGGGGTTTGGGTGTCACCAGCTACATGCTCACTAACTATCACAGTAGTAGACTCAGAAACACTACCTACATAAACATCCTTGACCTTGTTCTCGTCCATAAAAACAGTATCTGGGTAAATCTCAAAACCATCAAAAACAGCTTCCGTAACAATAAAATTCGAAAATAGTGCCCAAAACTGATAAGCCCTAAATACAATCAAGAAAGATGATACACCGTGTAAATCATAACACAAATCAAATCAAACCCAAAATTACTTTTTAACTATTGGAAAAATATAGTGATGGATTAAGATTGTTAGAGTACCTGAGTCGGATCTTTCTATGCGGAAACGATGAGAGGGTTTGGGGTTTAGAGGGAGAAAAAAGGGTCCGGAGGAAGAGTGTGGCAAAGGTGGGTGTCCCTTCAGATGAGAGAGAGAGAGAGAGAGGGAGAGATGAGAGATCTAAAAAAACACAGAGGCCGAATATAATGCGGCCATGTCCTTTCTCACTTTCCAGTGATTGGTCAGCACTAACAGCTCTGTTAAATTTTCTTGGGCAAGTGAAAGTGGGGGGACTTTTGTTGTTTTACAAACGAAAGGTGACGGTCAAATGGTGTTACAACACGTTTCCTCCACCTACTTTTACAAGTTAAATTGGCTTCTCTTTCTTCCATGTGGCATATAATGACCGGATTCCAAAATGGCTTAAGCAAACTGCCTATCCTGACATATAATATTATAAATATATATTTCATATTTTATATTAACAATATAACATTAAACGCAAGATCTGTCCTTTTAAATACAAGTTTAGGAATAGTGTTTCATCATTTTTATAATACTTTGACTTCCAAAACTATTTAAAATAAATGTAGCAATTATGCACAAAAAGGTCTGAAACAACTTAAAAATCTCATATAAAAAAAGTAGTTATAAAATCGGTTATTGATTTGAATTACCAATAACCATCTAAGCAGAACGATTATGATTATTAAAATCCAATAACCGCCTTAGGTATTTACGGTTACAGTTAATAGTTTTTACCAATAATTACTAACTACAATCACTCTTCCAGGTTAAGATGCTTAAGACTTTTGGAGAGATGTACATCACAGCCCTATCTGTCTTCTTCTTCTTCTTCTTTTTTCTATTTTAATAAATGTTTATTTGTTCCTTTTGACAAATATAGTATATTTGTTCCTTTCCTGTAAAAAGGAACGAATATACATTTTGACAAATATACATTGTGTCAAAAGGAACAAATATACATTATGTTTAAGAGAGCAACTTGGGTGCACCTGTTGCATGAAAATCAACTTTTGTGCAACCCACTCACTATTTGACACCTCACTTATTTCAAAAAATTGCAAAAAAAAAATTGTATGTTAGCAAAATATAGGATTAATTATCCCTCATACATATTAGCCACCACCCTTGCCGCTGTTGGTGCCACCCACACCCAGACACCACCATCGTTTGCCGTCCACAGCCTCCAGCTACCTTCGGCGACCCTAAAAATTTGTTTCTAATACCTTAAAAATCGATTATAATACCATAAAACTAGTTTCTAATGCCCCAAAACTTAATTTTTGATTCAAAACTAAAACCTATAGGGGAATGTTAACCCTTTTTGAGATTTTATCACCCTAAAAGTTGTCAGAGTCATGTGAAAAAAAAAAAAAAAAACCAAAAAACAAGACCCAAAGAAATACCCATTAGAAAAAAAAATCAAAAAATCAAACCCACCAGAGGAAGACCCATAAGAAAAAATCAAAAAATAAAGTCGTCGGAGTCGTGGGTTTCAATGGTCAGCCAAATCCAAGCTGACCAAACCCAGGCTGGCCGTGGGTCTAGCAGATCCACGACCGGCTTGAGTATGGCTTACCATCGGTTCCACCAACGGCAAGAAGATCCAAATTGGGTCATGGGTATGCACGACCTTCTTCCAAATCGTGGAGCGACCGCAACTCTCTTCTTCCTTCTTCGTTTCTTCCTTCTCTTATTTCTCTCATTTTTCTCTTCCTTCTCTTTTCTTTCTACTGCATTAGGAATCGAATCAGATGTAACCAAACTCATTTTATAATTTGCAACTAGATGAGTTGTCATTCATTGAGTGAGTTGCATAAAAGTGAATTTTGTGCAACCTCTTCATCTAAGTTATTCTCTATGTTTAAGCATTTTTTATGATAAGAAAAGAAAAGAAAAATAAAATAAAATAAAAGGAAAAAAGAAGAAGAAAGGTCCATTATGTTTAAAAAGTTAATATAATATATTAATGTGTACACTGTTACTATAATATATTAATATGTTACCTATCATAGTATTATATGTGTTACTTACCATAATTTGTTTAAAAATCAAATTATATATATAACTTAGGGGTGGTCGGGTCACCATATTTGACCAAATGGGGGAAGTCGAATCACCCCAAATCCAATAGTCAGGAAATGGTTAGATTATCTCTAATTGTATTTACAGGTGGTTAAACCAACCCCATAATCATTGAAGATGATTCAGGCAATTCGGCCACTCCCTCAATATATATAAATATATATATATATATCAATTGGCCATTTAGGAGTAGTTTGACCGAGTACATGTTGACTAAAGAGGATGGTCGAACTATCGCATTGCTTCTCAATGGTTCAACATCCCCTATTTAACCAAAGTGGATGACATGACAACCCCCTTGCCTTTTTTTTTTGTCTTAGTTTTTGAGTAAATATTTTGAGTAATATTATAAACTATATTTTTATTTCACAATGCTAATGTGACAATCTCAATCGACCGGTGTGATCAATCTCATTTTTTGGAATGAGATATATTGGTAGATTTTTATTTTTATTTTTATTTTTTTCATTCGAACATCGTTAATTTCATTAGAGCTAAACCTTTTTGTTCCAAATTTATTGGAACTGTTTATCCCCTTTTTCCTTGTCTTTTTATTATAACACTTGAAGGATTTGTCGTGTATAGCCTCTGTTTATGACGTATATTTTACTCATTTTCTTCTACACTTGATCTCATAGCCCACAGAGACCTTAGTGTAACAATTAATATATGCATTATAATTAGGGCTGTAAACGAGCTGAGTTTGGGCGAGCCAGGATTGTCCAAGCTTGCTTATTTAAAAATTTCACAAGCTCGAGCTCGAGCTCGAGCCCGAGCCGAGCTTTTTGCCGAGCTCAAAATTTAAGCTTGACTCGGCTCATTAAGGAAAATTTTGTAAAGCGAGCGAGCTCGTCTAGTGACAAGTCGATGAGCCGAGCCGACTCGATTAAGACAATTTATCAATAATAATATCTCATGCTATCAATTCCAAATTTCAAATGACAATGTCAATATTTAGTTTGTAACTATATGATGTTTTATGCATTGTTAATTTGTTATTGTCAATTTTAAATTTCTAATTCTAATAATTTCATTTGGGATTATTCTAATCACATTTTTATTATATATGATATGAATCAATATGATTATATGAATAATATGATTAAGTATCAATGTATCATGATTTTTATTTAAGATATAACCATATGATTAACTTTTGTCATTCAATTATATATTATACATTTACTTATAATCATAGATATAATCATATATTGTATACCAATTAATTATTGTTATTCTTTTTTGAGAAATACTTAATAATTAATATACATTGACTATTGTTAAATTGCTATTAAATAATAAGTAATATACTATATAAGTTATTTTTATTAAATTTATAATATGTATATATAATAAATATATAAGCGAGTCAAGCTCTTATACGAGTATGTTCACGAACTTTAAACGAGGGAGTCGAGTTTTATACGGGTATGTATTATTTAATAATCGAGTCTGGTTTCGTATCCACGAGCGGCTCATTTAATAATCGAGTCGCGCACGAGCCGGGCTTTGTTGAGCCGAGCTCGGGCGAGCTCACGGGTAGCTTTGTTCACTTACAGCCCTAATTATAATTGATCAGGCGTTATAGTGGGCCTAAGATCCAACCCATTTATGAAGCCTAGACCACAAATCTTTTCCCTCCAAGCCCATGGGTTATAAGCTTTTTCGCAGAGGAAATTTGATGGCCCGTGGGACTTATAGTCTTATATATATAAACACTAGCAAATCATCATGACTGTAGAATTGTAGGTGAATGGGGATTGGGGATTATTCGGACTCGTCTTTTGCACATGTCTTTTTCGCAGTCGGACTCGTTCGGATTATTCGGTCAGAAAATTGCAGCCAATCCTTGTTGAACGTCATGGGGTTTTTGCGGGGTCCTGAAAATTTTATTGATAAACCAACATCTTATATAGTTTATCAATAAATAAATTAAAGTGATTGCATTGGGACGAAGAAGAATTGCATTTTTCAAACATACATCGGGTCAAGCAGTTTACTCATTCATGTTTAGCTTTGGAATTGTGATTTTATAGAGAAAAAAAATGCAATTTTAAACCAAATCGTAGAAAATGAATTGTTTAAAATTGGGTTTTTAACAAATTTTCAATATAAAAACGCATAGAATCTATGTTTGCAAATAGCAAGTAGTGAGTCACTTAATTTTTTGCAAATGTACAAGTTTAAAGGTAAATTATAATTTTGCCAAATACTTAACTGAGTTTTTTAAAATGAAAATTTTAAAATCATTATGTTTAAATCGCATTTTTTAAAATTATGAACCCAACCATATCCTTTTGGCATAGTTTTATTGGAAGCCAATCCTTGGTTCGAATCCGATATGATAAATTACTAAAGCATAGTGATCTTTTACTGTATTTTTATTTATTTATTTATTAATTGAATAAGGAAAGGGTTACATGAATGATCCTTCCCACTCATGATTTAAAAGGAAAAAGAAGAGAGTAATCCTAAAAACGAAAACTAGGTGGTTCCTCAACAACAAACTCAAAACAAACTCAAACAATGTGATAATAATTACAAAATGTAGGAAATTGGTCAAACAAGTGACATGGTCTTCTCAAGGGACTGCTCTAGGCAATTATAGAAGCAAAATCGGCACAGACTAAGGTAAACCTATCTAAACCCTTATTTGAAACAAGCAACAACCATCAGAAAGGAGTTAAAGCCAAATGAGCACTGTAGTAATCTATTGTAAGGGTTGCAATAAATAGAGGAACCAACATATATTCGGTTATAAAAGTCACAACTAAAATATCAAAACACTTAAGAATTGAAGTACAATAACCCACAAAATAAACAAGCAGCAGAAAACAGAAAGATAAAGAAAACGGTTAAAATGCCCATTGAGCAACGGCTTGACCAAAGGACAGAACGGAAGAAGGTAGGCAGATGAGCGTCTATCAGCGGCTCCGATAGGTTTTTTTTTTTTTTAGGCTCCGATAGTTTTGCAGTGTAGTTTCTAACTTTCAAGTCTTCCATGTGAGGCCCAAGAGAGCAGGGTGGAAAGAAGGATCTTTTCAGGCCACCCTTTTGGGGGGAAAGGGTCTTGTCTTCTCCAAAATCAACGCCATACTTATCGTCCTAAATCACGGGATAAGTCAACCCTTCAAACCTGCATGTACTATTGTATAAGGGAAACACAAGCTTGCTACGTGCCTCACAATGAAATAAATTGTAGAGCACCAAGAACGAGGCCGTGTAAGGCCAATGTATGGAGGCGTAGTTATAAATTATTATGATTATGAGCAAGCATCAGGAGTCAAAAAGTTTTGTTCTTGGAGTCCGTACTTTATAAATTTTTTTACCTTTTATATATATATACCTTAAAATTATTTTGTTCTTCTCAAAATGAGGGGAGGCCATTGCCTATACCAATCCCTCCTCCCGGTCTAGGACAATTCATGATAATAGGTTCGAATTACGTGCAATTCATATAGTTTTATAAAGAGCACAATGTAAAATTTACCTTTCAACTCACTCAGAGGCGGACAAGGGGAGGACCAGTGTAGGCCAGGGTCCTCCCCTAAGTTTGCAAAAGTAAAAATTAACAAGTGAAAAAAAAACTAATTTAGGCCTATTGGCCTTATCCCATATATATTTTTTGGCCTGCCCAATCAAGTTTTTGGCCGTAGATTCTTTTCTTTTGGCTTGTACCCATAGAAAATTTCTCAAAAATTCTTTCCTCTCTCTCTGTCGGCTCCATTTCAAATGCTCTCTCTCTCTCTCTCTCTCTCTCTCCGTTTTTGGACTTTGAGCTCTCTCTCTCTCTCTGCTCCCTCTTCTTCCTTTTCTTCGCTTCTTTTCTTCCTCTCCTCTTCTTCCTGTGCTTATAAACACGGAGGGTTTTGTACAAGTTTTTGACAATTTGTTTTAGGTTGGATTTTTTTTCCAGCTCAATTGGTTGGTTGGTTTTGTTTTTTCAGCTCATAATTCCTTTACCAAATTAGGTTTTATTGTCCTATTTTTATAATTTATTTTATTATAGTCCGATTTTTTTTTTAAATCATATTTGTTTAATTTATTAATATTTTTAATCAAACATGTCTACTAAAACTTATTGTAATATTGTAGAACTTAAAAACTTAAATCAACAAGAAGAACTTAAGTTTTAAATGAACTTAAAATTTAAATATTTTTAATCTGGATATGAAAAACTTAAAAAAGAAAAAAAGAAAAATTGATTGATATCAAAGATGAGCTTTAAATAAATTTGTTATTAGCATTTAGCAATAAACAAAATATAGGGGATAATTTAGGTAAGAAACTCATAAATGAACAAAAATTTATCGAAAAGAATTAAAAGTTACAGTAAGATATACTAATATAAATTTATTAATAGAAAATTGTTCAATAAGATACAGTAATATAGATTTTCTTAAAAATGAGAACTCTAAATATAATAATATTATTAAAATAAATATTATTTAACTAACATTTAAATATTAAAAAAATAAAGCCTTAGCCCGGCCCCAGTCCATCGGACTTCCTAATTCCGTCCCTGAACTCACTTATCTAGAACAGGTGAATCATGCATCTGCCATTTATGTGAGTCAATTATAAGCAATTTTGAGTTGTAAATATTTAATTAGAAGGGTGTCCAACCACTTTAACAGGGGGTTCATAGGAGTCATTTCGAAGCATGGCTTGTCTTTATTTACTATGATTTTAAATATCAGATCTAACATCACATGGGGTTGTTGAGACAGGGCTCATGGCCAACTCAATTTAGTAATCAGAAAAAAAAAAAAGGTTGTTTTGTGCATATTATAAGGAGAAATGATGGCACGCCACATTGATATTTAAGCCTTTTGTTGGTATTAGTAAGAGCTGGCCACATGTGAGAGAGAGAGAGAGAGAGATCTGTAATTATTTAGAGATGCAGGCTTTATGCAGCAAAGTTCAATGAAGCCACCAAAAGCAACGTACCCAGAAGATAATATTTGGGTAACTGATAAGCATGGACTTCAGTTTTCATTTTTTTTTAATGGTTTACAGAAGTTACAGCTCAAATCTGAGATGTTAGAGAGAGAGAGAGAGAGAGAGAGAGAGAATGAAAATGAAAGAATCCTATCAAGCAACTAAGAATAATAATAATTAAAAAAAAATTGAAATTGAAAAAATTGGAAAGAGTAGCCACGACAGATCAGATAATAAGGTTGTTCTGAGCAGCCACCAACTTCCCTTGCTTTGTTATTCCCATCTAAGTGCCCCTCTTACCCAACCTTCTTAAACCTCTCACCTGCGCCGCCCGTTGTACCTATTCCACAGCCAAGCAAACTGTCTTTGTAATATCAGTTTACATTTATTTATTTATTCCCAGCAAAAATCTCTTCCAAATTTACATGTCAATTACTTTACAAGTGTAACATGTTAGGTAAACTGTCATATCAATTTATAAATGTAACAAATATCATGTGATTTGTCATGGAGTTGACATAATGTGTTTTACATAGACTACTACGCCAATGTATAAAAAAGTTTAGAATAAAAATTGTATCTCTGGCGTGATAAATTTCATGTAGACTATTGCGCCAATTTGTGAAAAAAAATAGAGTTAAAAAAGGTGGGAAACTTGGCAGTACTTTTATTAAATTAATGTCCGACTAAAAAAATTATTATTATTATTTTAGTTTTTAGTTTTCAAATGGGTAAATAAAAAAGAAAACCCCTTTAATGAAAGGGCAGTTTGGTCCGTTCGATTTTAGAGACACGTTGAATACTGGGTATTGTTAGCATGTGAGGCAGGCATAAGTTGAATGAATGTATACCTGTGGTGGGAGCAATTGATGCTGGTTTTGACATGATCGCCGGGACGGAGGCAATGGGGCCCGCTGATGTTGGCGAGAAGATGTGGGCTGGTAGCCCATTGTTTGTGATTGATGGTAATGGTAGTAAGGGTACATGGGCATCAATGTGTTGGCACCCACCATAGGCTGCCCCGGATACACTTGAGAGAAATGCCCATTCATGTAGCTCCCTCCGCTGTAGTTTAGCTTCTGCATGTGTAATAATCATTCAAACAAAGTAAACAATTAGCTTCATTTGTTAATTTTTTTAAATTTAAAAATTATTTTATTTAACTTTTAATTTTTGATATTTTATGAATATTTCATTTTTTGAGTTGTTTAATTATTAATATTTTATTTTTATTTCGAAAAAAAAAATTATAACTACAAACAATTAATATAGAAAAAACAGAGTGGTATATTAGATCCAGTGCTTACATGATTATAGCTGATATCATGAGTGGCAATGTATGTGGGAGAGTACCTGATAAAACAAGGTAATTAATTGATTAGAGCATAATTAAGATGGAGATTGTGAATAATATTCCTAAAACGGTAAGTGAGGGTCAATTAATTACTAGCAGGAAGAGGGGATATACGTACCCATAGAAAGGAAGGGGCTGATGATGAAAGGGCGAAGGGGGTGTCCCCGCCGCCGGGTAGTACCACTGCATCTGATTCGCCGGTGCAGCTGACGCGGGCCTCGGTCCACCGTTGGATCCTTCATCATGCACATTAATTAACACAAACGTTACATACACCCCCATGATCGTCGCATTTACGACAATGCCATTGCCACAAGAATCAAATACCTTGTTGTTGAGGAGGAGTGGTGGAAGCCGTCGACCTTGGGCGGCGAGCTCCGAGCGAAGCGAGATTGCAGTTGGCGCGGCGCCCGTTGATAATGGGCGTGGCGTCCTCGCAAGCCTTCTTAGCTGCTTCAGCCTCCTTGAACGTCACCTGCAAATTAATTAAAATACAGAACAATATAAATCCCCTAATACGCACGTCGTGTAACAAAGCTTAATCAGATCAGATCCACCATGGTTTTGCAACAGTATTAGTACTTACGAATCCGTAGCCCTTGGATCTGCCAGTGACCTTATCGGAGATAATCACAGCCTCCAATATATCGCCGTACTTCTCAAAGTGCTCTCTCATGGCCTCCTTCGGCGTCTCCCATGCCAGCCCTCCCACAAACACTTTGGTCAGTGTCGTGTCTCCAAACTGCCCTATGTTGTTGCTCATCGTCATTGTCTAGCTCGCTAGCTAGCAGCTGGATCGATCCCCACAACACCCAGTAAACGAAAACTCCCTCACAAGTAGTAATATTCGTTGAGAGTTTTCTCAGGCTCTAAATATTTTCTGTGCTTGTGTTTCTTGCGAGAGAGAGAGAGAGAGAGCGAGAGTGGGGTTTGAGGGGAGAGAAGATGGAGGGAGGGTATTTAAGGGGAAGGGGGTGGAAAGAGGAAAAGAAAAAAAAAAGGTGAGAAAAACAGAGGGACAGAGCAGCAGACAGATAGACTTTGGTAAGGGCATGAGTATCAACAACGTGATCCCACACACCCCCTCCTCATCTCCGCTGTTCGGGCGTTTGTCTCTGGATTCTCTGCTATTTAATATATCTCCTGTTTCATACGTTTTACTCCACGCGCCGCCATTTCTTTACGTGCATTTGCTTCATTTGGAGTTTTGGACGCTTGCATTATTTTCTGCGGGCGGGAGAGCGTGAAGTACACACGCTAATTGAGCAAGTTTGAGAAAAAAAAAAAAGGAAGAGTATTTGCCAATGTTTTCTGTCGAGTACGTGGAATTGGCATTATCTTTAATTTTGTTTATATATGTTACTTAATTAGTTATGTTCTTTTGATCAAATAATATGTTTTAAATAATTTAAGTGGAGACGAGATTATATACTTTTAATCACATGTTGATGTGTGTATTTTTATTTGGGTGAAATCCGAAAATGGTCCATGTGGTTTTTTTTTATCAAAACACTTTATGGTTTTAGAAAGTGATGAGACTGATAAGTACTGTATGAGTTTATAATTAAGATTACTCTTTTTTTATGTGTTCTGTCCAAAAAATAAAAACCTTTTAAGACATATCAAAAGTTGTAACGATTACATATTTATCTGTTGATGATGATGGGTTCTCAGACAACTCTGCAAAGGAGACTTGCAAAGAACTCACATTAAAGGTCATCAAGAGGGGAAGGAGGCCAAAGTCCCTCATAAACAAAGAGGAGGGACGGGAGACTGGTATAGACATTATCATTGATATATTGACTTACTTAACTGTTTTTCATAATTTCTTCAAAATATATTTTAATGGTAGATGGATGGAACAATTAATTATTTTCATAAAGATGGGAAACCCACATTAACCAAATTTATTGCTTTTAAAATTCATATTACTCTTAGCTGGATCAATCAAATCTGGATTTAACTTTTATTTTTAATTTAATATTTTCTAATAGCGTGCTCCGACGTGCCTCAAGGATATATTATGCGCAGGAGAGAGCAAACAACGTTAACTCGGAAACTCATGGTTCAAGGTGACAGCAAATGCCGTACGTTTTAGGAAAAATTAAACGAGGTTCATCGTACTCCACCTGCGCATGCTGTCCTTAAGAGTGGTACTACTGACCCAATACCATAAGGTAGGTCGGTCGTTCAACTGGATCTCACTTTCAACCCTATGGATATATTTGGCAACGGAGTGTACCGGAAAGAGGATCCAAATACTTAAAATTCTAAAAAAAAATCAATCTCAATATTTTTATTTTTTAGGTCACATTAATCACTTTTTATTACTGTTTAATTAAAAAAACCACTTTAAAGTTCTAAAATATATATTTTAAAATGTTTGGATATATATATAAACACACACAAATTGATGTTGTAGTCCTATGGCACATTCGTGTTAGTTACAATTAGGGAAAAGTACGGATTATCCCCCTAAAGTTTGAAGTGATTTTTAATTCGGTCATTGATGTTTAAAATTTACAATGTACCCTCCCAAAGTTTCAAAATTTCTCAATGTGGGCACTTTGTCAGTCAAACCGCCGTTGACCGACGGAACAGTGGTCACGTGCGTTGCATGTAACCACTTTTGATTTTTTTTTCCCCAAAATACTCCTCAAACAAGAATTCCAATACTGCCGGATTCTGAGATCTTCACGAACCACCAAATATCTGAGCTTCTTTCTCTCTCTCTCTCTCTCTTTTTGATGAACGTACAGATTTGGGGGCCGATTCGCTAGTGGCATGAAGCGGGAGTTGGTGGTGGGCGATTCACTGGCGCGGTTTGGGTCTCGATTCACCACCTCTCACTCACTCTCTGCCTCTCTCTCTCTCTCTCTCTCTCCCTCTCTCTCTCTCTCTCTTGCTCGCTCATAGTCTCCCTCTCACACTCACTAGCGGTTTGGGTCACGCCGCTCAGTTGTTCGATGGCGATATTGAAGGTTCCGAGCCACACCACACCATGAGCCTTTCTTGGGGTGCATATCCGCCAGAAACTTCCCAAGGTGTTGCTGGACGCAAATTAGATCAGAGAGATTTTTTTTTTTTTTTTTTTAAAAAAAAAAAAGCTTGCAAGAATTTGTCAAATTCCGGCTAGATTTCGTCAGAATCTGGCGGGGTATCGCCTGAATCACTATTGATTAGGGTTTCGGCATGAACAGTAATGAAATGGGGGCATTTTGGGAAGCATGAAGCTACAGTGGTCACGTGAGATGCACGTGACCACTTTTCCGCTGGTCAACGACGGTTTGACTGGCGAAGTACCAATATTGAGAAATTTTGAAACTTTGGGGGGTACATTGTGAATTTTTAAACATTGGTGGCCGAATTGAAAATCACCCCAAACTTCATGAGGGTAATCCGTACTTTTCCCTTACAATTAAATTTAATTATTTAATTATTAACATGGTAGGCATCATGCTTGGTGGATTTACACATTGATGTATGATCATTACGATTTAATCGTTAAATGGATAAGAAAAAAAATACAACACACTCTCATGCTCACACTCTATAATGTGTTACAAATATTAGATTTTAGATGAACGGTTGTTGAATTTTGGATCCAATGGTAAGTTTTAATATCTAGTATTTGAAAGTGTATGTAACATTTTTCAAGGAATATTAATGTGGTAAGTGTCATGTGAACTATCATCTTAACTTGAAGAACTTGTAATCAAAATCATGACACCCCTAATAACATCCAATTTTATCTTATCTTAATTGAAATAAATTTATAATGCTACTAATAATATTTGGTTGTTTATTTAATATAAGAGTAACCATCAGTTGTGGTGGTGGTGCAGTTGTTTTAAGAAAATTTATAAAATTGTTGGACATATACTAAGGTGAAAGTTCGTTTCTTGAAATGAAAATCATTAATTCTATTAGTATTAACCATCTTTGCCTTGGGTCTTACTAATATCCTGAGCTTGTTCGACTCTCAACATGCAAGTACCAAGTAAAATAGCTTCAATTGATTTATTTTGCTTGCCTTTGGTAATTATAGAAAATAATAATAATAATAATGTTATTCTTTACACTTATTTATCATATTTATATTATATTAGTTGACGTGACGTATTTTAAGTGATTTCTCATGTTAATTATTTTTTTTAAAAAAATAATTATTTAAAACATGTCATATCCACCAATGTGAGAGAGGTACAATAAATAAAAATTAGAAATATCATTATTTTATTTATTGTTTTTTCTTAGGTGAGTCTCTTTATATAAACTTTATAAGACCATAACGCTTAGTAAATAGGCATGAGTAGTGAACAGTTGGCAGTGTGGGTACGTAGTTAGTTTCCATGTTTATAATATGGAAGCGTGGTTAAGGGACCTCAAGACAATGTTTTAAGGGTTAAATAAATATTAAGATATGAATTTACCCTTTTTGCCATTGATTTTTAGCAAAAGCAAATGTTACTACGAGGACAATTAGGTAAAATAATCATTTTAATCGTTCTGTTCTGTCGTTTTCAATTATAATTAAAAACAAAACAGCGAAAGCGTCAAAGTCAGATAGATCTGACGTGTACGTGCTCAATCGTGTGGACCCAACTACTCCTTAGTATGGACACTGGCTGTCATGGGCCCAACCTTGAATGTTAGGACCCAACCCTCACGCCACGTACTCTAACAAAGAGTCAAGTCCACGTGCTGCAACTGCACTGCACATTCAAGGGTGTAAACTCACGCGCCAACCGATTTCAGTGTATCCTTAAACTGCCACTATACGTACTAGCAGTCTATTCTACAATACTAGCAACTCTGGAAAAACGAGAAGATTCTCAGTAATTTGTTGTTTAATTTTGATATTAAATGCGAAAATAATAATAATAATTTTGAGCTTACTTGTTCAAATAAATGGGAGAACAATTCAACACTAGCTTCTTAATTTAGTTCTCATGTATTTATTGTCCAAAATTATTATGTGAATTGTCACGTCTAGTCTAATAGCATTAGCAACAAAGATACCCTATAACCTATTTTATTCCCTATGTTAGGAAAAATTAAAAATTTATATATAAATACACTTACATTATAATCTATATATTTAACTTATATCAAGGGGTAGGTATCGTGTTTTCTTATCCAATGCTTTATTAAATTATAAACAAATCATTCTCTCTCCTCTCTTCTCTTTCTTTCACGTGTCTTGATGAAAATAGTGTAATGATAAAAAGAAAAAACAAAGATAAGAGTAAAAAAGAGTATTTAATTGATTGATATAGGATTGTTAGGTTTTTTTTAGAACACTAGCAATAACTTCCCTTTGATTTTTTCTAAATTTAGGGTACAAAACTACTTTATGCTTTTCAAATATATTTCACAATATCTTCTTATCTTTTCTTATATCATTAAAATATTATTTATTTATAAAATACAAGTTTCTTATGTATCTTCACTTTTTTCATAGAATCCCAACATAATACCCAATTAAAGGCGAAAAGATAAAAGATGAAAGATGAAAGAGAAATGGTTATACTAAAACAATGTATAGAGAACTACTTTTGATTTCCTACACATTGAAAAACATTGAAGGTTGCTTAAATGTAAGCAGGGGTGGAACCAGACATTGAGTTGTAGGGGGACATAACTGAATTTTTAAAAAAATTTAAGGGTAATTGCAAAATTTTGGGGGGACTTATTGCATAAAATGCATGAAATTTAGGGGCAATTTTAAAATTTTGGAGGGACCAAAGCTACACCTAGTTCTGCCCCTGAATGTAAGGAATCTGATGTGAATATATTTTTATAACTTTTTTGAAATTTTCCTTAAACATAGGAAAATAAATGAAATATAGAAAATTCGTTGCTAGTAGAGAATAAAAAGTAGTTTTATTTTCCTGAATGTAGAAAAAATGGTTGAAAAGCTGTTACTACTGCTCTAAAAGAACAACATTTTGATTGATTTAGTAATGGTTCTAAGTTTTAAGAATTTTTACCTATGCATTAACATAACATAATCATATGATTAACTATGGATGTCCGCATGTTCTTTTTTTTTAAAAAAAAACTATGGATGCCCGAGTTTTTTCTGCATTAATTTATTTGACCATAGTTAACATATAACTATATATGCTACCGATGAAACCTTTTTTTCTTTCCCTGAAATTTTATAGAGATTTGACCTTTTGTGACTGGGAAGATTGAGTGAAGATGACGATGAGTATATATATATATATATATATATATATATATATAGAGGATGATATTCGATTTAGATGGAGAATCTAAAGCATGCTTGGATGCACGTCATATTATATATAGGTGTATCATGTATGTATATATATAATTATATATACACCGTCTTTATTCACTGGTTTTTGTTTTGTTTGACAACTAATTAGTAGTGAGGATTTGGTGGCTTGAAAGACAAATTTAGGCGCAGATTGAGGAGAGATCATCAGATAATGCTTTGCACATTTCGTCCGGCGAAAAATTAGCCTACTTTTTGTCCAATAACGTCGTGACAGAAAAAGAAAATAAAAGAAAACCCTCGGATTTATCCTGATTCGATCTCTAACATTCGGTCGTGTTGAATGACAAGACCTAAACAAGACTTTACCAGCCAAGAGAGATAAATCATTACTAAAAAAGAGATCACCAAAGACTAGGGATTATTAATTAATGGTTGAAAACTCATGAGAGATGGCTTCGGTGCGTGTCCACCTGTCATGATGAGAACGTACCGGTGTTTGGATAATTTAAGCTACCGGGCATGCACCTTTTGACAAGTAAGCCTTATAGAGCTCTCTCGTATTGCATATAATACTTGAATATATGGATTATATCAATTATAAACTACTAAAATGAGCATTAATTAACTGAAGAAAACTTCTTTAGACCGAATTTAAAGGAAAAATGGATGCCATCATGATAAAATAAATTGGGTATATATAATATACCGAAAAATTATACGTATGGATGGATAGTAAAGGGATTGATTTGTAGTAAGCGCGTGAAGGCTCAGGGATAGATTAATTAGGGGGACAGCGTGAGTGGGTTGAAGAAAAGCTAGCAAGGGGGAATAAAAGAGCATGGCGTTGTTGCCTGCCTTTGTTGTCTCTGGTTGCAAAATGCACTTCGGTTTCAACAAACATATGGGCAGGGTAGCCCACGTGAGGACTGCCAGATCATGTATGTACTGAATTGAATCTCTTTCTTTCACCCGCCCAACACGTACATAACCCTCTTTCTTTCTCTTTCTCTGGGTCATTAACGTGGCCAGCTGTATACCAACAGGGCTACTTTGGTGAATATCAGGAAGAAAAAAGAAGAAGAAGAAGTTGTTTTGACCAGAAAAGAAAAGAAGACCGTGGGCATTAAAGGTACTGGGAATTTATTAGTGTTTAGTGGAGGCATCAGGAAGGGGTAATGCTAGTGCCAGGTGGTGTGAGCTGGACCCTCTCAGTGTATGAGTTGTCCAAACTAATCCTATTCCTAACATGATCAGGAGTAACGTGCATCTCTATTAGGCATCATTTGACATTTGTGCTTATTCTTCACAATTATATTATTCTCCACGGGACCAAAAACCGATAAAACCTTCTACAGTTGGTAATTTCACTTTCTACTACCCATGCATGTTAGTTTTAATTGGTCTAATTTGGGGTGGTGTTTACTTGTTACTTGCTAGCCATGGTGTTTATTAAGGCTGCCAATAAAGGACCAACTCTTTCTCAACATAAGAGGTATGAGGGCAAGTGGGTGGTGTGTTGGGGGTTGAGCTGGCGGGTTAGAGAGCAGGCAAGAAATGATGGTCACGTCGTGGGGGGGAACATTAGATAATCACTACATTTTTCAGAGGCGCATTTCCTCTTCTTGTTCTTGAGGTTCAACCAAATCTGAGAGACCAAAAACATGATGCCACCACGCCCTCGATCTCTTTCCATGATCACTCTCGTCACGTGCGTCTAACGTGACAGCTACCTCGGTGACAAACAAATAAGTATCACGTGCTACTGCGTTTGTGCTGTGAATAATAAAGAGGCCTCTTGACCTACGTGTCGTACTTCATGTTTGTTTTCGGGTGTGAGACAACTTTGTCATTGTCCCACTGCTTCACTCTTGTCTTGGACCCAATTCATTTAAAGTCGCTCCCCTGTGGTTCAGAAAACTTAGCACGAACAATTGGCTTGCAGTTGCAGATCAACACCATCACCATGGGTGGACCAATCTTTTCATAATTCAATGTACACCTTTTTCTTCTAACGATAAAACCAATGCCAGATTGAGACAGCTATTGAAGCCTGCTGGACCATTACAGAGTTTTAAACATCCAACCTTTTAAAGATGAGAAATGCTACTACTATATATCAAGTGTTCATTTCCTGCTATTATATTTGTTATTTCATTCGGGATCCCAATCCGAATAAACACCCCCTCTCAAGGAAAGTCTAATATCATGCTGCTCAGTAGCTTTTGAATCAACGTATTCTAATCCAGAATCAGCAAGGGTTGCCAATGCAATCCTGTCTTTGCATGTTTAGCAATGCCAACGCGCTGTCTTCCTTAAGAGACATCTTGAGTATATCTTGAGCTTCTCTCGCTGATTTTCTGAAATCAAACTCAATATATAAAAATTCCCGTGGCCTGGAAAAAGCCATGTAGGACTCAGTAGGATCAAAGTTCTCATAGGAGCCAGAGTGTTCTGTGCAACCCACCCACGTACCTATCCAAACTCAAATGGTCCAACTTTCACTCAAACTAAAATAAAAAACGAGTAACTATTATATATCCTTTTTCTTCTCCACTTATCCAAAAGAGATAAAAAGTTCTAAATACCAGTCCAACCATACCCTAATCTCTCTAATCTCATAATCAAACCACACAGCAAAATGCTTTTTTTTTTTTTTAATGTCAGCACTGCCTAGTCAGCAAGTCTCATCTCTCCTATTCTCAGGTGTCCGATACAAACTACTCCATGTCAGCATAAAAAAACAATTAAACTATACAAATTACTCAATCTCACTTTACAAATCAACAATTAAATTTGAGAACTTATATGGATCTCACATAAGTTAATAGTAAACCCTACAAATCTAATGGCTGATTTATTAAATTTGTAGGTAATCATTTCTCTTGTTAAAAAGGTCCATTGGACGGTACTGTCATCCCATACCAACCACATCTTTTTTCCCCGAGCCCATATCATCAAATTTTACTGTAAGATGACAGAATATGAGTCATGCAAATTGAACAGTAAATAGGTAGATGGTTCCTTCACCTGCTTTCAAACCCCTTGCTTGTACGACCATAACCTTACGATGACGTTCTTGCAATAAACCATAGTTAGTCCAAAAGGTAGGGACAAGAATTCACTGATAATAGTAGAATCCACGTTCTTAGGACAATAATCTGACAAGCATTTATAAAAGGTGATCGCAAGGCAATCCTTCATTACCAGATTGATTTATTTGCTACGTATCAAATCGTGGGTGTGTGCAATTGGAGTTAGGATTCTCTCCGGTTCATTTGAACCGGAGAAAATTCAATTAGTTATAGTGTAGGGGTACTTTCGTCCCATCAAAAAGTGAAAAGATAAAAATACCCTTCAAGTATAACTAACTGATATTCTCCAATTCAAATGAATTATAGAGGATCATGTTCCATGCAACAGAGAGAGCAACAGAAGCAGCAGGAGGTCCTCCAGATGTCACCCCCTTCTTTTTCTTTTTACCGAGGGTCAAAGTATGATGTGCAGAAAATTTCATCAATCATCAAAAACAAAATACAAGGGTAGGTACTCCTATCAAATCTCCACATGTTCCAGAATTTGACATTGTCAGGCAACTAAATTAGATGGAGCCAAATTTACAGAGCTTATCAGACTAACAAATCTGTTCTGGTGATAAGACCAATCCTAAGCACCCACTCCCCTCCCATTTGCCCAGTGACAAAAAGGAAAAAAAAGAAAAAGAGAAGACCCAGAATGTATAGTATTTTGGATGAAAAAGATAAATCCAATAAATAATCTACTGGTGTTGAAACTAAATAATTTTACCAGTCTTATAATCCGCAAAGATGGTTAAAGAAAAGCTAGAACTCCCTACTCGTTTCCTAGCATAGAATCAACCACCAAATGCTGACGACCATGCACCTGCAAGAATGCAGAAAACTTGCGTTATAACCATCCAACCATACACTACAGCCACTAAGCCTCTTAAACTCTAAACATGCATCATGTTCAGTTTTCACATAGAAAGGAAGTAATGGAGCCATTACAGAAATTTACCATACCACAAATAGACATCACACTGTTTCTAAAAGAGCCCTTTGTAAAAATGGAATAATGCCAATGCTATGAGGCAGAATAAACTCCAAGAAAACAAAATTAAGATGAAGAAAGCTTATTTATAGAAAAAAGTACTATTGAAGCAGTCAGTAATATAGGCGTAGCTCTCTTAAAAATCTTCCTTGGAAGTATATCTACCATCCTGCAAGTAACTTTTGCAACCATACTTGGCGTGTCTATCAAATGCTTAAGATGATTAAATAGCATAAGAAATTAGCCTCTTTGATGGAAAAATGGGAGACTTTACACTCACTGAAAAAGCCTTGTTCTCAAAACATACATAGCAGGCTGCCTTGGCATTTATGGCAATAAACATAAAAAAGCCCCACCAGATGATATTCCGATTATCTTCAAAGAACTACAAACTCATTGGAGAATCTCAATCCAATAACCAATCTTGGTTGACAAGTCAAAACAGAAAGGGAAATAAAATGGGATATTTAAGGTATGGCAACAGGATGTTATTTCAAACAAACAATCACAGACAGGAGCCAAACACACTTAAAATATATTGCATTAAGAGAGTGACCATATTATGCTATGTATGTGTCAAAATATGCAATGTATAATCTTCTGAATAAGTTATAAATGTGGCTGATGTCACATTTTCTGCCATTCGACTAAAGCCAGCAGAAGTCTTCTGAAATATTAAATGAAATATGAATAAAGCACAGACACAAAGAGCCCAAGATAAAGAACTTATAATTCCCAATTCGCAATCAAAAGGTCCATTACCCAATATTGCTCCCAGCAAAGCAGGATTCTGGGAGGGAAGATCTGGATATGGTCCTAACCTTCAGCATCAGCAAACTGAATACACGAAAAACATTTTAAAGGTATCATTACCAATTATGACAAATTTGACACAAGTATTAAGATGAGAAGGAAATCTATTGACGGATACAACTAGAGGCTTGTATCAATTTAGCAGGCTGTTATAAACAATAGCATATAAATGGATGAGACACAAGCCTGCCCAACCAAACCCCCCATACATAAAAAAACCACACTTTAATAGTCTTTCATGCATAAAGATGACTGAAAACTTCTCAAAATCACATCTAACATCGATCCCATATTGAGGTCTACAAATTCACACTTTAATCTGACACCTAGATGCACATCAGTCTTTCATGCATAAAAGATCCTTAACTGAGAAATAGTGCAGCAATATGTATTGTATTATTGCATCATAAAGGACCTATCTAAGGTGCAGCACATTACCGCATAGCGATTTTGTAAGAACTGCCAACAAGGCTAATCATGTGAAAGACATGCCATTAATTAACTTCGACCTTCAAGACTGAAGCAATATATGTTGAATTAGGGAACTAATTAACTATTGCACAAGAAAGTCGTTGAAGACTACCACAGAAACAATGTTAGTAACCTCCTTAAAGCATGGATATTACAATAATAAAACCAAAAGAAACAGGAACTTTATTTTCTACAGCTTCTTTGACGTCTGTGAAGAGATCTCATTCATCATCCTAGCAGAATTGATGTAGACAGCTTATTTGAGCTGAGACTCTTAAGTTTCCTTCTAAAAGCAATCCATTGAGAAAAAGTTGGCCTTGTTCAGTTACATCCTTACATTTCGTTTATTGCTCTCCAGCATATTATGCCACTGGACTTGTGGTAGAATGGATGTAGGCGATTCTCATTTATGCTATTGAAATCAGAAGAAAATGGAATTATTGCAAAATTTTGGAAGCTTGCTACTGGACGCTTATTCAAAATATTATCTAAAGCTGCCACCCTATACAGATAGTGATGATGACTTTGTCTCTGGCATTGGTTCCCTTCCCACCCCATTTTCAGACTTCATGGTAGCACCTAAGAGGACAATCTCCTAGCAAGGAAACAAAAGAGTTTGTTCTAGAAGCATTTAACTGCATATAACCACATGAACTTCAAAACACATCTTGAAAACATGACTGCTAAGGCTTTGGTGTTTCAACAACCATTTCTTATTAAAAAAATACTGTCAACTCTAATATCTTTCTGCCTAAAAAAGCAATCCCCCGAGGTGCATCTTGACCTTTTCTCACCTAAGACCCTCATGGAAATTAAGGTCCCTCTCGTACAACAGAAAAAAGCCTCTCTTATCTTAAACCTTCATACTAACCATATCACCTGGCCTACTCTCACTAACATAAGCAATGAGCTACCACCAATTGAGATGAATATAAAAGCATGGACAAGAAAACCACATATTACCCAAAAAAAAGAAGAAGATGAAATCCACAATATCTCATGGATACAAAACTTCCTCTAATGCATACGATGAAGCATCTCTTTTGTTTTGTTTTGTTTAGTAGGTAAATCATAACTTGTGCAACTTAGCCACAAAACAAAATTATTTATTAATGTTCAACAAAAATTATATGATGCCTCCAGCCAAAGTGAAATTTCTTCAGTTGAGAAACTGATGGCAAACAAAAATGATAGTTAATTAAATTACTAAACACAAATAAAAGAAAGTTATGGTACTAAGATGCCCTCAAATTCTTTAGTAACTAAACAAAAAAAAGTCTAGAGGAATGTGAGGGAAGAAAGGGGAAAATGCTATATCCAATTCAAGCCCTTATTTACCAAGAATGACTTAAACGCACAATTAGTAATTCTGCTTTGGAAAGTTTTAGGCAATATGAGTCCTAAATTGATCACCTTTTCTCTAGGCAAATATGACCACATTGCAACAATAAAACAATGTAGAAGGTAGACTGGTGCATCTTCTTGGGCCATGTTTAGCTAACTCGCAAGCATGAATTTAGAAAAAAAAAAAAAGGATTGATATGACTTTCCAACTGGAGTTGTATCTCTTTAAAGAAAAAAAGAAAAAAGAAAAAGAAAAAAAGAAGCAGAAAATAAGTAGTCATGAATGAATGTCAAAAAGTACACTAAAGCTGTTACTTCCAATCCATAATCCAGTGATTTTATTCTTCATTTCTCCAGAAATAGCACATGTATGTGTTTCTTTTTCCTTTTTTTTTTTGGGGGAGAGGCAACACAGATAGAAACAGAGAAAAAGAGAGAGAATTACTTGGGAGTTTATGTAGTTCAACGGCCCCTGAAGACCAAACTGTCATATTTGTGCACCAGCAATGCAGAAAGAAGACAAAACAGTAAGCTAATGATTGAGAGCTTATTTACAAGAACACAATGCATGGAAGTATTCAATAAATTTGTCCTTAAACTACGGCTTTGCACCTGTGGGTTTTGAACAGTCAGACCTCCAACAGCTTCCCTTTTAGCAGATGTATCTCCACCCCTAGCAGATCCTTGGAATCACCCTAATGGAATTCATAGTTCACCAACAATGTAAGTCCGAGTCTTGAAAGGTGAGATGCTAAGGAAAACTATGGACAGATGGACCTGTTTGGTTGTATTTTTAGAAGACCATTTTTAAGACTACTCTCATTTCTCAGAGAACAAAAATAAAACTTGTAAACAGTTTCAGAAATGTCATTTTGATGTTCTTTGATAACAGGCTATTCAACAAAAATTCTATGATTTTTTTATTTAAAAAAACACATTTCATAGCGCATTTTTATACCGTGTTGTTTTTGCAAATTTCAAAAGAGGGGCCATTTTTAAAAAACAGAAACCGGACAGGCCCAATATAACTCAAAGTTAATTAAACTAAGAGAATTTATAGTATGGCACAGAAGTGGGTTTACTTACCTCCAACTGTGACAGCGCAACCATCCCAAAGAAATCAATCAAACAAATAAAGAAAAAAAAATTGTTAGATCAAATGCACAGGGAATAGGTCCTAAACTAAGAGGTATATGAAAAATATATTATACTATTGCTCCAATCGGTTGATAAGAAAAACAATGAAAGAAACAAGGAACAAAAGCTTGGGTTTAGATTTTTAAACATCTGGACAGAGAACAGATAGATAATGCCTCCTCGACATGAAGCCCATCGTAAATCAGTTGGCTTCAATGATTCATGTGCTGATTGTTTATATATGAAATGGACGTTAAACCTATATTTAAGAGTTTTGTTCTATCCATATTTCTTCACCAACTAAACAAGTCTACAATTCAGATCGATCTACAAAATAAAAACGATATAATGCATAGTCTAAAGAAAAACAATTGGAATGTTAATTACCTCTCTATACCTAACTAGGTACACCTTAAGCGGCTCGATATATTCTTCAAACCCTAACGTTGCCATTGCCCACAACAAGTCATCGCCATTGATGGTCTTCCTCTTCTCCTTCTGGCACTTATCGCTTGCTCTACACAAAAACCCCTCATAACATAAATCAGATTTCACACATCCAAAACCCTAATTCCGCAAAATCTACACCAATCACATTTCACAAAAAATAAATAAATAAATAAATAACTAAAAACCCTACCTCCCTATATCAATAATGACGTCTCAGAAAACAACCCTCGCTTTCCAAAAACAATAATCACATCTCATAAAACAAAGCCCTTACCATACGCAAACACCAACAACCGCAAACAATTTTCAAAGATTCAGATTTAATAACAAAACCGTATAATAAAAACAGCATCTGTTACGCACTCGCTAGTGATGAAGCTGATGAACTCGGAGACGCATTCTTGCATCGTGTCCTTGGCGTCCTTGGCGATCTTGCCGTTGGCAGGCAGCGCCTTCTTCATGATCCTGCTGATGTTGGCAATCGGCAAGTACCGGTCTTGCTCACGCACGCCCGACGAGCGTGGGCTCTGCTCGCCGCCGCTCTCGTGGCTCCCGCCCGCCGGACTCGTCGGCGCCTCCGCCATCTCCGGCCAAAAAAAAAAAAACCCTAGATCACTGCATTCACAGAGTCAAAAGCAATAACACAGACACAAATATAATTAACAATCTACATATACGCATTACACATTCATATGTATGCACAAGTATTCAAACGAAAATGAATGGCGGAAATTGAAACCCTAGGCCCGCCATGAAACACGATTTGAACAAAGAGAGAGGTACCTGTTGAAAGAGAGAGAGCAAAGGTTTTGGTTTTGTTCGGTTTGTATTTGGCGCGCGCTGAGGAGCGAGAGGTGATTGGTGGAATTGTTTTTTTTTTTGGGAGTGAGAGATCGGACGCTGGAGAAGAAAGAGAGAGAAGAAAGAGAAGAGGAGAGAGTTTGATCAGAGAGGGAGAGCTTTTTGGCTTTACGCTTATCAGCACCGTTGGTTGCGGTTCAGTTTTCAGTATTTATAGTGCTACTTCCCCCACCCCCAAAACAAACGCACTCTCGCTCCTTTGCTGAGTTTCCGTGCTCTAGAATTTTTCTAAAGGATAAACATTGGAGAAGGAAAAATAAATTCCTTAAAAGGATATGTGATTTTTATTTATTAATTTAATTGACTAAATTAATCAATTTATATTTATCTCAATCTTTAAAAAAATCTGAAAAAATAAAATTTATTCATTTTTTAATTGCTATTTCCGCTAAAAGTATATTTTTAGATGTGATTTTCAATTTGTAATATTTATATACAACATTTTTGTGCCCACAAGACGACATTATTATGAGATAAGTATGGATTAAAAGTGTAATACGTACAATTACTCATAGCTTTCTATTCAACTAGATTTAATGAAGATAGTAGCCATGATATGTTAGTGGATTCCCAGTTATTTCATCTTTATTGTCTAGGATTACAAAACCAATCCACTTAAAACGGATAAGGATAAATTTCATTTGCTTTTCTAGCGAAGACAAGTTGTTTCGTAGCAAAGATTTTCATGATGTTTTAAAATAGAGTTAAATACCTTTTTGCCTCATGTAGTTTAATAATTTTATTTTATCTGCATATGATTTAGTTTGTTATCTCTTCAAACGCCGGATTGAAAAAAGATGGAGATGGTATCCCCGTTTAAATTCCATTCAAAATTGAGAGAAGATTGAAGGTGATTAAGAAATTAACATGTGTCCATATATCTAATTACAAATTAAAAACATTATAAAAAATTACATTTTTGTTGAACCATTCACTTATGTCGTTAGTTATATTTGGCCAGGCCACTCCCATCTAGTATTCATTAAGAAAACCCATTTGGGGTGGCTCACTCAGTGTATTAAGCCTAAAAAATTCTTGTTGAACGAACGGTAGAAGTTCAAGAAAATCATTCATAACCAGCTTACGGAATCTTCAATGCTATCTGGGTTCTTGGTGGACGGTACAGGTGAAAGAACAAGGGCAACCTTGGGGTCATTTTGCTCTTCTGGTTGGTTCTCTAAATCCAATCCATCCACCACTGCATGGGTGGCTGAAGCTTCTGCCATATCCAAATCAGGAAGTGTACTGGTACTATCCTTTGGTGTTCCAACTCCGGTGTGATTTTCACCTATCCATGCAGCATCAAGGGTATTTGACAAATTTGCCATCATGATAGGGAACTGCCCATCAGAGAGGGTCCTAGGTATATGGACATGTGTCAATTTTTTAATAGTGCTAATGTAACTTTCCATTAAATTTTGGACGAAATTTAGACGAAAGTATCATTTCCGTATTTATGTAAACTCGAGTTACCTCTTGTGATAAAAACTAAAGCCTAGGAGGTAAAAAAATAAAATTGTTAAACCACAAGGGGCAAAAATGTATTTAACCCTTTAAAATATGATCTATTTAATTAACATATGTTTAAAATGCATATAATCTTTTTTAAAAATCCATGTGAGATTACGAGCATTTTGGCTGTATATTAGTTTAATAGATTTGATTTGGAGCAATTCTTCCCATTTAATTTAGAGAAAACTTTGTCCATTTTAAAATACACAATAAAAAATATTGTGCGTGTAAAAATCAGATGTTATCACTAAATGATAATATACTTAATGGGATGAGATGCTAAGTAAATGTGATGATTTGTGCAAGTCAAGATGTATGAAACTATTTTTTCAATGGAATTAGTGTTACTGTCCATACATCATGTTAAATCCACAGTCACCTAATTTTAGGCCCAAATTAGGGATTCGCTTACTATATACCAAGTTTCAGCCACCAAGGACATTTCATTATAAATTAGAAGCTAGAATGGCTTAAGAAAACAAAATATATAGGTCACTTCCTCCATGACTCAAACCTGTAATGTAGTGTCTGCCCTAATATCGATTGTTAAGGATGTAACCATTGATCCCAAAGTCTAGAGACTATTAAATACTGATTTGATTAAACTATTAATCCTTTTAAGACCGAAACAAACACAAGAGGCTAGGGTAGCTTCTTTGATAGTAATTTTTTTTTTTACATGTCCTACAATGGGAAGGGAAGATTTGAACTAGTAATTTCCGCTTCATTAAGCGTGATCTCAACTGATTGAGCTACTTCATGTGGACTCTTTGATAGTAATTAGTGCAAAAGCAAAACAATCGTATTGATGGGCATGGAATTGAGGGGGTTATATAAAAACATAAGAGGTGTAAGTGTAAAAAGAGAGTAATGATATACAAAGAACTAAATTCTCTTAGAATCCTTCCAAATGTAATGTGACTTTCAAAATTACTAATAGATCAAAATTTAATAACGACTATTTTAATGATAATTTTAAAAGTCACATCACATTTGAGAGGATTTTAGGAAGATTCTAGTATTCCTTATATCATTACTCATAAAAACATCCTTTAATCATGTAGGAAATATACAGAGAAATTTTACTTCATACATCAAACTATCAAAGCACTCTCAAGTCTCATCAAACGTTCAAATATTAAGTATTGTCAGTTTAGTTATAAGGCAAATGCAAAAATCCCATGTCTCATTACAACCAGACCGGGCACAGAGAAAGAGGCACGAGACCTTTTATGGAAACTGCGAAAAGAGCACCTTTTATAGAATTGGAAGTTACGTACTCATGAAGGCAGTCAAGTCATTTGGTCCTTTACAGGCAAGAAGGCACAAAACAGCTCTCTTTTCATACATCAAGTAATGGAAACCCTTCTAGAATTGATTTCTTCATGATCTCGTTCTGTTCCACAAGAAGAAAAAGAATGGTCATTTTCATTCTGTCCATTTTCTTCAAATACAAGAATCAGAGAACATAGGTACATGGGGCTTGATGACAAGCCACAGTTCACTTTCCGGAGCGGGTTTCTGACTTATCTACTCCCGTGTTCATTTATATGCAAGATTTTCATAAATGAACACATTTTGATGGACGGTGAAAGTAATGAAGAGTATATATTTACCTGGATTACTGCTGTGATCATCCCAGGGCCCTCCTGCTTTTAATTCAAAATAAAACAACAATGAAAAAAGAAAAAGTAATGCACAGCAGCTCAAAGCTGTAAAGGTGTTTAAACTCTTAAAACTTCACGAACCTCAAACCGCTTCTCTTCCCATGATGTCTCCTTCCAAGTTTTTGAATTAAGTGATTCCCATGAACATGGAACTTTAATTGTCTCCACATGTTCCAAAAGTCTCAAGCTATCTGCAATACAAACATACTTTAATGCTATAGTTTCAGCAATGGTAACAACTTTCTTGGAATCTACTAGTATGGGGTGCAGTTTTGTTACAAGAGTAAATTACCCAAAATTCACAGCTCCTGTCACAGCCATCATCCAAAACACATTATCCAATCTCCCATCGTTGATATTGTCTGGTAGCCATCCTGTCGTTCTATCCGTCAAATCTATCATCGTCGTGCTTAGATAAAACCCAATTCCGATCAACAACGACACCATAGCCGTGGACGTGCTTTTCAGTGACTTGGGAAATTCTTGATAATACAGTGCAACTGTTCCTGGGAAATGGAATCCCTCATTAATGCCTATAACGACTAGTGGTAGCACGAGCCACAAAGCTGACATGGGCACAACCAAGCCCGGTTGGCCACCGAGTTGATGGGTTCGGACCACATGGAGCCGTCTAGTTTCGATAAGGGCGGACCCCACCATGGCAAGGATGTTGATGACGTGGCCAATTCCGATACGCTGGAGGGGTGTCAAAGGTTTGCGAATCAGATTTTGCCATGCAGGGAGGAGGAAATTGTCGATGGTGAGGATTGAGATGCTTGTAGCTAAGAGGTTGAAGACTACAAAAGAGGAAGTTGGGATTTTCGAAATGGGGACCGAGATGCCGGTCCATTGTTAGGGCTTGGAGGACTGTGAGGCTACCGAAAATACCTATTGGAGTACTTAAGAAAATGCCAGAAGACCATATTGGAATGATTCTGACTAGTTTTTTGAGGTCCTCCACTTCTTCCATGGTGCATAACCTCCATGATCTTGCATATGAGCCGTCTAGTTGTCTATCACCTTCAGTTTTTAGTGCACTATTCAAGAATCTGTGGGAAGATTAAAGGAGATCAAGCTAGCACACTTAAGTTCCACAAATAATTAATATAACCGCCATCATTGGGATATAAATAAAGATAATTGCTACTTAGTATACGATAATGCTAAATTGTTATACCACTGTTATACAACTAGAACAATGTTGAAGTAAAAATCAACCTTTGATTTTTCTTTTTTACAAGTCATTGTTGATTCAAATGCGAATTTTTACTGCTACGTTATTCCAGTTATATAGCAATAGGAGACAATTGTACAAGCGACTCATAGACCCAACCATGAGGTGGAAGGCATTCGTTCTATAAATTGAAGTTATGTCAAGAATTAAAGAAAGCAAAGAAAAGTTCCAAAATAAAGGAGAGAAAGAAGAAGATGAAATGGAGAAGAAGAGGAAATCCTCATTTACAATATCAATCTCGTGAATCTTTTACAAGGGATGATTGAAGCTTATATAAGAGCTTTCAATCATTAACTAACTTCAAACTAACTAACTTACAAAATAAAGAAGTTAAGAGAGTTAGTTAATTAGTTTACAAGAACTCAAATCGCTCACGCGTGTCGAGATGCTCTTTGATCTACGTACCGATGCTAGCGTTAGATTTTCGGTATGATGATCGTCGCACATCTCTTCTAGATAGGCTTGAAACAATGCGAGAAGCGACCGATGTGTTGATATCCCCTCAAGATGGATGTGGAGGATGATAAATATCCTTTACATGCATCTTGGACAATAACCTAAAAAATCTTTGAATCCAAGACTTTTGGTGAAGATATCTCAATCTGGTTTTGAGAAGTAACATGAAGTGTCCGAACAAGTCCAAGTTGAATCTTCTCACGAACTATATGACAATCTATTTCAATATGTTTAGTTCTTTCATGATAAACCGGATTTGCAGCAATATGAATGGTGATTGACTATCACAAAAGGAGAGCAACTGGAATGAGAAATACCAAAATCTTTAAGAAGAGATCAACCACATCAATTCACAAGTAGAGGCTAAAGCTCTATATTACGCCTCAATGAGAAGACCTTGAGGCTGTCTGCTTTGCTTCTTGGATTTCAAGACACCAATGAATCCCCAGAAACACACATAAACCAGTTATGGATCTTGAGTGTCCATACAACACCTTAATCTGAATCTGAAAAGGCTTTAAGGTGAAAATCGGACTTGGCAGAAAAAATGAGACCTTGAGCTGGAGAATTCTTCAAGTATCTTAAGACTCTATGAGCAGCATCCAGATGAGGTTGCCTTGGTTTATCCATAAATTGACTTAAAATTTGAACAGAAAAAGCTAAATCAGTGCAGTAATTGTCAAGTAAATCAGCCTACCAACCAACCTTCTATAACTTGTAGCATCTGAAAGGAGAACTCCTTCATCCTTTGAAAGTTTCAAATTCTGTTCCATAGGAAATTTTGCAGGTTTAGAGGCTAATAAACCTGAATCCTCTAAGATCTCAAGGGCATATTTCCTCTGACAAACCGAAATTCCATCGCAGATCTAGCAATCTCAAGACCAAGAAAATACTTCTAAATCCTTTAATTTGAATCATCATTCAAAAGAGTAATAAAAGAAGACACTTCTTGTGGATCATTGCTAGCAATAGCTACATCATCAACATAAACCAATAATGCAATAAAGGAAGAACCCTTTGAACGAGTAAATAAGGAGTAATCACCTTAGATTGAAGAAAGCCAAGTTCAATCAATGCAATGAGAACTTTGAAAACCAACTGTCTAGAGGCCCTTCAACCCATATAGAGATTTGGTTAACCTACAAACCTTTGTCTCACCCTTAGTGCCAAAACCAGGCAAAGACATGTAGACTTCTTCATCCAAATCACCATGCAAGAATGCATTATTGACATCTAAGCGGTGTAAAACCAGTTCTTAGCTGCAAGAGCTAAAAACATCTAACGATGAGTCATTTTAGCAACAGTGAAAAAGTTTCATGATAATCTATCCCTTCACATTGAGTGTACCCTTTAGCAACCAGCCTTGCCTTGTACCTTTCAATGGTTCCATCGGACTTGTATTTCACCTTATACACCCATTTGCAGCCAATGGGATGTTTGTCGGAAGGTAAATCAGTCACTACCCAAGTATTGTTTTCCTCCAAAGCTTTAATTTCAGCTTTCATAGCCTCACACCAAAGTGGATCATATGACTTGATGGTAAAACTTAGGCTCAGTTGGGATGAAATGGAAAGGCAAAAATGCTTATGTTTAGAGGACAGATTATCATAAGAAATGAAAGAGGACAATGGATAGGGTTTACATGAATTGTCAACATTTGAAGCCGATTGAGGTGAGCAAGAAGAGACTGCTACGTGATAATCTTGCAAGTAACTAGGTTTCTTTAACCCTATCGACCTTCTAAGAATAGGAGTAGGTACTGAAATTTCTGCAGAAGGATGAGAGTTGAATGATGAATCTGCAGACGGAGAATGAATATCTGCAGATTCTGAATGAGAAGAGGGAGTTTCTGCAGAATTATATTGAGAAGGTAAAGTGTTTTCTGAATTAGGAAAAATTGTAGTATTTTTGTTTTGTGAATGAACGATGTTATGTTGATGAGTGTTTGGTGACAAAGAATCTGAAAAATCTGTGTCAGGATGCATTGGGAAATGAATGGATGAAGGAACACTTTCATGCATATGCATTGAATGTGAAAAATGATTTGAACTAGAAGCATAAGGAAATATTGTCTCATGAAATATGGCATTTCTGGAAATAAAAGTGGAATGAGTATGAAGGTTGTAGAATTTATGTCCTTTAATGCCATATGGATAGCCAATGAAAATGCAAGGTGTAGCTCTTGGATCAAACTTTGTTCTATTTCTAGACAAAGTTGAAACATAAGCTAAACATCCAAACACTTTGAGATGTGAATAAGATGGAACATCAGAAAAGAGAAGTTCATGTGGAGATTTGTTGGATAAAAGAGGTGTTGGAATCCTATTAATGATATGAGCAGCAGTTAAAACACAATCTGCCCAAAAAGGTAAAGGAAGGTTGGATTGAAATCTTAAAGATCTAGCTACATTTAAAAGATGTTGATGTTTTCTTTCAACCACAGAGTTTTGTTGTGGAGTTTCTACACAACTAAGTTGATGAATGATTCCTTGGGCTGAAAAAAAATCTCTCATATGAAATTCAGTACCATTATCAGATCTAATGCATTTGATTTTGGTATGGAATTGTGTTTGAACCATGTTAGAAAAGGATTGGATTATTGAGGAAGTTTGTGATTTATGTTGCATCAAATGGACCCAAGTGAAACGTGAGTAATCATCGACAATAGTAAGAAAGAATCTGGATCCATTGATAGAGTTGATGGCCATAGGACATCACAATGAAGTAATTCAAAAAGCGAAGTGGAAAAAGAACTCGATAGGAAAGGGTAATTTGCGTTGTTTAGCCAAAGGACAAATTGAACAAAGATTCTTGTATACAAGAAATAGAGGAACAATTGTTTGTATCAACTTTATTCTAGAGTGAGAAGGATGCCCCAATCTATAATGCCACAGTTACATGAGGGGTCTTTTATTGAATTAAAAGACAAGTGCTGAAAAAAAGAAGGAATGGAAGGAGCTGAAATAGATGCATTGGTTGAAACCTTGTTTGCTTGCATCAAATAGAATAAACCAGCCACTTCTTCACCCACCCCAATCGTTCTCCAATTGTGTAAACTCTGTATAAAACAATATCCAGCAAGAAATATGAGGCAACAATTTAAGGATTTAATGAGTTTAGTGGCTGAAATCAAATTGAAAGTGAAAGAAGGAACACAAAACTCGAGTTAAAGTAAGGGTTTACGAAATAGTAACGGTTCCAATGTGTGTGACATTAGCTATTGAACCATTTGGAAGTTTAACATGGGTAGAAACAACGATAATGGTGGTAAACATGGAAGAGCAACTGATCATGTGATCAGTAGCTCCGGTGTCTATAATCCAAGTGTGAGTTTTTAGGTTTGTATGAGAAGCTATATTGACATAAGCGAGAAAAAGCGAGTGTTTAGGATTGAGTATACCTGAATTACCAAGCTAGTAGAAGAAGATGGGTGTGGAATTTGGTGTTGATTCAGAGATTCATCAATCACGGAATCATGCTGAAATCATGGACAATTGAGGACTACTCAACTGTGAAGCATGAGATTGGTGACCACTAAGGTCAGTTCCTTGATAATGAGGACCACTAAGGTCAGTTCCTTGAGAATGAGGACCACTAAGGTCATTTTCTTGCATCTGCACTTGGTTTCTTGAATGTGGTACTTGTCTATTTTGAGTAAACTTAAAACCGGTGGGAATCCATGCACCCTATAGCATTTTTCGACAATATGACCAGCGACTCCCACAATGAGAACACATGGGCGGTCTTTCTTGTAGGGTTGTTTGACAAATTTTGGTCTTGGTGAGGGTTTACTCATGTATACTGAGAGTTCATGATGAGTTGTGGTAGAGTGTTTAGGCAAGAAAGATTTAGTCATCATAGCGAAGATGTATCATGACTAATGGGATTCACACAAATTTCTCTTTGTTTTCCTCTTGAATGATAAGAGAAAACCTTATTTATTGAAGGAAGAGGATCCATTAGTAAAATCTGCGCTCTAACGTGAGAAAATGAATCATTTAATCCCATGAGGAATTGTAAAACACGTTCTTGACTATAAAGTTCAAGAATAGACTTCATTCTACCACAATGACAACAACTACAAATGGAAATAGGTCAGAATTGTTAAGTTCTTCCCAAAGAGTTTTGATTTTGGTAAAGTAACAACTTACAGGAGGAATTTTCTTGAGCAACGACAGATATGGCTTTTGTAGCTGAAAAACCCTCGGGCCATTCTTCTGTGTATAACGATCCATGAGGTCTTGCCATACATCATGAGCAGAAGTGATGTAGATGATAGTGCTGTAGATTTCCTTGGATACGGAATTAAGGATCCAAGAAACTACCAGGTCGTTGCATCGAGTCCACGCATGGTAGTAACTCTCAAAAACGGATGGCTTTGGCAAAGAACCATCAATGAAACAGAGTTTGTTCTTGGCACTCAAGGCAACTAGCATCGAGCGGCTCCAAGTACCATAATTTTCTCCAGTCAATGGCTGAGGAACCAAAAGAATTCCAGGATTATCACCATTGTGGAGAAAAAGGGGACTAGATGGATCGATAGGACGAGAACTTGTAAATGGATCTTTGAAAGTATTTTGAGGATGAGTATTTTGAGGAGAGTTTGTCAAAGAATTTGGCAAACCATTTGAGTGATCATCTGCCAAAGTGTTGGACAGATTATTTGAAGAGAAAAGATGTTGATGATTTTCAGCCATTGTTGAAGCTTGAAAATCACCCCAGCGGAAGTTGATGGATTGTTGTTTGCCATTGTAAAGAAAGTAATAGCAAACACAAGAAAGGAAAAGAAGAAGAGATGAATCACAGTTCGTGATTATGGCTCTGATACCATGTCAAGAATTAAAGAAAGCAAAGAAAAGTTCCAAAATAAAGGAGAGAAAGAAGAAGATGAAATGGAGAAGAAGAGGAAATCCTCATTTACAATATCAATCTCGTGAATCTTTTACAAGGGATGATTGAAGCTTATATAAGAGCTTTCAATCATTAACTAACTGTGCAAACTAACTAACTTACAAAATAAAGAAGTTAAGAGAGTTAGTTAATTAGTTTACAAGAACTCAAAATCGCTCACGCGATTCGAGATGCTCTTCAGATTCAATCGATGATCGATCGCTCGTTACCTTTGTCTGAAAAGGTGTGTTGATAGAGCGTATACAATGTCGAAGTACCTTGGCCATTTACATTGACAACACAACCCTCACTTTTCTGTTTTATTGCATATGTCAATGAATATCGTGTCACATCATTTAAATTTTTTTCAATTCTATGTCAATATATTCATCATATATATAATAATTTATACACTATTAAATTTGTAAAATCTAATCTAAAATATGAGATGAGGCCTTGATTTTTGTATAAAAGATGTTGATATATATAGATGATATTGAATTTTAATTGCTAATATTATATCTTGGTTTCTAATATAATTACTAAACCACCTACTCCTATGATGTTGATCTTTTTCTTCATACTAAATTAATTTCTATGTTTTTTTATATTGTGGGGGGAGGTTGTTTCAAAGTATAGTTAGAGACAGAGAGAGGTTCCATGCACGTACGGCCACTAATCATGCATGGCCCGGATCGGATTGATCATGTTCAGCTCGTGTCCAAATATGTCCAAATATTATACTTTGTTACTTGCATTATCGAATTGATCCGGCCAAAACAGTGACACATTTAGTTAAATTAATTACCAAAAAGCAGATCGATATATATATAATAATATTCTAAAGCATATATATATATATATATATATATATATATATATATATAACTCACACGTACGTACGCACCTGAAACTTTTAGTTGGTGAGCTATCTTCCAATTTTAACATATTCTTAGACGTGGCTCCAAAATAATAATCCAGGCTTCCAGAAGCTCTCGAAACTTTCCTTTTCCTGATTGATGCAACCATGACACGAGCTATGCTGATGAAAGTATTGATATAGGGGTGATCACACCATAATAGTATGGTCATCCCTATACCATATGTTTCCTTCAGAAGATTCTAGAAGGTGATAACTTCCATAGAGGTTGAAGAGAACAGATACAACTCTTGGCCAGGAGTTGTATCAACCTATTATAAATAAGGACACTGCCTTCATAAGAAATTAATTCTGCATTCTTACATTGGTTTTGTTCTCTTTATTCTCTTTAGTCCTTTATAGGATTTCTACCCTCACGGGACCAAATCCTTCTATGATAAGATCCTTACTCAAATTCCAACAGTGGTATTAGAGCCCTGGAAATTATGGACAAAGGGAAACAAAAAATTGAAGAACAATCTGTTGCAGAAGAATCCACTCAATCTGATGATCATCAAAATTTCTTACGAAATATCATTCAAACAATCAACAGACAAGTAGTGGGCTTGGCATCAACAATTGCTTTCTACAATCTTCAACAACTACTTGTAAACCCAAAAACAAAACCCCTTACCGTTACAGTGGGAGGTCTTCAATATACGGAAATGTTGAAATTTTGAAGAGACGTTATTTGTTAGAGAAAAATTACTGGAACAACTATCTAGAAACTTCACCTACAGAGTCTGAGAAGAAATTTCTCTGCAACAACAAGGAAGAATCTCCTCCATCAGGTTTTGAGAAAATTGCAGACTCGTCTCAAAAAATCAAGGGATTGTCGCCCATTTCAGAAAAAGAAGAAGAATCAGATCCAGAAATTTCGAAAATATCAGGTTTTTCTTCTAACTTTTCTTTTGAAAATTCATTCACTAGTTCAGAGGTTGAAAAAGACCAAATTTTTGCCCAAAACAACACTGTTTTGGCAAAAAATTGGGAAAAATCAATCCCTGGAAGCCTTGCCCAAACGACGCCGTTTCCCCAAAGTGGAATGACGCCGTTTCGCCTCTTCACCAAAAGGCGTCTCTAGAACCTCTTCCAAACGATGTCGTTTCGCCAACCAGCATGAACAATGTCGTTTCGTCTCAAGTTCCACCATTTCCGCCCCATATGCAAAGTGACGCCGTTTCACCACTAAACGACGATGGTCCAATAACCCTAGAAGGCGCAAGGCAAAAGCAACACGACGTCATTTTGATGCTCCGTCAAGATCTTGATTCGACCTTACCCACAAATCGAACCGGACTGAAGTGGAAGACCACGGCCCGCAAATCTGCTCTTCGAGCCCAAGCCCAAAAGATCAATGCCCAAGCCTCCATTCAATCCAATTTAGTATCCGACCGGACCCGGACCCGGATCCGAATCCAAGTAAAATAAAGGAACATTCAGACCCGAAACCGAGATCCGACCCGGAGGACGACCTGCGGTCATTCATCCACTTACCTGGACGCGACACGTGGCAGGAGCACAAGTGGGCCGACCCGCCCAGACCCATGAGCCCATACCCGGTTCGCCAGACCCGATTTTCGCCCTAACCAGTTCATCCAACCCGCCCAGTTCATTTGAACCGCCCGAATCATCATCCTTTCACTAATTTTGATCGATCTGGAGCATTACAACCCCGATTCAAACGATTCCAAAAGTAGTGGAAAGCTAATTGGAAGGGGAAGAAGAACAAAGGCTTCTACAACAAAAATTTTAACAACAAAAATCAGAAAAATTATTGGCAAAAAGGAGAATCTTCACACCAAGTCAACGAAGAAATTCACCACCTTTCATTCGGCCTAATTGGCTATTCCCCATAGAACACAAGGAAGTTGAATTCTCAATTCCTGATTTGGCACAATCAGAGATCACAAGTGACCGACGCGTTAAGGGTCCGCACCCTTTAAGAATTGTTCGAGCTGTTGCACAACATCCGAGAAATTTGTGGCCTTTGGACACAGACCGATACAATCTACTTAGAAGGGGTGACAGAATTAGTCCATTTGATCCGAATCAAGCTTATTATCGTGGCTACTTGAACAACTATAAAGCCGGTCTCATTCCTCCTCCAGAAGATTAATTTCACAGTTATCTTAAATTAAGTATTTACTGTGTATTATTATTTAGAACCACATCTTTATTTCTTGTTCTGAGTTTTCTACAGCTACAATAATAATTTGTAATAATTAATTATTTATTACATTTATATATAGTCCTATCTACATTTTAAAATGGCTATAAAAGGCGGTATAGATGCCTCCAAGGTTGAAAACCTTAATGGCATCAATTTTAGAATGTGGAAAAGGAAAATTTCTTATGTACTGACGCATGAGAAATTATTATACACACTGGATTCTGTTAAACCAGAATTAGATGGTGAAAATGATTCAGAGATTATCAAGAAACAAGAAAAATTTATAGAAGATGATCTTATGGCGAAAGCTACCCTTCTTCATAATATGAAGGATAATATAATTCCTCTTTTTGAAGAATATGATACAGCTAAAGGTATGATGGAAGCTTTAGATCAAAAGTATGAACCTCGATTTGATACACATATACAATTGTTATTAAATAAATATAACAATGCTCGAATGGAAGAAAATGATTATATAGGTGATTATGTAAATCAGATGGAACTTGTTGCAAAAGAATTATCTAATGCAGGTCATCCAGTATCAAACAAAATGCAGGTTACAACAATACTTAATAGTCTTCCTCTATCTTGGGATCACGTAGTAACTTCTTTGACACATAGTGGCAAAGAAATTTCTATAAATCTCTCCCAGTGTTACTTGTGTTAGAAGAAGAGCGAATAAAAAGAAGACGTATAGAAGGGGCAGCTACAAATTTACTGCTAGCACAAACAAAAACACAAAAGTCAAATACATACAAATTTCGTGGAAACAAGAAGAAATTCAATAGAAAATGGAAGGGAAAACAAAAAGGCAACTTAAAAAACAAAAGAGCATGCTACAGATGTGGTAAAACGGGACATTTCAAAATAAGCTGTCCAAAGAACAATGGTGGCAAGGAACATAAGGAAATTGCTATGACAATCACTGAAGTACTAATGGCAGAACCGACAACTAAACACCTGGTGGATAGATTCAGCAGCTACTAGACACATTACAATAAGCCGCGAATTTTTTGTCGATTTTAAGGAAAAATCAGCTGGAGAACACAAAGTCTACATGGGAAACAATACTTACAGTGATGTTTTAGGAGAAGGTAAATGTAAAATTTCTGTTAATGGGTCCATTATTGTATTATACAATGTCTTGTATGTACCAAATATCCGTAGGAATCTAATATCAGTACCCATATTAGATGACAAAGGATATTGTGTAAAGTTTAAATCTAAAAGAGTATATATAAGTAGAGAGAAAATATCCGTAAAGGGTACTAAAGAAGACAATAGCTAGAAGGACATGAAGAAAAAGTCTACAAGTTAAAGAAATCATTATATAGGCTAAAACAATCATCGAGACAATGGTATTTGAAGTTTCACCAAGCTATACTTGAAAATGGTTTTGAGGTAAGTCCACTTGATCACTGCGTTTACATATGTAAAAATAATGATAAATTAACCATATTGTCATTATATGTAGATGATATATTGTTGACCGGAAATTGTCCAGATATGATTAAAAATACTAAAGCATTTTTAGCATCTAAATTTGAAATGAAAGATATGGGCGCTGCTAATTATGTCTTAGGAATAAAAATATCTAGAAATAGAAAATCAAAATTATTATACTTGGATCAGAAAAATATCTGGAAAAGATACTTAAAAAATTTAACATGTCTAATTGTAAGCCTTTAAGTACACCTATTTCAAAGGGTCAACATTTAAGTAAAACAATGTGTCCTCAAAATGAGACAGAGATCAAAGAAATGGAATCAATCCCATATGCTCAAGCCGTGGGGAGTCTCATGTATGCCATGACAAGTTGTCAAGTACAAGACCTGATATTTGTTATGCAGTAGGATTAGTGAGTACATATCAGTCTAATCCAGGAAAGGAACATTGGCAAGCTGTAAAGCGAATATTTAGATATTTGCAAGGAACCAAAAACATCAAGTTATGTTTTGTTTTAAGTGATCTAAAAATTGTGGGTTATACCGATGCAGATTTTGCAGGTGATACAGATGATAGAAAGTCCACAAGTGGCTATGTATTCTTATTTGGTGGAACAGCTGTTTCTTGGACTAGTAAGAAACAAAATTGTGTTGCAAAGTCCACAATGGAAACTGAGTATATTTCATGCAGCACAGCAAGAAGTAATGCGGTTTGGATTGGACGTTTTGTTGAAAGTTTAAATATAGGTATACCTAACAGACCAGTTAATGTGTTTTGTGATAATAAGTCTGCTATCTCTTTAATAAAAAGTGGAGCACATAGCTCCAAAGGCAAACACATTGACATAAATTACCATTATATTCAAGATATAGTGGAGAAAGGTGAAATAAAGGTTGAATTTATTTCATCAACAGAGATGGTAGCCGATCCTATGACCAAGGGATTGCCTTTGGACAAATTCAAAAGGCATATAGCAACAATGGGGTTAAAATACATCTAGGTGAGAGCTACATGGGTTAATGCATGAAACAGAAGGATCCGGGGACGCTTGGAAGAATGATTCAATGCTTTTTTGTCTAAACATAAGATAATTGGTCGGTATAAGACAGAAAATAATAGATATTATATTTAACATAAATGAAAAGTCCATTATATGACATTATGTTAATTTTAATTAATATCTATGGTAAAGTAAAGACACTAATAAGGTGTATCAGGGAAAACTTTAAAATAGAAATATTTTTAAAGGTACTTGATCTAAAGTTTAGTGCAGGTCAACACATGGTTTTGTGTATGGCTGAAGTCGTCAATTATGGAATGGGTATGGACTATGTTCCCAACCATGAAAAATTGATGCCATTCGTTTGAAAGATAACGAGATGAAGACATCTCTAATATATTGTTGGTTTGAACAGTATATGGTAAAAGATGCGGTTAGATTGAAATGTCAAAACGTGCGCACGTGGAATCATTTAGCAATCTAACGCCGATCTGTAGTTCTTACAGATGAGAGTAGGTATGGATTACTATCATAGTAATCATATACTACTAGAGTTCATCACCAAATATTATAGTGTGATCAAGTGGGAGATATTGATATAAGGGTGATCACACCATAATAGTATGGTCATCCCTATACCATATGTTTCCTTCAGAAGATTCTAGAAGGTGATAACTTCCATAGAGGTTGAAGAGAATAGATACAACTCTTGGCCAGGAGTTGTATCAATCTATTATAAATAAGGACACTGCCTTCATAAGAAATTAATTCTACATTCTTACATTGGTTTTGTTCCTCTTTATTCTCTTTAGTCCTCTATAAGATTTTTACCCTCATGAGACCAAATCCTTTTATGATAAGATCCTTACTCAAATTCCAACAGAAAGGGCTTCCCTTGGGCTTAACATGGCGATAGAATCGCTTTCCCAAGACAAGCACGACCAAGCCAACAGCATTCAAAATGGCACATATTCCAAACCCTATCCCCCAGCCCACGTTGTCCTGAACATATATGATGGCAGTGCAGCCGATGATGTTACCAATGTAGAGGGCGAAGTAATACCAACCGAAGAAAGTGCCCTGTTCTTTGGGCTTGTCAAATTGTTCGGCTCCCATTGTCGCAATTGTGAAGCGGGTGCCTCCAAACCCTAGTAAAGTTGGATCCGGATCCCCTCATATTTGAGGGGAAATATGAGAGTCTCATATTATAATCTGAGCCGTCCATTTTTTATCCAACAGCCCATATTATGCCACATGTCCCACTTAAATATATAATAAAATATTAATTAATTTTTAAAAAGAAAATAAAAATAAAAATATTAAAACATTAAAATCAAATAAAAAAAACTGGGGTGGCCGGCCACCCCATGAGGGTTGCCACCAACCTAATTGAGCCAAGGGTGGCTTGCAACCTCGATCGCGGGTGGGTGGCCACCCCTAGGATCAAATCGGGTGGCCGGCCACCCTTATGGGTTTGCCGGCCACCCTAGTTTTTTTTTTTAAAAAATTGATTTTAATTTTTTTGGCACTTGTGGGTGGTTGGGGGTGGTTCGGCCACCCCATACCGGCCATTCTGGGGTGGCCGAAGCCACCCCTGGGCTCAAATCGGGTGGCCGGCCACCCCCTATGGGTTTGCCGGCCACCCTAGTTTTTTTTAAAAAAATTTGATTTTAATATTTTTTGGCCCTTGAGGGTGGTTGGGGGTGGTTTGGCCACCCTGCATCAGCCGTCTGGGTGGCCAAAGCCACTATGGTGGCGCCACCTCTATGGGTTTGCTTACCACCCCGCTTTTTAAAAAATTGATTTTAATTTATTTTCTTTTAAAAAATTAATTAATATTTTATTATATATTAAGTATGACACGTGGCATATTGTGGACAATTAGATTAAAATGAATGAACAAGATCACAATATGAGACTCTCATATTTCCCCTCAATATGAGGGGATCCCGATCCAGTAAAGTCAGCGCTAAGTTCATATAGAGAACTGCATGTTGAAGATTTGACGGCGCTTCACAGGTGTCTGTGCCAATTAATGCACATCGCGGCGGCCTCAAGGATTGTATTGAAGCCGTTAGGGTGGCCATGATCATACCCTGAATTAATTAATTCTCAAGAAATTAAGGAAACAGAATGAAAATAAATGCTTTCGATTTCATCTAGGATAGGCCCTTATAGCTAGTGCCATTACATTCTGTCCATGAATATATATATATATATATGCTAGGGGTTCTCCCCGTAGGTTCTCCTGGTGTTCTCCCAGCTACACGTAAAACATGATTTAAGAAAAAAATAAAATTGTAGTGGCCTCTACCATCGTTTTTTTAGGCATTAGCATCAAATTTGAGGCATTAGCACCAAATTTGTGAGGCATTAGCACCAAAATTGAGGCATTAGCATCAAATTTAGGATGATCAAATTCATTTTGGGTGATACCATCCCTAAAGGGTTAACCTTTCACCTTTAGGTTTTAGTTTTGAATCCAAAAACAAGTTTTAAAGCATTAGAACTTAAATATTAACTAATAAAAATTAATCTGTTAGCAAAAAAACGGTATTACAATTTTATTTTTTCTTAAATCATGTTCTACGTAAGACTGGGAGAACGCCAGGAGAACACTATGGGGAGAACCCCTAGCAAACCCCTATATATATATATATATATGTAGAGAGAGAAGGATAAAATATATTTTATGGCTTCTAACCTTTTCTCGTAGCCCTTTTTTCCCCATTAAATTTAGAAACCAACAAAAAATTTTTTTAAAAAAAATCAACACATCTTGTTGGAATAGAGTAGTGATAATCATAAGATTAATGTGAGTGAACAATATTTACACTGGTCTTATTTTAATATCATTTTTTTAATATTACTTTTTATTTTTTTAAATAATATTATAATATTAAAATAAGACCAACGTGAATACTGTTTACTCACGTTGGTCTTATAATTATCACTACTCGTTGGGATATTGAAGCTGCCTAAATTGAGCATAGCTATATGAAGCAGCCATTTCCCATCAATTTGAAATCGTGTACCTAACACGTTAATTTATGAAGTCACATCATTCTAGGCCATTTATTAATTTAACCATAAAATATTTTATGGAATTTTTTTTAATATTTGTTGCAGCATAAAATATTAATCAACTTAACAATGTTTAATTTTAAATGACCAATGAAAATAATTTTCACAATTCCTGAAATAATTTATACTTATCATTGATTTGTATAAATTAATAATTTTTACCGCTCTCTTATCATATAGAATCTACCTATCCAAGTAATTCTCAAGTTGTTCGAACACCTACGTACCTTGGCCGATTGGCCCCACAATTAATACTCGTTTAAAATATTTGTGGAGGGAGTACCTCCCACTTTAATATATATATGTATACATATATATGATATTGTACCATACTTTATTGGTGTCCACTCTTAAAAAAATCTATGTGCCCATTATTGCTCATTAATTGGTTTTAGGACGACATGCATCATGACCTTTTTGGTTAAGTATTCTATTGGGTTATCCATTTAATTTTTGGCATTGCACCCGGCCACTAAGTACGGACACTTTATGCTCTTGCTTTGATATTTTCTAAAAAAATGTTACATGCCCACTTGTTAAGGTGGTTTTTAAAATTATTATTATTGAATTAAAATTTATTAGTAATTTATTTTAAATTTAATAATAATTTTAAAAATTATATCAGGGGTGTTGAAATGAGTGTATATGAGTGAGAATATATATAACATTTCTTCTATTTTTTTTAAGAGTGAAAATGACTCTAAAATAATTGAACTTCATTCAAAGATAGTTTAATATAAGAAACAATTAATTGGATATACAATACTTTCTTTGGAGTGTCTAAAATCAAGAACACATGCATTTATGTTGGTTGGTTTTTTAACTAAATCATATTAAAATATAATATTAATTATTTATTAATCCCGCATCTCATCCTTACGCTAACAAAACCCTAGATTCGCTACTGGGTTAGCCTTACAAGGGCGCTCTCTCACAATTGTCCGCCTAAATTTAAAATATTAATATAAGTAGACAATTGTACTTAATATCAATTCCACCATTGAAGACCACCTATTCACATACAGGTTCTTCCGCCTCCGAGACTCCTTTTTCCCCGTCTCTTTCTATTCCTAGCTTGTAGCTAAATTTCACATTATATAAAATATAAGAAATGTTTTTTTATAGCCAAAAGTATTTTAATAATTAAGTCGAAATAACTTTCATTATATTAGAAAATGTATACATATTTAGTGCGTTAAGTCATGAAGTCCCATCGGCCCTTAGGCACCAATTAACATTTAACACTAGCTATAGTATATGAGTGGTGCCATGATTTCTTTGATGGAAGTCAAAATTGTGATGAAGATGATCACATGATTCACACCCATCACTTTCTTTTTGTTTTTGTTCATTTATTTTTTACTGTTTTTGGGCGAAGATATACATACCCATCACTTTCAGAAGATTCTGTAGCGACTATATGTATATATATATATATATATATATATATATTATATATATTATTCACCACCCTGCAGTATAAGCTTTATAAATTATATCACTTCAAACAAAAAAATAAAAAAGGTTTTATATATAAATTATATAAGTACTATAGTGCATTCAAATTATCACAGGGCCATAAAAACTTTCCATTGACTATTTGTTTAAGCATATATATGAAAACATTACCAGACATTTAACAATAGGTTGTAGTTGTTGTTGTTTTTTTGTTTTTTAAATTTTATTTTATAAACAAATTAAAAAAAAAAAAAATATAATTTAGCCCCTCAAACTATTGGCCATTTTCATTTTAATCTCCTAATGTTAAAAAAAAGTGATAAAGTAGCTCTCAAACTACCAATCAATTGCAATTGGCCACTTCATTAGTTATTACTGTCAAATTAGATGAAAATTTTAATATATATACTACGTCATTTTGGCAAGGTTTTATAACTGTTTGATAGTTTATGGGGTTACTTTATCACTTTTTGAAGATTAGGAAATTAAAATGAAATTGACTAATAATTTGGGGGCTAAATTATATTTTTCCTAATAAAAAAGTAAGAAGTCGACATTACCAGTAAGGAAACAAAGGCAAAGGTGGCAACAACAGGGAAGGAGCCGAAGAAAGAGTCGGCAATGATTGAACCGGCGACGGGAAAGAAACAGCTGCAAGCGAGTACAACGTTGAATATTTTTGTAGCGGCTATGCTTTTAACGTTAAACTCTGTTATTAGAAATACTATCAGATTCGCCAACCACCCACCGGCCGCTATGGAAAGACCCATCAAGCTTCCTGCAGGTTGCTATATATTTAGACCAACGTACGTTACGTACCCAGAGAGAGAGAGAGAGAGAGAGAGAGAGAGAGAGACCTGTAATGAAGGGGAAGGTAATCCACCCTCCTCGTTTAGGTTCCTTAGATGCTTGTTGACCTTCTTCTCTTGGTGTAGTCTCCGCAGAGAGCTTCCCTTCATGAACGTGCTGCATTTCCATGGCTTCCACTCACTTTCTCTCTCTTTCTCTCTCACACACACAGCCACTTACACCTATCCCCATCAGCATTATTTATAATCGCGTACATGTTTGAAGATAACTTGTTTTCTCAAAAAAAGAAAAGCATCCATTTGTTAACCAAGACAAAAAGGAAGAAAAAAACACACACACACAAATGGATCGATGTTGTAAAAATAAATAGAAATTGTTATTAAGGATGTAGTAAGTGGCTCAATGGTAATTAAGTAAAGAGTTATTTTAGTGATGGGTTAGAGCATTCATAATGAAGGAGCTAAATGACACTTTTATCTAAAATAGCTCATTAAATTGATAAAATACCCTCTATATTAGAGAAGCTAAAAAAAAATGTAGAATAGATATTTTATTAAATGAGCTAAAAAAAAGCTATATGTAGCGGCAGTATTCAAAGAGCTATTTTCCTAATTTTTTTTTCCCACGTCTTTTTTTCTCCCACTATCTCTCCCAAAATTTTATTCCCACGTTTTTTTTTATTCTTTCTCTCACTTGTTTTCTCTTTTTTTCAAAATTTTATCCTACTATTTCTCTTTCACATCTCATTTTTTCCAAAATTTTCTCCTATTATTTCTCTCTCCACATCATTTTTTCTCAAAAGTTGAAAAATAAGATATTTAAGAAGAATACAATCATTATAAAAAATAAAAATTAAATGATATAGAAAAAAATATAACTAATCGGATGTAGGAATCCCTTAAAAAGTTATTAGCTAAACTAGATAAATTGAGTTTTGATGAGCTATTTTACATTAAAAATAGCTCTTCCATTGTGAATGCCCTTAGAGCATTCATAATGAATGAGCTAAATGATACTTTTATCTAAAATAGCTATTTAAATTGATAAAATACCCCATACATTGGATAAGCTAAAAAAAATGCAAAATAGATATTTTATTAAATGAGCTAAAAAAAAAAAGCTACATGTAGCGGCACTATTCAAAGAATTATTTTCCTAGATTTTCTTCCCACGTCTTTTTTTTTTCTCCCACTATCTCTCTCAAAATTTTATTCCCACATTTTTTATTGTTTCTCTCACCTGTTTTCTTTTTTTTTTTCAAAATTTTCTCCTATTATTTCTCTTTCACATCTCATTTTTCCAAAATTTTCTCTTATTATTTCTCACTCCACATCATTTTTCTCTCAAAAATTGAAAAATAAGATATTTAAGAAAAATACAATCATTATAAAAAATAAAAAATGAAAATGAAATGATATGGATAAAAATATAACTAATTGGATGTAGGAGGTCCTTAAAAAGTCATTAGCTAAACTAGATAAATTGAGTTTTGATGAGCTATTTTACATAAAAAAAAAAATTAACTCTTCCATTGTGAATGCCCTTAAAGATTCTAAACTTGTTATCTAGTTTTGTGCATTTTTTAGCTAATAAAAAAGTTTTAACTGTGTACTCATTTTAAAAGTGACATTATTTTGTTAGTGACACAAAAAGGACATAATAGTAATTTCCAACATTACTTGCAGTTACATATATAGAATCAAACTCGTACGTGCTCTTTCACCAAGTATCGAAATTCGTTACACTTGATCATTTGGTAATTTGTCTTCATAATGTATTCTACAAATTTCACAACTTATATTTTTGGGAAACATCACTAACCCCCCTGAAGTTTGCTCATTTTTGCAAACACCCTCTTAACGTTCAAAAAGTTTTACTTACCCCCCTTAAACTTTTAATTGCTCTCAATTTGGATTCATCCGTACAAATTAGAGCACAAAATTTTTAAAAAAAACCAAAATACCCATGATTTTTATTTTTTAAAAAAATAAAAAAATATATGGAAGTTGAAATTTTATACAAAAGTCACCGTTTAAAATTCACTATTTAAAATTTCAACTTCCAAAATTTTTTTTTATTTTTTAAAATGAAAATCAGGGGTATTTTAGTCTTTTGTGCCCTAATTTGTACGGATGTGTCTAAATTGAGAGCGATTGAAAGTTCGGGAGGGGGGTAAGTGAGACTTTTTGAACGTTAAGGGGGTGTTTGCAAAAATGACCAAACTTCAAGGGGTTAGTGAAGTTTTCCCTATTTTTTTTTATAATTGTATTTTGCAGTTGGTGTGAATTGCTTGTAACCCTGAAACAAATTTTTTCGAGTGAAGACAATTATCACCTTAAAAATAATACTTATTGGTAGAGACAAAACTATGCACATACAGGGGTGGGCTATGGCTGGCCACCCCGGTTTTAGATTTTTTTATTATTATTAATTTGACTTTAAAATTTGCATTTGAGACAAAATATTTTAGTTTGGCCTTGAACCCAAAAGAAAGTAGTCCACAATTTTTTGTTGGCCTGCCCATTAAAATAGTCTAGAATTTATAAAAATACATTAGCCAAATTCTCAAACAAGAAAACTCCATGTATATATATGACCACAATGCCTACATATTTTCTCAAAATCCATATTGTTTTTTGAAGTGCAGTGTGTATATCACGAGAGTTTTTTTTATAAAGTTAAGGATAAGGTTTGATTAATTGCTGGCCACACCCCAATTGATCAATCATATATTGGATAAAAATTCTTAGTTCCATCATAGACCCTCAAAATTGCATTGATTTTTTTATTATTATTATTTGTTGGATCATGGATCAACCTCCTAAAAGCCCAACTGGCACTGACCCGGTTTGGAGCCCACGACCGCTTCTGGCCCAGCATCTCCGAGACTGAGGACTAAGGACTCGAATCCGAGACCTCCGAGACGTAAGGGTCCCAGGTTCTCGAATTCAAAACCCCACGTCCGAGACCTTCTCCGAAGACATAGGGCTCGAATTCGAAGCCTCCGAGACCCAAGGGTCCTAGACTCTCGAATTCGAGGCCCCATATTCGAAATCTTCCCTGAAGACTGATTACCTGAATTCGAGGCCTCCGAGACCTAAAGGTCCTAGGCTCTCGAATTCGAGGACTCCACGTCGAGCACCTAGGAACCCGGGGTCTGGTAATCTATCAACCTGAATTCAAAATTCAAATGACAACTGCCAAATCCTATCTTGATCTCCGAAGATCAAGGAACGAGTAACTGCTTAGATTCCCTGATAACAAACTGCCTCGCAGCAAATCAGGGAAGAACCAATCATTGGCTAGGCGACTGTCACTCCATGCCTATATAATACAAGTCCCCATCACATGCAAAGGTAAGGCAACTCTAGCACATTTCAAGCTTTAGTTGTTTCTCACTTTCTTTACAACAGTTCACTGACTTAGGCATCGGAGTGCCCTCGCCGGCTCACCCCCGGTCTCTCTTCGACCCTATTGTCTTTCTTTTGTGCAGCATTTGTACACGGAGCAGTCAACCCAAGAATCTAATCAGCGTGCCACGTCACCAGTCGGAAACTGTGCTTCAACATTATTTATGCTCGATTTTTCTCAACGATGGAACTAGTAACTACCATATCTGTCACTGAGAAGGGACCGGCAAAAGTTTTGACACGACAAAATAGTAATAAACAAACTGAGGAAGTGAACTGACTGACATCCATGATTTCTCATATTAATTTAATAAATTCCATAGTGCTGCACCTACGTCATATCGCTTTTCTGCCAAAGCGATATGCCCTGTGTCAATACCCGTGCTTAGAGGACCTTTCCACGTCAGAGACACTTTCAACGGCCCTTCTTTGACGGTGCTAGTTCATCAGCGCCTCTATCGGCGACACATAAGAGACCGGCTGCCCACCTGCAGTAGCCATGGGGCGGCCGCTCCTCCTCACTTGCGGCCTTTCATTTAATTTTGTTTTGTTTTAAAAAATAATAGTAAATGCCAGTAGACCATATTGGAATGATTCTGATTAGTTTTTTCAGGTCTTCCACTTCTTCCACAGTACATAGCCTCCATGATATTGCATACGAGCCATCTATTTGCCTGTCACCTTGATTTTCGGTCTTTGATTCAAGAATCTGCATGCAAAGTGGAGCAGTAATTAAGATGTGGATATAATGGTAGGAATTGTTGGATGTACCCAACCATGACGTGGAGGGCAATTGTCCATTTCACTTGTATATTTGCCTGTCACTTTGGCTTTGTTTGGGAATAGTAAAAGTGGACTAAAACTGTAGCAGATTTGATTAATGTGAGAAAAAAAGTAAGAATGTTTTGTATAGAAAAGTGAAATATTTTGTTTTGTAGTGATTTATTTATTTGAAAAATGATAAAAATTGATTGATATGATATAAAAAAGTAAGAATATTATGGTTAATTTAGAAAAATTTTGAGACTTACAAAGTCTAGTCCGATTACTGTTCCCAAACAAAGCCCTTATTTGCCTTTCATTTCAGTTGTAGACCATATTTGTCACGGATTTACCAGGCGATAATTATTTTAATCATAATTTTAAGGGTGCCCTTGGTAAAATAAAATTACCAAGGTGCCCTTTGCCTTCTTGTTTTGTTTGGTTACTATATCTGTGGAGAAATGAAGCTACTTTTTATTAAAGAGATAATAAAGTTATATTTTGATAGTGAAGAGATAGTAGATAATAGTTTATTATTAAAAAGAGATAGTGGGTGAATTTAATAGTGTTTTTGGTCATAGTTTATAGATAAATGTGATTTTTTTTTTTTGCTAAATGTAAACTCTAGTCCCTTATATGCGTGACAGTCTCTAATGTAATTTATATTTTGAGATTTGAGGCTTTTCTAAAAGAAATAGTCGATGCTAATTGCCCACTAAAAGTACTCATTTTTCGTAGGCACTACTAATCATTTAATTGTGCTTAGTTTATTTAGTTATTTAAATTATTATGTATTTATGACGTCGTTAGATGAAGATTTTTAATAGTTATTTTGATTTTTTTGTTGTTGGGTAATTTGATGAGTTTGATTTGATTTGTGATACATATATTAGGGTATAATTTATTTTTTATTGTATTTACTGTATTATAAAATATATATAATACATAAAGAGAAAAAAAAATTTACGCCCCTAGTAACTCTAATTCCTAGATCCGCCACTACCTGTCACCTTCAATTTTCAATGCTGCACAATTCAAGAATCTGCATGCAAAGTGGAGCAGTAATTAAGATGTTGATATAATGGTAGGAATTGTTGGATGTACCCAACCATGACGAGGAGGGCAATTGTCTGATCGCCGAAGAGGAAACTGCGTCAATACCGGCGCCCAGAGGACCTTCCCACGTCATAGACACCTTCGACGACCCTTCTCTGACAACACTAGTTCATCAGCACCTCTACCGGCGACGCATAAGAGACCGGCTACCCACCCGCAGTAGCCATGGGGCGGTCGCTCCTCCTCACTTGCGGCCTTTCATTTAATTTTGTTTTTTTTTTAAATAATAATAATTAATATTTTAAATCAATAATCAGGTGTAGTTGTTTTTATTTTGTAAGCTTTAGTTTGGTAGGATTGGGTTAGGTAGCAACTTCTTATTGGTGGTGAAAACCCCTCACTTTCTGCCACAACCGCATAGCAGCAGCTCTCTTCAATGTGATTAACAGACTATGATTCAAGCTGATTGCAGACAGCTAGCCTAGCCCAACTCACAGCCAGAATATATATATATATATATATATATATATATATATATATATATATATAACTGAAGTGATCCAAGCATAGGATAAGAATCCTAAAAACATCATCATGAAGCATAGGACTTTTAGTCCTCATAGGTCATCATGCATAGGTCCTTAGTCATAGGACCTTAGTCTTCATCATCATTTAGCATAGGACTTTAGTTCGATCTATTTCTGCCTTTTGATTTTGTTCTTTGCCACCTGTGTAATCTTTAAGCTTACTATTTAGCCTTTTTAACCATACTCTATCTGTCCGATTCAATCCTACCACCCCGTCAGTTTTATCTAAGGTACCTGTAAGTCCCGCTTTTGCCTAAGTGTTGGCGTTCAGGGCATTGGAGAAAGATAAGTGTCTTGACCTAGGGTATGTGTAGTTAGGAGTTTGTCAGCCTTTTATGTAACACCCAAGGAATTTATTAAGATGACTTAGAATGCTTTAGTCTAAATTGTGGTTTTTTTTAAAGTTAAATCAATTATATTAGAAAAATGTATTTGATGTCTAATTTAATATTCTTAGTTAAAATTGAGAAGTAGATAGTTAGAGCTATGATATATATATTGTGTATTAATTGGCATTCAAGATTTACCTAGTTGATTGCCCTAGAGTTAGTAGTAAGGGTAGAATTTTTTTAAAAAAAGAAAAGGTTAGTTTGATTAATTTACTATATATATATATTAAGATCTACTCTTATATATATATATATGGTAATAACTTCCTAACCTAAGTGGACGTGTAGTTGGTAAGTAATATATATAAATATATATATAATAAATAGATATATGTATATTGATAAGATGGGACCTGAAACTTCATGATGAAGTTTCTTGTAATTCACTAAATATATATATATATATATATATATATTTACGTTTACCCATGCAAGACAATAGAGATTTTTTCTCTGAAGCTTGTATGAAAACCCCACCCACTTGATTTCTAATTAGTGTAGTAAGAGGAGTGGCCAGTAAAACGGTGCTTGGAAGAGATGAATTCGGCGCCTGCTGGAAAATTTGTCTTACTTAAATTATTTTGAAGTTATACCCAACATATCCCCAAGAATTCTCCCTATAAATAGCCAGTGCACGGTTAGTTTTTCACAAACTCTCCATTTCGCTCAGTAAAAAAGAAAAGAGAAAGTGAGATATATTTTTAGTAATAAGATTTGGAGCTATTTCAAGTGGGATTGCTAGGTATATTTCTTTTATCCTTAGTTTATGTCAATTCTAGTTAGTTTATTTTAAATTATGTTAAGTATAGTCATTAGAATTTAAATTACGTCGTTATAATGCCTATATTGCACGGGAAAGTGTGATTGAATATTTCGGGACGGATATTATATTCAATCATCCTTTAAATATTACAAAATGTCATGTCTGCCTAAATTTTATTAGGTATTTTACAAAAGCGCCGTTGTAATGCCCAAGTAATGCTAGATGTTTTAATTAAATGTTATACTAATGTCGTAGTAATGCCCGCCTGAAAATACAAAAAAAAATACTAGATAGCTGTTATGATGTCCAAAATAATATTAAGATATCTAGATATGTCGTTATGATGCCCAAGTGATAATATAATATTTTAGATAGATGTCGTTATGCTGCTCAAATTTTTAGGATAAGGGCAAAATATGAAAAAAAAATGTTTTTGGAGGTATTTTAAGAATCTTAGGATTTAAAGTGAGTCTTAGGAATAAAATTAGTTAAATTTACGCTAATGTTGAAAAAAATGTATTACTAAATGCAGACAGTGTATAACAAGGGAAACCACGAATAAGGATTGTTAAGCTCGAAAAAAGGTAAGTTCAAACTTACTGACCCTGCATTATTTTACAAAAGCATGTTATGAATATTTTGTGGAGCCCTATTATTTTAGCTACACGTATGAATATATTTTGAAATGCTTTACATGAAAATGTGTTTCTAAAGGAAATGATTTATAAAAGAAGTTGAGTTTTGGAAGGAAAACAAAATTTGAAAAATATGATGCTATGTATGATTGCATGTAATGCCCAGTGATCGTGGGGATTATGCTGACACCCCGATGTTAGGAAGGGGGAAACAAAGTTGCCTAACAGCCTAGTGGTTGAGTGGGGTTACACGCTCAACACCTCAAAGCTATGAGAGGATAAATTATTAGCAACCTTATGTTAAGTGGGGTAACACTTAGCGAACTCGATGATAAGTGGGAGTATAAATTTACTTATTGTCATGATGATATGTTATGATATGTTATGTTATGCAATGCTATATGATTAAATTATGTTGACTTTAATGGATGTTTTACTCATTATATTATGAACTGTTTTACTGCTTTATGCTATAAATCGTGAAGTTAATTATGTAGTAAGAAAATGCAAATAAATATTATTCTGTTTATTTATTAAGTATGAAAATGTCTATCACCTAGTTTACTATCTAGCCATAAATTTTATTAAATCTCATTTATGAAAACTTTGCATACATGGTTGTTTGGTAAACACTGGTGAGAAGATAGATTTTTTTTTAACAAAAAGGGGGCTCAAATAAAAAGGGTCAATTCGTTTGAACTTGTTGAGTCGTGGACTCACCCTTCCACCTTTAAAATTGTTGTGACAATTTTCTAGATGAGATTGAGGAAGAGGAGGACGAGGATGCAGCTCTGGGTGAAGGTCCATATTACTGTGCATAGGACTGCTAGGAGGCCTCAGTCTTTTTGGGATTACTCAAGACAGTTGTAGAAAAGCTAGTAATGTTTATGTGTGTATTTTAATAGTTCTCACATGATACCTTGTATTATATTAGTGAGGTTTGTAGTAACTGTGTAAGTGTTATGCCATGTGTGGCAAAGTTTAAAGATACTGAAATCCTAGTTGAGGATGAAGATATTATATGAAGTTTAATTAGATGCTCTGGTACATTTACATTATGAAGAAACTCTGATAAAAAAAAAAAAAGAGCTACAAATGTGTAGTAAGGATTTAGATAATCTCACTTATGGCTTATTTAAAAAGCCAGGGCGTTACATTTTGTATGTTTACAGAGTCTAAATGGTGAACTTTTAGATTCCCAGTATGTGGAGATCAAATTCCTCAGTTAGTTCTAGGTCATCAAGGCTTCCCCCTGATATTGTTAATAGTGAACAAATGTCATTTGAAAGTGACAATGTTTTTAATTTTCATAAATGGACTATCCCTAAGTTAAATACTAAGGACATTTATCTTGACTCTTCTTGGATTAATTCAGCTTTTAAATCTGAATATGCTATTAAAACTATTGAAAAAACCTTTGCTATTTCTGGGGAAGATTGTACTTTCCAATTGTTTGACAAAAAGTTTGTTGAAGCCTCTTAGGCTAAGAAATATAGATTTTTGCATATTGGATCTGTTCAAATTGCTGTTAAGCCTTTAACCAGGCTTGGCATTGATGCTTTGTTTTACTTTGTCTAAGAGATGCTAGATTTCTTAATTTTAGAGCTAGTACTCTTGGAATGATTCAATCTTCTGTTTATGCTGGATCTATACATTTTGATGTTTTCCCTAACATGTTTGTTTCTTTGGATGATATTCACGTTCTTAAATCCTTGACTTTGAATTTACAGACTAAAGGTTATGATATGGAAAGAAGGTAGCAGGCCTCTTGCTATCATCTATCGTATCTACTACCGGTTGATGAAAACTAACTTGAATCCTTAAGCTATTTTCAAAGACCCTAATGGATGTACATTATTGATCCAAAGCTCTACTCAAAATGCTTCTATAAGTGTTCCAAAAATGATTCAGTGGGATAAACTAACTCTTCCCAATGAATGGCTTTTGGGAAATGTTTCAAAACCTGCAAATATGGCCACAACTTCTTCCAATGTGGACATTATTGAGCAGTATTTGAATGGAGATGTTAAGATCAATTTTGCAAATCTTTATCCCTCTGGCCGTGTTCAAAGATCTCTTGCCAATGAAAATAAGAGGAATTCTTTTGCTGGTTCTGCTACCATTGAAGGAATTAAAAGAAGAGATAAAGAAATTGATGATTTGCTTGCAGCTGCATCTAAGCTGAAATTAGAATCAGTTGCTAATAACTCTGCTAATTCTCAAATCTCTCAAGCCTTTTATTCTACCAAATCCCATCCTCTCCCTAACAGAGATGATGAAGGTTCTGGTTCCATGTCTCCTACTGCTTTAGACATGAATGCTCCTCTCCCTAATCCACCTCCTCCACCTCATCAACTTCCCAATCAACTATTGGTACTTCATGTTGAGTTTGCAAAAGACTTCTTTTCTCAAATTGACTGGCCAGCTTTGCATAAGATTTTTCTTCAAAAGAAAATCTAATTTTGCGACATGCTTACTATGCCAAATTTTCTCAAAAAGAAAGAGATAAGATCAAGATTCAATGGACTGAAAAAAATGATCGAATCTCAAAAACATATTTTGTCTTTTATTTATTTACAAAAATATTTTCCTCTTGATGACAATACCTTAAATTTTGTCAAAAAGAAATTTGTAAAAGAGGACAAATTTGTTGTCAATGCTTCTCACCCTCCTCTTGAAAATATTTTAATTGATGTTAAAGGAGTCTCTGTTAAAGCCTCTCCTTCTAAAAAACTTCTTGATGATTGTCCGGATGACTCTCGGATGATTATTGAGCAAAATAATTTTGTCAATCAATCTCTTCATACTATTGGGCAACAGCTTGATCGTATTGAAGAAAAGTTTTCTTCTTCCCCTTCTAATGAAATCTCTTTGATTTCTCTTCCTGAAGAAAGAAAATCTCTTGGCTTAAAACCAAGGTCTACAAAAACTCTCGAGAAAATTGAGAGTATGCTTTCTGATTTGAAAATCAGCCAATCTGGCTCTCCTTCTAAAAGAATTTCTCCTCTTACCAACCAAATGACTGATTCTAATGATTCAACTGATTCTAATATCAGATTACTTGAAAAGAATTTTGGAAAAGAGGATCTGGAACCAAAAGTTCAAAGGATTTATGACAAATCTAAATTTGTTGGTTTTACAAAAAATTGGTATTCCAGACCTATTCCTCCAGATCTGCAGTTTGAAGAAAGATTCTTGCAAACTCAATTCTATCTCTTGACAAGATTTATGAATGGAATATTGATGGTTTATCTGAACAGGAATTACTGAATAAGATGAATCATATGTCTATGATTGCTAATGCTTATGACACTAACCAAAATTTATCTCAATTTGAAATTGTTGATTTGCTTGCTACTGGGTTTTCTGATACCCTTTGTTCTTGGTGGGATAAACATCTCACTGAAGAAACTAGAAAATGAATTAGGAAAGCAGTCAAAAAGGGTGACGATGGTTTCCCTATTTTTAATGAAAAAATTGGCATGGGCGAACTTGATTGTGTGAACACTTTGATTTATACAATTATTAAACATTTTATTGGTACTCCTTCTAATATTACTGCTAGGATTTTTGATTATTTGAATTAGGGGTGTTCAAAACCGCTCCGCTAACCGCTAACCACTTTTTAATAACCGTTAACCGCTAACCGCTTTGTAAAGCGGTTATTAAAAACCGCTAACCGCCTAGGACGGTTGCGGTTAGTGGTTTTAGGGGTATGAAAAAGCGGTTATAACCGCTAACCGCTTTTATTTATATATAATTATATAAAAATATATATTAATTATTTATATTAGTTAAATAACTTAAATATATAAAAAAAATACAAAATGACAATGCTGGAGGATTTTGTGCACAAATTGTGCTTGGGGGATTTTGGGTGCCATCTATGATCAGTTGAAGGCTTGTAATATTTGTTTTGTTTGTAATATTTGCTTCCATTTGCTTTGGCTCAAGGATTTTGTGCCATATGTTGAAGGCTTGTAATATCTGTTTTGTTTGCATTTGTTGGTTTCAGACTTTCAATTGTTTGTAATTTTATAGTATGTTTTGGACCTTTTGGTTTTGGTTTTGGTTTCAGACTTTCAATGTAGTATGTTTTGGTTTTGGTTTGTAGTATGTTTTAGTTTTGGTTTTGGTTATACTATGTTTTGATTTTGCTTTCAAACTTTTGGTGAGTGGTTTGTAGTGTGAAATAAGCCTAAAAAATATGGCTAAATAAGCCAAAAATATATGAAAAATGAAGGCAAAAAATAAGCCAAAAGCTCATTTTTAAAAAAGCGGTTATAACCGCTTGTTAGCAGTTTAAATAACCGCAAACTGCCGTTATAAAATAACCGCTAACCGCCTAGGAGGAGGCGGTTGCGGTTATTAAAAATCCGATAACCGCCTAAAGCGGAGGCGGTTGCGGTTATTACAAATAACTGCCGGTTATAACCGCTTGAACACCCCTAATTTGAATAATCTTAGATGTCCTACTATGTCTGATTATAATTGGTACCAAAATGTTTTTCATTCCCGAGTTATGCTTAAAATTGACAGTCAAAAACCTTATTGAAAGGAAAAATTTATTGATGGATTACCTTCATTATTTGCTCATAAGGTTAAAGATGATTTAATAAACCCCTCAACCATATTTTGATGCTCTCCCGGATTTAAGCAAGCAACAACTGTATTCTTCCATGACAACCAAAGACAAAAGTCTTCTCATTTTCCATAATTGGTTTTCCTTTTGTGCTTTGTCGTTTTTACTTCCTTCTTAATTTATCTTGTACAAAGCCTTGGCTATACATATATGAATGAACTACTCGTGATGTTGTTAAGTTAGCCCGATCAGCTAGCACTACAGGAAAATTGGTCTTTAGCGACCATATTTTTAGCGACGACCCTTACATGGTCGCTATTGCTCACCAATTAGCGACGACAAGAAATTGTTGTCGCTAATTTCATTTTAAAAAAAAAGGACAACAGCGACGACTAGATGTCGTCGCTGATATGTAGCTGTTGCAATGGGATTCCGATCATTTGCGACGACAATAAGCATTTTAAATTGACGATAACATTGTCGTTGCTAATGAATCAAATGAAAAAATTTGAAGTCTTATTATGTCGTCGCTAATTTAAAATACTTATTAACGACGGCAACGTCGTCGCAAATGAATTAAAAGAAAAACGTTACAATCCTTAGCATTGTCGTCGCTAATTTAAAATACTTATTAGCGACGACAATGTCATCGCAAATGAATTAAATAAAATACATTAAAATTCTTAGTAGCGATGATAAATGTCGTTGTTAAAGGGTTTTGGACACAAAATAATAGTTTATGGGATCGGATGTGGGGTAAAAGTGAAAAATGAGTTGTAGTTTATAAAGATAAAATGTAATTACCAAAAAAAAAAACATTTATAATAAAAAATAAAAATAGACAAATTATTGTCTTTAACTTTTTGGTTTTTTTAACAAAAAAGAAAGGAAAGCTATAAGCCAACTGCCCTGTCAGAACTCAGATGCCTACGTTTGTCTGTGATGCCATAGATATCAACGACGGCTCTCCACTCACTCCTTTTTGCATTTCATTCTTCTCTCCCAAAAAAACCTCGCTCTCACCGTTGGAAGATCACTGGCCAATTCCGAAGTCCAGATATTTGCCTCACTCGCCGCCAATGAACGACAACAAACCGGTGCGCCAGTCTCCGAGACTCGCTCCTCCAATTCCTTAGGATCCAGATGTCAATGCAGCCAAAAATACTGCCAAGAAAAGCGCCTCCGCACCTCTCAAAAGGTCGCCGAGGCCGTCTTCCGCTCCGGCGACTTTGCAAAAGCACGACGACGACGAAGGATGAACGACGAAGCGAGCCGACTTCGACGCCATCGGGATCTTGAGGGCGAGATTCCCAACGGTGAGGCGCACGAGTCTTTATGGTCCCACATCGGACAAGTAGGGAAAAAATATTTTCTTCATATAATCGCAATCAATAAGTGTTCATTGCCAATCTCGGTAGTGTAACCCAACATGGGGGCATTGGAGGGCCTCGCTGGGAAGCTTGAGGTCGTCGGCACGAAAAGGGTACCCGAATCTGGATTCTTGTAGCGATGATAGCTTTTACCAAAGCTGTCGTGGTTTGTACCTGTGGCTATATCTCCATCCGATAGGTTGTGTACCCCACAGGCCCACTGCTATTGCTCCAATTTGACTTTCACCTTTTTTGTTTTTTTTTTTTTTTTTTTGTGAGTCATTAGCGACCACATTTATTGTCGCAGATGTGTGTCATCAGCAACCACATTTGTTGTTGTTAGATGTGTGCATCATTAGCGACGACATTGGCTTTAAAAGATTTTCAGCGACAAATTTTAATAGTTATTTGCGACGACATATAAGTATCAATAGTGACGACATGAAAGGTCGTCGCTATTTAGTCTTTAGCGACGGATTACTTGCAACCATGGGGAGCGACGACAATGGTCGTCGCTGATGTTAATAGCGACGACTTATAGGCCTTTAGCGACGACTTTGAGTCGTCGCTAAAGACCAATTTTCTTGTTGTTTAGAGCTTCCTAAATTCTATCAAAAATGCCCATAAGTTGGTTATGAAGTCGTTTTTCTTTAAAAATTATTTATTCCATGAATTGATTTTTTTATGATACGTACAAATTACAATAGAGCAAAGGGTTAGATTGCAAATGTTAGTAACAATGACTTAATCTTAACCGTTAGATCAAAGTTTATTTGATCTTATTGTTGACTCTACGTACTAACGGTCCCGTAAATTCATCTATTAGATTTATACCTTAGAGGCATCATATATATGATTAAGATCATGCCACCACACGTGAGCTCTATAGGCCACTACTGCGCACATTTGCACATGCGTTCAGTGCTTCTCATCGTATTAGAGTATACACACAAGTGTATATACACCCAAGCATTGCTTTAAAGTATATAAACCGGTGTGTGTAATGGATTATAAATTCTAATTTAACTCTCTCTTATTCTCTTCTTCTTTCTTTTTTTCATATGGAACTCTCTTCTTTCAAATCTCTTTAACAAACTATATATATATATATATATATATATATATATATATATATATTAATTTTGAAAATTCTTTAAGAGAAATAGTGAGTTGTTGTGTGTGTTCATCACACCTACATCAGTCTATATGTAATGATCATTTGTGCATGTGTACGTATATTGTAATTGATTATAAATCCCCAACCATGAAAACTATTGAGTTAAATTCATTAATATCTTATATTTAAAACACTTTCTTTTTAAAATCACATGAAAACATATTTTTATTATTTATCAACATTTATACAAAGATATAAATTCATTTAAAAAAAAAAAAATCCCGTAAACTTCACTTAAGGCAAACTTACTTCATTTTATATAGGTATAAATAAACCCCCCTGACTTCCACCTAAATTAACCAACTGATTATAAGATTAACCCTGACCTCAGTCAGTCAGCCAGCCCATCATCATCATGGTCCTGATCAACATGTTGGTACTTGAACATCTTCGCACAACATAGAAAGTAGCCAAAATTTATAGCTCCTATCACCGTCATCATCCAAAACACGTTGTCTACTCTCCCGTTGTTGATATTGTTCGGTAACCATCCTGTTGTTTTATCTGTCAAATCTGTAATTGCCGTGCTTAGATAAAGCCCAATTCCGATCAACAACGACACCATAGCAGTGGAAGTGCTTTTTAGCGACTTTGGAAATTCTTGATAATACAATGCAACTGTTCCTGGGAAATGGAATCCCTCGCCAATGCCCATAACAGCTAGCGGCAACACGAGCCACAGAGCTGACATGGGCACAGCCAAGCCGCCCCGTTGGCCCATGAGTCGATGGGTTCGGACCACGTGGAGCCGTCTAGCTTCGATTAGGGCAGACGCCACAATGGCAAGGATGTTGATGACGTGGCCAATTCCAATGCGTTGGAGGGGTGTCAAAGATCTGCGAGTCAGATTTTGCCATGTAGGGAGGAGGAAATTGTCGATGGTGAAGATTGAGATGCTTGTAGCTATAAGGTTGAAGACTACGAAGGAGGAAGCCGGAATTTCGAAATGGGGCCCAAGGTGGCGGTCCATTGTTAGGGCTTGGAGGATTGTGAGGCTGGTGAAAATGCCAATTGTAGTGCCTAAGTAAATGCCAGTAGACCATATTGGAAGGATTCTGATTAGTTTTTTCAGGTCTTCCACTTCTTCCACAGTACATAGCCTCCATGACATTGCATACGAGCCATCTATTTGCCTGTCACCTTCAGTTTTCAGTGCTGCACGATTCAAGAATCTGCATGCAAAGTGGAGTACGTAGTAATTAAGATGTGGATATAATGGTAGGAATTGTTGGATGTACCCAACCATGACGTGGAGGGAAATTGTCCATTTCACTTGTATAAACGTGATGCATGTATTTAGGTGATTAAAAAAAACAAACCTTAAAACACGTCATACCCCTTCAATTGAAGCCTCGTAGTATCAGTTTCTTAAACTGACACTATCCAAGGCATCACTAAAACTTTTTTCTTTTTGGTAGTGGAAAGTAGCATTACTCTTGTGTGCTATTAATTGAAGTTGAGCACACAGAGTTGAAGAATATTGATCATTTAAATTGACAACCCAACCCTTATCTTTTTGTTTTTGTTGCTTCTAATGGTATATATATGTTGGATCATATTATTTAAAAATTAGAATGGCATGCTAATATATTCATCATGTGGCAAGACACACACACAATCCAAATCAAAAAATGATTTCTTGAGGATCATCCTAATCCACTAATCCTTTTGTAATATGTTGGTGGGGACGATATATATTGAATTTTAACTGCTAATATTATATATTTTTTGATTGCTTCTAATAATTACTAAACCACCTACTCCTGCGATGTTGATCTTTTGCTTCATACTAATTTGTGTTTTGTTTTTTTTATTGGGAAGAAGGGCTTGCTTCAAACTAAATACTGTCCTTAGCAAAGAAGAGAGAGAGAGAGTTGGGGAGTGAAACCTACGTAAAGAAGCAACAAGCTCATAAAATCTAGCCAGAATGATAGCTAGAGACATATATCTTTCCCAAAACAGGTTGATCATGTGCTGCTGCCTGCTGAGGTGATAGAATAGTAATCTTCAAGGATCGTTCATGTTCATTAGTATTTATTGAACAAAAACAAAGAAATTAAGCAACCACGTACGTTTCGAAATGTTGCTTTCGAGTGTCTACGTATTTATAAAACTCCAAAAATTCAGCATATATAGGGCATGCATGCATGTCGTAATTCTTTCGCATTTTTGGCGTCTCTTAATTACCAAATGAAAATGCATCTTAATTGGTTTAATTAATATATTTTCTGTGTTTTATTCTTTGAAAATTGTTAGATATCATTTAAATTACTACTTAATTGACAATATATTTCCAAATTTTTAATTGCGATAATATCCCCACAAATTACCAAAACATTGTAAAGTTACCTATGAAATTAGTTACTAAAAAGCAGACATATAATCAAAAACATAATCTATAACTCACACGAACATACGTACGTACCTGAAACTTTTAGTCGGTGAGCCATCTTCCATTTTCGCTCCAAAATAATAATCCAGGCTTCCAGAAGCTCTCGAAACTTTCCTTTTCTTGATTGACGCAACCATGACACGAGCTATGCTCATGAAAGGGCTTCCCTTGGGCTTAACCTGTCGATAGAATTGCTTTCCCAACACAAGCACGACCAAGCCAACGGCATTTGCAACAGCACATATTCCAAACCCTAACCCCCAGCTCACGTTGTCCTGAACATATATGATGGCGGTGAAGCTGATGATGTTAGCAATGTAGAGGGTTAAGTAATACCAGCTGAAGAAAGCGCCCTGTTCTTTAGGCTTGTCAAATTGTTCGGCTCCCATTGTCGCAATCGTGAAGCGGGTGCCTCCGAGCCCAAGCGAAGCCAGCGTTAGGTTCATGTAGAGGATTGCATATTGAAGATTTGACGGCGCTTTGCAGGTGTATGAGCCACCAATTGTACATCGCGCTGGCCTCAAGGAATTTATTGTAGCCGTTAGGGTCAACATTATCGTGCCCTGAATTCCCATGAAAGGAAACAAAATGAAAATTTATGAATGCTTTTGATTTCATCTACGGTCCAAATCTATGTAAATAAATACAAAAAATAGTAGCTTAAAAAACTAAATCATTTAGCCACTTTGGAGGTGAAAAAAATCATAATTAACAGGGTTAAAGAACATAAAATAATATTTTTATAAAAGATTTTAAACTTTTTGGAAGTTGTCAAAGACGGATCGGTATCCCAGCTATTGCTGCGGAATTGCCAATCAAATTTTTTTTTTATAAATCTTGGGAAATTATACCAGAAGTATCCAATTTTCACTTTTGCCTCAAAGTTTAAAATGTGACACTTTACAAACTTTCAAATTGTGGCAATTTAACCATTTGACCTATTTATTCCCAAAATACCCCCAGCACAATTTTTAAAAAAAAATCCAAAAAACAAAAAACGGGTGGCCGGCCACCACCTATGGGGTGTTCGCCACCCAATATATTATATATATTTTTTGGGCTTTTTATTTGGAATTTTTTTAGAAAAAAAGTGTTAGGCATTTTGGGAATAAATAAGTGAAATGGTTAAATTGCCACAATTTGGAAAAGTGTCACATTTTAAACTTTGGAGGCAAAAGTGAAAATAGTAGATACTCGAGTAAAGTAATTTCCCTAAATCTAACAATTGAATTTCATTCAAAGTTTTAGAAGCTACCACGTGTCCAACTAATTAAAAACTAATAAAATATTATTTAAATTAAAAAATATATATAAATAAAATAATAAAAACAAAATATATATATATGGGGTGGCCAACCACCCCACCTGAGACATGGTGGGCCATGGGGGTGGCTGAAAGGCCAAACCCAAAAAAAAATTAATTTTTGAAATTTTTGGATTTGGCCTTTAGTTAGGGTGGTCAAACCACCCCATATGGCCATGAATGAGAAATCACCCCGTATATTTTTGTTTTTTAATTATTTTGTTATATATATTTTTAAATTTTAAATAATATTTTATTAATTTTTAATTAGTGAAACATATGGTAGCTTTTAGACCAATGGCCAAAATTTTAAAAAAATTGATGAAAAATTCTCCAACTATTACTGGAATCCCTATCCGTGAAGACCTCACCCAACCAGTAGGGTAGGTCCACCGTACCCCTAGTGCTTTAATTCATAAATCGATGGGGTTTGGTGCAAATGGTTACCCCGCGATGGACAGGTGTTTGCATATGGAGCCCAAACTTCTTATATGAGGCTGCCTTATTGGATTGTTCAATGAAATCATCCATCTTTAGTACAGGATTTCTTTATTTTTTCGTTCTTCTCTCTCATCTCACCTCCATCTTCTTCCTTTTCCCTCTGTCCAATCCTATACTTCCCTTTGGGTACGATAATAAAAAATAAAAGAATCATTTTTTCCAAATCAGATTACATTTTTAAAGTTAATAGTTAGGTTCTAATGTTTTAAAACTTGTTTTGGATTCAAAATCATAAACCTAAGGGTGGAAGGTTAACCTTTAGGGATGATATCACCCAAAATGGATTATCAAGCTTCTTGTTGCCCATGCGAAGGTCACTAGCCTCATGAAGTTTTCGATGCTAATGTCAGAAGATGTTTATTATATTTGACGCTAATGCCTTATAAAAAACATCGGTGGAAGCTTATACTACAATTTTATTTTTCTTAAATAATGTTTATACGGGAGAAACCTTATAAGAGCCTTATTGGATTGTTCAATGAAATCCCATCTTTAGTACAGGGTCGAACAATAACTTCGCGCTGTAGGAAGGGACCAAAACGGACAATGATCCTTTTTATTTCAATTAAAATTAAAATTATATATTTTATGATCAGTTGATATATTTAATGACATGATTTCATGAGACTTTAATTTTTTAAAAATACATAATAATATTAACTATATATATCATTAAATACACTAACTTCTAAATTTTAATTATAAAATAAATACCATTTATTTTTTTGAAAAAAAAAAAAAGAAGAGAGAAAATCTATTCGTCACAAACAAGGTTCCGCCTGGGGTGGTAAAACCTGCTAAACCCGCCTCGATCCGCTCGGATTTAGTTGTTATTTTGCGAAAACAGGTTGGATTTCTTTCAACCCGAGCTGTGCGGGGCGAGGCGGGTTTCAGGTAGAGAAAATTTTGGGCAGCGGGTACCCGCCCTGCCCAGCTTAAACCTAAACCTAATAACCAAAAAAATCTCCATCTTCCTCAGTTCTCTCACGCCTCCAGGCTTCATCTCCCTCAATTTTCTCAAACTCTCATGCCTCCCTCTCATGTCTCCCAGACTCCCTCAGTTCTTTCAATTCTCTCACGAATCACACCACCCTCTCCCTCAGCCTCACTCTGTGTCGCTCCCTGTATTGGATGGAGCTCCTATCACAAGGTTTGTTTCTTTCATTCTCTCTCTTTAGCTCTCTCTCTTCCGCTCTCTCTTTTGTTCTCTCCTTCCTCTCTTTCTTCCGCTCAAGCTTCATGTCAAACTTTGATTTAGGGTTTTCTTTTTTATTAACACGATTCATACGTATAACAAAACAAAATATATATAAATACCCGAACCCGTCCCACCCAACCCACAAAACCCACCCCGCATGCCTGATACCCGGTGGATAAAATCAAATGCAATTGGGTGACGGGTTACAATTTTCAAACCCGCATGGTGCGGGCTAGTGCCAGAAGTGGGCAATACCCGGCCCACCCCGCCCTAATTCCACCCATGATTTATCTGACCACCACCGGTCCCCCTCAAATCCGTCACTGTGATCGCCTGATCACTTTATAAATATTCTGTAGCAACAAAATAATTCTTACATATATTATTCACCATCACCAACTGCGCCGTATTACTTTTTTGCTTTATAAATTACATAAACATGTTATATGTACAAGGCATTCAAAATTACCACGAGGCCATAAAAAAAATTTGGTCGTTGAAGCAGCAAGAAAGTTTCCACCGACCATTACTTTAAATCGAAAACATTATAGAAATTCATTAATTAACCAAAAGCTAAATAATAGCGTTATTATTATAATAATAATATGCTAAGATGGCGTTGTTAATTTATTTTTAAGATAAATAATAATAATAATATATAGAAAGCGACATATTTAATTACCAGCAAGGAAACAAAGGCAAAGGTGGAAACAACAGGGAAGGAGCCGAAGAAAGAGTCGGCCAAGATTGCACCGGCAACGGGGAAGAGACTGCTGCAAGCGAGTACAACGTTGTATATTTTTGTAGCGGCTATGCTTTTAACGTTAAACTCTGTTATTAGAAATACTATCAGATTCGCCGCCCACCCGCCGGTTGCTATGGAAAGACCCATCACGCTTCCTGCAGGTCGCTATATATTTAGACCAACGTACCCAAAAGGAGGAGAAAGAGCAGATATATATGCACCAATTAGAGAGAGAGAGAGAGAGAGACCTGTAATGAAGGGGAATGTAATCCATCCTCCTCGTTTAGATTCCTTAGATGCTTGTTGACCTTCTTCTTCTCTGGGTGTAGTCTCCACAGAGAGCTTCCCTTCATGAACTTGCTGCATTTCCATGGCTTCCACTCTCTCTCTCTCTTTCATATAAACACAAACACACACTTACATTTATCCCTTGGTAACCATAACAAGACTATATATATATGGTCTTGTCGCTGAGAATTAAGGGACCGACAAATTTCCCATATTATTTTAAATAAATTCTATCATGCTGCACCTACTGGTCCTATTCCTTGACCTTCCTTTTCCTTTTTCTTTTCTTTTTTCTTCTTTTCCTTTTTCTTTTTCTTTTTTTTGGATTTTTTTTTTAATTAGGTAGGCAAAGAAATTAAGAAGTGAGTGTGAGTGTGAGAGTGAGTGTACGTGAGTGTGAGTGTGAGTGTGAGGGATCGGGATCCCTCATATTAGAGGGAAATATGAAATTTTTATATTGCTCTAATCCCGGCCATTCAATTTAATTTAACAGCCCATATTATGTCATGTGTTTCACTCAAAATTAAATACTAAAATATTAATTAACTTTTAAAAAGAAAATTAAAATTAAAATAATAAAAATTTTAAAATCAAATAAAGAAAACCCAGCCACCCAGTTGAGCCTAGGGTGGCTTCGGCCACCCCCATGGCCCCATGGGTGGTTTGGCCATACCCTAGGGCAAAAAATTGAAATTTTTTGGGTTTGGCCCTAGTGGGTGGCTAAACCACCCCCTATGACCATGGAGCCACCCCTAAGGACCGGTTAGGGGTGGTTCGACCACCCCTTAAGGCCAAACCCAACAAAATTTCAAAAAAAAATTTGGTCTTAAGGGGTGGCCAAACCACCCCCCTGTGGCCATGGGATGGCTTCGACTGCTGGTCTGGGATGGCCGAAGGCACCCCTAAGCTCAATTGGGGTGGCACTTTTTTCTTCTTTTATTTTAATTTTTTTTTATTTTAATTTTCTTTTTATAAGTTAATTAATATTTTAATATTTAATTTTGAATGAAACATGTGACGTAACATAGACCGTTGGATTAAATTGAATGATAAGATTATAATATGAGAATCTCATATTTCCCCTCTAATATGAAGGGGGAATATGAGATCCGTGTGAGTGTGTACAGTGTGTGTGAATGAGTGTTCATCACAGTTACGTCACTGTATATGTCATCATGTGTGCATGTCTTAATTGTGATTTAATTATTTGCACTTTGAGTACTGGTGAATCCTAGCTAGATATTTTTCCAAGGACCAAATATATGGTAGCTTGCATGTCTTAATTGTGATTTAATTATTTGCACTTTCAGTACTGGAAGAATCCTGTCTAGATATTTTTCCAAGGACTAAATATATGGTTGATGGTGAGGAGAGGAGGCAATCAAATTAATGTGGGGATCAGATTCATGGTGGCCGGTCACTCCAACTTTTTTCCTTCTTTTATTTTGAATTTTATATTATTTTATTATTTTTTTAAAATTAATTAATATTTTAATATTTAATTTTGAGTAAAACACGTGACGTAACATAAATCATTGAATTAAATTAAATGATCAAAATTATAATGTGAGAATCTCATATTCTCCTATAATATGAGGGGATCCGAATAGTGTGTGAGTGTGAGCGTGAGTACAGTGTGTGTTAGTGAGTGTTCATCACAGTTACGTCACTGTATATGCCATCATTTGTGCATGTCCTAATTGTGATTTAATTATTTGCTCTTTGAGTACTGAGCTAGATATTTTTCCAAGGACCAAATATATGGTAGCTGCTGAGGAGAGGAGGCAATCAAATTAATGTGGGGAACAGATTCATGGGCCCTTTTCAATTCTCCTCTATGATTTCTGCTAATCGATCTATTACAGGGCCTGTTTGAAATGACTGATTGATTTCATTTTTCCAACATATATATGACTCGGTCGACTAGAAATTCGTTAACTTAATTTTGAAGTTCTTTTTTTTTTTTTTTTTAAGAAAAATTAATATGATTTTTTCAATAGTGGCCAAGAGTATAAAAACTCTTACAATCATAGAACATATAATTTTGTAATATCATAGTCGAAACTAAAAGATTACACGTCATAAAAGTCAAAAACATACAAATCTTACAATGAAAAATCAATCTATGACGTCAAACTTTTGCTATCTCAGCCTGATCTTTAGTTTATAAAACATATCTGTTAACGCAGACTCCTTCTGGGGGCACAGAAAGCCATTTTTCAGGCATGAGCAAAACACCCTACACCCAAACCATTTCTCTTGCGATTGAAAGCCATAAGCATTATTCACGTCCTCAGCTCAGTCCAACGGCCAGGAGCATAAAATAAAAAACCAAAAACCAAAATAAAAAACTTACAAGCAGCAGCGGAGGAGCACGATATCATAGACATCCATTCGGAAGACACATCTTAGCTGAAGAAGACGATCAGATCTAATGTTGAAGAGACTAAATCTAGATTTAGATCTACAAACTATATTTAAAGTAACGTAAAAAACAGAGACCGGTATAACTTATAGAGAAGACATCGAGCACTGCTATCATGAAAGAGAAGGATGAAAGATCTAAATCTAGATCTTCCCCAACTTAATTTTGAAGTTTGGCATTCGGATTGCCAAAGACATCATTAATTAATTTGGGAGAAAAAAAAAAAAAAAGGTACTTAATTTCAAAGGTCAATTTGTTTGGTTTTAATTTTAACCGGCTGACAAGTGACAACATATATAAATTTGTAAAATCTTTAACCTAATCTTGATATTTAGGATGTTTTGACATCTTTGTTCACATTCAAAATCTTGGAGATCGATGAAGTGAAGAAACTACCGTCACATTGTATCACACATATCTATGCATCATAAAAGCCTTGTCCAAGCCTCGGCCGCCTCCCTTCTCCTTCAAGTTTTTCCTTCAGTGTGCTTCTGTTTTTTCTCAGGCCGCCCCTTTTGCGACGGTTTTGCTCCTTTGGGTCGGATCTGGTGCAGGATCGGTCGGCCTTTGGACTGGTTCTTTGTTTTTCTTGCCAATCTCCGTATGGGTTTTGAGTTACGGCCTTTGCCGGTTTCGTTATGTTTCGTTTCTTTTTCGGGCCTTTTTGTCTTCCTTTGTTTGGGGTTTTTTGGCCTCTATTTTTGTTTCTCTGAGGGAGTTGCCTCCATTGCCCATTGCCCGTTGCGGGTCTTTTACGTGCCCCCTTTGCGTCGTGCTATCATCGCCACCCTCCTCGACGGTTCCCGGCCAACTCGCATCTGGGCCTCCCCCCAGCTATTTTATGATTCTGTTTTGTTTCCATGTTTTAGATTTATATTTGTTTTCTTGTTTTTTTTTGTTTCTGCAGCTCAACCAATCTCCTCCATGCCTGTTTCGCCGCCCTCCGTCCACTGCCGGGCCTTTCCTCGCGACTCCACCGCGACGAGCCCCAACGCCCTTACACTGGTTGGCTTCGGCTTATACGCGATTGGCTTTTTCCCTATATTGTTGGTTTTTTCTGATTGTATTTTGTTGCTTTTTTCCCTGTATTTTTATTTTTTTGCTTGTAATAAGTCCTATCTCGATTGGTTTGCTTTGTGTGTGATGCTTGGTCCAGATCTTTGGGTTGTGGATATAAACATTATTCTGGCTTTTGGGTTGAGGAGGACAAGTGTTGGCCTAGGGTTCTTAGCCATTAATATCAAGAAATAAGTGTTGGCTTGGGGTTCTTAGCCCTCAATATCATGAAATAAGTGTTGGCATGGGGTTCTTAGTCCTCAGTGTCAAGGGATAAGTGTTGGCCTGAGGTTCTTAGTCCTTGGTGTCAAGGAATAATTACTACATATGCATTAGTTGGTTCTGTCTGGTACAGATTTGTATTTCATTTGTTGATTAGTTATAGGTTAGCGGATCTGTTTTGAGAGTCTGAATTGTAATACGTTTTGTATGACGTTGGTATCTTTGTAGTTTATTTACAGATACTTCAAGGTTTGCCTTGTATTGTAAGAGCTTTGCTTTTAATGTTTCATGAATGAGACTAAGATGAATTTAATAAAAAAAAGCCTAGTGGAGAGAAAGCAAGGAGGCCGGTTTATTCAAAGAGAAAACCTTGAATGCAGACAATATGCAAAACACACTTTTTACAGCATCCACTAAGAGCATGACACCTCACATAAAGAAAACAAATTGCACACAAAAAAACTAGTGAGTGCTGCAGCTGATCAAGGCCATAATTAATATAGAAGAAAGACGAAACAGTCCTTTGTTCATTTTCTGTCGTACGAATGGCGCAGAGCATGACCCACCAGATCGAAGCCCTTGTAGGAACACCAATTCCGGCGAAGAATGTGACGTCATCCGGCGATTCAATGGCGATAGTGAGCACACCGTCGATGTGGAAGTCTCCAGCGTCAACGCTCAGGTGCAGCGTCAAAAGCCAAATATCGGTGAGGGAGTATCGCCGCCGTTGAGCCTTGCCGGTCACCGGTTCTAAGGGCGACCTGATTGGATCTGTCGATGGCGTGCCAAGCATTCGCAACAGAGGTGGAGGCGCCGACAACGAGAGGGAGTACAGGGAAGAGGGTGCCAGTTTATGTGATGATGCCTAACAACACTGTAAACTGGAGAGAGACGCGTGGTGGGGGTTGGTGGAGAGTGTAACGCCCCAGCTTTTTAAACAAGCCATAAGTAGGATTATTTAAATCCTTACTGCACATTGGTAGTTTTTTTTTTTATCAGAATTTCCTCATAAATGTAAATGTAAATGTACCAGAGCATCTAATTTAAACTTCATATAATATCTTCATCCTTAACTAAGATTTCAGTTTCTTTAAACTCTGCCACAAACGGCATATCACTTACAGATAAATACATGTTAGAACTTCTATCATTATATCGTAACTTTTATCCACAATACGATGAGTCACAGACATCATATAAACAACTAGACTAATTATATTAATTTATGGTAGGATAACTTTTCAAAAGTATAAGCCATCTGCAAGCCTCAAAGGTAGAAGTCTAATTAGGCGTGCGGGTCCTCAACAACCGTCTTTATCGCGACATTTGTAGAATCAACATGGTTTTACAGGTAGAAGTGTGAGTCTACGATTCAATAAGTTCAAGCAAATTAACCATTTATAATGTGAGCCCATCTTTACTTGAAAATCAATCTTATCACCAATGTTTACTAAACAGCCATGTATGCAGGGTTTTCATAAATGAATTTCAATAAACATATGGCTGAATGATAAATCAGCTGACAGATAATTTGATACATAGTAATAAATAATAATAATATTTGTCTTGCATTTTCTTATTATATAATTAACTTCATATTTTATAATATTAAGTAGTAAAACAGTTCATAACGTAATGAGTAAAACATCCGTTAAAGTCTTCATAATTTAAGCTTATAGCATTGCATAACATAACATATCATTATGACAATAAGTGAATTTATACTCCCACTTATTCTCAGAAGTTCGCTTAGGGGTAAAAAGGCGGTTACGGTTAGCGGTTATTGGCAAAAACCTCTAACCGTAACCGCCTTAGCGGTTATTAAATTTCACTAACCACATCCGCTAGGCTTAGCGGATAGCGGTTAAGAGTTGATTAGCGGTTAGCGGTTAGTAAAAGATTAACCACCGCTTATAACCGCTTTTTTAAATTGGGCTTTTGGGCATTTTTGGGCTTTTTAAGCACTATAGCATTTTCACTCTCTTTTCTTCTCTTCTTCTTCTTCTTTTTAGGTGTCCTCTTGGGCCAAATTACTATAAAAAGAGCTCATATTGAAAAATAAAAAATATTTGACCTACTTTAATTTTTTTTTTTTAAAAAATCCTTAAATATTAAATCATAAGTTCATAATTGGTTGACTTAAAATATATATATATATATATATATATATAGAAACAAAGTTCAACACAACATATAAAAAAATATAAAAAGTTCGATAAAACATATAAAAAAGGTCAACACAAGATATAAAAAAAAAAAAAGTTCAAATAAAACATTAAATGATACAAATAAAACATTAAAATTGTAGATAGTGAGAGTCGAGAGAAATAGGTGACGAGAGAGACGGTTCAGAGGTAGAGTCTCAGAGAGAGAGACGCCAACGGCATGAGTAAGATAGGGAAGGAGAAGAGAATAAGATAAAAATTCCTACCCTAACCCTTAATGCGTTTTTTCTCAAACGGCGTCGTTTTGATGTGAAATTCATTCTTATTATTAATATAAAATAGACAATATATATGGAAAAATTAAATAAATAAATGCTAGAAGATATAAATATATACAGTTTCAAAAATATTTTATTCAATTACAAACTTATGTCTTTGATATTATATAATCATATGATCTCATTAAATTAGATCATATGATTAATGATTTAAATTATTATCATATTTACTTTTTTTTTTTTTTTGGGAATTGAACTTATTATCTAATGATAATGCTCAAACTCCTAAGTCGAGAAATTCCTAATGAACTAATGGTCATACACTCATACTTAAATTAAATGATCATATTATCTCACAAATCATATTAATATAATAAAATTATCTTAAATCTAAGAATCTAAGATAATGTGATATATGTTTTCTAAGTATAAAGTATTTAATAATACTTTGATTCAATTGTGGTTATAGGTAACACATTGTTTAATTTAATTGTAAGTATCATACTATCATTATACATGAATAATATAAATCATATGATTAACTTGTAGACTTATGACTTATGAGTCATATTATATATATATATATATATATATATATAATTTGTTATTATATAATCAAATGATTTAATAATCAATTGATCATGTGATTTAATCATTAATGATCAATTGATTAAGTTATGTGTATAAATATTATTATAATTATAATTACCAAAATATATTATATAAAAAGCGGTTAGCGGTTACGGTTATTAAACCTAATAACCGCTAACCACTAGGCGGTTAAGACGGTTAGCGGTTAAGACGGTTAGCGGTTAAATGGTTAAACGGTTAGCGGTTATAGCGGTTAGCGGTTGGCAGGCGGTTATTTAACCGCTCGCCTTTACACCCCTAAGTTCGCTAAGTGTTACCCCACTTAACCGCAAGGTTGCTAATAATTTATCCCTCTCATAGCTTTGAGGTGTTGAACGTGTAACCCCACTCAACCGTTAGGCAACTTTGTTTCCCCCTTCCTAACATCGGGGTGTTAGGCGCATAATCCCCCCCTGACCTCAGGGCATTACATACATTTATACATAGCATCATATTTTTCACAAATCTTGTTTTCCTTCCAAAACTCAACTTCTTTTTATAAAGCATTTCCTTTGGAAACACATTTTCATGTAAAGCATTTCAAAATATGTTCATACGTGTAGTTCAAAATAATGCTCAACACAATATACATAACATGCTTTTGTAAAATAATGCAGGATTAGTAAGTTTGAACTTACCTCTTTAAGCTTAAATATCCTTATTCGTAGTCTCCATCGTTTATACATTTTCTGCATCAATATCGTACTTTTCACATTAGCATGTATTTAACTTATTTTATTCTTAAGACTCATTTTAAATCCTAGGATCCTTAAAATACCTCGAGAAACATTATTTTCATGTTTTACCCTTATCTTAAAAATTTTGGCAGCATAACGACATCTATCTAAAATATTATAATATCACTGGGCTTCATAACGACATATCTAAATATCTTAATACTATTTGGACATCATAACGACTATTTAGTATTTTTTTGTATTTTCATGCGGTCATTACTACGATGTTAGTGTAATATTTAATTAAAACATCTAGCATTACTTGGGCATTACAATGACGCTATTGTAAAATACTTAATAAAATTTAGGCAACATAATGACACATTTGTAATATTTAAAAGGATGATTGAATATAATATCCGTCCCGAAATATTCAATCACACTTTCTCACGCAATTTAGGCATTATAACGACGTAATTTAAATTCTAATGAAATTGACATAATTTAAATTTTAACTATAATTAACATAAAGTAAGGATAAAAGAATTATACCTAACACTCCCACTTAAAATAGCTCCACAACTTATTACTAAAAATATATGTGTTTCTTACTATTTTCTTTCTTTTCTTTCTTCTCTTTCTTTTCTTTTTTTCCTCACTGTGTGTGCGAGAGGAGAGAGAGCTGTTCGTGAGAAAAGCTGCACTAATGCTAGTCCAATTTATAGGAGGAAGCTAGGGACAAGGTTGGTATTTTTTTTTTTTCCTTTTGCTGCAGGCACCGAACCAAGCTCCTATAAAATCACTGCAGCTATATTATTGTTTTCCATTCACGAGGTGAGCATTAAAACTCTTGCAGAGGCTTATCCTCATGATATATATATATATATATATATATATATATATATATAAAAGGAAAACTTCCTTATGAAGTTTCGTTCCATCCCATCAATATAGATATCTTCAATATATATATTAATGCATTAACTACTTAGCTTAGCTGTACTCCAATATGCCTTTCATATATATATATATATATATATATAAATGAATATATATTATCATATTAAGGCAATCAAACAATTATCTAATACACTAATATCTACATAACTACTAACTCTTGGACATTTAATTAGGTAAATCTTAAATGCCAAATAACTCATACTAGAAATTAGAGCCAGTTCTAACTATCTATTTCTCAGTTCAAAATGAGAATATTAAACTAGACATCAAATGTATTTTCCTGATATATTTGATTTAACCTAAGAGCATCATTTAGACTAAAGCATTTTAAGTCATTCTACTAAATTTCTCGGGTGTTATAGAGAGATGCATCGGGCACCTACAACGGATTGGTGGATTTATAGGCTCAAATCGGACGTGCTTGGAACCGCGGCTCCTGAAGACAACGACGACGATGGCGGATCTGACCCAAACAACGATTGTGGAAGGTTTGCCATCACTGAAACGTTGAAAGATTTATTTGCTGTGCAACATTTGGGTCTATTTTTGGTTTTTTCTGATGGGTTTGTTCCGGTTTGGATGTGGTTTTTTGGTTTTTTCTTTGGTTTTTAACATGACTCCGGCAACTTTTAGGATGATAAAATGCTCTGATTTTAGGATGAAAAAAATCCTAAAAATTGTTAACCTTCCCCTCTAGGTTTTAGATTTGAATAAAAAAATAAGTTTTGAGGCATTAGAATCAATTTTTGATGCATTAAAATCGATTTTTGAGGCATTATAATCAATTTTTAATGCATTAGAATTGATTTTTGAATTTGAGTTGGTGTTTTTCAATGTTTTCCGGTTGGGTTTGGCCGGAAATGAAGAAGTTGTCGGAGTTGTTTGGCCGGAAATGGTGACCCACCGTCGCCGGTTGTTTGGACGTTGCCGGAGTAGGTGGGTGGTTTGGTTTTTGTTTGGGTTTATTTGGTGTTTTTGAGTTTATTTTATCAAAATAAGCTTAATTATGTGTCACCATGTGGTTGGATGCTGTAAAAGACACCTTTTACATGGTCTACACCTAAAGGGCTCTCTTATTCAAATTAAGCTAATCATTTTGTTGGATTAATTGCATCTTGTATATGAGTGCAGTTAAAGGTGTGCAATTAAAGCTTCTACCGCTTTTACTTATAAACTGAACAGTTTTTATGACATTTATCAGACTAATCACTAAAATATAAATTGTCACAAGAAAATTATAATAATAAAAAAAATGTAGGTGATGGGGTCCAGGTGATATTAATAGGAGGAATTATGATCGTGATATTTGAAAAAAATTTTAATTAGTTATATTAGAATTATATTTTTATCTCCTAAAAAAAATATAAAAAAACAAAAATACTCGTAAAAACAAATGTGCTCTGATGAGACAGCCAGGGGGTTATTAAGTCACGGTGGGGAGGGCATTTATTGTAAAATTGACGCACAAGACGTAGGAGGGTGGGTACGTACATTGGGTAGGAGTCTGTCGCTTTTCTCTCAAATTTATTTATTTATTTTTGTAAATTCTCTCTTGTTGGGATCCAGATCCTCTCATATTTTAGAAAAAATATGAGAATCTCATATCGTTAATTTTAGCCGTTTATTTTCATCAATAGTTCATGTTAATTAATATAATAAAATATTAATTAATTTTTAAAAGAAAATAAAAAAATATTAAAATCAAATAAAAAAAAAAACTGTGTGGCCAGCCACCCTATGGGGGGTTGCCGGCCACCCCCAATGATCAAAAAGATTTTTAAATTTTTTTGATTTGGACTTTGGGGGTAGCCGAACCACCCCCAAAGAACCCTTGGGGTAGCTTGGCTACCCCAAGGGCGGATTGGGGGTGGCCGAAGCTATCCCCATGGCCCTTGGGGGTGGTTTGGCCATCCCAAGGGCAAAAAAAAAAAAAAAAAAAAATTTTAGGATTTGACCTTTGGGGGTGGCCGAAGCCACACTTTGGCTCAACTGGGGTGGCTGGCAACCTCCCATGGAATGGCCGGCCACCTCAGTTTTTTTATTTTATTTTGATATTTTTATTTTTATTTTTAAAGAAAATTAATTAATATTTTATTAGCCGGTTTGGGATGATCGAAGCCACCTCTTGGCTCAATTGGGGTGGTCGGCAACTCCCCATGGAGTGGCCGGCCACCTCAATTTTTTTTTTAATATTTTTTAAAAGATTAATTAATATTTTATTATATAAATTTAAATGAGACACGTGACGTGATATTGGCAATATGATATTCTCGTATTTCCCCTCATAATTGGGATCCTGATCCTACTTTTTGGGAGGGCCGAATAAGCTCATAAATGTGAGAGCTTGGAGGGTTGGCCTTCTTGTCTTTTATAGGGAAATTGACGTGGAACCGGCACGTGTGGTCTGCTCCATTCGGAACTCATCCACGTGCACCGACAAAAACCATGTATATGTATGTATATATATATATAAGTCTACCCACGGCATACCGACGACCATTGGGCCTTTTCATATGACATATTCTTATATATACGAATTGGTTGCAGTTAAATAATTCTTAATTTGCTCGTATTGCAGCCTAGCTATGAGAAGTTTTTTTTTTTTCTTTCTTTTTTTTTTTATGGGATTTATTTAATGTAAGAAAGAAGGGTGACTTATTAAAATTTTCACTTATTTAAAAAGGTTTCATGGAAATGTGTCTCTTGATCTCATAAATTACCCCACTTTTTGGTCTCCTATCCCTTCAAAATTTGCTCAAAGCTTGAAAACAAAAGGATGAGCAGAAAGGCTCGGTAACTATGAAAAAGGTGAAGTTTTATTTATTTTCTTTAAAACACTTTTTTTTTTAATGCGATCATATTTACGAATTGATGTGGTAATTTACGTCACATTTACTACGTCAATCATTAAAATGTGAATTGTCGAGCGAGTTTATAAGAAGATTGTAATAGAAGTATTACTACTATGTCAATTACTAAAATATGAGTTGTCAAACAAGTTTATAAGAAGATTATAATAAAAGTTGTAATACTAAAGATGTTGTCTAGCAAGTGATTGCAAGTAATAGAATAAAGAACTGCCATGTGGGGAAGAGAAATTCAGTGTAATTGTTGCAATTTTAGAATTTGAGAAGCAAATTCTTTTACATCCAATCTCCAACAAAGGTGAGAGAACTCCTATAGAACACTGATTACCACATGTTGTATATGAGTGCTGTTAAAGGTTCTACCGCTTTTACTTATAAACCGAACAGTTTATAGGCTAATTACTAAAATATGAGTTGTCAGAAGAAAATTATAATAAAAAAAATGCAGGTGATGGGGTCCAGGTGATATTAATAGGAGGAATTATGATCGTGATATTTGAACCAAAAAATATTTAATTAGTTATATTATAATTATATTTTTATCTCCTAAAAAATAAAATATAAAAAAACAAAAATACTCGTAAAAACAAACGTGCTCTAATGAGACGGCCAGAGAGTTATTAAGTTGCGGTGGGGAGGGCATTTATTGTAAAATTGACGCACAAGATGTAGGAGGGTGGGTACGTACACTGAGTAGGGGTCTGTCGTTTTCTCTAGATTTATTTATTTATTTTTGTAGATTCTCTCAATACTTTGGGAGGGCCGGATAAGCTCATAAATGTGAGAGATTGGAGGGTTGGCCTTCTTATCTTTATAGGAAAATTGACGTGGAACCGGCAAGTGTGGTTGGCTCTATTTGGAACTTATCCACGTGCACCGACAAAAACCATATATATGTATGTATATATATAAGTCTACGCGAGGCATACCGACGACCATTGGACCTTTCATATGACAAGTTCTTATACGAATTGGTTGCAATTAAATAATTCTTAATTTGCTAGTATTGCAGCCTATGAGAAGTCTTTTTTTAAAAAAAAAAATTATAGGATTTATTTAATGTAAGCAAGAGCCAAGAAGGGTGAATTATTAAAATTTTCACTTATTTAAAATAAAAGGTTTCATGGAAATGTGATCTCTTGATCTCATAAGTTACCCCACTTTTTGGTCTCCTATCCCTTCAAAATTTGCTCAAAGCTTGAAAACAATAGGATGAGCGGAAAGGCTCGGTAAGCAAAATCCTCAACCATGAAGACGGTGAAGTTTTATTTATTTTCTTTAAAACACTTTTTCTTTAACGTGATCACATTTACGAATTGATATTGTAGTCTATGTCACATTTACTACGTCAATCACTAAAATGTAAATTTAAGAAGATTTTTTTTTTTTTTCTAAGCAAATAAGGAAAAGGTTACAGGGGATGATCAAACCCACTCTTGATCCGAATGGAAGATAGAATGGGTGACCAATTGGGAATGCTTCCAAAAACAAGATTGAAAGCGGCCCATCTAGCTAAACTATGTGCGCAAAAATTGGCACTTCTAGATACTTTAATAGTCTTTCAGCTATACAAAGATAACAAGTTAACCTGAATATCAGAAATAATGGAAGGAAAATTCCAATCGAGGAAAAGATCAGGTTGTTGAATAGCGAGAATAATATTGATGGCATCTCCTTCAAAGATTAAAGAATATATTCCAAGAGAAGATGCGATCTGAGATGCTAACAGAGCTGCTTGAGCTTCGCCAATGGATGCATCAGTAGTAGAAAGACATTTGGTGGCAGCATAGATAATTTTACCTTTAGAATCACTAAGAACCATAGCTGCAATTGAAAAATCATTCTTAACCGCAACATCAAAATTAGCCTTAAAATTGCCCGAGAGAGAAGGCGCCCAAGTAAAAGAAAGAGCTGAATCTGACCAAGCCTTTTTGTGAATCTGAACTGAATTGGCTATGATCTGAATAGACTCTATAGGATTTGGCTACTTGTTGTCATGAACAAGCTTGTTCCTTACAAACCAGATATGGTCCATAATAATGACAGCATTAAGCTGGAAAAGCCTAATGCCACCTTAGGAATTGGCATAAAAGATGAGGGCTTTAGGATTACCTTGATCCAATCTGCAAAGGAAGAAAAGTGTAATACCTCAGAGTTGAAAGGCCAAGGTGAATTTCTCCAAAGAATCTTGGCAAAACCACATTCAAGAAAAAGATGAAGTGAAGATTCTGGTGCTGTCTTGCAAATAGGACAAAACCATTCTGCATGGTCATTGCTGTTAATGAAATTACCAAAGCATTGTCTAACTGGTAGAATATTCCAAGCAAGCTTCCAAAGAAGATGCTTGAGCTGATGTTGCATTTTCAGACTCCAAAGAACTTACCAATGTTCTGGAGTTAGAGGAGAAGGCCGATGAGATGGCAAATTATTAGTTAGCCCATGAGCTGAACTAATAGAGAAAAGACCATTTTCAGCAGAAATCCAAGTCCAACGATCAGACAAAGGAATAAGAGGAATATGTATATTCTTTATCTTGTTAACAGAATTCATATCAAAAAGATCCTCAAGCAATGAGGAATTCCAGCTTCTGTTGGACTGAATAATCAAATCCTCGACAAAAAAATGAGGCCGATCCACCAAATTAGGATTTGGACAAGGCTTGAAGGATTCCAAATTTGGTATCCAAGGATCAGACCAAACATTAATATTGGATCTCATAGAGATTGCAAGACATGCACCCTTTTCCACAATAGATCTAGAGTTCAACAAGCCTTTCCAAAGCCAAGAATCTAAAGGCTTAGGAGCAATATTAAGAAAGTTCTTACCAAAGTTCAGATATTTGCCAGCAAGAGCTTTCACCCAAAGCATAGGCTTCTTAATCGTCAAGTTCCATCCCAGCTTAGCCAACAATGAGAGATTCATAGTATCCAAGGATCTGATACCAAAACCACCCAGGGATTTTGGTTTACAGATGTTATCCTAGGCCAGTAAAGTGAGATTGTGATTATTGTTGAGAGGAAAACCCCACCAGAATTTCCTTAGAATAGAGTTTAAATCCTGACAGAAACCTTTAGGCAGCAAGAAAATGGACATTATATAGGATGGTATAGAATTAGCCACAGCTTTAATGAGAGTTGTCTTAGCTGCTTGTGAAAGAAGCTTGGATCTCCATCCCGAAACTTTGGCTAACAGCTTGTGCTTAAAATCTTCAAATGTAAGCTTCTTACTTTTGTTGAAGAAAAGAGGAATGCCCAAGTATTTTGCTTTTGCCGGAATGACAGAGAGATTGAGAATGCTCTTCATGAGAGAAATAGTGGAAGACCTATAATTCTTGCTCAGGAACAAAGAGGACTTGGAAACATTCAACTTCTGTCCAGACCAATCAGAATATGTAGATAAACACTTTAAAATTGAATTGGCCTCTCTTTCAGTAGCTTTAGAAAAGATCATAATATCATCTGCAAAAAGTAAGTGAGAAATGGAAGGACTATTTCTAGCAATTTTGATACCATGCAGATTACCTAGCTATTCTTCTTTGAGAAAAAGTCTTGAGAGAACTTCAGAGCCTAAGATAAAAAGAAGAGGAGATAAGGGATTGCCTTGTCTTAGACCTCGGGAAGGTTTAAAGAATCCAAAAGGGGAACCATCCACCAAAATGGAAAAAGAAGAAGTAGAGATGCATTGATAAATCCAATTTATCCAAATTGAACTAAAACCCAATAGCTTCATAATCTCCAATAAGAAACCCCATTCCATAGAGTCAAAAGCTTTTTCCATATCCAATTTAACAGCCATAAGACCCCCTTTACCTTGCTTATGCTTCATAGAATGGAAAATTTCATGAGCCAAAACAGTATTATCATGGATAGATCTACCCTTTAAGAAAGCTGATTGCATGGGAGAGATCAACTTTTGCAAAAGAGGCTTAAATCTATTTGATAATATCTTAGAAATGATCTTGTAATTGAAGTTGGTTAGACTAATAAGCCTGAAATGATTAACCTGAGAAGGATTGTCCACTTCTGGAATAAGGGCTATATTAGTGTGATTGAAGTCTTTTAACATATAACCACCTCGAAAGAAAGACTGAACAGAGTCAACCACTTCATGCTTCACAATGTTCCAATAGGTTTTGTAAAACAAACCAGTCATACAATCAGGACCAGGGGCTTTGTGAAGACCTAGGTTAGATATAGCATTAAAAATCTCAGCTTCATCGTATAAGGCACAAAGTGTTGTTCTCCTCTAGAGAAATTGTCTCGACAAAAAGATCTTTCAGAGAATCATCTAAATTATGGCCACTAGATGAGAACAAATTGGAAAAATGATTCACCAAGTGATTACCAATGGCTTCTCTACTAGTCAGAATAGAACCACCTTCAATATTAAGAAAGGAAATGGAATTGTACCTTCTTCTACAAGAAGTAGATGCATAAAAAAAATTTGTATTGAGATCAGTATAGGTAAGCCAAAGCTCTCTAGATTTCTGTTTCCACAACACTTCTTCTCTCAATAATTGCTTTTGCAAGGCTGCTTGAAGAGATTTCTCCTTAGCTACATTTACTAGAAAATGAGGGCAGCTTTGGATAAAATCAATCTCACTAAATAACTTCTTGATCTGATATTGAATATTACCAAAGTGATTTTTGTTCCACAATATAAAAGCAGACTTTGTACTTTTCCATTTTCTAGACAAAGAAAAAGAAGGAGAACTTCGAGAATCTCTCAAATTAGGTAACCAAGCCTTTGCAACCACTTCATGGCTAGAATTATCCCTTGTCCAAAAAGCTTCAAACCTAAAAGGTTTGGGTAGGTTCTGATAGGAACCCTTTAAAGACAGCAACAAAGGACAGTGATCAGAGTTGGTAGCAGGAAGATGATTTATCAAGGAATTTGGGTAAAGGAGAATCCAATCACGATTGGACAAACCCCTATCTAATCGTTCTCTGATATTGCCAAGACCTTGTCTGTGATTACTCCAAGTAAATCTATTTCCATTGAAACCCAAATCAATAAGACCATTAGAGTGAACAAAATTCTCAAATCAGAGAAGATTATAATAGAAGTATTACTATTATGTCAATCACTAAAATGTGAATTGTCGAGCGAGTTTAGAAGAAGATTATAATAGAAGTTGTAATACTGAAGATGCTGCCTAGCAGGTGATTGCAAGTAATAGAATAAAGGACTGCTATGTGGGTTATCCACGGAAGAGGAACCCAATGCAATTCTTGTAATTTTAGAATTTGAGAAGCAGATTCTTCTAGATCTGGATCCCCAACAAAGGTGAGAGAACTCCTATAAAGCCCACTTGTCCAACCAGAAAGGCGGACTACTAGCTATTTCTCATGTACTGTCGGAATTACAGCAATTTTGTTGAGGATATCTATCTGATTCCTCCATTCTAAAAGAAATAAAATAAAAGAATGCCATGTGATTATCCACGAAAGAGGAACCAGTGCAATTCTTACAATTTTAGAATTTGAGAAACGGATTCCTTTGGATCCGGATCCCCAGAAGTGCTGTCTCACATTTTGATGTAAATTGAACTTATCGTCAATCTATCTATCTTATCTTTCATTATTGTATTTAAATTTCGTATTTTATCTTTATTAAGTGTTTATTAGGTTTAGGGAGTCTATAATTTGTATTTTATCTTTATTAAGCGTTTATTAGGTTTAGGGAGTCTATAATTCATAATTTATTAGTTTTAGGTTTTTGGGGCTATATATACATGCTTATAGCCTCTATAAAAGGTAGTTGTTTATTTATTGATTTTTATTTAATGAGAATATTCAGAGTTGAGTTTATTCTTCTTTTTTCTTCAAAATACTAGAGAGTATCTAGATTTTCAAGAAGAGTTCTTAGATCATTGATAGTCTCAAGATCTAGAATTATCTATCTGCTGCGTATTTGTTGTTCTTCGTTGCAACCCACTAAGTTGCGTTGCATCAGTTAGTATCAGAGCTCAGGTTACTTTCAATGAATGGGGAGGAGCGACCATCTAGCAGACATGAACGAAGTGTACGTACATACGAAGACAGCACATAAGGAGCAACCGGCGATTCGTTTATGGCACATGGAGGATAAATTTGGTGGTCTAACGATGCCTAAGAAAGGGCGTGCGCACACCCAACATGGGGACTTTACCAATCAATTAGCTGACATGGATGGTCCGAACGTTTGTCGTTGTCAACCAAGACCACGTTACACGGGGGCGAAAGACAAACTTATCTCTGAAACTCAACAACACATGGAGGAGCAATTCACAGTTTTGGGGGATCAAATTAGAGCCTTCACTACCAATTTTCCAACATGGGTGGTCACAATGAGGATGGATATGGAGACCCTTATGCGGAGCGCGGAACGCACAAACGTTAGCACCATGCGCAAGCTCATGCCATTCAATAGGGAAACGGATTCAAACTCAATATTTCAGAATTCCAAGGGGATCTACAACCTGAAGAATTTTTGGATTGGGTGTTGGCTGTTGAAGAGGTTTTTGAATTCAACGGGGTGCCCGATGAACGACGAGTCTCTTTGGTGGTACACACATTCCGGGGAAGAGTTGCTGCGTATTGGCAACAACTGAAGCAAAGTAGGGTGCAGCAAGGCTAATTGAAGATCAATAGTTGGGAGAAACTATTGAAAAAGATGTGAGTCGCTTTCTTGCCCCATAAGTATACCATGGGCCGACAATCGCAAAATTGGAGACAATGGTCTATAGTAGTGATAAAGAAAATAGAAAATTCCTACAAAAAAGAGACATTTAGGGAAACATGGAATAAGGCGAAGAGTCCACGACATGCCAATTGGACTCCTATTTGCCAACCACAAATCCATAAACTAAATCAATATTTTGTGGATGAGGAAAAAGAATCTGTGGATGGAGAGTTTCAGGAATTCGAATTCATTGACGAAGTGTTCGAACATGGAGGTGTTGAAGATGAAGATCCTTCACAAGGATTTGTAGATTGGGATTTTCCACCAACCTATGATGATGATGTCAATGAGGAAGATCCAATTGAAGAACCTTTGATATCACCAAGTGGAAGAGATAAACCTTTCAGAGAGTATCACAATTTGTTATGAAGAAGATGAACCCTTGGAAGATGTAAGTCTTTCATAGAGTTTTGCAATTTTTCATGAAGAAGAGGTAAATCTTTTGAATAATTTTGCACTCTTTGACGACAATTCTACATATCATGTGCCTGATAAGAGCCTCGAAGATAAAATCTTCAATTTTAGTGTTGAGTCAATTGACTATGTTGATTTCATTAGGATAGATGTTATTTTATCAAATTATTCTAGCAAAAATTGTGATGAGATCTATATGGAGGAAAATGCTTTTCTATCAAAGATTGAAAGGGTCTTTATGAGTTCTTTGGGGATTCTCATGGATTGTGGAAAGAGAAAAGCACGAGAGAAGCATGATAAGTCTACACAAAAAAGGGGTGTATGGGGATTTCACGACAAACATCGAGGTACTTTTATAATGAGAAACGTCACGCTTATTTTGGGATGTAGCCTTGTCTTGATCTTGAGGAACGGCGAGTGGAATGAGTTGACTGGATACCCAAAGGACCGTGGAAAAGATAGTTCGAATTTGGGGCGAATTCTCTCCAACCTGGGAAAAATGATGTAGATTGGACTTATCGTCAATCTATCTATTTTATCTTTCATTATTATATTTAAATTTCATATTTTATCTTTATTAAGTGTTTATTAGATTTAGGGAGTCTATAATTTGTATTTTATCTTTATTAAGCATTTATTAGGTTTAGGAGTCTATAATTCATATTTTATTAGTTTTAGGGTTTTGGGGCTATATATACATGCTTATAGCCTCCATAAAAGGTAATTGTTTATTTATTGATTTTTATTTAATGAGAATACTCAAAGTTGAGTTTATTCTTATTTTTCCTTCAAAATGTTAGAGAGTATCTAGATTTTAAATAAGAGTTCTTAGATCATTGATAGTCTCAAGATCTAAAATTACCTATCCGCTGTGTATTTGTTGTTCTTCGCTGCAGCCCACTAAGTCGCGCTGCATCATATTTACTGCCCGAAATTACAGCAATTTGATTTCTATCTTACTCCTTCATTCTAAAAGTGATTTATGTTGGACTTTGACGCGATTGAAATATGCCAACTCCCCATCCCATGCAAGGATGGCAAGTAGTACATGCGAGTTCAAAAAAGGGGCACACTGGATAGGAAAAATTAGAATTGCATGTACAAGAAAGAACTAATGAAGAGGGCACAAATTCTTTTAAATCCCAATATAAACTATTTACATATGATTCAACAGAATATCATTATAATAATTTAAACAATTTATTTACAAAATACAAAATGGACTGGTATGAAACTCTTCGAAGTAACAAAAAAGTTAAAAAGAGTCAATTGTACAACACCTCCAACACCGAGTCAGAACAATGTATTAGTTCTGTTCTGGCTTTATGCTAAAGGTTAATTGCTGACCTATGGACAATGTCATAGAGAGATAGAAGTATTTCAGCACCTATCAGCGCAATGATTAGCCATTCCAGAAAATCTGATTTCCTATTTTGAAGAATTTCCTGAAGAAAACGGATGTTGTGCTGCAAATAGAAAACAAAATGTTGCCAAAATATGCAAATTAGTTTAAAAAAAGACCAGATTCCTTGATGGTTAATGTAAAATAACCTTGGATGAGAGAAAAATCTCACCTCCACAAACTTCAACTTGAAATCAAGACTTGCAAATCTCTGAGTCAATTCAAATTCATCTCTGAGATATTCCCATATCTGAGCATATTTTGCATCCTTCCAGGCAATGTCTGACCTGTTAAAATCAATCCAGTTTTCATTAGTTGCACATGCACAGAAAATAAGTCGTACATCTACAGAGAGAGAGAGAGAATACAAGATATATATGAAGTATGAGGTCAGGAAGCTATGATGGATCATCCTCGATGGAAACCTAGTATGAATTCCAAGATAGAGATCCACCATACCAAACAGAGCACTTACAATTATCATCATGCTCATACTATTCAATAGAGAAAAGTATTACCAACATCCAGGGGGGGAAGCAAACAGTAATAAAATTGCTTCCCAGCTCACTAGTCAGGCGGTGATGCAAAATGATATTAGTAAAAGAATATAATGAAAATGTACGAAAAAATTCTAAATCAAAATTGAATGAAAATAAAAATATATAAAATAATAAATTAGATAACATCAAAATAACAAACTACTATGAACAATTTGAGTGTTACGTAAAACATGTTTACGGATCACGAAAACAAGACAAGTAACATGCATATATGGCAGGGGTAGAAAACTAGAATAATCTCGCATGAAGAGTTCAGGAAGAAAATCAATTATTATCCAATAAAAAAAATTCCAATAAAAACTTCTAACCAAATTAAACACTTTCACTAGGGTTGACGCTTTCTTGCTGCAAGCAAACAGAAAGAAATGGGGAAAAGTTGTTTTATCTTCAATTTTGTTAACTCTTCTCTTGTCACACGGTGCCCCTGATTCTTGAGAACCCTAATAAAGTCAATTCCTGTAGCTTCAGTTCCCACTTTTCTTTTTTAAGAAAAAGCATTGAGAAAGTCTTGTTACCTATACTTTACCTCTTTTCACAATCACACAGCATTTTTTTTTTTTTTTAAACGCAGGCCGCTAAACTATTACCTCTCGAAAAGCCCAAGCTTAAGAATCACATCACCAAGATTAGAATTTGCCTTTCCCACCAACTGAAAAAGTTTTTTCCTCTGCATTTTGAATTTTCCGGTTGTTTCCATCTCACGATTTATATCAGTAAATTCTGCAACCATTCCGTCAACCTAAGAGAAGAGAAAGAGTAATGAGCATGAATGAGCATGAAGAACTAACTTCACAATGTAAAAACTTCTATTCGGAAATAGAACATACCTGGCGTACATAATAATCAAGAGCAATACTTTGGCCGAGAACACTACCAATAGTACGGATCCCATCAATATTCAGGTACTGCAACATTATGTAATCTAATCCACCTTCCATCCATGTGTTCAATGCAGGCTTCTCTCTCACCTCATACTCTGATGCCTCAAAACACATTCAAATTCAGATAAAGTAAAAACTCAATGCCACTTCAAAAGAAACTCTTTGAGATTCCAGGACAGATAAGCAAATCAGCCACTCAAAATCTTGGAAAAGTCTATTTGTCATCCTATCCTTTATTTCTCTCTTCTAACAAAAACCTTAGTTGTGTCCAGAATGGATTTTCCAGGCAAACTACGAGTGCATACTTTGCCATAAATTGATTGGAACAAATGCAAAGGTAAGTCTTATCACAAAGGACATATATTGATTTGTGTTATGGTAGCAGATCACTCAAAATCAGAAGTTTCAAATCTAATCATTACTACTTCTCTTGCTTCCTGGGTAAAGTAAACAATGTAACACTGAATTTCAATGCAGGACGTTTTCCCAAAAATGTCTCATTATATAAAAATTTAGAGATATTTATAAGAGAGAATCTAGTGACTCTACATTCAACCAAACACATTCTGAACATAAGCTCTTACCGTCCTTTCTCATTTCGGGGAGCAATCCTGATGCATGCTTCTCTACAATTTTCAAATACCCATCAACATCATGTTCACGGACGTTAAACAAGACAATGGAGCCATACTGAAAAACTACCATGTAACAGCAGTTACTTCCACTTAAGGAATTACCCAAACCCTGAGACAAACAACTGTCCTCAGCAACACAATCAACTTAATAAGCAAAAACAAAAAATTACGGCTAAGATGCATAAGATGAGCATATTCATGGCACATAAACCAAAAATCCAAACTTACATTGGTCTCAAAAAGATTCCCAAACTTAAGAAGAACATAATTAGTCATACGCGATGCTGGCGGAATGAAATTGGGTTTGTTCTGTTCCACTAAGCTTCTCAAGTCCACACTACACGAAAAGAAAAGAATAACCAGAAAACTAAGATACACATAAGTACCCAATAAAAGCTTCTTTTCTTTTTTTTCGAAGCATTTTGCTTCCTATAGTTTATGCCAAATGTGGTTCTATTTCCGAAAATTCCACTTGTAACTCTCCGGAAACAAGTTTGTCAATAAAAAGAGAATGTCTGCCATTGGTGTCTTCTTGAATAACGGATATGAAATTTTTATTTTTATTTTTTAAAAAGGAAGCTTTTTTTATAAATGTTCCTGGAAAAGAGTGTAAATAAGTCGTTTTAGGCAGAGCTTATACAATTAAAAAAAAAAATCACATCAAAACTGTTTTCCGCTTTGTTGTCATTTTACCAAACACGTGCATTGCAGTTTCAAATTGCCAAATAAATAAATCCATAGAACACCCAACATTCATAATTTAAACTAACTCTCAACAAATTGTTTTTAAGAAAATAAACAGAAGCAAACCTGGTAGAGAAGAAATAGGCCCTGACAGGAATAGCGGACTTAGTATCCTCCTCCACGCTGCCACTATCGCCATTGCCAACCTCGGAGCACGACACCGGCTCGTTCCACTCCAACGTCGGCACCGGAGAGACGGAAGAGACGCATCGCACGAAGATCAGACCGGAATTCGAGCCAGAACCGCGGGTTTCGAGTCCTTTGAAGATCGAGAAAACGGAGGTGGTGACGATGGTGCGGAGGGTTTGGGTTTGGGGAGCTGAGAGAGTGTGAGCCTTTGGGGATAGAATCGTACGGACGGGCCTGATTGTGAAGGAAGGTTGTGGTGATGGGAAGAGGCGCAGGGCTCTCAGGTGGACGTCAACGGTCCGCCACATTTTCTGGGTTTTGGGAGTGTCACTGTGTGGAGGGTTTAAGAACTTGGTTTTCGGCTTCTTTTTTTCGCCGTCAATCTCTTTTTTGGTTTGGAACAAAGGGGTTTTCTTTGAGTTACGGTGCTCGTGCTAAGGGGTTTCCTGGCCAAAATTTATTAAATCTCAACCAATATATTCAATTTGTTTCCTTAAATCTCAACCAATATTTTCAATTGTTTGGCCGTGAAATGGTTTCGGAAAATGTGTTTCATATTTTGAATGTTTGGTACGAGGTAAAATAATAGTTAATTTTTTTTTTGACTAAAAAATATTATATTAATATTTATCATTTTTATTAACTTAATATTTATTATCAAATACTTATCATATTTTACCTAATATATTCAATTTACATTGTAAAAAAATCCGTTCAAAATTTCAAAACGATCTAAATTTGTAATAAACCTAAATTTTAATGTGTAATTCTATTCATCACTCTATTATCATTATCTCATTTCCCAAAGGCTGATATGCCTTGGTCCTCCTTACTAGAAAACTAATCTCAATGCACAAAATGTTGTTGGGGCCACTCCACCTCTGTTTTAGGGCATGGGAGGAGGATAATGGGGTGATGTATAATATAACAATTTTCAATTCTAATTTGATATTTTGGATTGGAAATGGAGTGAAAGAACCATGAATTTTAATGGAATTAGATTAATTCCTAAGTGCCTTATTATTTGGACATGGATGAGTTTAGGACTTAAAATGAGCTTTGGGTTCTTCGTTTAATTCTTAAAGACTTAAGAAGAATTAAAAGAGTATTAGGCCAGTAAGATAAAGCCCAAGCCCAAAGCCTTGGGCTTCTACAAAAGATTATGTCATAATATAAACAAAAATACATAGATGGGTGCTTTGAGCCTTGAGGTGCCAACTTCTAGCTTACAAATAGCAATATTTATCAACACATATCTTTCATCTTCACCCATGTGAATCATATAATTGATTTTTAAAAAAGTTAAATGAAAAAAAAAAAAGAGAGAAGAGAATGATGTTTAAACTTCCTCGAGAATTATATATCAACCATTCACTCCCAAGTTAGTGATGTTTTAGCATTCAAGTTTAAAAAATAGCTCAATTAGTTGGGGATCACACGTTATGAAACAAAAGTCACTAGTTCGAATCTCTTTCTCCCTCTTCATATGCGGACATGTAAAAAAAAAAAAGTTCATGATGTTTTGTATGGAGATGCCAATGAGATGGTAAGAATTAGATTCCAATAAAGACTACAAATGTCGGAGAGCATAGTTCCAAATATTTCTCCCTAATTTCACCATGTTGGTGCTCTTAAATGTGTGGTCATAACTTAGAATTTGGATGTAATCAATTTGCCACAGCTCCTATTTGCTGGCTTTTACACGCAAGGGATGTACTCCATCCATTTTGGTGGGCATACCTCTACATTTCTTGTTCTACTCTTTTAAATTGCTTAAATATTTTGGACATCCTATTCCTAGTTTCCAGCCCAATAGATTATAGGACACCAACTATATATATATATATATATATATAAGTAAATGGTTAGTATTAACATCATTCAAAATCTTTAAAAAAAAAAAAAATTGTGGGTACCAAATTTTTATCAATAAAGGATAGGTATGCATTAGTACCCATTACATTTATTTTAATTAATTGTTTTGTTTCTCTCAAATAAATGAATTACACATCAATTTGGCAAGCTTCTCTTAGTACAAAATTTGATACTCTTAGCATTTTTCTAAAAAAAATAATTAATATAATATTATTAGACTAAAACTCACTAGTTGAAGGTTCGAATTAATTAATGGTGCTATAGTAGTTCTCACACAAGAAATTCTCTAACAGTTTGCCAACCCTACGAAAAGATTAATAGGTTCTTATCTAAAATGATGAGTCATTTCATAATAGAAATTTTTATTTTATTTTATAAATTTAATGTTATACATAATGCCACATAAGAAATATGTATATTTTAAATAATTTGGGCTTGGTTTCATATCCTTGACTTGAACCACACCACGGCAACTGTTCTCACAACATGCACCACTAACAAAGGATCCTATGCTATGAGGCTACTGACAAAGGATTTATGAATGCATTAGGCTATCCTACGTGGGACAGATCACTGCCGTTCACACAATAAAAAAAAAAAGGCACAAAAGACGAGCCATGTTAAGTCACCGTGATTGGAGCTGGGCCGTAGAAATTTTTGACTAAAAAAGTACATATATACGGAAAATTATCGTACGAGCATGTCAGAATTTTAATTTATCGTGTTTTCTAGGGGTATATTCGTAAACGGCGTTTGCAACTTGGTTGGGGTTTGACGTTGACCCATGCAAATCAAATCAAATAGCAATCTATTAAAACAGAAAGAAGCATGAAAGTACGACTCAAACCTTTGCGGATTTTGCGCGTGCAGTAAAAAACGTCATTGCCGTGTTCCTTTGTTTGCCCGCAAGTGGGATAGGTTGAGAAGTTGACCAGCCGACCAACATGCAAGTTTTTACTCCAAGTCATGATTTGTTTATTTATATATTAGTACGAGGAAGGCTTGTAAGTATCGGAATCGGGTCTCTAGATATGAATATAAGATCATATAAATCAACTCAAACCCAATTCATTTAATTAGATGATCTTATCTATCAACCTTAATTTGTTAATTTCGTATTGGGTTCATGTCATATTGTATGTCTTGAAGCAAGGAAGGTGACGGTGCTACTCACCAGACAACAGGTGCTAGCTGCGGATGACCAGAAAATGTTGAATTAATAGGCAAGACTCGAACACTATTTTTGTGCTCCAATCATACATTATTCTCCAACTATAAAAGGCAGGCTTACAATATATATTCTGCCACTTAAATAATTCTTCACAGAATGAATCCAGAAAACCAAAATCAGGGAGCTGCTTATTAACAGAAGAAGCCTTTTCACGACAGAGAGGCAATGTTTGGATCACCAAAGCAATAGATGCTTCATAATTGACCAGATGATATGATATACAGAGTAGAGATTATTACAATGGTGAAGTTGTCTTGCATACCTACCCTTCTTCTAAAGGCATAAAGACAGATTTTTCAGCTCCTATAAGTGAAGTAGTTAGAAGAAGTGTTGGTGTTGGGTGTGGAGGGTAAAGGAAAGCAGAGATTGTGGACAGAATTGTTCTGCCAGTTGGGTTGAAGGGTAGCTGATGGAGCAGTAGTTGTTGGAGAAGAGAATCCTGATGATGCTGCACTAGAGAACACTGGCATTGGGGTGACAATGCCATTGCCTTGCATTTGCCATGCCCAGCTTGAAAGTCTTGGCAAAGAAACTGTTTCAACTTTCTTCTCTGTGGCGCTTCCCTGCAAGTTATATACAAGTTTAATCAACTTCAATTTTGATTATATTTCTCCCTCAATGAAAATGAAAAATCTGAGTGCAGGCTTAAAAACATCATCAATGACACTAAAAAAAGATATGCACTGCTCGAATTATTAGCTTATGGGAGGAAAATAAAACATAATAAAACAATAATATGAATTGAACCATTAGTTCTTCTCAATTAACATATATGGTACTACTTCCGTTAATTGTGTGAATATTTTTAAAACCCTGGTTCTGATTTTCTGCAACAAACAAGGGAAATGCAAACAAGACAATCCACCAACTTTTTAATGGAGAATCAAAGAGTAATAGAAGGTTGACAAATGTAATGATCCAGAAAATAGGCTCGTCATATCTGTGCTATCATCCTAAAAGAACTAGTTATTTTGAAGCTTCCTTAAAATCACCTATAAACCCTAATTTCACCTATTAAGTAAGCAATATGGGACTCAGCATTTACAAGTGTCTTTATAAACCACCACTTTATGTGGGTTACTCATCTTTCCAATAAAAGACCGCATCTCCCCACTCCCCCTCCCAAAATCTTTGATGTCTTCATAAAGGCCACGTCATGCAATGCTCCATTATCACATGGCATTACTAAGTAAGTCTGATATCATTTGTAAATATCTATAAATAGCACAAGACACATATGTACTATCACCCGAAAAGAAATAGTACAAATAGTCTAGTGACAACACTAATTCAAACCCAACATGTCTTGCATCACCTTAAAATTGGCCAGGATACAAATTAAGAAATAATGACTGCAATACATACATACATACATATATACAATGAAGCCTAAAACAATGAAGAAAGGACAGACAAGGCCTGGTTTTTTTTTTTATTTTTTTTGTTGCAGATATGGTGGTATTCATGCTTATTATATTTCCTAAACTTCCACAAGGTAGAGTTCCTGCATAAGTAATCAATGTGACCAAGAAAGAAAGACAAGTACCACATGGATGGATCGTTTGGTTAAGTAACCAGGACATGTGCCAGACAATATGGGAAGGTAATAGCTCTATCAAAGGAATTTACTTGAGATAAAGGGCCAACACTAGCCGCTTGCATCCACATACATCTCTAAAAGACATATAAGTCGGGCAAAAAAACATGTTTTGAGCATTGAATAAGGACAGAATATAAGTAGATTGTTTACCAGTCTCTCTCTGTTGCAACGGAATTGAAACAAATCCCCTTCATTGTCCTTCCCTTGAACCATTAGAAATCCCAAGGCTTAGATCAAGATTGTGTCCACTTCCTGAATTCAGTAGCAGGGAACTTATTTTTTACCAGTAAATGCAGCAAAAAATAAATAAATAAATAAAAGAGGCATGAATCTGTTAATACCTTGATCCTTGTCATCCACAATGATCTTCCCTTCATACGTGCTTGGCTCAAAGTTGGTCACTGCTTCCCTTCCATTATATTTGATGGCTGCCAAGTCATAGGCCCTGAATTCAAAAAAAAAAAAATGAAAATTGAAGATTTGTGTTTGATTAAACCCCACATAAATCAGATCTCAGACTACAAATTAGTGTCAAGGGCAATAAATTCATGATCACAAGGACCTTGCAGCTTCTGCTTCGCTGTTGAATAATCCAAGGTATATATACCTGCAAGCAAGCATCATAATTTTATAGATAAAAAAGAGGATTTCCTCAGCATTTCTCCTTCTTGTATACCCATATTAACTTCATTCCCATTCTAGGAACCGCAAAATGTCTTGTTTCTGAAAAAACAAGCTGGTGCACACAACTATGCAACAAAATTTTGACAGCCACATCCAGCCATAATATCATATATCGGAAAATATCAAGGGAATGTTTCTTACTTCTTCCCAAGCAATTGTCCCATTCGAGCCTCCCATCGACCACATTTGTGAAGGGTTACACCTCTGTATTTTGAGCTCCCTCGTGAGAATCCATTGCTTTGGCGACGAAGAATATGAACAAATTCTTCCTTCCCAAGATTCCTCATCTGCAACAAAAGAAATCAATCAATATTCAACACAAAAACTCACAAAATTTGCAGCAATTAGCACTTAAAAAACGAATTTCATTCCCACCTGTTTCATATCCTCATCATAATCGCTTAAATCAAAATTGATATCAGCCTCCACTCCCCGAAACTTAATCGCAGCCCGATCATATGCTCTGAAATCATCACCATGTCCAAATTTAGGAAAACTCAAGCAAGCATGAGATAAAAGTATATATGTTCATCCAAAATATTCAACAAATAAACTCACCTAGCCGCGGCATGAGCAGTGTCAAACCCACCTGAAAAATCCCACCACACGAAATCATCAAAATACCCGAAAAAAGAAAAATTATTCAGAGAAATCATTTCCCAAAAGATGAAATCAAATCGCTCCACGCAAAGAGATCATCCACTTACCTAAATATACTTGCTTCCCACAATCCCTATACATCAAAACGAGATGGAGAATTAAGATCACTGAAGAATTAAACAGCTAATTCATATATATAACACAAAATCATTCATGTAACAGCTCATAAAATGAGAGTTTAAGATCAGTAAAGAGAATTAAACCGTTGACATATATAAAGCAGTTTATTATGAACAAAACAAACATGTAAATACCATATATGTGATTCCCATCGCCCGGTTCTCCGGTAAAACGTAACGCCCCGGTACTGGGAGCTCCGGGACCTCGGCCCCCGCCTGCTTTTCCTCACTTGCGGTTGCTTCAGCTGCAAAATACTCAGCTCGGCCTGACCGCCAGAGTCAGCAAACGACAAGTTCAACCACTGAGGCCTCGACGGCTCTCCGGTACCGGGAAAAGCTGCCTGGTAACGGGCTCCGGCGCCGGGGCTTCGTCTCTGGGTACATGGCGTTTTCCTTTTCTCATGATGTCAAAGATGAACTCGGAAGAGTCTACGTCTCGGGCAGTGCTTCGAGCTTCTTCGGCATTAACAACAGAGGAGGTGGAGGTCCCGGAGTCTTCCATTTGGGTTCCAGAGCCCTCCGGGAGCTTCTCCACCTTTATTACAACTGTCTCCTCGGTTTCGTCACAACGTAAGTTGCTCGAGAGGATATCAACATTGAGATCCAACATATCTTTGTCAGCCTCTGTCTTGCCTATCGATCTTCAGAGAAAAAAAAAAAGTGTTTTTATATAGCAAAGTATGTTTGACATGAAAAACCCATTTGCGTAGCAAGATTTTCTTCAGGAAATATTCAACCAAAGCAGCTAATATAAACAAATAAAAAATAAAAATAAAATCTTTTTTTGCAGAGAGATAGCTTCCTCTGCGTAACGCTGCTGGAGAAAGAGAGAGAGAGAGACAGAAAGACAGAGGTGGTCTTAAAAGTGATGAAAACAAAAACAGCCCCCTTGAGGCTCTTTGGACAAATGGATCAGAGGGAAAAGGCCTGCAATTGCAAAGGCTGAGAGAGAGAGAGAGAGAGAGAGAGGGGAGAAAGAGAAGGGAAAAGAAGAAACTGGGGGAGGCAATAATAATAGATGATCAGAGGTCTGTGAGGCACAAGAAAGTTTCTTGAAGAAACTGACTGAAGGTGAGGGACTCAGGGGGCCGGGCTTAAAAGAAAGAGATGGGGACGTATTAACTGTGGAGGTAGAGAGCATGGTTATACTAGGTTGCCCCTTCCTTTTGGATTTGTCTTTTCAACACTTCTTATACTTTCACCCCCCTCATTTCCCAACATTTTTTATTATAAACTTCTTTTCATAAATTATAGTCAAAATTTAAAGAGAAATATTAAGTACTGTTTTTCTAGTGTTTTTTTTTTTTTTTGTTCTCTCAACTGTGATGTAACTTTTAAAATTATTATTAAATTTAAGATTATCATTATTAATTTTTAATCTATTAGTAATTTTAAAATACAAATCACAATTAAAAGAACACCATAACAAAATTTGAAAAATTTCTAATATTGTCCAAATTTAAGTACTTAAACAAAACGTTCAACTTGTCAATTTGACAAGTTGTAGTTGACTTGCAGCCTTATATTTGTAATTTTTGCACTAATTATAAACTTAAGTATCAGTTGTAACTTGTAAGAAAGTTGTAATAAAAGCCGTTTTCCTTTCCTTTGTACTAAACTAGTTTTCGGCCCCATAATTATTTATGAATTTAAGTAATTATTGACGGACTTCTCCATCGTATACCTTTAATTATTTAAAATGCATGGTCCCAAAACAAAATGACCATTCTATCCCTCCTCATCTCCATTTCATTTCGTTTACTACCCCAAGCTATACTTACACCGGCTGAAGTTTCTTTTCTCAAAAGAAGAATAAAATATTGCAATGAATTTCATCATCATTGTCAACAACTAAACTAATTAATACAAATTTGACTCCGTGCAACTTGTGAAGATTGCAATTAATGAGTAATTAATTTAGCTTAACCAAAATAATAATAATAATGATATGATTTCTTGTGTGTGTGTGTGTGTTTTTACGTGGATAGGGATAAGTTTTTTCTGTTTTTTTTTTTTTTTCCTAAATAATATTCACATAGAATTATAAAAATATTAGCCACCTAAGGAAAAAACAAATAGGAGGAAGAACAACTTCACTGTTTTTCTCCCCTCCCCCTTCCCTCTCCATCTACCTCCCCTTGATAGCAGTGCTATGTGTCTTTCAGTCTCTTCTAGTCTCCATTTTAGTGGTTTTGGAGTCTCATATGTTGGAGTGTGTTTCTCACTCACCGACGAGTGGATCTTACACACCAAGTCGTGTCTTTCCAAAATGTTTACGATGTTGTGTTCCTCTAATGCTACTTCTAGTGGGATTTTGTTGTTCTTAGTTTTTTGCTTTGATTTTTTTTTTTTTTTTTTTGACCTAGCTTTTGGGTTGAGAATATGAGTTGAATCCAGACCTTTGGGTCGATGAGGATTAGATCGGTGTGGGGGATTATCTCATACGGTTGGAAAATAAGTTTTGAAAATTTAGGCTACCAACGTTTTAGATTTAGTCTGCCTGGAGTAGGTCTGTTTTGTAGTTGAAGTTGTACATGGGTTAGCGGAATTTGATGTCATAAATAGGATTTGATTGTAAGAATTTTCTTGTTGTATCTATAACTTTCTAATAAGTTCATACCATTTGACTATGTTTTATCATAGCTTTATATTATATGATGTAAGAATTGTTATGCTTTTAATCTTTTATTAATGAATTCTTAAAGATTCTCAATAATAATAATTAAAAAAAATTATTAAAACATTAAAAAAATTGTAAAATTTCTCTAAAAATAATGTGGAGATGCAAGGAGAGGAGAGGAAGGCCAATTAGATGTTGGGTTTAGGAGTTATCATGAAGGACCAAAGGTTATAACTTCTTACTCACAGAAGAAAAAAAAAATTGTTATAACTTCTTGCTTAAAAATTAAAAATTAAAAATTAAAAATTAAAAAAAAAAAAAAAATACAACAGAAGAAGAACAAGTTGAAGAAGTTGAAGAAGAAGTTATAAAACTACTTAAATACGATTGAATATTGAATTTGCAGAAGATAAATGCTTACCTAACTCCAACACTAAAGAAGTACATAATTGATTTTTTTTTTTATGGCAAAAAATTGTTGTAAGCAAATCGGTACGACCTCTCTCCCATTCTCTCTCTCTCTCTCTCTCTCTCTCTCTCTTGTTAGTAGGTGGGTTCTTACAGAACATTAAATTCTTGACCAAGTATACTATAATGTCAATATCATAGTGTTTTTGACATATTAAAATCCGAAAAAAGGGTACGGTTTTACTAATCTTGTGGCCAATATAAGTTTTAATGTGGAAATGTCAACTCTTTTCTCTCTTAATTTTCAATGTATTGATATTTCCTCACATCATCAATATTTCTCATCCATTCACTAATGTTAATATTGTTATCAATATCATACTGTTTTTGACAATTAAAATTTGAAAAAGGGTACGGTTTTACTAGTCTTGTGGCCCATATAAGTTTTAATGTGGAAATGTCAACTCTTTTCTCTCTTAATTTTCAATGTATTGATGTTACCTCACATCATCAATATTTCTCATCCATTCTCTAACGTTTATCTTGTTATGACCCAACTAAATTGGTGCAGTAACATATGTGTAGGTCCTAAGAATCTCCTAAAAGTCCACAACATAAAAATGCCTCGAATAGACCTTCTTCCAACTCACCGAAGAAATCCAAGACCCAGCAGATGTAGAAACAATCTCTTACATACTACACTCTATCAATATTGTTCTCCTTGCCTAAGAGAATTTTTTCCGCTTAATATCCCATACTAATTTGGGCATCGGAGTTCTTCTAGCCCTTTGAGGTGATGGACTTTTTACATCTTTTACCTTGTTTGCAAACATCTTTCTCTTTTCAATTAAATATTTTCCAACTATATATATATATATAAGTGAGAGAATGAAAAATAATACATTTGTATGCATTGATTGGTTTGCTGTGACAAAATTGATGCCGTAGGATAGGAGTGGCATGGCCCTAAAGTAGCAAGTGGTAAAGTCGTAGGTTTAATTAGGAATGGTTGGCCGCCACTCTATGTCTCTATGATATGGACGGTTGGTCACCAATATCCGCGTGAGTTAACTTTCCCCCGCACGACATCTCACGCATCCAATTCTGGAAAACTGATGTCCTTTTTTGGGTTAGTCGATGTGGCGACTTTTGATAGGCCCAAAACCTCCACGGGGATGGACGGAGATCTCACAGCCTCATCCGAAAACTTGCTGGACAACGTTGACAATTCCGTATGTATGGACCTCTTTCTTATAAAAGGAGTAAAAAGGACCACCACTAGGTTTGTTTATATATTTATGTGACATGGTCCCTTCTTCAAAGATTCAATAAATCCGACGGTTGAGCTAGCTAGGGGCAGGGCATCCCTTCAAAGTTGGGCACCCCAAAAAAAAATAAATAAATAAATGATATATATTAACTAGTTATATAATATAATGCTATTTATAGACTATAGCAATTGCCTATAGCTAGTATATTAATGCACAAACGAAATAATTAATATATTAACCATAGTTAATTAGTTATGTATATAACCCTTGCTGAGTTATGAGCTAAGCTTATAACTGGAGTTTGAACATGGCTCTAAAACTCGACTTAATTAAGTTTGAACAAATATATTATGAAGCTGAGCATGCAAGAAGACTAGGCTTTACTCGGCTTTATTACAGCCTTACTCTCGATTCATCTCACCTTTGAAAAAAAAACAAAGGACATACGTAGTAGCAATTCAGACCATAATATATATGTTGATTTTTGTTGAAGAAAGTAACTCATCGTAGATTCTAGAACAAAGGCATAGGCTATGAATTTAAGATTTCTTTTACCAGTTTTGCCTTTTTAGTTGGAAAAAGACGAAGAAATGGACGAGGAAGGGTGATTATTTATACGGATTTGTCCTTTCCTTAAAAATGTGACTACCTGTCATTGACGTTTAGAAGGGAGGACGACTTTTCCTATTATTATTATTATTATTATTGTTGTTTATATATAAATAAAGAATTATTATTCAATTCAAACAAAACACTTATATATAATTAATTGTGTGTGAATAAACAAATCGTATATGATCAGTAAGAAAAGTTTCCTAAGATTAATTCTTTAAAAAGAAATACATTTTCTGCACAAATTCAGGTAAAAAAAACAAAAAAACAAATATAAAATAAAATAAAAAGTGTTGAAGACGGAGTAATAAATAGAGTAATTAATAAAATATTGAATAATGCAAATGATGGAGAAATGGGTAGGAGATGGTTGGATGGACTTTTGTGGTTGGGAAGACGAGAATGGCGTGTTTGATGTGGCATTAAAAAGTGGCTCTTCCTTGCATGAGAAGGCAATGTTGTGTCATTCGGGGACCACTTTTTATTGCGGCTGTGGAATTACTCAGCTCATTCCTCGCCCCTTTCTTGCTTCCCATTCACTTCTCTAATCAAACTATCTAATTCATTAAGAAGAGTAACGACAACTCAATTCTATGCTTAACTGCCTGCATTTCTTGACCCAGCTAGGAATTGGCAAACCCACAAGGCTAGCTACCACATTTTGCTAGCTACCTAGTACTTTGACTTTAAAATAATAATAATAATTAATTATTATAAATTAAGTTTGTATAATTTTTTTTATTATTTTTTTTAATAAATTAATGTAATAGTGCATATGATACTTATTACATTTAGTCACGTTGGAAGCATTAAAACTTTGATTGCAAGCTTTTACAAATTAACATTATCGTCCGTGTTGGATTGTGATCTTCTTTATTTCAATTGAAATTGAGAGTCTCTAAGGGATAATTTAATTGACTGTAAACCACGCTTCACGAAACGGGGGTCATTAGTTCAAATTTTTCATTCTCCTTTCCTTGTGTGGACATGTCAAAAAAAAAATTTGAATGAAGAGAAATTGTGGTTTTTCTTCTTAATTTTTAAAGTAGTTGGTATGATAAACCACACAAAATTAGCTGGTGTGAAATAAGCATGAAAAATAACATTACTAACAAAAAATTAAATATTAATTGATAATGTCATATTAACGTAATGTAATAAGTGTAAGATTAAAAAGGAGAAAAGAAAGAAAGAAAGAAAAAGATTACCATGCAAAAATTTAACAAATTTTTCTTAGAGTTAATGTAGTAGAGTTTAGCAGCTCTTGAACTAGCCTTTGTTAAAAAAAAAAAAAAAAGGTTAAATAGCTTTTTAGTACCTAGGTTTTAAAGTTTATTTATTTATTTATTTTTTTACATGTCCGCACAAGAGGGTAAGGGGATTCGAGCTAGTGAACTTTGCTTTATTAGGCGTGATCTCAATTGATTAAACTACCTCTTGAGAACAATGTTTTCATTTTTTCATACCTAAGTTTCAATTCATATCACATATAGTGCATGGCTTATAGTTAAATACTAATTTAATATCTTTGCCACAATTGCGTCAGCCTGCTATGAGGTGGCCAAACTATCCTCAGATCGGCTATAGGGGTAGCCAAAACCATTCTCGTTGTAGTCCGTCAGTTTGGCTAATATGATGGTAACGAATGTATTAAACTCGTATTTACCTATAAGTTAGGTACTATTTATGATATAAATTTAAAAATAGGTAAAAAAAAAATGAAAACTTAAGAACTAAAAAGATAATTAGCAAAAAATAATAATTTGATAAATATTAAATCTTACCCTGTCAACTTTATAAGATATCTTATAAAATGTTTGTGTAGGAAAATATCATTAATTTTAAGAGAAATTTCACTTATTTTTATGAACTTACACATCTTTTGTAAATATTCTCTCAATATTTAAAAAAATATTTATAGAAAGTGTATTACTTCATAAAAGTAAGTGCAGTTTGTTCTTAACAACTCCTTAGTCCTGTCGATGAAGGACATTGTTGTAATCTACCAATGACAAGTAGCGAACCAACCAATCCAATCCAATTAAGGCGGAGAGAAAAGATGAGCAATGAAGAGAGAGAGAGAAACCTTAATGGAGACAGGACGTCTTGTCAGTTGTCACTGACACCAACTAAAGAAACCAATAAATGCCAACCCAAAAACAGGATTGAAACGATGGACAAATCTGGACCGTCAAAATTTCCTCATTTGGAAACAGAAGTGAACGGAATGGGAAAGGGCAAAGATTGATTGGTCGGAGTCGGAGATAAAGAGATAAGGAACGAGAGAATCTTTCCTAGGCTCCCACGTAGGAACCTTTCCTCTTAGGGTAATCCTACTACCTTAAAAATTTTCTTTATTGGAGATTCCCTTTCCGGTAAAAGTAAACAGTCCCCACCAGATTTGGACTATAATACCGGCATTATTAGGTAATTCTCAACCCCTAAAATAATTGCTCACAAAAAAACAAACGAATAAAAAAATGCCTTCAAATAATTAGATGGAGACTCTACACCCCAGCCTACTTCAATGCGTAATAGGGACACATCTAATCATATATCCAGAAAGATCTTCTTTTTTATTTTCTAATAAAAAGGAAAATACCATATTTATGATGAATAAATAGTGTATGGGGAGGGAAAATGGTTAGATATTCAAACTAGAAATTTCTAATAAGATGTGATTTCTAATCAATTAAATTATTTTTTAGGGACAATATTAAAAATATTATTAGTATAAAAATAATTGTTACATTATATAACATTGACGGGATGTAATCTTCGGAGTACTCAATTGGGCTTATCTTCAATAACACACTTGTAACACATACCATATCACACTATCCATGAAAGTCCCTCACCATCCATGCGAGAAAGTATTTTAGAACTTATATTATATATTAGGAAAAACTTTACTTTAGCTTCTTACATTTTCACATAATTTTATAAATTTCATAAACTTTAAAATTTTATTTTAGATTCCTGAACTTTGAATTTTTCTCAATTAAAACTCTTCTGAATTTTCATTTAAAAAAATAAAATTGTTTTGAAACTTAAAATTTTATACAAAAATTAGGAATATAAATATCATATAATATTTAAAATTTGACAAAATGATCTACACTAAAATAAAATATTTTAAAGTTTAAGAGAGGATTTTTAAAATCCCATAAAGTGCATGAGGACAGAGTAAAGTTTTTTTTTTATATATTATAATAATTGTCGGATGATATAAATTAATGTAAAATCAGAAAATTGTCAAAATTGATAATCATTGTGCTTATGAATTTACCAAGACCCTCCTAACCGGCTGTGGCCGGTTGCAAAAGCTGCACGTCATCAACTTGACAACTCCCGCAATAAAGAGAATCATGTTTTGATTGCCACGTGCTGATCAGAGACCTTCCATTTAGAGAAAAGGATAAGGTGCGACGGGGCTGTGTAAGCCACCTATTAAAGGTAAGGCCCGCGCCAACCAGCGAGTACCTGGTCAAAAAGTCGTCTGTGGAGGCTGGAGGATGTGACCGTACGTTTGGGCGTGAATCACAAGAATCAAATTTTTATACCAAATGGTTATTTAAAACTTATTTTACCTATTTTAACTAATGAATTTTAATATACTTCTTACATTTGATTAGTATTTTTATATATATTATTTAAATATTATTATTTTTATTTTTTTATAAGGATTATATTTTTCTTAAATATCTTATTTTTTAACTTTTAAGAAAAAAAAATGTAAAAAGATAAATAGTATGACCAAATTTCGGAAAAAGGTGATATGAAAGAAAAATAGAATGAAAAAATTTTGGGAAAAAAGAAAATAGGTAAGAGAAACAATAAAAAAAAATGAAATAGCTCTTTAAATAGTGTCGTTACACATAGTTTTTTAGCTCATTTAAAAAAATATTTATTTTACCTTTTTTTTTTGCTTCTCCAATACATAGGATATTTTATAAATTTAATGAGCTATTTTAGATAAAAATGTCATTTAACTCCTCCATTGAAAATGCTCTGATAGATATGTCATTGCTTGAGTCAGAGCATTCTTGTGAAAATAAAATACATAATAAATCTTATTTATTTAATTAAGAAGATTATCATAAGAATTGAAGATTTTTTTAGTCTATATTTTATGTTGTGGTTGCCATTATATATCAGTTTTATAAAGAAACATATAATGTCCTCACCTGGGAAAGACATGGGATGGGATCTCGAGCCATGAACTACTTATATTGGATTTAAATCTAAAAAGAATAAATAAATACTTTTTCTTAGTTAAAAACGATGAAATGCTGAGAAGTTTCAACAAGAATGATACATTTAACAAGAAAAATTGCCCGACCAAACAAAGACGAGGAAAAAAAAAAAGAAGATAAATGTCTAGAAAACATTGGTTATTAAATTAACCATTTGTTGGAAGATGTAAATTTTTCGCACGAAATGTTATATAAGTTTTACCGTAAGTCTTTTCTTATAAATTGATACGATAGTTTGCGTAACATTTATTATATCAGCTATTAATGTATGGGTTGTCCTGTGACGGTTAATATGACACTTATTATACTTATAAACTGAGGTGATAATCTACATAACACTTATTATGTTAGCAATTGAAACAAAAACTGCTATATGGTAATTCACGTAAACACTCGGTCTATAAAAAGCAAATTGTCAAATGAATTTATCCAAAATTTCTGTTATTAGAATAGATAATACCAATTTTTCTTTCCATACATAAAATAAATATAACACAATACATTCCATTTTATATAACGTGTAATATGTGTGGCAATTGTCACGTTAACATTGTAAAATCAAAATATAGTTTCTTTTTTTAATGGAAATCTAATGATTTCATTGATTAAAGATCACAAGCATGAAACTTTTACAGTACAAAGTATAAAGCTATGCAAAATCATAGCTATATGCTATGAGGTTACAAAGTTATAGATATAAACAAAAATTATTACGATCAGTGTTATTTATGACTTTAATTTTTCACTAACTCATGTAAAAATACCGTTAAAGAGTAAATATGCTCCAAGCATACTAGATTTAAGACATGAATAGCCAAATTTCTTAACATAATTTAATTTAACTAGCCGTGAGAAATAACCTTTTATACCTAATTATTCTTCCTAACCTCATAGATCACTCATCAAGGCAAATCTAGAGAGAGAAAAATCGCTTATTCAAAACAAAAAACACAAACAAATAACCAAAAAGTAGCAATAATGGCTAGGAAAAGGAGATGAACGGTACAACACGGTGGAAGGTGAATGGACGTATAGCAGAGTGGTCAAAGTTACTGATTTGGTCGGAGAATGCCTACAAATATAAAGAAAAAACAAAATTAAAAAAAAAAAAAAAACAGGAGGAAAGGGGGAAGGTGAGAGTGAGGAGTAGAAGAGGAAGAAAAGAGGTGGAGGGAGCAGTCATCTCCAGATCTAGGGGTGTCAATGCGGGCGGTTAATAACCGCTCGTCAACCGCTAACCGTTATAACCGCCAACCGCCTAACCGCTATAACCGTCTAACCGCCTAGCCGTTAACCGATATAACCGCTTAGCGGTTAACGGTTAGCGGTTATAGAGTCTACTAACCGCTACCACTAACCGCTAACCGCTTTTTATATACTATATTTTTATAATTATAATTATAATAATATTTATACATATTATATAATCAATTAATCATTAATTATTAAATCACATTTTTGTTTTAGATAATTAAATCACACTTTGAGTATTAATATATTATCACTATAATTTATATGATTATATTACATGATCAATTAATCATAAAATCATTTGATTATATAATAACAAATTATACATACGTATTCATAGGTCATAAGTTATAAGTATGCAAGTTTATACTAATATAAGTTAAAAGGGTTGCAAAATCTATCTCAATTCTCAATCAAAGAGAGAGGTAAACAAAATCTATCTAATTTAATTATTAAGATCATAATATCAAATTAAGTAATTGATATTAAATTCAACAATATGATACTTATAACAATAATTGAAGTATTAAGATTAAAGATCTCAAACTTGATTAAGTAAATATGATCATAATGTAAATCATTAATAGTAATATCTAATTTAATTATTAAAATCATATGATTATATAATATCAAATTAAGTAATTGATATTATATTTAACAATGTGATACTTATAACAATAATTAAAGCATTAAGATTAAAGGATATCAAACTTGATTAAGTAAATATTATCATAACATAAATCGTTAATCGTAATATCTAATTTAATTATTAAGATCATATGACTATATAATATCAAATTAAGTAATTGATATTAGATTCAACAATGTGATACTTATAACAATAATTGAAGTATTAAGATTAAAATATCTCAAACTTGATTAAGTAAATATGATCATAATGTAAGAATCACCTGGAAGCTTGTTAGATATATGTGGGCTTTCTAAACATAGAAAAGGATCCGATAGTCTTGGTCATTGGAGTTATTTTGGTTTATTTTTCTTTTATTTGATTTTTTTTTTCTTTGTCCTTGTTGGAAAAGTACAAGTAAATATAAATTTGGAGTCAAATATTTTTAATTTTTCAATATGGGCTATTTTTATAGTAATTGGGACCAAAGAGGCACAGAAAAAGCCAAAAGAAAAGCCCAAAAAATCCAATTTTGAAAAAGCGATTAGCGGACGGTTATCTATTTCACTAACCACTAACCGGCTTAACGTAACCGCTAATCAGCTTAGCGGTTAGCGGTTCTTGATAAATGAAATTTACTAATCATGAGGCGGTTATGGTTAGCGGTTAGTGCCACTAACCGCTAACCGTAACCGCATTGACACCCCTATCCAGATCTATTTTATGAGGAGAATGATTTAGGGCCGGCTAAAAAAAATAAAAAATTCTAGACTTACTCTTTTTATATTATTATGCACTTGAATCTTTTGAATGGCAAGAGACATATGATTGATGACATACCATACCGTTGCACTTGTAAATTTATTAGAATAATAAACATAAATTTATGATGCAATATAATAATACTATTTAATTTTATAAAATTTATTATTAAAATAATAAATATAAAATTATGATGCAATATAATATTAATACTATAAATTCAGTTAAGTGACAATAATCGGATTAGGTATACATATATATAGAAGGTTGGCCTGCAAGTGGGAATATTAAGTAAAAGATATTAATTTAATATTCACAAATTGGGAAAGTAGATGAGAATTTAATATATGTTTCTTGTGTACTTGTCGGCAGGATACGAGGTTTTAGGTTCCTCGAGTGACGTGGCCTCTTCATCTCCCTTCAATATTAGAGTTCTCTCTCTCTTGTAGTAACTCCCAATAAAGTCATTTTCGCAGTAATTTACCAGACTGTCCTCTGCTTTTCTTCTGCACGTGTTGTTGAATATCAACCGTCCAGGCCACGCTCATTTATTTTCTTGTGGTTTGGAAGTTTGTTTCTTTCTTTGTTTCTCAGCCTCTCTGTCTTTGTGTTGTTTCTATCACTATTATTTTTTAGATCAATGTAAATTGACTAAGGAGAAAGATTGAATTATGTTTAAGGTTATTGTCTTAATCACTTTTTTATTTTTAAATATATGCTCAGCTCAGTCAAACATAATGTGATAATAGTGATTATTTGGTTTAACGATCTTAAAATACAAGTTTTAGATTTTAATAACGTAATTAAGTGTTTAATAAAATTATACATTTAAGAAAAAAAAATTATATATTCCCCTTCTTTGCAATTTAAACCATCAAAAGAAAAAAAAAACCGTATTTTCAAACGAAACCAATTTTATTTAAAAACGCTCGTTTAGCTCAGGAAATTATAAGACCAAATGCACTCTTAGACTATAACGAAGAGAGTGGACGATTAAATAATAAGATTGTGTAATTTTTAATTGGCAATTTCATTGTGATTAGATTGTACCCAACCAGTCAAATTTGACAGTTTCATTCATCATCCATAGTTGGACTTCAATTGAAGCGTCTCCTTTCAGAACTTTGTGGACTTTTCTTGCTGAATCATTCTTAGAGTTCTCCACTTGATGAAAAGCTTCACTCTTTCCTAATAGATGTACTAAGAATTAGCAAGACTATATATATATATATATTCACAACTATAATAGTTCTTAATTATTCTAAACCGTTCTTCACTCGTTATTATTTGGATTCATATATATCCAAGACTTAATTAAACAAACTCTATTTGATTTTCATAAGATAATTAATTGGCAGCTTTATTTCCAGCTTTTCTCTCCTTCACCTTTCAAGATTATCCAATGTAAGAAAGAATGTATGCTCATGATATCTTGTCATCCAAGTACCTAGAAAGTAATCTTATAAAATGCTCAGGACAAAATCCTCTACTTTATTGCTCTTTCTTTTTCTATTATCAATTACACATTTGAGTAGAAGATACTAGAGCTACAATTCTTCTTTTACAATAAACAAGGACATGGACTATCAACAACATCATTGCCTACTGTTGGATCTTTTTAGACTTGATCTAGAATTTATTACTGTTATTGTTAACTGTACAACTTTTACCATTTGGGCATTGTTGTTGGGGTGCCCTAACCCGCTTTCTCTAGGGATATCAACCCGGTCCAGTTTTCCTGTTTTTTGGCCAAAACCATGGACCGCCAGTTGATTCCGATTGTACCCAATCCGGCAACTAGTTTTTTTAAAAAAAATTGTTTTTTTGGGCTTATTTTAGGTATTGAGCCTAAAATAACCCTTTTTTGCATACAGTTGGCCTATTTTTTAAAAATCTATTAGCCTTTTTGTTTAAATTACATGGGCTTTGTTGTGATTATTCCAAATAATTTAAAAAAAAAAACCTAAAAAATCCCAAAAATCCAAAAAAATCAATGTTTTTGCCAATATGGGCCTTAGAAAACATTAAAGACTGAATTGCTAACCTAACCCTAAGTGTAAAAAATAATAATATATAATTATATTAATATATAAATATTATTAAATAATATGCAAATCCTGGTTCCCAGTAACCTGGTAAAAGCCTAGTACTGAAACTGAGGTACCCGATTTTTGGATTTTTCAAACCGGAACCGGGTCCGGGATCGGTTCCAGTTTCCCAGTAATTTTTGACACCCCTAGCTTTCCCTTCTTTGATTATTAAAAAAAAATGACACATTCTTAAAAAGTAGGTCAATTGATTGTGGACCACGTTTCATGAAGTGGAGGTCATTAACTCGAAAAAAAAAGACATGTAATGCATGTGATACAACTTTTATTATATATATATTTTTTACAAAATTACGTGAAAGTTTAAATTTGAGTAATTGACATTATGAAACTATCGCATCAATTTGTATGTGACATTTGTAGTACAAACTGTAATATTCCTATTATTGCTCTGTTTAAAGATGATTCATATTAATAAACCTTGGGTCTCTGATCTCATGAAAAAGAACATGTGATGGATTAGTTCAATGATTCAGTCACCGTGGATCACATGAAGCAAAAAGGCAGTTTACAGTTTGAGAAGCTAACCCTAATTGAGGTGTCACAGATAGATGGAAATGCTGGTCCCACGTGTTCCATCTATGGCACACAATTCTGAGCTGTAAAATTAGAACATTGTGCTCCAACAGCATACTTAAATATATATGTTTATGTCCACCAAGACTTTGGAGAACCGAATTCCCAACAACAAATTATGCTTCTGGCCTCATCTTTTTTAAAGAAAAGTTTTGCCTAAGTAGTATCACCTTCAAGTTGAGGACTGAGAGTATCACCAATTGACTGAGTATTTTAAGTAGAATTTCATGTTATTTACTTAAAATATATCATGTCAACTAAATATATTAAATGAGTGTAAACAGTAGCATTACTCCTTCCAATTGTATGCCCCATCTTCAATAACTGAAAAGATCAAAGCTAGTGGGTACCTTGGATTTCTTATACATAATCAAAGATTCAATTAACACCATGAAAAGGCTATACTAGATATAGTCTTTCCAAATCTTTAATTTGGATCCCCATTATGAATTTGTACCATAGATTTTCTAAGGATTGAAAATGGCAATATCCAAGGCAAGAAAGATGCATCATCATTACTAAGACTAGCTGATGAGAGATGATCATCAGTCAGCATTATAAAAGAGTAATGTTATTCTTCACATCTATTTTACACCGACTAATATAGTATGTTTTAAATGATTTTTCATGTCAGTTACTTAAAACATATCATATCAGCCAATGTGAATGATTACCTTGTTTGAGGGATAGGGTCATGTTTATTGTGACGGGTTATCTACCCTCTGCATGTTTACCCCCCTCCCCCACCAAAAAAAAAAAAGAGAGATTATAAATAAATAAATAAAGGTATGGACGTTTTGAAGTGGACCACTGGACCTGGTATCTGATGATGAATGAATTAATCCGTCAAGAATGGAAGAAAGGAATAAAAGTGGGGTCTAGCCATTATTTCTTACTTCCTTTTTAAAATTTTTTTTTTAGGATTTTCAAGTAACATTCGAAATAAAAGAGAACTCGTGGATATGCTGCTGTCTTCACATAATTAACCTCAAATAGTCCTGTACTGCATGATGTAATAAACAACTTATTTAGCAATAATATATATAATAGGAAAATGTTAAGTATTTTTTTAGTGTTTTTTTAACTATGATGTGATTTTTAAAATCATAATTAAATTTGAGATTGTTATTGTTGACTATTAATCTATTAATGATTTTAAAAATTATATTAAAATTGAAAAAATATAAAATATATATATATATATAAAGAGCAACGAACATTTTCCTATATAATATACGTCTCGGTTAATTTGGTGCTGAAGTGGTGACGTGACCATAGAGTAAAAGTGGATTAGATAGATGTTCCACTTAAAGCAAAAAGAAAAAGGAAAAGAAAGGAAATATACATGCATATAAATGTTCCTCAGAAGAACACACCTGAAATGACCCGTAAACCCCCATCGGTGCTCTAGTCTTTAGCTATCACATCGGTTCCTGCACTGATCTACCACCCAAAATCCACGAGGGATATCAATATCCATTTCCAATAAGAGTTACAAATTCCAAAGGCAATTTTGCAAGACGAGGATGCAGTTATGACGAAGAGTATGCTTTCAGTCAAAAATCCCACCCCGCCCATTGTGGGTTGAACAAATTTCCAGTTTTTCCTCAAAACTGGATTGAATAAGAATGATCTAATCCAATGTATTAAATTGACGTGTCCTTAAAAATACGAGTAACGTATAAATGTAAGTTTGGAAGGAAAACTTTGTTCTTGCGCATCCTGGTCCCACAATAATAAACCTAAGCCATTGTGGACAGCATTGTGAAAATATTAGTACCACTGAAACTTGCGAAAATAGTTTCTATCATACATCGATCTTTGGGGCTCCTCATGCTGGACTTGATCGTTGTGGACAGTTTCTTTGAAACACCAATAAGGATCAAGTCTACAGAACAAGAAAGAAATGAAAGTACAGCACATGAAGCAGATAAAAATATAATACAAAACCATATGTATTAATAATTCCTAAGAACAAAAGCATAGCAAATTAGTCATCAAGCCCCCCCTTTTTTTGTCCCCATATTGACAAATATACAATCGGAGAGACACAAGTTAAATAGTTGTTTGGTCAAAGATGCATTGGCTGTAATTACAGAACAGCTCCAAAGGTATTTTCAGATCGCCACTTCACAATCATACCAATAACCCTTTGTATATCCTATTTTGTTGAGTCAGGGATCTTTTTTTTGTTGAATATCTCCACCGCCGATAACCACTAACTTCTGATGAGAAGTTTGATTTTAACCTTGCCTTGTATCGAGAAAAAAGGCGGAGGGCAGGCAAAAATGCATGAGTTCTTCACCATTGCACACGAGCATCAAATTCAATTTGTGATTGATGTACCACATTTGGAGAATTCTTGAAGCTATGGCAAAGATAGTTGGCTTAATAGAATTGTGAAACCAAATATTTTCACCTTTTCCTGTTGTAATAGAGTCCACCGCTCGAGTAATTCTGATGCCGATGACGTGGTCCACTACCCCTACCACCGGTTCCATCCCATGTGCTGCCACGGCTGGAACCCCTGTGGGGACCTTGTGACCAGTTCATTGTTTGGGCACCCAATCCATTAAGCTCCTCCTCTTCTCTATCATTGTACTCCAATACCAGCCTCTTGATGTCCTGTTTCTCTTCAAGCTCAGCTGCTTCTTTCTGTTTTGTGCTCTGCACAAGTGAGCAATCCCGAGGGATGTACATCTGCTTCGTTTGCTGCTTGTTCCCACGCTTCACAAGAACTTTCACCTGAATCTCCTTGCTTCCTCCAGCCTCCTCATCTAATGCCTCATCGCCACTCTCCCCTCCAACACCCCTTCCATGATGGTCCTTTGTGGACCCCTCAAACACATTCATTGGTATCATCATATTTAATGCAGGTCGGCCCCGCAGCTCTAGCCGGCGCTGCTCCATGCTCTCCTGCAGTCAGGAATAAGATAATGGGAATAAAAAGCTACCAAATGTAACCCTTAAGCTACAAATGTAACCCTTCAGCAAAATATCAGTTTAGAGAAACAGAGTTTGTAAAAATCACAGAATTTTAAAAGCCAACATGGGCTCAATCAGCAGAAATTGTGAGTGGAGAGGGCACAATTCCATTCCACCTGAATCGGATGATGGTGTCATATAATAACATGGATAGTCCTACTGGATATTCTGCTTGGTAAGTCACACATATGCATCTGGTGGGTCTTGAACCCACAATTTCACCCTCCTCCATCTTGCTCTGCAGGGGAGGAGTGTGATCTAAAGCTAAAGATCACTGCCATAGCTAAGGGTATTCAAATAGCTATAACCACTAATCGCAACTACCTTGGATGGTTATTGGTTTTTAATAACCATAACTGCAACTACCTAGGCAGTTAGCTGTTATTTTATAACTGGCGGTTAGCGGTTATTCAATCCAATAACCGGCGGTTATAACCGTTTTTTTTTTTTAAATGAGCTTTTGGGCTTTTTAAGTGTTTTGAGTCTTTAATTTGCCTTTTTTTTTTTTTTGCTTATTTTAAGGGTTTAAGCTAAAATGTTCCAAAAAATATGCCATTTTTCATATTTTTTGGTCCAACCAATGTTTTTGAATAAGGCTTGGCCCAAAACATCACATACCACATTATATATTTCACATACATAGTTTTAAATAGCCCGAATCCATTAATCCAAATACAAATGAAAAAATTAAAAAGAAAAATCCAAATGGGCGTCGTTTTGGATGTTTTATTTAATATTTTATTAATATAAATATTTAATATTTATATTTATATTATTATATATAAATAAAGGTAGTTAACAATTATAACCGCATTGCCCTACCCCTTAAAACTGCCAACCGCAACCACCTTAGGCAGTTAGCGGTTTTTAATAACCGACTTCTAAAACGGTTAGCGGTTGGAAGACGATTATAACCGACCTGCGCAACCACCTTAGACAGTTAGCGATTTTTAATAACCGACTTCTAAAACGGTTAGCGAGACGATTATAACCGACCTGCTTGAACACCCCTACCCATAGCATCATCCAACTGTTATTTCAAAATATCACTTTAAACTCTTCAAAGAAAATTATCCCTCCACAATGTAAGGAAAAAGAAATTTAAGAATGTCAACCAAAAATAATAGCAAACTAATAGTCCCAAAAAAAATATTCAAAAGAAATTCTACAAAAGATCTAATGCAAGGCAGAAACTAAAATATTGCATGGGTGAGGCACCAGCAAATATGAACATGACAATCTAAATCATACCTGCATTACAGCCCTAAGCTCCAGCTCAAAACTGGCTTCTTCCTGAGGGTCCACCTCCGCAACAGTCTGTCTGACATGGACTTCATCATCATCATCAGAAGCAGGTCCGCCACCATCATCATCATCCTCATCCTCACTATCACATCCACCATCATGATTCTCTTCATCCAAATCTTCATCATCATGTCCCCCTGGCTCTGTGCTCCCACTCCCTGAATCACTATCACTGTCCCCTATGTCGTCATGCACCAGACCGTTTTCCTCAGCACCATTCACAATGCTCTGTCCATTTGCTGAAATGGAGTTGGAAGTAGTTCTGATTGGAGGATTTTCTGAGTCAGAGTGCTTCTCATTATTGGCCTTGTCAGTTGAAACAGCATGTTCATGCTCCTCAAGTTCTATTAGAGCTGCATTCACTTCTTCAATGGATGAGTATCGAGTCATGTTGGGCCGTAGTTCTGCAAACAAGTCCTGCAAATTTGCCAATTTTAGGATCCTACCCTAATGGAAATGCGGTTGATATTATCTAATAAGTTCATTACATAAAGGGCTGATTCTTAAAAGCTTCATGACAGATTGCAGTGAGGTACTCCAAGCAAGCTAATTGCTGCAATGCAGTTGCTCCTCTGTTTCAGAGATAATGATCATTGTGCCAACCAACTTCTACTTTGAATACTGGACATTCTTATCAATTGATTGCAAATATGTTATTTCTCAAACTTGCAAGCAAATACCACCATTAGTTCTTTTCATATTTAGAGCTGAAGTATTACCGGTGAATGCTATCACCTGGATGGTTTATGTATAGTATGGTAAATCCAAATAACATACTTTTTTTTTTGATAAGTCAAAACACTGAATTCAGTAATCCAAAAAAAGTTTCCTCATAACCCTTAACAGAATAGGGGGTTTTGGGGAGGACAATAGTACAAAGTTTCAGAAATAGATAAACAGTTTGTGTCTTTCAAAGGCACAATGTCTCATTAGAAATCTATTGATTAAATAGAACTAGATCTTGAATTTAATAGTCACTCAACAAATAAACATGCTCAAACTCTAAACTCTATGATCTCAGATTGACAAAAAGCAGGGTTAATGTAACTCCCACACAAAAATTTGGCATACAATACCATGTACCAGCCAGGGGAGCCTGAGATCTGACTAAGCCAAGGGAAACTCTTGGCAGTGGGATTCCAGCCAATCAGCAAAAGAATTTGCTTTCCTATAAAAGTGATAAAGTTGGCAGATACAACCTTGCTGCCACTGTAGTTTGATGAACCAAAAGAAAGACAAAAAAAAACACCCTGCCACAGCTCAGGATAAGATTCAATGATTACCTAAGCCTCAAGCAAGGAAGGGTTTTGTCTGCTTTATTAAATGCGCCTCAAGCTAGTGGAACATCCATTACTCTCCACTCCCAAACTAACTAAACAGCAAATGGCTAGAGTTCAGCTATCAATTTTCCTACCACATATAAAAGCATAGAGCTTCAATAACTGTTGTGTCAACATTGGTTACCTATCATTTTTACATTTAAAATCATTCCTAACTCCTTCCTCGGCCTTATTGGATAATCCTTAAATTTACTGCTTAGTGAGCTTAGTGAATTTCATTGACTACAAAAGTTAGGGAATAAAGAAAGAGTCGCATGACTAACCTGCAAGTCAAATTCAACATCCAATGGCAGTGCACCTTTGCTGAGAATATACCTCTGGAAATGTACTAAGAATCTATCAAGTTTCCTCTTGGAAGAGCCTCGATCAAAGTAGTGCCCACAGGTATCAAGAAGAGTAATAACCATCCTGATGCGAAAACAATCTTCTGGTGGATCTAGTGCATCTTGCTAGAAGCATTAAAAAGAATGCAATTGTTATCTTACACACATAATCATAAACATTTATATGCTTTGTAAATCACATTGTCTTCTTACTCCTGTGTTACATGTGGTCATGCAAACCCATCAACACACATGCGATCAATTTAACTTTTGTGAATTTCCTAGTAACTTAGATGTCAATATCACTATGATTAGTGGGATACTAACCCAACTGGAAAGGCATGTCCGACACAAGAGAACATGACACCTCATTCACGTGTCTAAACTCGTTTGGAGAAACATAAAAGGATTTAACTTTATTTACTATCCACAAGTTTGCTGCATGCAAACAAAATCATGTCTAGTAATTTAAATTCAAAACTACATACAAAGCCATGTTTTCACGTTTAGATTGTTAGGAGTTGCTTGGTCCAGCACTAAATTCCATGTCTGCAGATCATAGCATTACAAACATCTCAAATCCATGAACCAAAATACCCATTTATTAAAACTAGTTCCCTTATGCATACACAAAACTAGTCTTCTGCTTCCCTCACTGTGTAGAACATAATAAGAAAAAATGTATATGACTACAAGTCGAATGCATATTTCAACCTCTGGTCTTCTACAAGCATATAAAGTCCACACATAAACATTAACAAAAAAATGTAAAGTAAACCAAACCCATTTTTAAAAACCTTAATTCTATTGTCATAGATTAAATTCACACTCATACTTAATAAAGAAAAAGCTTTTGGAGATGTTCACAAAAATAAACAAGGGTACAAACCCATACCTCTGGAGTGCTATGGCCAAAGACAATAATCAAATAAAGTGTCTCAAAAATAACAGATGAATCTACATGCTCATAATTGTATAGCTCCCCTAGGAACCGCATATGAGCAATGCGTCTTTGTTGCATCCCATAGTCATTTAGTTCTAGCCCAAGCCTGATCTCCTCCAAAACCTGAAGTCATTATCATTGAGTTATCAACAGAAAGTAAACTACAAAAAATGCAGGAATGTCTGCAAAAATACACTTCATATGTAAGAGGGTTCGTTTTGTGGGAATCTTAATTATTTCTTTGGCTCTTTTCCTTTCAGGGATGGTTTTAATTTTTTTTTTTTTACTGATGAAAGGAAAGCTACTTTGACTTGATGAAAAAGGAATCAAAACTTTGAGGGTAGATCTTATTAAAAGGTATTCTTGCCCCCCAGACGAGCATTTGGCATGTTGTGATTCCAATTAAGATAGTCCACTCCATCAACAGCAGCCCTACATCACATTCTAATAGTGGAGAGTTTAGAGAAGAGGGCCCAAGTGGTTTTAAGCACAAGACAATAAATAAAGGGCTGAGCATCTTTTGGTAGATCACTGGGTAACCACATTTTTTTGGGTTATGAGTCTTTTCTTCGTTTGGGATTTGCCACTAACTAGTACTCATATTCACCCTCACTCTTGTTTATCAGCAGAAACTCCTGAATACTTCAGGGAAAGACGGTTGACACAGGAAAATCATAATAGACAAAGGTAAAAATGCAGACCCAGACAACTTTGTAAATGCCAGTGCAAACCAGAGAGTCAAGTGTTTACAAACAGCAGAAAACAGAACTGAAATCAGTTTTGCATTTTTTGCAACAAAGAGAAAAAGATTGTCATATGATAAGAAAAATCAACAGCTTACCACTGACAACAAAATTGGCATGAAGCAGAACCTGAAAAGTTATGTATAAACACACACATGCAAGCATGCATGCACGCACAGAGATGTACATACATGCACATATATTTATACACATGTTAATAAATTGTTGGGGAGACAAACACCAAGGGAAATCAAACAAGAGTAAATTAATATACATATTAGGACACCACTTCTAGCCCAAAAGCTTAAGCTAATGGGCTTGGGTCCACTTATGTATATTAATCACTCTTATTCTTTATACTTTCTTAATGTGGGACACAAACCTCACAAGTACATGCACAACATAAATAAATAAAGAATCTGATATCAACTATTGAGGCCTCTTAGTATTTAACCTTCATGTTGTAGCAAGAAAGCTTCTAGTTAGCACCCCAGCAATGATCTAGAAATAACCTAGAATCGAGAACTAACTAATGTTGGTCACAAAAAATATTGAAAAGTTACATCATATTACTTACTGCTGGATGAATTAATAGTGGTCAAGATGCTAACCCTTTAAATAAGAATTAGGAAGTTAATGATCTTGCTCCTATTGACCAAACAATTGTCTTGAGTGATTATATTCATATGGCTGCTGACTATGAAAAGAAAATCAACTTCAGGTCACATGATAAACTCAAATAGTTAGCAAAGGAAACCTTCATTTGTCCAACAGTGAGTTCAATACTAGGACAAGAAGCACTTATATTGAAGCCCCAGTATCATCATCAATTATTATGCGCAGTCAAGTTCCAATCAACATGTAAGCACTGACTAAAACACAACACGCTAATACTAGATTAGCACTCCCAAATCCATGTTCCCTACCATTTGAGTCAATTGGCCCACAAGAAATCCAATGTCCCATTGCTTTTCTTATTTTTCTTTTTATTGATAAGTTATACGTCTAATAAGTCCTGAACCATGACCACACCCTTCACTCCATTTCTTAGGGGGAGGAGCCATTTGAGCAAGAGTTCATTGGCAATCCAGTTTCCTGTAGCTTAAAGTTATGGGAGGAAAAAAAAAAAGAGAAAAAAAAATAATTAATAGCTGGTTCTAAACATACTTCCATTTCAGCTCACTATCCCAAGGATAAAGAGTAAAAGCTCTTGAACATGAACAAAAAAGCCTCTGAAATGCCGAGTTGTGCACTGGAACCAACAACACATCCAGATTTTACTCTCAGTTCTCGATAGGGAGAGGAGGATAAGAAAAACAAGCTCTTCAAGTCAAACAACAAATACTTGTCAATTATTGAGAACTTATTTCTAGCAGCTTATGTTTATATCCAACTGTCTGTTTATGTCAAAAACTTCTTTTTATTTTTACACTTCCCATCTCTTCTATTCATTTTTACTTCAAAAGGTTGAAAACAGCAGTTAGGGATTTTATTGTTGCTGTTTACTTTCAGAACATAAACAGTGCATTCCAATGGGCCATAACTTCCCCAGACAAGCATTTTCTACCATTAAAGCATTGCACAAACTAACAAGCTTGCACAATCAAAAGAAACATGTATTAGAGAAGATGGTTATCAAGAAACAAGTAAGAGACGATTTACATTCTTTCTCACAATCAAGATTGTGTTCATTAGAGCAACTCAACAAAAAGATATCTGGAGTGAAAGTCAACAAACCTCATCAACAACAGCTACGGCAAATTCATCATGATAGCGACTCAAACCAGCAGTAAGAGAAGCAATTAAGTGAATCTGACCATACTTCCCCTTGTGAACTTTCATAAAGCATTTTAAAAGATACGGCTCACATTCACTCCATGGAAATTTCCGAAGTTGTCTCAGGACATGCTCAATGGTGGTCTTATCAAGATCTGAAAATAGCAATTTCCTAATATACTGCAAAGGAAAAAATGAAACAAAAGGTTGAATGAGATGTTGAATATGAAAACAGATTGGGAAGGAGGAGGGTTTGAACTTGAGAAATGAGTCACACCTGATATAATGGAGGACGGACTTTAGTGACCCGTGCAGATCTTTCAGGTGGTTTGCACAGGTAGTAAGCATTTTCTACAAGAGTGCTGTGGCGAGGATCCAAATTTTTGACATTTTTCAAGCGCATCAATATTTCCAACATGTTAGCCATCCGTATGGTAGTTTCAGGAGACCGATAAAGAAAACGGCCACATGTTTCAAGAAGATTGCACGCAACATCAATGTTGTGATGGGTGAAATCATCTAAACAAGCCTGGTGAGACACACAAAGCATAATGTAAGCCAAAGCAGTTTTATAATGAGAAATCATATCGATGAGGCTGGTAAGAAGAGAAAGCATGGATCCATAAGTAGTCAATATGAACTAAAGTCTCAACCTCAATGGAAAATATTTATCTCAGATCTCAAGAGATTGCATAAACGACTTCTAAACTCCTTTTTCAACTAAGTTTCAATTGACCAAGAGCTGAAGTTAAACAAAACCATGCAAGTAATGAAAATAATAACAATTAAAGCTGACTGCCTGGAAAAATATCTCCAAGTTTCTTGTTGACTCTTTGCAACCGAAAGGCATATAGGACCCAGAGAAAGCAACAAATATTGTAAGCAAAGGAATTGAAGAAAATGCCGCTATAGGTTTAGAGGCCCATATTTTCAATACCACACAAATCCATTAAAAAAATACATATCAATTTGCTATTCTTCATATACCTTCAAACAGCTAAAAACAAGGCCAGCAGGTGCAATTTTAAACTTGCAGAGTTCTCCAATAAACCTAATATTTCTTATCTTTGTTTCAATATTCATTTGATCCTGCAGGAAATCAAATTCAAAATGAATGAAAATCATGAATAACTCAACAAATGAAAATGAATACCTGAGCAGCAAGGCATAAGAACCAGCTCCTCCCTATTTATGAAGAAACACATTGACATGTGAAGGTTTACCTTTTTATTGATTAAGAAGTTGAACTCCTCCTCCAACATCTGCAACAGCATAGAAGAGACATCCTTCATACAAGTTGACAGTGTGGCAACCATCCGTGAGTAGTATGGTAGTAGTTCCAGAGATGTCCTTGGGACATTAAACAATGCCCTCACAAGCTTTTTTCTACTTGACTTTGAATTTAAATAACAAAATTCTACCTGAAAGTTGAAATAAAGAACAATAAGATATTCACTGTGAAGAATTTTGATACAAAAATATTAAAGTTGGTAGTAGAGCAATAAAGCCCAAAGGAACAGAGATATGATTACGGTCAGTTGATCGATAAGATCACGGCTCACGCAACCCAGGAGCCTCTGTAATAAAGCCTCCAAATTTGTGCCTTCAATACTTTTTAGTTTCTCCTTTTCAATTTCTCCCTTTTTATCTGCTTCTTTTTCTTTCCCTTTCTCTTTGTCCGAATCTTTTGTCTTTTCTTTATCTTTTTCTTCCTTATCCTTTCCCTTCTCTATGCTTTTCCCCTCCTGCAAATCGCCAGATTCTGCAGAAACCTCAGCAGTATGTGGGGTAGCCTGTTGACCTTGGTCTGATTCAGGTGCCAGTTCCTTACAAAAGAACCAATTTTCATACGAGTAAGATATTTTCACAAAAATAGATACATTTGATCCTCTAAAGATTAATTTCAATAATTTCCATCTAATGATAGTAGCATCTTGGATAAAATCATGTCACAAACAGTTGAAAATATTTCCCAAATGTTTTCCAATTATTGGATAAAAGAAAGTATCAATTTTGGCAAGAGTGTTACATCTAACTCAGGAAAAAAAAAAAAAAACCAGAGCCTTTATAATAATTCAGAGCTTCAGTTTCTTACAGTATGTTGCTCCTGTGTCTTTGCCGATTGCTCATTCACTCTGGGCTCAGTTTCTCCCAATAATACTGCTGGTACAAATGCTCTAAAGATATATACATCAAATCTTAGTAACTTTTAAAGAGAGAAATTTCGCTTTTAAAACAATTATAATGATTTGACACATTTTCTTTTACAAGTAATCGCAAGTTCATTAAAAGTGCAAAGGTGCAACCTGAGTACACATGATGCATACAAGAAAGACCCTATCTAGAAGAAGAGAAAAGATCTAAAAAACCTAGAAAGCTAAAAATATTAAAATCAGTAGCCCAATGGTAAAGTTTCTTAAGGAAAAAAGCCTTTAATTCCACCGATGTCCGCTCATGATCCTGAAAGTTCTAATCACTTCTTTCCCACCAAAGACACATTATAACAATCGAGTGGAAAATTTTCTTTAATCTTTAAAAGTGACTATCGATCAACATATATTATCTGACCAAGACAAACCTGAGATCAGGTAAGCATTCATAGAAAGCCCTGGTATCTTCGTCATCCCATATAGCTTCTAGAACAGAAGAATCTTTCCCAGAAACAGGAGGTGAAGCATCCTCCCCAGAAGTAACCCTAGTAGTGTGACCATCCTCAGGCATCACTGGAGGCTGCATATCAAGGGCTTCTGCTAAACTGCAAAAATAAGAATTTACACCATAAGTAGAAATTTTTTTTGAAAAGGCATGTTGAAGCTGATGGGAGATTTGTTTCTAGCAGCCCATAAAGTAGAACGAAGGTGGGAGTGCGAGTTTGAGACACTTCTTGTAGACTAAGATAATGCAAGGGTGAATGCATGCAATCAAGTACATCCAAGCAAGCATTTATGACGCAATGAAATAGCAAATAACAAATATCCTTTGGCTTGCTATAAGGCTTTGCTCCAAAGTTTGGGGGGGACAATGATACCAGATGGTAATTTGAAAGGGGTATGTGGACTTTTTTCCAAAATGATCTTCAACATTTTTTTTTTTACAAGTAATTGAAATATCATTAAAAGCGCAACCTAGGTACACAAGAAGTATACATGAGAAACGCCTAAATATGAGCAGAAAAAAGTACAAGCTACATTACTACACCCCCACAAGCTATGCACAACATTACAGCATAAATATTTAATAGACAATGATGGTACAAGGTCACCAAAGTTGATTGGCCGTATTTATAGTTATTACACAAAATCCCAAAATATCTACGACACACACAAACATAAGTACACTAGCTATTGAGCATAAAGAAAATAAATTATCTCATGAGACATCACATGATTAAAGCATACAAAATGTCAAAGCAATAAAATATTGTAGGTATTAAGGTACAAATGGTCACTGTCCCTGTCATTCCAGCAACCAGCGAAATAGATGCAACAAAGACTGCTAAGTCATAAATTAACTTACGAGGAGACGTTGCGGTACAGTTGGTCATAAGATTTTCGTAGCTTTTCATATGAAGAGACATTTTCCTCACTGAGCTCTCCTTTAGCATTAAGGATCTTAGCATTTTCATGCTCCATTTGATGAAGTGACTATAAAGAAATAAAAAAAATAAAAACCCATCAATTACAACCATCATGAAAAAATAAAATCCATCAGGATCTAAAACATGAAAGTATGAAAAGTTTTATTTCGGCTCCTAACGAACCAAAAAAAAGGGAATAACTTCAATAATATCAAGAGTCTTACAGAATGCTCGGACTGAAGTAGCTCAGCCGCAGCATCATAATATGCATGGAATGCCTTCCTGAAGAACTTCTTTTGATCTGCCGTGATATTAAGGACCTTAAAAAACTGTAGCACAGTGTCAATAGAGTAACTACAGAATAAAACAAAACTGCAAACTAAATCCTTAACACCTCAAGAAAATGTCAAAAATGAACAAAAAAAAAGACAAAAGTGTGTAACAGATTATCATCAAAAGACAACCTCTAAAATGAAAAGAACTTTAAATGGTAATTATAAACAGAAATATAACTCCACTTCAGATTTTAAAGCAATCAAAGAATTACTGGTGTCATTGAAAAGTCATAAACATCACTGGCATGATAGTGCTAATAGGAAGAAATAAGTTATGCAAAGGGCCAAAGAAAAATTGTACCTCTTCATGAATTTCTTGTCCAGAGAGTGGAAGCCCCAGGAAAATTCTTCCTTGTCGAGCAAAACTACCAAGAAGGGTCAAATTTGTCTGAGTAGTATCCCTGTCCTTTAAATGTTCTAAGCTAGCAAGATCCTTAATTATGTTCATGAAAATGCCACCATCTTCTATAACTCCAACAAAGTAAAGTTCCAAAAGGAGTTTCAAGGTGCTGCGCTTTTTCATGGCCTTCAAGTTCCTGTCTGCATCCAAGTCATCCCCAGACTTTCCAGGAAAAAAGACCTTCAAGAGCCCTTGAATCAGGCTTGGTGAGAAATCTTTGTACCTTTGATGAAGCAAAGAGCATATCTTTGAAAAATAGAAGTGTGTTAGATAGAGTGCAGAAGAACAGGTAAAAGGCATAAATATTATGCATATGTTTGTTGCTAGGCTTCCATGGAAGAAGTTCATATACACATTAAAATAAGACAACAAAGCTTTCACACATGGACATGCATGGTATATACCTTCTCTTACAAGCAACCCAAAAACTGCGTTAGAAAGTAAAGCTTCAAGATATTTAACCCAAAAGAGTACCTGAACTGCTGCTTGAATATCTGAACTTCTAAGCTTGGCATCACAAATTGCTGTCACAGCTTCACTAACAAATTTGCTTAGGTTGACACCTCGCAAGTCTTCCATGAGACCTTCACGCTGCTCTTCGTTTATCTGCTTTAGTTTTTTTATAACTGCGGTGTTGCGTTTAATGCTGGAATCCAATGTCCTAAGGAATCCTGAATCTGGAGGTGAGGTCAACAGTATCAATATTTTGAAAACATAATATTGTCAAGAAAAAAAAAAAAAAAGAAGAAGAAGAGAGAGAGAAAAAGAGAAAGCACGAGTCAATTTTAGAAGCATTAGAGAATCTGCCGACTATGCCTGAGAAAGGAGAGAACAGAAAGCCTCACTGAGATGTTCTTGAAAAACCACTCAGAAGAAAATTTAATTTAATCTAATCATTTGTACAAAAGCAAATATCTGCAAATTATTTTTTCAATCAATACTAAGCATTGATTGTGATAGCAAGCAATTACTACAAACAACACAACCTATTATTAAATCCGGCTCATATTTTGAATTAGAAATTATAACAAGAAGTATGAAACAAAACTGATCAAACCAACAATATCCATAAAACAAAATCAGCTAACATTTGACTTTCTTAAAGACATCACTTAAGAGCATAGCTTTATCAGAAGTATTTATTAGTCTTGTTCCTTTCATTATATGCAGTGACATCCAGTATAAACTACAAAAAAAAAAAATTATCCAATGTTTTGCTTTCACACAGAAATTTGCATAGATTTGAATGACTGGTCAATAATTTATTTTGCATGGTAAACCCTGAAATTCTAGCAACAATTACTAACCAGGCCTTTCAGGATTCAAATTGCTTTGACGAAGAGCCATTTTTGCCTCCACTGATTTCTTAATTTCCTCAAGACGAGCAACAGATTCCTGCAACAAAAAGGAAAATAGTAGCCTTAAAAATTTATTTCTATAAAGAAAGACCCATCCAAAATGAGCACAAAGAAGATAGCTCTATGTATTATAGCTTATTATTAATATCATGGCTAACTAGGGGTGTCAAATGAACAAGGCTACTTGTGACCAAACTCGGGCTCGGCTCGATTAAACCCAATTCGTACTCAACTAGATTATTAAATAAGCTATTCACGAACATGAAACCATGTTTGGTTAAAAAACGATACAAACTTGTATATGGCTTGACTCCCTTGTTAGGGCTCGACTCGAATATATTTAGTAATATGTGTGTGTTTCTATATACATATGTATGTATAGTACATTAACAAATATAGGTTATATATATTAGTAAACTATGTAACTACTTTTTACAACTAGCCAGCTTAGGCCCAACAAGTTGTAACTACTACTCTTCTATAACAATACAACAAAATACATGTTTATTACTGTAACACCCAAGTCCCATATTAGGATGATGAGGAGTAGCTCACATAAAGTGGGTGGTTTATAAAAATAGTCATGAGCACCAAGTCCCATATTGCTTAGTTAATAGGTGAAATTGGGCTTTATGGTAATAACACAGATATGGCTAGCGTTTTTCTCTAGGTCGTTACAATTACATTCTCTATCACCAAAACGCACCATATAATAAAATCTTATACGTTGATTGTTGAACATAAAATCCAACTGGCTCCATATGTCTTCCTTGACTAGCATTAATTTCCCTCTGCTTGATGCCTAATTAGACACATGCCCTTTCAATTCCCAAAGGCCTATCCAAATCGTTAAATCACCAAACATTATCCTCACCCTTCATTCATTTTGAACCCTAACATCCGTTGTTAACCTTTTTCATAATCTTCTCAAAAGTTCCTTTGCATGACTCCTTCTCTGAACTCGGGCTGTAGCTGCCACCATGACAATAACCCACAATTATGTATGTATGATACACTTACCAATAATCTTATCTTCTTGTACTTTCCAATCATGTATATAGAGTGTGTGACCGAGTTTCCTCACATGCACATGGATCGGCGATCTGTGAAGAGGGCGCATATTGGCTCGAATGTTCTTCCTCAAGTCCCAAAAGGTATAATCTTTCCCCTACCATCCTATAGATCTCTCGAATCCACCTCATTTCCTTGTGTTTGTTTAAATTTGATTTGTAAGTTTAGTTGACTAAAATTGTATAAATTTCTTTCATAATTGTTTTTGTAGAAATTATCATTCATAAAATTTGTTTCTTTTTATTTTTATACTTAGATTAAAAAATTAAATAATCCTACTCAAGTCTCCTACTTGAACTCGAGCTTGACCAAAATGATTGAGCTCGAGCTCGCACGGGGATTCCACCTTGGCAAGCCAAGCTTGAACACAAAAACGAGGCTTGTCATCAACTCGAGCTCGAGAAAACTGAAATGAGCTGAGCTCAAGCAAGCACTACTCACACAAGCTCAGCTCGTTTACACCCCTAAATGTTAACTATTTTCCATCATAATCTAACAAACAGCAAATAGAACCAATTTAATCTTGTGCACCGGTTTCTTGTGACATGTCAACAAGTGAATGCATAATCTACAGAAACTCTCCCACTTCAAGTAACTTTGCAACTAGAAAGATGAGTCATAATGCGTCAGCTTTCAGTGACAGATACACCAATCTCACCTCGTCATCATGCTTGCCTCGATTTTCAGCTCCAGCTCGGTTTTCATCCTCATGGTGATCCATCTTCCTATTTGTAATTATTACACATAACAAGGAATCAAAGAATTAATTAGCATAGCTTCCAGATAACCATGAAAAAACACCAAATGCAACATATGACTGTCCAACTCCCTCAAATAACAAACTAAAACAATGTCAATTGAACAAAGGCGTCTCACCTAATCATCCACATATTACTAAAAAGTAAGTCTAATTGTGCAAGAAATTCAACGCCACTCTTGCCAAATTAAATTTTCTCTTAAGCAAGTCCACTACCCAACCTATGAATAGTAACCCAATAACCCAGAACCGACTCTGTTTAACATCCTCATACAGTCATACTAAACTTAATAATTTAGAAAACATTAAACTGCAACAAAACGAATAAAAAAAAAAAAAGGAAAAAGAAAAACCACAGGGATGGGTACAAGAATCATAAAATCAAATTGAACTACCAAAGAACACGGAAAAGAGATATAGAGTTTTACTCTAGCAAGCAAGTTATATTTATTTATCATAAATCGCATGCCGCACAGTGAAATTAGGACCAATTATACCACGCCCAAACACACTATTCATCACATTTGGTTCGTATGGTTACATAATTCCCAACATGAAAAATGAGTATGCACATAGTTGCAATATCCTATAATTTAACAGAAAAATAAAATAATATAAAATTAGATCAACTTCACATGAAGAAGAAACCTATGTACGGTAATGATATTCGCCACCGAGATCTCGCCCGAATAAAATTAGAGTGTGCATATGTACGCGTGTGCGTGAATAATATAGAGTTAGGGTTAACCTGAGACGAGATTTCGCCGGAAAGTCACCGGAAAAGTAAGGAACACAATACAGAGAGAGAGAGAGAGAGAGAGAGAGAGGGCCAAGCCCAAGGTTGAGAACGAGTTGTGGCGAAATGGGAATGTGGAACCCAAATCAATAACCGATTCGTATCACTTTGTTTAGGGTCTGATCGCGGGTGAACCCGCTTAAATGCTGTTGCAAATAGAAAGCCCAGATTCTTGGCCCAGCAGAAGGATATTACGGGCCCATCTGGGATTGATTAGTACGAATGGAATTGGGCTGGGCTCAGAGAAACAAATAATGGAGATGGGCTGGTGCAGACTTTCGTGTAGACGCTCAAGGGCTGGTAGCCGGCTTGCTCTGGTTTTTGTTAAAACGCTTCGTATCATGGGCTTCACCTAATAAGGGATATAATTCTTGATTGGAAAAAAAGGGATATATTTCTTAGTAAAATATTCCAAAATAAAATTTTAACAAATAAACGAATGTGTTTTTTTAATTGAGAAAAATAACTTAAGTAACATTAACTCACTTTCTAATTACTAGGGAAATTGTCTTATAAGAGCCCGAGTTTTATTATTGTAACAAATAAAGGCTTTATGCTCTAATTTTAACAATTAAAGGCTTCAAGTTTTTACTAATGGTTTCTTATTACGTGAGTCTGGGCTTTATAAATGATTCTGACAGAACGAAACCATCATTTTATCAGTCTTTTTAGAGTAATAGTTAATATGAGAAGTCGATCATTACTCTTTATCACGTAATTATCAAATCACAGCCAAAACTACCCATTTTCTACCTTGTTTCTTCCACCATTCTAGAAGTTCAGCCTGGCCAAGTCTTGATAGTCTACAACTTCTAACCATATTGAATCAAATAACCAAAAATATCCCATCCATCACTTACTTTGCACCATCCATTTGAACAAGCAAAAACTTATTGCCTCTTAATGCAAAAAGGAAAAGCAAGTAGAACCACTGAAATTTGGGCTATTTTTGGAAAACCCTCAATACAAAATATACCTCTCCATTCCTATAAAATCTCTCCCACCACTTTTGAATCCCCTTTTCACTTAGAACTTCATTGGAACATTTCTTGAAGATGGCAGCTTCTATTGAGAAGTTCTTTGTTGGGGCACTTGTTGTGTTGCTGATGGCTCTAATTTTATGCCCTAGCTTCTCCATTGCTGACCAGCCGAAAGAGATTGAAAAGCTTCTCAATGTTGAAATGCATCACACAGAATCTGAGATTGAAAAGCTTTTCAATGCTGACTTGCATGCCACAGAATCTGAAGATTTTAAGGTTGGGGTGCCCCTTTATAGGGTCAAAGACATGCCCCATGTGTTAATACCCGCCTCCTTGATTCCGTCACAATCTCTTGACAAACCAAGCCCACCATAAATTGTGCAAAAGAAAAACTACATTGTTATTTTTCAATTTTATCATAATATTGACATAACAGTCTCAATCAATGTTTGAATTGGTTTTTGATTATTAAAAAAAAAAATTAGTTGAAACTATCACGACAACATTGTAAAATAAAAATATAATTTATACCATTATTTATTGTGGGTGGGTGCTCTTATAGTGTAATCGATGTTTTAAATATTAAATTGGGTCTGATACATGAAAGAATTATTAAGCTAACTATTCATTTAGCTTTGTGTAACTTGAGTGATTAGTGCCTTTTGGTTTAGCAATCTTAAATTTGGGTTTTGTTGAAGCGTTTTTCTGGTCCAAGAATTTGCTACCCAGTAATTTCTTGATGGTTAAGTTGTTACTAGTTCTAATACAACAACGAGGTTCTTGCAAAACAATTGCAAGGTCAAGGGGTCTCCAGTTTGGAGCCGAAGACTTTCCAATGCTTAAGTTAGTATATCTGCTTATGATATCAGAAAAATAATAGGAAATTAGTTCTAATGACCCGGTGTGTGTATAAAGGATATTGGAAACACGAGAAAATGTATGTGGGGAGTCTCTAGGAGAGAAAGAGAGAGATGTGAGTGAGGGTCCAGAGAGAGAGAAAGTCGTGAAAGAAAGGTTTTGGTGTCCCTAGGAGAAGAATATGTAGGAGAGGAGGAAGAGCTATGAGAAAAGGTCTCCCATTCTCATTCTTTCCCATGTGCAAAAAATGGTATGCACACGTATCATAAGGTGAGTGGATAAGGGCATATCGTAAATAAATGTAAATACGTGGGGTCCATGAGAAATATCTTCTCCCAAACACGTTTACTAGTCATCAATATTAAATTGGGTTTACTAGCGATCTTAAAATTCTTAAGCTAACTATTCATTTGGCATTCAATTGAGTTCAGCACAGGAAAAGTTCAATAAAAATGCTTATCAAATGCCAATAAAAGACGATATCAACAAAGGTTGGCATTTGCCTTTCTTTCCACGGCTAGGCTTTTCTTCCCCCTCCGGACCCATTTAGAGATATTATATAAGTTTGAAAGTACTGCTCAACAACAATTGACTTTTGACTTTTGACTTTTGCGGGGATATAACTGGTTGTTCCACTAGAGAGTTGCTCGAAATTCTGCCAGCTGGCAACTTGGGGTTTCAAATTTCAACATACACACCAGTACAATGAATCGTCTAGAAATGGGTAATAGGGGATGGGAAGACCCGTCGATTATTCGATTATTCACATCTCGATTGAATGGGTCCATGTACATCATCACATGCCTGTCCATATACAATAAAAGTGTTGAATTTAAGTACACTCTTTGTTGCCTCTCAATCTAGGCTAGACTTTGAATAGATTGAGTTGGGAAAGAAAAAGCATATGCTAAACATTGAAATGGCTTGTTTTAGATAAGAGGCAAGTTGGTGGGTCAGCAATGAAATTGACTCATAAAATATGGTTAATAACCTCAAGTTGAGTGGGTTACTTCCGTTGCACTATTTTTCTGGTCCTCAACCATGAAATTCCGAGAAAACGAATGACTCCTTGGCTGTTTCCTCCCCTCAAAACCCGTTTCACATCAGTTGACAAGAATGTAATTTTAATTTTTAAGCTTTTTTTTTCTGTCCACGGGAAAAGACATTCAAATAGAGGAAAAGACATTTACAATACGGCATGTTAACCGTGTAAAATAAGTATGATAAATGAATATGAATAATAATAAACAACTAAAAGTAGTCACAAAACATTCACAATTAGAGCTACCGTCACGGTTATTTGGGAGACTTCAGTATTGAAGGCTCAGAGGTGGGTGGAGGGGGTTTGGCGGTGGCCATTGGATTAGAATGAATAAAAAAGTTAATGAGAATTATTTAAATTAAAAATACAGTTTTTTTTTAATTTTTTTTTTATCTTCATTGTATTTGATGTTTTAGCTAATGTATCAAGTTTTCCATTAAATTTCACATCGTGATACAAAGGCTTTCTTCTAATTATACGACATGGTTGTGCTTCATGATGGCGAACATAGATGCATGCATACATACATGAATGATGTAGCTATAATTGTATGTAGGCAGTCAGAGACGGAGGGAAGGGGGGACCGGCTGGGGCCATGGTCCCCAATTTCCTAAAAAAAAAAAATTTAAGGAGTAAAAAAAAAAAAATACTATTCCCCCTCCAAAATAAATTGATAAGTCACGATCCCTCCCAAATTTTTTTTTGTGTTTTTGTTGTTGTAATTTTGATGGGTTTTATAACTAATGTCATTAAAAATCTCTAGCTAGTTTCTCTTTGAGTTTTTGATTGAATTTCAAGTTTAAAATCACAATGATTTGAGTAATTTTTATTAAATCCGAATTTGAGTTAAATTCCTAAAATTAATTTATAAAGTAGGTATCAGGAACTCAGATAAATTTCATGACTTATTGATATTTTACTGATGGATCTCCATTTACTGGTTATATTCAAACACACACAGATTTTAGAGATTGATCTTCCTTTACGCAACAGTAATATGATTGCCATTATGTGTTAATTATATTTAAAGCGTTAATTAACTAACCATACTGATGTTTATTCAATGGAAATTGATGCCTAGTTTAGGTTCTAATATGTCATATTAGAATCATATTGATTATTGTATGTGAATATGACTATTATAAATTGGAGGTAAGTAGCTAGATTGATGGAATAGGAAGAGAATAATAATTATAGGGTTAAAGTGTAATGTTTAACTTAGAGTCTCTATGTGATGATTATGTTATTCATGTGAGTTTGTTCATTGTTAACCTATATATATATTTTATTTCAAGACATAAAATAATCATTGGTAATTTTATTTATAAATGAAAAATCAAATACAATATTTGACTATTTCAAAAGAAAAACCACAAAAATTTATTAGAGCACCACCATCCAGGCAATACATATGGAATATAATGTTAATAAACAAGATGCAAAATAACTCAACGTCTGTCAGATTTTTTAAGTTTAGCTAAGTTCAATTCCTAATCTAAGTTTATTGTAATTTATATTACGATTATTCAATATCAATATTGTTGTATTTAAATTTAACATTTAATATATAATTTTAAATAACTAGATGTAATTTTCAGTTTTATATGGACAAAACTCCTCCAAATTAGATTGTATCTTTTAAATTTATCCTATTAAAATAATAAATGTCTTTAAAATAAGTAATCAGTTTAGAAAATAATTTGGAAGATAAGTTATTTTTTATTGTGTTCCATTATTTCTTTTCTAATTAATTATTTGTTTTATTGGTTTGCAGTTGTTCCCTTCTAGTTATTGTGGTTAGTTTGTTTTCTCATTCAATGAGTTTTTAAGCAATTATTGTTGTTGATTCAATTGATCTTTCTTCCTGGGTTTATTTTCCGTGCAAGGCCAATGGGCTTAATAGGTGTCATGTATTTTTACAGGGTAGAATGACCAAATAGGTGGTTAGATTGGATTCAGGGTTTGGATTTTTTCTTGGCAACACTTCTCATAATCCCAAGATTTTTATTTTATTTTATAATCAAATTAAGAGAATAAATTGAATACAAATTAAATTTCATGACTTATTGATATTTTACTGATGGATCTCCATTTACTGGTTATATTCACACACACACAGATTTTAGAGATTGATCTTCCTTTACGCAACAGTGGAATTCTCTTCTCATTAATAGATAGCCAAGTTCCATTACATGCACATAGAATGCACTGATCAGATTGAACTAACCATCTGATGTGGGGGTTATTATCAAAGATTTTTCACTGCTGATAGTTTTTGTAACATAAAGCATCTGAAAAACATGAGTATTGTGGCTTCCCCTTACTAATTGTTATAACTACCTGGAACAGCTAAGTTATGGGATCTTCCCTGAGGCTTTATAGATGGTAAACTTATGTTGCTTGATTACTAATAATTTAAACAAGAGTAAATATAGAACTTGAGGACCCACCAATCCCAATCACACATAAAGAGATCATCAATGTCTTTGAAAGCCATAGTGTAATAAAAAAATCTAAACTGAATAAAAAAAATCCATATTAAATTTCCTCGTTATTTAAAAAAAAAAAACGTTTACAAAAAAAAAAAAGAAAAAAATGTACTTTATATTTATTTCAATTCTTGATTAGTTGTATTTAGTAATTTAAACAAGAGTAAATATAGAACTTGAGGTGGTTTTAATTTTCAGAATAATAAAAAAATCTATATTTTATTATTTTGATGAATGAATTTTAAAAAAAAAGAAAGTGAAAACCCCCAATAATTAGAATTAAACAAGCTTCTGTCAAAATAGGACAGAAAGCTAAACAAAACATTATGTACTTTATATTTATTTCAATTTTATGAAATAATGTAGTTGTATTTAATTAACAATAAACAATATAATTATCTAATACTTTTACAAATAATTCATTAATGTTCTTGTATTTAAAGTATTAGTGACTTTAGCGTAATATGAGAATTAAACATGTAATTTTCAGTTTTATATGGATAAAACTCCTCCAAATTAGATTGTATCTTTTAAATTTATCCTATTAAAATAATAAATGTCTTTAAAATAAGTAATCAATTTAGAAAATAATTTGGAAGATAAGTTATTTTTTATTGTGTTCCATTATTTCTTTTCTAATTAATTATTTGTTTTATTGATTTGTAGTTATTGCTAACTCTTTCTAGTTATTGTGGTTAGTCTGTTTTCAAGAAATCTTTCAAGATAATTGATCAATCTGTTTTTGTATAAAATTTCTTTATTGTGTTCCTATCTTGCATCATTCAATGAGCATTTTTAAGCAATTATTGTTGTTGATTCAATTGATCTTTCTTCCTGGGTTTATTTTTTCCGTAAATTAATGGGCTTAATAGGTGTCATGTATTTTAGGGTAGATTGGAAAATAGGTGGTTAGATTGGATTCGGGGTTTGGATTTTTACCGGCGACACTGAGGTATCTCATAATCCCAAGATTTTTTATTTTATTTTTTTATTTTATTTTTTTATTCTGAAAGTGTTATATTGCTGCTGCATACTGTGTTAATTGTTAACTTGTTATGATATTGTTTAGCATCTTTAGCCAATTAGACTTTGATCAAATTAAGAGAATAAATTGAATAATACATGTTAGTGGTACCAATTATAAATAGACAATAATTGAATTTGTTTAGCATAATTGTAAAATGTCCCACATCCACATATTGCTAATTTGATCGTCTATCTTATAAACTTTGATTCTATCTTATAAACTTTGATTGTACTTCTAAAAGACCGTAAAGCGAGTTTTAGACAATTTTGATGCAGTCTTAATATGTTACATTTCTAATATATTAATTTGAGCACATATTTATGAATTTTTATAGATATTTTTTTGTGATGTATATATTGTATAAATTACCAAATTTTTAAGTTAGAGAAAATTTTATAGGATGCCAAAAAAAAACTCCCCAATATTATATCTCACGCTCCGCCACTGTATGTAGGTACTGGCCGGAAAGTAGATTTTCCATGTGATGAGAAGAAGCCGGTTTGATACCATCGGTTTCATGAAACCAGCTGAAGTATATATTCTCACGGCTTGTTGACTAAAACCTTTCTGCCATTAGTGACGACCCACGAGGGCCACGACATTAAAAAATTATACAAACACATAAAAATGTCTTTGAAAGCCATATCTGGTGTAATAAAAAAAATGGAAACTGAATAAAAAAAACAGCTGTGTGATGGATGCTTCTAATGCTTCAATCCATATTAGAATTTCCTCGTTATTTAAAAAAAAAAAAAACGTTTACAAAAAAAAAAGAAAGAAAAAAAAAAGTATCAGGCTGCTGTGGAAGATTTTTCACTGCTGATAGTTTTTGTAACATAAAGCATCTGAAAAACATGAGTATTGTGGCTTCCCCTTACTAATTGTTATAACTACCTGGAACAGCTAAGTTATGGGATCTTCCCTGAGGCTTTATAGATGGTAAACTTATGTTGCTTGATTACTAGTAATTTAAACAAGAGTAAATATAGAACTTGAGGACCCACCAATCCCAATCACACATATAGACCCAGATCATCAATTGGTTTTTAATTTTCAGAATAATAAAAAAAATCTATATTTTTATTATTTTGATGAATGAAGATTTTATAACCACAAAACACTGAAAACACCACCACCCTGCAAGCAAGCTGGAACAACAACCTTTACAAATCAAACAAAATAACAACCAAAACCCCTAAACACACCAATATCTAACCCATCAACAAAGCTTCTGTCAAAATACAAGGACAGAAAGCTAACAGACAGCTACCTCATCAAAACAAAACATTATGTACTTTATATTTATTTCAATTCTTGAAAAAAAGAAAGGTGAGGGGACCCCAAGTAATGTAGTTGTATTTAGTTATTAACAATAAACAATATAATTATCTAATACTTTTACAAATAATTCATTAATGTTCTTGTATTTAAAGTATTAGTGACTTTAGCGTAATATGAGAATTAAACATGTAATTTTCAGTTTTATATGGATAAAACTCCTCCAAATTAGATTGTATCTTTTAAATTTATCCTATTAAAATAATAAATGTCTTTAAAATAAGTAATCAATTTAGAAAATAATTTGGAAGATAAGTTATTTTTTTATTGTGTTCCATTATTTCTTTTTCTAATTAATTATTTGTTTTTATTGATTTGTAGTTATTCGGCTAACTCTTTCTAGTTATTGTGGTTAGTCTGTTTTCAAGAAATCTTTCAAGATAATTGATCAATCTGTTTTTTGTATAAAATTTCTTTATTGTGTTCCTATCTTGCATCATTCAATGAGCATTTTTAAGCAATTATTGTTGTTGATTCAATTGATCTTTCTTCCTGGGTTTATTTTTCCCGTAAGGCTTAATGGGCTTAATGGGTGTCATGTATTTTTAGGGTAGATTGACAGAAAATAGGTGGTTAGATTGGATTCGGGTTTGGATTTTTACCGGCAACACTGAGGTATCTCATAATCCCAAGATTTTTTATTTTATTTTTTTATTTTATTTTTTTATTCTGAAAGTGTTATATTGCTGCTGCATACTGTGTTAATTGTTAACTTGTTATGATATTGTTTAGCATCTTTAGCCAATTAGACTTTGATCAAATTAAGAGAATAAATTGAATAATACATGTTAGTGGTACCAATTATAAATAGACAATAATTGAATTTGTTTAGCATAATTGTAAAATGTCCCACATCCACATATTGCTAATTTGATCGTCTATCTTATAAACTTTGATTCTATCTTATAAACTTTGATTGTACTTCTAAAAGACCGTAAAGTGCAGTTTTAGACAATTTTGATGCAGTGCCAACATGTTACATTTCTAATATATTAATTTGAGCACATATTTATGAATTTTTATAGATATTTTTTTGTGATGTATATATTGTATAAATTACCAAATTTTTAAGTTAGAGAAAATTTTATAGGATGCCAAAAAAAAATTTTACTACTCCCCCAATATTATATCTCACGCTCCGCCACTGTATGTAGGTACTGGCCGGAAAGTAGATTTTCCATGTGATGAGAAGAAGCCGGTTTGATACCATCGGTTTCATGAAACCAGCTGAAGTATATATTCTCACGGCTTGTTGACTAAAACCTTTCTGCCATTAGTGACGACCCACGAGGGCCACGACATTAAAAAATTATACAAACACATAAAAATGTCTTTGAAAGCCATATCTGGTGTAATAAAAAAAATGGAAACTGAATAAAAAAAACAGCTGTGTGATGGATGCTTCTAATGCTTCAATCCATATTAGAATTTCCTCGTTATTTAAAAAAAAAAAAAAAACGTTTACAAAAAAAAAAAAAAAAAAAAAGTAAAAAACGTCAATTTCGTCGCTGCCGTGTTCACACTGAGTCAATGTGAAACCTTCTGACTAACTCTCTCGCTCCCTCTGTCCTCTGTCTAATATATACGAACCCCACCCCACCAGACTCCCCCCTCACCAAATATTTTTTTTTTCCTGTTGTTCCTTCCAACTGACCCTTGAAGTTTTCTCTTCCCATCTCTCCCTTTTTTTTTTTCAGAAACAGAGTCTGCATTCGTCCTCTGTTTCTTACTCTGCTTCCAAACAGAGCTTTTTGAGCTTCGGTGACCTTCTCTACAAGTGAAAGCTATGGAAAAAGGAGAGAGGGCACCGGCGAAATCGCTGGTAAGAATTCCTGCACCAAGAGGTCAGGTTAAGGTTAGGATGTTCAAGGAATTGGTGAAGGGAGTGAAGACTGCAGCATCAGCGGTTGCAGAGAAATCAGGCTGCTGTGGAGGATCGGCATCGGTTTCGCAGCAACCAAGCTCCTATACTTCAGAGAGGCATTCCGATGCCTAACCCAGATGACAGAATCACCCACTTGTGTCCTTGGCATGGTTGCCTTATTCTCCAAATAAGTTTCGTTACATTCCCACTTCTTTTCCCCTGTTATTAGTCTAGAGCAGATTTACTTTTGAGCGTTGTTTGGCTGCTTTTCTAAGAATACAGAGTATGAAACTGAGGAAAACTTTTGATTGGGGATATGAGAATCAATTTTATAGAGACAGATGCAGTGAAGAGAAGAGATTTGGTTTACTAGGATGTTACTCTCTAGTTGTCTGTTTTGTCATTATACTTGTAATAAATATATATTTTGTAAATTATAGGTTTTACTGATGGGATTTCAGATGCTTTCTATGTGAAAGGAAACATCTTGCAATTTCATTCCCCCATTTCCTGAGCATTTGGAGTTGGGGTACCTGATTATGATAAAATCCCATCTGTTGTTACCATGTGTTCTTTTGGGTACAGAAAGCAGCTAATGAATTGTTCTTTATATTCTGTATTTTTGTTATCTTTTCTGATTTCCTAGTTTTGGTTTCTTCTTCTGGTTTTGGGTGTTGGTAATGCAACCTATGAATTTTTTTTTTTCCTGTTTTTTCTTACTGGTTGCCTGGTTGGTAAGTAAAATCTGTATACAGGTGACTGGCAATGGTAAGTGAACATAAATTATTGTGAGAAACCACTCATCTATTTCAAACCCACGAGGAAATAGCTTAGGGAAAAAAAAAACATATGAGGAAATACTTTCTTAATCTTTATTGAGATAGTGATTGATGTGAACCTCCATTTTATGTGGCACGACATTATAGAAATGCTGATTCTATTGAGCTGGCATTATGCTCATGGAAAAAGATGAGAGGGGTGAAGAGAAGGATTTGGCTCTATACAGTATACACTATGGGCAGGTGAGGAAATATTGGCTTGGCTCTTTCTCGAAAGGCCATGATCCCCACCAAATAAACATAAATAGTCCCGAAAAATCTTGGAAAGGAATAATACGGCTTGAAAAATAAAAATAAAAAATATATATATAGTAGGCCATATGATGAAGAATCAAAATAAATTCTAAAGGAGACACACAATCAATAAAGAATTTGAGATTGTGTTGTACATGTCCTCATTTAATTTTAGGACAAATTAATATATGTGTAGTCCCTCACCAGGCCACCTCGCACCTGGTGAAGGGCAAGCCTTTAATTTTTATTTATTTTTGGCTAAGTCATCAATTATGCCTAGTGTTAATAGGTAGTTGATTGTGTTGTGACGTGAATCTATATGTGCGTCTAACGGTTTTTACCAGATGGTTGATGACATGATCAACCATTTTGAATACATATATATATAGCTTACCCATTAATATTTAATATACTTTTAATACCATATGAATCAGTTTGGTACAATTGTAAACCATATAGAACTCTTGGCAATTCTTCAAAATAACAATTTAAAGAGAGAGTTTCTTATTAATGAATTGTTGTTTGGAAATGTCAAGAAAAAATATTTTTGTGTACGTGCTTAGGAATTATATCAGGCCTCTTGTAAATAATAAAAATAAAAAATTATTTAATTAATTTAGAGCAAACTCAAATAATTAATATGCAATCAAATATGAAAGGGGTTCTCTCTGGCCAAAAAATAAGATAAGAGGTGTATTGAAGATTTCGCAGATCTTGTTGATTGTGATTTGGACGATGTGTTATTTATAACACTACTTGTACGTTGTACCTAACAAAAAAATAAAAGGTTGGGGATCCTAGTAATATTCCTTTTCCTCATTACAAAATAAAATTATTCTGGTTATTAGTGCACTCTTTTTCTTTTTTTATTAATTAATTGCTTGCAAACTTTTGGAGATTCCTCATCACTGCATGGATTCCTCTTGTCCGTATTAAAAGTGGAGATTAAAAAAAAAAAAAAAAATAGAAGCACAATCTCCTCTGCTGTAGTTTAAGTCCGAATATTTTATTATTATTATTATTTTAAGCAATTAAGGAGAATTGAAGAGGGGAAAAGTTATGGATCGGAACAAACGAGTGATGAGCTCCTAACATTAAACCCGAAACAAGAATTACAGAAAAACAAACCGAACAAACCAGGAGTAAGAAATTGGATTTTTACCACTGTACGTTAATTTATTGAGACGTGACACTAAAAACCACTATAATTTATTTAAAATGCACGTCGTTCAAGTGAAGATGCAGATTCTAAACAAAACCTCCTTAAATATATTATGTAACTGTACTATGTAGTCACAACTCACAAGTAGACAATGAATCTTTTTTAGGATCCCGTTTCCTACTTACATTTACAAAAAAAAATAAAAAATAACCTTTCTAATCCGTTTATTCATGTATAAAAAATCATTTTATATATGCCACCATTTGATATGGTTTATTTGTCCGATCCCATTGTATTAATTAAGGCTCCTTGCACATGCATGTGGATTATTCTAAATTTGTTGAGGCCTAACTTCCAAAATTATAGTGTCCATATATTAATGTGTGTTTTTGGTAAATAAATAACCAAATTCAACAAAGACTTAATTTCTCTCATACTTGATATGTATCACACTTGTGACCTTGGCCATTTGGTTTCTATAATCCCATCAAGTTTAGGTTATTCCGCTCATTTTATGCTTTAATTATTAATTTAATTTCTAGTTTTTTTTTTCTTAAATTGCATGATTTTCCTGATTTCTCTATCATATACCTGTCAACCAACTCACTCATATTCATTCCCACCCCATCCATTGTCACAAGAAAATCCCAAAAGATCGATGTGTGATCAGAGACAGAAAAGATTTTTCGTACAAGACAGAAATAATTATAGACAAACATATGATGCATGTCGTCTAAAATGTCTCTGATTGTCTTGTTTTTTGGGTTAATTAAATATTTGTTTATATAGAAAACAGCCCCAGCCCCTGCCCCTGCCCCAGCACATCATATATGGCCTATTTGTCAATTCACAAAAAGTTGCGTTCACACACACTCTCACGCTTGATTTCTTCAAGAATTTGTCTCATAGGGGGGACTTAAATTTCTTTTTTGTTTCTGTAGAAAACACCCACACCAAATAGCCATTTCCCCAATCCATTTGTCCATTACTTGTGTTCACACACACAGCAAAAAACAGTGTGGAAAAATTCCTTTCACGTGCTTCATTCATTCCAACTATCACACGACACACACATAAATGATATATATAGACCCCACTTGGTCTCACTCTCACCTGAGCCACCACCTGCTTCTTGCTCTTCTTCTTTCTCAACTCTCTCCTTCCTTCCTACAATCAAGACCGTTCAATATTCAGATCATCATAACCATGAAGAATGAAACTAATAAGCCTGTGGAGAAAGAAAAGGCTGCCGTTCCTCCAAGGAGAGGCCAGATCACAGCAAATATACTCAGGGATGTTGTTCAAAGTGTGATCGCTATAACGAAAGGGAAAAAGAGCGAAGAATGCGGTGGCGAAAGCTCGGGTAATGAGAAAAGCAAGGCTCAGTAGAAGCCAGCCAGAGGCATCGATCAAATGTGGTTTATTTGTTTTGTCTTTTTTTTTTTTTTAATTAATTTCTTATTTTCTCTTAAAAATTGTGGAGGATGATGAGTATTTATTTTCTCTTAGAAATGTTTATATATTTCTAGCTATGTATGCTAATATGGAACATTGGAACTTCATCAATTCCGGCGGCTGGGTTGGATGGCTTTCCCTTTCCGTGGTACACGCTAACACATATGGAGCCAAAACCACAGGAGAAGTACTCTCCTCTAGCGCTTTATAAACAAACAATACTTTTCCACACCAATAGCGATTATTAAAAGGATTAATTAAATAATTAAATATATTTCTTAATTCTTTATTATTAAAAATATAAAAATCCTCACCTCACTAAGCTCAACTCCACCCCCAAGTAATCCATTATTATTGGGTGGGGAGTCGATTTGTGGGGCCGGCCTAGTCTATTTGGATTATGTTTTGACAAATGGGATTGAATTTTAAGGAAACCAATTCTCGGTGGAAGACGTACTTATGTCGTTAGCGTCTTCCGTCCATATGCATCAATGGATTACGTCGTCGTATGGTCGATGATCATCCACTGAGCTGGATACTGGCACGTGTCTTTTGATTCTTCTTTTTTGTTATCCATTCACATCCAGGATCCAGCTATATAACTGGACAGATGATGAATCGATCCTGCACGCTGCATGCGCGATGCGGTCGGGTAGTTGGCTGTCAAAATATTGGTTGCGACTTGTTAATGCCTGTGTTTGTGGTACCATCCCCAGTCCAGTTACATCAAAGTAAATTAATATTAATCGCGAGCTTTATTTTTTATAAATGACTTAATTTATTATTATGTTAATTTTACATTTAATTACTATATTTTTAATTAAATATTTTGCCTATTTAACTTCACTTTTTGAAAGGTTTTTTTTTTTTTGAAAAAAAAAATTACATATCTTGTGATTTGGACAATGAACGGAGACAAATTTGGTAGCGTTTAAGGGCTAGAAAGTCTCATATTTTCATTTTTTTTTCTTTCTAAATTTAACATTTACTATGTCAAAACAGGTCATTAAGAGAAGGACAAAAACTGTACTTAGGAAGCCACTTAAGAATTAAATTTCTTGTCCTTAAGGGGAAGCTCAATCGACTATAAACTACATCTAATAAAGCAGATGTTATTAATTCGAATTCCCCATCTCTATTCCTTTGTGTGAAAAGAAAAAAAATTCTTAACTCGTGTTTTATAAAATAAAACAACTCAGATAAATACATCATTGAGGTCCAAATAAATAGTCAATTTACATCAATTAAAAGAGACGCAATTTTTGTCTATTATTCATTGATGTTCAATAAGTAACATTCTAATTTTAATAGTATCTACATTTCAGACCCATACATGTTGGTATGAAAGTCAAGGTGAGCTGCATCAAAAGAGGTTGTTAAAATATTTAAAAAACTAAATGTATTATTTTAAGATAATTACTTATTTATTTATAGTTGCAACACTAAACAGAGGTCAATCTTGACGATGGTGGGCTATTTTTACTGCAATTAAAGTAAAAGGGTAAAGGTTAACTTCATATTGTTGTTGTCCTCTCTCTGACTGTCTCTATTTTAGAGCAATAGGCTTCTTAAATTCAATTCTCTTTCTTAAACACAAGAAAAATGTCTAAAAAGCCTCATGTATATAATATACTTCTTTGATGTTTCATATATCAAAAGTGCAGCCTTAGATTTAGGATAATACTTTTGTTTCTCTTACCATTATTATTTTATATATATATATATATAACTTTATTTTTCTTTTATTTCCTTTTTTTTAGTATTTATTTAAAATAATATTTAAATGATGTAAAAAAAACAAAAAAAAATAATTGTTTTTTTTAGAGAAGTACTGGGTCAAATATCTAATGCATATATGCATGACAATGGGGTTGGGAAATTAAAGACACAAACCAAAGACAAAAAATATTAAAAATTTGTTCAAATGTCACATTAAAATCCATAGATTATGTATAATTAACCCATGATCTTCAGGTGATTTATATGGCATGCATTAGATTAGACTATTTACAGGGGCTGTAAAGCTCTTTAGTAAAGCCAGTATTATCTCACATCATAGCTGTCAGCTGAAATTCACCAGCAGCTGGAGCTTGTTCAAAGTTGGATGGCATAAAAAATAAAAAATAAAAACATTTCATGTAGATAAAAAACATCCTTGTAAAAGACATTGATAAGCATATCTGCACTAATGCGCACTAAGAAGCCGCAACAATCAACCAAAAAAAAGTTGTAAAAAAAAAGACAGTGACATGATTAGAAACGGGAACCGGAAAAAAGGGAGACACTAGTACTAATCTATGCTACATTGCTATGAGAAAAAAGCACTCCACGTTTAAGAGGTGCTAATTTGGAGTCCTATCTAGATTTTTTTTTTTTAAATGATTTATTTGTATTTTATTCTACATCATTATGACCATTGATTATTCTCCCAAGCTTAAGGATAATGTATAATTATTGTTAATTGACTGCCTTTATCATGGAATCGCACGTGCAGTGGGATTGCAAGTTGAGCTTTGAATATATCTTTCAAAGATCAGAATTTCAAGATTCTTAAAAGTCAAAAGTTCAAGGTATTAGTGGGACCCGTCACCCATCCCCTTGGCCTTTGATTTCACTGGTAAAAGCGTAATAAGCAACAAAAGGCCGCCTACCGATCAGCTCCTAGCTAGTCAGCTATCATTCCCGCCTGGCGCCTGGCTCTCGACAGCCTGTGAACACGATGATGGTCATCACCAGACAGGCAGAGTGCTACTATTATTTGTCTTTTTTTTTTTTCCTATTTTTCCTTTCATAGGCTCAATACCTAACACCTTTGATCCGGAAACACAATAATACGGTAGACAGTAGATAAGCTGTGTTTGATTCTTCATATCCAAGAATGTTTTACATTCAAAGTTATATTTTACAACAAGACATCACTTTCTTGACTACTTAACACCGTGAACGTCTAGACCATCCTAAACAAACAAAATAGGCCACCACTGATTTTCTTACAAGAAACATGCATTCCGGAAAGCATTCAAACTTATATTTTGCAACAAGACATCACTTTCTTGACCACTTAACACCGTGAATGTCTAGACCATCCTAAACAAAATACGCCACAACAACCACGGACTCTTGAGTCCACATGGCCCTCACGTTTAGCATTTAGAATCAACCAAACTACCTCTCATGTTCGACCAATGAGACATGTTGTTGGGATCCACCTCTGGGTCATGCAAATCTAATAGTAGATTTGCAAGAGTTGAACAGAAGAAGTACAACGAAAAATAAATGAATCATTTCTCGACTAACTGTTAAAACATTGATTAAGTGATTAAATTTACCTTTTCATATTAGCTTAAGCTTTTAAAATAATTGATGGTTTAACATGGTATCAAAACTAAAAGTCTTAGAATTGAACCTTAATTCCGTCAATTCACCCTCTATTTAAATTAAATATTCTACATGTTGAGCATCATCTATTAAAAATGAATTTAAACCTACACGTGAGAAAGAGTATTAAAGTATTAATTAAATAATTAAATTTACCTCTTCTTATTAATTTTTGGGACAACTAATGGTTTAACACCAACAACTCGATAGTGTTTACATAGAATTTGGTATGTTTAGTACACACATGAGCTTCTCCCCATGATCCGTTCTAGTGCTTCTAAACCAAATGAATGCATGTGGAAACACAAAGTGCACAGCTGAGGTAGCTTTTGAGGAGGAACAAAACTATTAAGGTATTATATTGGAAAAAATTCACTTTACCCCCCTAAAGTTTCAGAAGCTTTTTAATTTGAACTCCAAAGTTTCAAAATTGACAATTTACCCCTCTGAAGTTTCAATTTAAACCATTTGTTAGTATTTTCTGTCTAAATAGACAGATTTTTTTTTTTAAAAAAAAAAAAAGCTTGAGGGTAATTACATAATTTCATAAATTTTCGTTCAATTTAACGGAAATTAGTAACGGAATGTTTAAATTGAAATTTTTTGAAACATTAGATGGTATATTACCAATTTTTAAACTTTAGAGTTTAAATTGAAAAATTTATGAAATTTAAGGAGGATAAAATGAATTTTTTCTTATTATATATTATCCGGTAAATTTCCGTGTTTCATTAATTAAGCCTGCTCCCTTTCTTCACACGTTTAAACGTCTTTTCTCTCGATTAAGCTGACACCCCTTTGAGATTAAGCACCAGATTAACATTATCCTTCATTCATATTTCTTTTTCTTTACTACTTTTCATCACCACTGATTCTGACTTCTGCTGCACTATTTCTTTCTTAATAAAAACTGTATGTTCATGAACTTCTGCGACAGCAACGGGTGGAATTCTCAACACACTATCACAAGGCTTCCTCTACATCTTGTTGGAAAATATTGAGCCAAAATGAAATTGGGACTTTAAGGTGATTTTTAAGTGTTAAGGGATTTGAGAAAATAATTGTGCATTTATATATGACGGCCACATCTAATGGTCCAAAATCAGTTGATTCAATGGTCTCGAATTGTAACCGTTACATCAAATCGACTTTAATTGCATTTTTGACCGCTAGAAAATGTTGGCTAGCTTGGTCGACTACGCTTCTCCCAAGGATCATGAATTTTTGAATGGAACCGTGACGCACACGTGCGAAATGCAAAGTGCGTCTGATAGAGTGCAAAGCCCATTTTCATTGCACCTGGCGCTAGCTAGCTCTCTTTCCCTTCACTCAATTTATTGTTAAGTGAAGATGATTCTTTATAAACAAGTTGACATCTTTGTGATCTAGTTGGAGAACAAACTTTTCTTCTTACACTTCCCTCCAAAATTTTAGATTGACTTGAAAGATGAAAATTCTTCAATTAAATGCACATAAAATTTTTGGTATAATATATTTTATAATTATTTGAAATATTCATTTAAGAAAGTCTAAAATATCTCAATGGAAGGGGTCCATAAACTACAATCCTGAGCTTCTGAACTGTCCCTTTTGCTTACTTTTTCCACACGGTTTATCCACAGTTTGCATGAAAATTGCATTATGACTGGTGGGCCAAAACTTCAAGTGAAAATAACATTGGTATTCTATGTTCACACTATGCTAGAGAATGTACACGTTACATATTGAACTGGCTTGTTCTAGAGGACATTCTAGATGGCGGTCTGTCTAATTCGTCTCCATTTGAGAGGTTGCAATTTTAGACATTAATTCTCTTTGACTCATACATAAATGTTTAAGATCCTGGGGATCGACTTTGGTTGATTTCCATGTCTGAGGGCCAGGACATGGATAAGAACATGATGTTGTCAAAAGGGCTTTTCCGTTCGAGCAAATTAAGATGTCCTACTTGAACGGAAAATAATCTAATAACACAGTATGTGAGGCCCATTTGTCCTAAAGCGGTAAGTTAACTTGCTTGGAATAAATAGGTTTTACAACCGAATTGTAGTAAATCTCAATTCTATCTAAACATGAAGGTCTTTCATGTGGACTCTTATTCGAGCAGAAGAGCCCCTCCTACTGTCTCACATATTCGACCTTGTCGGGAGCATGAGTAAGAGCGGGATTCCAGGTCCGCTTATTTTAATGGTCTTGCAATCTATATATCACAATTTGATATTCTAGAATCCAAATGGGTATGATCCTTTTGCTACGTACCCTTTTCTGTTTTCTTGTTCCATCACTATACATTTGACTGTTAAAAGAGAAGTACTTTCATTTTCTTTAATTACTAAAGCCCCAGTTGTGTGTCTGAAATGGACCAGTTGAGGTTCTGACATGGCAAATAATTCATGATTGTCTATGCATGAATCCTGTAGTTCAAGGAAACTTTTGACTTTTTGACTCTTCTTTGGCTCTAAACAAAAACATCAAATACGTCGTTTACCTTATCTTCCAGATACATTTCTGAAAAAAATTCTTTCTGTGATTTGAAGGCATTAATCTAGACAATAAGCCTGGAAAAAGTAAAGACAATTGATCTAAGCCATGATATCATGCATTCGATCAAATGGTTAGTTGGTTACCCTAACTTAAACGTGCCTTCATAATTCAAAATTACCCTTTGTTGCATGGTCCCTAGCCTTCTAGAGGGTGCCTTCTTTGTTAAGAAAAGCCTCTTTTTGGTCGGGGAGGGGAAGGAATGATGGGATAACAATTCATTGTTATTAGGCTGAAAATTTGAGAAGTTTAAGACTTCGTTTGTTTTGACGTAAAACATTTTTTTTGTCTAAAATTATTTTTAGCGAAATCACTCTCATAAAACAGAATAATTTTTATAAGAAATTGGCATAAAGAAGGTCTTTTATGCCCTTGAATGACAACCCACCAAGTTAGCGTAGAACACAAAAAACAAAAGCTTTCATCCACACAAAATCAAATCTTTTTCATTGACAGAAGCCCCTCAATATATATATATATTGCATTGTAACCAAAAAAAAAAAAAATTATAAATCACTTGATAATTAGAAGAGGTAGGTGTAATTTTTCCACTAACTAGATTCTATGAATTTATTATGAGTTTCTCTTTGTTGACTACTACAAGTACTCCTGCTGGCACTAGCGACAGTCATACCCTAAAGAACACAATTATGCAGACACACAAAATGCCTCTGAACCAATGACTGGTACAAGAAAGAGTAAATAGAAACTGAATTAAATAAATAAATAAAAGGAAAATTTATCCCCTATGAACTTTTGTGATTTTTGTAGATACCCTTAATGTTCAAAAGTTCTCACTTAGATATATCAAATTTTGGTTTTCTTTCACTTTGCTTCTTCCATACAGAAAATCCTTCATAATTTCAATTTTACTCCTGACTCTATAACTACATTGTTCCCAAAATGACATGTAATTTTAAGATAAAATTGACATTCTATTAAAATTTTCTGTACGGAATGGACAAAGTGAGAAAAAAACTAAACTTTGATACACCTAAGTGAGATGTTTTGAACATTGAAAGTATCTATAAAAGTGACCAAAGTTCAGGAGTAAGTGAGATTTCCCCTAAATAAAAATAAAAAGAAAAAGAAAGATGCTTATGACAGTTTTAACTTTTATCCTTATTAGAATTCCTTTTTCTTTCTTTGAATTCAAACTTCAGGTTCATCATTCAACGTATTCACACTACGTGTAAACCCGACTCAATTGGCTCATCATCCCCTCACTCTTGAATTATATATATGAGATATAGCCCACCAGATTCTTTCCCCACCAAAAACTTTTCTGGGTGACCTTGAAAACTTCCTGTTCTTTCTGCCATTCTTCCAGAAGGACAGTCTGCATACTCCCTCTGTTTCTTACTCTGCTTCACAGCAGAGTTTGTTGAGCTTCGGTGACCTCATTATTCAAAGCAATGGAGAAAAAATCAGAAGCGAGAATTCCTCCACAGAGAGGCCAGGTTAAGGCTAGGGTGGTCAAGACGGTGGTGGAGGGAGTGAAGACTGCAGCATCAGAGGCTGCAAAGAAAGTATGCGGTCCCGGAGGAAGCTCTGCGGCGACTGCGCCGCTGCCATGCTCCGAATCTTCAAAGGGGAACTCAGACACCTGACCACCGGGATGACAGAGGCATCCCCATTTCTGTCCTTTGCATGGTTTTCTCACGTTCACCTTCGTCTTCTTCTTCTTCTTCTTCTTCTTCCCTTGTGTTGGTGTAAAACAGAGTGTCTGTGTAGCATTGGTCGTTTGCTTTTGTTATGATCAATATGAAGTTTGTGAATTCTACTAGATTTTACTGCTGGGATTTCAGTTGCTTTTCTATGTGAAGGAAAACATATATATATATATATATATATATATATATATATATATATAACAATGTCATTTCTCCATTTACTCAAGTTTTAGAAGGTGGGTATGGGAAGCATTGGGAGTTGGGCAGTGAGCTACTTATTATGTTCTTGCAGAATCTTTGTTTTTTTTTTTTGTTTTTGTATTTCTATTTGAATATATTATATAGTTGCAACCGATCATAGAAAACCCATCTGTTGTTATTATGTGTTCTTTTGGATACTGAAGAAATCTAAGAAATTGTTGTGGATCACTGGATTTGTTATTTTTGAGGTGAAAGAAACTTCTTCCTGGTGAAAAAGAAAGGTAACTAGGAGAGAGAAACTTCTTCCTAGTGAAAAAGAAAGGTAACTAGGAAAGAGAGAGAGAGAGAGAGAGAGGAGGGGGGAATTGGCTTTGTGCACTAAATTCGAGGCCAGTAAAGAAAAGGATCTTTTTCAATGAGCTGTTGAAGAAAGTTGCCAGTTCAAAAAGATTGTTGCAGATTGAGTGATTCTAGTAATATTCCTTCCTTCATTACCAAATAAAAAATATCATGGCTAAAATACTCTCCAAGTATTTGTTTCTGTTTCCTTGCCAACGTTGGAGATTCCTCATCAGTGCATGGTCTCCTTTTGTCCCAGTGAAAAGATAAAGAAAGAGAACAAACAAATGTAGAAATAAATCAACACATTGAGACATGTTTCTGAGAACTTCTCAGAGAACAAAAAAACACACACACAAACACATATATATTAGAATACATGTAGTTTAAGGGAAGAAGCAGAACAAACCCCTCCCCCCCCCCCCCTTTACAATTATAATTTAACCTTACCAGATGTAGTCATAAGCAGACAAAGATGGTCAGTATCACATTACTCACATCCCATATAGTAGGGATGATATGAAAGGTGATTGAATTAATAATAATAATAATTTTTGTGAGCAAAAAGAGAATTAATTACTGCTGAAAATGAGTGGGTGTTTTTAGTATCTAAACAAATAAACTCCGTAAAGATGGTAAGAAGTAAGAACTATAAGTTACCTAGAATCACGTCATGTGGATTCTTAAGTCGTTACCTATATATGTTTACTTATGCTTCCTAACTTTTTAGCCATAGTGCCCAGTTCAGTGTTGAAATTAAAAACCGTAGCGCAAGAAAACAAAAATTCAAGAAGAGTAAACTTTTTAACAATAAATTTATATGAAAGCAATAACACCAAATTTGAATAACTTTAAAAGGGCTTTGTTTATTGATTCGCATGCAGTCTATCTAGGGTTGTAAGTGAACAAAGCTACCCATGAACTTGCCCGGGCTCGGCTCGATAAAGCTCGACTCGTGCGCGACTCGATTATTAAATGAGTCGCTCGTGGACACGAAACCAGACTCGATTATTAAACAATACATACCCGTATAAAACTCGACTTGCTCATTTAAAATTCGTGAACATACTCGTATAAGAGCTCGACTCGCTTATTAGTGCGACTCGTATATATTTATTATATATACATATTATAAATTTAATAAAAATAACTTATATAATATATTACTTATTGTTTAATAGCAATTTAACAATAGTCAATGTATATTAATTATTAAGTATTTATCAAAAAAGAATAACAATAATTAATTGGCATACAATATATGATTATATATATGATTATAAGTAAATGTATAATATATAATTGAATGACAAAAGTTAATCATATGGTTATATCTTAAATAAAAATCACGATACATTGATACTTAATCATATTATTCATATAATCATATTGATTCATATAATTCATCTCATATCTAATGAAAATGTGATTAGAATAATCCCAGATGAAATGATTAGAATTAGAAATTTAAAATTGACAATAACAAATTAACAATGCATGTAACGTCATATAGTTACAAATTAAGTATTGATATTGTCATTTGAAATTTGGAATTGATAGCATGAGATATTATTGTTGATAAATTGTCTTAGTTGAGTTGGCTTGGCTCAACTCGCCCGGCTCGACTCGTCTACTAGACGAGCTCGAGCTCGGCTCGCACAAGGAATTTTCCTTAATAGCCAAGTCAAGCTTAAATTTTGAGTTCGGCATAAAGCTTGGCTCGAGCTCGAACTCGTGAAATTTTTAAATAAGTAAACTTGGACAACCCTAACTCGCTCAAGCTCGACTCGTTTACAACCCTAAGTCTATCCATTCCCAGGGGAAGCAAGCCCGCCCTTATCTGTTTAGTACCTTCATTTGATTTGGTTTGCTGAAAATGTCGTAACAGAACAGATTGCTGCCCCTATTGTTGAGTTGTGTGTTGTCACTCATTCCTTGTGTGACAAGAAAAGGAAAGAAAAAAAAGAAAGAGAGAGAATCAAGTCATCAACTAACCTGCACACTATCCAAGACATTTTTTAGCCAAATCAGAAGCTTTTGTCCTCATACGTAAGACAGCATCAAACTCGGAATAAAATGGCTCATGTGCTTCCCACTAGATATGTGAGAGACGCCACTCATCAGTCAAAGTCTCACCTGTTCCCCTCAATTCTCTTTATTCTTTGGTGGAAAGAATGCCACCTTTCCACCAAAGAGAGATCAAAATATAAGCAAGTAATTTAAAGAATGCTCACATTTTTTTTGTGTAAACTTTTCAATGATTTCATCCTCTTCCTTCTTTGAATTTACTGATCATTACAGTTCAATCTTTTGCGGAAAGAGAGAGGGTATGAATAAAACTAAAAATACATTGGTTTCACAAAAGAAAGAAAGGCTGGATTTAGACACCGTATTTGGTGTAGATTAAAGTTCAAAAAAAAAAAAAGTAAAAATGTTTGATATGATAAAGTAGAAAAATTTTATTTTATGGTGATTTTTTTATTTGAATAATAATAAAAAGTGAAAATGTTAGAATGTTTTGATGTTTATTTTTTTGAGAAATGGTGATGAATAGTAACAAAGGAGACTCCAACTCCTTTACCAAACAAAACAAGCCAAAAAAAAAATAATAATAAAAATTAACTAAAACTAAAAAGTTACAACAAAAGGTAGGAAATCAACATCAGCTAAAGAGATCTTTGCCATTATTAAGAGAAAGATCCCTTAGAAGAAACTACACATTTATCATATGTGCGGTAATTTTTCCAATGGTTTAAATTTTGTTTCACCCTATCTTGTTTTCATAAAAAAATTTTAAATTAAATATGAATAGTTAAAAAATAATAATAATTCATACTACTAAATCATAACTGGGGACAGAACTACATGGCCCCTTGATGGGGAATGGGCTTAAGCCAAATCCAAAAGTTAGCTCTCAAAACATTTGACGAAAACATTTAGATTGAACTTCAATGACTTCATGATTTAGGTCGGTGGCTTTCACTTCCCATGTTACAATTATGATAGCCAAATTAACTTCCCAAATTCCGAGAAGTCAAAAGTACTATTATTTCAACAAAGAATTTGATACTACTTTTTTTTATAAATTAAATTAAAAAATTAATGTTTTTGACCAGCCTCTCTTCACTATGAATGGAAAATGACAATTTCATTAAAAAAAAATAGGTTCATGCGTGGACAAAGCAAGGGCGCGCGGATAGGTTTATACAAAAATGGATTAGTGGGTGTGGTATTGGATTAACGGGGTAATCTTCAATTAATTAATTTCATTGAAATGGGTTTTATCTGGATTGATTTTCAGCAAGGAATCTCCCACTCCCAGGTGGGGCTTACGCATAAAGATTTTCTTTGTTGACTTCAGCACTTTACGTCAGATTACAAGTGGGCATATGTCGTCAGCATCGTTGTCGTCATTCCCTGAGGTGCTTTTAATACCTTTTGTCTCCCACGTCTTCTTTCCCAAGAAATCTGTATCATATTCGATATTCCCGTCGGCATAATATTGGGTCGGCCGAGGACACGTGGCCCTCTCTTGTGTTACGTTTTATGTTATGTTCAACACTAGGATTGGTTATTTAGAAAGCTTCTAGATCCTTTTTTATTTATTTATTTATTTATTTTTTGATATGTCCACACAAGGGTAGGGAAGGGGATTGAGCTTGTGGCCTCCATCACGTAAAGGCGTGATTCGCGTGGATTAAACTACCTCTTGAAAACTTTTATTAATTTATTTATTTTCGAGTGAATGTGGTTAATATTGGTGATAAGATCAAGCTGAAGATGTGCTTGTTTAAGATAATAATTTAATATAATTTGATTGTTTGAATATTAGACGCGTGATTAAACTATTTAAATTGCAGCTCCGACCTTGAACAAAGCCAAACTTTGGTATGGGTAGAAGTCAAAGGCCAAAAGTTTTAGTGGATAGGGATCAATAGGCAAAAAATATGAGAAATGCTAAAAATTCAAACAAATAAACTCAGAAAAATTTTCAAATTGATGTGGCAAAGGTTTTCAAATTAAAAAATGTAATTCTATCTCTCTTGTCTACCACTCATGGTTTGCCACGTTAGTTTGAAAATTTTTCTCGATTCATTTATTTGACATTCTAGCACTTCCCAAAAAATATATATTTAAAAAAAAAGAAAAAATTTTTTGTGTTGGGGGGCCATGACCTACACCGACCACTCACACTATAACTCTAGAGTGTGGGTGTACTTACTCCAAGCATATGATTCCATATATAACTATTTTCTTTTTATAGCACGCAATCTAAACCGTCAATATTTTGATACCACATAGAGCAAAGACGACACGTTTAATTTATGCTTCAAAGGCAATAGCAAGATATTTGGTTTGCTGGCATGAGCACCGGGGATAGGGAAAAAAATAATTCACTTCACGTCAAAATGCCAGCTCTACGAGACACTCAGACACGTGGAATAGAATCTATGGATGGGAAAGTTCAAAGTGGAAAGTAAACCCAATTTAAAAACAATAGCACATGAGCTTTGACTGAGCTGGGCCTCACAATACTTCATAAAAAGCCAAGACTGCTTATGATTCGTCAGACTTCACACGATTAAGCTCCTTCGCGCCTCTTGGAAGACTGGAAGGTTAATGCCATTGCCAGACTTGGCATTTTACTATCCTCTCCCTCCCTTTGACTCCCTGCCACTGCCACTGTCATGAATGATGATTTGGTGGTCACAACTGACCACCAACTGACAAATAAAAAATGATTGTGATAATCTCTACTGTCTAGAGATTCAGTTGAGAGGTGGAGGGCAATTCATACGAGAGAGTTGGACAATTTTTTTTTTTTTTTTAATTTTAAATTGACATGACAGTGCCATATTAGCTTTTTTTTTTTTTGGCGGCCTAACGTGGTAGTGCTATGTCACACTACTACAGCAGTGAGTAAAAGAGCGGTTATAAAATGCTCTAAAGAGTATATTTGAAATTGTATTAAAAAGCTTTAAAATTACTTTTAGTACTTAAAAAATTTTGTCAAATAAAAGTTAACTTGTTTGGTAAAAAATTTTAAAATCAATTATTTTTATTTTTCACTCTAAAAATGACCCAACACACTTTTGGGTTTTGGCAATTGCTTAAAAATAAAGTATTTGTCAAAAAATATATATATTTTTTTTACTTAAAAGCTTAATTTATCAAATACAGCAAAACATGCTCTAAATCTAAATCTAGCATTGCTCCTTTAAAAAAGTGCACACTAGGTTTTGAGGTACGTTAAGGGTTAGGCTAGGAAATTTTTATTTTAATTTTTAATTTTTTTTTTATGAGAATAAATATCTTTTAGACTTTTATTTTCAACCTAAATAATCGGTTATTATCTTTTAACTTGTCTGCTTTATCAGGCGTGCAGTGCACCAAAAGTGATTGTATAAAGGAAAAGGGCTCCGGGTTGTATAACTTGAATGATAAGAGTGTCGGGATCAAGCTCATCTTCGCCGTGGCCATGGGGTCTTCAGCAAAATGTTAAGCATGTGACAAAAACGATGGGGTCCTCACACACAACGACCACATATTGTAACTTCGCTTTCATTTCAAAGTTCTTCCGGCATATCTTCTTGACCATAGACCCTACCCTTGGGGAGGGAGTCTTGCCGGCTCAAGTGCTCAACTTGACTGGCTATCAACATGTTTTTCAGCGCACTTGAGGACGTCTACTGTCGACAGAATCTTCACGTTGCATTGGAATTTACCAACTTTCATGAAGTTGAATGGTCAAGGCTCAGAGACTTCAGAAAATGATGGATTGAATTAGTACATATTTTCCTACATTTCCTTCCCAATTGATATGGTAATATATGTTATATTTTATTTGTAACAAACCTAATCGTACGTCCGTCACTGAGGTGGCCGGAAGCAACCATTTCGGTGGCTGAAATAACACTCACAGAAGAAATCAAATCAGAAAAAAAATCTACATATGGTTGATATAGGAAAAATTAAAGGTATCTACAAATACTTTGTAGAGAACCAATTTGCAAATGTTGTTAAGAGTTTAGAACATTATGATTACCACTAGATTTAGGTCACAACGAATGGGTGGATAAGGTATAGTTTTGATGCAACGGAGAAAAATTGGTGGCAGTGGCTGTGCTGGTGGTTGATTTAACCGATTTCATAAGATTTCAAGGATATTGATATATCATAGTAGTCAATATAATCCAAAACCAATTAAGACTATAATTGGAGATAATATATATATATATACTGTCCTTTCATAGTTATCAAATTTGACTACTGTTGGTATTAAACACCCGTATGGGCTAACATGTTTCATACCAACAATTCTTAGAAAAAGACTGGTAAAACTGCAGGAATGCAAAACTAGAGTCTTGTGGGCACTCGATCTTGGTCAAGTGGGAAAAATGAACCAAAATTTGGATTCCACCCATACCAAATAATCTAACACATTCCAAGCAATAAAAGATGCACATAACACTCATTATCCCTGTTTATAAAATAGATTATTTTCCCAGACAACAGTCAATCAGATAGCCGATACGAAATCCCTCATTTAATCTTATGGCCGGTTGCCAACTTTTATCTCTGCCTCTCTCTCTGTGTCTCAAGATTATGCCTCTATACCTGGCTTACGAATTTGAATGGATGTTCTTGACAAACTTGCTTCGACCTCATTCAACTCGTCCATGTCCAGCTCATCATCATCATCATTATCATCATCATCATCAACAAGAGAGTCCTCAGGATCTGCAACGGTGTTAGTTGAGGAGCTTGGTTCCCGGCAGCTGAGTCATGTTTGACCTGAAATTGAACACAATTAAATCGTGCAAATGTCCCATGTACAACTCACTTGAACAAGCTTATCTTACACATTTAGTGCTTTTTCAAACTGAACTTCTGTGAATGTCTTCATCTAGATCTTGAAAATTGATATATTTATTTAAGAAACAACTATTGCCCGTAAGAAACTTTGTGCAGTAACAGAAACTCAAGAAAACATTGCAAACAAGAATACCAGTAATCATGATATGAATGGTTACGATTCAGTTTAGGCAACAGGTAATAATAATAATAATAATATATTTTGATAGGTTAGACAACAGGTAATAATAATATATACCAAACAAGTAACGAATGCAGTAATTCTGTATCCATTTTGTTGTGCACAGAATGCAAAATTATTCCATGGTGTGACTCGCAGTATTTGAATCGGACAACTCACTTTGAGGACCTTTTCTCCCGCATTTTTAACCATGTAAGACTGAAACAATACCTGTCCCAACCCTTGTCCATTTCAGGATGTTGGTTTTTCTAAGCCATTAAAAAGAACCTGGTTGGCAAACACTTCAGGAAATGGCATTTTATCAAGGGCCTAGTTGGTTATTCCTTGAAAGTTAAATTATTCATTTTTCTTTTACATGAAATTTTGTGTGACTTACAAGGATGTGGCCAATTCTAAAATGACAGCTTTTAATGCACCTCATGGAATAACTTAAAACTGTTGTATTTAATGAGGATCATAATAATAATACCATCAGTTTGCTTTCCCCGAGGCTGTAACTCTTGTAACTAATGGTCTCATTCAAGATGATATATTCTGCCTTCAAAACCTATGTAAACATGAATGAAACCTTTCAGTTTCTTCAGGACAGCCAATCAGACAATAAAGATATTTTAAAGTGTTCAAATGAGGTCCATAGGACGTAGTGTGGAGCTTAGGAAAAATATGAAGAGGGGTTGGGGGAGCTCTCTAGTCATACTAGATTTGAGGTAAGTGGCGGCTCCAAAATTAGATGATGGCATGACGAGTGATGTGGGGACCAAGCCCTCTGTATAGCTTTTGTGGATTTGTTCAATATTGCACGTTTTAAGGAAGATGCGTGGTAGGCCATTTGGAGCTTTCTAGTGCCTCTCATCAATGGAATATTAATTTTTCTAGAGTGGCTCACAATTGAGAGGTCGATCTCTTTTGTTCTTCAATTTATTGCATTTCTTCAGATTGAGACAGGGTGGTGATGAAAAGATTTGTTGGGTTCCTTCCAAAAGAGGGTTATTTGACTTCTCATACTACAATGTCCTTGTTCCCCATGATAGTTCTCCTTTCCCTTAGATGAGTATTTGGCGGAATAAGGTTTCCTTGACAGTGGCATTTTTGGCTTGGTCAAACACATTAGGAAAGATCCTCATCATGGATAATCTAAAAAAGTGACATGTCATTGTTTAATTAGTGCTGCATGAATAAAAAGAGTGAGGAGTCAGTGAATTATCTTCTACTCCATTATGAAATTGTCAATGCTCTTTGGAATATTATCTTCAGTAGTGTAGGGCTAGCTTGGGTTATGCCTAGTTGGGTGGTAGACTTCTTCACTTGCTAGAAAGTGCAAGGTGGTAGGCCTCAGCTTGATGCAATATGGAAGACGATATATGGTGCCTTTGAAGGTAAAGAAATGATCGGAGCTTTGATGACCATAAGAGGACATTGGTGGATTTAAAAGGCTTTATTCTTTAAGACTAGGGGTGTCAATACAGTTTGCTAACCGTAATCGCCTTACCAGTTAGTAAATTTCACTTATCGCAACCACTAACCGCTAACCGCCTAGAGTTAACGGTTAGCGGTTAACCGCCCGCTAACCGCTTTTTCAAAATTGGGCTTTTTTTTTTTTTTTTTGGGCGTTTTTGGGTTTTTATTAATATTGTAGCATTTTTTACACTCATTTGTTTTTTGTATTTTTAATGTCTTTTTGGTCCCAATTGCTATAAAAAGAGCCCATATTGAAAAATAAAAAATATTTGACTCTAAATTTATATTTACTTGTACTTTAAAAAAAATCCTTAAATATTAAATCATAACCGGTTAACTTTAAAAATAAAAAATAAAAAACACAATATATAAAAAAAAATTCAACACAACATATATGTAATATGCATAATTACTTAATATATACTAACTTACAAAATATTAGAATAAGAATGTATGATATAAGTACTTACAAAGCTAGTTATTATATAATTACAAACTAATTAATAATTATGTTACTTATGTAGTTTATATTACTTGTTGCTAATATATATATATATTATTACATAATATATCATATATTATTACAAAGTTGCAAACATATCATATATAAATATTATATAATTATATAAATTATAATGATAATACATTAATACTTCAATTGTGGTTATAAGTAACACATTGTTTAATATAATGTCAATTAATTAATTTGATGTTATACAAATCACATTATCATTGTGCATTAATAATATTATTGAATCATATTATTAAGTATTAATCTTTTACATTTATATTATTTAATATGCATAATTGCATATATGTAAAATATATAATTATAATTTATAACATATATAGACTTATAAATTGATAACATACATTGGAAATAAGTCTCTAGATACTTAATTTTTCATTGTTGTATTAGTATGAACTTGCATATTTATAACTTATGACTTATGAATATGTATGTATAATTTATTATTATATAATCAAATGATTTTATGATTAATTGATTATGTAATATAATCATATAAATTATAGTGATAATATATTAATACTCAAATTGTGATTTAATTATCTAAAATAAAAATGTGATTTAATCATTAATGACCAATTGATTATGTTATATGTATAAATATTATTATAATTATAATTATAAAAATATAATATATAAAAGTGGTTAGCAGTTGGCGATTATAGCGGTTAGCGGTTGGTTTTATTAATACATTATATTTAAGACACTTTACCATAGGGCTAGCTGCTGCCTTTGAGTTTAATATTTCCTAGCTTTCATACTTTTCTATTCTTATATACATCTTGTGCATGTACTTGGGTTGTGTCTTTGTACTTTTTAATGAATTTGCAATTATTTATGAAAAAATAGATATTTTACATTTGATAAATACCCTCCTTTCCTTTTCTATCTGGTTACTAAGAGCATCTCCAACAGACTCCCTATAAGGGAGTTTGTTCCTTATGTATAGGGAATAAGTCAAAAAAATCACAAAAAACACTCCACAGCAGATTCCCTATATGGTTCCCTAAACATTAATATGATACAGTAGAGCCTTATATATAAGGCTCCACTCATAGCGTCTAACCACTTATTAAATTAAAAAACTCGTTCTCTCTCCTACATCTCATCTCTCACGCCTCTCTTCCTCTCTCTCTACCTCGATCCTCACCCCTGCAATCACAAATGAACCAGGCGATGAACACCAGCGAACAACAAAATCCCAGTGACGAACAAAATCCCAAAGACCCAATCGGCAACAGCAAAACCCAAATCAACAAAAACCAAATTGACAGAAAAATCCGTGACGAATAAGAAAATCCCACGTTCAAACCCATCGAGAAACCCATCTACAGAACAGAATCGGACGATCGAGAAGAAGACCCAATCAACGCGATCTTGATCGAGGAGAAGGAGAAGAAGCAAAATCGGATGGTCGACGGAAAACAAGCAACAAAACCCAAACCAGCAAAATCCCAAAGACAACAAAATCCCCAAACGGGCAACAAAAACCCAAACGTTACCATTGAAACATGGAGCAACAAGATTTTTGCAAAAACCCATTCAAACCAGACTTCAGACAGGGAGATCGAGAGAGTGAGGCAGAGTGAGACGGAGATGAGTGAGGCAAAGAGGGAGAAGTGCGGCATCCTGGAAATGAAGAAGAAGATGAGGTGAGAGAGAGAGAAAAAGAAAGTATAAATTAAAGAATAAAATATAAAAAAGTAAAATAAAAAACTTACATTTTAATAATATAAGAAAGTATTTAAGGAAGCTGTTGTGGTGTATTTTGACATAGGGAAGCAAAAAGTGATTTGGATCCTTAAATGTAAGGAACAGCACAAGGAAGCTGCTGGGAGTGCTCTAAGGTGATAACTTCATAAAACAATCACCTGTGCGCATTTAAGATATCGTTCGAACATGACTAAAACAATCTAACAAAATCACATTGTTGAGAATGTACTATTCCTAGTATTTGTGTACATAGAATTAGAAAACCAAAATAATTATGGTTTCCTACCCATCTACATCTAGGGTCTTTGCCTACCAACCTTGTATGTCAATTAAATCAAATAAGAAGTTGGTTTTGTGCCTACCTTGAACAATGGCAGTCCTAAGCATTTCTAGAAGCCCTTGAGCTAAATACCACCAAAATTTGTCAAACAAAGAATTTTCTTTTTAAAAAATTTACAAAACCTAGGATATTCTTCAGCCTCAATTAAAAAGCACAAGCTTCCGAAACAAAGAATTAAAATACCGAAGATAGCACATCCCCTCCAGTACAAGTAAAAAACTTTATATTACGACATACCATTTTATATTCATTCACGTGACCAATATTCCAAACGTAAATTAAATGTTTTCCTTAACTTTGTCGAATTGATCAAATACTTAATGTATATCTCAATGTGTGGTTATATAAAATAATAAAACAGAGAATAAATATTGCATAATAAACTCTAGCATATGCTCTCTAAATTGTGGTCCCACGCTGAGGTTTTTTTTTTGTTTTTTTTTTTTTTAAAAAAAAAAAGAAAAACAAGAAAAAGAGTTGGCTGGTTAGACTTTGTAGGACCACATAATTTTTGCCTAATGTAGGCCAAAATATTTACGTATAGCTGGCATTCATGACAATGGGATTGGGAAATTAAAGACACAAACCAAAGACCAAAAAAAATATTAAAAATTTGTTCAAATGTCACATTAAAATTCATAGATTCGATCTATATAATTAACCCATGATCCTCACGTGATTTATATGGCATGCATTACATTAATTAGACTGTAACAGGGGCTGTAAAACTCTTTAATAAAGCCAATAGCTCACATCATAGCTGCTGTCAGCTGACCTTCATCAGCAGCTGGAGCTTGTTCAAAGTTGGACGGCATCAAAAAAACATTTCAAGTGGATCAAAAACATCCTTGTTTTCTTGCATTGGTAAGAAAAAAGAAAAAAGGGCATTGACTAGGCTAGTGAAGAAATACATATAAAATGTAGAAAATGAGACAAATAAATGCCTTAGTCATTTTAGAAGCGAAAATGGAACAAGACAAAAATAAACATATTTGACATCTGCACGTCATTTTAAAAGCGAAAAAGGAACAGATAAACATAAACATATATGGCATCCACACGTCATTTTAGAAGCGGAAAAAAAAAAAACAGATAAACATTTCTGGCATTTGCACGCTAAGAAACGGCAACAATCACCCAAAAAAAGTTGAAAAAAAGACAGTAACATAACTCGAAGAAGAAACTGAAAAAAAGAGAGAAGGATTTAGGGGTTCAGAATTTCAAGATAATTAAAAGTCAAAAGTTCAAGATATTAGTGGGACCCGTCACCCATCCCCTTTGATTTCACTGGTAAAGTAAAAGCGTAATAAGCAACAAAAGGCCGCCTACTGAGATCAGGTAGTCAGTTGTCATCCCCGCCTGGCGCCTGGCTCTCGACAGCCTGTACGTGAACACGATGGTTATCACCAGGCAGGCAGAGTGCTACTATTTTTCCTTTCATAGGCTCAATACCCAACACCATTGATCCGGAAACACAATAGATAAGCTGTGTTTGATTCTTCATGGACACTTTACAACAATTTGATCCATCAAATCCAAGATTGTTTTACTAGAAACATGCAATCTGGAAAGCATTCAAAATTATTTTTACATCTAGACATCACTTTCTTGACCACTTAACGCAGTGAATGTCTAGACCATCCTAAACAAAATAGCCCACAAACAACCATGACTTGTGAGTTGGACAAATCCAATCTTATCCAGATGTTCCTCACGTTTAGCAATTAGAATCAACCAAACCACCTCTCATGTTTGACCAATGAGACACCCACATCTAGGTCCTACAAATCTAATACTAGATTTGCAAGAGTTAAATGCGTGGAAGAAGACCGATGAAAAAGAAAATAATCATTTCTCTTGACTAACGGTTGAAGTATTGATTAAGTGATTAAATTTACCTATTCATATTACCTTAAGTTTTTTGGACAACGGGTAGTTTAACATGATATTCTAGGGCTTTTAGAAATGTGATGCTACCAAAAAGGAAACTGCAAAACCTAAAAATTGAACCTCACCCGGTCACCCCATGATCCGTTCTAGTGCTTCTAAACCAAATGAATGCATGTGGAAACACAAAGTGCATAGATGAGGTATCTTTTGAGGAGGAACAAAAGTGTTAAGGTATTATAAATAATCCAGTAAATGCCCATTTAAACATCTTTTTGTCTCGATCGATCAAGCGGAAAGATAAAGCACTAGACTAACGTTATCCTTCATTCATATTTCTTTTCTTTTTTTTTACTACTTTTCATCACCAATGATCATTCTGACTTCTGATGCACTATTTCTTTCTTAAATAAAAAATTGGATGGTCTTCTTCTACATCTTGTTGGAAGATATTGAGCCAAAATGAAATTGGGACTTTAAGGCTCAATCGCACTTTAGAACGTATTGTCTCATTTTTTAAGTGTTCAGGGATTTGACAAAATAATTGTGCCTTCGTATATGACGGCTACATCTAATGGTCTAGAATCAGTTGATTCAATGGTCACGAATTGTAACCATCAAATCAAATCGACTTTAATCGACACCATAAATCACATATTAAGCATTTCTAACTGCTAGAAAACGTTGGCTAGCTCGGTTGACTAAGCTTCTCACTAGGCTCTTGGATTTTCTACGGAACCGTGACGCGCACGTGCGAAGTGCAAACCCATTTTCATTGCACGTGACACTAGCTTCCTTCTCCAGTACTTAATTTATTGACAAGGGAAGATGATTCTTTATAAACAAGCTGTCATCTTTGTATCTAGTTGGAAAATGAACTTTTCGTCTTACACTTCTCTCCACAATTTTAGATTGACTTGAAAGATGAAAATTCTTCAATTAAGTGCACATAAAACTTTTTTGGTATAATATATTTTATAATTATTTGAAATATTCATTTAAAAAAGCCTAAAAGATCTCGATGGAAGGGGTCCATAAACTACAATCCTGAGCTTCTGAACTGACCCTTTTGCTTACTTTTTCCACACGGTTTAACCACAGTTTGCATGAAAATTGCTTATGACTGGTGGGCCAAAACTTAAGTGAATTAAATTGGTATTCAATGTTCACACTAGGCTAGAGAATGTACACGTTAGATATTGAACTGGCTTGTTCTAGAGGACAGTCTAGCTGGCGGTCTGTCTAATTCATCTCCATTTGACAGGTTGAATTTTCTTGCAATTTTAGACATTAATTCCTATTGACTCTGTTAAACTAATAATTAAGTAATTAAAAAGGGTTTTGATTAATTTCCACGTTGGAGGGCCACAACATGGATAATAACATGATGTTGTCAAAAGGGCTTTTCCGTTCGAGCAAAGATGTCTTACTTGAACGGAAAATAATCTAATAAAGCAGTTTGTAAGGCTCATTTGTCTTAAAGTGGTAAGTTAACTTAATTGCTTGGAATAAATAGGTCTCACAACCTAATTGTAGTGAATCTCAATTCTATCCGAACATGAAAGTCTTTTGGGTGGGCTCTTATTCGAGTAGAAGAGCTCTTCCCACTGTCTCACATATTCGACCTTGTCGGGAGCATGAGTAAGAAGAGGGATTCCCGGTCCACTTATTTTAATGGTCTTGCAATCTATATATCACAATTTGATATTCTAGGATCCAAATGGGTATGATCCTTTTGCTACCCTTTTCTGTTTTCATGTTCCATCACTACACATTTGACCGTTAAAAGAGAAGAACTTTCATTTTCTATGCATGAATCCTGTAGTTCAAGGGAACTTTGACTTTTTGACTCTTCTTTGGCTCTAAACAAAAACGTCAAATATGTCGTTTACCTTATCTTCTAGATACATCTTGAAGGCATTAATCTAGATAATAAGCCTAGAAAAAGTAAAGATAATTGATCTAAGCCATGATATCATGCCTTTGATCAAATGGTTAGTTGGTTACCCTAACTTAAACGTGCCTTAATTCAAAATTACCCTTTGTTGCATGGTCTCTAGCCTTCTAGAGGGTGCCTTCTTTGTTAAGAAAAGCCTCTTTTTGGTGGGGGAGGGGAAGGAATGATGGGATAACAATTCATTGTTATTAGGCTGAAAATTCGAGGAGTTTAAGATTTCGTTTGTTTTGACGTAAAACATTTTTTTGTCTGAAAAATTATTTTTAACGAAATCACTCTCATAAAACAGAATCATTTTTATAAGAAATTGGCCTAAAGAAGGTCTTTTATGCCCTTGAATGACAACCCACCAAGTTAGCATAGAACACAAAAAACGAAAGCTTCCATCCACACGAAATCAAATCTTTTTTCATTGACAGAAGCCCCTCAATATATATATATGCATATTTGCATTGTAACAAAAAATATATATATATTATAAATCACTTGATAATTAGAAGAGGTAAGTGTAATTTTTCCACTAATATATCATGAGAACCGGCGGCTAGATTCTATGAATTTATTATGAGTTTCTCTTTGTTGACTGCTACAAGTACTCCTGCTGGCACTAGCGACAGTCATACCCTAAAGAACACAATTATGCAGACACAAAATGTCTTTGAACCAGTGACTGGTATAAGAAAGAGTAAATGGAAACTGAATTAAAAAAAAATTAAAAAAAAATAAAAAGAGAGATGCTTCTGACAGTTTAACTTTTATCCTTATTAGAATTCCTTTTTCTTTCTTTGAATTCAAACTTCAGGTTCATCATTCCATGTTCACACTACTCAATTTGCACATCATCCCCTCACACTGTTGAATTAATTATATATATAAGATATAGCCCACCAGATTCTTTCCCCCACCAAAAACTTTTCTGGGTGACCTTGAAAACTTCCTTTTCTTTCTGCCATTCTGCCAGAAGGACAGTCTGCATACTTCCTCTGTTTCTTACTCTGCTTCACAGCAGAGTTTGTTGAGCTTCGGTGACCTCTTATTCCATTCAAAACAATGGAGAAATCAAAAGCGAAAATTCCTCCACAGAGAGGCCAGGTTACGGTTAGGGTGGTCAAGACAGTAGTCGAGGGAGTGAAGACTGCAGCAACAGAGGCTGCAAAGAAAGTATGCTGGGCCGGAGGAAGCTCTGCGGCGACTGCGCCACAGCCGTGCTCCGAATCTTCAAAGGGGAACTCAGACACCTGACCACCGGGATGACAGAGGCATCCCCATTTCTGTCCTTTGCATGGTTTTCTCACGTTCACCTTCTTCTTCTTCTTTTTCTTCCCTTGCGTTGGTGTAAAACAGAGTGTCTGTGTAGCATTGGTCGTTTTCTTTTGTTATGATAAATATGAAGTTTGTGAATTCTACTAGATTTTACTGCTGGGATTTCAGTTGCTTTTCTATGTGAAGGAAAATATATATATATATATATATATATATATATATATATAACAATGTCATTTCTCCATTTACTCAAGTTTTAGAAGGTGGGTATGGGAAGCATTGGGAGTTGGGCAGTGGGCTACTTATTATGTTCTTGCAGAATCTTTGTTTTTTTGTTTTTTGTTTTTGTATTTCTATTTGAATATATTATATAGTTGCAACTGATCATAGAAAACCCATCTGTTGTTATTATGTGTTCTTTTGGATACTGAAGAAATCTAAGAAATTGTTGTGGATCACTGGATTTGTTATTTTTGAGGTGAAAGAAACTTCTTCCTGGTGAAAAAGAAAGGTAACTAGGAGAGAGAAACTTCTTCCTAGTGAAAAAGAAAGGTAACTAGGAGAGATAGAGAGAGAGGGGGTGAATTGGCTTTGTGCACTTACTTTGATGCCAGTAAAGAAAGGCTCTTTTTCAATTATGAGCTGTCGAAGAAAGTTGCCAGTTCAAAAAGATTGTTGCAGATTGAGTGATTCTAGTAATATTCCTTCCTTCATTACCAAATAAAAATTACCATCATGACTAAAATACTCTTCAAGTATTTGTTTCTGTTTCCTTGCCAACTTTGGAGATTCCTCATCAGTGCATGGTCTCCTTTTGTCCCAGTGAAAAGATAAAGAAAGAGAACAAACAAAAGTAGAAATAAATCAACACATTGAGACATATTCTGAGAACTTCTTAGAGAATAAAAAAAAAAACACAAACACAAACACACAAACACGTATATATTTGAATACAGGTAGTTTAAGGAAGAACAAAGATGGTCAATGTCACATGACTCACATCCCATATAGTACGGATGATCTGAAAGGTGATTGAATTGATAATAACAATAATAATAATTTTTGGTCGTCTGAGCAAATGGAGTCTCCCTTTCACACGGTTAGACCCCTGGTGCTTGAGCAAAAAGAGAATTAATTACTGCTGAAAAATCAATGGGTGTTTTTAGGCTCCGTTTGCCAATTACCTTGAACAGTAAAAGTTTTCTCAAAATCAACTCAAACATTCCTACTTTTTTAACACCAAATCAATTACTTTTTATCATTTTCAAATAAATAAATCACTACAAAACAAAAAATTTCACTTTTCTATACAAATATTATTACTTTTTTTCCTTATATCAATCAAATCAACTACTATTCACTAGGCAAGTTACTGTTCAAGGCAATTAGCAAACACAGCCTTAGTATCTAAACAAATAAACTCAATAAACATGGTAAGAACTATAAATTACTTAATCACGTGGATCCTTAAGTCATTGCCTATATATGTTTACTTATGCTCCCTAACTTTTTTGCCGTAGTACCTGACTTGGTGTCGAAATTGAAAACCGTAGTACAAGAAAACAAAGATTCAAGAAAAGTGAACTCTTCAACAAAAAGTTCATACGAAAGTAATAACACTGAATTTGGAAACCCGATAATAACAAAGTGAGTCTATGAAAAACTTTAGGACTTTGTTGATTAGCATGCAGTCTATCCATTCCAAGGGGAAGCTAGCCCGCCCTTATTTGTTTAGTACTTTCATTTGATTTGGTTTGCTGAAAATGTCATAACAGAACAAGATTGCTGCCCCTATTGTTGAGTTGTGTCTTGTCACTCATTCCTTGTTTGACAAGAAAAGGAAAGAAAACAAGAAAGAGAGAGAATCAAGTCATCAACTAACCTGCACTCTATCCAAGACATCTAGTCAAATCAGAAGCTTTTGTCCTCATACGTAAGACAGCATCAAACTCTGAATAAAATGGCTCATGTGCTTCCCACTAGATATGTGAGAGACGCCACTAGATCTCATCAGTCAAAGTCCCACCTGTTCCCCTCAATTCTCTTTAGTCTTTCTTCTCTCTCTGGTGGAAAGAATGCCACGTTTCCACCAAAGAGAGATCAAAATAAAAGCAACTAATTTTAAAGAGTTCACATTTTTTAGTGTAAACTTTTCAATGATTTCATCCTCTTCCTTCTTTGAATTTACTGATCACTACTGTTCAATCTTTTGCAGAAAGATAGAGGGTATTAGTAAAACTAAAAATGCATTGGTTTCACTAAAGAAAGAAAGGCTTGATTTAGACACCGTAGTTGGTATAGATTAATGTGGGGGAAAAAAAAAAGTAAAAATGTTTGATATGAAAAAATGAAAATTTTTTGTTTTGTAGTAATTTTTTTTATTTGAATAATAATAAAAAGTGAATGATGTAATATAAAAAGTAAAAAGGCTAGAATGTTTGATGTTGTTTTTTTTGGGAAATAGTAATAAATAGTAACAAAAGAGACTCCAATTCTGTTACCAAACAAAGCAAGCCAAAAAATAATAATAATAAAAACAAAAATTAACTGAAACTAAAAGGTTACAACAAAAAGTAGGAAATCGACATCAGCTAAAGAGATCTTTGCCATTGTTAAGAGGAAGATCCCTTAGAAGAAACTACACATTTATCATATGTGAGGTAATTTTTCCAGTGGTTTAAATTTTGTTTCACCCTATCTTGTTTTCATAAAAAAATTTAAAATCAAATATGAATAGTTAAAAAAATAAAAAAAAATCATACTACTAAAGCATAATTAGGGACGGAACTACATGGCCCTAGAGGGACCATGGGCTTAAGCCAAATCCAAAAGTTAGCTCTCAGAACATTTGATGAAAACATTTAGATTGAACCTCAATGACTTCTCATGATTAATTAGGTCGGTGGCTTTCACTTCCCATGTTACAATTATGGTTGAATTTGAGCCAAATTCACTTCCCAAATTCCGAGAAGTCAAAAGCACTATTATTTCCACAAAGAATTTGATACTACTTTTTTTTTAATATAAATTAAATTAAAAAAAATAATGTTTTTGACCAGCCCCCTCTTCACTATGAATGGGAAATGACACTTTCATTAAAAAAAAAAAGGTTAATGCGTCATTATGCGTGGACAAAGCAAGGGCACGCCGATAGGTTTATACAAAAATGGATTAGTGGGTCTGATATTGGATTAACGGGGTAATCTTCAATTAATTAATTTCATTCAAATGGGTTTTATTTGGATTGATTTTCAGCAACAGTCGCAGGTGGGGCTTACGCATAAAGATTTATTTGTTGACTTCAGCATCTTACGTCAGATTACAAGTGGGCTAATGTCGTCAGCATTGTACGTTGTCGTCATTCCCTGAGCCGCTTTTGATACCTTTTGTCTCCTACGTCTTCTTTCCGAAGAAATCCGTATCATATTCGATATTCCCGTCGGCATAATATTGGGTCGGCCGAGGACACGTGGCCCTCTCTTGTGTCCTGTTTTATGGATGAGGATCTCCTCATATTAGAGAGAAAACATGAGAGCCTCATATTATCATTTTGGCCGTCCATTTTAATCAAACTGTCCACATAACGTCATGTGTCCCATTTAATATATAATAAAATATTAATTAATTTTTTAAAATAAAATAAAATTAAAAATAAAAGAAAATTAAAAAAAAAAACTAGGGTGGCCGGCAAACCCATAAGGGGTGGCCGGCCACCCCATTTGAGCCTAGGGGTGGCTTCGGCCACCCTAGACTGGCCGGTCTGGGGTGGCCGAACCACCCCCAAGGGCCATGGGGTGGCTTCGGCCACCCCCAAAGGGCCAAAAAAAAAAAAAATCAATTTTTTTAAAAACTAGGGTGGTCGGCAAACCCATAGGGGTGGCCGGCCTCCCCATTTGAGCCTAGGGGGTGGCTTAACACGGTTGTTGGCCACCCCTTCTAGGTTGGCCGGCCAACCCAGTTTTGTTTTTTAATTTGATTTTAATTTTTTATTATTTTTAATTTTCTTTTCTTTAAAAATTCAATTAATATTTTATTATATATTTAAGTGGAACACGTGGCGTTCTGTGGACAGTTGGATTAAAATGAATGGACAGGATGACAATATGAGGGGATCCCGATCCCTGTTTTATGTTATGTTCAACACACAGGATTGGTTATCTAGAATGCTTCTAGATCCTTTTATTTATTTATTTTCGAGTGAATGAGATTAAGATTGGTGATAAGATCAAGCTGAAGATGTGCTTGTTTAGGATAATAATTTAATATAATTTGATTGTTTGAATATAAGATGTGTGATTAGACTATTCAAATTGCATATATTTTGGACCGACCCTAGACAGAGCTAAACTTTGGTATGATTAGGAGCCAAAAGCTAAAAGCCAAAAGCCAAAAGTTTTAGTGGATAGGGATTGATAGGCAAAAAATATGAGAAATGCTAGAAATCTAAATAAATGAACTCAAACAAATTTTCAAACTGATGTAGCAAATGTTTTTAAATTAAAAAAATGCAATTATGTCTCCCTAAACCACCCCCCCCCCCCAAAAAAAATCTTGTGTTGGGGGTCCATGACCTACACTGACCACCCTTGTTTCGTTACCATCAACTCATAAAGATAGAGTTGTGAAGCTCACTTATTCGAGCACTTTAACTTAAGAAATGTTAGTTGTTTTTCTAGTATTTTTTTTTTCATATTCTTTTAACTGTGATGTGGCTTTTAAAATCACCAACAGATTAAAAATCAATAATGATAATTTTAAATTTAATGGTAATTTTAAAAGTTACGTCACAGTTGAGAGAATATTAAAAAAACATTAAAAGAACACATAACATTTTTCCTTTAACTCTAAAGTGTGGGTGTACTTTTTCCAAGCATATGATTCCATATATATAACTATTTTCTTTTTAGCACGCAATCTAAACAATCAATATTTTGATACCACATTGAGTAAAGACGACATGTTTAGTTTATACTTTAGGCTATGTTTGGGAACAGTGGTTGGACTGGACTTTGTAAGTCTCAAATTTTTTTTTTTCAAAATCAACCTCAATATTCTTATTTTTTTTATTTCACATCAATAATTTTTTATCACTTTCTAAATAATAAATCACTACAAAACAAAAAATTTCACTTTTCTATACAAAACATTTTATTTTGTTCCTTATATCAATCAAATTTGTTATAATTCTAGTCCATTTTTTCTATTCCCAAACACACCCTTAAAGACCATAGCAAGATATGTGGTTTGCTGGCATGAGCATGGGGATAGGGAAAAAAAAATAATTCACTTCACGTCAAAATGCCAGCTCTATGAGACACGTGGAATAGAATCTATGGATGGGAAAGTAGGAACCCAGCTGGGCCTTAGCCAGACTTCATAAAAAGCCAAGACTGCTTTTGGTTCGTCAGACGTCACACAAGCTCCTTCGAGCCTCTTGGAAGAGTGGAAGGGGTAGGGTAATGCCATAGCCAGACTTGCCATTTTACAATCCTCTCCCTCCCTTTGACTCTCTGCCACTGCGATGGGACAGTGGGAAACAAAACCCAATTTAAAAACATGATTTAAATGGCATCACTCTAAAGGCGCATGAGCTTTGACTGAGCTGATGATTCGTCAGACGTCACACAAGCTCCTTCGAGCCTCTCGGAAGACTGGAAGGGTAATGCCATTGCCAGAGCTTTGACTCTCTACCACTGCCACTGCCACGTCATGAATGAGGATTTGGTGGTCACAACTGACCATCAAATCACAAATAAACAATTATTGTGATAATCTCTACTCTCTAGAGATTCGGTTGAGAGGTGGAGGGCCATTCATACGAGGGTTGGACCTTCTTTTTTTTTTTTTTTTTAATTTTTAATTTTTAAATTGACATGACTGTCATATTAGCTGATTGTTTTTTGGCAGCCTAACGCGGTTGTGCTATGTCACACTATTACAACAGAGAGTAAAAGAGCAAGTTATAAAATGTTCTAAGAGTATGTTTGAGATTGCATTAAAGAGCTTTAAAATTATTTTTAGTATTTAAAAAATTTTGTTAAATAAAAGTTGATCTGTTTGTTAAAAAATTTTAAAAATAATTATTTTTGTTTTTTTAATCTAAAAATGATCAAATATACTTTTGGCAATTGCTTAAAAATAAAATTTTGCCAAAAATATTATTTTTTACTTAAAAGCTCAATTTCTCAAATATGATCCAAAAACATGCTCTAAATCTAGCATTACTCCTTTAAAAAAAGTGCACACTAGGTTTTAAGGTACGTTAAGGTCTAAGCTAGGAAATTTTTATTTTTAAATTTTTTATGAGAATAAATATCTTTTAGACTTTTATTTTCAACCTAAATAATCGATTATTATCTTTAACTTGTCTGCTTTATCAGGCGTGCAGTTGCACCAAAAGTGATTGGACATTGAATACACCTTTAGAAAGGAAAAGGGATCCGGGTTGTATAACTTGGATGTAAGAGTCACGGGTCAAACTCATCTTCACCGTGGCCATGGGGTTCCTCGGCAAAATGTGACAAAAACCATGGGGTCCTCACAAGTTACAACGACCACGCATTGTTAACTTAGCTTTCATTTCAAAGTTCTTCCGGCATATCTCCTAGACCATAGACCCTACCCTTGGGGAGTCATCCCGGCTCTACTAGACAGGCTATCAACATGATTTTCAGCGCACCCGAGGATGTCTGCTGTGGACAGAATCTTCACGTTGCATTGGAATAATTTTCATGAAGTTGAATGGTCAAGACTCAAGACTTAGAAAATGATTGATCGAATTAGTGCATATTTTCCTACATTTCCTTCCCAATTGATATGGTAATATATGTTACATTTTATGGTAACATTAGGTTTTAAGGATTTGTAACAATCCTAATCGTATGTCCGTCACTGAGGTGGCGAAGAAGCAACTGTTTTCTGTGGCTGAAATAACACTCACAGAAGAAATCAAATCAGAAAACCAAAAAAAAAAAAAAAATATCTACATTTGGTTGATATAGAAAAAATCAAAGGTATCTTACACATACTTTGTAGAGAACCAATTTGCAAATGTTGTTACTCTGTGAGTCTAGAACATTATGATTACCACTAGATTTAGGGCACAATGAATGGGTGGACAAGGTATAGTTTTGAAGCAACAGAAAAAAATTGATGGTGGTGGCTGGTTGATTCAACTGATTTCATAAGATTTCAAGGATATTGATATATCATAGTAGTCAATAAAATCCAAAACCAATTAAGACTATAATTGGTTATTAATATATATATATACACACACACTGCCCTTCCATATCATACTGCATAGTTATCATTACCGCTGGCTGCCACTACTGTCGGTATTAAAGACCCATACTCTTACCTAGCTTATGGGCTAACCTGTTTCATACCAACACCTCTTTGAAAAAGACTGGTAAAACTGCAGGAATGCAAAACTAGAGTCTTGTGGGCACTCGATCTTGGTCAAGTGAGAAAAATGAACCAAAATTTGGATTCCACCCATACCAAATAATCTACCACATTCCAAGCAATAAAAGATGCACATAACACGCATTATCCCGGTTTTTAAAATAGATTATTTTCCCAGACAACTGTCGGATCAGATAGCCGATATGAAATCCCTCATTTAAACTTATGGCTGGTTGCCAACAGTTATCTCTGCTTCTCTGTCTCAAGATTATGCCTCTATACCTGGCTCACGAATTTGAATGGATGTTCTTGACAAACTTGCTTCGAGCTCATTCAACTCGTCCATGTCCAGCTCATCATCATCATTATCATCATCATCATCATCAACAAGAGAGTCCTCAGGATCAGCAACGGTGTTAGTTGAGGAGCTTGGTTCTCCGGCAGCTGAGTCATCTTTGACCTGAAATTGAACACAATTAAATCATGCAGATGTCCCATGTACAACACACTTGAAGAAGCTTATCTTGCACATTTAGTGCTTTTTCAAACTGAACTTCTGTGAATGTCTTGATCTAGATCTTGAAAATTGATATATTTATTATTAAAGTTCCTTAACTCAAGAAACAACTATTGCCCATAAGAAACTTTGTGCTGTTACAGAAACTCAAGAAAACATTGCAAACAAGAATACTAGTAATCATGATATGAATAGTTCCGATTCAGTTTAGACAACAGGTAATAATATATACCAAACAAGTGACAAATGCAGTAATTCTGTATCCACTTTGTTGTGCACAGAATGCAAAATTATTCCATGGTGTGACTTGCAGTATTTGAATTGGACAACTCGCTTTGAGGACCTTTTCTCCCAGATTTTTAACCATGTAAGACTGAAACAAATACCTGTCCCAACCGTTGTCCTTTTCAGGATGTTGGTTTTTCTTAGCAATTAAAAAGAACCTGGTTGGCAAACACATTAGGTAATGGCATTTTATCAAGGTCCTAGTTGGTTATTCCTTGAAAGTTAAATTATTCATTTTTCTTTTACATAAAATTTTGTGTAAACTTACATGGATGTGGCCAATTCTAAAATGACAGCTTTTAATCCACCTCATTGAATAACTTAAACTTGTAGCATTTGATGAGGATCATAATAATAATACCATCAGTTTGCTTTTCCCGAGGCTGTAACTCTTGCAACTAATGGTCTCATTCAAGATGATATATTCTGCCTTCAAAACCTATGTAAACATGAATGAAACCTTTCAGTTTCTTCAGGACAACCAATCAGACAATAAAGATATTTTAAAGTGTTCAAATGGGGTCCAAAGGACGTAGTGTGGAGCTTTGGAAAAATATCAGGAGGGGTTGGGGGAGCTCTCTAGTCATATTAGATTTGAGTTGAGTGACGGCTCCAAAATTAGATGATGGCATGACTTGTGATGCGGGGATCAAGCCCTCAAGATAGCTTTTGTAGATTTGTTCAGTATTGCACGTTTTAAGGAAGATCACGTGGCAGGCCATTTGGAGCTTTCTAGTGCCTCTAATTGATGGAATATTAATTTTTTGAGAGCAGCTCATAATTGAGAGGTCGATCTCTTTACCTTGCTCTTCAATTTATTTCATTCCATCAGATTGAGACGGGGTGGTGAAGACAAGATTTGTTGGGTTCCTTCCAAAAGGGGGTTATTCGACTTCTCATACTACAATGTCCTTGTTCCCCATGATAGTTCTCATTTCCCTTAGAGGAGTATTTGGCGGAATAAGGTTTCCTTGACAATGGCATTTTTGGCTTGGTCAAACACATTCGGAAGATCCTCACCATGGATAATCTAAAGAAGCGACATGTCATTGTTTAATTAGTGCTGCATGAATAAAAAGAGTGGGAAGTTGGCGAATTATCTTCTACTCCATTGTGAAATTGTCAGTGCTCTTTGGAATATTATCTTCAACAGTGTAGGGCTAGCTTGGGTATTGCCTAGTTGGGTGGTAGACTTCTTTGCTTGCTAGAAAACCTTGTATCAATTAAATCAAATAAGAAGTTGGCTTTGGTCTTAAGATTTGCTCCCTTCAAGGTCCAAGGTTCAATACCTCAAGGGTGCAAACAATCTCTTGGGGCCACACCTACTAGTGAAAAGTCAATGATTTAACCAGTTCCATGTAGAAAAACTTCCGAGGGTGCGGTGCACAGGATAGGGGTTTACTCTGCAGGGGTGGGTCCGAAAGGCCCTGCCTTGGAGAGGTTCCCCGACAAAAAAAAAAAAAGTTGGCTTTGTGCCTACCTTGAACAATGGCAGTCCTAAGCATTTCTAGAAGCCCTTGAGCTCAATACCACCAAAATTGTCAAATAAAGAATTTGCTTTTAAAAAAATTTACATAACCTAGGATAGTCTTCAGCCTCAATTAAAAAGCACAAGCTTCCAAAACAAAGAATGAAAATACCAAAGATAGCACATCCCACCAGTAAACCCCTCCAGTACAAGTAAATTTTTTTGATTAGTCTAGCAATAAAAGTTGCCAGGAGAACAAACTGAGGGCATACTCCATGTTTCATAAACCCAACACCCAAAGAGCATCATATACGGCATCAAGGTTTCCAACTAGATGCATTGACATCAAAATTGAGCTTTAAGCATAGGAAAAAAGGTTAGTCAGACTATAAGTCATGATGCATTCAGTATATCATAGATTATATGGTTGTAGTCAATCACCATATCCTAGATTATATGGCTGATTCAATCAGAATGAGCAGTTTTCCTAAAGTAGAGCATACCAATCAACATGTTGTAGCATATAATTCATTGCTCCACATATATAAAAGGGAAAATCATATGTAAAAGGCACATTTCATACAAATCAGCTGTTACACATTGCTTTGACCATGCATCATAAAGATGTTGGAACTTAAAAGATGGCAAAAGAAAGAGGGGGTAGTTAGAGTTCCCTGTCCTTGGAATTCAAGTTCCATATGTTTCAAGCCACCATTTACCTTATAAAATCAAAAAGAAGAAGGATTACCTTCTGTTCAGCAGCCTGGAGTTCTTCTTCCCTTTGGTATTTTTCATATGCCTCAGCATCATCCACGAACAAGCTAGCATCTGAAAGAAATAACTCCCGACCACTGAAACAGACAGAAAACTGAATCAACAGCATGCCCCATTGGAGAAAATTAAACCGAAAGCAACAATAGGAAATAAATACCTCATGCGGTCATTCTTAGCCCTCTCTGCTCGCTGTGCATCCAAGCCAGCCTCTCTTTCGTCAATCTTTTTCTGCTTCCATTGCATGAACAGCTCAGTAGTCATTGGAGTAGTAGTTGTTACTTTAGCACGCTGAAGAAAAGAGCAGACGATCAATTAAAAGAACTGACAGAAGAAAACAGGGAAAGAAAAAAATAATAATAATCTAGGTTAGAACATACGAAGCTGCAATCAGACAAAAATATCACCACCGCAGTTGGAAGATTGAAATAAACAAAACTAAAAGATAATCAATAGAAATATGATTATCACCTGATTTTCAATCTCTTCCTCAATGGGAATCTTGTCAGCCTCTTCCTCTAGAAGTGCCTTCATTTGAGATTTTAAAATATATCCTGGAGGTAGAGCATGCCTGTAGTGACAATCTTTGTCACCATTTGGGCAAGACCAGAACCAACCATACTGTTTCTTTTCCACTGCGTCCAAAAAGTATTTGCAAACCTGTATATAAATTTATTAAAAAAAATTCCTGTTTGTGCAGAAAGATTCAGTGTACTAAGGAACTTGAAAGAAAAAATAAGTACACACCCCTGATGAGGAACGGACTTAGCTCAAACAAAATTTTATTTAAAAGTTATGAAAATTTATTAATATGAAGATACTTAGCCACTTAGGTCAAATACTAAAATAACATATGCAGAATAATGATAAGAATGGGCAACCAAGAATGATGAAAGGAGTCCCATGCTGACACATATAACCTAACATGCAGCCATCAAATTAATAACTCTGCCAAGAGGGCAAATTTCCACCCACTCAAACGCTTCATCTTTCCAACTCTTGATTAGCTCATAGAGGTCATCTTCCTCTCAGTAAGAGCCAATGCATCACCTTCAAATCATAGTGCAGCAGAAACCCACAGAAATACAAGAAAGTTAATCCTCTCACTATTTAGGAAATATGAGTCCTCGCCATTTTATTGCATAGGCTTCAAAGATTCACATTACTCCAACAATATCAAACAACTAAGAAACTTTGGAACTTATTGCCACTTCAAAATCTTTCCCTTTCAGGAAGGGGCAAAGAATATTTTCTAGAACTAATCTCATAATTCTACATGCAATTGACCAACAAGTGTAACAGACTAACTTAACATCCCACCCAAAATTAGGGAACTTGCCACAGCTAAATCTTCAAATGTAACCACTTGATCAGTCTAGACAATGCAATCATTTTTTTTGCTTGCTAAGTAATGTTGTATATATCAAAAAGTGCAGAGGAGCACAATCCTAATGCACAAAAAATATACAAGAAAAGGCCTAAGACGAAAGAGAGAAAAGAACCAAGAAAAATTTTACAGTACAAACATCCACACACACACACATGCATATATGTTTGTATGATAAGTTGAAAGTGTTAATTGATATTAAGGGAGAGAAAAATAGGGACAGCATTTCCAATATCATGTTTGGAATGGCAGAAACTACCATTATACTTGTATTGGAAGAAACGATTAAAGAGTCAAAAAAGAACTTACAATCTCAGTTGGTTTATTATGGTTGTACTCATTCTTCTTTGACTCTACCACCTTCTCCAGGGTCTCTTGATCCCAATCCTCCATAGTTTCTTAAGAATAAATAAACAAAGAAGCAAGCACCCCAAAAATCAAAATCATATTTGGGTGATTACCAAGAAAGAAAAAATAAGAAGCAAGGCAAGAAGCGCTGAATAACTACGTAACACAAAACCAAACATCTACTCAGTTACCTTCATCGCGCTTATCACTGTAAATATCAATCTTCTCACCCTTCCTCTGGACATTCAAATCATGTGAGAACTTGCATTTGAAACCCTTGGTACACTGCCCCACCTTGTAAAATTCGCATAATATAGACTTTGGATCAACACCTACCCAAATTACCAATTTCTATCACAAACATACCATTCAATTCAAAAACATAACCACAAAACCAATCAAAATAACAAATCATTCATTATATATATATATATATATATAAAGTAAATGACACATACCGGGTGGAACTTTTGGTTGACTAACCGCAATCTTGAACAAATCGTTCAGCTCTTTCTCTTTTGCTTTCTCTTCCTCCTTCTTTTTCTGCTCATCATACAAATTCATTCAGCCTCCACTCACTCAGACAAATCATCTTAATTACTGACCGGAAAAACATTTATTTCTTCGACACTCCAATATTCTTTGTTGTGTGGAAAATAAACCACTAAAATAGATATTTCCAAGAGAATAAAGTTTTTTCGACAGCATTTTCCAGCAAAAACAGAAATTCAATTGAATTCTAACTTTATAATTTTTTTCCCTCAGCTTGCTTAAGATATATAGATCTCTGTTCACTAATGATGATGATGACGATAATAATAATAATAATCTTGAACAAATCACTGAGCTCTTTCTCTTCCTCTTACTTTTTCTGCTCATCAACCAAATTCACCCACCTCACATATATTTTTTTTTCACACACTGAAACTGAACAAATATCTGTCGTGTGGAAGCTATTGCAAATTAAAATTGACATTTCCTAGAGAAAATGACGGCATTTTCCAGCCAAACAAACAGGAACCCAATTGAACTCTTACTTACATAATTTTTCTACCTAGTCTCATTAAATCAAACTAGCAAATCCAATCTTCGCTGAACAAATAGCAACCAATAGAACAACGGGAAATGAAAGAACAGCGGACCTTAGCGGCGAGTTTGGGGTCGGCTTTGGGCTGTACGGATTGCTTGAGGGTTTGGACATACTTCTGGACATTCTTGCTCTTGTTCTTGTTCTTGAGCCCGAAGGTCTTGTCCTCCACGACCTTCTGCTTCTTCGCCATATCCATCTTCGATGCCTGCTTGGGAGGCATGCTTAATAAACTTTGCTCAAAATTTTTATACAAAAACCAAAATCGGTAGCTCTTCCTTTGCTTTGTAGAAATGAGGAAATCGGAGCGAAAAACAAACAATTTGGAGGGAGATTTGTTTGTATCGGAGAACGAGACTAGGGTTTTGAGCGGATTTCTCTGCTCTGTGCGGAGGAGTCCTGTGTGGGATCAGAAGCGTAGGAGGATTGTGTTTTGTTTGGATATAATGCCCTATTTGCCCCTATGGGCCTGTTGCTTTCTCCGGTTAAAGAGTCCAGAGTTTGTGATGGGTCGAACATAACGTTAACTGGGCTTGAATAGTTATTAAGCTTGGACCGCACTTTTGGGCCTGTTTGAAAAAGTATTTTTAACACTTAAAATGTTCGTTTAAAAAAAAAAAAGTAGTCGTTTGATAAAAAAATTAAAAGCGTTTTTAATAGTTTAAAAATGACCAAAAATCACTTTTGACAAAAGCTTAAAAATGAAGATTTTTTTCAAAAGTTTTTTTTTAACTTAAAAGCTCTATTTCTCAAACGCAATTCCAAACAAACTAATATTTGAGCGGATTTCCTGCAATGCGGGTATGATAGAACCGGGCAAGGGACCGGTTTTGAGGTGTGGGCTTCCGGCCCAATTCCCCACCATACTGATGTCGCACGACTCGCACCATGCGAGTCGCGACTGGGGCGCCACTGAGAGTTACCGTTGTATTATAGCCACGAACTCCGAGCAAAATAGAACCAGAAGAGAGAGCGAGAACTACTGAGAGATGAGATACCGCTCCGTTTTTAGGGTTTATCAGAGCTGGAACAGAGCGCCACTGCTGCTTCAACCTCAAGCTTCGCGCTCGTTCTCTCAGATTCAGTCAAAGCCCGAACGGTTTGTCACTTCTCAGTTAATATTTGATTATCTATCATTTTGACTAAACCTTAACGCTACGTTTGGCCGCTAAGAAATTGTAGGAAAAAGGAAGAAACCGTAATTCTGAATCTGATTTTTGATCTGTTCATAGCAAAAGCAATGGAATGACTCAAAAATTTGATTATTATTATTGCTGATGATATTGCGTTCGATATATCCTTTGCATTATTGGTAGTGGATTTTTTGATTTTAGGTCTTCTTTTGGAATTGCATTTGACATTGATGGCGTTGTTCTTCGTGGTCGTGTTCCCATTGGAGGCTCTCCACAAGCTTTGAGAAGATTGTTTGGAGATTCTGGTACTTAACAATCTATCCAATTCTCCCTCTCTCTCTCTCTCTCTGATTGAGTTAGGAGTTTTCTTTACAAAATAGAATTCATGGCTCTGTGTTTAATATTTTTTGTGCTTCTGAAAATTGAAAAGTTATCTCAACTATGCCACCATTGTTGTAAGTTGATAGCTATGCTATAATGGGTGACAGTCTTAATCAGTTATATTCTTTCTATTCTGTAGTTGTATCTGACTTGGCTGCTTTCTTCTTTAGGTTTTTTGAAGGTACCTTTTCTGTTCTTGACAAACGGTGAGTCATTTAATTGACTTCATCAATATCAATGCAAAGAGCTACTAAGAGGAAGAATGGCCTTATTGTAAATATATCAGTTAATATCCAATTATTAATTATGGTTTGTGAAATAGATATATACAATCGGATGATGCTGCATATTCAACCTTAGAGCATTTGAGGCATGTTGCTTTTGGGTATTTACTCATTGGATTGTAAAGATTCTCATGTTGTTTCTTCAAATTATTTAAGACCAAAAAGAGTAGTTCCTTGAAACATAGTCTTCCATTATTGCAAGCATGATTTTTAGGATGGGTAAACCTCCTAGAAAGTCCTCGTGTTGCACCCTTGTTTTACTTAAAAAATATATATATTTTGGTAATTGTCTTTAGGCCTCAAGAGGGATGATGTATACAGGCAGCAATAAGATGAATAATACAATTGTTTGATTGGATAGGAGGTGGCATCCCAGAATCCAGACGCGCCACTGAGTTAAGTGAACTTTTGGGAGTGCACATTTTACCTTCTCAGGTACAATTTTGTTGTTTTGAAAATTTTATTTTCCTTCACGATAAATAGGAGATTGAATTTTATTTGTTGATGATTGTTGTGGCTGTCATTGATTGATGGAATCCTTGCCATAGCTATTCTTTTTGTGCTATCCTAATGCAGGTTGTACAGGGTCACTCACCTTTTAAAACTTTGTCAAAAAGGTATATATCAGTACTGTGTGAATCCTTTCATTGCTAACATATAATATTCTTTTCCAACATTATTGTTTTCAAGTTAGGTTTTTTATGGGTATGCTTGTTTTAACATGATTTTCGATCCCAATGTATCAAGTAGGCATGTATTGCGTAAACAAACCTAACAATTAAGTAATTATAGATGAGGTCATTTATTTGTCTCCTTTGGCTTGGAAGGAGTGAAATTGTGAGAATACTCCACATGGATTTGCAAATGATGCCTGTACGAGTTTTTGCTGTTAGTTAAACAAAATGACAGTTTATGCTCAGAAAAAAAGGCTCCATCTAGTGGGATGACCCTTGTTACTTGTCTGCTTCAAAATTATGCGCAGTCATTATTTTTCTGCTTCCCTGGCTTGCTTGTAAAAGTGTTATGGCATTGCGTAATGGAATGGGTTAATGGTTGATGAACTGGGAGTGTAGCAGGCTTGCCTGCGTTTCTTTCCTATTTTGATTAACAAACTAAAACAACAGTAGGTTATTAGAGATAACCTAGGCCTCCTTCAAACAGGTGTTTGGAATTAAACTTCTTGGATACTTTATTTTTTTTATAAGTAATAAAACAATCTCATTGAACACAAAAGATACAAAGTTACTTCTTAGATACTTTATTCATTGATTAATGGTATTAAATAAACCAGTTCACAATAATAAAGATAACACTTACTACTGAAAAAATAAATGATAATGATAAAGTAAAACAAGAGTAACTAATGATAAGGTAAAATAATAGTAGTTTAAATTTATTCCAACACTTCACGTGGGTAAATGTTGCCTAACTGAACACTGATTCCTCCTTCAACTCTTTTATCTTCATGCTACTCTTCAAACACAGCACGGTTCTTGTTTCTTTATATGAATTGTTCATGCAAAGTACTTCTTATGTTCATTAAAGCATCCTGTCAGAGTTATTTGTCTTATTATATTGAATTGTTCTACGATGATTGCCAATGTATTTTCAATTTGTTATGAGTTGTTATGTCTTTTCCATTATAACATTATATTAAGTTGTTTTTATCATCTTATATAATTTTTATTGATTTCCCTTCAGATATGAAAATGAACTCGTCATTGCCACTGGAAAAGGCGAACCTGCTCTTGTAATGTCTGAATATGGTTTTGAGTAAGATATTCACCTTATACGTTAGCCATAGTATTTCCTGATTTGAAGCCCACAGGTTTCTAGATTCTAAAGAGAATCACAAATGACTTAGGGTTGTGTTTTGTTGCAGAAAGGTCCTTTCATTAGATGAGTATGCTTCTTACTTCGAGAACATTGATCCTGTATCTCGATATAAGATGTGGACAACTAAGCGGGAATTGGTTAAGAGTAGCTACCCCGGGAAGTTGGTTCCAAGTTACAACATTGCTGACAGAGTTAAGGCAGTTTTTGTTGTCAGCGATCCTGTAGATTGGGGAAGGGACATTCAGGTAATCTTTTTCCAACTTTATTATTATGGAAATCACAATGAGCCAGTTAATGTTTTTGTATTTAACTGGGCAAATGGCATGCAAATATATGTGGTAAATAAGGATTACGAAAAAAAGATTTACAATACCAGTGCAATGGAGGCTGACGAATTTGTATGCAATCAAATTTTGGCTATATTTTGTTTTTGTTGGTAGCAGCTGCCTTGGTTTTCCTATGAGTTCCATTTGAAGTTTCGATGTGGTGGATCTTCTTATTTGTAATGCACTGATGTGAACATACTGTATTTTATCGTCATCTTATTCCAGATAATTCTGATTATCTGTATCCCTTTGTAAGTGCTGAACTGATTGATGAATTGAATTAGGTTCTCTGTGACATTTTAAGATCTGGAGGCCTTCCTGGACATGAGAATGGACAGCAACCACCTTTGTATTTTGCTGCCGATGATCTTGAATATCAGGTTGGTCATTAAGCTTATTCTGAAATGAAACTTGGGTGTATGTCATAAACTATTTTCATATATACTTGAAATAGGATCCCCAAAATTGCATTTAGAAAAGGATCAATCAGAAATTGATGATTTAATCAAGATAAATTTGCACAAATCTTGTCAATGTTCTGATCAGTGGCTTATTTCATGGATTCACAAGGAGGAATTTTGTCATCAATATGGAATGAAGCAGGATACTAGATAATGGTCCGCTCAAATGGTTGAAAGTGGCTATGAGAGCCAACGCTCAACAAGCAGGCCTTATGCAGCCTTGGTGTCATGCCCATAAATATAAGTCAACGTTCATATGGGCTTCAATTTGGAAACTGTCAAACTGTCAGTGATGCCCATTGTGTTGGCCAGGATTCTAGATGCATTTTTGCTCCATTAGTTTCTGCCATGTATGGATAAAAGATCTTGATCCTCTTATAGTTGGAATTGAAAGAGAAGGAAAAATGGAGAGGGAAAGTTGGAATTGAAAGAGAAGAAAAATGGAGGTCCCTTGATGATATCACTGATACAATTACATGCGTTTAAGAGGAGCAATACAGTCTAATATGGAAAATACAGTAAATGGGAAATATATGGAAATCCAATATGGGAAATCATATCAGAATCATATCAATACAATATCTTCAACACTTATTTGTTTATTTACTTTCTTATTTTACCTCAATTTTTGAAGAAAATTTGAGAATGTTACTGATCAATTTGCCTACTCAATACAGGCAGCATTTCCCTCTGAGCGTCTCGGAATGGGTGCTTTCAGAATTGCACTCGAAAGTGTCTTCAACAGGTAAGGTTAGTGTCTCATGTTTAAAACTGTTTAAGCCCACACTTTTCATCAAATGGATGTGCATCAGATTGAATATCTAGTAAATGACCCACCTCTTGGCCTACATGTCTATATCACCTCATAATCATAGTAGATTCTCTAGATTCTTAGAACCCAAGACAGGATTTTTCTTTTTCTTAGTTGTTCCCATCTAGAACCATGTGGAGGAAGCAACTCATTGATAGTGTAGTAAAGTTATGAAATGCCTTTAGGATTTATGAAAATTTTATGGGTTTTAAATTACTCCTCAAATGCAGCCCTTCGTAGTTATGTCTTCTTCTGACTAAACTCAAGGTCAAAGGGTCAAAGGCTAGTAGATAGAGGAAGAGAGAAAGAGTCATCCTTCAAGACTGCAGGACTAAGAATACTTTTTTTTTTTTTAATCATGCTTTTCAGAAACACATTACAAAGTGCACTCACTATATGGAAATACATAAATTAAAGCTGTTATCAGCTCCAATAGTATAAGAATTCTTATATTAGGCTTTGGTTTCAGAATTCACCGTAATACTCTGGAGTATGTATCTTTTGGGAAACCAAATCCATTTGTATTCAAGAACGCTGAAGCCATACTGAGACAGCTTCAGCCATCATGTAATGATAATTCTGTAAATAATGGAGGCATTGGATCACATCCCTTCAAAACCCTTTATATGATTGGCGACAATCCTTTAGTTGATATCAAGGGTGCACAACAGGTTTGTCTGCTACTCCCTGTGGTTTTCCAGTCTGGTTCTTTTTGTACGATGCTAGATAATCTTCATCAAATGAATCAACTGCTATTTCACTGATGGGAAACCTTTCTACTCTCAGGTAGGACATCCTTGGTTTTCTATTTTGACGAGGACAGGTGTTTTCAGGGGAAAAGATAATCATGCAGAGTTTCCAGCTGATCTGGTAAGTTCAATTTTGAAATCTTAAGATGCATGTCAGAGTTTTCCTCGCAAAAGTAATGTGATTTTCTGTTATTCCCATGATAAATGTGTAGGAGAGATTGGGGAGTTTGTGAATCTGAGAATATGTACTAATATTTATTGTTATTATTTTAGTATGTTTTATCTTGGTGCTTGTGCAGGTCGTTGATACTGTTGAAGAGGCAGTGGACTATATTCTGAAAAAGGAGAGTTCTTCTTAGGACCTGTGCCTTTTTAACTGGTTCGTGCTCTCTCTCTTGATTAAATAATTATATGGCAGAAAGAAAATCGAAGCCAGAAAATGAAGGCAATTTTTGTTTAACCAATTTCCTTAAACCAAGTTCTTAATATTCGATGAAGTTGTAACTTTGTTTCTGTTTCTTTTTTGAATCTATTTCGTGTATTCTTATGTTTGGAAAGTTCCTGTCCTGCTGTTATACAGTCCTATACTTTGGATACACTTTGATTGCTCTCAATATCAGATTCTTAGAAACGTGACTAATGTGATGCTTTGAATTAAAACCACTTTGTGTTCATTTTTTTAATAAACTCATGGGTTGTTCAGGGCAGAATCATCGACATTCTGTTTCTTTTAGGCATTCAATGTTTCAATTAAAGTGCTTGGGGTACTACAAACTCCCTTACAAGTTCACGTGATAGTCTACACTTTATAGAAATTATTGTCACGATAAATGTCACGTGAATTGTCTTGTCAGTTTATAAAATGTGGTAAATGTCATGTTGATTGTGGCAATACAGTTTAGTGGCTAGCATGGTAAGTGGCACGTGTGTTTATTAGAAAATGTGTAGTAAAAACTTGTTTCGGTGTTCTCTCAAGTTTGAGTTTCATATAATTTCACCCTTTCACCCCTCAAAAGATCTTCACCTATAGCTAAGTGTTAAATATTTGGTCTTCCCTTGTTGAAGAAGAGCATCTGCTCAAAAGAGCTTTTAAGATAAGTGACGAGTGATTTAACAAATATATACAAAAAGATTAACATGGTTTGATCTTTCTTATTTGTTTAGATGAGTGACACCAGACAATTTGACAATAAAATAACATTGAAACGCAAACCCCATGCGTATGCCTTGTTTTGGTGTTCTTTCTACCTGAAAAAATGAAGAATACGACTTACTCAAGTTGAGTTTCACATAATTTCACCCTTTCACCCCTCGAAAGATCTTCAACTGCAGCCAAGTGCCGTTGCTTGATGGGCAATACGTGGTCATTTTCTTGGAGTAAGGGAACTCTCTTTCAATTACTTTGATGGCAGATCGTAAGAAGCAGCAAATATTCATGGGTTCCAATAGCACCATCAAAACTGCTTTGCAATTTTAACCTCGTATAAGCCGAACTTTTTTTTTTTTTTTTACATGTCCACACAAGGGTAGGGGGAGGGGGGATTCGATTTTGTGACCTACGCTCATCATAGGCGTGGTTTAAACCGATCGAATTAGTTTAACTCTCTTTTCTATAAACTTTGTATTTGGCTTTGTTAGTCTATAAAACAATGCAATTTTTTGTTTGAACAACTTAGAAGAATTTTCTTCATTGGTTAGTGTATTAAACTGAAATAAGTTCAAAATGCATGTGATTTAGGAAAACTGTCTTGTTTGTTTGGTCAACATATTTTTACAATTTTTATTACAAAACATAGAAGACAATTTTGAGAAGAGAATTCTCTAAATTTCTGAAAATAATTTTACGATGGAATTATATTTTTAAATAGAAGGTCTAAATTTTTTTTTCCCCTTAACCTAATAAGTAAAGTGAAATACATTCAAAATAATAAATATTGACATAAAATAAATTTAAATAATTTAATTTAAAACAGTGATTTTTTAATAATTTCATTGTGAAAAAAAAAAAAAAGAGAGAGAGAGAACTTTTCTTTTATACTTAGGAAAACGACATAAATAACCATATGTCCTCAAAAACTGAAAAGATAAGCCCAACGAAAACAATCTCACACCCTCTCTTTTCCTTCCCCCACCTCCACCGTCTACCAATGGAAGCCACAGCTCTCCTCAGCTTCCCCTCCTCCAAACCCCATGCGTCTCATTCTCTCACCCAAACCCACCACCATTTCCTTTCGAACCCACCACTCATCTCTCCTTGATGCAAGCCCAAGCTCTCGATCCGCTCCGCCATTTCCCGCAACAAGAAAGAAGAAACCGTGGAGACCGTCAAGACCCAGCTCGACAACTGTCACCTCATTGCCGGAATAAAGTAAAAGGGCTTAAGTGTCAAGCAGTTCCAGGACCATTAATCCCTACAGGGCCTTCCAGAAGGAGAAGAAGCTCTAGGACAACGACTTCACCGGTGCAGTTTTTGAGGTAAAGTTTTATGGGCCTGGTGACTTCAAGGCGCTCGAGAGTATGCCTACGAGAGCTGAAATTTATGCCAAGCTTCTTGGGTCGTTGAAGACTCCCGCGTCGAGCTTGGTCGAGATGATCCAGGCGCGGGCGAGGGAGTTGGTGATGGTTTTGAACGCCTACGTCAAGAAGTTGGAAGAGGAAGGTGGTGGGCAATAGCAGCTGATGAAAAAGGAGCAACTTTGTCAGTCTGAGCTATTCTTGTAATTGTAAGTGTAATTTGGAACCAACCCTCTTTTATGTTTTTCTTTTGCTTCTTGTAGCAATGTTGTTATTATGGCTGTTTGCGATTTTAGCTACACTGGAATTTGAAGAAGCGGTTGAATTGAAGGAAAAGGAAGCTGTAAAATTGTGTCTAACTTAATTTTGTTTATTGTTATATTGCAATATGGTTATCTTGGTTATGGGGCTCTCAATGCATAAACTACAAGAGCCAACTTAAGTTGAATTTGCAGTGTGTAGATTCTGTGTAGTTTCTGCATTTCGTTGACACGAGGTTGTCATTGTCTTTGTAATAGCTAAATAGATAAAATTATCACTTAGCTGTGTTGTTGGGGCATCCATTTGTGAAAATGGTTTACTACTAGTAGACTTGTAAGGTTGGGTCTTGAAGGGAGAAGTATGTGAGGGAAGACTGCATGTTCTAATATGCATGTATAGCTGTGTTTCTATGGGTGTTGTAGCGGCCTGTAGGGATATAAAGAGCAGACGCTTATCAGTTCTGGTGAGAAATCAGATAGATTGCCGAGAGTTAAGTTTGTATTGATTTGTTGGATTGGAGCTGTATGGTGAATTGGTGATGGAATTCTTAGTCAGGTCTTGTGAAAGTGAGATGCTCTCAGAGCCAAGGAACATTTACGACTGTAGAATTCAGAAGCTGAAGGGTCAAGCCCCTTCAGTAGAAAGCAATTGCTTCTAGGGGTTAGGAAAGGCTTCATTTTAGCATACGGGACATTGTACCAAGTCATATTCTTTTATGAATCCCCTCAAATCAAGTGAGAGGTTCTTAGGTTTGTTATGGTTTGAATAATCTTTTAACATAGGATGATGGCATTGCTTTTAAGTCTAAAAATATTAGAGGGCCCCCATACATGTAGCACTGGGTAGATGTGTAGTATGGCTGCATGGCTGGGATTTTGGGGATGGAACTTGGGAAATTTTGTAGTCTTCATGCATCTTGACAAACTTTGAGACTTGTCAAACAAAGAGCACTGTTCATCCCTGACCTGAGAAGCCTTTAAGCTAAAGACACAACCAGGCACTCACAGAATGCTAAGATAAGGAATGTAAGCCAAAAGGAGAGATCAAGTTGACCCACTTCTCTTTTTGCAGCTGAATTGCCCCACTGACGGAGAACCAAATAATGAAAAGCAAATTACTATTGAGGAAAAATAAAGTGGAAATTTCACTTATCTCCTATCCTATATCCTCCTAAACTTTAAAAAATTTACAATGTAGAGTTTTAATCTTTCAACCCGTTTCAATTACCTTCTCTTAAGGATTATTCCGGAAACAAAAATTATTAAAATGCCCCTTTATAAATTAAATAATAAAAAAAGAGTGAAAAAGGGGAAATATGGCCATTTTTCCTATTTTTGTTATTTTTTAATTTTTTTTAACCAAGGGCATAGTTGTATTTTTTTAAAATATATCGGAGTAGAACAAACATTTTACATGAAAAATTTAAATAGTGGGGTGATTGAAAAGGGTTGAAAAATTAAAACCGCACATTGCAAATAAGTTCAGGGAGGAGTACATTAAAAAGGAGTTCATCTTCTGCATTTCAAGACCTAAAGACTCTAGACTGCCCCCTTGGATCATTAAAGTTAACTAATACAACAAAAATGGTTATAAAATCAATGCAATTACATACGAAAGGTTTAAAACAGAAGGTTAAACTTTGATCAGATCGGATTTCCATAATGTTAGTTGATATACAGCAATATCCAAGATGCATACATTTAGCAAAACCAACACACACAGCATGAACCTACAGATTTTAGAGAAAGAGAAAGAAGATTAAGGATAATCTTCAGAAATTCAGGCATGTAATTATGTAAACATTACTGTTATATGCCACTCTAGAGGTGCTTGGCAAGGATTGATGCAACAACACCTTGAGCTATAGGGTGATAACAGTCACGAGCCTCTGCAAACACCCTCTCAGCCAAAATCTTCTCCTCTTCCTTTCCAGGGCCTTGTACAAGAGTAGTGTAGAGCGGGCGCAGGTACTTCATCCTCCCAACTTCCTTCAACGTTTTCTCTACCACACCATAATAATCCCTGCACTTAGATGAAATGGCCAGCTGGAGAAAGCCAACTTTCACTTCATAATCCTTCGATTCTGATAGTCTGTAGCGCTCATCCAAGGCCAAGACCTGCATATACAACCAAATATTATGATGAGACAACTGCAAGAAAACACCAGGTACCCAGAAAATATACATGAGAAAACACTTTTTTTGATAAGTACATGAGAAAACACTTAACTAGGAGGAGTAAAGTTCAATGGATCAAGCCTTCGAGACCCACTGAGAATTCTAGTTGTGGGGGTGCCTAGACTGTGGACCAAATCGTAGAACAAACTTATCAAACAGTGGAGTCACAACTTCACCTTCAAAGCTCATTTCTAGTGTAATAAAACCTTTTTTTTTTCTCTCTTAGAAGAAAATATGAGGCATTATTTAAGCCAGTTCGGTCAACTCACTGTGTAAAAAAGGATAAGTTTTTTCTATAAAACGCATAAAGCATGTTCTTCAACCAGCATATACAAATTGCCTCAACATCACTCAAATCCATTTCTTCCAGTCAAAAACATCCTAAAACAATCCAGTGATAGTATACCACGTTGTATTGGACAGGAAAATAAACATCCTAAAATAAAAACAAATCATGAAATAACCAAAAAGAGTAAATAAATCAAAACAAAACAATTGGGTAACGCTAACAAGATTAGAAGCACCACCTGTGAAGCTTCAACAGATTTGGGCAGGTTCTCCAAGTATAGTTCCCATTCCTGCCCTTGCCAATCTGCAACTTCATCCTCCCTCGGCATTCTCCCAAGCTTAAACTCATTGGCAAGTGATACAATCCTCGTATATATATTGGAGACTGGTTCGTAGGCATCTGGAGGGATACCAGTACCCTCTGTCCATAGTTCTAAGTCAACGTCTTTCTCTATTCCAGGGATGTTAGCTTTCAGGAAGTCCAGAAATGTCTCAGTATCAATTGATTGGAACTTAAAGGTGGCAATATATTTCTTGAGGAATTCATCAAATGCAGGCCTTCCAATCTGCACATCCCAGAGGATAAACATAATTGGTCAGATTATTCTTCACGAAACAATGCCCAGCTAATCCAGTATCACAGACATTACACTCAATATTGGCTCTCACGAACCTTGCTTTACAGATAAGACTCCTATAGCTATTTCCATGGGCAGATAACGCCACTTTTTGGTCCGTGCATCGAGTGGAAAAGGAAACATGCACATGAAAAACATGCTAAGAAACAGTAAACAAGCAATTCAACATACCTGACGTTCAATACGCCATAGAAACTGGAAACCTTTCTCGTATGGAACTTGAGAATACACATCATCTGGGTCCACTCCTTCCTGATTGGTTTTGAGTTTTGTGAACTCCATCCTGTCCTTGAATCGCTCCATTTCCTCGTTTAAGCCCCTCCAACCAATTCCAATATTCAATGCGGCTATGTCCTCCCCTTGTACAGATTCCACAATCCTCCTCTCCGCATAGGTTGTAAACCCCTAGTACAAGAAATGAGAAAACTAAATCCACTTGCAGAGAACAAAAATTGATCTTTTATATAATATATATAAGCAATCCCCAATAGTGAGACACTTCGAGATCAGGAAATTCATACGCACAAAATTAATCAGGTATGAATACCATAACATCTTAATTAGGAGACACAAACAACATATATATACCTCATTCAGCCAAAAATGGTCATTGGTCTTGTTGGTAATCAGATTCCCGGTCCAGCTATGCGCAAGCTCGTGGGCCACCACCTGGGCTCCACTGGAATCGCCCTTGATCACCGTGGGCGTCAAGAACACCATCCTCGGGTTCTCCATCCCGCCGTACGGGAAACTCGGCGGCAACACCAGCAGATCGAATCTCTCCCACTCGTACGGCCCGAACAGCCTCTCCCCTTGCTGGATCATCTCCTCCGTTCCGGCGAACTCTCTGGCCGCGCCGTCGAGCAATTCCGGAGCCGCCTCCGCGTAAACCCTAGTCCTCGGCCCGACCTCCCGGAACCCTAGCTCCCCCGCAGCGAAGGCGAACAGATACGGCGGAACCGGCTGGTCCATGACGAACTCCTCCACCACGCGCTCCTCCGAGCACCACAGCGAGGAGTGGTCCGGGGCCAGCGCCGCGGCCTCGTGGCTCAGCGGCGAGCGGCGGTCCACGTGGCGCGCGGACATCACGGCTGAGAGCCGGCGCGGGAGGTTGAGGAGGCACGTGTAGCGCACGCGGGCGGCGGGGGTGTCCTGGCAGGGGAAGACGGAGCGCGCGTGGATGGACTGGCACTGGGTGTACACGAAGGGACACCTCTTGTTAAACGTCTGCTCCGGCGAGAGCCACTGGAGGGCCGAGGAGGAAGGTGACGTGGAGAAAAGGAGTAGAAACGAGGACTGGTTGGATAGGGAGAGGGTGACGAGGCAGCCCATGATTGGGTCGGGAGGGGAGAGCGAGAAGGGGATGGGCGTACTCCCATGGGGCTCGAAAACGGCGTGGATGGTGAGAGAGCGCGCGTCAAGTGAGAGTGGGCCGGAGTAAGGGCCGGGGAGGGTGAGTAGGGCGGAGCCGTGGATGGTGGAGGTGGCGAAGTCGACGTAGAGGGTGAGGGCGATGTGGGTGGCTAGCGGGTGGGTGGAGTCCGTGAAGGAGTGGGGGTCAATGGGTGCCATTTCGCGGGGGATTTTTAGGGTTTGGCTTGTGGGTGCGAAGAGTGAAGGGGGGGGCTTTTATTCCGAGCGTGGGGAATCTGAATGTGTTCTTTGTTGGGTACGTTTTTAAATTTGGAGGGAGAGTAATGGAAGCGTGGCCCGCGTGGGACGTTTGTAGGAAGACGATAAAGATAGGCGGAGCATTTACGATGGAAGAGTTAAATGATATTTTCATCTAAAATAATTTTTTAAATTAAAAAAAATATAGAATAGATATTTTATTAAATGAGTTAAAAAAAAAAAAAGTTACATGTAGTGGCACTATTCAAAGAGCTATTTTCCTAAATTTTCTTTTCACGTTTTTTTTTCTCACTATCTCTCCCAAAATTTTCTTCTCATGTTTTTTTTTTTGTTTCACTTGTTTTTTCTTTTTTTCAAAATTTTCTCCTACTATTTATTTTTCACATCCTATTTTTTCCAAAATTTTCTACTATTATTTCTCTCTTCACATCACTTTTTTCTCAAAAATTGAAAAATAAGATATTTAAGAAAAATACAATCATTATAAAAAGTAAAAAAATAAAAATTAAATGATATAGATAAAAATATAACTAATCGGAGGTAGGAGGCTCTTAAAAAGTTATTAGTTAAACTAGATAAATTAAGCTTGAGAAGCTATTTTACATAAAAAATTAACTCTTCCATTGTGAATGCTCTTAAACATCTCCTCCACTAGACTCTTATTATAAATTTAACGGATAATCTTAAAATAAGTGATTAAGGTTGTTTTTAGGATCTTACTTACATGTTATTGAAATAATAGCATGTATGTTGTTATAAATGGAATGATGATGATTTAATTAAAATAATTGAAGGGTTCAGATTTATCATAATATGTATTATTAAATATCAATTTTTTCTCTCATTCGTTACTTTATGTAAGCCAAATCCTTGTTTTAATGGAAAAATAATTGAAATTTCTTAGCTCAAGTTTTGTTGAATTAGTATATTCTTCCAATATAACTAAGATATTATTATCTTTAAATGAATTGAAGAGGATCTCATTCCTGTTCTAGTTTTGTTAGGCTTAGAGCATGAACCCGACCCTCTATTGGATCATTCCTCAGCCCATAATGATTCTCCGCCTTTAATGAAGATAGTCAATCATTGGGTTTAATCATCACCTAACCTTAAAGAGTCAAGTAGTGCCCGCAACCAACCCCCTCCGATCGGTTACAGTCAGTATTGTGAATGGGGTTGAGCTAATTGACGTTCGGCCTAAAAATGCTTAGCCACGCCCTAAATATTGGCAATTATGTGGTATGATGGGAGGTTTTTTTTTAAAAGAAAAATGTTAAATACAATAATTCTATCAAATAATTCATTTAATAACTTTACTATGGCATTCTTAATTAACTCTTTAGATTAATCATTAAACCATGTTAAATAAAAAAAAATCCAACGGTTTTTTGGAATGTGACATTAATAGTGTTGATAATTATAGAATAAAAACATTATATCTAACATTTATATTCATCCAATGAAAGGACGTAACTTCTCTTTCATTGAAATCTTTTTTTTTGTGTGTGTGTCTTTAAAATCCTCCTATTCAATGACAAATATTGACTTGTATTTAGAAGGAATAAAGGTGTTCTTTTATTTATTTATTTATTTTTTATTTTAGGAAGGCTTGTATTGTAGGAAGGCTTTTAGGATAAAGGAATTTTCAAGGAATAAAGATAAAGGTATGCAGCAAAAAGTAGTGTTCGATGAGATTGCAGAATACTATGCTGTACATGTAAAAAAAAATAAAATAAATTGTCATATATTACAAACCCAACCACACAAAGGGATAAAATTGTTTAGGTGGGTACAAAAAATGGGAACTATTCAGTCCATAGCGGATATCAAATAGCTAAGGAAATTAGCGTAATGGTCGAAGGGGAAACGTCAAAGAATAGTTGGAGTTTTAGGGGACCAAGACCTGTAAAGATTTTCCTTTGAAGGGCTTGCAGTGACATTTTGCCAATTAAGAAAAATCTCTTCGAGCGTGGAATTGTGGAGGACCAACTTTGCCCCATTTGTGGGATTAAAGCCGAGACTTTGGGACATGCAATTTGGACGTGCACGGTAGCCAGTGATGTCTAGGTGGAAAATAATAATCTGTTTGATAAATGTCCAAGAGATGAGGAAAGATTTTTTGGGGGTGTTTGAGAAACTGCAGCAATGTTTGAGCGAAGAGGATCTTCAACGGCTTGTTTTCGCTGCCCGCCAAATCTAGTTTAGACGAAATAGTGTGGTCTTTGGTGTAGATCTCCTCTTGCCTACCCAGATCAATCAAGCAGCTACAACCCAGATGAAGAATTTCCAACAGGCTGAACGTGCTCAAAGGAATGATAATTCGCCACCTGCTATTCACGCAGAGCCAAGATGGTTGAGACCGCCTCTAGAGACGATGAAGATTGACTGGGATGCAGCGATCGACAAAAATGGAGGGAGAATGGCTGTGGGAATTGTCGTAAGAGATCACAATGGTGGGAGCTATGTGTATGACGAAGCCGCACATCATAAATCTTGCTACAGCTGAAGCGGTCAGAGCGTGGCAAGCATTGGCCCTAGGTAAAAAAGGTTAAGTCTCACAAATATGTCGTTGAAGGTGATTCGCTTGAGATGGTCCAAGCTCTACGGCAGGATGGTAGCTGCTGGAATAGCTGCATGATAGTGATTAATGATGCTAAGTCTTTGCTCATGAATTTTTCTCGGTGGGAAAAATTCATGAGCAAATAGGGTAGCTCATTGTTTGGCTAGGCAGGCTCTAGTTTTAGGAGAGGATACTGAGTGGAGAGGGACAAGTACAACCCTCTTTGTATTTTAGACTATGTCTTGTTAGAGCAATTTTTAGCAATGAGATGAGGGAAATATTATTTCAAGAAAAAGAAAAAAAAAAAAAGACTCCTTTATTTTATATCCCATTAAATTTCTGTAAGATTTATTTCCTAAGAACAACTTTTTTCCCTTAATATTTGTCTATCCATTGGTCCATTTTATTTTATTTTATGAGAGTGTATAACATTTCTCATTCTTAAAATAACATGACATTCATTATTATATTTTGGGTAAAGTCTACGTATTCACCTTAAACTACTATCAAATTGATAATGTCTCTCTAAAACTTTCAATTGTGACAATGTCTTCTCAAATTACCAAAACACTGTCAATTTCCATCCCAATACTAGCAAAAAGATAAAAATGTCCTTATATATTTTTCAATAAGACAAAAAAACTCTTATAAATTATAAAAAATAAAATAACAAATTATTTTTAAAACAAAAATTTTAATTAATTTTTTTAATATATTTTTATTTTTTAAACACAAAATTTTCGTTTTTTTAAAAAACATAAATTTTTATTTATTATAAAATAAAAATAAAAAGAAAATTTTCAATTTTTATAAAAAAATCGAATTTAATTTTTTCTTATAAAAAGGAAATTTTTTTTAATTTTTATATTTGGCCACTCCTAGGATTTTTTCTCTTCCAGTTTTAGGTTTTTTCTAAAACTTCTAGTAGTTTTAGTTTTTATTTTACTAAGGGTAATTTTGTCATTGGAGGAGACATTGACAATGTTTTGATAGTTTGGGCATATATTGTTATAACTGAAAGTTTGAAGATATATTGTCAATTAGCTGATAGTTCAAGGGAAGTACATGAACCTTATCTTTATTTTTTACTCTACATCTACACACACTTCAACACTTTCAACTTTTAGGCACAACTTTATGATGTGGTACTCAAAATTACATTTATATTCAAAATTTAATAGTAACATATTCAAAATTTAATTGTAATTTTTACCGTCATGTCAAAAATTGTGTATTTAAGAGCGTGAAAATAAGAGTGTACGGAACATTTTTCATTCTTAAGATTTGTTGCTTAAATTTTTCATTCCTGTTGGGACATGTGGCACGCATATAAACCACAAAATCATATTATATTATAATAGATCGAAGTAAAAGTTGAAAGGCATGTTTCATACAGTAATGTTATTTACTATGTTTGTATTATCCAATTATTTAAGAATGTTAATGTTACAATGTAAACCAACTCTTGATTTTTATTTCACAACTATCTTAAAATACAAACATAATAATCTCAACTAAATATAACTAAAATTAATTTTTTTTTTAAAGATAAACATAATTAAAATAAAATAAAAAACTCAACTAAACCTAAGAGTCCGTTTGATTCGCGGAATACACCCCTGGAATGGAATGACTATTTATATGGAATGATTATTCTTTTGTTTGGTAATGGTCTATTCTTAAGAATAATGATTTCCATGTGAATCATTAATCCCTTATTGGGGATGGCCGCGCCACCCTCATAGGACCATGGCGAGGTTTTCCTAGTGCATGTTGTAGGTGGCCGGCCACCCATTTGATTTTTGATTTTTGATTTTTTTTATTTTTTATACCCACCACGATTCTTACCAGTGGTGGCCGCGCCACCCCTAGTGCATGATTTTGGGTGGCCGGCCACCCATTTGATTTTTTTTTTTCAATTCAACTTTTTTTTTTTTTTTTGAAAAATTAAGTTTTAGAAAAATTAGAAATCAAATGGTTTTTTAGTCATTTTAGTTCAATTCCAATTATTAAATAAGTGTTGTTACCAAATTAAAGAATTTGAATATTTATTCCATTCCAACATTTCCTATTCCTAGTAATACCTATTATTTTTTTCAATGGAATAACCATTCCGCAAACAAACTAGCCCTTAATTTTATTTTTTTTATTAATAATGACGGATCAAATAGTTGGTTGAAAACAACTATTGTTTTGGGCTTTTTGGGCCAAATAGCCCATCAAACAGAGAGGTTCTATTTGGGCCAAATAGTCCGAGTCCGCAAGGATATAATTATTGGGCTTTTTGCAGGGACTTACCAACTACTGGGACCCAAAGTAAACCCGTTGTTATACCCACCTCTCTCAACTCGTTTTCCCTTCTTCTCGCCCTCTCTCTCTGTGTCTCTCTCTCCCAGCTTGGAGCGAAGCATCGAAAGCCTGTGGCTTGTGAGAGCGAGTGAGCGAAGGACGAGAAAAGCTCAGTTGGAGCAGAAATGGACGATTACACGAGGGAGATGATGGACCTGAAGACCCTCGTCACTAGGACCCTCGAGAAGAAGGGCGTCCTCGCTAAGATCCGGGTATAAATACCCACATTGCCCTTCCTCTTTATTTTCACTTTCAATTTCCTTTGTTTTCTCTCATTTCTCGCAAAACTTGTTTCTTCATTCTTCTAATTGCTAATTTACACCGACAGTAGCATTTTTTTGGTTCCCGAGCTAATTGTGTGACAATTCTAGCGCTTGTCGATGTTGGTTGGCGTTAGGTTTTTGCAAGATAATCCATTATCCGGGTTTACGGAAATAAATGTGGGTTATTTTTGGTGTGAACTAATAAAGATTGATGTGGTGTGAGTTCAGAGCTGGATTTTAGAGAATGCGAGTACGTTTGAAATTAGGGCTTGAGAATGAATTTTTAGCAGTTTATTAAAGAGGGTCGGACGTGGAAGATGATTGATTCGCCTCGTGTATCAATCTGTTCATCATTTGGAATTCTGAAATTTTAGGAAGTAATATTTTTATTTTATATTTTATGTTGACAATCGGTGTTGCACTTAAATTTTTTTTCTTCAATTTGTTCTATATACTGTATTACTGTGTATTTTTTGATTCACATGTTCCATTACGTAGAGTTGTGAATAGAACAGGCAGGTGTTGGGTAGATTTGAAAAAAAGAAATTATAAATGTAGCCAACACCAATTAGTTGATGAAAGATTCATGAAGCTGACTCCACTAAATTGGGATTAACGCTCAGTTGAGTTGAGTTGTATGCTTTATTACCAAGAGAAATTAAACGGTTCCATACATGTTTTGTATCTGCTATTGATTGATTTTGTTGGGTTTTTGCTAGGCTGAACTCAGAGCAAGTGTGTTTGAGGCAATTGAAGAGGAGGATCGGGTAATTGAAAAAGAAGAAGGTTTGCCTCCTGCATTACTAGGTAGCTGCAACGATCGTGCAAAAGAACTTCATGCTTCTCCCTCAGGTTCCTCTACATATCCATTTTCTCTCCTTCTATGTGTATAATGTATTTAGTCGAGCTTGGTTGTAAGCCGATTAAGGTCTAAAAGTTTCATCCTCCATCGGGTCTTTAGAAAATATGGATTAGACAAGAGTCAAATTGAATTCAGCCAGGGTTGATCATCACAAAAACTAATATACAACATCCACGCCAAGGTTTAGTACAATTACACATGGCATGGTTTAAGAAATAACACTAGATCCATAGTACTCCCCAAACACTCCCCCCCCCCCCAAAATAAAAATAAAAATTACAATATGTTCTAGAAACTCAGATTTTTGAACAAGGGAACAATTTGTTAATTTCTGAGCATTACCCAGCCTCATCACATCACGATAAACATACCTTCCTATATGAGGAAAGAAAAGAAATAAATAAAAGAATGATGGATTTAAAGCAGAAGCTGGTGCGAATTTGTATTTATTTTACTATTGCTGAATCTATGAATCGGTTGGCATGGACTTGTCAGAGATGGAGAGGGTGGTGAGAAGGCATGCAATTGGGGCATTATGTGGGTGCAACAGTCCAAGCAAGGGGTGTTCGTATCATTTTTCTTTGCAAACTTGTGATTGGGCACGGACTTAAGAACTTCTCATAAAGAACCCATGGCGGTCGGGATGGTGACAACAGATGTCAGAGGTGGTCAATGTGCGACTGAATGAGTGGTGATGATTGGGGTTCATCTGCTGACTGGTTTGGGAAGAGCGAGAGAGAGAGAGTGCTTGGGACTGTCTATCCTGAGCCTTAAACACCTAGGCCTAATTAGTCCCAATCCAGCCTAATACCCAATCCCACTCGGGATTCAAAATGATCATGGGATTATTCCTTCTGCCGTGACTTGAGTGTTCCACTAACTGGAATGTCCCAAATGCAGGATTCAGACTATTTAATTCTAATCTTAACCTGAATCCCATCTACTAAATGAGACCTTAGATTATGGGAAATAAACTTGTATAGTTTGGGCTATTTGCCTGGCTCAGGATTAAATGTTACAGTTCTGGGCCATTGGACTTTAAAAGATTCAAAAATAAGTTAGTGTCCTAGGAAGGACGAAGGGGGACTGAAACCATTCTTTCCTATCCAAGAACAACTTGCCATTCCAAGTTACCCAAACTATATATTTTATGGATAGCAGCTTCAATGTGAAAACCAGATGCTTGTATGGCTTTGAGAGTGTGGTTGTTTGAAGAACTAGAGGGGCTTGCTTGCTTCTAACCGTTCATTGAACACAGGAGGGCTCAGTGACCAAGCCTTCCTTTTTCTGCTTGGAGGTTATTGGCTTTAATATATCAACTAATTTATCTTTTCGACCTATGTATTGTAACACCTATACAATTTAGAAATCCTTGTCAGTTACTTTTTGATTCTTATCCAACATAATGTAAGTTTTTCTTGTGGACTTTAAATGTTAATTTTCAACGCACACCATGGTGTCTGCTCCATCTCAAAGTGATGTATGTGGACAAGCTGAGGGTTTTAATCTTTTAATGTGTTTTCGTGATCTCCTTAACATTTTTTTTTCACTATCCATGTAATTGATGTGGAATATTTGAAGATGATAACGTTTTGCTGCAGAACATGATGCATCTGCAAGTTACTTCTGTAGAGTCTTATTTATGGCCACTTGTCTTATTTACTCATCTTTTATTGAACGCTTTTAAATGCAGGAAGGCTGCTTACTGCTCTTGTATGTGAATACTTAGACTGGGCGCAACTAAATCACACACTAAAAGTTTATCTGCCCGAGTGTAATTTGGTAATCAAGTATTTTTTTTTTTCTTCCTTTGGTTCATAGTATTGCTGATTTTGTTGTGATAATTTTGGAACTAATATGTTAAATTATCTTGTTACTCATATGGGGATTATTTTGCAGCAAAAGGATTCTTGGAAAGCTGAGTTGAAAGAATTTAGTAGCAAGAATGGTTATGATCTCAACAGAAATGTTGATAGTCCTTTGCTTTTGGATGTGCTTCAAGGATTCTTGAAGTTTGAGGTTTGATATTATTTCTCATTTAAACTTCAGTGTTTTCATATTCAATTCAAAACAGTAAACATGCATGGGATTTGATAGCAGTAACTTCATGCGTCAAGGTTGATATCTATGGGAGTACTATGTATGACTTAATGCATGTATGTATCTATGCATGTACGGTTAATTTTTTTTCCAAGGATACTCGATTTGAATGAGTAGGACTTAGATATCTATATGAGATTGGTTTATTACTTATCTTTAAAAAAAATATCCTTCACCTATATCATCTTGTATGACTGTGAGAATAATAATGTTCTTGATGTCTATAAACATGGCCATGATAAGCATTAAAGTTGTTTATTAATGAATGCAATTTACAATACTGATGCTCTGGAATAAACATGTGATTCATATTTATATGAACATGTTCAAAATTTGAGATATGGTCTTTAAAAGTGTAACTACTTTGGGTTTCCTTTGTATGCTTGAGGCGCTTTTGCATTGTCCTTGTGTACTTAGAGGCGCTTGATGCTTTTTTTTGGTATATAATACACTGACTTATAAAAAAAAAAAAGTGTAACTACTTCTTGTACTACTCTTACATAATCTTTTTTTTTTAATCATGTTTTGATAGAATCTATCCCAAGCAAGGAGTACTGGAAGAAGATTAACCACTTCTGAAGCTGAGTCCTTATCTAACTTAGAGTCCAGGAACACTCGGAGGCCTTCTTCATCTTCTGTTGCCGGTGGCTTACCCCCACTTGGGAGGTTCTGCGCCTACCTTACTGTTTCATTTTTAATTCTGATTTGTTTAATGTCTCTTTTCCTCTTGCAGTTTTCTTTTCCTTCACTCCAATTGACATGTTAGTTTGTTGGTGTGCTTATGTAGGCCTCTTCCTTCTTCCCAGGCATCTGGTGAGTAATAGAGCTATTTACTCTGTGCTTCCACTATCTGCATGCTTGTGATTTTCTTTATCTGATACTGTCTAGCCTTCAGATCGTAGAGGAGGGTCCTCCATGTCTGGTTACAGGAAGGATGACCATAATTGGAGATTTGACAGTGAAGATATCTCAGAGGAAGTAATTCGAGCTTCAGCTGCCATGGAGAACCTTCAGTTGGATAGAAAAGCTCGAAATCTTACTACATCTTGGCGGTTTGTTCTGATAACCCAATCAGCATAGTTTTCTTCTTTTATCCATTTGTTACTAGTGAAAAATAATTCACGGATAGGGGTTCTAGAAACATCCAACATGAGATCATACTGCTCCCTTTTGGACTGCTAGAAAATTGACTCTTTGTGGAATATGAAGGTTTCCTACTGCAATCATCATCATAATCGTTATTTGGCTGGAGGTCAATTTTTACAAAATCTAGCATAAGCTTGCTAGTGCCTCACAATTGCATGTCATGTCTTACTGCCAGAGTCTTAATGCTGCTGTAGTAACTAATTTTCTTAGAATGACTGTTGTCTCTTGAAGAAAATATTAATTTTGGAAAACAGAGTTAAAACTTTCTTTTTTTCATAGGTTGTGGATTTTAGTTTAGAGTTTGTTGATGCCAATTTGTTATGCTAAGCTAACATATGGGTTGTTGAATGAATGTCACATGGTAATCTTTCATTTGATTGTGCCAATCAGCTCTAGGTGATTTTTTTTTTTTGGATAAGTAGCTCTAGCTGAAATTGTACGTCCTCCCTTTGTAAGTTCAAGTGGGGGGTGATGTCTACAATCTGAGACCCAACAATTGCATGTTTAATTTACCAAAAATTTCTTTTGTGTTATTTGATCATTGATAGAAAGGATTCATATCTCAAAGATTCAAGTCTAGAATTAAACTAACAATGATTCCTTAGGAGATTGTTCGAGCAAAGATGCATATAACCTATCATCAGCCATACTTGAAGTTTTTCTATATTCATGGTTGATATGTTGTACTCTACCATATGATGAGGGAAATAATTTGTATGTATGGATTTGCAAATTGTGTCCAACCAAGTTGATCGCCGCTATTTATTCATCTTCTACCATAGTTTAGAAATCATCTTACAATGAGGTTGAATATAGGCAGTACATATTTAGCGGCTTGGGCTTTGGTTTCTCTCTTTCTTTATGCTTTTTTGTCATGTTTATTTTTTCAGATGCAACCTTCTGTTTTAACTACCATAGAAACTACCATATAAACCTCATATTTGGTGTGTATTGTTTCCTTAGCATATTTGATGGATTCGGTTGCAGGCATGCTGGGGATGGAATCAGTGAGGAAGATGGCAGGGCAGACCATATGTAACTGAGTGACATCCTTTGTATGACTGCACGTGTATCCTAAGTTTTTTTTTTTTTTTTTTTTTTGTTAACCTTCAATGTAAACCATCAATGAGGGTAGTGATGTGTTATGTAAGGTTATTTGTATTGCGATGTGATTTAGTGCTTTGATTGAGCTTTATTCTATTTCATTTCGTTTTGTTCTATTATTGACCTGTGAGTGAAATTCATATTAGTGACTTTGCCCTGTGTACAATTCTAACTCTTGAAGGATCTTAATTTTTGTGCGAATGCAAATATTTCAGTGGCCATTTTCCAAACTAGAAGGTCTAGCGTATGCCCGTTAACTTGTTTTGGAGAGTGCTTTTGAAAAAAATGTTATGATACAACATAAAAGATGAAAACAGTTTACACGAGTTTCTTGTGTAAGCTGCCAAAACCTGTACTTTGGCAAAGTGAGATGGGTTTTGGGTTAAATTCGTATGATATTCTTGTCAAATGTTTCACTTTCTATTCGTGCAGTCGGCTGTCGGCACTCCTACGCCGCACTCTCACAATTTCATTTTGCTCCTTGTTTTGAATCACTGCAGACCCTTTCGTGAAAACAACCCAACAATGCAGATCGAATCGGAGTAATATGAGGGAGAGAGAGAGAGAGAGACTTTTTATATTCCTAAGAGACAAAAAAAAAAAAAAAACCTTTATAGATCTATGAACTTGAGTGGCCACCCACAACCTTCTTTTTTCTTCTAGCTTTTTCTTTTCTTTTTTATATTTATATTTTTAATTTTAATTTTCAATTTCTTTTTAAAATTAAAGGAGACACGTGTTACCTTGATGGTTAGAATAAAAGAAGCCTGTGTTATTTGGAACCCAATGTCCATATTTTAGGACTAGGATGTTAAAAGTGCAAACAAATTCCTGCAATGAATGGTCATTATCAGATAAAAGAAGCGTGTCCTGATCCTTTCTTGCATGCCTTGGGAGTGCAAATAATAAGAGCAAAAACTCTTTCATGATCTTCTTTTACCTTTTTATTATTAGAACACTCACTGCAGGCTCTTTAAACACATTTTTTTATTAGTTTGAATAGTCAATTTAACAAAAAAAACTAAAAACATTACTTTTCAACTTCTTCATTTTAACAAAAAACTTAATAATGTGAACAGTATTTTTTCAAATTTAACAATTACTATTCATTCTCTACTCTTTAAACAATTATATTTTATCTCTCCTACTTTTTCCTTTTCAATTTCTCTCTCCTTTTTTTCTTTCTTTCCATAGACCTTTTCTACGAACTGGGTTGTACTCTAGAAGCAAATGACTCTTGTTTTTCACATCTTCTTTCATGTATTCATATTGTATTCCTTTCAGTTTCAAAGCTATAGCTCAATTCTGTGACTAAAAGATAATGTTTATATTTTCAAAAAGATAATTTTTTAAAATATAATTGCTAAGATTTAACACAGTAAAAAATATGACCGTTAAAAAAATAATAAATTTTAAAAAATATTACCATTAATATAAGACAAATATTCGTAAAATAGATTATTAGGAAAATATAAATATTAAAAAACATAAAAGTTAAAGAAAGAATAAACAAATCTTTGGAAAATAATATTTTAATGAAATAGTAAAAGTGAATTTTAGGGTTTGAAACACGCCTTATGAAGTGTTGGTCACAAGATCGAATCCTCCATTTCCCTACCCTTGTGTGGACATGTCAAAAAAAAAAAAGTGAATTGTTAAAGTAGAGAAAACTGAAAAGTGTGTCCTAAAAAGGTGAATTGTCAAAATAATAAAAAGTTTAGTTTTATTATTTTAAAGAGCCAAATTTAAAGAAGCCGCTGTGGAGCCAAATTTGTTATAGGATGTTTTAGCAAAGCATCTGCAAAGCATATTCTATGGTCGGGAAAGCACGTGAAATAATAAATGCACACCTCGTGGCCTATTTCAAACGTCGAAGACTCAAAGCCCAACACAAAACCTCCTCCTCCTCGCCTCCAGGAAACACAACACAAAACCAACACTCTCATCAATAATTCCACTCTGGCCTACTCCCACTTCCCAACATTCTCAAACGCCACTCAAGAATTTGACTTTGGCCATGGCGGTGCTGACCCGCTTGTGGAGAGCCAGAGCCAGAGCCTCAACGCCGATCTCCTCTGTAGCCGCCTCCACTATCCGGACACTCTCTTCTTGCTCTGTAGCAAATTCCGGAGCTGACCTCGAAGCGCCGTCTCTGCTCGCCCAGAACCCCCTCCCGCTGCGCCACGGCCCCAATGACAGAAACGTCCAGTGGGTGTTCCTTGGCTGCCCCGAGTCGGAAAGGGCACCTACGCTTCCCGCCTCTCCCACCTCCTCCGCATCCCACACATCGCCACCGGCGATCTCGTCCGCGAAGAGCTCTCCTCCTCCGGTCCCCTCGCTTCCCAGGTCCCCTAGGGTTCCATTTTCTCTTTCAATTCCAATTTCTTCTTTGTTTGCTTTGGATTTTCCTAAATTATTGTTCTTAGAATTGCGTTTCTGATTGAATACTCGCACACACGAGCAATACAGCTCAAGTCAGCTAAATAAGCATATGGGAGTTATTGTGCTTAGAATATGCTAGCAACCCAACTATTTGTTTGTTCACTAATTTATTTTGCAGCTTGCAGAGATTGTGAACCAAGGGAAATTGGTTTCAGATGAGATTATAATAAATTTGTTGTCCAAGCGTCTTGAAGGTGGTGAATCTGGCTTCATTCTTGATGGTTTTCCTCGAACCATAAGGCAGGCGGTGAGCACTTCTTCTGATGAATGGCTTCGATGATTAAACGTTAATTTAGCTATCTCTTATATCTTATTTGTCAAATGAATGTTAATAGCTGAAGTAGAGAAGGGCTAAAAAGGCTAACAGATTTACGAATATATGAACAATATGAGTAGACTAATACGATATGAATGTAATATATCAATCTTAGTACCTATTTATAAATGACACAGACAAAGTTGCTCTGTTGATAGTTCCTAACGGTACATGTCTAAAGGTTATAAGAAATTACCCAGGATTTATTCATATATATGGCCTGGTCTGCAATGAGACACTGATTCTAATGCCACTAAAATGGTTGCGACTATTTGCTGGTTAAGCACCTGGGGACTTCTTGCATCTTTTTCAGTTACTTTGATATGCTCTGTCATCAATTGCATATACGTTCATTTAAAAACATATGCCCATTTGCGTCTATGGACATATCTCTACCATATTGTTCCTAAGGTGAACATTTTATCAATGGTAGGAAGATTTGAATGACTAAAGTGAAATTTTTACTAAATTTTCACCTTAGGAACAATATGGTAGTGATGTACATCTACTTGATAAAGTATTAATTAAATGAAATTTACCTTTTCGTATCAGTTTAAGCTTTTGGGATAAGTGATGATTTAATATTATTATCGTTTTACTATGAAGAGACCTAATAAATTATTGAAACATAATTCTTTCCCATTTCTCTCCCAACCAACCAAAAAAAAAAAAATTTAACTGCTCCTATTTTTATCCTTTTATTTCACATTATGTTTTGACTGTTGTCCAGGAAATTCTAGAGGGGGTTACAGACATTGACTTGGTGGTCAACCTGAAGCTTCGGGAAGAGGCATTGCTTGCAAAGTGCCTTGGAAGAAGGACATGCAGTGAGTGCGGAGGAAACTACAATATTGCCTGTATTGACATAAAGGGTGAGGATGGAAGTCCTGGATTATACATGGCTCCACTTCTTCCCCCTCCACATTGCGAATCAAAACTCATCACTCGAGCTGATGATACCGAAGAAGTTGTTAAGGAACGGCTTCGTATATATCATGATGTGGTATTGCTCCTTACACTATGAATATTTTTGTTCAACATTTTTAATAGATACTTTAATAACAGTCTTGTTTATAATATTTTGCAATTCAAAGTTTTAGACCAAAACCAGGCGCCTATAATACTTATAATGCACTTCCCTGTAGAGGATTGAGGTGTTGTACACTATGCTGCACTAAAGAGATGGTATGGCAATGTTTCGACATAAAAAAGGTGTCAGAAGTTGTTTGTAAGATGAACATGTATTATCATATTGCGGTGGAAATTATTTTATAATATATGCGAATCATTCTAGGTCTATGCACATATGCTAAATGTAGCATGTTCACAAATGTTGTGCCTTGAATACTTCATTACTTCCAAGTAAACAGGCTTCACACTGTTTCTCTACTTTATATCTCTGGTTTCATTCTAGATATTGGGGAAATGTATTTGAAACTGTACTTAACTATTTCTTCCACTCTTATTTATCGCCGCAATAGTAATACTGTAATTCCTTATCATTATAGTTTCTTTGGTTGTTAATTGGAATTCTCATTGTCATTGCAAACTCGATAGTTCTGAGGATGCTATTCAGTGTCTGAGCAAAAAAATTATGGTCTATCTTTAAAAAAGAACATCCTTTCAGGTACTGGGTTAGAGGTTAGAGGTGCTCCTGAGAATGAGATATTGGATTTCATATTTTACTATTACTGATTGTTCCACGGTGTTTCTTAAGTTTTGCCACCAATGCCACGTAGTGTTTAGGTTTACAAATTGAATCTTACTAAATGCAAGTAATTCATGTCTTGTTTGAGAGTTTTTGCGGCCTTTGTTAGCCTCGAGTGGTAAATTTTAACACATACTGAATCTGAAAGTTGCTTTAGATGACTGTCACTATCATGTTGGCTGGAAGAGCCTGTTAGAATCGAAAAATTGACAGTCCTAGCAGTTTGGAGTGGGTTGCAGAACCTCATGGTGAATGGTGAACACAAATTGGACATTAGAAAATTACGTTTCTTTGATCAGCATCATATATTAATGAAAATAACTATGATCTTATTCATTTTTGGTTCAATTAATGAGTTATGCTCTGCAAATTATCTCATTCTTGCAGACTAAACCTCTGGAAGAGTTCTACCGCAGTCGTGGGAAGTTGTTAGAATTTGATCTGCCAGGAGGGATCCCAGAATCCTGGCCAAAGCTGCTTCAAGCTCTGAATCTTGATCATAATGACAAGCAGTCTGCAGCAGCATGATTATATAAATATTCTGTATTATATTCACAGGGGTAAGTTAGATCATTCTTTGCATGTTGAAGATATGTGCATGCATATCAATTTCAAAACAGAACATTTATGTCCAGTAAGAACTGGAAGCATAGCTATACATCTACAAGGAAGCTTCCTATTGGGCTTCTGGAGATTTGTGCAGTTAGTAAGATATTGTTTGGAGAGCCAGGAGAAATTATGCCATGGTTGGTAATGTTATTTGGTTGACATATGCTTTTAGCTAGCGGTGAGTATAACTCCAGACAATGTGTAATGGCGATTTGATTTTGGCAGATATTATGCTTATAAAATTCCAATTTAAGATTTTGGAAGGGACCACTCGCCAATTTGAATGGTGGGTGCTAGCTTTGCTAGTACCAGTAGTATGGTAGCGGTAATGGGACAATCCATATTTTATCACGTTATTTAAAAAATTTAAATAATGTGACATTACTTACATCATTAGATGCAATAACATAATATATTGATCATGAAATGACAGGTTTCTTGTTTGGGCTAATTGCAACTTTAGTTTATTAAAGCTAGCAATTTTTTTTTTGGTTAACTTTCTGAACTTTTGAATATATCTTCAAGCTATTGTATCTTAAGGTCCTCTTAGCCTTAGGATACCTGTTTTCCTTCTGAATTCAAGCCCACAGTTTTCTTTTCGATGAAAACATTAGACTTAGCCCTAGTCACACTTCTAATGTTAGAACTATAGTCATGGCTCTTTGAATCTTTAACTTTGTTCACATAAAAAAGGAAGCCCCTCAGAGCAAACCCCAGAACGAAGTGGTAGCGTTAATTAGTCCTTAAATTTGTGCTTTTCTTAATAATTGCTGATACAGAAACTAATTGGCACTATTAGGTCAACACTTACGGTAGCAGAGTTTAATAGTAATGAGATAAAAGTGTAATTTTTAACCTTACTCAAAAGTCGAAAGCACTCCGGACGAGGATTGGCTACCTCCAAGTTCTAAAGAAAAAGAGCAAAGGAATCACACTTTTTGCACTTCTTGTGTATGTGCAAAGATTGGTAGCACACGAAAGAAAACTCAAACCAAAGGCCACGAAGAAAGTATGAGATGCAAAGGTTAATGGGAAAAGTAGAGTTTAAAACTTAATCACAGCCTCACGAGTCGTAGTCTATTTCCACTTACTTTATATGAGAATCAGCTTGTCCAAAAAAATAACTAGAAATAGAAGATATATGGTTGATAAATCAATTATTAACTAATTAAATTAAGAGAAATGCTTGGTTGCAATAAAAAGTTTATGTGCAGACATGTCAAAAAAAAATAAATAAATCCATGTTTTGGCCATAAATGTCCATATGTGCTGTTTGAAAGCGAAAAAAATAAAATAAAATTGATGTGACATCTTACTACATTGACATTTATGGCTAAAACATGGACTTTTTATTGCAACCAAACATTTCTTTTAAATTAATTAAAAAGTCAGTTTTTTGCTTAATCATTTCATCAATTATAAATTGTCATGTCAATTTGTAATAAAAAATTATAAACTTTCAAAGTACGACTGTTAGTAGTTTTGAAAAATGTTTTGATGTGATATGATATATTGAGTATCCACCTAACTATGCACATGCTTAGGAGACCCGTTTAGACCGAGTAATTGGGACCAGGTCATAGATCCCAATGAGCCAAAAAATTAATAAATTACTCAGAGACCTAAATGAAATATGTTGCATGGGATGATTGCCTTGTCACCCCTTCTCAATTGTCTCAATATTCATGGCAAAGAATCAAGCAATACTCTGTCAAAACCATACCTTATCAACAGGCGACATTTGGCAAAAGGAAGAAATACTTCACACGAGTAAGAAAAAAACCACTTCATATGCACGTGTCATTCATTTTCAACCCCTACTACTTTTACTTTTACTTGTTTTTTATTTTTTTGTAAATTTTTTAATATCCTTGCCGTCACTCTCAAACGAAAGTCTTTGAGCTTATCTCCAATGTCCCTCTCTCTCTTGCAGACATTCCCACTGTGGGGCGGTCCTTCGATCTACTTCGTCATGATATAAATGCGATAAATATTTTTTTATTAATGATTTCAGGAAAAAAATAAATTGCATTTTTAGTTTTTAAAAACAGAAAAATATTTTCAAAACCATTACCAAATAGACAAATTTTTGGGAGATAAATGCTATTGGTTATTCTGATATTCTCCTTATTTATATTGTTTTTTTTTTAAATAAAAAAAAAAGAGAAATTAGTAGAGTAAAGTTAATAATAATATCAAATTTAACAATGATTTTAAAAAATACATTACAGTTGAGAGGACATAAAAAAAACACTATAAAAATATTTAGTATTTCCTTTTTTATTTTTCAAGGAAAACAAATATTACATAATATCAAGAAAATACTAAGAAAAACCTTAAACATTCATTTTTTTTGGAAACTCGACATGCTAGGATGTATTAATTTTGAGATTTGGCTTTAAGTATTATATATATATAAGATATTTGTTTTTAGGAAAAAAATTTACTTTACCCCTTGAAATCTGAGATGTTTTTCAATTTGAATCCCAATATTTAAAATTTTGCAGTATGCCTCCCTAATATTTTCAAAATTTGCAATTAACACTCTTCGTTACTAATTACCATTTAAGTACATGGAAATTGCCGGCATAGGAGCAGGTTAGAGGCATCTGCTTATTTTCTTTTTTTCACTCTAACACCCACACGACACTCAAAAGGGGTTCACAAGAAAAAAATCAAAACAAACATTAAATTTTAATAAGGAGCAATTACGTCATTTCACTAGGTAGATTGTGTACAAAATTGAAAGACGCAACATAAAAATCTCACGTGAGGTGTACGTGATGTCATTTTCATTTACTTAAACGGCAATTAGTAATGAATGTTTGAGTGTTAATTGCAAATTTTTAAAATATTACAAATTTTTTAATATTAGAGTTCAAATTAAAAAAACACCTCAAATTTCAGGAGGTAAAGTAAATTTTAATTTTTTCAACCATCTACATTTATATAATTTTTTTGAGAAAAAAAAAAATCAACCGTTGAAAAAACTATATCATATTTCTGTAAGTTTATTTACACAGCCTAAGCCAAATCGTTAATTTTGGATTTTTATTTTTATTTTTTATATAGTTTCCAATATTTGGTTGTTCCAAATAGGAGTCAAATAGTAGTAGTCCAAAAGCAAAAAGTGTCTCGTCTGACGTCAAAGCGAAAACGACACCGCGAACTTTAAATCGAAAGCAAGCATCTTTACCTCTTCGTACAATGCGCCACGTGTTTCTACGCTATCTAGTTGAATCGGTTGATTGCACCGGATCTTTAACAAAATATTTTTAGAGCCCAGCATTAATCCACCTCATTATCTTTTATCCGACGTGTCATCACATTCGTCCACGTCAGTAGACCTTTTTCTCTCGCTATTATATCTTTTTTTTCCGTATCTCTCTCTCTATCTTTCCCCCAAGCTTCGGCTTCACAGGTCCTCAACCGGTCATGCTGTTTCTTCGACGATAACAAAACCCTAAAATGCTTCAGCTTTTCCTTAGACTTTTCGTGCTCGAATCTTCTAACTCTCGACCGTTGGTGTTTGAATCCGCTTCCATTGAAGCTCGGAAGGTATTATTCTTGTTTGAAGCTGGTTTTTTGGTTTGTATTTCTGTGTTCTGACTTTGAATTTTCGACCGTTAGTGATTGGATCCAGCTCCAACTCAGAGTTTATACCACCGTTTTTTACTCTGATATACTTTTTTAGACAATCTTCACACTAAGCTGAAAGTAATATGATTTTCTTTTACTCGTTTAAATTTGAGAATTTGGTCTCTGTTAAAGGTGCGTTTTTGCTGAAAAATCAGAGTATAAGTTTGATCGAAGTTTGTTTCTAAATTCTTCTATTGTCCTCGGTGAAATATAAACTATATTTTGAAATTTGATAATCAGTACTCCCAGAGCGATCTATTTGGTCAATGTGAAAAGAGAAAAAGGAAAAGAAATCAGGAGTCTATGTTTTAAACTGTTCTGCGGTTCTGGTAACCAAGAAATGAAGAAATTGTTTCTCAAAGCCCAAGAAGCATTTGTTTTGCATATGTCAAAGTTCTTTGTTTTTTTCTCTGTAGTACGATTTTTGGTGGCCTTGAAATCTGAGCTACTGGAACCCAGAATGTTTTGAATTTTATGTACAGGTTTTTCTACTTTTCCTGTTTCCCAAATGATGAAATTTCTAGAACTTGGTTTATTTTATTTTATTTTTTCCCTCAGGCTTTTGACACAGCGTTTACTTTTCATGAGTAATTCCGATTCCATCACACAATCTTTTTGAGTCTGGAACCTCCATGTTTGAGAAAGTGTTCTAACTGCAGGGCAGATGTTAGCGTTTGGAGCCTGTATATATAGAGGCTCCAAACGCTATATATATATATATATATATATATATATATATATATAGATTTTCTATTACATAATTCGAGGGTTTGATGTTACTCTTAGACAAATATTAAAGAAGTGTAACTTGTGCTGATGTTTTAAAATGGTTGGGTTTTTTTGCAGGACTTATGCAAGAGTTGTTGATAAGGTTTGTCTGTAGAGGTTAGTATCTCGAAGACAACGGGACGTGCAAGCTATCTTTGGGTTTAGAGGAGGTTTTTGCCCTGGCTCAGTCCATTACCTCTCACTTTATTGGCCTTTTGAATCTGGTTAAAGGACATAGCTGAGATGAATAAGAATTGTCCCGTAATCAAATGGTTGGCGGAATTAAATCCCCATGTGCTAGATGAGCACAAGGAAGTAAGGAATGGGGTTCTGGGTGAGGACCAAAGGCTTTTGGAAGAAGATGAGTTGCAGATTAATGAGGATGTGGAAGACATTGATGATGGGCAAATGGAAGGAGTCCAAGACAAGGCACAGACCGAGGCTGTCTTGCAGAGGTTGCAGCAACAGCCTCAAGGGCCTCTGGTTCGCTGGGAGAGGTTTCTACCTGTTAGGTCTCTCGAGGTTCTACTAGTGGAAAATGATGATTCAACTCGGCATGTTGTCAGTGCATTACTTTGGAATTGTGGCTATGAAGGTTATAGTGAAGTTGTTATCATGTCAAACTTATCAATGAAAAATCATTTTCTTCTTATGGTTAATATGCTTTCTGACCTATTGAAGTGGTTTATTTATTATGTGTTTTTCTTTTCTTAGATGATATTTCTTGAAGTTGGCATTCACAAGATGATTTATTCTTTCTTTTTCTTAAAAAAAAAAAAAAAAAACTGCTGACTATAATTCTTTTGGTAACTTTCTTTCTCAAATGCAATACACTTTGGTGGATTAGTATTGGAATGTTGTCATTTGATTATGTGTGTGCTGCAAATCCTATGCAAGCACAGCAGTTTGTCCTTTCAGCTGTCTCTTCCTAAAGAAACATAACAGTTAATCCACTATTCGCAGTTACAGCAGTAGAAAATGGTCTACAAGCTTGGAAAATCTTAGAAGATCTTACCACTCATATTGATCTTGTTTTGAGCGAGGTGGCCATGCCTTGGCTATCAGGCATTGACCTTTTAAGCAAGATAATGAGCCACAAATCTCTCCATAATATTCCTGTGATTAGTGAGTATATTTCTTATACAATTTTTTTCCATGTAAAAGAAACACAATATTACTCCTCGTATTTTTAATCAATTGATACTTTTAACTGCTACACCTGGTGAGTTATATGTGCAGTGATGTCATCCTATGATTCTATGAATATAGTCTTTAAGTGCTTGTCGAAGGGTGCAGCTGACTTTTTAGTAAAGCCTATTCGAAAGAATGAGCTTAAAAATCTTTGGCAGCATGTTTGGAGGAAATGCCACAGTGTGAGTTGCTATAGTTATCCCATTTTCTCTATGAAACTATATTGTGGATCAATTGTTCACTTTAAACTACAGGTTGGCTCTTATTTATGCATTTAATTGTCCCTGAGCACCTATTTGAACTATACCAACTAAAAAGAAGCCACTGATTTTGCTTGGAGCCATGCCATTTGGTTAAGTTTGGCCTATGAAGATATTTTTATGTAGCTTTTCTGTTTTTATCAGTTATATACCACTTAATTGATATAGGATCACAAAAAATTCATAATTTTCCTCTTCTGTTTTGCATTCACTATTCATCCTTTCATTAGTCTGGTTATAGTCAAAGTGAAAGTGGCACACACACAAAAAAACCCACCAAGTTGAAAAGTGGTGAAGCGTCAGCCAATACTGGCAGCAATCATGAAGATGATATTGGAAGCATTGGTTTGAATGTTATGGATGGAAATGACAATGGAAGTGGCACTCAGGTATTACTAACTCTTTTTTCTTTCTTATTTTTTGGTAAGTAGCTATTGCTAACTAATCTTGAGGTATCGTCTAGCTCTTTGTTCTTTCAAGTTTCAACTTCTGGCTCTACTATACATTGGTAGTCAACCATATGTATTTGTATTACCAACTCTTGTTCTATTAGATGCACACGGTTTGCATTATTATGAACTAAAGTTCAAATTTTAGGAAAAAAATCAAATTTAGCCTCTAGGTTTTTGTATGATTTCAATTTAATCTTTGGGTTTCCAATTTCAACAATTAGATTCTTAGGTTTTACTCCAATTTTTAATAGATCATTCCATCAACCTACCATCCAATTAATTGACAACGTGCCACTTTAGAACACTAAGTTGATAACATGTGGCTCATGTCTGACATGTCACGTGCCAACTATAGGTTCCACGTGACAAATTTTGCATGATTTCAATATGGCTCAGAGTCACTACTATTGAACAATTTACAGACCCATTGCTGTTGAATGCAACGACATATGGTTTGGGGGTAAAAAGAACTTAGAAAATTGGTTGGGTTAAAGGTTTATTTATGGTGTATTACAATTGGGTATGTTTGGGAGCTAAAAACAAACAAGGAAAGGAAGAAAATCAGATCTGGTTCATAGTCGTGAACTTGGGAATTGTAGCAGATTTGGTTCTATGGGTTTGGAGGTTAAGAAGAGATGGGTGTGCTGGGTCCCAAACTAAAATAACTTTTTTGTTTTGATAGGTAATGTTATGTTCATAAATCAAAAGCGTAGAGAGGTACAACCCTAATACACAAGAGGTATACAAGAGAACGCCTAGAATAGGAGAAGAAAAGAAAAAGAGAAGAAGAGAACGAAAACGACAGAAAAGAAAAGAAAGAAAGCCCAACAAATGCCCTCACGACGCCATAAACCCTAAGACTAAAACCCTCCCATCTGAGGCCCAAAAGGAGGCTCAATGATGCCTCCCTTGCGCCTTGCCTTTCCCTCGCCGATTGGACATAAAATCGTCGCCATAGTTAACTGAACACTTTAGGTTGAGCAACTCCCTGGTGCCTTTATACTTGCCCGTGCGACTCTTACTTCCTTATGAAAACCCTCTTCAATGGTGTCCAACCTCGCCAGAGCTGGATCCTCCCCTTCGTCATACTCCCAATCGAGGGGGTCGGTAAAATCCCACTCATCAATCTCCCCAGACGGAAGACAAACGTCGAGAGGATAAAAAACCTCCAACTCCCCTGAAGGACCTAAACCAACCGGCCAAGATTGGGGTTGTAATAGCCCATCCCTCTCCTCAGCAACCTTAGAAAATGTCGACATAACAGTCGGCATCTTAGACACATAAGGAATTCCTTTCTCTAGCGATCTTGAATTGAGGAAACCCCTCCGTAGTAAGCTAGGCATCGGAGCAGCTGCAACCCCAATCTCAGCTCTGGTCTTAGACTGCAGCCCTTTAGAAATTGGAGCAGGCACCACCTATGAGAATCCCTCCACCTGCATGGATGCCACAGCCTCAGCCAACACTTCTTGTTCGTCATCTTATTCAGCTACACGCCAATCTCCATCTTCACTCCCCGGTTATATTTGGAAACAGCTGAAAGTATCTCATTCCCAGAGAGTCAAAATCTGATTCCCAGCTCCTCCTCTGAAATAAACCCACCATCCGGTAAAGAGATCGAACACCATGTGCGATAGAGAATTTCCCAATCGGCCCCCAACTCCACGTACAAAGAAAACCCATCACTGATATGTTCGGCTTTGTCAGGGTACTCCGACAGCTCTTGACTGCCTACAACATCCCCCTCAGGTGGGAAATAAAATAAACCCACCGGAGGAGGAGAGGCAGAGGCAGCACTCGAACCTAAAGAATCCCGCCAAGACAAATCCATCGCCGGAACAATCGGCAAGGCTAAGGCCTGCAAATACTTAGACGAGTTCGTTTGAAGCAGAACAGGATCACTGCTCGGCAAACACTAATAGAACCTACAAATAAAATTCCAAAAAACATAAGAAAACTTGAAATAAGACCTAAGGGACCAAAACTATAATCCATGTCTAAAGATATTCAAATAACTAAAGTACCCTTGACTCCTAAAAATGAATAAAACTAGAATAAAATAAAATCAACTTCTTGGTGCTTGAATCAATACCCATGTGGTTTAGCTTCAGTTTTTCACTTTCCAAATCTTGGTCCTTCATATCTTATTCATCCATAGCTGTAGGAAGGATGCTTAAAAGTAGCGGAATGAGCACTGCCCTTAATTACATGGTATATAATCACAATGGATACTTTAATGTCAACAAAAGAGCTTTCCCCTCATGTCATCAACTTTCCTCTCATACATAGTTTTAAGTTCACAAGGATTCATTTCACTACCATAAGTGGCCAACTAAATACACATCCAAAAGAGCTGTACGATTCTAACTTTTGATTGCTCTCTTAGCAACTAACCTAAACCCTTACCGTCATTGTCCACTCAAGCACCCAATAACGCATTCTCTTTTAAGGCTTACATGAGGTTTGAGGTAAGCATCATTATTTCCCAATTCTCCGACACCCATCTAAACATAGGGATTCTGTCTCATCTTGCTCATTATATAGTGCCGAGGTTGTTTGCTGTATGAGATAGCCAGTCACAAACCTGATGACATTTATGTTATACCCAACTTGTTAAATGGTAATCAGTGATGTGATATTCAAATATCAGTAAATATCAATTATACCATAGCAAATATCCATCTAACCGATTTTTTTTTGTTTTGTTTGTTAGAAGTAGGAAATAAAGCTCATCAATTGTTGAATATCCTTGCTAAGTTTAAAGCATACATGAAATCCACAAACAAATACAAATTAATGGCCAAGTTTACCTTAATGTTACAATATGTGTAAACTCCATTTACACGATCAATCACTTTATATTAGTGCAAGTTTTTGGAATCGACAATTCTCTAACATGGTATCAAACCATGGTTATCTATGAGAGCCTTTGTTCAAATATTTTTCTTTAGTACCTTAGTTCAAATCTTAGCAACCCCCATTGTGTTAATTTCTAATACTTTGCATGTGGAACGTCATTTTTGGTCAATGTTTTTGGGTGGGGTGTAAAAGTGAAGGTTCTGTTTGTGTTGATGAGTTTTTGTGCATATTGTCAGCCCACTTTGTAATAGCTGTTCATTGTCAAAAAAAAAAAAAAAAACTCTCATTTTTAACTTTGGTTTACATTCTAATTGTAATTTCTAGAATTTGCTGATTTTACTGCACTAGAACGTTACCAATAATGAGATAATAAGTCTATAACTTCATATTAGATGGGTATAAATATTATATATTACGAGCTTATAACCTGCGCAATGTGCGGGATTTTTAAGGTTATATTATAATCGTACTTTTTATAAGTATTATGAAATTTACTTTTCATAATTGTAAAAAGAAAACTTGAATTTTGCTTAATTAAAATATTAGTATAAAATTAGAAAGAATTTATAATATTGTTAATGTAATACTTATTAGATTTCAATATAAATGAAACTCAAAATTATAAACATTCGAAAAAATACTTTAGTTGTAGAAAAAAGTATGCACGAGATTCTTTGTTATAGTTTAATTTCAAAATTTAAACACATTTTTATCGAACTTTTCTTTATAGGTTGTAAAAAAATATATAAAAAAAATAAAAAAATCACACATTTTTAAATAAAAAAGATATACTAAAGGTTATACACCAATATATTACTCAACATATAAATTCAAGTAAATCATACAAATATAGTGAATGAAGAATCCTGTGCATAGCGTGGGTTATAAGAGTGAATGACTTAAAACAAAAAAAGACGTTGAATGAGAGTGAATGATTTAGAAAAGAGAGAGAGAGAGAGAGAGACGTTGAGAGAGGATAAATGAGAGATAGAGACAGAACACAAATATGAATTGGTTAATTTTTAAACGTTCGGTTTTTAAAATAATGAGTTAAAAAATTGGTTAAGTCTTTTTCTTTTTTTTTTAAAAAAAAAAGGCTTATGTCACATGTCGCAATTTGAAAGCACTTCAAAAGAAGGTTTCGGCTATTATATATGATATATATGATTTGATGTGTATTATTTGTTTCCTTATTTGATTTGGACATTGATAATGCTTAATTTATGAAATAATTTATATATGAAATACTCTTGAAATATAATTAAACATCATTAATTACGCTAATTTAATTATTGATTTTTACTTTAATTTTAAAATTTAAACACATAATTTTCATTATAAGTTAAAAGGAACTCTTTAATAAAAAAATTAAATCTTTGTTCCTATAAGTATATATGATTTAAAGTGAATAGTATAAAGAAAAAAATTAGCAAGAATAATAAATGAATTATAATATAGTTAACGCATTTAATGACATTAATTAATAACATGTGGATTATTTTGAAATATAATTAACGCTATTAATGATGTCATATAGATATAAAGATATAACTAACGCAATTAATGATTATTTTTTAAGAAAAAAACTAGTTTTGTTTTTTTGATATATAAAAAATAAATAAAAAATGAAAATAAAAAGCCGTTATATATATAACGGCTCTTTTTTTTAATCATAACCGTATTAATATATATTAAATTGACTAAATGTACTAATACATTAAAATTTGATTTATATTATTTGTTTCTTTATTTGATTCGGACATTAATAATATTTAATTTATTGAATAATTTATATATGAAAAACTCTTGAAATATAATTAATGCAATTAATGACCGGTTTTTTCTTAAAAAATCGGTTCACTTTTAAAAAACCGGTTCACAAACTGTGCCTTCAAAAATTGGTTTAACATTACAATAAAAATGGTTCACGCCACATGTCGCAATATTAAGGTACTTCTGAGAGTGATTCGGCTTTTATATTGACTAAATGTACTAATACATTAAAATTTGATTTATATTATTTGTTTTCTTATTTGATTTGGACATTAATAATATTTAATTTATTAAATAATTTATATATAAAAAACTCTTGAAATATAATTAATACAATTAATGACCGGTTTTTTCTTAAAAAACCGGTTCACTTTTAAAAAACTGGTTCACACACTATGTCTTAAAAAATTGGTTTAACATTACAATAAAAAAGGTTCACGTCACATGTCACAATATTAAGGCACTTCTGAGAGTGATTCGGCTTTTATATATATATATATATGATTTGGATAATAATCAAGAAATAAGATAAGCAAATGATATTTTTTCCTAGTTTAGCTCAGAATTTTTTTGTTCTGTGACACCCTTATATGAGATATTATACATCTTACAATGTAAAAATTATTAAAATGTTAGGACTTAAATGGCCTATAGATATTTATTCATTTAAATGCTAATATTCATTCGTATGTATCTAAGTAGAGACGGATTAGTAAGATAAGGGATTCCCGTATGAATATTGCAGAGCTCTTGGACAAAAAGGGCAATAGAAGTTGATAGCCCGCAGCCAATGTCAGCTGATCATCCTGATAGTACTTGTGCCCAGGTTATTCGTTCAAGGACTGAAGCATTTGGCAACAACTCGGTGCCCATGATCACAGCAACGGAGTGTGAAGGGCAGGATAATGAGCTTGGTATGCATTACTCTGTTTGTAGCAATAACAATTTGACATCATTCTGGTATATCTTTACTGTTTCCTACTTTCTACCACTTCATTTCAATAATTAGACAATGTTTTCATGGGCAAAGACTTGGAGATAGGAGTATCTAGAATTCCATTGCAGCTTGAAGTCCTAGGTGCAAAGGGGTTATTGACGAACATGGCCATTACTGATGGGCAAAAAAATTCTGAAATGAAATCAAAGAAAGATGATGAGAAGCTGCAGAAAGGACAGGTGGAGCTCGACAGTGTGAAACCAAATGGTGACTTGAGGAACAAAGTTGCTGATCTAATGGGTCTGACCACTAACAGTACAGATCCTCAGATAGAAAGTGTTGTCTGTGACATCTCAAATGGTACCTCCAAGGCATCTGACGTGAAAGTTAAGGCTCTCTTTGACAATAAGGAAACGCCTTACCTCGAGCTCAGTTTGAAGAGGCTAAGAGATGTTGGAGATACTGGGACCAGTGCTCATGACCGAAATATTTTGAGACATTCAGAACTTTCAGCCTTCTCAAGGTACAAGGACATTCAAATTCAGATTAGATCCATCTTCTGACCAAAAAATCCTCCAAATTAAAGTTCAAAACAATTTTCTTACTAGCAGGTATAATTCTGCTTCAATCACTAATCAGGCTCCAATCAGCAATGATGGAAGCTGTTCTCCTCTTGATAATAGCACAGAGGCAGCAAAAACTGAATCAGTGCAAAATTTTCAATCTGACTCAAATGGCACACGTTCCAATGGCAGTAGTGACAACAATGACATAGGCTCCACTACTAATAATGTTTTTGCCAAACAAGTGGCATTCAGTGACATGCCAGTGCCCAAATCTACAGTTAAAAGTCTCCATCCCTCCTCTGCATTCCAACCAGTGCAAAGTGGCCATATTTCTCCCGCTCAGCTTATAATACAAGGCAAGACTGATGCTGCAATAGCTAGCATAGATTTGTCACAAGAAAGACACATCAACCAGCAGGTCCAAGTGCAGCACCTCCATCATCATTACCACCACCACCACCACCATGTGCATGATAACATGCCCCAGAAGCAGCTAGCCAACCATGATGATTTATCTTTGAAACAGATCACAACAGCAGCTCCACATTGTGGGTCATCGAATCTGTTAAGTGAACCTCTTGAAGGCAATGTTGGTAATCACAGTTTGAATGGAAGTGCTGCTGGAAGCAACCATGGGAGCAATGGGCAAAGTGGAAGCACCACAGATATAAATGCTGGAGGAACAAACATGGAAAGTGATAACGGGGTAGCTGGAAAAGGGGGAGCGAGTGGTGTAATTGGATTTGCAAGCAGGAGTGGAGATGATCGAACCGTTCTGCACAAAGAGAGGCTGCTTTAAACAAATTTCGCCAGAAGAGGAAAGAGAGATGCTTTGAGAAGAAGGTAACTGAGATTATGTTATAACGTTGAGAAGTATTGGAACAACATTTCCTCCAGAAATCATTGGATCATCCCTTGAAGATACATACTATTAGTGGCAAATTTCTCATCATAAACTATATCTTACTTGAAAAACAACAATACTTTCCAAACAAGCTTTACATTAGAAACCCAATGGAATCATCACATCACCATGTATATATATATATATATATATATATATATATATATATATATATATTTCAGACAAAAAAGTAATTCTTTTTTTTTTTTGTTGATAAAAAAGTAAGACTCTATTTCACATTCACAACATCATTTCTGGCATTCATTTGATATTATCTGAGCCGGTCAAGTTGTTTCATGAACTGAAAAGACGTAATCTCTCGTTCTTGCATTTTTTTTGGGGGAAGGGATATAAAAGAAATATCTTTTTTACATAATCTTTTTCAGGTCCGATATCAGAGCAGGAAGGAACTGGCAGAGCAAAGACCACGTGTTCGAGGACAATTTGTCCGACAGGCAGTGCTCAAAAACAAAAACAAGGACATGAATTGCATACCTGACTTGCCCCCGATAGTGCATATGCAATCTTCTAGATGAGATTGGCGCTGGTTATGTACAGGAGAGGGAGTAAGTAACCATTGTGATTGAAGAACAAATAGATTATGTGAGCACTCTACAAAGGGTACTGACCTTTGAAAAGGGTAGGCTTTCTCTAATGGAACTCTTCAATTAGGTGTGCAGTGTGCTGTTGTACTTAAAAGACTCTTTCTACACGAGTGGATGCTTGAAGAACTCCTATTTTTCTAAAGCCTTTTGACTCTTTTTTTCTGATGTTCTTTAAGTGGTTGCTTGAAGAACTCTTACTTCTCTATATCCTTCTTTGCCTCTTATGTGGATCTTGAACCATTTCTGTTCTGCTGTTCTTTGATGAAGTCGCGTTCTCTAATAACAGCATGAAGGTTGGGTGGCTTTTTCTACCAGTTATTTGGCTCATAAACAAGCAATGTGCTGAGTATCATCCAAGATTTTAGGTCTCCGAAGTAACATGCATTTATCCTGACACTTCGGCAGACGTCAACACGGAGACAAAACGTTCCCGATTACTAGGCAATCAGAGGTTCACCTTCTACAAAAAAGTGCTCGAGTTGGTCCTCATTATAAACAAACGATGTACAAGCCAAAAGAATTTTTGGGCATTAAGAATTTGTTTGGGCTTGGGATATTTTTAAACAAAAGTGCAAACAGTGTCCAGTTTGGAAATGAGAATTTTAAAAAAATGTCAGTTTTTTTTTTTTTTCTTTTTCTTTTTCTAATTGAAAGGGGGGAAAAATGTTACAAGTGAGGATCTTTTCCACTCCTGTTCTGAATGGACGAGAGAATTGACGATCCTATGGGAATGCTTCCAAACACTTGATAGGAAACGGTCCATTTAGCCAAACAATGTGCTTTAAAATTAGCACTTCTATAAACTTTCTCAGTCTTCCAGCTGTAAAAAGAATGTAAATACAAGAAAATATCTGAAACTACATTAGAAAAATTCCAACCCTCAAACAGCTGAGGTTGTTGAATAGCAAGGACAACATTAAGAGCATCCCCTTCAAAGAATGAGAGAGTATACACCGCAAGAAGCAGCAGTATGAACTGCCAAGAGGGCTGTTTGAGCTTCACCTAAGGCAACATCCTTAGTAAGAATTTTCTTAGTAGCAACTCTAATAATGTTACCATTAAAATCAATGTTTTCAAATCACAATTTTAAAAGTGACAATTTTGTTTTTAAAAATCACATTTTTATTATGCAAAAAAATAAAAATAAATAAAAAGCTTAAAAATATCTCCAAAATAATACATTTTACTTTCTTGTGGTTAAGATGAATAATTGATTACCATAAATCCATTATGCCTAAAATAGAAATTACTTGCTTCAAATGAAATGGAAATAATTCTGGCCAATTAAAGCCCACCCGCGAAGTGAAGTAAACAATACTTAAGGCTTGGATGGTTTTGGATATGAAACTGGACTAAAACTAAAAGAACACCCCAGGTCGTATAATGTATATGTATCAACGGGTTCAAAATACCAATTCAGTCAGGTGCGACATAACAACGTCAAAATATATTGGACAAGTCCATTCTAGTTGTCAGAGTGAAGGCTTTTTCTTTTTCATCTTCACAGAATACAACACATTTTTCAGGAAATAGATGAATTATAACTCAACCCTATCTATGATGTCTCAAGTTTTGAACCACGATTCAGTTAGCTCCGCCTTTAGTACCGCCATATCCTGTGCATCTTCCAGTCTGGAGGCACCAACAAAAGAGATTGAAGGACCATAACCAGGATGGGACGAAAGGGTAGGCCCGAGTCCTAATCCACGTACACGGCCATGTCGTTCCGGGCCCATCACTTTGTACATGCATCATTTAGATCGTAGGTCTCCCTACTTTCATGGCTTGACTTGGTTACAGTGGCTTAGGACCTCTTCCATCTGCAAATGTAGGGGAGCATGACATATGATCAAAACGATGCATATACAAAAGTGATGGGCCCGGAACGTCATGTTCGTGTGCGCCCCTTCCTGGTCAGTCGTTCAAAACTTGAGGCTGAGACAGGTTAAGCTATAATCCATCTATTTCCGGACATAGAATGCAGCCTCTCAAGGCAGGGGTATTTTTTCCCCGATTAAGATCTTAAAAATTGTCTACCAAGTGAGAGAGCACTGAACAATACATTCATTCTTCATTATGGCCCTGTTCGGTAAACGCTTTTGCGTTTACACTGTACATTTTTTGACTACCCGTACACTTGGTGCAGCTTACTTGCTCCATTTTCAAAATTTTGCTGAGTCGTAAAAAGACGAAAATACCCTCACTGACGTTGGTTTCCTTGTGCTTAGTTTCCCTTCTTCAGAGTCGACTGTTCTTCCCACGAAGCTGAAGGAACTTTGTTCACGTGAGATTGTTGAGCAATCTTCAAACGGCAAATGTGGTTTTGGGGGTTGGCTAAGCTTCATCTCTCTCTTTCCTCTCTTCGTCTCTCTCCTCTCTCACTCAATTCTCACTGTATCCCCTAACAGCCTACCCGATTGATTCAATCAAGAATTTTAGTAGGTCGAATCGTCCTTCTCTTCCCACGAATCATCCTCCTCTTTCCCCCATACTCCCCGATTCCATTGTATAATTATAGTGATTGTTTCTTATGATTTGTGAGGTTAAGCTCATTTTAGTTTTTGTTTTTGTTTATGTTTCTGGAGATGCTGAGTTTTTGGTGGAGATGGATTGTGTATTGTGGTCTGATTGATTGATGGTTGTTAAAATTATCAAATAGTTTCTGTAAATGTGATGATGGGTTTTCTTCCTCTGTAATGTAAATCCATGAATATGCTATAAATTAATTAAGAAATAGATGGGAGAGTGCTGATGAATAATGATGTACCCACTTGGAGTTGCAAATGGGGTTGTGGAATTTGAGTTGAGACAATCTCTAGTTTCCAATTGGTATCTGGCGAAGAACCCGTGGGAGAAGTGGGAGAAACAAATCGTGTGGGTAAATGAAGAATGGGTGTCGGCATGTGTGAGAAGTCGAAACCCTCATGGGTATTTTGGTAATTTTACCGTGTGATGGGTTCATATTAGGCAGTATAGCTTTTAAGAAACCGACAAAAAATGAACAGTAAGAACCCTTGAACAGTATCTACACAAACCCCAAACTCAGTTGTCAAACACCACCTGCATGATGTCTCATCAAGCCCTGCTACCAGGAGAAAAATATTCGACACCGTTCTCCTTGACCCTGAAGTGAAAATTACATATCCTGTTTGTGTAGCTCCCTTGCCCATCCCACATTCCTCTGTTTAAAACTGTCAACTGCAACAAAGAAGTATAATGATTAATTATGAGGAGGAAATATCAAGTACATTTTCAAACATGAAATAAATTCTGCTTCTGGTATGAGTCGCTATTCTAAACCCTCCATATGTTATGAGCACAGAGTCTCAAGGATCTCCTCAATTTTATTCAGTTGAAGAAGCAGAACTGCAACAGCTATTGGTAATGTTGGCAGGTTAACTAGCCACTGTCAGATGCAGGTTGTTGATTTTTTTCTTAAGATATATTACAAGCAAAAGAAAAAAAAGTTTTAAAAGAAAAAAAAAAAATCAATGATATGGTGTTACACATTATTTATAGAGGTGAGTGCAAAAGAGCAAATGTACCATCCAGAGAAATGAGAATCAACATAACACATGCATCTTTTCCATACAGCTATATACAGAATGAATGTATAATTCACAGTTTTTTTTTTTTTTTTATAAGTAGTTCACAGTCAAAATTTTATTGTAGTAAAAAGAAACCAGAGTCTAAAAGGCAAGAATGAGGTGAATGTCAATGAAGACAAAGACAATATAGAGACATCAAACGAACGACTATGACCATGGTTAAGAAACACCAGCAAATACTAGCTTTATTTGAAGGTCTCCCCTATTTTGACATTACTGTTAAGACTTTTGCTTAGGTGAATTGCATAATTAATATTCATAAAACAGCACACCGAGAGACCAAGAGGAATAACCAGTACAAGTACATATATAGGAGGGGCAACAATAATTTTATTCGTAAATTTTGGCCGTTCCTTTACCAAACTTCAGTGAAGCACTAGAATAATAAACACACAAATACCATAAGGCACATTTAAATAGAAATCACACAATGCTAACCTGTCCATGCACATCTGTCGCCAAACCAGTGGCCAATGGTTCTGCCTTCATCAGAATATCTGCAAGGTACTCCAGCTGTAAAATAAGTGCAGGCCTCTCCATGCCTAAATAGATATCCTCATGGTTAAGGGCAACTAATGTACAACCCTGATACAAGATCAGAACAAGAAACTATGAAAAGGTACTAGATTCAATAAAATAAACGGAAGTATGGAAGGAACTAGAAGAAGAACAAAAAAAAAAAAAAAAAAAGAGTTAAGAGTTGCCTCAGTCTTACAAATGCTGATGTTAATGTGTGGCAATAATGCAGAAAGTCTAAGACATAATTTGAAGAGCCATTAGCCGCTGCCTCCATAAGAGAGAGATCATCTACAACAATGGTGATACACTTCTTGTTTTCTTGTAATAAGGAACTGACCACTTTTTCAATTTTCCCATACAAAGCAACAAGCCCACCTTCATCTCCATCTAATCATCAATTAATCAAAGAGAATTCTTGTAATTATTTAATCCTATCAAGTATCATTCAAAATTGTCATCTGTCTTTTATCATCCTAAAAAATTCCCTATCATAATCTGCTTCAGCAATAAATTTGACTTTTGCATAAAGAACAAAAGGTCATATTACTGGACCAAGTGTGTGGCTAGGAATGATTCCGCCATAGCAATGACAGTAATACAGCAAACATTGTAGCTAAGAAATAGCAAGCACCCCTTATTCTCACCTGGAAACTCTGACATAAGCATGTCAAGGAAAAAGAATTTATTATTCTCACTTTGGGCACCTAAGTTGCAACCCTGTTATAACAACACACCGAGATATTTCAAAAACCAGCCATGGTTAAATTACAAAAAAAAAAAAAATTCCTACATAGTTTTTTGACCATGCAATGTGTTGGTTTCAGAGAATATAACATAGTCGATGAAACAAAATTTCTTAAACGAAATTACACAAATCCCATGAATCCTTCTAAAACCCACAAATATTAATGAGCATATATATCAACACCCAATTCAGCAAAAATCAAACAATGTGTGTTAGCTTCAAAGAGAGAGAGAGTGCGTACGAGTTTTCTGAAGACGCGATCATAGTGAGAGAATGGCTGAGAGAGAGCAAGGAAGACCACGACGTTAGAGGAGTGAGGGGAGAGAGCGCGCTTGACGAGGTGGTGGAGAATGAAAGCGGCGCTGGTCTCGACGCGGTCCTCCACCAGCACCACTCGCCCGCTCAGCGGCCAAGCCTTGGAACTGTCGTCCACTAGCCCTAGGGCTTCGTCCAGTAGGTTCGAAGCTCGCTGATTCATTGCTTTTTGCTCACCAACAAAAAGCAATGCAATGCAGGATGGACTGTAGAAAGAACAAACGAAAAACCCACGCTTAATAGAGCCTCACTGCCCACTGGAGAAAGATGGGGCTACAAAACAAAATACAATAACTTTGGTGGTATCTCTCTAAATAAAGAAAAAAAACCATCTAATCATCATAAAACCATATATAATCACATTTTTTTACTACTTGGTTGAAAGCCTAAATATGATGCAGAAAATGTTTGCATCATATTGCAAATCATTACCCACCATTGCACCCAAAACAAAAACCGGAAAGAGATTGGAACTGTTGCATCTCATGACCAAACAATTCTAAAAAACACCAAACTTTCACCCTCCATCAAACCCAAAATAACCCAAAACCAGAAACCACTACAAACATACAACCCAATCACAACAAAACTGCACCATTTACCATACCCACACTTTACCATCAATACAGACCACACAAAACCATCACAAATACATCCCCTTGACACCAGCAGTCCAAAACCTAAACACTGGGAAATGCAGAAAATGATTTGCACAAAAGTTCTACACCAAAACAAACACAGCCCAAGATAGTAATAGGTTTAAAACAGACCACCAAAAGGGAATTTAAGTATATCTTTTTTTACCAGTAAGCATTTTAGGTTTCAATTCCCATTGGTAGATTTTTTTATCCGATTGCTTAGCTTTTGTCATGCATTAATAGTATAGCTATAGAGCAGAATGTCATGATTTGAAATATAAATAAAGCAAATGCATTGTCCTTGATGTGCAGTTTCTTCTTATCCCATCACTTAAAAGGCCCGGCTCCTTTTCTAATCATTTGCGAAGGGGCTTAGTAATCATCCAAACTCTTCTCAAAACTGATCTTCCGAAGCCTCTACAGCTGGTAAACCAACTTTTATCTTTCAAAATGATACCAAATATTCCAAACCGTTAAGATAATATAAAAGCATTCGTAAATAAGAACCACCAAAGAGACTGCAAGTAACATGTGGTTTTTAAAAACTTAAGCATCATCAAATAATCCCCATCAAATGAAGCCTAAATAGTTAGTTTAACCAAATGATGAATATATAAGATGATAGAGGCTTCTTCCAATAAGTATCTCCATCAATTCACTAACCATCATCTCCCATATAATTGTTCTAGCTTTATCAGTAGTAGATACAATCTTGAAATTTCCAATGGCAGAAGCTTATGCTAAGGAGGATTAAATTGTAGTTCAATTAACTTCTTACTAATAGGTAAACAATCAACTTGTTGCTGGTCGTCAATTATTTCAAGAGGCTGCTAAGGTATATGAGCCAATGTTGTGGGGAATCAGATGACCTAGAAAAGTAAGACACTACATTCGGCAGCAACTATAGAGAAAAGTAACCCAAGGCAACCTGCACAAACAACAGTATATTGTAGTCAAGCGTTCTTGTGCAGATATCCTTTGGCATGCTTCTAAGCGTTCTTGCATATGTTTGGCTTCAATTTATTCAAATCTTTTTCTTTTTCTTTTTTTTCTAATAAAATGAGGAAAGGGGACTCCAAGGGAATTATTCAAATCTTAATTTGCTTCTTGCGATGATTTTTCTGTCGTTTCCTTTTTGCATTTTAAGCTAAATTGAAATCCCAACTAAACTCAAATCGCATAGAACCCAAAATAAGATCAAAATCAAACTAAACCGAAATCCCAACTAAACCCAATCAGATAGAATCCAGAATAAGATCAAAATCATACTAAACCGAAATCCCAACTAAACCAAACCTAATCGCATAGAACCCATAATCTGATCGAAATTGCTCATAGTTCCTCCAATCAACAAGTCACGGCTACAATGCGCTTAAGAAATTTTGGGAGATAAGAAAAATAGAGAAGCTTTACCAAGTTAAACATAATCCAAACATAGATAAAAAAGACGCACATATGTTTGCATCTCCATTTTTTGAAAAAAATCTGAAGCAAAGAATAGCTTTTGGAGAGGAATACATACCTTAGGAAATGAGGGAGGGAGAGTCAGAGAGCTCTCTTCCCTTAGTGGAGAGAGTCAGAGGACATCCAAACCGAAACAATCAGAGAGACTCAATTCCAAAAGCTCAAGACTAAAACCTGAAGACCCATTCGGTTAGGATTAAGAAATTAACAAAAAATCCCCAACAATCAAAGTACCTAAACCAATCGGGTATTTATACAATTAAATCTACAAACCCATTGAAAAACCCAACCAAGAATCACATACCCAAAAATTAAGGAAATCGAATTTCACCTACAAGGATGGTTTTCTGGGCTCAAAACGCCGGAGTTGGGTGCTGCCTCCATCTCTCTCTCAGTCAGAAGAACAAAACCCTAACCCTACGCGAGTTTGTGAGAGTTTACAAAGAGAGGAGAGGGATAAGGGCGTGGTAAAAAGAGAGGAGATCACATACCTGAGGAGAGGAGATCGACGGAGATGCTGAGAATATGCCGGCCGGAGTACTGCCGGAGGGAGAGTGACGGCCGGAGATGATTTTGGCGGAGAGAGAGCGACTGATAGACTGGCCGGGCGACGGAGGAGAGAGTGAGTGAGAGAGAAAACGACGGAGAGGAAGAGGAGAAGAAAAAGGGGAAATTACATTTTACCCCATAGTATCAGATTTACTTTTTGTCCAAAGTTTAAAAGTGACATAACCTCAAAGTTTAATTGTGACAATTTAACATTTTGCTTATTATTAAATGGCCCCATCACATTTTCTTAAAAACAAAAAATCCTAAAACATAAGAAAAGCCAAAACAATATATAAATATATGCTGGGGTGGCCAAACCACCCCATAGGTGGTGGCCGCCACCCTGTTTGGATTTAAAAAATAAAAGTGATGAGGGCATTTTGGGAATAAAAGGTCAAAATGGGTAAATTGCCAATTGAAAGTTGAGTTTAATGTTACTTTTAAACTTTAGAAAAAAAGTGAAATGAATGGATACTTGAGTAAAAGGTAATTTTAAGAAAAAAGAGAGGGCTAGGGAGAGGAAGGGGTCTATGCGGGATGAGAGAAAAAACGAGGAAAAAAAAAAAGAAGGGGGAAGCTACAGGTTAAAAAAAAGGGAAATGCTAGAATGCAATAAACTACTTGTATTTGACTCATCATTCTTCATTTATTGTATGTTGATTTTATATTTTAAAATGTTTTTTAGAATGTATTAACTTTTATGTCAAATGTGTTTAGTATTTAAAAGGAGGGGTAACGTGCCAACTTGGCACATTATGCCACGTCAACAAATGGTTGGCACATCACCACATGGTGACATGGTAATGTTGCCGCATCACCATGGGAAGCTAAAAAAAAAAAGAAGGAAAATGCTACAATGCAATCAATTGACCACATTTTGCCCATCAAATGCTTTGGTGGCAAGCCCACTTGAGAGAGAGAGAGAGAGAGAGAGAGAGATATATATATATATATATATATTTTTTTCAAATAACTTTAAAAAAATGAAAAATGAAAAGTTAATAACAAATTTGAAAAAAAGATAGAAAGGGTGGCCGGCCACCCAAGTATATAGCACAAAGCCACCCTAGACCACCCATTTTCAAAAAAAGTTCAAATTTTTTTTTATCCTTGGGGGGTGGTCAAACCACTCCCAATGGCTATTAAGCCACCCCATACCGGTAAGCCACCCCAGACCTGAAGCCACCTTTGTTCTATACTTGGGTGGCCAGCCACCCCTTGTTTTTTTTAATTTTTTTATCAACTTTTATTTTATTTTCATTTTGATTTTAAGTTATTTGAAAAAAATAATAAAATATAATAAGTGACTTGCTACCTAAGCATTTGATAGGTAAAATGTGGTCAATTGATTTCATTGTAGCATTTCCCAAAAAAAAAAGGTAATAATTAATTAATTAATGGGAAAAATATAAAATAACTTCTCAAACTATCGTCATTTGTAATTTAGCCCATAAAGTATCAATTGATATAAAGTAGCCTCCAAACCACCAATCCCTTATAATTTGGCCCCCTTTGTTAGAAGAAACTGCGAAAATGGATGGAAAACCTAAAACAACATTGTTTTGAGACATAAAATTACTAAAATGCCCTTATTAAAATAAAAATAAAATTTTAAAAACCCCCTAAAACGGCATTGTTTCCTTCTTCCCCCTGGGATTGTCTCTCCATGTAATAGCTCAAATGGTTCTATGGAGCTTGTGAGTGCTAGGGATGGGCTCCTATAAATCTGAATCTGGTTTGGACGGTTGCAAAGCCTCTTATAATGGTAACTGCTCATGCCTTGCTTTGTTCTTCCAAAACAGTACAGGAAATTGCTTTCTGTTTGACCGGATAGGTAGCTTCCAAAACTCTGATAATGGCTCTGGCTTTGTTTCATACATTAAGGTCTTGGTTGATGGAAGCAGTAGAGTAAGTCCTGGAGGGGATGAAAGCAAACGCTTCCATATGTTGTGATTATAGCTATTACAACTGTACTTGTCATCGTGGGTTTACTTTATGTGGGATTCTGATACTACAGAAAAAAGAGAAGATTGCCTGAACCTCCCCTCGAGACTTCAGGGGAGGATAATTTCTTGGAGAACTTATCAGGGATGCCAATCTGTTTTAGTTACATAGATCTTCGATCTGCGACTAATAATTTCTCTGTGAAGCTTGGGCAAGGGGGTTTTGGCTCAGTTTACCAAGGGATTCATAGGAGATTTCGCTGGGATTTCGTGGGTTAAAGAACAAACTTGTCGTTGAGATGAAGTGGGATGCAGTGGGAAAGAACACGGGGAAGCAGAGGTTTTGTTGAGAGAAAGCAAAACGACACGGTTTCAATCTTTGTTTTTTTAATTTTATTTTTATTTTAACAAGGGTTTTTAGTAACTCTGCATTCCAAAACGATGCTGTTTTGGGTTTTTCATCCATTTTAACGGTTTCATCTAACGGAAGGGGCCAAATTATAAGGGTTGCTAGTTTTGAGGTCTACTTTATAGCAATTGAAACTTTGGGGACTAAATTACAAATTACTGGTAGTTTGGGAGGCCATTTTATATTTTTCCCTTAATTAATAGCTAAACAGAAAGTCCAAAATCAAAAATATTCCACCAGATAGAATTTTCCCATTATTATGTTTTTTTTTTTTTTAAAAAAAATTACAATTACTAACGTGTCATTAATGACACGTTACCAATGGTAACGTGTCAATAATGACACATTAGGAATTGGAATTTTAATTTTTTTAATTTTTTTAAAAATTTCCCACTACTTTTTTTTTTTTTTTTAAGGAAAAATCAATCTGATTTTATTAATCGTGTTCAAAAGCATAAAAACTCTTACAATCACAGAACATATAGTTCTGCAAGATTATCGTCATAAAAATCGAAAACATATAGATCTTACAATGAAAATCAATCTATGACGTCAAACATCCGTTATCCCAGCCTGATCTTCAATTTATAGAACAAATCTACTAACGCAGACTCCTTCCGTGGCATAGAAAGCAATTTTCCAGGCATGAGCAAAAAACTCATACTCAAAACATTCCTCTCGACTCGAAAGCCAGAAGTATTATTCATGTCCTCAGTCCAACGACCAGGACCATAAAATAAAAACCAAAAACAAAAACAAAAACCTACAAGCAGCGGAGAGCACGATATCGTAGGCATCCCTTCGAAAGACATGCTTTGGCTGAAGAAGATGATCATATCTAAAGTTGAAGAGAGTAGATCTGATCTAAATCTAGATCTATAAACTAGATCTAAAGCAACCCGCCAGAAACAAAGACCGGTAAAACCTACAGAGAAGACACCGCACTGCTATCATGAAAGGGGAGGAGGGAAGAGAAAATAATAAAAAAGTTCTTCTTGGTGGGGGCTAGGGTTTTTTGGGAGAGAAAATAATAAAAAAATTTCCCATTACTAACATGTCATTAATGGCGTTAGGAATGGAATTTTATTTATTTTTATTGTTAATTTCTACAAGGAAAAGATTAATTTAGGGAAAGAATTAATTAGAAGATGTAGGGTTTCTAATTTATATGTAATGGATCGATTAGCAAAATTAAAAATTAGTTACTTAAAATAGAAATATAATAATTATATATTTAGTTTCCTAAGTATACTTAATTAGTTCCCATCTCTTTCTTCATCTTCTAGTCTTCCCAAACAGGTATATATATATATATATATATATGATTACTTAAAAAACATGATCATATATAATAAAGGTTAATTAGTTATGAGTTACTAATATTGGTATTTTATTAATAAGACAATATGGTTTAATTTCTTCAACCTTATTTATGGTAATTATCTTTACAGATTTGGTTACTATGCGATCTTTCACTTAATTATCTCCCGGAAGATAGAGTGAACTATATATAGTCTATACATATACATGCATATCGTTTGCAAAAGTAGCCGACTAGTACTTAATTACTTTTTTTTTTTTTGGAAAATAACTCATTCTCATTCTATAGAACTCAAGAGCGAAAGCTTTTACAATCATAAGGCAAATTCTGAAGTAACTGTAGCCTAAGCTACAAAGTCACAGGTATAATCTCATACAAACCAGGCAATAAAGGTCAACCAATCAATGAAATTCGAAAACACATCCACTACCCATGACTAAAATAGCAGGATAAACATTCAAATTTGCTTGGCAGGTTCAAAAACTACTGAACCAAGCGGACGCCATCTGCATAGGAAGCGTTTATTCCACAACCCTAAGAGATAAACCCTCTTATGCCGCTACTCATCCTCCTCGACAATTAAGCCAGGATACACATTCATCCACGATATAGAAGTCTTGACCATTTTTCCTCCTTGACTCGAAAGACAGGGTAACATACACATCCACGACACACAAGTCAGGATCAAAGGGGATCCAATTGAACCATCAAGGTCAGAGCATTATTACAAGCATATAACAAATGATATACAGGGAAAAGAAAAGCAGCAGAGCTGAATACAAACAAAAAGAAATACAGGGAAAGAAACCGATCGTGTATACGTTAACCCCGTACAAAGAAGAGTACAGTGGAAGCTCGTCATGGTGAGGGTGCAACAATGGATGGAGGGCAACGAAACTGAAGCGGAGATGATCAGCATAAACTACAAAAAAACACATAAATAGATAGAAATGTAATATAGCAAAACACCAAAACAAAACCAAGATGGAGGAGGCGGGGAGAGGAAAAGGGACAGGGGACATTGAGTCTAGAGATATCAAGTAAACTATTAGAGCCCAATGCAAAAGGGACGTGGGGAGGAGGGATGGAGGCCATCCCTCCTCCCCTGCAGTTATGGCATTTTCTACACTCTTCTTGATTTCTTTAATGAATTGTGTATGCATAATATATGTATATATATATGATATAGTACTTAATTACTTAGGGTTGCTTGTTCTAATATATTGGTGCAATATTTGATCATTATTTCCCCAAAAAAGTTAGAAGACAATTAACTAGTTTTTACCCTATTTTTCAAATTTGTCAACAATTAATTGGTTTTTATTATTATTGATTTCATACCTAAAGAATTAATTATAGAAACACGTTATATAGGGAAGAATTAACTAGTTTTTTTTTAAATTACAATTACTAACGTGTTATTAATGGCACGTTACCAATTGGTAATGTGTCATTAATGACACGTTAAGAATGAGAATTTTAATTATTTTTTTATTGTTAATTTCTACAAGGAATAGATTAATTTAGGGAAAGAATTAATTAGAAGATGTAGGGTTTCTAATTTCTATGTAACATCGATTAGTAAAATTAAAAACCAGTCACTTAAAATATACATATAATAATTATATATTTGTCTCCAAGAGGTAGTCAATCATTATCCTTCCTCTTATGTGGACATGTCAAAAAAAAAAAAAAATTATATATTTATTCTTTTAATAATTATATATTTAGTTTCCTAATTATACTTAATAGTTTCCCATCTCTTACTTCATCTTCTAGTCTTCTCAAACAGTATATATATATATATATATATATATATCTTATTTTTTTTGACATGTCCACACAAGAGAGAGAGAGATTGAACTAGAGACTCTCTTCATTGTAGTCCTGATTTCTTATTACTTAAAATACATGATCATATATAATCAAGGTTAATTAGTTCTGAATTTCTAATATTGATATTCTATTAATAAGACAATATGGTTTAATTTCTTCAATCTTATTTTTGGTAATTATCTTTACAGATTTGGTTACTACGATTATCCTTACAGATTTAATTGGTTACCTTATTATTGATTTCATAACTAAAGAATTAATTATAGAAACTAGTTATATAGAGAAGAATTAACTAGTTTTTTTTTTAAAAAATTACAATTCTAACGTGTCATTAATGACACATTAGGAAGTACTAACGTGTTGACACGTTAGTAATTTCTAATGTGTCATTAATGACTAATTTCTACAAGGAATAGATTAATTTAGGGAAATAATTAATTAGAAGATGTAGGATGGATTAGCAAAATTAAAGACCAGTCACTTAAAATATACATATAATAATTATATATTATTCTTTTAATAATTATATATTTAGTTTCCTAATTATACTTAATAATTTCCCATCTCTTACTTCATCTTCTAGTCTTCTCAAACAGGTGTATATATATATATCTTGGTTTTTTTTTTTTTTGACATGTCCACACAAGAGGGGAGAGATTGAACTAGACTCCTTCATTATTAGTCCTGATTTCTTATTACTTAAAATACATGATCATATATAATCAAGGTTAATTAGTTCTGAATTTCTAATATTGATATTCTATTAATAAGACAATATGGTTTAATTTCTTCAATCTTATTTTTGGTAATTATCTTTACAGATTTGGTTACTACGCGATTATCCTTACAGATTTAATTGGTTACCTTATTATTGATTTCATAACTAAAGAATTAATTATAGAAACTAGTTATATAGAGAAGAATTAACTAGTTTTTTTTTTAAAAAAAAAATTACAATTCCTAACGTGTCATTAATGACACATTAGGAAATTACTAATCCCTAAATTAATCTATTCCTTGTAGAAATTAACAATAAAAAAAAATTCTCATTCCTAAGGTGTCATTAATGACACATTAGGAAATTACTAACGTGTGGGGAAATAATTAATTAGAAGATGTAGGATGGATTAGCAAAATTAAAGACCAGTCACTTAAAATATACATATAATAATTATATATTATTCTTTTAATAATTATATATTTAGTTTCCTAATTATACTTAATAATTTCTCATCTCTTCCTTCATCTTCTAGTCTTCTCAAACAGGTGTATATATATACATATATCTTATTACTTCAAAAACATGATCATATATAATCAAGGTTAATCAGTTCTGAGTTACTAATATTAATATTCTGTTAATAAGACAATATGGTTTTAGAGAATCGCATGAAACAACAAATTTTAATACAACTGTAATGCCAACATAATGTGTTGTGGGTCATAAATCATTCATGAATAAGCTCATAATGGCATAAAATGCCAGAAGAAAGAGTCTCCCAGTTCATTGAAAGGGAGAGCTCCCTCCGTGTGTGCTGGAAGTAATGGGAATGTCATGGGAGGGAGGACCAGCCAACGTTGTAGACTTGTAGTGAAGGGCATATAGACATTGACACGAGCTATAAATGGCCATTGTTTTGTGTGCTGGATTTATGGAATTGTGGCTCTGGCTACTGAGCCCCCCCCTTCACCAGCTTCACATATGGTAACGTTTTCAGAAGAAATCCCAATCTAATATTCCAACTCATTCTTTGTTACGCGGTTTATGAGAACAGAAAAAGACAACCAATGACATTCATCATTCTTTATTAGTTTGTCCCAAAGCTTCAAATACTCCACCTATACAAAAGTACACCAGTGGTTGGAGACCATAAACTTACTAACCCTAAAATCTACAAGCCTGCCCTTTGCACCCGTCCGCTCTTTCAATAAGCATTCGGTCTAGGTTATTTATGTGCGGTTTTTAACAAATAAGTGTTAGCATTTGGATTAGGTCATTTATGTGCTGTTTTCAGTTGATAAATGTTATTATAGTCACGTTCAGGTAGAATAATCATTATGGTCACTCTCTCATTTTTTCATAGAAAAAAAAGCAGGTCTAATTTTCTTAAATCAATCCTTTTAAAAAAAAGAAAAAAAGATTGATGGGTATTGTCGGCACAATAAAATGATTGAAAAAAAATAAAATTAAAGGTAATAGGTTGAAGAAAATATATGTTCAATTATAAGTGGGAATCACATATATGATATATTGGTAGATCTTTCTTTTGTGTGGCCGAAAGTACCCAAGATTCGCTCCCCGAGGCCTGAACCCTCAAGCTGCGCAGCCGAATTTGTATAAAAACGCTAAAATACGTTCTTTTTAATAAATTAATTTAAAATACCTTTTTCTTTTTAATAAAATTAATACCTTCAAACGCGTATTGACTAAACTTGCCCTTTCAAAGCTTCGATTACACGACCGAAACCGAATTACAGGTTTGTCCGTTATGGAAATAGTAGTTTGACAATATTAGTTTTTTTTTTTTGGAAGTGTTTGACAATATTAGTAAAATGAATTGTGTTCGTGTCTATTCATATAAAGTGTGTTTGAGATTGGAATTTTGTAAATTAAATCGTTGAGAGCACGTTTTTAAAAAAAATTGTGATTTAAAAATGTAAAAAAAAAAAAAGTATTTTCATATCGCAAATAATGGGGTTCATTAAAAAAAGGAAATGTGATTTTAAAGCAGTTCTTTCCTCTTTCCCCCTTCCCTTCCATCTCTCCCCTGATAGTAGTGTTTGATGTCTTTTTTGTAGTTTATTCTTATCTGCATTTTGGTGGTTTTTAAGTCTCGCATGCCGGAGTGTATTTCTCACTCGCCGACGCATGGATTTCACGCGCTAAGTTGTGTTTTACTGAGATGTCTATTATGTCATGTTCCTCTAATGTTGCTTTTGGTGGGATTTTGTTGTTTTTAGTTTTGATTTATTTTTTGTTTTTGTCCTGGTTTTTGGGTTGAGGATGTAAGTTGAATCTTGACCTTTGGGCTGATGATGAGGATTTAATCGGTTTGGGGGATTATCTCTCATGATTGAAAAATAAGTTTTGAAAATTTTGGCTATCCATGTCTTAGATTTAGTCTACTTGGAGTAAATTTGTTCCATAATTGAAGTTATACATGGGTTAGCGGAATCTAATGTCATATATATATATATATGATTTGATTGTAAGAATTTTTTTGTTGTATCTAATGACTTTGTAAGTTTATAGCATTTGATTATGTTTTATCGTAACTTTATGCTCTATGATGTAAGGGTTATGCTCTTAATCTTTTACCAATGAATTTTGAAAGATTCTTGTTAAAAAAAAAGGTTAAAATTTTGATTTTACAAAATACTTAACTATCTTTTTAAAAATTCACTTTTTCAAATTGTATATTTTAAAATCACAAACTTAATTATTATTATAACTCAACGCAATATAAACGCAGACGCTTTGGAATTATTATCCGGGATCATAATTAGCTTAAGAAACTAAGCACTGGATAGAATAGTAGTATGGTAATTGGTTGCTGGTTTATAATGATTAATGACTTGGGCGACCAGGCAATTCGAAGACTTGACCTTGTCAAATAAAAAAGAAAATGGAAGACTTGGTCAGTAATAAAGGAATTTCCAAAGAAGACAAAACAGGGAGTTGCTAATTGCTATGGTAGTCTCGTAGTTCACCATATTTGTGATTTTTGTTTGTTTCTATGCATTTGATTTATCAAGTTTCACCCATTTTGCATTCAACCTTGTCATATATAACCCTTCTCATATTACTTATTAGGAATATAAGTGTCACTTTCTATCGTGCTTCATTTTTTGTTAATTTTTTTTAAAAAAATAAAAATATTAACAAAACACTCTTAAAAACATAAAAATAATTCACATCTATCTTACATCAAAATATTTTTTTCAAATAAAAAATACTCTTAACACACATTAAAAAAGGGAGCCAATTATTTTTATTTTGTTTTTGTTTTAGTTTTTATTTTTTTGAAGTTCAAGGCAGAATGATTGATTTGACTGTAAAATTAGGGTATGTTTGTTAATATATTTTGAAGGGTTTTTTTTAAAAAAGGTTTCAATTTCGATGGAAGATAGTTTGGGCCAATTCAAAAATGTTATCATGTAATGCAGTTAAATAGATAATTAGGGACTTTTATGAGGGCTGACAAACAATTTAGCAAGACACGAGAGAAATTTGCAAAAGGGTCCCCGAATGAAAAGATATATACTAGAACAGCTCTGTCTGAATTTAACACGCCGAGACACAACCGCACGCACGCACTCTCTCTCTCTCTCTCATACTCTTACCTAAGAGAGCGAGTAACCATGGGTTGGTTCCTCTGTTCTGGAAAATCAAACGAAAAATCCAAGAAGAAGCAGAACAAGAAGCCCAACGATCCGATCTCATCAACCTCAGGTACTTCTGTGAGGAAAAACTGAGCAAATTTCAACTACACTATCACTCTACTGAAGTTTAATTTTCACTTTCATACCCAGTGGCATATTATTTCTTAACTCTTATGTATATGTGTAATTGAATACTTGCTTGAGATTGATGGGTAAGCGTCGTTTTGCCTAGTTGTTTGGATTATTATTGTGGGTCTTTGATTCCGTCGTGATCTGCTTTGGTTTCGGTGGGGATTGTTATTGAGAAAATTATTTCAGCTGATGAATGTGCATGTTTTTATTGGCTTCACCTGAAATTATTGTTTTCAATATGATTAAGATTTTGCAGGTTGGTGGGATTATTTTTCTCCTTCAATTTTCAGAGTTTGATTCGTTTCAAATCATTGTTCTTAAGTAATGAATTCTTTTTGGGTATCAAAATTACTTATTTAATTGCTTCTGGATTTGTACCATTTATCAAACGGGATGAATTTATGTTAGATTAGGCGAAAAATCATTCGTCAATTATTGCAAAGGAGATGATTCTGTTTCAGTTCTTATAAGGGGGTGGGTGGAGGAGGGTATGTTCTCTTCTGAGGCTTTCTTGATCATAAGCTATATACAAAATTGTTTGTTTTTTATTTCACAATGAATGGTGTTGATGTAGTCATTCGACTACATTAATATTGCAGATTGTTCCCTATTTGTTTTATGTGTTTGAAAAATCCAAGACTAAATCCTTCTTGGTTTCTTTTTGGTATTTTGTGATGTTTTATTTTCTTTATAAGCTCTTAATGATATGGTTATGCTTTCTCCATTTTCATGATATCCAATTTAAAATCCACCTTTAACTTCAGCTGGCATCATACTAGTCGTTTGTTGTGTTGTTTTTCTTATTTGCATGTTCGCTTTTTTGTTGCTTTAGAAAAATCAAAGTTAAATTCCTCATTGGATGTAAAGAAAGAGGCCTCTAAAGATGGAGGATCCGATCGCATTGCTGCACAAACATTTGCATTTCGATTTGGCAGCTGCGACAAAGAATTTCAGGGCTGATTGTCTTTTGGGTGAAGGAGGTTTTGGCCGAGTATATAAAGGGCGATTGGAGAGTAACAATCAGGTTTGTTGAGTTGTCAAAATAACTGTTACAAAATAGGTTACATGCATTAAAAAACATTTTTGTTTCGTAATGATTATCTTTGTTATACCCCATATATCTTGGTTGGGTGATTACCTCACCATAGGATTCTTTCCATCGGTGTCATAGCTTGAAAGTTTTGGATTCATATATTAAGCTTGGGATATGGCTCTGACTTTTTTTTTTTGGGGTTGGGGGCTAAATTCCTCTGATAAGGAATAGTTAGGAAGGCCCATGCCCAGTTGGTAAATCACAAAGTTTCTGATATAGGCGTTGTATATACTAGAGCTCCAATCAGTAACCCACCTTGCAGTTCGAACATTTGGAATAAAACAGGCAACAAAATGGTCATCATTTCCTAAGGCTTTGGTTGCATAGAAGAAGCCCTTGATGTTGTTACTGATGCCTATGTTGTGATAAGGTTGAATATGGTCACACAAAAAAATTTAGTATGCATATCGTAGAAATTTTGAGAAGATAGACCTATAATAATAGAAAAGGATTCATTATCTACTAATATTTAGTGTGGTTGACTGCAATGGCCAGGGTGAGCTATGTACTCCTTGCCGAAGGAAAAAAAAAAAAAAACTAATAAAAACCTTTTTGCAAACTAAACAAAGTTAGAAAAAACAAGATAAAAGTTTCTTATATACAAACTGAAGTCCTGTCTACCCTTGGCCCACATTGCGACCTAAGGGATTTAACCAGCCACCAACCTCTTGTGCCACTCTCACTGTTGCTTCAACACCAACAGCATCATAGCTCCTACCTGGCAATATCATCCATAATACAACCAGGAAAACTGCAAATACTTCCACCTCCATCTAACAATTGCTGCCACATGACTATTGCTATTATCATCACGTCTCCATAATTGACACAGTTGCTACTGCTATAAGAACATGGTTGCCATTCCTAGTACTACTACTACAAGATCCATGACTGCCATTCCTCTCACAGTTCCTCTATCAACACAAAATACCCTTCTCAAAACATTGTCACATTCTCCTCCTCCATGTCCACATCCACCTCACCTCTAGATGGGGTTGTTGAAACAGTGGTGTGTTGATAAATATAATTCTTTTGAACAGAAAGGGAAGAAAGGTATCAGAAATTAAAAAATACTAGCAAACCCGTACTTATGCTTTTAACTCATGCCTGTTTAACCACAGCGGCAATCTTTGTAGAGAACTCCCACCAGAAATCATTTACACTTTCATCTTGTGTAGGCATCAAAATTATACAGTTTACTAGCCTCGTGTGAGCTTTGCTAAAAAGTTGGCAGGTTGGTTGCCTGGCCATGGGGTTTTTCTATCTCTCATTGTCACATGTAAGGGAGTGAACCATGATCTCACCCTCCAACCTCCTCTTTTTTCTTTCTTTCTTTCTTTTTTAATTGCTAACTTAATATGCATCTGATGGGTCTTAAACCCATGACCTCATTCTCCACCTTGTTCTTATGGGGGAAGAGATGCTATTCAAGCTAGCATTCATTGACACCCTCCAACCCTTGTTTATGGGGGAAGGAGATGCTCCAAGGACCATTAGTGTTTTCTCTCTCTTTCTCTCTTTGGCAGTCTTACTATCATTGTTGATCAAACTGAACTTCTATAGAGGCTTGTGTTAAGACCTGAACCTTCATTTTTCTGTTTTGGTGCAGGTTGTAGCTATCAAGCAACTTGATCGTAATGGGCTGCAAGGGAACAGAGAATTCCTTGTTGAAGTATTGATGCTAAGCCTACTTCACCATCCAAATCTTGTTAACTTAATTGGATATTGTGCGGATGGGGACCAGAGACTTCTGGTATACGAATACATGCCATTAGGATCTTTGGAAGACCATCTACATGGTATATTCTGCACTAATACTGTTCCTTTCCTCCTCCTCCTCCTCTCCCCCCCAAATATTGTTCAGTAATTACTTAACTTTACATGGTTATATGTGCCAGACTTGCCGCCTGATAAAAAAAGACTTGATTGGAATACAAGGATGAAAATAGCTGCAGGTGCTGCAAAGGGCTTGGAATATTTACACGACAAAGCTAACCCCCCTGTGATTTATCGTGATTTGAAGTGCTCAAACATTTTGCTTGGTGAAGATTATCATCCCAAGCTATCAGATTTTGGCTTGGCCAAATTAGGCCCTGTTGGGGATAAGACCCATGTATCCACCAGAGTGATGGGAACCTATGGATATTGTGCACCTGAATATGCAATGACTGGTCAGCTTACATTGAAATCAGATGTTTATAGCTTTGGGGTTGTTCTTCTGGAAATCATCACTGGCAGAAAAGCAATTGATAACTCAAAGACTGCTGGGGAACACAATCTGGTCGCATGGGTAAGACAGCCTCATCTTCTCTGCTGTGTTATCTTTTGTTGGTAAACATATTAACCTTCTGGTATTGTGGCTTACAATATAGAACTTCTAGACAAATATATGGTTCTGATGTAGGTTATTATTACCCAGGCAGATTTGATTGGGAAATGGAAAGAGGGGAGAGAGTCTCATTGTGAGATAGGCCGTCAAGGAAAATCAGTCGATCTATTGGTCACTACCATATATATTATATACTAGCATATTTTTCCTTGTTTCTTATATGAGATCCATACCAGAATGATTACTTGCCATCCATGGCATGGTCATTCTACTCCTAGAAGGTCCCTTATGAATGGACCCTCAAATTCAAGAGTCAACTTAAATAGCACGTATTATGGGTAAGCCACTTTGGCAAAGAAGTTTTACATATTTTGTGCTAGTAATGATTTTCTTCATCGACTCCATAGCTAAAGGTGTCTCATATAGAAAAAGAAATAAAATAATAATATAATTGTAATAATTTATCTAATTAATAAAAGCAAAATTAGATCAAGTAGGATAACTTATGACAAAAATATGGTTACTTTTGCGAACCTAATGTAAATGTTTTCTTTATGTCGCAGGCCCGGCCCTTGTTTAAAGAAAGAAAGAAGTTTCCACAGATGGCTGATCCTATGCTCCAAGGCCAATATCCAGTGAGGGGCTTGTATCAAGCCCTTGCTGTTGCTGCAATGTGTGTCCAGGAACAACCTAATATGCGACCCCTCATAGCTGATGTAGTCACAGCACTTTCTTATCTCGCTTCTCAGAAATATGATCCCGAATCCCAACCTGTCCAGGCATTTCGCATGGGGTCTTCAACTCCTAGAACGAGAAGGGAGCAGTAGATCAGAGACTGATGAAGCCAGAAGACTTATCCAAGCGGTTCCATCTTCAGAAGCCCAAGATGAGGCGGCTGCGTCCTGCTAGCTGTGGTGCTGCATTGGGATGTTCTTGAAATGGGTTTGTAGTCGTGATTCAGAGGGCGGTGGATTGCAGTTTAGTGGTTTGCTATTGCTGGCACAAATGCTGTGTGCCTGTTTCTCAAATTTTGCAGCAATCCAGATAGCAGGTGAGATGGCCAGTCCCACTGTCTTGCAACAGGAAATATATATATATATATATATATATATATATTCTTTTTTCCCTTTAACCTTCCTCTCACTCTTACGAGATTCTTTCATGTGCGATTGAGCTTGGGGCTTTTGTATCTATATAGAAACTATTCCCCTTGAAGAGTATATCCTCATTTCTCAGTTGGATTTTCAAGAGGTTGGTAAATATTTTGCCTCACGCCTTTCAATTGATGCTGCTCTAAGAGTGTGCAACTGTGAATTTGCGTGTCTAAATCTTGAGTTGCTGGCATCTGCCAAATTGCCTGTTGAATAGCTATTTCCAGTGGTATGCCACCATCTGTTTTGATTTCATTTCTGCAGACGTGCCTCAACGCTTTCCGATTGTGAAGTGCCTAAATCTTGCCTTCATTATGGATCTGAGGATTAAAAGATGGAGAGAACCATCCCTTTGGTTTCAAACAACCTTCTCTAACTTCCAAGGGAATTGACAAAAAAAAAAAAAAATCTTTACAAAGCAGAGGTTACTAATTCGAATATTCATTCTTCTCTTTTGTGAACATATAAAAAAAATAAAAAATAACACCACCCTTCTAATTAAGGGACTTGAAATTTTAGGGAAAGAAAAAGAAAATAAACGACTTTACATTGTTCCTTGCTGCGGATTAAGTTGCAATGGAATAACAAATTAAACAAACTAAGAACCGTGTCATATGCCAAACTCGTTATCCTAGTGGCAGCAAAACATTCAGCCACAACCAACCGCTCAATTGTCAGGAAATTTTTAAACGAAATTAATGAGTTAGGATTGAGAAGTCTTTCCTTATTTAATTAAACGAAAGATTAAGATTAATCTATATATATTTATATTCATATACACGACTCAACTAAATATGTGACATTTAAGGTTAATAATGTCTGATAATCATGGACTTGACATAAACTCTATGAAATAAAATTAGATAATTAAATTGAGAGTTTAACTTGTTTAATTGAATTGATCAGTTTAGGATTGACTTACATTTTTTTATACCTATATCTTGATACGAATTAAAACCCCAAAGTGAACCATCAAAATGTTGTGTGAAAATTTCACAAGGTCGACAAGGACCTGCTTGGTACTCGAGCAATACCCTAATGCTATTTTTACAGTTTCTCACTAACTACTCCCTAACCCCATTGATTTTCAAAGCAGAGTACTGATTTCATAATTTAGAGTGGAAGGGTGGGTGGAGATGGAGGTTTTTATATGAAAACAGAGTTTGTGCGACCGTGCGAACAATGGAACTCCACTCTACTTCAGCATGTAAACAAATCACCCACCTTGTATATCCAATTTTTTTATCCTAGGCTCATTCCCAATCCTACCCTCCCTCCCAAAAATGAAATAAATACATTTAATCGTTTCAAAATATGGGTTTAAAAAAGAAGTTATTTCGAAACCCAACTAATGAAAACGCAATTTAAAAAAAATATAAAATCACCTTCAGACTTTAAAATAATGTATTTAAAAATATACCCCATTGCCTGCTGCAAGAAAATATACTTTTATTTCAGAACCTAGATGTAAATATAAATTTTCAACCTAGAAAATATAATTTTTTTTAAAAAGCTCTTTGTGAATATAAAAGCTCTATTTTTCAACAAAATCTCAAACAGTCTCTTAGTCTAGTAACTCGACTGAGGCCCCCCAAAAAAGCTGGAGAAACGGGGCTCATTGCAACAAGGTTCTTTCTTTTTCCATCGAGATTGGTGTTAAGTCTGCTCTGGAAAACTACAAGCAACTACATCAACAACTTCTTCTGGCAATGGATACAACTGTGTCTGAACTGAAGAAAACGCCATTTTTTCAAGCACACTCCAAAGCAAAACACTTTCCACGATTTGATTTAAAAGTGTTACACTGTCATAATAATGAAATATGAAGCAAGACAAGACACTCAATTGAAAGATTATACATTTGCGACTAACATGCAGTAACTGCTGAAAGCTCTTCCTAGAACTATAAGTTTAGACAAAGCAAGGCAAGATACTAATGCAAGGATTACAGTTGTGTAACCATCGATCTCATGTGTCTGCTTACATTCTCTCCTCCACCATACTATTATTACCACTGACGCAATGAACAAACAAATAATGAAAGAATATGAGCACTATTTCAAAATTACATACAGAAGCTAAATCTACCCACTCCCTGAACTGACACTGACGCATAAGATATCAACCAAACCAAAAGCATATTGGAATGGGGCAATGAAAGAAGTATATCTATTTGGAGTATCATTCTAATAAACCTGTTATTCTCTATCTTTGTCTTCCACACCATTAGCATCTGTCTGTTGTGCGCTGGGGCTCTGAACTTCATTGGTAGATTTGCCATCAATTGGCTCCTCAACAGCAGTTTGTTTCCCCTGTTGCATATTCAATAAAACTTGATTAGAGATCTTAAAACATAACGAAGCACAGTACAAGTGATATGTAAACTCTTTATTGAACAAAACCATGCGCACGCAGCATTATTATACAAATAGACAGGGAGATTTTGAAGTATTTGTGCTTTATTGACAATTGTCCTTCAATTAGGAAAAGAGGAGAATACAAGTAGACACCAACCTTGTTCCGGTCTCGCCAGCCAAGTCCAAATGGACGTGCTAGCAAACCAATCTTCCTTGAAGGAAAATCTTGTGCAGACTCTTGATTGCTTCGTGCTGTTGAAGAATCTGGATGTGGAGATCTACAAATCAAAATTGCACGTAAAACACAAATCCCATCCATTAGGCACAACATGCAAGCAATACGGCAGCTAATGCAAAAAACAGAGATAAAGAGGCAAAAGAAAAAAGCAGCAAAGAAAGAAAGAAATGGTCAAAACCAGTGCAAAGAGAGCCATGGTTCACTTTTGTCAACAACAAAATAAGATTGCACCAGAAAAAATGACCCAAAATTGAATACAAACCGTGGAGAGGGTTGTGCTTTAACTTGGCCAGATTGGTACTGCAACGTAGCCTCCAACATTGATTCTGCCATAACCACTCTCTTCTCCATTTCAGCAATTGAAGCAGTGGCCTCTTCATACTTATCCTGCATACAAATAGTTTTGTAGAGGGTTATCTATATAAAAAGGCACATAAAATAATATCCAGATCTGAATAGTCAACATTGAAAATTCAGAAGATAGTAAAGTCGCTCCATGTACCAAGCCATCTGGCCTGGTCAAATCATAGAGTGGTGCATCCGTTGACACATGAATACAAATGTAAGGAGCCATGGATATCAAACATACAGGAATAAAAAAAATTGAAACAGGATGTGCTAACTAATGACCGTGTTTCATAGTCAAATTGAATTAAAAACAAAAGTGAAGAAAATGGGATAGAAATTTTAATTGTCACTCGATCTTCAATTGACAAACTCGAACATTTCTGAGACTGGTTAATGTAGATGTAGCCCCAAGTATATCTTCTTCACTGGGAGATGCAGCCAGGCTGGTTGAGGGTTTTTGTGTATGTGCCAAAGTCCAGTCCTTATTTTGTCATGTTCTTCAACTTCTGAGTACTTCTCACTCAAAGTTGAGAATTTGATTAATATTCATGGTTCTCTTATTTCCTCCTCCTCCTTTTCTCTTCTTGTTTTCTTTCATTGTTTTCAGGGGTATAATAAAACCCTGTATAGTGCACCCTGTTTGGAACCTTCAAGAATTTCTTGGATGCTAAAAAAGAGAAAGAAAAAAATACTGGCAGATTGGGTAGCGTCAAATATCCAAGAACCTGATTCCAAATAAGACGCCCATAGGGTGTCTCTCAATTTTAATATAATGGCTGAAGAGAACCATTTTGCAAGGCTCCAGAGAGTTAGCAAAGAATAATAAAAGGTGACATGATTTATTTTTTCTTCAAAACAAAGACATATTCATCCAACTACTAGTATAACCTTTATTCAACTTGCAAATTAGCTCAACATAATCTACCGGCATATTCAATATCAGATATATGAGGAACTTCAATATGCAAGAAAATTTTTGCAAAATAGAATTCTAAAAGAGTGGTATATGATGTAATAACTACCCACCACAACAAAGTGAAATCAAACCAAATGTAGAAAAAGAAGTCAAACCTGAAGCACTTGAGCAGCATATCTTTGTGCTGCAGCATCTTGCTCGGAAAATCTACGTGCATCTTCTGTTACCCTTTGTTCTTGCTCTACCCGCATTAAGACCTATAAGATTAGCAAGCAATTTCATAATGACCACTAAAGACCTCAGTTATGAGATTATATCGTCTTATCTAATGTAAGCACTGAGGAACATGGATGAAAGGTGAAACCTGAAGCATGGCATTTTCTTGTTCCTGCTTATCAGAGAGGGCCCTTCGAAGTTCAGCAACCTCTTGCTCTAACTGCTCAACCTGCAATTGTATGTGGAATTTACTTTTGACTAAAGTTTTCCAAGAATCAATAGGAACTCAGCTGTACAAGAAACTTTCAATTTGAACAGAAGTATTTTGCATCCTGCATACCAGCATAAAAACCAACTCCAGAACATGAAATACAACTAAAACACCCATACAAGATTGAACCCATGACCTTGCCTTATCAACCCTTACTACTGGAGAGAGGAAATTTCATTTTGGCCCAATGACCATTGGCTGAAGAAGACTACTCTTTTAAACAGTTTACAAGACTAGAACAGAAAATTCACACCATAATACTTTCAAAATAATTGTGTGAATGAGTTACAGAGGAAATGATCAGTGAACCATCCTAGAGCTTCATACTCTTAAAATATCTAAGTATTATAAAAATAAAAATAAAAATATTTGCACAGTCAAGAGCACAGTAGGATGATGGTATGCTTTGATTTCTATAAAAATAGCAAAACCCTAAAATTCTCTAAGGAACTAACAAGCCAAAGGCAGTTTTAGAATGATAAGATAAGTGTTAACTAAATAGCTGTCATAGACTCATAGCCATTGAAAAGCTGTCAACCTCTGAGAGGATAAAAGATACCCTTAAAAGCCCAAGCTATACTAGCACAAACAATACTTCTGTAATATTGCTACACGGCCAATAATTGTACCATCGCTACATATCTGTGAACACTTCTGTAGTGACAGTAGAACAAGCAGTAACTTTTTTTTGCCCCCAAGATCTTAATCCATCATATATCCAGAGAAACTAAACCAATTTCTTCTTTTTTTTTTTTGGTTAAGTAAATAAATTTCATTAAAAAGCGCAAAGGTGCAACCCAAGTACATAGCAAGTATACAAGAGAAACCCTTAATCAGAAGGAGAAAAAAAAAAAAATCAAGAAATACACAAAAGCCAGAAAAATGAAAACAATCTAGTGTAGTCATCCATTGGTAAAAGGTTTTAATTCCACCATTGTCCTCTCACAGTCTTTTGGTCTTTAAAACTCCAGTCATTTCTTTCTTTCCAGATACACCACATCAGGCAGGACAGTACCAACACCGCAACACAATGAGGGCTATTATAATTCAGTTAACAATCACCACAGGTTTTTAATTCTTTGAATCTAAACTCTCCCATTTACCACTTGAACAAGGCCTAGGGGCACTCATTATCCCATAGTTGCCATTTAAAGGATGTACTTCCTAATTGCCGATCAGTAAGTTTAATCTATATTATCACTGTAAAATAGAAATCAAACATATACTGTATTTAAAAGTTAATTAAGTTTTTTCGTTTGCACTATCAATCTCATGGTTTGAAGAGGTGACTGATGGATTCTCCGCTCATTTTGCACATTCAACACCAGTCTAACACTATGATATGCCACTTCCTCATATCATCCTCAGTAAGAATCCTCCCTAACATGGCTAACCAAGTAAAAAACACAACTCGCAATGGAACATTATTCAGCCAAATACTCTTCCAAGGGAAGGGAGTACTCTCATGGGGAATCAGAACCTAATATAATGATCAATTTCAATAAAACCAGCATAGAGGTCACAAAGAACCAGCTTTAACTACCTATTCTAATAGACCTAAAACCAACTAATTGAGAATCCTTCAAGAAATATATGCTTATCCCATTTCACAAGGTTAAGAAAGTTTTACAACTACCCTGAGATTTCAAGGGAGAAAACAAATAAATTATTAAGTTAAAAACAAAAGAAGTATTATAATTCCAGTTAACAATCACCACAGGTTTCCTAAATGAATGGGCCTTTTAATTACTGTGACATAGCTTGGCAATATTTGAATCTAAAGATCTATCCCAGCCCCACTCTCCCCATTTACCACTTGAACAAGGCCTAGGGGCACTCATTATCCCATAGTTGCCATTTAAAAGGATGTACTTCTTCCTAATTGCCGATCAGGGTAAGTTTAATCTATATTATCACTGTAAAATAGAAATCAAACATATACTGTATTTAAAAGTTAATTAAGTTTTTTCGTTTGGCTTGTTCAGTAGCTCTCATGGTTTGATACATGGAGACCCTCAGTCTCCTCCTCTGTTTGTTGTTTTCATGGAGGCATTAAGTAAAATGCTTACTGAAATTGTTGATGGGGGGTCTTCTCTCTATGTGGGAACTAGGCACTTTAATGTGGTATATTCACACTTGTTCATGGACGATACTTTGGTTTTTTTATGGGGCCAATCCTGATCATCTTCGCTATTTGCATGTTTTATTCTTATGTTTTGAAGTTGTGTCTGGTTTGAAGATTAATCTGGCTAAGTCAGTTTTGGTTCCTATGAGTAATGTGGACAAGCTGGTTGGCATTTTGGGTTGTGGGGTTTCCTCTTTGCCATTGAAGTAATTTGGGCTTCCACTGGGGGCCTATTACGAGGCTAAGTCTATTTGGGATAGTGTTGTTGAAAACATTGAGAGTCGGTTGGCTAGTTGAAAAATGATATATTTGTCTAAATGTGGTAGGGCTACCCTTTTGTGGTGCCAATGGAGAGAAAGAAATGATAGAAATTTTAAGGCTTTGTTTGGATAGGCTGGTTTTGTTTTTGTTTTCAGTTTCAGATTTTTGATTTTCGAAATAATCTTACTTCAAATTCCCAAGCTTAAGTTTGTTTCTAATAATCTTACTTCAAATTCTCAATCCAAACAACGAACTCACATTGATTTCTTAAAAAATCCAAACTCAAAACGAAAACAGGCCTATCCAAACAAAGCCTAAGGATCTAGAGAGAACATTGGAGGAGTTCAAGTCCTTCTATTCTCTTTATACTTGGACAGCTATGTTTTTAGCTTCCTTAGTTATTAGTTTTAACGATTTTCTTGTATTATATTATCCTCCTAGTTAGGCGTTTCTCCTATATACTTCTTATGGGATCTGGCTTATATAAAACTACAGCATACATGCTGTTATAAATTAAATGGTTTAGATTTATCAAAATAAATAATTAAAGTAATTGAAAGGTTTAGATTTATCATAATAAATATCAATAAATAGATGAAGTGATGGATGAAAGAGAAAATTGATATTTCTTATGACAATCTAAATCCTTCAATTGCTTTAATTAAATCTTCACCATTCAATTTTTTAACAGCATATATGCTATAATTTTAATTACAACATACAAGCCAGATCCCTTCTTATGTACCTGGGTTGCGCTTTGCACTTTTAATAATATTTTGATTACTTATAAAAATAATTTTGTTTTTATTTTTTAAGTTTTTCATAAACATGGATCGAGGAAGCTCAGAATACTAACTGATAAAAAGGCAGATATACATAACAATAAACAACCAGAATAATTGCTATATGTTATGGTATTCCAGATATACCCTGGCACTCAATTGCCGCCGATTATCCTGCTTGACCATCTCCATCAAAGCTGTCTCCAATTCCTCAGCTCTGAAAAAAGCAGAAGCCAGAATATCAATTATGTATTAATGAAAAGCAGTACTGGTGACTTTCTAAAGAACAGTATTACATGACTGAAATTGTGGTAGCTGCTAAATCATACTTCGGAGACTAGATGACATTTTCGACATTTCCACAAGACCACTACCAAGAGGCACCCCAAGAAAAAAGAACCAAAAATAATTAAAAGTAAACATAAGAAGAAACAGCTATGGTGACCTTGAAGCAGCTAAATCAAATTTCAGATACACAAGAATCCTCCACTCAATCTCTAAGAGGATTTCATGTAACACTGGGTGTGACACGGTGCTTAACACACAGATTGTTTTATTTATTGAATGGGTAAAGAATAAGGACCTAGAGGAAGAGGAATGCAAAATTTTTTATTAAAAGGGAAAAAGAATAAAACAAAAACAAGGATAGCTAAAGAAGATCTCCTAAGAAGAGGATGAGAAAAAACTACAACACATTGGGAGGCAAACAAATAAACAAGGAAGGCCAAGAAGTAACTCACATCCACCATAGAGTAAAAGCATTTCTAGTAAAATGCTCCAACTTAGAAGCTCCTCTTTTAGCTATAATTTGAATAGAAGTTTTCCTATTCAATGAATCCAAGAGAGGGAGCAAAGAAGGTGTCTTAAAAGAGTCCTAAGTAATGGAAAAAATAGTGTTAAGGAGCAGGTGACAACGGAAACTCAGATTACTAAAATCTTGGGAGTTTCCTTCCACTACATAAACAAAAACAATGTTGCTATTCAAACTCCCAAAAAACCAAAATGCAGTGCACGATGGCTACCTGTTCTTAATAAAGCAAAGATTAAGGGTAATTATAGTTTATTTACATACACCCAGTCCTTGAGTGGACATAATTTATGATAAAAACACCCCCCCTCCCCCCAAAAAGAAAAGAAAAGAAAAGATTGAGACAAAGAACATTTAATTTGAGATGACTGTTAGGTGTGGAATTCAAAGGGGAATATGTAATACCGAATTTCAAACCAATGACTGAATTAGCACTTGTCAAACACTTTCCCAGTAACATTGAGTTGTCATGCTTAAAGTATACATGGGTGCATGGGTTATCCAACAGGTAATCAAGTCACTATCATCATAAAGCAGCTGCACTTTGAGGACCCAGACTGTGATGTTGGCAGCCGAGAGAGAAAAAGGGAGTCCAGTTATAAGTTAGAAAACTGTACATCCAAAAGAAAATATTAACCTGAGTACAGCGGATCTTTTCTCCTCCAGCAATTTGCACAATTCAACCTTCAACCACATCACCTGCATGTAGTTCACATGTTGAACTCAATTATATTATGAGGAAGCAACTCTAATGTATAATCTACTAACAATTTCAAAAAGGTTGAATTGCTTCAACTCATATTTATACACTTAAATTAAAGGAATATAAAACACATCAAACATCCTTCCGAAGCTTTCTACCTTGAGAACCGTAACATAGTGGAGCCAATTTTTTTTTTAAGTAATGTTACGCATATCAAAAAGTGCAAAAGGGCGCAACCCTAATACACAAAAAGTACACAACAGAACTCCTAAAAAACCGGAAAAGAGAGAGAGAGACAAACCCAAAAAAGAGAAATGCCAAGGTGCCCACAATAGATCCCTAAACCCTCAACATAATCTTGCCTTTACCCCAGCTAGAGCCACCGCCTCTTGCATCAAAGTTAAGGAGCATTCCAAATTTTTAAGCGCCCCATCAACATAATCCTACCTTTACCTCGGCTACAGCCACTACATCTAGCATCAAAGTTAAGGAGCATTCCAAATTTTTAAGCTCCCTCCCCTCCCTTAAAACTGAAAAGGATGGAGACTGTAGGAAGAAGACCAACCCGGCAAAAATTGGGAGCTCACTGGCCTAAGTGGAATTAGAGGGATACTTCCAGTGCTAGATGAAACCACCAAGACTGTAAGCAGCCCGTATTTCCCCTCCAACGCACAAAGCTTAGACGACCCATCAAAATCAAAACCCACGGGAAGGCCAACCTCCCTCAACCCATATTGGCCTTAAACTTATGGTGATAAAACTTCACCGGCTTAGGTGAAGGGCCAAAACCAGCAGAAGTCAAATCTTTTTTTGACAAATACTAAAATTGCATAACATTTAATCTCCATTTCTCTTCCTCTTTCCGTCACCTTCCACAATTCATATTCAACAAAAATCAATTCCCCTCCTAAAAGTTTGGTATAATGATCAATATGCCTCATCTAACCTATGCTAATTTGAGGCATGCTTCATGATTTATTACATTGATGAAAAATATCCCATTTTAAAAAATATTCTTCCTTGACTTACTACCTACTTGAATGATTCCTTCCATAAAATATTTAACTCTGTATCAACACATATGGGCTTTTTGTTTTTAAGTTTTTATTACTATTTATTGAATGAAAATGAAAAAAAAAAAAAAAAAGGAATAAGCAAAGTTGACAAAATGATTCTGCAAAAAGAAGACACAAATGACCTGCTCTTGAAGATCTTTGACCGAATCAACCTCCAAATCCCCATTTAGGCTAATGAGAATTTCATCTGCATTCGTGGACCCAGACTCCGAACGAGATAAATAACCATTTGTTTGTGTATCAGCCAATCGTTCTGTTTTATTGGCTTCTATTATCATTGATTTAGGATCATGCTTAAAACCATACAGTTTAGATGCCAGGCCCTGAGAATCCCTCCAAGCTCGAAGCCCCTTTGATCTTTCCTCAAGTGCAGATATTACAGCTGGCCGGTGTTTACTTCTCAACTCTTGTAATCGGGCTTCATTTACATTTTGGTAACCCATGCAAGCAGTCAGTACAAGTTGACTGCTATCAAATGTTGATCCCGCCAGTGACTGCAGCAAAGTAACTGCATCTCCAGCATCCTTAGATGTAACCAATGCTGGGCCTATATGAAACTGAGCCAAATTAGTTTCACAAAGTAAAACAGCGTACATGGCACTATATTCATATTATTTGTACTGCAATAACAATATCACAGAATTCAGAAAACCCTATTTTTTTACCCAGTACCATATAACTCCATCAAAGCAAGTGCTGTTCTAAATAGCATGACGCGGTTTCCTTCAAAAAGTAGCACATCCCAGACTCGAAGAACTGGAGTAAGGAGAAATCCATCAGATTATAAGTAAGCATTAACAGGCAACTAACCAATTGGGCCAATTCCAATTATGAGGATCAACACAAATAAGCTTTAATATTAACAAGATACAACATAAAACCTGACCACTTTCCCATGGAAGCATGTTCATAAAAATGGAAAGGAACCACGGTCCGGTAACCCAAGCCACCTGCACTCCCAGGTAATCTAGATGATTCACTGCAATAGATGTAAAGGTGACATAAGAAAACTACCCAAAAAGCTTCATACAAATGGAAAACTGCAAAGATGATATATGCAAACAAAATACAAACCTAATTTAGGAAATCTCTCGCGCACCAACTCCTCAAAAACAAGCTGGTCAACCTGAAAAAACACAAGAGCCTATCAATTAAGAAAAGCTCTACCAATCTGCAGCAGTTACAAAGTTTCCTCAACTTCATTACTATAGCTCATTCAAGAAGAGCGAAAACACAGAACCCAAGCAAACAAAAAGTATAGAATACCTGAGACTCTATCATTTCCTCTGAGTAATAGCCATCAAAATAGTCATCAATAATGCCCATCAAAGCCCTGAAATTTTTTACCTCTTTTAATAACTATTAATAAGGGCTTATGGCCAATGAAACCGAAAAGGTGAAAATATAAGGTTATGCTGAACAAATGTAGAACAGCTAGGCATGTACTCTTCCAGGAGAGAATGCTACTTAAATACAGAGACAATAACATTAATCACGTTTCCTGTGATCAAGTGAGGGAGTACATATTGTATCAAAAAAATTCAGACCTACCAAAAAGCATTTTCTTCAGGCATCAAAAGTAGTAATAAGCCAGCAAAGAAGTTCATGGCCTGCATGAAGATTAATCCAAGAAGCTAAACATCAGATAGAAAGTTATCTTGAGTTGTATGTTAAATAGAATGGACTTAGCAGCAGAACCAAAACAGAATTTATCTGTATGGTGTGGTATGCAAAAGCCTATTGTCACATGGCAATCCGCCTAAAATATTGCAAATGAAATTTTAGGAAAATCCAACTCAATATGTCCATCTCCAATTCGATATGCAAATATAGTTTGAATGGAACTTGAACATCTCATCATTTATAAATCCAATGAGTGGCTAATGGTTGATACTGTCTCTAAAGGAAACCTGTGACAAATCAATAATCAATAATCGCAACTCTTAGCAAAGGTTCTTTCAAAAAGGTGTTACTTTTAACTTCTAAGTAAATGATTTGATAGCTGAATCTACTTTCAGTTTTTACTACCCTGAAGTTTTCCCAGAACCAATCATAAATTGTGGCTCAAAGTCTTGGAAACTTCCCTCTGCTGTGTTTCAAGAGTAGAAATACTTTGTAAAGAGCTAGGCTCTTGGTTTGCTTTTTTGTTGTCTTTAGTTGAGAGCAGTACTAGTTATATTATCTCCCAAGCTCAACTGAGTCTCTATCTGTTCTTGGTGTTCTATTTCTAGGGTTTCCCAGTTGCTCTTGTACTATTTCTTTGTTTTCTCTTCTAATAAGTCTTGTAAGTAACAACAAATTAACACAAGTGGAGTCATATGGGCTTCAGGGATCAAGGATCTAAAGGTCACAGAACCATGTCAGTTGTCAATTTGTCACCATGAATACAGAACTGTTAAGCTAATTGTGCTGGATTGAGTGCTTTAAGTACAAACTATGTCACAGATGGCCAAAAGTTAATCTGTCGCGTAAATTGTGAAAATATGTTGCATAAATTGTGAATTTCATCCTGAGATTTCCATGAGAGTTGTGTTCTTAAAACACTGCAACCACAAGCAAATACCTGGCAGTACCCAACAGATGGATTATGTCTAGCATAAGCTGTAAGTAAGCGCCTCAAAGCATTTCTACCATCCTCATCAAGAGCAGGATGGCCTGGAAATGTTCGAGGCAAATCCTGCACAGAAAACCAATGTCAATAGTTGAAAACTTGGATTAATTATATACTAATACAATTAGCAACACAAATGAAGCTATAGGAACAATAAGGTTGAATGGTCATGGGATGCAAAGACCTTCTCAATCTGCCCTTGCCATTTCTCTGGCACACATATAGAATCTGTAGTTAAGCCCTCACTACTGTTGTCCAACTGTGTGCTGTTTTGTTCTGTGTTATTGCCAGAATTACTTTCTGGAGCTAGCAGATCCTGGTAATACTTCTCGACACGACGTGATCTCACACCCACAAAAGCTTGCCAAAGCTGAAATTTTGAGCATAATGTGATTACATAGCATAGTCATTAAGAAATAAACTTAACTATGGGGGGGAAGGGGCGTTGGGGGAAACCTCAAGAGAGTATTTGTACCTCTCCCCTGAGAGCCATAGGCACTCCACCACGAACAAGGACTTCTAACTCTTCTTTCCAAGGACCCAAAGATTCTGGAGGAACCACATCGCCAGTAGTAACATGGGCACTGACGGTATCACTTGTAGGAACATCTTGAGTGGGATCAGACCTCTCTGCATCATAAAATTCATCCTCGGAATCCTCCTCAGACACTCCTTTAGAGGATCTAGCCTCTTCAAAAGGAAGCAGCTTTTCAGTTTCAGCACCTTGCTCATTTTTTGATAAATTGTTTTTCTTCTTTGCACGAATGCTCATCATATCTTCAATGGCATGAAGGGATGGTCTGATCTCAGTCCATATTTGGAGCTTATGAGTTTTTGTCTCCTTAGCTGCAGGAACCTCCTCCTTTCTGACACCATTTTCAGCTGAATCATTGGAACCAAGCTTCCGGCCACTTAAATCACCTCCTTCAACAACTTTCTCCAAGCTAGCATCAGGTTCTTGCTCTGAAGCTCCAGCATGAAGGCTCTTCTCATCTCCTTCTACTGACAATAGATTTACAGGCAGTTGAGCTGACTCCGCTTGCCGTTCCAGGAAAAAATTCCACCTATCAGATCTTTCCTCCTCTTCTTCCTGAAATGACCAGTTATATAAAATAAGATCACATTTTTTACATTCTCTCTCTTCAAATTCTGTTTGGTTGCTGAAAAATATGAGCAGAAGAATAAAAATTAAAATTTCAAGTTTTTCATTAACTTGGACGAGCCAAAGGAAAACTTCGCTAGGCCTAATTCATATTTTGACTCTCGCTTTTAATTTTAAAAAAAAAAAAGCACATGAACTCCAAAATCCTTTTTTTTTTTTTTTCTCAGCAACCAAAAAAAAAGTGTTAAGACTTAAGACTAGAAAGAAGAGCCAGAAGTAGGAAAAGACCTTGTATATGTTAGCATATTCACGGTATCTCTGTACATGCTGAGGTCTCACAGCAAACCCATAGGCATCCCTGTCCAATACCAATTCTATTAAATTCCCAAATCCAAATAAATCTTGCATTGATTACACTCCACAATCAGACACCAAGCAAGTTCTAGATCACAAACAACTCAATGGATCAGGATCCTCTAAAAGTTCTTAAGAGTAACTCCAGCGTAGAATTCTTGAAATTCTAGCCATTAATTTTACAATATATGGTTAGGAGTTTGTCACCTCAACATTTAACATTACATGAGATATAATGAATTAAAGAGGAAATTAAAATGTTCTGAATATATGTCAAAAATATATATATCTTCTGAATATAAGAAATGCGGAAGTGGAAAAATCTAAACCATTTAATTTAAAACCAATGGTTAAAATTTGAAGAACTTCATGGCGGAGTTACTCTAGGAACCCTAAGAATTCTAGAAGATCCAAATGGAATCCAAACAGCCCAAAAGCAAGTCCACTGCAATATACCCAGTTGTAAACTAGGAACAATGAAATGCCGAGGACAATCACAACTCAAATTACCTGCAATCGGCCTCCAGAGATCGCTGACTCAGACTAGAGAACAACATATTCCATAACTTCCCATAGCGCTCGGCATTGCCTCAGCGCAATCCAAATTAACTCAAAAACCATAACCACATTTCACACTATCCATCGAATCCGCGTAAACAAACGAAAATTAAGCAAACCCTAAACTAATCCAAGCAACTTTACACACAATTGAAAGCAAGATTGCTCATAAACCCCGATAGTCTATAAAGAACTCACCGAAATTCACATACATTAGAGAAAGCAAATCAAATTATAAACAAAAACGAACTTTCACTCATCAGAATCCAATACGATCGGGATTCAGTAGCCGTTAAATTTTGACAAACATACGAAGTATCTAACTATATGGACCGAAATTTGTTGGATCAGAGAGGAAAAACCTAAGGAAGTGAGAATTAGTTACGATGGAATCGGGACACGTGGAGAGAGGAGAGATGGGGTGGTGTGAAGTTAGCGTACCTCTTGTGGTCGAAGGTGATGACAGCGGGGTTAGGGCTGTGGTGGCCTTCATTGGCGGGTGAGTAGATTGGATCGGTTTGATTGGCGAAGCGGAGATTCAGTTCTTAGTTAGATTTTTTTGTGGGAGATCTCGCTGCTGCTCCTTGATTTTCTGCAACTGAATTTTCAGAAGACACAGAGAGAGAGACAGCAGAGTCTGTATGATGGAGTTGTGAACTTCAGAACTCTGCGTGTAGAGAGAGAAAGAGAGACGGAGAGAGGGGCACATGCAAAAGGCTGGAGAAATTTCCGAGATTACCGTTCACGTTATTATTACATGTGCTGTTTTCTTAGCACGGAGTTCGAAGACTTGAAAAAGTGCAATTACAGGAGTGAAAAAATGAAAATTAATTAATTAATTATTATTATTTTTAATCAGCTATGCTATAATGCTAGTGTATAAAATGTATTGATGTCAGTGTTTTTTATTTTGAAAAAAAAAATTATATATATATCTTGGTCTTTTAAGGTTTTCTTCTCTTTGAATTTAAGTTTTCTCAAGTCTTCACTCTTGTTTATTATTAGTTTTTTCTTTTTTAAGTGACCAGCAAAAAGTCCTTAAATCGCGTAGTATGAAATAAGTGTAAATAATTACTCTTTTAACAATAAATTCTTAATATTTTGTCTAGGCTTGACATAGTTTCGTTTGTTATTTTATCGTCAAAGTTAACAATTTATCATCTGCTACGTATATTCTTTTGGACACTTAAAAATGAAGTTTTTACTATTTTTTTTTTTTTTTTACTTAAAAGCTATATTTTTCAAACACATTATCAAACATACTCTAAAAGCATGTTTGAGATTACGTTTGATAAATTGAGTTTTAAGTCAAAAAAAAGCTTTTGGAGAAAAGTTTCATTTTTAAGTTTCTGCCAAAAGTATGTTTTTGTCACTTTTAAGTTTTTTGAACCCTTAAAAATACTTTTAATTTTTTTTTATTAAACAAATACTTTTTTCAAATTGAACTTTTAAAGTGTTAAAAATATATTTAGACCCTCAAATATAATTCCAAGCATACTCTTAAGTGAAGAGAAGCATGGCCGTCCCTTTCTTCTACTAATAAGGGTAGCCATACCACATCTTCATTTTTACTTATTTATTTATAAAATAAATAATAATTAACTCGTACCCAACAAAAATCAAGTACCTTTTAGGGTAAATTGAAGAAGATAATGCAATAATATTATATTTAGGAATTAGGGGAAATAGAAAATTCACACACTTTTTCTTCGCCTTTGGAGCGCATGAAGAAGTGACTGAAGAGGAGGGTCCCAGGCCCAGCGCAAGTTGGCCCATCGATATTATCAATGCATATGGAGATAAAAAGGTCCTACCTTTTTGTCTCGACCAATTCGCGACCATTCCCACTGCATGTGTGAATAAAGGCCACGAATAGAAAGGATGGAGAATTTGGTATATTAACAGTCGCATGCTTTTCTGTCTACTTTGTTTTGTCGGCAGAAGACTACTCTCGATCAAGCTCATTAGCAATTCAGTAATAATTACGAGAGCCACAATTTGGAATCATACATTGGGTCGTTCTTTCATAATTTTAAAAATGTTTACGTTTTTTTTTTTTTCAAAAATTTTCTTCCTGAATCCTGAGTGTAAGGAAACTACAATAAAATCTTTAGCGTCACACTTTTCTTAACGGCCGTTAACGGACCCAAAACACGCCGTTTTGATTGATTCAAATATTAATTTTTGAAATTTTAATTTTAAAATTTTTAATCTAAAAATTAAAAAATAAAAAAAGAAAGAAGAAAAAGAAGAGGGTGGCCAATCCACCCACAGAGGTGGTTGGCCACCCCAATGGCCTAAGGAGGTGGTTTCGATCACCCTGTTAAAGAAAAAAAAAACGTAAAAGAAGAAGGGTGGTCGATCCACCCACAGGGGGTGGCTGAACCACCCTTGTTAAAAAAAAAAAGTGAAAGAAGAAGAAGAACAGTGGAGAAATAAGTTAACCAAAATCTTTATTTTGACAATACTACAATTCAAACAAACACAAAGGGTTTATAGTGGAGAAATAAGTTAACCAAAATGCATAAACACTGTTCTTCTTCTTCTTCATGTTTTTTTTTTTTTTTCTTTAATAGGGTGGCCGACGGTCTAGTGGTGGCCGAGCCACCCCCATGGCCTAGGGGGTGGCCAACCACCCTTGTGGGTGGATAGGCCACCCTGTTCTTCTTCTTCTTTCTTTTTTTTTTTTTTATTTTTTAATTTTTAGATTAAAAAATTTAAAATTAAAATTTCAAAAATTAATATTTTAATCAACCAAAATGGTGCGTTTTGGGTCCGTTAATGGCCGTTATGAAAAGTCTAATGGCATGAATTTTATTGTAGTTTCTTTACACCCAGGGAGTAAATTTTTGAAAAAATAAAAAACCTAAGCATTTTAAAATTGGAAATGACGACCCAAGGTGTTATTATATACTTACCTTATTATTTAAGCTGATAAAAGGTACTTTTTCTATTTGCAAACAGTTTTGAAAATATTTTTGTTTTGTTTTTTAAAACTATATATATATGTTATTGATAAATAATTTAAAATACAAAACAATTTTTAAAATATTTTTTCAAACGTAGATCCTTTAAAAAAAAAAAAACATTTATCGCCCCCATAAAATGTAGATCCCTTGAAAGAAGGAAAAATAAAATTAACCATAAAACATAAAGTTGCATTATTTAAAATCATAGGCTTTAATTTTTTATTTTTGTTGGAGGCCGAGATATGATCATCTTTATTTCAAGTGAAATAGAATGCAATCATTTTATGGTTAATATTAAATTTTACATATCATATATGTTTGAACATGGTGAATATATGATCATATCATTTAAGAAATTTAAATGGCGATGCACTATGTACACGCTAAATGTAACTAAATAAGATATTGACCATAGATTAGCAAAAATATATATATTGTTAACCATAAGGGTGGCAATTTGTGTTTGTGCATTGAGTTCGAGATGTGTCAAAGTATGGGTATAAAACTATATAAATCAACCATAACCTAATTCATTATAATTAAACATGGCATATCCTTTAACCATAATCTATTAATTTCGTATTTAGATTTATGTGAATTCCTGTTGAGTTCGCATGTGGTGTAAAAATTTGCTAGTCCTTTTTTTTTTTTTTTTTTTTTTTTTTTTTTTTGATTCTGAATTGGGAGTTGAAAGTTTCATTACTAAAGAAACTTTGCTCGAAAGTTACAAAATCCCTTTAAACCGAGGGGAATGATCCTGCCATTGATAATCTTCTCCACTAGGCAACGCCATTTTAGCAAGTCTATGTGCTGCGTCATTGGCAGTTCTTTTTTACTTGCCGGATCTTCCACGCCTGCGAACTCTTAAGCATGATCTTCGCATAGTTGAGCACATGCCCAAACTAGTTCCAACAATCGTCATCCTTACTTAAGACCTATACTACCTCCACCGAGTCCCCCTCCAATGCAACCTTGGTGAGCTCCAGTTGATAGCACAACTCCTTCACTGATGCCCATATTGCTATTGCTTCGGCTATTACCAGCTCTAAATCTTACGAGTTGGGTTTGGGTCGAGGCAGGTGTATAAATTATAATGTTTTATAAGTTAGCTCTAACTTGATTATTTAATTAAACATACTAGACCAATAAACTTACCTACATAATTTTATATTAAATTTGTCTCAAATTTGTGTATCCTATAAGGAAAAAAAAAAAAAAAAACTAGCTATGGCGTCCATCTTCCGATCTTCGCCATTACAACTCTCAGAATCGAAGAAACAAATCCAAAAGTAACGACGATATATATCATTTTCGTAGGAGAGTATTTTTTGCGTCGAGAGGTCGCCTTAACGTGTAAAAATTAACGAACCGACGCGAGTAGCGACGAATGTTTTGCTAACGAGCGCTGAATTTGGTGACAAAAATATAATGGCGATATGGCGCCGCAACAAATCTAAACATATCACTCCCCGTGGAGCTCTTACGGCGACCATTTTCGCATTAACCTCTCTAAGTCTCGCCGCTACAGATAGCTTGGAGCTTGAAAGGTCAGTGCAAGACGAATCCAGCAACAAGTACTAGAAATTGCCCACTAAATCAGGACCCATATATGCTCTGGTCAGAGAGAATCCCCACAATTCTGAACCAAAATCAGATACGGTTCCAGTTATTGAATCCCCACAGATGTCATGCCTGAAGCTGCCCATGGCAGCAGCTTCTGTTTACTACACCCACAGCCACAAGCCCTGCGGTGGCGGCCACCGCAGCCTCACCAAATGGGTCCGCACCAGCACCACCGCCGCCACCTCACTTGCCAAACTAACGCCCAGACCGAAACCCTACGTGGCCATAAATAGCTACAACAACGACAGCGAGCGAAGAATACCGGTTATTTATAAACATGGGTGGAGGATAGCCCCGTGCGCACCCCTCACACCCGCGGCGCACGATAAGGAACACCCTAAAGTGCTTGGGTTTCGTGGCCTCCACCACAAGCATTGCCTCGCTTTCTCTTCAGGTACGTCTAGCTCCGAAGAGAAAGAAGGATTTTCGAGCTCTGGGTCGGGTCTCGTGGCGGATATGGGTTCCGAGAGCAAAAAGGACCACCACGATTTGGTCCAATCGCCCTCGTCAATGCAAAATCAACAAAAACGACAGCATCAGTCTCCAAAATTGCTCACGTTGCCTACAATCTTAACGCTTGGCCGCGTCGCCGCAGTGCCGGTTCTCGTAAGCAGTATGTGCATTTTTTTTTTTTGCCGAAACTTTTGGGGGATTTTGTTGAAAGCGGGTTAGTTCTGGAATTGGGGCTGTTTTGAGAGATGGGATTTTGTCGTTTTAATGATCCGATCGAAGTTTGATTGAAAAGTTTGGAACTGGTGTATTTGGCTGCTACATGTTTGAGGTTTGCTTTGTGAATGTGATATGTATGGGACGCTTAGGACCAATTATAGATTGGATGTTGGTTTGTGATAATGTTTGAATATCAGGATTCTATTTCAGTGTATCCGAGCTGTGATGGACGTTTGATTTTGGCAGTGAGATCAATTATATATTGTTTACAGCTAAGCTTTGGATAATACGTTCTTTGTTTTGTGAATTTGATCTCTTTTTGGCTCTTTATGATGCTGAGATTTCCGGTGTTTTGATTGTAAATTTGTTGAGTTTGGTTCATCTTTCGTTAGGTTGCAAATTGAATTAGATTTTTTTGAATTTCAGATTTTTGTTTGTGTATGAAGCATACGAGGTATGATGGATAGTTTATTTGCTTTGAAATATGTGTTTATGTGTTTCTATGGCAGCACCATTTAGTGATATCTGTACCGGTGGTACACCATGGTATTCTGAGCTGCTTTGTGCTGCTACGCAGCGTCTTAATTGTGTGCTAGAAGAGATTGCTTAATGCAGAACTGCAAATGATTCTTGAAGTGATTCTATATTTTAGTGTTCATTGCATGAAAGCCTTGCGATTGATGAAACTAACATTATCATATCTTTCATCAGCCTTCTATGTAGATAGTTGGTGGGGAACAACTGCTACGACAAGTATCTTCATTGCTGCTGCAGTTACAGATTGGCTTGATGGTTATCTTGCTCGGAAGGTATACTAGTACTTTGTCTTTCAAACCGTATGGGAGCAGGTCTCGTGGCAAATTAATTGTTCTGAAGATTTTAATGTGTCTGGGACTTCTTATAAGGGCTAAATTTTTAAATACATTTCAGATGAGTCTAGGATCTGCATTTGGTGCATTTCTAGATCCAGTAGCTGATAAGGTATGGTCTTTCGTCTTTAATTAGAGTTTTATAGCCTTTTGCTTTTAGTTAGTTGATACAATATAGGTGCTTTGTTCAGCTGGTGAGAAACGTTATTGAGTTCTTTTTTGATTGTCATGCCTACTGAATGCAGCTTATGGTTGCTGCCACATTGGTCTTGTTGTGTACTAGACCCACAGAAGTTGCCATATTTGGGCAAGTGCCATGGCTTTTGGCTGCACCTTCAATTGCCATAATTGGTAGAGAGGTAATATATTTCAGTACCGATTTTCTTGTATCTCGTTAGCCAACTAATACTTTTGTTTTGCATGACTTACATCTTATTCTTGATCTTCCCCGATTGTTTCTCCTCTTTTGCCAATAGTTATGACTGCAATCCTTTGTTGGGTCAAAAGCAGTATCGAAGCCATACAATAATTCAAAAGAATCCTTGTTACTTGAGTGTGAGCTTTTGCTTGTGCATGTGTCCATGCTATGCATGTATATTTGTGTCAAGCTTTGGGCGCCTATCATGTTTTGACTCATAGTGGTTCCTGGGGCTTCTATTATCACCATTCTTTTTCCCCCTTTTCTCTCGGGCAATTATACTTATATCTTACTTGCCGAAAAGAGAATTATACTTGCATATTGTTTTGTTATATCAGTTTATGTTTTAGTTGATAGCAGATCTCTTACAAATCATTTTGGAACTTTTATGTAGATAACCATGTCTGCAGTTAGAGAATGGGCTGCTTCTCAAAATAGTAAGCTTTTAGAGGTTTGTTCTCTTCCCTATACTTCGTCTGAGTATCACTTTTGGTTCCTAACTCATTTGATCCTTTAGCTGGAAATACATTATGAAAACAATAATTATATTCAGGCTGTTGCTGTAAATAACTTGGGGAAGTGGAAAACAGCCACGCAGATGACAGCGCTAACCATCCTTTTGGCTACCCGAGATAGCAGGTTTGTTGTCTCATTTATCTGGCCTATTGGGTCACTCTTGTTCTAGCTTAATCATGATTAAGGAGATATTTCCTTGAAAGATAACTTGGTGGATATTGTTTTAAGTATCTGACTTGTGTCGTATTTATTTTTCTTTTTATCCTGGCATTGTGCAGTCTTGGAGGGTCAGGGATTCTAGTAGTTTCTGGGGTTATGTTGCTTTACGTTTCAGCTGGACTTGCCGTATGGTCATTAGTTGTATACATGAGGAAGATTTGGAGAGTATTGCTGAGGTAGTTTTGTCAGGTTGCCGCACGGTATTCACTTATATATATATATACTCTTCATCAAGAGCTTGTTTAGATGTGGGAACAGTACTTGAAGTTCCTCGCACATAACACTTGTGATGATTATCTACATGCATCGGTGCACTATTCTTCAAATAGGTGGATGAAGAGCACAGATGTTCTGTGAAAAGTTCCTGCTCTTTAAAATAGGTGGCTGAAGAGCAATTTTTTCCTTGGAGCCAATGTTTGTTTTTAACACCGACTTGGAAGATGCTGTATCTTCGAGGCTATGGTTGGAGGATTTAGCAGTATTCTGTTTGTTGTTGCTGTTTTGGAGTTGAATGTAGTTTATTTGCTCGAATTCTTTTGTCGGAAAATTGTAAAACAAGAATTACAAACAGTTAAAAGAAAATAACATATGTTTTTTTTTTTTTTTTTGGTTAACAGATGTTCTCTGCTGGTTCAACATTTTACAGGTTTTTAATGATTGTACAGAAAAAAAATTAGGCAGATTCTATTTCAATAGTTTATCACAAAATTTGGTTCAACATTTTACAGGTTCTTAATGATTGTACAGAAAAAAAATTAGGCAGATTCAATTTCAACAGTTTATCACAAAATTTAAGCCAGCTCTCTCGAATAATCTTACCTTTGTGGTATAGGGAAGTTAGACTCTGCCATAGTCTGATAGTTTTCTTTATGTAGATCAACCCTGCAATTAGGGATGACAATTCACGCTTACATATTGGGTTCAAGTCATATCAAGACATAAATATGCGATTATATATGTCAATTTTAATCCAGCATATTTAAACGTTTGTCGATGCTAAACTGCAGCTTTGCTTCACCAAAAACCCTAAAAGAGGGTTGCAATTGGTTGGGTAACTTGACAAACTGCAAAGAGTGAGGCGTCAATGCGGTTACAGTTACCGGTTAATGGCACTGTCTTAGCGATTAATAAATTTCACTAACTGCAACCGCTAACCGTCTAGCAATTAGCAGTTAATTGCCGGTTAGCGGTTAATGAAATAGATAATCGCCTGCTAACCGTTTTTTCAAAATTGGGCTTTTTTTGGGGGGTTTTATTAATACTATTGCATTTTTTACACTAACTTGTTTTTTGTATTTTTAGTGTATTTTTGGTCCCAATTGCTATAAAAAGAGCCCATATTGAAAAATCAAAAATATTTGACTCCAAATTTATATTTCCTTGTACTTTAAAAAAAAAATCATTAAATATTAAATCATAACCAGTTAACTTTAAAAATAAAAAATAAAAAACACAACATATATGCAATATGTATAATTACTTAATATATACTAAATTACAAAATATTAGAATAAGAATATATGATATAAGTACCTACAAAGCTAGTTAATATGTAATTACAAGCTAATTAATAATTATGTTACTTATGTAGTTTATGTTATTTATTGCTAATGTATCATATATATAAATATTATTACATAACATATCATATATTATTACAAAGTTACAAACATATCATATATAAATATTATATATGTATAATTTGTTATTATATAATCATATAAATTATAATGATAATACATTAATACTTCAATTGTGGTTTAAGTAACACATTATTTAATCCAATGTCAATTAATTAATTTGATATTATTCGAATCACATTATCATTGTACATTAATAATATTATTAACTTTAAAAAGTATTTGAATCGTTATTAAATCATATTATTAAGTATTAATATTTTACATTTATATTATTCAATATGCATAATTGCATATATATATAATGTATAATTATAATTTATAATATATATAGACTTATAAGTTGATAATATACATTGGAACTAAATCTCTAGATACTTAATTGTTCATTGTTGTATTAGTATGAACTTGCATACTTATAACTTATGAATATGTATATAATTTTTTATTATATAATCAAATGATTTTATGATTAATTGATCATGTAATATAATCATATAAATTATAGTGATAATATATTAATATTCAAATTGTGATTTAATTATCTAAAACAAAAATGTGATTTAATCATTAATGATCAATTGATTATGTTATATGTATAAATATTATTATAATTATAATTATAAAAATATAGTATATAAAAAGCGGTTAGCGGTTACGGTTAGTAAATCCTATAACCGCTAACCACTAGTAAATCCTATAACCGCTAACCACTAGGCAATTATAGTGGTTAGCGGTTAGGCGGTTGGCGGTTATAATAGTTAACGAATAACTGCCCGCATTGACACCTGGGTGACCTAATATACGTTGAGGCACTTGTGCATAATGTTGCTATGTAAATGAGGCTATCACTTTGGGTGTACCTAGCTACGTCTTGCGTCACATTGCTCAGTCACCCTACTAACCTTGGTGCCCAATTTTTTCTCCCTCTTATAAAGTAAAAAATGATTTAAGCCAAGGTTGCAAGGATAGGTTTCTGCATTAAAAATTACCAAGGACATTGATAATAATGCTCTTATTAATATTCGATTATGAGTGCTATTAAGAGTATTACATCTTTTATAATAAGTTCCTTACAAATTTACATGACAACCTACGAAACACTTAAAAACATGTCCTCCAATACCACCACAAAAAGCACACTGGATAAATTTAACGCCATTTCTAGAACTCAGTAATTTGAGACTGATTTCAGAGTTGTGCCTGCACAAGAAATGGTTCATGAGAAGCAATTAGCAGCCTTTCATCAAGCCATACTGTAGGCAACAGACTTTAGAGAATTTAATTAGTACTGTGGAAAGGAGGGAATACCAAGAAACGTTTCTTGTAAATTTCCACCAGCTCCTTTGGTTCGCGTCGAGTTTGTTTGTAGGCCTCATTTTTGTCCATTTCCTACAAAATATTGAGAAAACGTCAGACTATATCAGCTTAATATTTCATTTGTGCCTTTAAATGTGAACCCATTTATTTATTTATTTATTTTGATGTCGGGGAGCCTCTCCAAGGCAGGGCCCTTCGGACCGACTCCTGTAGAGTAAACTCCGGTTTCATGCACTGCACCCATAAAATTTTTTTTAGACGAAACTGGTCAAATCGCTGACTTTTCACCAAGGAGTGTGGCCCCAAGGAATTGTTTGCACCCATGAAATATTGAACCTTGGACCTTGAAGGGGAGCAAACCCCAAGACCAAGGCCTCCACCACATAGGAGACTTTAAAAAGTTAGTCCCATATTGTGTAGGCATTGTTCACATTCAGTGAGTGTTAAAAAGGTGGTTATTGGTGATACGTCTCACATTACCTTACTAAGTGAGACTGGGTTTTATAAGTAATCTAGTCATTTTGGAATGATAGCATAGATGTGACTAGCGTTTTCTCTAACCGTTATAATATCACACGGTCACACTTCCAAATCCGTATTGCACATGCAATTAGTATATGTTAATATTTTGTGACGTGAACAGAAAGAGGTTGAAAAACATTAGAATGTTTGAAGAATTTTTTTAAGCCAAAACATGACATCCATGGTTGAGCTCAGATGAGGTGGAAGGAGATTGATTCATGGAGCTTAAAAAGCTTTCAGCTTCTCAACACCAAGATTTGTTGAAGCTTATAAGAGCAAAGAGGCTTAAGACATCTACTGAAAAATAACAGAATCAGATAAGCATGGTCAGCGACTCAGCATCAGTTTCATTGTACCTCAATCCAAGCTGCCAGTTTAGGCCTGCCCGCTGTAATGTCGTACTTCTTTACATCCAATAAGAAGGGCTGAAATCTATCAATAAATGGAGCATACGCTATATCCACCTGAAGATTACAAAATAATAAAGTGTAATTGACTTCACTTGTTCATGATATGCAACAAAAATGTTCCCAGTACCGGCAAAATGAGATAGCTCTACATGGGGGAAACCAAAATGAGATAGCCCTACCACAACCTGTCACTATTACCATAACATTGCATAATGTCTACCTTTCCCTCGCTTGATAATAATAGTAAGACTCAAAACAGAAAATGGAAGAAAGCAGATTTCATTAATATTGAAAAAAAAAAAAAAAACTCTTACCAGACTGAACTGACCGAGGAAAAAAGGTCCATCTTCAAACTTGGAAAGAGCCGTTTCGATGTAATCAAATGCAGCACCTGATACAGTTTACCACTATAGTGTTATATGGGCATTTGTAGACTAAGGACATTAAGCTGCCATTCAAGTCACCTGCTTCATTTCCATCTCCTTTGAAGGAAGAAATCACGGCTTTGTTGAACGTGTCAGTATAGGACAACAACTCTTCTGCAAATTCTTTCTTGGCAGGATCCTACAGTTCAGGCCCTTTAGGTTATAAGGAATCTTTATAAAATGTGGTGGTTAAAAAACAAGTACCGGAGTTTTTTCTCCAAATCTTACATCAGGGAAAAGTGAAGGCCCTTCGAAGTGATTATCAATATATTTAATCAAATCAAGACTCTCTCCTTTGACTTCGTTTTTGTGTTCCAATGATGGCACCTGTTCAAGAACTTCACATAAAGAACAGCAGAAAGGGGAAAAGAAAAATGAACAGCACTAAATTGCACATAGCACCCACATGTTTCTTCTTTAGCCCTCAGTATGTCTTACTACAACTTCAGACATTGTTCTAGTGTTCTGCTCTTAACTAGTTTTTTTTTTTTAATAGAAATCTGTAAATTTCAATGACGAAAATTCTGAGTATAAAATTCTTACATCACAGAGCATACAGCTCTTACAGCACAGAATAAAGTTCTGAAAAATCATAACCAAATGTTATGAGGTTATAAAGTCGTAAAAATGACTTCAACCTCCTGCTAACTCATGTACAATTACAATGAACGAATATATCTGCTTCGTGCAGACTAGATCTAGGACATGGATAGCTCAAATACAAAAATCAAAAATCAAAACAATAAAAAACTAAAAAACAGAAAAAATCCAGCTGTGAGAGATAAATCCCCACACCTAACAATGCAGCATATATGGTAGCTTAGAGAAATATTATTTGGAGGAAGCATGAAGGCATTCCATGATGCACAATACTTCAGCTGCATGTTTTACCTAACATTCAAAACAAGCCCTCATCTACTTCGTGTTATGTTTTTATCATCTCAAGAAATGGCATTGTACACAACTGTCGTGAGAAATGGCATTGTACACAACTGTCGTCAATAGTTATTAATGATCTTTCATTTTCCACTCTGTTGTAGGGGTGAAATGCATTAATTTAATTGCCAGGGAACACAAGATGGAAGTATGCTTTCACATAACATCCAAGTAGCTGAAGAAAATATAGAAATTATATAGTTCACCTTGTTAGCTGGGTAGACTTTCTCCTTGTACCAATCAGGCCTGTTTTGCAGATCAAGAGGAACCAGTTTTATCTTGTCTTGCAATCCCTGCTCACCCATAATATTGGACACCAAATTAAAACAGAAGAATAAGTTCTACAATAAGATTGAAAAAGAAAATTTCCAAATATGATTTGCTTCAGTATCTTTTTGGGACTTAATTAGGGAACAAAAGCCTCCACCCAACTATGCTTACTGCTGTTGGCTTAGTTGAGATGAGCTTTTCAGTTCTACTAAGCAAAACAACAATTGAAAATAAGATTAACTTTTTTATCTGATTAATAAAAATAAGGTAAGATCTATTTATTTTAACAAAAATGTACTATGCTCATAGTTAAACCACCATTTATTTTGAAAGCTTAAAACCAATAAATAATAAATGGTGAATTTAATTATTAAATTAATATTCTAACACACGCAACAACAAGAACCCAGATCACGAAGAAATTTGAAAACAACCTTACAATTCCGGGTGATCCACACACGCTGCGCGTAGGGGCATGTGTATGATATATACAACCTTCAATGCATGAAAATGCATAACTTGTCATATGGTCAGATTCAGAAAGAAAGAATCTTTAGGAAAAATAAAATAGAAAAGTTCAAACGGGAGTTGAAACAAACACATATATTGGAACTAAATGAAGGCCCAAAAGATCACTATTATAATTAAACAGGTGCAAAAACTGAAGCAGCCAAGAATCCAACCTTGTAGTTCCATCAAAAAGTGGAGGTGGTTCTGAAGTAGAATCAAGCGCTGGTGGAAGGACCTCTTTCACAATTCTGCATAGAGAAAGATGGAGAGTGAATTCATCAGATAAAACCCAGTTTCTTTTTTCCTTCTTTGTTCTTTTTGGCAAAACAAAAATCATATCAAAACATATATATATATATATATATAGCATACGTGCGCGTGAATATGTGTACCCAAAAGAAAAAAAGAGAGGGAGTCCGTGTGTGCAAGCTTCAGTATCTGTGTTGAGCTCTAATTTTCTTGAATTCTATTTTCACGGCAACCAAGCAGAGCATCGATCTCTTTCGACTTACCCAGCTGCCATTTTTGCAGATTGCGCTGTGGCTCTGGTTTTCCCAAGTGCTTGAAGTTTAAGCTTTGGAGGAGATATGATGGCCTTTGGGAATCTAACGAGTGTCACTTTATTGGAGAATGATACGAGGGAGAAAGGGCCTGAAGGAGTGAGACGTGAGGAAGAATAGCTCACCTTCGAACTGGCCATTCTGGTGCGTTTGATAGTTAATTAACTTCGATTTAGGCCCACAAAAACTTGTTTCTTGAAGGGTTAAATCTACACCCCCACCAAACTTATCCACACAACTGCCATTCTGCCTGTTCATGTACGTTTTGGTTCATGTAATTTAAATGAGAAAACCTTGAATCCAAATAATATGCAAAACACACCTTTTACGGTATTCAATAGGTACCTGTCACATATGCAAGTTATAAACTAAAAAAATAGTATCACATCAACCTGATTTTGAACTCATTTTATACAAATCCACAGTACCGCCTATACAGAGATCAAAGCCACAGACCAAATCCATCGCCGCTTGTCACTGTCCAATGCCGCCGGCTTCTGCCCAACATCGCCGTGGAATCACCTTTTCCGACGCCGGAGTCATTTTTCCAGCGTTAGGGTGATAAAATCCTCTAAAGGGTTAACCTTTCTCTTTTATGTTTTAGATTTGAATCCAAAAACAATTTTTGTAGCATTAGAAAGATTTTGGGCATTAGAAATGGGTTTTTAGGTTGGGTTTTGTGGGTTTTTTTTCGGGTTTTTCACTGGATGTGATGCTGGGCGGCCGGATCTCCAATGGAAGAGAGAGGAAATCGTGGAAGAGAGAAGGGGAGAGGTTGGGTTGAAGAGAGAGACCCATGCCTGCGGAAGAGAGAAAATCGTGGTTCGCCGAAGCTCCCATTCTCCAGACCCACGACGTTGGAAGAGAGAGAAAATCGTGGTTTGCCGGAGCTCGCCTGCACCGATCCTCGCCACCCATGCCAGCGTGTGGGTCTGGCTAGACCCATGGCGTGGGTCTATTGACTCTGTTCAGACTCTGACGTGGGTTTGGTGAGACCCACAATGTGGGTTTTGCCAGACCCAGGCAGGGGTGTTTTAGTCTTTTTCTTTGTGGGTTGATTTGCTATTTTTGTCTCACTTTAACTTTTTGCAATCGATGATGTGTCAAGATGGGATTAGAGGCTGTAAAATACACCTTTTACAGATTATCTGGACCTAAGGGGCTCTCAATTTAAATTTATGAAATATCACGAGATAACTATATCCCATGAACAACCAATTTTGTATTATATCCCATGAACTATCATTTCGTTATAAAAATTTTCATTCTGTCAATCAAGGTTTGTTAAGTCAGTAAACAGTACATGTAAACAGTGTTATAAATAGTGCCTATGCTGTGAACAATGTCATGAATATTACAGTTAACTGTCTAACTTAATGGCAGTGACTGGTAGAATGAGAGTTTTGATAATGAAATTGTAGTTTATGAGATATAATGTAAAGTCGATAGTTTATGGGATAAATGGTCATCCAATTGTAGTTCAAGGAGAAAATGATAATCTCTCCTAATTTAAAATATAAAATTTTTAAAATGTGACTTTTATAGTAAAATTATGGTTATTAATGGTGTTTGTCAACAAAGTTTGGTTGACACAGCACGAATTAGGCTATCAAAGCCAATGTGTTTTTGTTGATATAATTAATATCTAAATTAGTATTAAGAGGTGGTTGGACGTTGATTATTTTAATTTTCTCATTTGATCCTAACTCCTGAGGCTTGTATACGTAGGATATGGTAGGAATTAATTTCTTGAGCAATTATTTTTTTTTCTACATTGCTTCGATTATGAAGGTAATATTATTTTTTTTTCTTTAATCATGTTGCCAAAAAACAAAAAAATGAAAGTAAAATCACACCGACAAAAGTGGTTTTGGGAGTGGGCGATTTTGGGAAAGGTTCTATTATTAGGGTGTATTTGAGATTGCGATAATAATTTATGTTTTTAAAAAATATTGCAAAACGCAATGTGTTTGACATGTGATTTAAAAAGTACTTAATTTAAAATAGAAAACAAAATTCTGCAATTTTAATAAGTAAGTTAGGATGTACTTATTTGAAAAGTGTGAATTTAAACAAAAATCATAAATTCACATAACAAATATTTAATAAAAAAAATATTTTTAACATATTTTACTAAACGCCTTTACGATTTTAAAAAATAATTATTTAAAAAATAACATGTTATTTTTTAAATCGTACTTATTAAAATCACAATTCCAAATGGACCCTAAGAAACTTTTCATTATGATTATTTAGAAATTCAGAAATCTTATATTTTGAATCTTTATTTGAGTTCTATAATCATTCCCAACTTTCGGTTTCTTTAATTATTTTTTTATTTAACTCATTTCTCTTTTTTTAATTCAATTTTGGTATCTGGTTCTATTTATTTTTTATGATATGTTCTGGTCATACTCCTGGTGCTAAATTTTTTCCTGCTTCCTACTTGAAACTTTTTTTCTTTTTTTTTTTTTTTCCTTCTTGTCATTTATGCATCCACCATGTGTATATATATATATATATATATATTTCATGGTACCTGTCTCATAGTGATGGGACTTGTAAAACCTTATAAAACAAGGAGAAATTATCATTTTCCCATGAATTACCATATGATGCCCATTTCTTTCATCAATTACCAAATTTACATTACAATCTTATTAAACTATTATTTTATTACCAAAAATTCTATTTTGTTAATCAATGCCGTTAAGTTAGATAGTCAATTATACTATTCACGATACTGTTCACAAGATTAACCGTTCGACTTAACGATCTTAACTGATGAAAGAGAGTTTTTGGTAATAAAATGATAGTTTAAAAGAATTGTAATGTAAAATAGATAATTGATAGAAGAAAATAATCATAGCATGATAGTTAACCCGAAGAAAGGATAATTTCCCCGTAAAACAAAGAACTAAAATTCAAAAATATTTATAGTTATCATAGTTTTAAGTTTATATGGATAGATATGCGAGAGAGGAAGGAATGGCTGTCATGGTCCACCACTTGCTACACCCGCCACACTGTTCTTCTTGACTTCCTGCTTTTTGCTCATCATCAAGGCAATTGAGGTCTCAGATCTCCTGCTCTTCAATGGATCCACACAACAACGAGGGGAGAACAAAGTTCAAGGCGTTCCCGTATGTCTCGGCCCCACACAGAAACCTGATGGTTGATCTCGTATCAACAGTGGAGAACCGCCTTGACTCGCAGATCCTTCCTTGTACTCTACCGCCGGATGTACAGTACTACCAGAACCAGAGTGGGACCGGCGTAGCAATCTGGCCACAAGCCCTGATTTCCCCTCGACTGCTAATTTAATTGGTTTAATTTGCTTTTTTGGTCTAAACATTTAGCTGTGCCTGTGAATCAGATTGATTTTATATTGGGTAGCTGGATACACTGTGAGCTACCAACGGGAGGAGGAGGAGCACTGAACATAACAAGCCTGTCAGCCTATCTGAACCCTTCCACCGACGCACCAAATTTCCTTTTTGAGCTCATTCAGAGCAGCCCAACATCCTTTATTCTCACTCTCGACTTGCCTCCTCGGAAGGACCTTGTTCTCTCCCCCAGACTACCTCCGCACATTCTACGAAGACACCCAGCTTGACAGACATCGGCAAACACTTGAGAAAATCCCTGAGGCTCGACCCTATGTCTCTTCATCCCTTTATATACGTTCCCTAGTGTCCCCGACTTCCATTACGGTTCGTATTGAGACGGAGGCCAGCGGACAGGGACCCATGGAGGAGGTCATAAAAGGTCATATCGATCCGGTTGCAAAGAAAGTGCTGGGAATCTGGTTCGATCAATGTGCTTGTGGGGAGAGAGAGAGGTGGGAGAGACAGAGAGAGCTTATTTGGAAAAGTTTGGGCCCGGAGTAGCAGAGCGAGTGTTGGGATCTGTACGGGAGTTTTTCACTGCATGAAAAGCTAGTTTGTTACTTTGACCTCAAAGAAAAGGGTTTAAAAAAAACCGCATTTTTTGGTCTCTTTTGCATGTCACAACTCACCAACGTCTACGTGTGTGAGATAAAGAACTCTTCAATGGCTTTCACTTTATCACCACCGCATCTTCTTCCTTCAAAAACATCAAGAGCAGGGCCTTCATTATTTCTTTGCCATTCATCATCTTCTTCACCCAGCAGCCGCGAGGGTCGAAGCTCATGGAGTTCCCACACCTGTTAGATCCATTTTGAACCGCTCTATTTACAAGATGGATTAGTGTTTTAGTCAAGGAAATGAGTTCAGCCCTTCGTGTAATCGTGTTCTATTAGAAATTGGACGTGTGGTACGAGATGTAAATGTGTCTCATGCATATATATGACCCTATGTCAATTATGTTGCACGACGTATATCTTGGCTTCCATTACTTTAAAAATGCTTCGACATCAATTTAATAAATAAAGTTGATATCTTCAGCCACCACTATAAGTTTATTATAAAGTAACATGATAGTTTACATCTTACGAGACATTATCTTAGGCACTAAAATACATATGGCACATACAATCCACGTGACACTTATTTTCACTAAATACCTGTCACTGCACAAAATTTATAATAAAACTGAAACATTTTTCTTAAATTGAGTCTTATTCCTCGTAGGTCTTCCAAATCAACTTTTATGGCTTCAAAACCAAGGTAACTACAAAACATGTCCTCCATTAGCAACTCAAAAGCACAAAGAAGAGAAATTTAATTCCATTTCCAGAACGACGGGATGTTCTAGAACTCTGTAAGTTGAGACAAATTTCAGAGTTGTGCCTGCACAACAATTGGTTCAGGAGAAGCAATTAGCAGCCTTTCATCAAGTCATACTCTAGGCAACAGACTTTAGAGAATTTAATTAGTACTGTGAAAAGGAGGGAATACCAAGAAACGTTTCTTGTAAATTTCCACCAGCTCCTTCGGTTCACGTCGAGTTTGTTTGTAGGCCTCATTTTTGTCCATCTCCTGCAAAATATTAATAAAATGTCAGACTATATCAACTTCATATTTCATTTGTCCCAAGATATTAGATTTGAAGTAATGTTATTCTTCCCACTCAATTATCATATTCATGTTACACTAACTAATGTAGCATGTTTTAAGTAATTTTTTTTTAGTGATTGACATGAGAAATCACTTGAAACAAGCAACGTTAGCCCTATTTATAACTTTTTTTCTTTTTCTTTTTTTCCTGCTATTTACAAATTTATTCAACAAACTATTCTGAATATCTGAAAGACTTCTTTCTGCCAAGAGTGTGCACTTGCTTTTCTTTGTCTATTGTATTTGTGACATCCTAAAAAGTCAGTCCTATATTATGTGGGTAAACTGCTCATATTGAGTGAGTGTGTTATAAAGTGTTCATAGGTGCTAATTCTTGTGTTGGTACCTTACTAAGTGATATTTAAGTTTATTAGTGATTTTAAGGAATTCTAATTACAATTTAACTAATCATTTTATATTGATAGAGTAGATTTGACTAGCGCTTTCTCTAGTCGTTACAATATCTCACCTCCAATGCCCTAATGCACAAGCAATTAGTAGATGCTAATATTTAGTGATGTTAATAGAAACTGGTTGAGAAACATCAGAAAGTTTGACGAATTTGTAAGCTAAAACATGACATCCATGGTTGAGCTCATGAGATGGAAGGAGATTGACTCATGGAGCTTAAAAAGCTTTCAGCTTGTCAACACCCAAGATTTATTGAAGCTTATGAGAGCAAAGAGGAACAGAATCAGATAGGCATGGTCAGTATCAGTTTTATCGTACCTCAATCCAAGCTGCTAGTTTAGGCCTGTCCTCAGTGATGTCGTACTTCTTTACATCCAATAAGTAGGGCTGAAATCTTTCAATAAATGGAGCATAAGCTATATCCACCTGAAGATTACAAAATAAAGTGTAGCTGATATCACTTATCCATAACATGCTACAAAAATGTTTCCAGCACTGATAAACTGGTTCACTTACCACAACCCGTCACTATTACCATAGCATTGCATAATTGCTTTATAATGTTAGAATATTAATGGAATGATTAACATGGTATTCGAACAAAGGTCCTGAGTTTAAAGTTTTGTCTCCATTAATTTATTCCTTATTTTAGATAAATATTTCACTTATTGAGTCTTAATTTGTTAGGTAGAAGTTTGAGTCCAAACGTTAGGAAAAGTGCTAGAATATTAATTGAATGATTAAATTTATTATTTCTTCTCAGCTTAAATGTTTGAAATAAGTGGTGTTTTAATGGATAATAGTAAGACTCAAAACAGTAAATGGAAGAAAGCAGATTTCATTGCTATAGCAAAAAGGTTTCTCTTACCAGACTGAACTGACAGAGGAAAAAAGGTCCATCTTCAAACTTGGAAAGAGCCGATTCGAGGTAATCAAATGCAGCACCTGATGCAGTTTACCACTAGAGTGTTATATAGGCATTTGTAGATTAAGAACATTAAGCTGCCATTCAAATCACCTGCTTCACTTCCATCTACTTTGAAGGAAGAAAACACAGCTTCGTTGAACGTGTCGGCATAGGACAGCAACACTTCTGCAAATTCTTTCTTGGCAGGATCCTGCAGTTCAGGATATAAGGAATCTTTATAAAATGTGGTGCTTAAAAATCAAGTATCAGAGTTTTTCTCCAAATCTTACGTCAGGGAAAAGTGAAGGCCCTTCGAAGTGATTATCAATATATTTGATCAAATCAAGACTCTCCCCTTTGACTTCGTTTTTGTGTTCCAGTGATGGCACCTGCTCAAGAACTTCCCATAAAGAGCAGCAGAAAAGAAAAAAAGAAAAACAAACAGCACTAAATTGCACACAGCATCCCCAGGTTTCTTCTTTAGCCATCAGTTTGTCTTTACTACAACTTCAGACACTGTTGTGTTCTTAACTAGCTGTAGCTTAACAATGCAGTATATGTGATAGCTCGATCAGAGAAATATTATTTGGAGGAAGCATGTAGGAATTCCATGAAATGAAATCATGTGACTGTTTTACCTAACGTTCAAAGCAAGATGGAACTATGTTTTCACATAACATCCAAGTAGCTGAAGAAAAGGTAGCATTTATATATAGTTCACCTTATTAGTGGGGTTGATTTTCTCCCTGTACCAATCAGGCCTGTTCTGCCGATCAAGAGGAACCAATTTTATCTGGCCTTGCAATCCCTGCTCCACCACATTATTGGACACCAAATTAAAACAGAACAATAAGTTCTACAATAAGCTTAGATTGGACATATTGCAAATTAATTGCCCCTTAGTAGACATATTCCAAATATGATTTGCAAATTGCATCAGTATCTTGTTGGGAGTTAAGGGAACAAAAGCCCCCCACCCAACTATGCATACTTCTGTTGGCTTGGTTGAGATGAGCTTTTCATGTTCTAAACAAGCAAAACGACAATTGAAAAATAGATAAACTTTTTTATTGGATAAATAACAAAATGTACTCATAGTTAAATCACCGTTTATTAAACCAATAAACTAATGGAAAATGGTGACTTTAATCATTAAATCAATATTCTAACGCAAGCAACTACAAGAACCTAGATCACGAAGAAATTTGAAAACAACCTTACAATTCCGGGTGATCCACACACGCTGCGCATACGGGCACGTGTATGATATATATAACCTTCAATGTATGAAAATGCATAACTTGTCACGGTCAGATTCAGAAGGAAAGAATATTTAGGAAAAAGAAATTTCCCAAAAGAATCAATCATTTATATATATATATATATATATATATATATATATATATATTGCAACTAAATGAAAGCCCAAAAGATCACTACAGGTGCAATAACTGAAGCAGACAAGAATCCAACCTTGTAGTTCCATCAAAAAATGGAGGTGGTTCTGAAGTAGAATCAAGCGCTGGTGAAAGGACCTCTAGACAAAGATTGAGAGAGAGTTCAGCAAGTAAAACCCAGTTTTCTTTTTTCATTTTCTTGAATTCTATTTTCACGGCAACCAAACAGAACATCTCTTACGACTTACCCAGCAGCTTTTTTAGCAGAATGCTGTGTGGCTCTGGTTTTCCCAAGCGCTTGAAGTTTAAGCTTTGGAGGAGAAACGATGGCGTTAGGGAATCTAATGAGTGTCACTTTTTTGGAGAATGATAGGAGCTGGGAGAAAGGGGATGAAGGAGTACTGAGGCTTGAGGAAGAATAGTTCACTTTCAAACTGGCCATTCTTTTTTGGGTAAGTTTGATGGTTAATCTTAGGCTCACTAAAGATGTTTCTTCCTTCAACCTGCACACCTAACTTTTAGCCATAACTGCCATTCGGTTTGTCAATGCCCCCCCAAGACAACAACCTTAATGATGGTTCATTACATTTTAGGAAAGTTGATGATACTTTTGGACCTCTGGTTTGACTTCTAATGAATAAATCATTGAATTATAAATTCCTGTCAAACGCTTTATACAATTATACAAATTTAAATTAAAGCTCACGTTAACAAGAAACGTACTATTACACTTTGTACCCAACGTTCAAGGCAGCCTATTCAATTGACATTGTCATATTGACTTAATGGTAGCTTTTTTTAGTTTTTTTTTTTTTTTTACAACTCAATTCGCTTATTAGTATTCAATAGTTTAACATTATGTTTATACATAGAATTAAGACATTTTAATTCAGATTAAAAGTTGCCCTCTTTATGATTCAATTGTAAAGTCATAATCCAACTTAATCTATTTGATCTCATATTCAACGAGTTGCATTTATAAATGATACAATTTTTTAGTAAAACTTACTTTTAAAAACTGACTTATAAAGAAAGGATTAAAAGAGTTAATTAAATTTTAGAATTATATGTTTATTTTGAAACCACATAAATTTATGTTGGGTTGTCCTCCTATGTGTAGGACTAACCCATATGGGTAGAAAAACAAATGGGCAATAGCTGCCCATCATTTTTTACTACTAAAAGCGAGTGACTTGAGTAGCAATAGAAAAAAAATACCAATCTCGAAAAGTAAAACCATTTAAAAAAAAAAAAATGGAGAGAAGAGTAAAATTTGAGCTTTTTACTTAATTATTTATGTCAAAGATCGGACAATCGTTTATAATCCGTTTTTGATGAAATTTTAGTATGTTGTTCATGACAATGAGAACTATTAATTGCCTAGTACTGATCGTTGAATTTTCTCATTAAGTTGCTTGATTATTCATACCCGCTTAAATGTTTTATGGTCAATTTTATTTATTTTATTTATGATGTCACGTCATATTTACCTCATCATTTAAAATATTAAATAAAGTGATAATGCATGAATCATTAGAATGGTAACATCTTTAGAATTGAGAAAATCTATTTTATATGGTCCATGATGGAGGGTACCATTCCATCATGGCGGTAGGATATGTGGTAGGGATAGGAAAGGGTGATGGTCTCATAAACCCTTTAGGCTTCACTGGGAGCTCACTGGTTATAGGAAAGTGAGTCGACTTATTGGGCAAGCACTCATTATAGAACAGGCTCAAAAGCTTTATTGGGTTTTTTCAGAGATACGCAACACATTTAAAACAGATGTTTTATGCATCATTAAGGTCCTCGTAAGTATTTAACTAAATATTACCTCTTATTAAATTTGAAGGAACCACAACAACAATAACCTACTAAACTTCTTGTCCTGATTGAGCAGTGAAGCCTAGGCTCAACTACCACAATAGAACTGTAGTGACAGACTTGCTAACAAGTAACATTGCTCAATCAAGGGTTGCAAACGAAGTGATACTGTTTTTTTTAAAGACATGGAACTTCATTAAGGCTAGGCCCTTCAGACCCACCCCTGAAGAATAAACTCCGGATACACGAACTCATCTATCAGAACCGTATATCAGGTAATCTAAGAGAACTCTTAGTGCAGAATCAAACCCAGGATGTCCAAATCTACAGCTCATCCCAAGCTTGCCCTTTGACCACTAGGTTGCACCATACAAAGTGATAATTTACATCAAACCCTAGCTTTCACTAATTTGCACACCTAGGAAAACCATGATGCAGGCCTGGGTATACACAAAACAAATGGCAGAGACCCATGAAGGGGGGAAAAAGAAAATCCGAAAGCAACAGAACATACATCACTATTTTTGAAAAGGGGTGGTTTAAACTTCCGTACAAAGCAATCGCAGATATTTGAAATTGTACAAGTTGCAACTCCAAGTATAAGGTAGTTGGATCACGAACAAATCTTGATTACTTGATCTGCTCGTCTAGCATCACTCAAAAATCAACTAATATTCTTGTTCTTGAGTTGCCTTCAATTTCAATATTCCTAATAACCTGTTAACAGCTACCAAACAAAGGCAACTAGACAATGTAAAACTGAATGTTATCCAAATGTTTAAGTCTCACATTCCGTGATAATATTAGTCATGTTGTTAGGCAATCAGAGCAAAAGCCATAGCTATTGTTAAGTTGTTTTTGTCAATCAATCACCAGACAATTCCTACAGAAGATATTTCCCAAGGCATTCCCCTGTCTAGCCATTGACTTAACATTTATGGTGAGATTTCTTATGGCTTTACGGGAAAATGTTTCTGTGAAGCATCGCTACACATTAGGGAAAAATAAAAAAAATAAAAAAATAAAGAACTTTCTGTAACTTCTCTCTTTGAAGGGTAAAATAAAAAGAATGTTTCTCGATACAATTGAAGAAAATAGGGTTCAAGGATAGATATTCAGAACCTCTTAAACTAGGTGTTGGCAAAGATACCACCACCTCCCCTGATTGAAAGTAGTGGTCCATGCCAGGAGCCGCGACTGATCAGATGGGAATCGAGAAACAAAACTATAACTGTAATGTCATCATGAAAATGTCTCCTCACCCCTCGATCAATCTTCTTCAAGTCTGAGTATCTCATTTCTCTTTTCTTTGCTGCTTCACAAAGTGCAGCTTTGACAAGTTTCCTTGCAATGCCCTGTAAATATATAGGAAATGTTCAAATTCATCCCGCGGCAACTTCAACAAGTAATGACTTCTAAGTAACTAGCTACACAATACTTCTAACTAATAACACCATACAAATTGAAAGACCTCTCCACCATGCTCCAATAAAATGAATATAAGCAATTTCACTATTTAAGTTACTGGAAAAAGTCAGCAGCAGCTGCTTCAAAGAACAAATAAGCTTCTTGGAGGTTGCAAGAGAATCTCTAGTTATTTGCAATTGTGCAGTGAAAGTCTCTAGTTTGTTCGTTGCACATGTAAGAACTATACTTTTACCTCAAACTTATTCAAAACAAAAAAACAAAAAAAGGGAAGGAAACAGGCTACCTGTTCTTATAACCTGATGAAAGAAATAAGGTACCTTAAGATAGCATCAATGTCATCCTTTTCCAAAGTCAGTTAGAAAAGTGACCAACATAAATACAAAAGAAACAAACAATAAGTAGGAATCGTACATTACGTGGACAGCTCTGGACAATGTCAACTGCCTCCTGATTGCTTAGGTGCTCCCATAGGCCATCCGATGCAAATATAAGAAACTGATCTTCAGGGTAGAGTTTCTGCACTGATATTGCAGGCTCAGCTTTAAGAATTGGCTTGTGGAAGGTTCCTGGCAGTCTAAACTTCGACAATAAAGGCTCTCTATTGAACTCTGCCTTCTTCAAATAGGCATCGCCAATGGATCTTGAAATCTGCAAGAATGTTAAAACTGTCAATACAGTAATTCTCTATTTGGGCATGTCATCCTTGTGTAAGGACCATGCTGACTTCCTGAGCAAGAATCGTCCATAAGTCATGAATCACACTCAACTTTCTGATTTTCGAAATGTAGAATGCTCATTTTGCAAGTCACTTAAGAACCCAAAAACTGCAAATTATTCTAAACTAGAACCAATAGAAGCTCTGAAATGGTTACATACAATTAATATTCTAAATATGTATTGTTGGTCAAGCTGAAGTGAATACTTAGATTCTCCACACTTATTCATATTTTATTTCCATATAAAATTCCAACTTTTTTCTGCAAACCATTTTTTCTTTTTAATTCAATACCTAAACTTATTCAGTGAACAATGGAGACAAACTGAAAGTTAGATAAAACCATGAGCAAAGAAGGACTAATTTTTTATTTTTTTATATAAGTAATTTCATATCATTAATAAAGCGCAAAGGGAAACAACCTTGCTACATAGGGAGTATACAAAAATGACAGAAAATTAGATCATGGATGCACTGTACGCGTCCATGTGAGAATAACCATTTGAGAAACATTTAGCAACAATCAAAATAATAATAATAGAGTTGGGAAAATAACATGGGTGGCCAAGGGGGCAGGTTTGGGACATGGCAGCCCAACCCAACCCAACCCCTACCAGGTTCAAGGTTGCCCTTACCCAACCCAGCCCTGAACCTGACTTAGGATTCAGTAAATCATCTTGAACCCATCCCTAACCCAAATTAATCTATATGAAATCAATCCCATCTGGGCAGGACATGACAGGTTCTCAGATAATATGTAGAGATCAGCATATATTTCCAGCATGTGCATTCAAATCCTATGTATGACAGCATAAAACTAATATTTCTAATGCAAATAGAGAAATGCTACACAAACTCTTAATCCCACACTCCCAAGTGCTTACTCTCTAATGTGGCAGTTGCATAAATAAAGTAAGCAGATTTTTTATAAAAAAAAAGTTGTAGTAGAAAGCTGATGTGGCAACTGCCACATTATAGAGTAGTACTTGGAAGTTTGTGTAGCATTTCTCATGTAAATATGAACCAGCATGAAACCCAACATGGTTTAGAATCTTAAACCCAAACCTGCGATGCCACAATTATCTAATTTCCAAACCTATCCAGCATAGGGTGGGGTCTGTTACCTTATTAACCCAATCCACTACCATCTCTCTAGTGGGAAGAGATATAGCATATCAAAGGATCATTAGGGATATAAAGAGTAAATCTAACGAACTAAAAGGAAATAGTAAAACTATTAATAATTGTAAGCCAATGCATATATTTAATATTTCTGTTTAATCCAATGGCATATCCTTGATAAATGACACACAAGTCGAAATATGAATCTCATACGTTTAGAGGGTCACACAATGACTTAAAAAGCATATAAAAGAAGGGGTTATTCAGGAAAAGATAAAGAATAAAAGTGGAAGAAATCAAATACTCCTCAAGAAATCACCTGTATCAGACCCTTCACACGCCAAACCTTGTGCTTTAAAACCACAATCTGGGGATCATCGGGATGCAGCGAATGCAATTCCTCCCTCACAGATTCCACACTTGCATTGTGCTCAGACGATAACTGAACAGCTTTAGCCACTTTAACGGCCTTCTCCTGTCTTCCCAACACCACCCGAGAATCTCCTGCATTTGCAATGTAAAGCAGTCCGGAGCATATTATGCCAACCAAACAACATGAACCAACAGAAGCAATCTGTGGCTTCCTTAGCCATTGCTTCTTTACTAGAGAGAGGAATTCCTCTTCAGTTGCCAAGAATGCTTTGTTGATAACATCTGCTGACATTCCTTGATTCTCTGATGTGAACTCTGCAGCACGAATAGCTGTCAAGTCAGTAAACATATGCATTAGCTCAGAAAAAAGAAAAAAGAAAAAAATAAGTAAACATATACATTGGATTTAATTAAAATTTATAAATAAAAAAAAAATGGGGTTGGGGGGGAGGAGAGAGAGAGAGAGAGAGTAGGGAATGTAAAACTAGATCATTGTCCATATCTTAACATAGAGAAAATTATTGTTTTCTGGGTGCTATCATCCATGAAAACCTTTACTTAATTGTCAGTCGCATAATCACGACATATTTTGAAAACTTCCCATTTTTCTGAATTCTTAAAACTAATAAATTGCAACCTATAATCATGGGAACAAGTTAGGAATTAAAAGCAAATTCTCCACTCATAGGAAATTGACGCATCCAATGTAATAATTCTTATTCTAATTAAGCTAATATAACCCACTTTTATTGCATTAACTTAAGCCTGTTTCCTTTAATTGTCCCTGGAATTCGAATGGATTTCATATTATTAGAGAACTCAAAAAAATATTACCAATAACTCCATAAAACAACACATGCTTCTTTTTCCTTGAGAAGCTTAGATTATGACACCTAATTTATTCTTGATTCTTCCCTGGTTCCAACCTATTGGAAAATGATTTCCATGATTTTCACTTTTCTGGTTTATCACTAATGTCAACCAATTCCAATCCTGAATCTGACATTGAGATGGGAACTTTACAATAAGAATAGACCATTGCTGTTTAAGAATCTTAAACTACAGAGCTCCAACTTCACTAATTGATTTCTGCTAAGTTTTATCATGCAGTCTACCAAAAGCGGTCCTATATTCTAACTTTAAATACACTTAAGATAATCAAACATGTCATTAACACGTTTTGAGACAGTGCTATAGTGGGAAAAATCAAAAGAATCTTCAATATTCAAGCAACTACATGACTGGCATGCAGCAGACATTGGACTGAAGCACCAAAACATTATTTGCCGATGCCATTTTACTCTGCTATGCGCTAAATATCAGCATGACTGCAAAATCATGACCATCAAAATCCATGAATATATGGAATTCCTCAAGTGCATAAAGATCAAAAGATAATAGAACTACTAATTAGCCACATTTGCATAGGAGGAACTGCCCACAAATAAAATAACCATCAAGCTGACATAATAATAAATTGCACAAACTCGGATGATGTGTGATAAGGAAGAGCAACTTACTCTTGATATTGTTAAATAGGTGATCATTTATAAAACGGGCAGCTTCTGGACCTCCATGTCCATCATAAACTCCAACAAATGTTCCATGAGGACCTGATTCAAGCGAACTCATTGACCCTGATTCAAGTTGGCTATGGTCTTCCAACAGATGGTTTGCTTGAATTACTGCCATTGAAAAATCTCCATTCACATGCTGTCCTGAATCCTTGTACCACAACAAACCATCAACCCGACCACTCGCGTCACCACGATTACTGGAGTTTTCACCCTCAACAGAAGGTTTCCAACAGGGTGACACAATCTTCATCAATGAAGTTGATACCATCCCTTACATATTCTCACCCAAATGACCCAGCAATCAAATTATTCATCAAACTATTATCAAGAACAAGGTTGAACCCTAGTTTCTGCTCTAATTTCTCCTCAATTCCGAAAAGTAAGTTACATGTACTGGAAATCAGATACTCATTGATGAATGCAGACACCATTAATCTGCAAAGGTGTAAAGCATGAAAAAATTTAATGGGTGTGTGCATATACGGAGTATGAATTGGAGACAAAAATCAGATGGTAGACAACATCATGCCATGCAGGTATTCAAGATGTCAATAAAATTTTATTGTGTGCACGATACGATTTTGAGACAAAAAAGCAAATTGCGGACACCACCGGCCTGTACAGGTATAGAAGATCAATTAAAACAATGGGCGTGCAGAAAAACTACACGATAGTGTATAAGAAAAAAGAAATGCAAGAATAATCAATTGTGTACATGCAGCAAAATATGAGCAAAAACTTACCCAAAAAAATGATGGATACGAATGGAAAATGTTCTACATAAATTTCCAAGAAAGAACAAAATGCAAGTAATATCAATTCGGAAGCTATTAACAAAGAAATGGGTATTTCAGAAATTGAACGGTTTGAGATTACCACAATGGTCAAAATGTTAAAACATTAATCTTTCAGCAATTGAAGATCAAACAAGTTCACGGGTATGTGATGAAAATTGAAATGACATAACATTAATCATAAAACAAGAATTGAACAATTATGCACAGAATTGAAAACCACAGGAACTTCTAAACATACCTTGAATCTATGCTGTGAGAAATATTCTACCCCTTTGTGTATAACTTTTGAATTATAGCCTTAGCTGAAAAGAACCCATTTATCTGATCATCATCAATAAGGTAGATTTGGAATGTTCTGGCAGAGAACAAAAAAAATGTTGTCAGAACGTATAAAGGGGTAGATCTAGAGAGACGGAGATTGGAGGGGAGGCAGAGGTTGTATGCAGCTGTTTCTGGTTCTAGTTTCTCTCTTTCTTTCTTTTTTTGTTTCTTTTAAAGAGAGGCTATTCAACAAATTCCCTTGGTTTGAAATCCACCATAGGTGCCTCTCCTATGGGCTTTTGGCTTTTGGGTTGGATTTTCAGTTTTGGTTTTCTAATTTATTGCCTGGGGTTTTGACTTTGACCTCCAACAAACCACCATTTTAGGCAGCCTTTGCTCATCTTTCCCTCCCCTTTTGCCTTTATATAGTAAAAGTTTTCTTTTATATTTTCTCAGCTTTCTTTTTTGACCTTTTTTTTTTTTTTCGTGGGAAAACCTCATGGTCATGGGTTACTCAATCCCAGGCCTCGACCCATAGTAAGTCGGCACACGTACAATAAATTAGAATAATGCTATAAATTATAACAAATTTTAAAAATAAGTATTAACTTATCTAAAAATTAATTGAAACTTTACATCAAATATATGCTCGATAAATAAAGGCTCATTCTAATCAAATAATTTTTTAATATTATATTATCTTCATTAAATATATTAAATATTAAATTTTATTATATGTTTATTCATTATACAATGTTAATGTGACGGTTCTAACCAACATTCTTTTTAAACATTAATTTATCCATGAATTTACTGAGATTGTTGTGTTAGAATTGTAAAATAAAATTGTAATTTATAGCATTATTAAAAATATATATACTGATTAGTTGAGAGTCTTGAGATTGCTAAGTCAAATATTGTGGGATAATTACGTGATCAATATAGTTTTAGGCTTACTCATTATGTTTTGTCCAACCTTTGAAAACCACACATTAACTTGATGTTCCTGCAACCATACCAGAGGCTGCATTTTGAATGTTAAAATATGATGAAACTTTGATACTATGTCAAAGTTTGTGGGAAAAATTAAAATATATAAATAATAGAGAGAAAATAACACAAAGAATTTACGAGTCGTTCAATGCCATACACTTATGTTCACTACTCTGAATGACCCATAAGGCTATATTGTACTCTAATTTACTTGATTGTTTGCAGCACATAAGTCTCTATTTATAATTTAATAATTTAATTTATACAAGTAAACCTAAATTGACTTATACATAAGTCTCTAGGAAATATAAATATCATAATATATTCAAAATATATTATAACAGCATTCTTAAACTCAAGGTTAAAAAGATTATGGAAGCTTGAGTTTGAAAACATAACCAAAGGATTTTATTTTTTTGTGTAGCAGCAAAGATGGTGGCGGAGGCTGGAAATGGATTGTAAACGGTAGCTAATAAATAGAAGTTGGTGGTAGAGATTGACAACGAATGCCGCCAAAGAAGACAAAGGTTAGCAAGCGGCTAACAATTGCAGCAGGTGGCAGCATTGGTTACTATTGAACTTCTTTTTTTTTTTTTTTTTTTTTGACATGTCCACACAATAAGGGAGAGAAAATTGAGTAAGCTTTACTTTATAAAGGCGTGATTTTTAGCAATTATTATCTTGATGTATTAAATTTGAATGCATGGCTGACAATGAGCAAAAATCCAAAAAAGACGACAACAAGCCAAAAATCAAAAGGGTTAATAACGAGCCAAAAAAGGAAAAAACAATGTTTTGATGGACAATAACCCTAGTCATATATGCATTTCTTTTTTTAGGCCTCTTTAGGCTCTTTCACCAGCTAGGCTTTAGAGACCTAAAGAGGCCGTTAATGCATAATATGGTTTTCTATCTCTTCATTTAAATGCAACTAAATAAATCCTCAAAGAGTAACTCAATTGATTATGAATCACGCCTAATAAAGCGAAGGTTAGTAATTCGAATTCCTCATTTTCTATTTTCTTACTTGGACATATAATAAATATATATATAAAAATTAAAAAAAAAATTGCAACTAAAAGGAGATAATTTTTTACGCCTTTAAACAACTAATCAAGAGGCACACGACAAGCGATTAAAACGCACTGGGCTAGTATTACATATACAGAAAAGTTAAGGGGTCATCTAGCAAAAATACCGAAGGAAGCCGTTGGCCCGTTCGAGATTCATTTCACGCATACAATAGGCCTTTCTGTCCCAGACAAGGATGCCAATTTGTCTTCGCCTCCCCCTTTATACTAGTCCAATCAGCGTGAGCCGGCCACACATCACTCACACGCGCTCCTGCATCGCACGCTCAGTCACCACCGAGTCAGACATGGCCGCTAACTCAGTCCGAGTCGCCGCCGCTCAGATGACCTCCATCAACGACCTCGCCGCCAATTTCGCCACCTGCTCTCGCCTCACCAGGGTAACTACTCTCACATTTCTTGAAACCTTAATTCTAACCTGCGTGTTAGAATCTTAAATTTGATTTTTTTTTTCCCAATTTTGATCGAGTTTTTCGTTGCAATTTTGTTTTGTTAAACGTTTAATCTGAGCTTGAATCCTTGGTTCGTTTTCACGAAGTTTGACTTGTAATATAGAATTGAAAATTATTCGAATTTTAAGTCATGTACATCAACTGTTACTTTGTTGGCTTAATGCAGGCGATTTGTTAAGATTTAGGTGCTTTCCTCAATGTTAAATCTGGTTTCCATAGAATTTTTACGTGTTAAATTTCTATAGTGTTATTTTTTTTGTTAGTTTAATTTAAGGGTTTCTATCTACAAAGGAAGCAGCGTTGGCTGGGGCGAAGTTGCTTTGCTTTCCCGAAGCTTTCTCTTATGTGGGTGCTAAGGATGGAGACACAGTGAAGATTGCAGAACCCTTAGATGGACCAATTATGCAAAGATACTGCTCTCTAGCAAGGTGGTAATTAAACTAACTCCCACCATCTACCCCAGCACCTCACTCAATCTATGAAACTTATATTTGCACACTTTTCCTGTGCGAATTTGATTTCCGAGTTTTTGCTTATTATTTAATGTACATTGTACAATTCATTTTTCTCGAGGTCTGCTTAATTCTTCATTATTGTTTAACGTTTACATTCTTGAAATGATATCGTAGTTGTCAATGGACCGCTTTCTTTCTTTCTTTCTTCTTTCTTCTTTCTTTTTTGTTTTTGCTTTTTTGCTTTCTTTCTTTATTTCTTTCTTTTATCTTTCTTCAGGAGGAAGAAATGGGTTCTGTAAAGATTTTTATTTGTTCCTGTAATTGACTTGTTCTGTCATGCATCACAGAGATTCCAGCATTTGGTTGTCGCTTGGAGGCTTCCAAGAAAAAGGACCTGATGATGAACACCTGTATAACACACATGTTGTGGTAGACGATAATGGGAACATTAGAAGCACTTATCGGAAGATACACTTGTAAGTTGTTTAACTTTGGCTGGGATTTTTGTTTTTCATCTTCTCCATTAAGTAATTATTATCGAGCTTTCATTTATTTAGATTTCTGTTGTTTAAGATAGTTCTAAAGTTAAAGTGTACTAAAATATTAATTTATATTTTGTTCTCTTTGGTGAAATGTCTTCCCCATCAATGCTGTATCCTTAAACCATGTATGCATGTTTAGTTTGACAAAAGTGCCTTGCACATATTATTTAAGATAGCACTTATAAGTGGATGGAAAACTTTTTGCTTTTGCCTATCTTACATAGTGCTGTTAATCTCTCTCTCTCAGGATCCAATCTATCAAGTCAGTAGATTTTTCTTGAATGAGAACCTTAAACTTTGTCCTTCTTGTCAATTGACAATGTCAAGACTTTGCTACTGATAAGTGCAACGTAGAGATGAAACCCATTCATCAAAGATTCAGCAGGATATAGTACTTGGTGTGTGTGCTCGCGCACATGCACGCGTCTTTACATGTGTCAGTTTGTGCACATGTGCGCGTGTTGTATGTTAGAGAGAGAGAGAGAGAGTGTGGCAGCATCTAGACTTTGCCTACTGATAAGCACAATGTAGAGATGAAATCCATTTGTCAAAGATTCTGCAGGATACATTACTTGGTGTGTGTGTGTGTCTCTACATGTGTTGCGTTTGTGCACGTGTGCACGTGATGTTAGGGAGGGAGAGGACCCAATCTATCAAGTCAGTAGATTTTTCTGGAATTAGACCTTTAAGCTTTGTCCTTCTTGTCAAGTGACAGTGTTGAGACTTTTCCTACTGATTAGCGCAACTTAGAGATGAAACCCATATGTCAAATATTCAGCAGGATATATTACTTGGTGTGTGTGTGCACACGTGTTTATGTGTCTTTACATGTGCTGGTTTGTGTTGTGTGCATGTTTGTATGTTAGAGAGAGAGAGAGAGAGAATGGCAGTATCAGTTCAAGCTGACAAAACTTTCTCCTGTAGTCAAGCTGCTGGTGTTTGTGATGATATGGTTTGGTCAACAGAATACTGTAAATGAAACATTTTCTTTCTGTTTTAAGGTTTGATGTGGATGTTCCTGGTGGAAGAGTATACAAGGAAAGTAGCTTTACTGAAGCAGGTATTTTTTTCAAACTCACATATATGATATCTAAGTTAAATGAGTGATTGCCTCATGTTCTACTTTTTTTTTTCCTGCTTTATTTGTTTATTTTTCTAGAAAACGGATTTTGTTAAATAAGAAAGCGTTTTGTTGAATCCTTTTGACATCAGTATCTTCCCATCTTAAGTTCTTGCAAATTTATGAGGAGATAATGACACACCTACTTGTTGATCTGGATAAAATCTTTTGGCCTTTTTTGTTTGTTGGCTCTATCCTTTTTTCCTTTCATGAAAGAAACCTTATTATTTTCTTTTTTGTAGTTTGCTATTCAATATTTGACATATCCTTTAGTCATATGTACCGCGTGTGCCATATAGTCATTACTTGAAGTCTAGTGCTTAAGGGGGAGGGGGGGAGGTTTCCTTATTCGTTGTTCTTATTTACATTTTGCTTTTATTTTGTATATGTGAGATTCATATATATTGTTAGGCTCATTTCTTAATAGCTTAAGCCATAAGCAATTGGCTCTCCCAGCATTCTACCAAATGTTTGTCTGTTGAAACTTTGGTTCAAGTCTTGGTATGTCCTCATTCAGGAAATTAAGTTCATATCATTTTTTCATTTTTAGGGATCCATGTGTTGTTTCCTACTGCATTTTGGGGGATGGAAGTGTGTGTGACTTGATATGTATTTTCGGGCTCATTAACTAATAGTTTAAGCTTTTTGGACAATTGGTATTCTAAAACAGGATAGTGTTCATGTTGTCAGAAAAAAAAACAAAACAAAACAAAATCCTCTTTTTTTCCTGCATCTAAGCTACTAAAACTAATGTTTTTAGGGAAGGATATTGTTGCTGTAGACAGCCCCCTTGGACGTTTGGGCCTGACAGTTTGCTATGATTTGAGATTCCCAGATCTCTACCAGCAGCTTAGGTTCCAACATGATGCGCAGGTATGAGTTGATTTCTTAGCTTTGTAGTTGAATACGTTGTGCTGAATCTGACACTTGCAAATCTGCAGGTTCTATTGGTACCTGCAGCTTTTACAAAAGTAACTGGGCTGGCACACTGGGAGATTCTTCTTCGTGCTCGTGCAATTGAGACTCAATGCTATGTATGAACTTACTTTTGCCTCCAGTATCAGAACGATTTTGTTAGAGCATTTGTAGTAAAATCAAGTCCATTGACAAGCCCATCTTGTATGCCATGTTGCCCCCTACTGCTCCAATTTGAGAATGATTGCTGTATGCATCATCAGGTCATAGCTGCTGCACAAGCTGGAAAGAACAATGATAAAAGAGAAAGCTACGGTGACTCATTAATTATTGATCCCTGGGGAACTGTAGTTGGTAGACTGCCTGGTGAGAACTAGGTCCTTTTGTACATCCTGAAGTTTCACCTTTGCTCATTGGTGTGTTCAACATCATTGCATTCATCCTTCAAAATACAAGATTAATGAGTATTGTTGGAGCAACTTTCTCTTCCATAAGACTCGGGCTTTTATATGTGAACTTATTTTACAGAAAATGCTAATTTATTTGTTGGCGTCACCTCTGGTGCCTGGTATATGCATACTAGCAGCTGCGGCAACATTAATATTCACAGCTGGTTCTGTTTTTCTGTTTCAGATAGACTGTCAACAGGGATTGCCGTAGCAGATATTGATTTCTCACTACTTGATTCAGTGAGAGCAAAGATACCAATTGCCAAGGTAAGCTTTATGAATCTATCTCTGGAAGCAAGTTACCGTGAAATAAACAGAACCTCAATTTTTATTTATTTATCTGATTAGATGATAGATGTGTTTAACTTAAAAGGAAATTTGTTTTTAAACTTGTGTGCCCAAGTGGGATTTAAACATGTGAATCCGTGTGCACCTTTGCATGGCCTCATGTGCACGCATGTACCTTTATGCACTCTTACAGGAGGTTGCCGGTGGTGAACTTTGTTGAATGTGTGATTCATATGCGTAGTTTTATTTTTTTAAAATCAATTTTTAGATTATAAAAGATGCCATTCTCCCATGTGTTTCTAATCTAATATTCTTCTTCAGCAACGGAAGCCCATTGAGTACTGGAAATCTGCATCACTATAAATTTTGGACCTGGTATATATCCTGTATCCCATGCAATCCAAATGGTACCCCAGAGCCATTTGAAGCTTCCTTGTACTCTTTATGTAAGAAGACAAAAATGCTACTGCTCGAAGTTATGGGGAGGACAATACTATTATGGCATCTGAAATTGCATAATAAAGTTATTATATCCTTCACTGCGAGCTGTCAATAAGTGTCTCCTCTTCTGCATTTTTATACCTTGGATATTACCTTCTTGTATCTTTAAATTGGGAGCTGTTGGCATAATTAAACTAGTTTTTACATGTATGTGCGTAGTTCAAGTGATTGATCTTTATGCTTCCTAGACAGTAAGTTATGATCCTAAGTTGTTTATATAGGCTCTTGGACACCCTCTCCTTACAAGCCGATTTTCAAATGTGAGTTTTACTTTATGTTTGTTATATTTGATATTAGAGCAACCATCACATCTAGTATAAGATTAAACCTGTATCGACCGAGACAGGAGCCTCCAAAGCCGTTTCGACTTACCTGAAACATGCTTTGTGTTCATTCAATGAGATCACGCAGTTCCGCAGGGACAAAAGACAGAAACTTGCGGAGAAGAAGAAGACCATGAAGAGATGAATGGAGGTTGACGATCGGAGTGTGACTGATCCAACAGAGCAAACCAATAGAGATTAAGAGGCTGCGGCATGAAGAACCGGGTGGTTATGAATTTTCTAGTGTTTAATTGATTAACAAGTAATAGTGATTGATTTTTTTTTTTCTTAGCCTTGATAGGATTTGAATTCATAGTCGTATGAAATAGAGTCCTGAAATTTTAATTAAATAATCAAATTTTACCATCTCAGCATTTATGATTATTTGATGCATAATATTTACAGATTAATAAATATCTGAATTAATAATCTCTATCTTTATATTTCCTGCCCTGGAGGAATACTTTTGAAAGTGGGTTAGTAAGTGCCTTCTGATATCATTGTTGCTCCTTTTAATCTCGTTCTACCTTTTTAGGTCTTCCTCTTTGTGTAAGCATCTGAATTTAACTTTGCTGGATCTCCACTGATGAATGATTTATATTACCCTTGATTAAAAGCTCAAACCCACATGAGAAAAGTGTTAGCCATATATCTACGTTATTATTCTAATTTGTTAAAGAATTATTTATCCAAAAAAATTAAGTTAATAGAAAAGAGTGAATTTAATTATTTAATTAACATTTTAACACACTTTTCTCACGTGTAAATTCAAACTCTTCCATTATAAGTAAAACTCAATACACAAAATATTTATTTAAAATGAGAAGTGAATAATGAAGATAATGTTTGAACTCAAGTCGTTTGCTCTTGATGATGTGTTTTTTGGTTCAAGGGATTTGCTTGCCAATGATTTTTCTTTATGATTGAACTACGAGACGAATTCTTATATGGCAATGGTGTATCTACAAAACAGGGATAAGGTTAGAAGGTCTCTAGTTAGAGCCAAAGATTCTCCGATACTTAAATTAGCATCTTATATGTGGATAATGGCAATTTGTCTCTAATATCTATGAGTCAGTGTGTTTAGTGAGATATGCAAGAGAGAGGTGGGAGGGACAGAAGAGTCTCTAGGAGAGAGAATGGTTTCTTAGACTCTAGGAGAGAGAATGGTTTCTTAGAGAGAGACATGGATGGAGAAGTCTCCTTCAAAGCCTTGGGGAAGGGCTCCTAGGGGCAAAAGAAGAGATCCCTTAGAAAAGGTTTTCCATTCTCTTTTTAGTTTTGGGAGCAAAAATGATATGCACGTATGTCATATTGTGAGTGATGGCATATCATAAAAAAGTGTAAGAAATGGAGCCCACTGGGAGATATTTTCTCCCCAACAGTATATCCATATTATTTTGTTAATATGGTAGGATTATGTTGGTCCCACTAATTTAGTTGAATTATATGGGTATGATTAGCATTGATCCACAATGATTTCAGAGTGTGCAAGGATGTGGGTTTATGGGTGGAGGCGAACGCAGCAGATCATCATTTGGCATCTATTGACGAATATGCTATACGTGTCAGGCAGTCAGGGTATTTGTAAAAATGGTTCTATTTTGATTAGCTCGTGATGTCTAGGAAGAAAATCAAGCAAGAAAATGAGCTTAAGGAATTTTTGAGAGAGGACCAAATCCATATCACATCCAAAATGGTGACATTTTGGTACATCAACACTTTAGAAATGGGTTTGGCTTAAGTGTCTTGGTTTTTTAATGGTAAATATATTATAAATATCAGTTAATGGGTTTTAAACACCTTAAAATTTTTAGTTTGATTTTATAACATCAAGATATGTGGTTTGAAAAAAAAAGTTCATACGTGAAATCAACTTTACCCTTAAATTAGTTATTAAAAAAAAAAAAATGTGTAGTTGTGGGACAGTGTTTTGCATTTTTTTTGTAATGTAATTGATCTTTTATTTAAACAAAAATTTTGGATATTTAACAAAAAAAATTGAAATGATCATATTGAAAACCACTCCCAATATTACTATTAGATACTTTAAATTATTTTCTTTTTTGTTAAAAAAAATTTTCAAAAAATCTGTGAATATTAATTTGTTTCATTTTCATTTATATATCATTTTTAATTTTTAAAAAAAAAAAAAAATTGTACAGTTTTATCCTTTTTTATGATTATATCAGCAAACCTACATCTATTTTTAAGAAATCTTGTTGTCGTTTACGGATGGAAGGACTAATTCATGCTTCGAACGACGCCTATTAATTGTCGTTTTTGCGCACCTTCTTCTACCTGTCGTTTAAGCAACGCCAAAAAAAATAAAAAAGAAAAAAGAAAAGCATTCTTCTTAAGAATAAATATATTATAAATATCTGAGTTAACGCCAAAACACCCTAAAATTTTTAAGTTGTGGATTGTATATAACATCAATGGATGAATTTGAAGAAAAAAAGAAAACCTTCATACGTGAAATGTCAACTTTACCCTTAAAAGATTATTAAAAAAAAAAAATTATGTGGTTGTGGGGGACAGTGTTTTGCATTTTTTTTTTTTTCGGACAGTATAATTGATATTTTATGCAATATATTTTCTATTTGGAAGTTGAACAAAAATCTTATGAAATGATCATATTGAAAAATGACTAAAACCCAATATTACTATTAGATACTTTAAATTATTTTTATTTTTTGAAAAAAAAAAAAAAATTGTTCAAGAGTCAATGCTGTGAATAGTTAATTTAAATTTCATTTTCTCATTTATTCTCACATCATTATGCTTTTTCAAAAAAAAAACAGCTTGTAAAAAGTTTTATCCTTTTTTATGATTGCCATATCAGCAAACCTACATCTTTTTATGAGAAATCTTGTTGTCGTTTACGGGCAACATTAACCTGTTCATGCTTCGAACGACGCCCTATTAATTGTCGCTTTTGCGCAGCGGCAGCCTTCTTCTACCTGTCGTTCTTAAGCAACGCCAAAACAAACAGCTAAAGAAAAGAAAGGGGAAAGAAAGCATTCTTCTTCCAAGAGAGACATTGAAATGAATTGCAAAGACAATTCTCCTGGTATTGCTAAGCTGGTAAACCAACTACATACAATTATGTGAACTGGCCAATCACAAAAGAACCACGGTATGTTTCTTTTACTCCTTCCTAATCAAAACCTTTAAAAAAGAAAAAGGAAAAAGAAAGAAAATGTTCAGAAGCAAGAACAGCCTCAAAGCACTGTGATAATCCAGCTTTCCCTGGCAAGAAGGTCTAGTGGAATAGACCCACATAGATAACATTACATATTAATGGATTTTTCCAGTATATCACTTATGAAACATAATACCTCATCAAGTTTCCAAGGGCTTTCTTATCAGGTTAATCATCAGTCATAGGACCAAAATAAACAAAATAATGAACTTTTTCCCAACCTCAACTCCATTAACAAAACCTTTAACTCCTCAAAGAGCTGGCAATTGCATCTTATTCCATCTTTTTTTTCTTGCCAATCATCCACAAACTTTCCTATTGTCATCATACTCATTTTTGGGATGCCTTTCTCAACTGCCCAGCAGTCGGCACCATAAAGCATGTGTAACAACACTCTTGTATATGTTTTTTAACTCTTGGCTTAAAGTGCCTACCTTTCAGAACTTCTATTGTATAACTCCACTTCCTCCATTCCACTCCATTTCTACGAAAATCATCTCACCCTTCCTTAATAATATCAATCAAAGATAATGGAAACAATTGCTTTCGGCATTCCCTATCCATTCAGAACCATTGCTAATTTCAAATCCTACTACCACCATGATTACATTCAGTATCCATATTAATCCAGCTTATTCCAAAGCCTCTTTATTCTATGACATCTCTTTCCTGTTCTAACATTCACTTTACCGTGCTCCAGTCTCATTCCAGAACAAAATCTAACCGAAAGATGACATTACTTCAAGAAGGCTATCTTACAAGTTACAAACAAGTTGGTACAATAAAAACGAGTAATATAACAGTAAACAACATGCATACACAATCACATAGAGATGAATGGCATTACGCACATAAAATTTCCAAAACAGAGATGGACGAAAGAATCACCTGAAGTTCAAGATCCCTCATCTTGTGAGTGACACAGGAAAGGTTGTCTAGTGCATTTTGGACTTCAAATCTGAGGATGTCATTGCCTCTTACTGCTGTCGCAAGTTCAGCTTGCAACTGCTCAACTTCCAGCTCTTTAGAATACAGCTTCTCTCGTAAGAGACTAGTTAGTAAAGTTTCTGCTTTAAGCTCAGATTTTATGACATCCTATTATATGAGAAAAAAACAGCAACAAGCACATCAATGAGAAAACAACTAACCACCCACAGATCAATTCAAGAAACGTATTAATAAGGACATTAAAAAGCATTAAGAGGTAATAAACAATGAAACTTTATATTCTGCATCCTTGATCCAAAATTTAACAACAATGTAAGCGGCAATTTACCTCTGAAGTTTGATCATTTGGTTGCACCGGTCCATCAGTATCGATGCACTTTGACTGTACTTTAGCAGCAGTCGGAGTGGACTTCTCATGCAACAAAGAAGATATCATCTGCAAACTCCTTGTTAGGCTCTCAGTCCCACGCTTAAATCCTTGAAGTTTCACCTCGGTTTCAACAAAAAATTGTGCATCTAAACCATTCTTGATAGCTTCCACACCCTGCTTTGCATCTGGAAGAAGTTGGCCTGCTTTCCCTTTTATGAATTCCAGTAACTTTGAACATAATTGGGTGCTCTCATTTAGCATTGACAGCCCTTGATTCTGTAGGCAACAGGTGCGGTTCCACAATTCCTTATCTAGCTTGAAAGCGAAAGCAATACTCTCTATCCCATTACCTTTTAAGCGGTTTAACAAGTTTATATTCTCACGTCGAAGAGAATCAACTTCAATCCCAAAAGATTCCAACTCCCGTCTCAAAGCAAGTTCTACTCCTGTCAACCTCATTTGCTCCATCTGTAATTTCTTCACATGCTTATCAAAGTTCTCCACCGTTTGAAACTTCCCGAGTTTTTCACTAAAACCTTCTCGCAACCCATCAATTGTCTTCTCTTGTTCACTGCAAGTTCTTAGTAATCTTGTAATGGATTTATGCAACTCTTTGCACTCTTTATCCTTCTCTTCAAAGATTTTTTGGATGCATTCCCGATCTTCTTCTGCTGCTCTATATTTCTCTTGTAATTCAGAGAGATTTTGTCGTAAATCTTGATTCTCCTCTTTTATTTCCCCAACCTTTGTATTCAGGTCCTGAAGCTGTTGCTCTGAATTTGTTATAATGCTTCTGTTCTCTCTTTCCCTCTCGTTAAAAGAAGAAACTTCCCTTTGAAGTGAGACATTATGCTCTGCAAGCTCTCTAACTCGCTCACGAAGCCTCTGCTCTTCTGACTGAAATCTCTCAAGCTTGAATGACCATTCACCCGACCTTCTGTCTAACTCCTTCTCCAATCCTGTCTGCAGCTCATTCTTCTCCTTCTCTAGTCGCCGGGTTCGAGACTCCAATTCTGCCTTTGCCCATCTGAGTTCTTCCTTAGCAGAAGCCCTCTCAGCAATTTGAGACTGTAAAAGGCTTGAAACCTCAACTGCCAAGCTTGTCCTCTCCTCTGTTAAGTTTCTAATTGTTTGAATCAACGATGGTACATCAAACCCACTATCTTGAAGAAAGCTTTCCTGCTCAAGCTCTTCAGAAAAAAACATGAACCTTTCCTCAGCTTCTTTTGATCTTATTCTTAGTTCTGCATCAACGTCATCTTCAATTTCATCGGAGTTCACATCCTCACTTTTACCACCGTGAAAAAGGTTCTGTCTTGGGAAGCCTGTGTTATCCTCCCCATGATACCCGTTAGCTGTTTCATATGGTTCATCCAATGGATAAATTTTCTGTGCAACCACATCTGAATTCGAATTGAAGCGCCCATCCAAAGACCTACCATAAACATCTTCAATCGTGATTGGAGTATCATGCTCAAACTCCTTTGAACTTGATTTAGGGAAAACATTAGACTGTGAGAGTCTTTCAATAACATTCTTCGCAAGTCTCCGTGGAGATTCATGCCCAAATCCATTTTCTGCCCATTCTTTAGGCGAGAACCGAAGCCGAGAACTTTTGACTTCCCTAAATGAATGAGCCCTTGATTTCTCTTTGATACTATCTGTTGGTGAAGTAGGTGCCAAATACTGAACTCGTGGGGGAAGCCTCCCAGCATTTCCAGTATAATTTCTCTGAGAAGAACTGTTAGTAGTCCTGCTTCTTTCTTCCTGCTGTTCTCCATCAATGTAGCGGTCCACAATCTTACTCGAAATATTACTAGAGCAAATGGATGACGAATCATTATAGGTTCTGGAAGAACCAGCAGAACCAGGCCTCTCTAATCTCTGTGCATTTCGAATAGCTGGCTCTTCAAGTCGTTTTTCCTTATATTGCCTCTTAGGAGTAACAGTCCGACAACTAGCACATAAAGGTAGCCTAGTAGAGTTAGTCTCACAAAAAATATATATATAATATACCAGGTTTCCCAACATGATAAATATAATTTTTCAGGTTCATATGAATTAGCTGGTCTATAGACTCACCGAGATGAATGACCACATTGGTTATGTAGAGTACTGCTTGTACTACTAGAAGGAGATCTACTTCGATCATTCAAGCAAGAAAAATCGATTTGTCCCAGCCCGCCACCAAAGGCAGCTGATGACAGTGAGCGGCTCCTTCTAAGACCTGAACTGGTACTGGAGCTTTTGCAATCGGATGCATGCTTTCGAGATTTGGAAAACAGGTTCCTAGGACTCCTATAGCTATTCTCAGCTTTGTCATTAGCCCCACTTTCCAAGGAGTTCTCCCAATAAACTTGCTTATCTGTTGATTGTGGAGGAACCCCGTTGTCGTTTCCATTGCTAGATGCAGATGATCTGAAAAAGAATAGCTTCTTCATGAGTATGTTCAGCAGGAAACTGCTAACTGTAGTTCATGAAAGTTTCCAGCCTTCAGTCGTTATCTTTTAGGCCAAGCTCTCAAAAAGATGAGATCTCACTGAACCTGGAATTAAACAAAAGAAACACAAACCCACACAAACATCACTGAGATTGCTGGGAAGGAGAAGAAAAGTGAACCAGAGGAGCAATTAAAATAAATCTTGATTCAGAGACACACAACTCATGCAAGCTCATCAATAATGGTTTTTTTTTTATTAAAAAAAAAAAAAAAAAAACTAGAGAAAAAGAGAGCATGCAGCAAGAGGATAATAATTATGAGAGTAACCTGAAGAACTGAAAAGAAAAGCAGCAACAATGGCTGGAATAATAGCATTCATATATTGGCCAAGATACTAAAGTAAAATTGAAAACCCGAGTCCCAAACCCACAACAGATTGTCTTCATGTCAGTGGGAGAAAATTTTAAACATCATGCCCTTCAAAAAGATTATTTAGTTCAAATCCCCAAAAAAAAAAAAAAAAAAAAACTAAACTAAACTAAGAAATTCAACCCAATAACTTTAAGCTATTTCCATGGCTTGACACGCATCTAAATGTTAAAAAAAATATTAAAAAAAAATCCCTTCTACATACGGCCAACAGTAAAGTAGAAGCACCACACAGAAAATTGGAAGGAAAAAACGAAAAAGGACAATGTCAAGAAGTTCTTCATAGTTTTTTACCCACAAAGAAGCAGATAACAAAACACCAATAAAAGAGACTATAAACTACTCCTGCACCCACCCAAAAAAAAAAAAAAAACCAGATAAAAAAACTGAAACAAAGTTTCTCTAGGAATTATTTTATCAGAACGTTAACAAGAGAACTGCCAGAGCTTCGGATACTCTTGCCAACGACTAGCTAGTTTGACATACCAATTAAATATACGATTACAAAAAGTAAAGAAAAATGAAAATTTTTTAAAACAAAATTAGAATTTATAAAACAAAAAAACAAAGAACCATGTCACTGTGTCAGAGAAAATTTAAAGCATAAATTTCAGCAACGTTCCTCTGTCGCCGAAAATCATTAAAAAAAAAAAAAAACTAGAAAAAGATAATCAAGAAACAGAATCAAGATACAAATGTGTCAGAGCCAAGCTCGTGAAGATGATGACCAAATTATCCTCATCATTCTCGTTTCCTTAAAACCCTAAAAAAACCTTTTCTCCACCACACTCTGACACCAAAAAAGGATCAAATAATTTAAGGCTTTTCGTGATTCGATAAGATCGAGGCGTTTCCATCATATACCACCTAAAAAGACTCCGAATTCTCTATCAATTCTGCAACTATAACTCCAAAAAAAAAAAAAAGCGGGAGAGGAGGAACTAAACTCTGTTTGGTTGCTCAGAAAAGAAACTAACTGAGAAAAGAAAATAGAAAATTAATTAAATAACTCAAAAAAAAAAAAAAAGACTTACAAGTTCCAAACCGCCTTTCTCTTCAAACGGTCAAGAAAATTTGTTCTACAACTTTTCTTGCAAAAGAAAGTGAAGCCAATAAAGCAAAGAAAAAAGAAATACGACAAAAAAAACAAAATCAAAGAAAACAACAAAGAAACTCTCAGGCTAGGAGTTTCTAACTTACCATTACTGGTCGAATGCTTATCTCACAGAATTCAAAATTCAAACAAAAATACAACTCAGCATCCCGAATTATCAGGGAAATTGATTTCGAAGAGAGAGAGAGAGAGAGTTTACTGAGTCGGAGAGTGATCTAACGGCGTTATGCGGCCGGCGTTTAAAATCGAACCAGTGAGATTTGACGGTGACAACGATTTATGACTTGAATGGTACGAGATCACTTTGTGATCCCTGTTACTTTAATGATGAAAGAAAATGAAAGAGAGGGAGACAAAACGCAAAGTGAGTGAGCGAGAAAGCAAAGAATTGGCCATTCCTTCCCTTTCTTCCAGAATGTAGAAGGGTATATTCGTCCTAAACATAACGTTTAAAAATTTTGATTACGCGGACAACGCGGACGAGGAGCGGGGTTTGACGGGTAGGTATCAGGAGTACTCGATTATAGCTGAACCTGAGAAAATTATTATTTTAAAATTAATTATTCGAATTTTACCATAATTGAATTAATTATTTTCACGTACGGGAGGACTCCGGAGGAGTGGCCATGAGCTACCTTGACTCTTTTTCTTTTTTTCTTTTTTTAAATATATATAATTATAATTATGTATGAACTCTATAATAAAAATAGGCATAAATTAAACGAAATTTGATGAAAAATTGGACCCTGTAGTACAAATATATAGGTGTTTTTAATAATGATTATAGGATATTATAATTATTGGCATAATGACCTTTTCCGTAAAAGACAGAAAATGTGATGCCGACTTGGATTAACAAAATAAATAATGTAACAAATTTGTGGTGTGTTCTTTGAGCTCATGAAACCAGATCTAACATACATCCTTTAATTTTATATAATAAATTAAAAAACAAAAAAACCATTCAAACAAAATTGAGAGGTGTTGAAGTTCAACAATATCATTGTTCTACTCGCTTTGATGGCTTTTAGATACTTTGCGAACTACGATTTCGAATGCCATAAAACAATTTAGCTTCTCTCACTAACTAGACACCGATTAAAGGTTCGATCCAACAAATAGTATTAAAGTTAAAGCTATGAATTCAAGTCATGGAACCTCATATTGAGAGAAAAATTGTTGAGGTTTAACAATATAATGCCACTGCTCTATTCACTTAAACCGCTCTTGGATAATCCAAGAAGAGAAAACTGACATCGGTTGTACAGGCGATCTTAGTTTTTGGATTGGCTGTAGTCAATTTAAATTTAGAATTCTTATAGCTTTTTGGCTTTCACACTCAATCCAGCCTAGAGAGCAAGTGACATGCCAAATGGGGACATGGGAAAAAGCCAAAAAAAAGAGAGAAAAATTCAAAACGATTAGATGATGAAGTGTGGGATCCATTAATTATATATTTATTTTTAATCGTAGCTACATCATGATTCCATAGCATTCATCCTAAATCATTTAGCTTTTCCCACCATTATAACCATAACAACCTTAATTTTCAATTCAATTTGAGATGTCCATAGTTGACGACTGCTTGCCTAAGGTTAATTATCTTGTCGTTGCATATCATCACAATGACGCTCTTCTATAATTGTTATCTTTTTCGGTGTGACTTTTAAGTTTCTTTACTGTTGTTTGTCACCTCACTGGACTGCTTAAAAAAAAAAGGAAAACTTTACTTATCTCCTAGGCTTTCGTGATTTTTGCAAACACTACCACAACGTTCAAAATCTCTCACTTTGATATATCGAACTTTAATTTTCTTTCACTTTCCCCCTTTCGTTTAATTTAACTGCAATATTTAACGGTATAAGGTATTTAAAACAAAACATAAATTTGATACACCAAATTAAGAGTTTTTGAACGTTATGGAGTATCTGCAAAAATCACGAAAGTTCATGGGAGATTAGTGAAGTTTCCTCTATAAAAAACATAAAAACCATTATTTTCCAACATTCTTTTTTTTTTTTTTGGATTGTGGGTCAAACAATTATTGGATGAGGCCATTTGCTTAAGGCCGGCAAAATGGGTCACCCGGCACGACCAGTTTACGACCCGGTTGACCAGCAACCCGTTTAGCATATACCCAAACATGACCTGTTTAAATAAATGGGTCTAACGGGTAGACCCGTGAATTTTCACAGGTCACCCGACATGAACCCGTGAACCTGTTTAAGCTAAATGGGTCTAACGAGTCCACATGAACTTGGCACGTCCCATTTGACTACTAACCAGGAAGTGAGAAACCGGAAATGGGTCTAACGGTGCCACTATTCAACAATCAAAATCATATCAGACTTCCTTTCATTTGCAAGTGCTAAAATTCCAATTACTATAAATGATTAAATGCAATGCAAATTAATCACTTAAAAGCCCCAAGACTTTCAAGATTCACGCCCTTAGATTGAACACAATCAAACCAAAAAAAAAAAAACCCCATAAGATTACTCCAAAAACCACCCATACTCACTTCTTCAAATTAATGAACCAAAAGCCCCAAAATTTTCAAGATTCACGCCCTTAGATTGAACACAATCAAACCAAAAAAAAAAAACCCCACAAGATTGCTCCAAAAACCCATACCCACTCCCTACATACCGAAAGAATTCCCACTCAGCGGAGACTCGGAGGCCGTGGCTCACAACCTTAAAGAATCCCCACTTGCAGCAAGCATGTGAGATGAGTCCCAGCGTCTCCTCACATAGACTCTGGTCATCGGCTCGACGGCTCATCGCTAAAAAGGTTCTAAGCGTCTCCTCGCACACAGAGAGGGGGAGAGCTGAGAACAACAACAAGCAGAGAGCTGAGAGAGAGAGCGGCAGCTGGCAAGTGGGAGAGAGAGTGATGACTGAAGGACCAGTGAGGGCCGTGAGGCGGTGAAGGGGCGACAGCTGGTAGCTCTTGAAAGTTGAGAAGGAGAACTGGAGAAGACTTAAAAAAAAAAAAGGTTTTCAACTTTTCATCGATTTTATTTCTTCTTCTTATCCGTCTGATACTCTAATTAGGTGGAAAAAAATCATAAACATAAACGGGTTTGGCGGGTCACCCGCGACATGACCCATTTAAGCAAGATAAACGGATTGTAAACGGTCAACCCGTTTATGACCCAAACCCATTAAGCATAAACCCAAACCCGCTAATTTAGTGTCGTGTTCGTGTTAGGTTCACGGGTCGTGTCAAAATTGCCGACCCTATAAATTTGCTTGGAATATAATCATCTATTGTCAATTTTGGACCGAAGAATATTTAGTTAATGGCTAAGATCTCTTTAAAGAGATCCTATACCATGAATGGTACATTCATATAAATAATAATCTCTATTTATATTTTAAAAATAATTAAAATTTAAAAAAATCACATATCGGCTGGTTTGAGGTGGCCGAAGCCAAACCCCCTATGGCTAGCCACCCCTTATTTTCTTTATTATTGTTTATATTAATGGGATAGATGTTCCATTTATGACCCTAAGATTGCCATTAACTAATATTCTTTAGTACAAAATGGACAGGAGAGAATTATATTCCCATTCACTTGGGCCATTCCCAAATGTTGTTTGATTTTGTTTTGCACAATATTGTTTATACCTTTTTTGTAGTATTTCTTTTTTTAATCCAATCTTACTCATATATATTAAGAGCAAACTAACATTAAATGACAGAAAAATAAAATAGAAAAAAGTGATATATCTAACAGCCTTTTTTTTTTTTTTTTGGTGTGGTTATATTTGCTAGTATCCGAGTCTAAGATAATATTGATTGCAAATGCACTTTGTTAAAACAATTGACCAAGTGTAAAGATAATGATCAAAATGAGAACTATGTCATTTGTGTCGCATTAATCAGAAGTGTTATAATGAACTTTGTTAAAACAGTTGATCGTGTGTCAAGATAATTATCAAGAGCTTGTTAAAATAGATTGGCTGGAATAACCTAATTGTCAAGTCAATGTAAATCAAAGAAAATAAGTTTGAGAAAAACGGAGCTAACGGGAAAGTGAATGAGATGGAAAGTATCATTTTACCTGATATTTGCCGCCTTTTATAGCAAATTTGTCATGACCTTCGACCACACGTCATGCCTTCATTAGAGACTTCTCCGCTACAAATGTTCTTTATCATGTCAAGGATCACACAAACATTTTATTGACGTGTTAAGGGACGTGTATCATTTAGCATTCGAGAATCACATCTCACATGTTTTTTTAAAAGCTACGAGACACAGTCATACAATTCACTTTATTAGATTAATATGTATGAATTAATTATAAATACAAAACTAATGAATGTAAAGACTTTGAAGTCTATTGTCATTAAGCCAAGCCAACTACTTTTTCCCTCCCTGGTCTGAGCATATAAATAAACTCAAGAAACATATTACACACAATTACAATCTACTAACCCAAATAAAATTATCTATAATTGTTTTTTGGGTTTAAAAAAAAAAAAAGTTAGTGTAGTAATCAGGGTTTCAAATCAAAATTCTGTAAAATCTCTAAAATGTTTATAAGGTAGAATTCTCTAAATCTCAATAATAGATTTTAAATTAAGTAATTGACACTTTTCATATTAATTTGAAATTAATAGGTTAAAATTTAGAAGAAGAAGAAGAATAAAGTTTCTTTAAAAGAAAAATTGAGTTGGAGAAAATTATTCTAATTTAGTCTATTAAATTAATATATATTTGAAAATTTTAAATATATGTAGTTGAACATTTTTATTTAGACCCAATTAAGATAAATAAAATTGCTCAATTTATCTAGTTTACAAAGCATTTAAATGTCATTTTTATAAACTTTTTAAATTGATAAAATAATTGGATAAGCTAAAAATGTAGAATAAATTTTTTGTTAAATGAGCTAAAAAAAATATTTTCATACATTTTTCTCACGTCTGTTTTTTTTCTCTTCTCACAAAATTTTCTTCCATGTTTTTTATTGTTTCTCTTCTGTTTTCTTTTTTCAAATGTTTTCCTACTATTTCTTCTTTCTATCTTTTTTTTCCAAAATTTTCTATTATTTCTTCTCCACATCATTTTTTTCTCAAAGTTGAAAAATAAGATATTAAGAAAATACAATCATTATAAAAATAAAAAATAATTAAAATTAAATGATATAGATAAAAATATAACTAATCGGATGTAGGAGGTCATTAAAAAGTTATTAGCTAAACTAGATAAATTGAGTTATGAGGAGCTATTTTACATAAAAATTTAGCTCCTCCACTGATTAATTATATTTTTATCTATATCATTTAATTTTAATTATTTTTTTATTTTTTATAATTATTTTATTTTTCTGAATATCTTATTTTTCAACTTTTGAGAAAAAAAATGATGTGGAGAGAGAAATAATATGAGAAAATTTTGGAAAAAAATGAGATGTGAAAGAGAAATAGTATGAGAAAATTTTGAAAAAAGAGAAAACAGGTGAGAGAAACAATAAAAAAAATGTGAGAAGAAAATTTTGTGAGAGATAGTGGGAGAAAAAAACAGACGTTGGAGAAAATATAAGAAAATAGCTCTTTCAATATTACCATTACATATAGCTTTTTTTTTAGCTCATTTAACAAAAAATCTATTTTAAATTTTTTTTAGCTTCTCCAATGTAGAGGGTATTTTATCAATTTAAAGAGTTATTTTAGATAAAAGTGACATTTAACTCCTCAATTGCAAATGCTCTTAATAAACTTCCCAAAGAAACACACACCCGAGTGGAAACGCTGTCGTTTCCCCATGCCTTCCCCTGTGGGCCTTATCCCCAACTCAGTTCTTTTTTATTTTTTTATTTCCTAATCCAAACGTAGTACTTGAACCTTCCCCTTTTACTTATTTTGCAAGAGAAACGTTCTTTCCTTTCTTTCTCGAATTGGAAATGGATTCTCTTCCCAACGGAACGGCGACCACCGCCACGGCCACTCCTGCGGCCCCTACTGCTCCGGCCCCGGCCCCGCCGTCGTCGAGGCTGGGCCACCTAGGTGAGTCCCTGAAGCTGGAGCACCAGTTCCTGCGGGTCCCATTCGAGCACTACAAGAAGACGATCCGAGCCAACCACCGCGTCGTCGAGAAGGAGGTTTCCGCCGTGATCTGCGGCGTTTCCGATGCCGCCGATTCAGATGTCTCCAACGACGACGCCGTTCACCACCTCAGCTCTCTCGTGTCCCGACTCCAAGGGCTCAAAAGGAAGGTACGAATTAGGATCCCTAGTTTTTCGCTTTGGTTGGTTAGCGAGTCGTTGGAAATGTAAATTTCGGCTCAACTGAGGTCAGATTAATGTTTTGGCTTTCTTTATAAGTAGATTTTCATAGTTTCGGGGACCAAAATAGTTGAATTTTAAGATTATTAGCTGAGAGAGTAAAGTTTGTCTTCATGTTATTGGAAAGACTTGGAATTGGATTTGGATAGTCACATTTTGAGTGATCAAATTGTGAAACTTCATTGCTATGACTATGTATGAAACTCAAATTTAACGAATTTTATGATTTGAACAGTGGAAGAATTTATTTTTTCGAAGTTCTTATGTACTGATTATGATCGCCTATTTGATTTGTTAAGTTGGAAGAAGGAAGTCGTACAGAGAACTTGCAAGCACAGAGGTGTCGGGCTCGGCTTGATCATTTGGAGTCGGCAGATGCCGAGAATTTGTCGGATTGGAATAATATGCGCTTGAAGCGGATTCTTGTGGACTACATGTTGCGAATGTCGTATTATGACACCGCAGCAAAGCTAGCTGAAAGCAGCAATATCCAGGTAGCGTTGCTTGCTTGTCTCAGATTATCCGGGTTCTGGTGTATTCTTGGTGTAGTTTTCTTTCTATATTAACCGTGGAATTATTAATGGATTTCTTCTGAGGCCTTATTTATGCTTATTCCTATAACTTGGCTTGTAGGACTTGTAAGAATATATGTACTTAAAATAAAAAAGAGAGTAAAATATTGTTATTCTGTGAATTAAAACAATATGCACCTCTTTATCATTTACAGGGTTAGGACTCTCCTGCTGCTGATAAAGCACGGGCTATTTCTTATTAAAGTTCATGAAGTAAAATGTCTAAATCACCTAGGTCAGTGTACGTAAGCATATTTTGGCCCATGGAGTTTGAAAAAGTGAAAGAGAAAAAAGAAAAAATATAGAATTTCTTTTATATAGGGAACACCATTTGTTGACTATATAACATGGTTAGTTGAGTGAAAGAAAACAGCTTATGAGCTCATCATTGAATAAATTGAGCCTCATTTCCTACATAGAAGACTTGAGAAGAAGAAACTTTTCCACCCTAAAAAATATTAATTAATCATCCAAGCTTGAAGCTGGCTCAATACATGCATACATATGTATATCACCATTGTTTGAATGCATTACCATAATGAAGGGAAAAAAAAAAAATAATTGGTTACATGCTCAGGCACCCTATGTTTATTCCCTTTTTGCATTCTTCAAAGGCATGTCAAGGTGCACCTGGATGCAATTAGTGCTTCCTATATTATTTTAAGGAAATGATACGTTATGGTTTTGTTGTACACATTGTCATTTCTGTGGTACTCTCACAACCATTACATCTGCTGATAACTTGATTGATTTTCATTTCCCAGGATCTTGTGGATATTGATGTATTCCAAGAAGCGAAAAAGGTAATTGATGCTCTTCAGAATAAGGAGGTAGCTCCTGCCCTAGTCTGGTGTGCTGATAACAAGTCAAGGTTGAAGAAGTCCAAGGTATATTCTGTTATATTGGCTTTCTTTAATACTGGTGGATAAGTGAGTTTGCTAAGACAGTTAATTTCTCTGTTTGTGAAGAATAAAGATTCTGTGATTAGTTAGATTGCTAATTACTGAAATATATATTTAATAGGAATTATTATTATTTTTTTAAAAATATATATTTGATAGGGAATAATGTAACTTCTCTATCTTACCCAATATCTTCGTCTTTTATGCTTCTTCCTTTTGTTCACCGTAGCTGAAAATTTTCCTTTGCTAGTCTGTTTAAGTTCCACTCTTTGTACCTATACTTGAGATTGCTCTGTGTAGTTTGTTGAAGGTTACGTTTCAGCATAATAAGTCAAGTTCTTCTATGGATGGGCTGTTTCGAATCTCAGCCTTGTCTACATACTCAACATTTTTGCTAACTTTTTCTATCCTTTTTGTAGGAAGTTCTTTTTACGTAGTGTTTATTGTATACTCTTTCATGTAATATCTTATTTTGACTTTTGATTGGCTTGTAGCTTGAGTAGTGTTCATGCATTTCACTGTGACATCTTAAACTTGCATTTCTTCAAATATAGTGAGTGAAAATTTTCTTGTGAAGTGGAGGGGGAGAATATGTGAAGGATTATACTTTGTGTACTTGGGTTGCGCTTTGCGCTTTTAATGACATTTCGATCACTTATCAAAAAATATTTTCATCGATGATGAAAATCTCATCGTTCATTGAAGAAATTCCACCTTTACCAGTCATCAAGTTGTATTCATAATATAGTTTCAATACTGAAGAAGTTGGGTAATTTGACACTTTCTGCTAGCTGGACATAGCTTAGGAAGTTGGTGTTCTAAACATCCATTTCTGATATATTTTATGTACTAAAAAGAGTTAAGACTTTAAACATTCACTTCTGATATGATTGTTGTTGAAATTCATTGATTATAGTTGGCGTTCTGAACTATGTCTTTTCAGAATTTAGGTAAAAGGAGAACTTTCACTATTATGTCCATTCTCCTTACTAAAAATGCAGTTACTACATTCAAAGTTTTCTCAGTTTGTTTAATAATGAGTGCTTTTAATGATGGCAGAGCAAATTTGAATTCCAGCTGAGACTTCAAGAGTTCATAGAATTGGTACGAGCAGAAAACAATTTGCGAGCTATAACATATGCTCGTAAGTACCTTGCACCATGGGGTGCCTCCCATATGAAAGAATTGCAGAGGGTTATGGCAACACTGGCTTTTAGAAGTAATACCGAATGTACTACATACAAGGTGAACCTGGTCTCTTTTGGTCTGAATAATGTTTTGTGCATTACTGTAATGGATGTACTTCTTTGGTACATAATAAATTAAAATGTTGGCAGCACTATCATTTTTTTATTTGGTGTCTTTTCCTTTAACATTGAAACACATTGTGATGCCATTTTGCTTGGATTGAAGATACAGATGAAATGTGTAAATGAAAAGACTAACCTTTTTCCTCTCTTTGTGTTTTGAAGATAGAGGTTTCTTCAATTTTGTTTAACCTAGTGATGCAGCCATGGAAGGAAGCTCTTTTTGCCTTTGGAGTGATTTCAGTTTTGGCAGCTTAAAAGCTTTTGTGTAATGGCATCATAGGACGTCTGACTGAAACCAGAGCTATGTGTCTTAGGGTTAAAACAGTTTTTATGTTGAGTCATTAATTTATGAGTTATGGACATTTCTATGTGCAGGTTCAGATCTGGAATTTCATAAAAATCATGCAAATAAGTTTATTTTTAGATTTATTTTTATTAATTATGGTGGGTCTAGATTATTCTAGGATTTTTAATAGTATTAGGAATCTTTTATTGGGTTTTCTTAGACGTTTAATTTACTAGTCAGAGTTCTTATATATTTGCTTTCAGATGTATTTAAAGAGTTCAGAGAGTTGGTTAATGGAATACCAAGTGATTTGAGTTTTGAGACGAGAATGCCTTATATATTCTTTTTCTTTTTCTAAATGTATTTAAAGAATTCAGAGTTCAATTAACGGAATAGAGTGACTTGAGTTTCGAGACAAATATGATAGCACTAGAGGTCATGCAGGAAGGATCGCCCTTACGGTTAATTTGAGTGAGTGGCAGGAATTTGTTTTGAACAACTGATAGCACTTTTTAACATTCAAAATCTTAACTTGAGACTTATTTTGACCTCTGAACAAACTTGTTACCAGAATTTTGACATGTGACTTCCTTGTGTTTTTATATAATTATTTATATTTGGTTAGGTATGTGTGATGCTTTGCCCAATCTGCTTTTGGGAGCAGATATTAACCTAAGACTTATGCACATGATTGATTTCCATTCTTTTTCTGTTTTTTATTTTTTATTTTTATTTTTGTATCTTTTGCAGGTTTTATTTGAATCAAAACAATGGGATTTCCTGGTGGACCAATTTAAACAGGAATTCTGCAAATTATATGGCATGACGCTTGAACCTTTGCTGAACATTTATCTACAAGCTGGATTGTCTGCTCTAAAAACTCCGTATCCATAAATGTCCAATATAAGTTTGCTTTTGTCTGCGTCATAATATTTAGAGTATTAGTCTGATGGTCAGGACTGTACAGAAACACCCTGGTTTTTCTACATAGATTGCACAACAAACATCAAAACCAAGGACAAAACAGCAATCACGTTATACCATGAGATAGATTTATTTGCAGTAAAAGATGATGGGATAATCAAAATTATCTGATTAACCAACAATGAAGCTTTTTTACCTCCTGGTATTTGGGTACCTTCCTTTCACCTTTTGCAGGTGTATTTAGATTAGTTTTTTTTTTGCCTTGACATAATTCAGATACTGTTATGAAGATGATTGCACCAAGGAAGACCCTTTATCGCAAGAAAGTTTCCGGAAACTAGCATTGCCATTACCTTACTCTAAGCAGCATCATTCAAAGCTTGTTTGCTATATAACTAAAGAGCTAATGGACACAGAGAACCCCCCACAAGTTTTGCCTAATGGCTATGTCTATAGCGCCAAGGTTCGCGTTTATTCTTGTTGCAAGTAAGCAACTATTTTTAGTTAACTATTCTGACTTATTATTCATTCTTTGGCTTGGCAGGCTCTCGAAGAAATGGCCAAGAAGAATAATGGTAAAATCACCTGTCCGAGGACAGGTTTGGTCTGCAACTACTCCGAACTGGTTAAGGCATATATATCTTAAGTCTACATTCTACATAATCAGGCCTGTCTGCTGAATCAAATTCTTCAAAGCGGAAAATAAGAAAGAAAAAAAAAGAAAATTCTTGCACCTGTATCTGTGGCTGTTGCTGTTCACTTCATCTTCTGTAGATACACCTCTTTTCTGTAAGACCACCGCGAATTCGTTTTAGAAATTCACTGATGCCTTTACTAATTGGTTCATGTGTTGGATACTTGAACATGTATATATGCATAAAAAATAAATAAATAAATAATAAATAAACAAACTTGCAGTTTCACTTCAAATGTTAAGAATCAGTATATATAAAAGTGAAGCAGATTCGGCAATTTTAAACTGATTTGGTAGTTCATGAGATTTGCCTTTGGAATGATATTGGTTTGCAAGCATGCAGGTGAGGTGACGGCCATTTGTTTCTGTACCCCAATAATATTGGGTATGCTTTTTAAAACTTTTTTATTTAAAAAAAAAAAAATTCATCCAGCGTGAGAAGAGAATGCTATGACAAGTAGCCAATAATTTTTATCCATTAAAGCTGCGTGCAGTCTCGGAACTTAAACCAATGCCTTTAACGAAATCCCATAGGCTACGCAGACGCAGCTCCATCGGCAGACCGCCACCAAAGCTGCACATATCATCGCTAAGAATAGATTCATCATTTATCATTTACCGGTAGACTCAATCCTGTGCTACAGAGAACCCATCACATTCATCAGACAAATGATTTATAAGATGATAACTTCCATATGACACTGCTGCAGTTACAATGGTTTCGATTGCACCGCTAAAAACTAATTCGATCAATAAAAGTCACCGGCCATGATATACGTATAAAATCATAATTCGACAGAAAAAGCAATCCTCAAAAGAATCCCAACTCAAGAAAGCCAGGTCGTACTGATGGCACAAGTCACCCCATGTATTCTTTCAATTAATTAACTAAAAGGTTCAGTTTAGATCACTGGAACTATTCCATATTGGCACTTCTGTGCATACAAAGTTCAGAAAATCTTAGAAGGCTATAAAAAAATTATCCATACAAAGCAGAAAAAACCTTTCACACAGGTTTTAAGTTAAAGTCACTTGGCTCTGCTTTTAGTTGGACTCGCTGCCTCTTGGAGAACCATGATTTTCATCATCATCAACAGGGCTCCTGTCATCCCTACGGATGGGACTAGGGCTGCGACTGTTGCCATTTTCTTCAGCAGGGCTCCTATAACTCCTATCCCGGGGACCCTCTCCATCAGCATCATCAATAGGACTTCTGCTCTTTCGCCTGGGACTCCCACTGTAATCGGACCCATTGGGCTGCCTGCCATCCCTTGGGGATGGGCTACCTCTTTCTAGTGGGCTCCCCTCATTGGGTGAAGGGCTACGCTTCCTCCCTTTAGATGGCGGTGGTGAACTCCTGTTCCGCTTAGGGCTTCGGCTGTCACGGGGGCTCCTTGATCTTCTCTCAGCCCGCTCCAGGCTTCTCTCTCTCTTCAAAGGTGATCTAGATCGACTGTAAGGAATGAAATTTAATACCCACAATGAATAAGAGAACATTATTCTGTAACAATAAAAATGGAATATTAAAAAAAAAATGGAATTCAATAATCAAACCATTTTTAAGGTTCCTTCTAAATAAAGCAAATAAAATAATAAATCTAAGTTTCACTATTTTGTCAACGGGTACTTGCATGTGACCTAAACCAATGTGTCTCCAAATATAGATGTATGCATTCTAAAACCTAATAACTTCCTCACATTCTGATGCCCAATCCTGATAAAATTTTCATTTACAATGTCAGTTGAGACAGTACCCAAAAAAAAAAAACATGGGCTGTACATTGAGGCCAGAATCTCATAACAATGATGAAAACAAACATACCTGTAACTACGGTCCCTGCTGTAACTACGACTTCTGCCATGTCGAGGACTAAGTGACCTTGAGTAACTCCGGCCCCTTCAGATCCAAAAAATTTCTTGCTCAATAACTCAAGAAATATAGAAGAGTTAAAAAGGAAAAAAGCATTTTTGTGAGAGCAGACGTACCTGACTTTCTTAGGACTATTCTTACAATTCCTTTCTATGTGGCCACGCTCCCCACAGCGATAACACTTGTTCTTCCAGTCCCCAGCCTTGCAATCTCGAGCCCAGTGGCCATCAATTCCACAATTAAAGCAGCGCCCTGATCCAGGAGGAGGACCTCTTCCAAGATACTCACGAGATCCACCAGGACCCCGTGGCCCCTAAATGAAAGTCAAATTAGAAATAGCACAGTTTACTTCTACTTTTAACAATCTCCCTTCAATATCTTGAAAAAAATAATGCAAGCAAACACCAAAAGAGCCACCAACAATTTCTTTAAGAAAAAGATATCTCGAATAGGCAGGTTAGATAATAAAAGTGAAAAACATTATCTTGTTCTACCACAATTTTCATATACACCACCATTTATTCATCAAAAATTTTTGTCACCCCTTTAAATCTGCAGACCTACCATGAGGTTGCAGGCCAAGAAATGAAACAACTAGCTGGAACCACTATCCTACACACATGACCTTTACTAGAATTTAAAAGAGTGACCAAAACAACAAACCGCAAAATCTAGATGATGAGGTGCATAAACAATATGTAAGTTAAAGCGACATTAAGGTAAATGCTGGACTTTTACATGTATCAAAATAACAAACTGCATGAAATTACTTGAATGTGAGGTAATCATTCACAATTTTTACCAAAAAGGAGAACCTATGATGCGGAACAGAAAGTCAAATGCTACCATAAAATGCATGCCTCCAAAATAACACCATTAAAAAAAGTCATACCAAGAGAAAACTAGAGAATATCCCCAAGCAACATACAAATATCATGAAAAATATATTCCATTAACTTACCCCTTTGGCAAATTCTACAATAACGCGGCTTCCATCAACATCCCGACCATTCAGACCATATATTGCATCTTCGGCATCTCGAGGGTCACTAAACTCCTGGGATCAGCAGCCATAGAAAGGAAGAACAAAGAGAAGATCATACTTGCAAAAACATGCATAATTTAGCCAGGAGTGATATGAATGAACCACATTATGTGATACAAAATATATGGGAAAAGAGAGAGAGAGAGAGAGCAGAGCAAAGTATGGAAGTACATACAACAAAGGCGAAGTCGCGCTTCATATCCACATCGCGTACTCTGCGTAAACGGGTGCCAGAAACAGTAAGGCCATCAAGACACAAGTATCGAAGGGTGGACACTTCGCCCCTCACAGATGAACTAAACACCACTTTGAGTTTGTTGCCATTTCCATAAAAACACGCAATAACATTATAGAAAGACTCGCCAAATCCACCAAGGTTCACCCTCTCACCATAGACCTCCAGGTTAGGCAAAAGCCAAGAAACCTTCAAGAAGATCATTGAGTTAAACCACACAAGACACGTGGAGGGGAGCAACGTTCTCACACAGATATTAAAATGAATATTTAAATGTCAAGCACAAAAGGGCTTGGCAAATTCTTCATTTTCTCCCACACCCAGCAACCCTTGACCCAATGTCCACGACCACCATTAACCCAAAAGAAAATAAAAACTAAAACTAACAACCACAAAGAGAAATGAGTTTCTTTCACAACACATTGAGTGAGGGCAATTCAAACTTCATATTCATCCATAATTTCTCAATGATTGAGACAGAGATAGTAACACATAAAGGTCTGTCAAAAGTTCAACATGTTATTGGAGACAAGCTAGATTAATGCAAGTGTTAGAACTTGGTACTTCTCTAGTCTATGCAAGGAACTCATACTACTGTAACCAATACAATAGGACTCCCGCAAGCATAACCAAAGTCAGGTCTTTTTTGTTACCTTCCGTATCTGCTAAAGAGGTCGTCAAGATCGCGCGACCTCGTCCGCGATGACAAGCGACCGACATAGAGACGTGTTCCACCATACCGGTCATCATATCGAGGCATTTTACCTACAGTAAATGAATTAGCTCATAGGACCGGACCAACCACCATAAATACAGAAGTTATATACACTGATACACACACAACTACAAACATGCAAAAATATTATAAAAATACATATAACATGCCACAAATTTACTTCATTTACTCTATCCTTTCAGCAAAATATGGAATAACATTGCAGCTTCGAAGGTACCAATCCAAAAACAGCTCAATGACAAAGTAAACAGGATATAGCAGAACCAATACACTGTTGGAATTAAAAAAAATTAGAAATGAAACCAATTCATTTTTCACATAATAATAGAATAAATTTTTTGACGAAAAAGCAGATCCACAAAATTCATTTTACTTTTAGATAAATCACTGTGTAATTCGTGAAATGGAATTCCAATCCAATCGAAGAAGAATAAGAGAGGGAAGAGGGAAAAACCCCTTTGAGATACAAGCCCTAGATCAGAGAAAGAAGAAAGGCTCAGCGGCGTACCTGAGGAGAGCGAAGATTCAGAACCCTAGATTTGTCTCGATGACAAAGAGGAAGAAAAGAGTCTCTCTCTCCGTATTTATAGTGAAAGGTGTCGCGGATAAGTCTATTGCATGAAATTACTGAAAAGTCTAGTTCATTTGTCAATTGACGGAGTTTTTCTAAATGAGTCGGAGGAATCTATTCTAATTTAGTCTGCAGGAGTGAAGTGTTATTTTTTTAATAACATATGAAATGTTTATGAATTTTTAATATTATTTATTTTATTTTTATTTTTTTTATTAAAAAAGTATGTATATCTTATATATTCAAATGATATATAACACTTTTATATATTAGATTTGAGGACATTCTTCCAATTCTGTAGTTTAGAGAAAAACTATGTCCTTTGTCAAAAAACTCATTTGAGTAATGCTAATGATACTACAAAGTCTATAATATTTAGATAATAGAAATTAGAGACTAATAATTCTTTTACTAAGAGATCGTACCAAATTGATGTGTAAAAGTATTCACATTTTAGTTTATATATATTTTTATGCAAAATGGCTAACCAAAAGATTCAAAAATTCACTTTATCTAGTTTAGTTAATAAGCTTTAAAAGACATTATACATCCAATTATCTTCTTTTTTTTTATTATTATTATATCATTTTTTTTATAAGGATTATATTTTTCCTAAAAATCATATTTTTTAACTTTTGAAATAAACAAAATATGTGGAGCGATAAATAGTATGAAAACATTTTGAAAAGAAAAAAAAAATGTGGAAGATAAATAATATGAGAAAATTTTGGGAAAAGATAAATGTAAAGAGATAAATAGTATATTAATGAAACGGATGTGTGAACAATGTTCGCTACATTTAGTGGTGACTATTCACAAATGTAACAAAAATGTATTTTACATTTGATATGCATAGTCTGATGTAGATGGCTTTTTAGCGTGTTGCTTATCTATTTTAGATAAAAGTAAGAAATGGCTAAGCCATTGTAAGTGCTCTAACTCATTTATTGGAGATGAACAAAATAATTAATTAAGATAAATGTAACAAATACCAATAAATGAGTTACACATCAATTTGGTAAAGCTATCTTGGTAAAATATTTGATACCACTAACATTTTTCTTTATATAATTTATAGTTGATTAGATACTAGGGTTAAATACTTTATTAGTATCTGGGTTTGCAGATTTTTATTTTTTTCCCAATTAGGGTTCAAATCCTAGCATAAATGATATATGATTTATAGGTTAGGTTCTATCACACTTGTCATTATATAGAATTGCTAGGCGGCAGCCCCATTTTAGTCAGTGGGGGTGGCTGAGCCAACCCTGATGTTGGTTTAGGGGTGGCGGAACCACTACCAAGGGCCACTCCATTAATTTTTCATTTTTTTCTTTTTAGGTTTAGTTTTTCTTATTATTATTTTTGTTAAGACACCTGGCATTTATATGTGACGACATGTAGCATTCTATTAGTTTTGGCTAATGTAGCATGACAAAGGTACTAAGTTGGCATTTTTTCGTAAGTCAGGTAAACATATACCATTTATGATAGTATTTGAAACCTAGATGAGAAAAAAAATTATTTGCAAATACAAGTACTAATAAAGTATTTAACCCTAAATAATAAAGCAAAAAAAAAAAGCTTATCAATTTAATTACGAATGGCTGATTTGTCAATTATACATTTTTTTAATAATTAAATTGATAAGCTACTAAATCAATTTGTAATTAAATTGACAAGTTATTCATAATTGATAATAAAAAATATATATATAAAAAATCTTTATAGGCCTCATTTAGTTTGCAAAATCAAACTCTGGAATTGAATGGTTATTTAGTCATTCTTTTGTTTTGTAGAAATATATTCATTCTCATAGGAATGACTAATCTATTGCATACATGAATATCTATTTCTCAAAAAAAAAAAAAGAAAAAAAAAAAGAAAGAGAAATAGCAATTTATTAAGGAATAAAATACAATTTTCTAAAATACCCATATTATATTATATTATATTATATTTTAAACTTAAAAACAAAAAACAAAAAAGTAAAATATAAAATATAAAAACATAAAAATAAATAAAATGGGTGGCCACGGCCACCCCCGACCGCTTCTGGGGGTGGTTGGCCACCCACTTCTATTATATATATATATATATATAAGTTGCAAAATAAAAATAAAATAAATAAAATGAGATTTTCAGCAATTTTGATTCATTACAATTAAAGCATGTTTATTGTTATCAAACTAAAAAATATGAATAATTATTGTATTATGTCCTCTTCTATTCCTAGTAATAACCATTCCCTTTGCTAATGAATACGCATTCCGCAAACTAAATAAGTCATTACCAATTATAAGCTACCTCATCAATTTGTAATTGATTTTGTACTAAAAGTTTTGATATCCCAACCATTTCTCCTCTCATGTTACTCCTACAGTGTGATGTGGCTCTGCCATGTCACTCCTCTTATAACATTACTTTCCTTATCTAGCTTTAGTGCAGGGTCACTCCTCTTATCCAGCTTTAGTGATATTTTCAATGAGCAAAACTGTTTTGGGTTTTGCACGTCCCGCTTCCACCATAAAAATTTGAATCAGATTATTTTAAGAAATCTTCCAAGACATTTAAAAGGAAAGACGAATTATATAAGAATAGGACCACCTTTTATTTTATTTTTTATGTCTGCACAAGGGCACAAAATAGATAAAAATAGTAGATAATGTTTTCCTGTTTAAACACATAAATAGAGTAGATAAGTTTTCCTGTTTAAAACGCATGTCAATTTAATAGACTAAATTGAAAGAAATCTCTCTCACCCTAGCTAGTCCCCCATGTATTTTAGAAAAATGTTAAAATGACATCTTTTTACCTGCAACCAATTTACAAAAATCTCCTTTTCATCATGGAATAGTACTGTAATCACCAATATCCTCCCAATGGTAGGCGCTTGTACTTCTACTCAAGGTTGCACAGTAGTTGCTCAGCCACGCGGAAGCAGATTCGAGAACACGAAGCTCGCCGCCGAGGAGATCCCGAGCAATTTGCTTTCTAAAAGCAAGCTTTTCACACACGGAGGAAGAGCTGACAGGCGCCAAAGACTGTACGCACAAACAAGAAACTCAAAACAAAGAAAGCCTTCTATTAACAAGACGAGCAATCATTGGATACTGTAGAAATGTGTTTGATATTTTATGTCATCATCGTTATCCTTGCAGGTTTTTTCTCTTCATTTTGGTAAGACTAAGAGCATTATTTACAGTCGGGTTCAAATGTACCCACTTTCAATCAAAGACAAGCAATAAAATCTATACTTTGATCTATATTCACCGCCATCTGTAATATTCTTCTTTTAGTATTTTCTTGATATTTTTATTTGAATCAGACAACATCATCTCACTATGCTGATTGACATTTGTATCTTATCCAAAATTTAAGTATTAGGGTAAGAACAACAGTAAGTGAGCTATGGCACCATGAATAATACAATTAGGGGTGTGCAAACAGGACAATTATCACCACCACGCAACCGCTAACTGCATAATCACTTTGGAAGGCGTTTATAAAAAAACCGTTAACTGCCTACACTTATATATAATAATATAAATATATATTATATTAAAACGATGCTGTTTTGGTATTGTGTAGTTTTAAATGAGTTAGGGATATGGTTTCATCATATTCATTGTTTTTTAAAATACTTTGACCAAAAACTATTTAAAATAAGCCAAAAAAAAGGGGCACAAAAATGCTCAAAACACCTCTAAAAAAAAAAAACAGTTACAAAACCACTGGTTATTGGTTTAAATAACCGTTAATCACCTAAGTGGAACGGTTGTAATTAACAGTTTTAGCCAATAACCACTAACCGCAACCACTTGTACACTCCTAAATACAATATAGTAAAACATAATCTTTGAATAGTCATTCCCAAATAATAATTTAAAAAACAAAAAAAATAAAAATAAAAGTTCAAACTTTCGCGGTGATGCTACTTTTAATTATAAATTTTAATAGCAAACCACGGTGCCTTATTGATAGTCTAACTAAACAATAAAGTAAAAACTATCGGGTCTTTACCTTGATGGCTGCATTATATTCCTCCATTATTTGAGTGATTCGTAATAACAGTATCTGATGTGCCTGGATCTCTTTGCTACTGTTCGTCAAAGGACGTCTAGCCAGCCTGCCATCATTTTGTGTGGCTTCCGAAGCCAAATCACTAAGCTCTGAATAGTTGATCAAGACAACATTAAGGTAATACTAGCATGTAAACAAATTACATCACATACAAAATTAATGTAATTTAAAGCACACCTTCAGGAGTGGTGCAGGATAGAACACGAGCAAATGCACGAAGTGACTGTGGCAGACCTTTCCCTTTTCCTTTAACGGACCTCACTTCCCTTTATGATTTTGAGTCGTTATAAACAGATGGTTAACTGAAAGCAATCATCATATAGAGAAATAAACATAGACAACATGATTTCTGAGGGTGTCTTTCGGGGGCAACATGTAAAACCACATGTTGATTACTGGATGCGGGAAAAATGAGAAATTCACAACCCACACAACAACAAACAAGTCAAATCAAGTATATTGCAAGGTAAGAAAGTATATTGAACATATCAGTATATTGCAGCAAATGGAGAACTTTGAAAATGCAAGTAACAATCATTTAGAGGATCCATTGGTCACGGCTATTATTATGTCAGACTCAGATTAAAAAGAAGAAAGAAATAGGCTCCATCAATGTATGCAATGTTTTCTTCCACAATAATCTTAAGTATTTATAAGCATAGGATATTCTATCTGTATCTTATCACTTACGTTGAACATCATATTATCAGAATATTACAGCTTTTTCAAACAGCTTGGAATTGTTAATTATAATGGTAATTGAATAAGTTAGATATTATAAGTTTTGCAGGATAAAGAAACATATATTGCTGTGCAATGTGTTCAGAATAAGTCAGTTTAACTATACTGGAAATCAGTAGTTACAGATGTTGGCACTGTTTTCAATAAGGTGCAATTTTTCTAGCTGTTGTTCGGATGATAATTAATTGGGCTGCCACCAATTCATACTCTTTTTAAACAAAAGCACTACCATTTATCAGTACTCAAGCTTTCGACTAATCCTTAAATCCAGTCTGATAGAGCTCATGAAATCACACTATCATTCAATTCATATGGCATTTGATGTTTAAAAAACAAGTATCAGTACCAACTTGATTGTGAAAGATTCCACAGAGGAATTGAAACTATTGACTTCTTTGGTTTTGATATGATGTCTTTGCAAAAGTTCAATCTTCATTTCACGTAGAATATCATCAGAAGGTATGGTAAACTGGATCTGAACCTGAGTAGCTAAAATCATCAGTAAGAGATTACGCTCATGACAAAAAATAAATAAGAAAAGCGCTTAAAGCAGAATCTGCACTATATGGAAATCATCCCATCATAATAAAAACCAATAGAGATTTTTCAAATTCCAAATTTAAGACTAACCTGGTCATGTATGTTGTATGGAAGAGAAAAGCCAAAGTCCAACATCAGGGTAGCATTTGGAAATTTTCCATATCTTATTAATACCTATACAAATGTTTCAAGCTAACTTCAGAATCATAAATATGAAAAAAATAATTCTGCAACATTATCTAAGCAGTTGCAAGCTTACATGTTGACACTATACATTTGTAAGCATATAAGCATGAAGGGACATCTTTTTTTTTTTTTCAAGAAGTATACTAAAGAAAATACTTAGCTAAAAGGAGAAAAAAAAAAGAAGAAGAAGAAGAAGAAAAGAAAAGGAAATCATAAAAATTAAGCACAAAAGAAGATACAAAAGCCGTTATCCAAAGATAAAGAGCATAAAAGAATAAAGATATAAGCTCCTCCAACGTCCTCTCACAATCTTCAAAACTCTTATCAATCATTTCCCTCCAAATGCACCACAATAGGCAAGTAGGCACCATCTTCCACATAACAGCACTCCGGGTGCTACAGCAGTCCACTTCTAGGCATAACCCAAGATAACCCGAAGCAGCTGAAAATACACTGCATAAGGCGCAAACAACCTCACAATAAAGAATAGGATAGTCTACGGATTCCCCACTTTTCTAATACATATAACATTTGTCGACCACAATGACTTTTCGCTTTCTAAGGTTGTCCACGGTAAAGATCTTCCCTAAAGCTGCTGACCAAACAAAAAAAGCCGCCCTTGAGGGAGCCTTGGTTCACCACATACTCTTCCAAGGTAAATGAGAGCCTTCATTGTTTACTAACACTCTATCTTCTCAATAACACTTACAAAGTAGTTGTTCTTATTATTTTATAAAATACACATGAATATTGTTCAAGGAGACAATACATGATTCCGGGGCTCTTCAAACTTCTGCTTAATTTAGAAAGTAACTCAAAACCTACAATTTTTTTCTCTTCTTCTGGAGATACCACTCTACATGAATATGCTGTCATCCTTATGGACAGAATTTTGAAGCATAATTTAACCAATATGCAGATTATTAAGATGTACCAATTTTTAAGCAGCGAATTGTCTCTTTCTAGGTTATTATGGTTTGCTTAAGAGTAAGTAAAAGAAAAAGAACAATAGATATTAAAATACTGAGAGCAGTTTGTTGTTCACAGAGACATAACTCAATTTACATTATGTTAATTAAAAAACTTCTTACCAGATATGTTAGCAACCCAAAATGGCACCAGAGCCTTAAAAAGATATTAGAAACAAAGAAGCACTAGAAGAAGCTTCGACACTCTAAAAGAAAAGGAGGGGATGGACTCTATAGCATAAGCAGAGCGTAAGTCCACCACAAAACTGTAAAACATGACAAAGGCAGTGACAGAAAGCAGCATGAGGTTGTCGAATTTCAACTCTAGATGATACATACCTACTTCTTACATAGAGCAACCAAAATCGGAAATTTCGAACAGAAATATAATAATTATTTCTAAAGGGAACCAAATTGTTTAAATTCAGGAAAAGAAAACACTCAAGAGTCTGACCTCTTCACCAGCACCATAATTACGATCAGCAATTACCTGCACAGATGTAAAGAAGTAAAAATTGAACAAACCACACTTAACAAATATAAAAACAGCTATATATATATATATATTGGGGCAGGGGGAAGGTTTTTTCCTTGGAGGGGGGTTGTTTATGGATGCAATAGAAACAACAAAACTGGTGCATGAGAACCGAGTTGCCCATTCCAATATATATAAAAATAAATAAATAAATTGATCGATTTGAAAATGCTGTAAAAAATGAAATGTCACAATATTTGTTTTCATACTTTCATATCAAAAATTAATTCTCATATGAATTAATTAAATTTGCCACAACAACACCATCTTATTTTGAATACTGAGGAAAAAAGAGGAAAAAGAAAATTACTACAATTTGATCATGACCATTACTTCTGAGATTTGTTTGTCTTCATCACTCAATACAATTGATTCTGAAGCTCCATCATGATTTAAAAAGTCAGCAAATGGAATCTACATAATAATATAATAATTAAACGGGTGATTATAGAAAAAGAGTCCATGGAGTAATTATTCATAATCCTTCAGAACAAAAGATGAATATCATCTTAACAAAAGTAATACCAGAGATAATCCCCTTGTGCTTTCCCATGCTCGAGAATCAACTGTTAAATTCAAAGTAAACTTTCAAATAACTTAACAGAATAGAATCTCACACAGTTTTTTTTAATAAGTGGTTTTCATTAAAACGCAAAAGGGTGCACCCAAGTATGTAGGAAGTATACAAGAGAAATATCCACCCAAAAAAAGGAAAAATGATAAAAAAAAAAAAAAAAAAAAAAACACGAAAACCCACACAATTACCACAACAAGATAAACTAAAGCCTCATTCACAATAAAACACAGGAAGTTAAGACAAACGGATATGTAAAAAGACACATTTTCCATAGTTGCACAAAAATAAGAAATAGGCTACCAACTATCTCCGAAATTTTATGTCATAGACCCATAGTTTACCATAATATAAATATAAAAACTTGACATCAGCATCAAATAAAAACAGTACAGTCTCTAATGAACAGAAACAGAAAAACTAAAAGATTCAAGCTTACCAAAATAATAGTATTTTAAATATCAAAAACCTTTTAACAGGGTCTCGTCCAGAATGATTAATCCATAAACCAAGAAACTGGAGGTGATGGGTTAATCACCAGCTCAATAGAATATGACTGACCAGGGAAAAACATCAACTCCTTATTGAAGAAGAGCAATATGACAATATCTACCAAGTATAAACTCCAGCTCTTTGGATTTGCATAGGTTCATTAACACCAGAATGACTTCATAAACTCAATGGATCAAGATTATCATATTTTGCTAATCAAAGCATAGTCAATTATTGATGCAATGTTATGTTGATCAGAACTTTTTTCACTAACCAAACTTTAATCATAACAAAATCAACTCATGAAATTCATACTGCAGAGACTTTGATAATAAGTGTAGAAAGAGAGAATTATATGTACTCCAGCACATGATTCATGATGGCAGAACAGATCACAGGAAGTACATAGTTCCAAATGAAGTTACTTACCTAATGCACATGCATGCATGAAATCCTTATATGTGATATCTCCAAGAAGTTCAGGGATGCGTTGAAGAGCCCGAAATCATAAGACATGATATATCATAATCAGATATATTACAAAAAATTACCACAAAAACTCAATATGTAGTTAGATATGATATGAATACACATGACAAACATGTCACTGAAGATTGGCCCCCACTAATATGTGCATTGCACCGTTTAATATGGCAATTTTTAAAATTCTTTGTTTGGTTAGTTAATTATGTAGAAAACCAAAAGAATAAAACATTAAATTGTATGTAATGGTAAGACATCCCTAGAGCTTTGGATCAAATAGTATGGGTTTGGTAGAGGAAAAATGTCAGGACAAAAAATAAAAAGTAAAAGTAAACAAACAAACAAACAAACAAAAAGCAAAAAATAGAAAAAAAAGATTGATGTATCGGAGTAGTTGCACTTCTAGTATTATTGATGGCAGCAAAGCAACATCTTTTTTTGCATATTTTTTCAGTTGTCTTGCACTAAATCTGGAAGAGAGAGAGAGAGGGAGGGATAATTTGTTTTCCATTGTCCTGTCCCCTCATTCTTGTTCAGTTCATAAGTTATTTGTCCCACAAAACAGTAACTTAACAGAGTAACTGATGAGATTGCCAGAATTTATGCCCATTTTTGTTTACAATCTTCACCAACAATTGAATAAGAGCGTAAATCTGAAGGTTGAAAACATTCAAAGCTGATGAATGTTCTCTAGAACAAGGAAATATATCTTAAAATTATTACAAACCTATGACTCTTGGGACAAGAGTAATCAGCTTATCTTACTACCATTATTAAATCAGAATAAGAGTTGGTGATAAGATTGCTGAAGTCCATAGACATACACCATCAAGGGCATAAACACCAGCCAGAGACAAAAAGCTAAACATACACATGCATGTGTGTGCATATGTGTGCATGGCATACACACACACACAGAAGCACAGATGTGTGTATGAAATCAGCCAAAACCAAAGAAAAACAGATTGAAGTACTTACTGGCTTGATTGCCCAGAAATCTTTTTCAATTTGAGATTTTTGATTGATTGCTTCCTGGTATACTGAGCTTTGATGAATCATTCCCAACTCATCTTTGCTCCAGAATATCTATAAAGATTTAAACCATATATATCAGACATATATATGTTAATAAGATAAAGACCATTATGCTAAGAATAAGAACTAGGTTCTTTTTTCTCATTTTATTGTAGTAAAGCGAGGGTAGCCTTCCACCTCCCAAATCCCTCTCCTTTCAATAAGTTAAACCCAAGATCTCCCCCTTATTAAAGGGGTTACTACTTTGACTTCTAAGCCTATGGCAGTGTTCTAACTGAGAGATGAAAATGCTTGTCGTGAAATATTGCTGCTTTAAATTAGATATAATGGTGGGGCAGCCAATGCAGATATCAAGTTCCATCCATCCATTAATCTATTAGAAAAATCACAAAATTTTTTAAAAAATAATAATAAAAAGAAGAAGAAGAGAGGTTGCCACACCGCTGATTTAATATATGTACAAATGTTGAAAGCAAGCACTAAACAGAATTATTGCCAGCACTTTCCAGAAATCCTACCTTTCAGAAACTGCCAATTTTCCACAGAAACTACATTTCAGTGAACAGTTGACTGTATGACCTTAACTCTAGAAAATATTTATGATGCAACAAGAACAAAGGAATCACTTACTGTATTGTGCATCTCCCCATGCTGAGGAAGACGACTGATGTAAGGGGCCCATTCAGATTTCTGCAATTAAAGAAATAGATTATAGAATAAACCATTGAATTCTTCTCGTAAGCTAAAGATAGCAATGCAACAAGATATACAAAAATTTATTCTAAAGTAAGCAAGTAAATGTAAAATACACACAACCACTCATCAATATAGATACAAACTTTCATATAAAGCATACAAGGAAAAATATATATATTACCTGGCCGAGTTTCTGCTCAACGAGGACTACAATAGCAAGCTTAGCAATATTCCCAACTACATCACCTAACAAAGATTTGATTTCCGGAAGAAGATTATCTGGTGTTATTTCCTACAAATCAAGTAAGTAAATCAAAGTACATTTGATTTGCTCACTATTGCAAGATGTTTCTTACAAGGGTACAGCAAAGTTTATCAATCATATACCACACAGTGAGGAACCTTCAAAATGTACTCTCCAGTTTGTATGGTTTTAGAAGCAAACAAAGACCTGAATGCAGGAAACAAATGTAACCAAAACCAAGTAAAATAATAATAGTAATAATGAGACCCAAATTGACTATACATACACCAATAGACAATCCAATACTTTTCAATGACAAAACTTATATAATTTTCATCAACGATGCTTTTGGAGTATTATAACAAAACACAAACCTTTTCCATGCCTAAAACCATAACTCCTCTTCGGTAGGCTGAGATAAAGGAGAAGGAACACACGGAAGCTTGCCCATAGCCAATACCATCAAAAGAATGCGAGTGTTCAAGTTATCAATATGAATGGTAACCAAACTAGATTGCTACAAAGTTTCAAAACTGCCACATAATGTAACTAATGTGTTTCAACGTGGTTGAGATGCTAGTATTGTTTCAATTAAAGTTTCTATTCAATCTGGTAAGCAACTAAAGTGTTGGCTATAGAAGACAAGCAAGGTATCCTACAAATAATAACCTGCCATAAGTGGATTTGCCAATCGAAAGCACTGATGAGATCTTAGCCCCAGCTTTTTGCTCCAACCACGGCAGAAAATCATCAGAGTCCTCATCCAAAGAGCATGACCCCTATCACAAACAAAGAGGCAACATGAAAGACTCATTTGAGCATAATTAGTTTAGTTTAGTTTAGCTAAAATGATGAGTGAATCCTAAACGAGAAGCTCCCCCGTTTGGTTGCTGAGAAAAAAAAATGATGAAAATAAACGGAATTCTCTACATACATTCAAACAAACAGTTCAACTAGGAATTGTAAATCCGATAACATTTGCTTTGCTACATTTTGCCAAAGATAGAGATGTTGGATCGGAACCTGGGGTACGGATAAGGATGAGAACTTGAGCTTGATGAGGAGATTATGAGGGACAGCGAAGATTAGACGTTGATACAACCGGAGGTTGACGGTTCGAGTTGCCCAGAGCATTGCAGGCTTGAGAGCGGTCAAAATGTCGTCGTTTTCAAAGGGGGTTCGCAGACAACAAGTTTATCCGCGCAAGATATATAGCAAAGTTAAGCTGAAACTGGGAAAGCAAGTTCTCCGGCTGCCGAAACGACAAATCTTTTCGTAGGAAATTTTTCTATATTTGTAAAAATAAAATAAAAAAGATGGAAAATTAACCCATATAATCAATTGAGTGCTGCTGGGGTATTTGCCACTAATAGGAAGTTGCCACCTAACTTAATCCTACTAAACTTAAGTTTACAAACAACTGCACCATATTATTACCAAACCCTCATTTCTTCTTTTTTTCTCCATATAAAAACCAGAATTGCCGGCGTGAGTCTTTCTTCATCTCCCAAACCCAGCATCACCAGACCCACTCGAAACCCAGGCGGGGTCTTGCCAGACCTCGACCCACTTGAAAATCAAGACGACCCACTTCAAAACCCGCCTCAAATTCATTTCTAATGTCTCAAAATTCTTTTTTTATTTATTGTAAAACTAAAACTTAAAGGTGAAAAGTTAATCCTAAGGGAGATTTTATCACCCTAAACTGGAGAGGACGGTTGTTAGCGCCGGATACGGTGACTTACAACCCCAGAGACAACCATTCTTTCTCTTTTCTTCTTTCTTCCTTTCTCTCCTCTTCTTTCTTTTTTTTTTTCATCTGGTGATTTTGATTATAGGCTAATTTTATGCAATTATTCTATTTTGGCTTATGTGGCAGTGTGGGATTGGTGGGCAACATGTGGGCCATTTATGCAATGACCGAACGGAAGTTATTCTCTAATCAATTATATATATGTTCATATATATTTTAGATTGTTACAGTCTCCCCTATAAATAGTGTTGGGTCATGGATTAACCTTTGACAGACACAATAAATTCACCAGCCCAAGTCAAAGACCATCCCAAGTCAAAGCCCAGGAAGGTCTCATGCCCAAGCCTTTTGAATTTGAGGCCCTTATATCCAAGACCCTATAATTTAGGGATCACGTATTCAAATTTATTTGAATGACATTTGATCTAATCTTATCAATTAAATTTAAATGACGAGCCCTAGGAAACACGGACCAGATACAATATCTGCATGTATTCAAAATACAAACTCTATAGCAATCAAATCATATCTTAATCTCCTAATATCAAGAGACAAAACTACTCAAATTCCTCGATAACAAATTGTTTCGTAGGAAATCAGGGAAGAGTCAGTCACTCGTTATAAGTCACTACCTTACATTTGGGTAATGTAATTCTTGCTCTTTCTATGCTTTTGTTGCTTTTCATACTTTATCTTTCAAACACTGACTTAGGCATCGAGTGGCGGCCCCGCTGGCTCACCTTCGGTTTCTTCAATTCTACTGTCTTTTTTATTGTGCAGGCAAGTTCACACTTAAAGCACTTGAAGCATAAATCCAACAAGCGTGCTACGTCACCAATCGAAAACTATGCATCAACAAATATAATTGTGGTAGCTTAATGAGAAGGAAAAACATACGGAATGACTAATTTCAAACCCATGGGAAGCCTAAACAGTTTGAATTAAATTTTTTTAAGTTAAAAGAGTAAGCAAAAAGTGCATTTACTCATATAAAATTGTATAATAGTCGAAATTTAAAAATTTAAACAAGGATGATATGCACAATTTATTGACATAATTGAAATCGCAATAACATAATTAAAATCTTATCAATATATATAATTTAATTAATGACACCATGTCAAAAATTTAAAAAAAAAAATTAATTAATGACACATTATACACATTTATTGGTTTTGTATGGAAAATTTGTATAATTCTCAAAAGAGAGCTCCTATGGTTAGGTCGTGCTGCAACCTCTCATTTTACAACATTCAATTCTCACATGACACCTCATCAAATGCAAAAATTGAAAAAGAGCCAAACCACACCGAATCAAAATGAGAAATACTCAAACAAAGAAAAACCATGCAACATGAACGATCCAACAGACTCACCGTGTGACCCACTGGCGGTGGGTGCGACCCATGTCGGTAGTGGATCCGCCGCATTCGCCATTAATGGGCTTGGCGTCTCACCGACAGTGACCCAACAACGAATGAGCCGTAACTTGTCAAAATCCACCTCAAAACTCGATTATAATGCCTCAAAAACCGTTTCTAATGCTTTTCACCTCGTTTCTAATGCATCAAAACTCGTTTTTAAATTCAAATATAAAACCTAGAGGGAAAAAGTTAACCCTTTAAGATTTAATCACCCTAAAAACCAAGAAAATGACTCTGACACCGGAAAATCGCTTGAGAAAATGAAGAAGAAAAGAAAAAAGAGAAGGAACCTCCATTGTTGCAACTTGAAAAAGAAAAGAAAAAAGAGAGGGAGAAGAAGAAGGTGTAGGGTCAAGAGAAGGAAGAAAGAGAAAAAAAGAAAAAGAAAAAAATAAAAAGAGAGAAGTGATGAAATCATGATGGTGTTGGTAGGTGTGAAGACAAAGGAAAAGAAGGAAAAAAGTAAAAGAAAAAGAAATCTAGTGTATGTGGGCTTATGATATTTTGGTGTAATTTTTTAGGATTTGTTGAACTATCAGTTAAGGATTGAATGCTGCAAAAATGATCTTTTACGGCACATCTTAACCAAAGTTTAATTCTTCTCAAAATTTCAAAATTTAACCACGTTTCAATTTAACCACGTTTGAAAAGTGGGGGGAACTCCACCTGGAGCTCAAAGTAGAAACCGCGAAAACCAAAAAAAATAGCGCTAAAACACGTTGCCACGTCATCGATCCGCTGCTTAGTTGAACATGCAATCTAAGCCACACGTTAAGAGATCGACGGCTCAGAACAACCCCCCAAACCCGCATCCCGGATCGACCCCAGAATGCCATCCTTCAGGTCATCACTATAAATATCACAGGATTCATTCTTCACCCCAACAAAGAAGCAATCTCTCTTTCTTTCTCTCGTGTTTCCTTGAAGGTGGTTCAGAGCAGTGTGTGCGATTCAGGTTCGTCTTCGTTTCCTTTCTCCATCGATGCCAGGGGTTTTAGCTTGTTCATCTTCTGCTCCTTTCATTCAAATATGATTACTTACGTATGGCTTCTTTTTTTTTTTTTTTTCCTTTACCGTGTGTTCCGGCTGCAACGAGATTTTAGGGTTTCGTAGCTTTCTATTTTTGGGGTTATGATTTGTTCGAATGTCAGATTTGCTGCGTTATTTCTCGATTTTTCACCATTATTGTTCAAATATTCCTCAAATTTTGAATGGTTTAAACCCTGCTTTGATTAATTTGTACGAATTCGCGTCCTCATATATTGTTTTCCGTTTTCGTATTTTTTTTCAGATCTTTCATTGAACAAAAATGTCTGGCCGCGGCAAGGGAGGCAAGGGGCTTGGAAAGGGAGGAGCGAAGCGCCACCGTAAGGTCCTGCGCGACAACATCCAAGGCATCACCAAGCCAGCCATTCGGCGTTTGGCTCGCAGAGGAGGGGTGAAGCGCATTAGCGGCCTCATCTACGAAGAGACCCGTGGAGTGCTCAAGATCTTCTTGGAGAATGTGATCAGAGACGCCGTGACCTACACTGAGCACGCCCGCCGCAAGACAGTGACCGCCATGGATGTGGTCTATGCACTCAAGAGGCAGGGCAGGACCTTGTACGGGTTCGGTGGTTAGGTTTCCAGAACAAGTCTTGCTGTCAAGAATTGGGGGGGAAGTGGGTTTTAAGGGTAGAATTAGTATTTAGGATTTGTTTGCTTTGTTTCAATTTACAAGGAAATGTCATGCCATTGTAAGTAAGTTCTTGGTTTGGTTTAATACAACTCTGGAATCGGCGTTTTATCCTTGGCTTATTGTTATAGTTTCTGAGTTCGTAGTTTTCAAAATGCAATCCTTGAGATATGAACGGATTGTGTCAGAGGTGGGGCTGAAAATGTTGCAGAGAGTTGTGAGAATGGCTTTCGTTTGGTTTTCTTTTGCAAGCAACTTGAATTCACCAACCATCAAGCTTCTCGTCTACAACACCAAAGTTTTTAAAATCAATTAAAAATGGTGGTTTTATCAATGATACAAGAATTTTGTCGAGAGAAAGTAATTTTAATAGTGCAAAACATCCAATTTATATTATAACTTGATTGAAGTTATTTTTCTCTTCTTTTATAAGTTATTTTCTGCCTGTTGAAATCTATTTTACATTTCGACGGGTAGTGTATTGCTAAAGATGTTGTGACTTGTGAGAACTTGATTAATGAAATGAATACTATTTTGGTTAATGTTTTTTATAATGGTAAAATTATTATCTTAATTTTTTTTTAATATTTTAAATGAAATTGAGAATATTAATTTTTAGAAAAGTTTATTTTACCCTATGAAATATGAGGTATTTTTTAATTTGAATTATAATATTTTAAAAACTTGTAATTAATATTATTCGTTACTAATTGCCATTTAAATACACAAAAATTGTTGGTATAAGAGTAGGTGAGAGGTGTATGCTCTTTTTCTTTTTACTTCAATACTCACACAACACCTAAAAGGGGTTTAAAAAGGAGTAAACAATAAAAAAAAAAAATCAAAACAAGTGTTGAGTTTTAATAAAAGCTAATTACATCAACTTAATAGTTAGGTTTGGTGCAAAACTGAAAAATACAACATAAAGATTTCATGTGAAATGTACGTAATGTTATTTCCGTCTACTTAAACGGTAATTAATAGTAGAGTGTTAATTGCAAAACTTTAAAATATTAGAGGGCATATTACAAATTTTTACATATTGGGATGCAAATTAAAAAACACCTTGAACTTTTATGAAGGAAAAGTGAATTTTTTTTCTTAATTTTTTGACTTGTGAGGGCTAGGTGCTTTCATATATGGAGCTTGTGGAGTCTGAATATTGTAAATTGGGCTGCCGACCAATTTCCGTTGTCCGAGTAGGCTGAACAAACGATTACCTCGCAATTGGATCGGGGCACAATATGCGGGCTTGTATGTTAACCTGTGGACCTGTGGTTCCCATCCACTTTGGGCTATAATTTCGTTTGCTATCGGTATTCCTGATGAGTGAACTTGATGTCCGTATGGAAGTGAATTTCTTAGAACTTATTATTTTGTTTGCTTGAATTAAGCATGGAATAAATGTAAACATATGATTAGTTTTGGGATTTAATTAGTTTTCAGGATTATGATCTTTTAGAGAGTTTAGAGTCTTTCTTATGTATATTTTTAAATTTTAATTATTGTTTTTTTATCAAATAATTGCGATTTTGTTATTTTATTGGCAATTTGAATCTTAATTAGAGATGGAAATATAATTATTTTATTTTATTTTTATTCTAATTGAATCGGGGAAATGGGAATAGATATTTCATAGTTGATAATATTTTATTTTATTTTATTGTATTTAATGGTGTAAATGGGATAACAATTATTTTTATTTTAAGTAAAACGGAGAGTAAATATTTCATAATTAAGATTTCATTTTGTTGCATGTAATAGTGTATGTAATAATGTCTCTAAAAATTCAAATGACATGATAATATATACACAATTAAATGCATAAATATAAAAGAACTAATCTTCATTTCATTTTAAATGAAAATGATCATGTTTTGTGTTAATGATGTTACTTGGTGAATATATTGCCACGTTATTTAAAAATTTAAAATAAAATAATATCATATATACCATTAAATATAACAAATTTAAATTTTGACATCAAATAATTTGGAAGAGATCGAATTCTTTTATTTGGGTGGGTGATGTGTCGGTTGTAAAAATTAAATTTTGAAAACATTTGACCTGTCGGCAATATTTTCACAAAGCCTAGGGACTTAATAGCAACATTCAGACGGAAAGGGAGGGAAGAGGCGGAAAAAGGCACCAACTACTTGAGAAAAAGCCAGGCAATTTCCTGAAGTCCTCACCTGCCAAAAAGTTTAATAAAAAAAGAAAAAGAAAAAAAGCAAAAGAAGATTAGAAAGGAAATAAAATAGAATATTCCCTGGCTAGGTGCGGAACGCGTCAGACGTGAGAATTTAACTACGATAGGTGGGAAGAACACGTGTCATAAAACTACTTGACAGTCACGTCGTTAGGGCCAAAGCGTGACCAAGACTCTACATTACTTATATTTATTACCAGTCGGCAGAGGCCACCGCTTTTATAAGATAAGGAGATGCACGGCTGAGTATGGAACGCAGAGAAACCCTAGGCTTAAGATCTAGGCTAGATATATTAGATTCTCTCCCTCTTTCGCTTCCTCTTTTCCTTTATCGTCCTGCACACCGCAATTCCTCGAAGTTGCCGAGCGTGACCGAAACCTCTCTGCTTTGTCTTCCCCCTCGGTAGGTAATTTATTTCTTGTAAACACCGATTGTTTGGGATCATCTTCCTCTCTGTGTTATGAATTTGGTCAACGTGTCTGTGTATATCTTTTTTCTTTTTTAAGTTCAGGTACTTCCTGGAAATTGTCTCTCTTTTTTATTTTGTTTTCCTTTTAATTTGTAGTCCGATCTTTTAAAATGGCAACGATTGCTGTTTAATAAACTTGGTGTAATTGTGTTCTCCATTCTGCATATTTGATTTAGCTCCATTTTCCTTTTCTGTTTTTTTCTACTTCTTTTTTTTTTTTTTTGTCCTTTTCGTTTTTGGCGCCTGATTTATGAAAACGGTGGAGAAAATTTATGGGATCTGTTTGTTTGAAGAGATCATATTATTTTACGCACGCGTTAAAGTTGCAATTTTTTTTTTTGGATGCATTTTTTTCCCTGTTGCCTTAAAATAGTTTTTGCTGAAACAGTTTTTTTTCCCCCCTTCTATTTAAGGAACGGATCTTGTAGCATGTTTTTACGGATCTAAGTATTTTTTATGTAAACATGCAAGGAAAAATACAAGTGGATATGGATTTTGTTTTTGTTTTTTGCTTTGTCTTTTGATCTAAGATCATGTTGATGAATATTTGTAGTTAGTATTTCTGTTTTTTCTTTCCTCTCGATGAAGATTTATAATATAAGATCTGTTTTGCTTTGTGTTTTGATCTAAGATCTGTTTTGCTTTGTGTTTTGATCTAAGATCATGTCCAGGGTATAGTTTAATTTTGTTGGATTTGCAGTTAGTTAGCGTTTGATGAAGATTTATTTGTATCCCTTAATTTTATTTTTGTTTCTTTGCCAGTGAAGATATATAATCTAAGATGTGTTTTTGCTTTGTTTTGTTCTAAGATCATGTTTAAGGTATATGTTAATTTTGTTGGATTTGCAGTTAGCGTTTGTTGAAGATTTATTTAGCATCCCTAAAGATTTTATTATTTGCTCCCAATGAATATTTATAAAGCAAGATCTGTTTTGCTCTGTGTTTTCATCTCAGATCCTGTTCAGTGGTTGACAAATACTATTTTGGTTGTGTCATTCATAAGGATTACCATCTATGTTATTTTTTATTTTTGATCTGGACCAATTTATGATGGCATAGCTTGTCTTTTGTATTTGCAGGTGGTTACTACTTGTTATCCATCCTGGACTTTAGCATTCAGAAGACTAGGTTAAATTGCCTAGTTTAATATCAAAAGTAATTTAGAAATTTAATCAAGGAATTTGCTATTGGTTTAAGATAGAAGGATTATAAGTTTGGCAAATCGTGAAGTCATGCCAATTTCAGGAAACAAAGAGGTTTATTTCTTTACTAATTCTCTGCTTAGATTGGGGAGTGATACAGATTTCTTGTTCTTTTGAATATTTGTTTTGACTAATATTTTGTTTGCAGACTGGGGTTAGACCCATTTCCAGGCAGTCTAGTGATTACATTGCAGGTGTTCCTATCAAGAAGAGAAGGTTCCCGTTATTCAATTCTCCTCCACCTCTATCTGAAGTTCCATCCGACTCACTACAAAAGGAACAATCTGACTCACTACAAAAGGAACAATCCGACTCATTACAAAAGGAACAATCCAACTTGCTACAAAAGGAGCAATCCAACTCACTACAAAATGAACAATCCGACTTGCTACAAAAGGAACAATCGAAATCACTACAAAAGGAACAATGTGACTCACTACAGAAAGAGCATTCTGATTCACTACAGAAGGAACCATCTGGTTCACTGTGGAAAGAACAAGCTGATTCGCTGCAGAAGGAACAAGCTGATTTGCTGCGGAAGGAGCAATCTGATTCGCTGCGGAAGCAACAATTTAGCCTGTCACAGGGGTCAGCTATATCAAATGCTAGCCCATCTCAGGGGTTAGCTATATCAAATGTTAGTGTTGCAACAAGTTCTTCTGCTATGTCTGATGCAAATAAGAAACCTGTATCTGAGGAATGTGAAGGAAGTTCTGATGTTACAAATGTTACTGTGGTCCAAAGCAATTCTAACTACCCTAAGATCAAACTTGAGGAACCAAGCCTCAGAATTCACTCTGGTTCTTTGGATGATATTGAAAACAAAGACAAGCCTGCTGTGGCCGAAAAATCTACATGTCCTGTGACTTTGGGAAAAGCCAAGTTGCAGTTAGCACCAAGTGAAGCTCGTGAACTTAGCTACCCTAAGATCAAACTTGAGGAACCAGGCCTCAGAATTCACTCTGGTTCTTTGGATGATATTGAAAGCAAAGACAAGCCTGCTGCGGCCGAAACATCTACACGTCCTGTGACTTCGGGAAAAGCCAAGTTGCAGTTAGCACCAAGTGAAGCTCGTGAACTTAGTGTGGGGAAAGAGATTTATAGCAAAGAAAAAATTGAAGGCAAGTGTAAAGAAGCGATTCATATGGCTCCACGGAATATTGAATTGACACTAGGTATAAAGGAACATGTTTTTGCAGCTTTGGCAGATCAGAAAAGTGATGGGAAAGGCCAGGATCAGGATAGTTTAGAGCCTGGTTTGCTGAATTTGTCTTTGAGCAAGGAATATACTGGCGTGCAGTTGAAAAATGGTGATGTTGAGTCGAATAATGGTGCACAGCGGTGTGCCAATAGGGCAAACTGGGATCTGAATACTACAATGGATGCATGGGACAGTTCTGCTAATGATGCAGCTGCAGGTCAGGTACCTGTTGATGGGTTTAATGCATCTGATTGCACACAAGACGTAAAACCTTTTATTTGCTCAACCAGGGTGATTGGAACTCCTGCTGCTCCCAAACAGCATAGCTTTGTAATGAGTGAGAACAGAGCTAATTTGGTTGTATCGAACAAACCATCTTGCCAACAATATAAATTAGATGACCCTCTTCATTTAGGCCTTAGTCCATCCTCTCTTCAGCCATGGGTGAGCCCTGGACCTTCCACCAGCATATCCTTTCCAAGTTTGGTGGCTTCAACTAGCAATTTGAACAGGGTTAATTATAGGGCTGTGAAATCAGAACCATTTGATGAGAACAGCAAATTAGATGATAGGGGATCTAAAGCCAATAATATGGGATTGTTATTAGATAATAGAACTCTAAAGCATGGATTAGTTGAGCCGTGCAGTCTTAACAAGTCTTCAAATACTAGCATCCTGAAATTAATTGATCGTGCATCCATAAAAACTGAAACAGCTCATGAGGGTTTTGGGGAAGCACTTAATACTGTAGAGGGGACATCACAAGAAGTAGATAAACAGGTGCTGCAAGGTTTGAGTAATCATTCTTTTGCTGTGGCAATGCCTGGAACTGCACAAGTCTCCTGCCCTGTGGGAGAACCTTCTTGTTCAACAGAATTGACTATAGCCAGCGATGTAATAAACCATGTAGAACACAGTGAACACTCTATTTCCACCATAGGGGCCCATATTAATGGGGAGGTTGTGCCTCAGGATGCATGTGAAAGAGCTATGCAAGTTTCTTTAGAAGAGTCTGTGAGTCATGATGGTAAAGAGCCGAGTACTTCTATGATGGTAGATACTGTAAGAAGTGGAGATGGAAATGCTTATGATCCTGAGCAGTGCAGATTGAAATCCACGAACGAAGAGTTCCATGATATGCAGGGAAGTGAAGGTTCCGTAAGTGATGAGGAAAAGATCAATATATCTGCTGATATGCTAGAGGAAGATTCTTATGGTTCTGATTATGAGTCAGATGGGAATCATCCTTCAGCTAGGACTGTGGATACAAAACAAGATGGTGAAGAAGATGATTATGAAGATGGTGAGGTAAGGGAACCTCTAGTGCACGATGCAGTAGGTGAGCCCATATTTGAGAAACAAGAAGTAGAACACATTGATCAAGGTGATTCTAATAATAGAGACTTGGACATTGTGGGACAGCCTGTTGATTATCATCCCACATCATCCGATGCTGAGGAAAAAGAGGCTAAAACAAAAGTTCCTGATGAAACAAATGATGAAGATACTAAAGATTGTGTTGACTCAGTGAAGGGGGACCCTGATAGTGCTGATAAACTTATGGGTTTGCAACAATCATCAACTGTTGAAAAACTGGCCAGTGGAGCTGAAATGAAGAGGCCCATTAAGGACATACGAAGAAAACCACTTGATGGACCAGGTAGTAAAGATTGCTTAAAGGAACAGGACAGAGAATTATCATTTGAGCAAATCACTAAAGGAAACCAAGAAGCTGTTGCTGCTGTTATTCAGTTTGCTGATGAGAATGTTAAAAATATTGATTTTGTGGAAAATAATATTACAGCTTTGCCAAAGATGGAAGGATCTCCATATGGTGATGATGCAGCTAAGGATCTCAATAGTGGCGGTAATCGGAGCCGCATAATAACTTTGTCTCGAGTTTCTAATGCGTCATCTCCTAGTAAAACAAGACCTATTTCTGCCGGGTCATTGCCATCACGAGCTGGAAGAGAAAGATTACCCGATGTAGCACTTGAGGGAGAAAAGTTTCATTCCCGAGGGAGGTGATCATTCTTTTACCCATGTGTTTACTTGTTTATGTGCTTCTTTCGTATGGTTTAGTATTATTATTATTATCTAATCCTTTTAATTTTGTTCAGAGATGAATTATATGTTGAGGGTTCCCATAAATTTTCCCAAGAGAGGCACCAAGATCAGTCACCCAGAAATTCTAGAATAAAATTTTTGCATGGCAGGGGGAGGATGACTAATCGGTTAGACACTTTACATGGTGACTGGGATTCTGACCGGGACTTCAATCCAGGATTTTATAATGGTCCAACAGAGTTTCGTATTCCCAGAAATAAATATGTATCTGCTGATACTGACCTTGAATATGATAGTTATAATATTGCACCAGATGGTGCATTTTTTGGCACCGGTCGGGGTGGGAGGAAGCATTTAAATGATGAGGGAGCAGTTTTTCGCCATATACCCCAGAGAAGACGGTCTCCTGGAGGAAGAAATGGGCCTGCTGCACGTGGTGGTGGTGTTCAAATGATTCGTAGAGTTCCGAGAAATATGAGCCCTGGAAGATGCATTGATGAAGATGGTTCTGAAGTGGTTGGACTGAGGCATGGTGAGAAGTTCATGAGGGTTTTTCCTGATGATACCATAGATCCCATGTTCACACGTCCCCAACCTGCATATGAGGGAGTAAGCGGTCATTTTGGCCGGGGTACTAGAAACTTTTCTTCTGTTCAGAGAAGGGGTCTTCCCCGAAAATCTCCAATAAGATCCAGATCTCGTTCTCCTGTCCCTTGGCCATCTCCAAGGAGAAGATCCCAAGATGGCTTTGGCGGACATCCAGAACTGACTCATCGAAGATCTCCCCCAATTTACAGGATGGAGAGGATGAGATCTCCAGATCGGCCTTGTTTTACTGGAGACCTAATGGTTAGAAGGCAGGGCTCCCACAATATATGTCACGATCATCTAATGATTTGAGGGATTTGGATTCTGGACGGGACCATGGTCATCCAAGATCTGTCATTCCCAATAGGAGCCCATCTGGTCGGATTTTACTCAGAAACAGGAGATTTGATGTTATAGATCCCCGAGAAAGAACAGATGGTGATGAGTACTTTGGGGGGCCCATGAACACTGGCAGATTACATGAGCTTGGTGGTGATGCAAATGGTGATGAGAGAAGAAGGTTTGGTGAGAGACGGGGACCTGTCCGTTCATTTAGGCCTACTTACAATGATGCTAATGGTGAGGGTTTTCATCTTAATTCAGAGGATGGCCCTAGGCCGTTTGGGTTCTGTGCAGAAGATGATCCAGAGTTCCATCAAAGAGGCAACTTGAGAGATAGGGAGTTTGATAGGAGGATTAAGAACCGGTCAGGAAATGCACCTAGAAGACCAAGAAGCATTGAAGAGCAGGAAGCAAATTACAGGCATGGTGGGCAGGTATGGCATGATGATGGGTTTGATGAGATCTCTCGAGTGAAGAGAAAAAGATTTTGATTTTGATTCTGCTGTGAGTTAGGACTAAAGTGTTTTGTTTAAGTGGAGATAGAACTTGCAGAGTGAATTGGTCTTGGTAATTTACAGCCTTAGCAGGGACATTTTACTTCCTCAAATCATGAATGAAGTTGCCGCTCTGTTCGCAGTTTTATTCAAGTTGTGAGAGAAACATCAGATGCTGGCTTTACTTTTCAGTTGTGTGTGGTTCAAGACTGGATGATTTGCAGCCAAGGCATGGCTGGGCGTTGTGTACATAGCTTGGTTCTTCTGGTACTATGATGGCTAAATCAACTAAACTCCTACTATAAGTTCCTACTAATAATGGGTATTAGGGCAGTGTCTCAGCTTTATTTACTAAGAATGTACTTTCATAAATTATGGTGGCGTTTTAAATCTTGGCAAGGTATTTCATATAATCCTTCAGTGAAGATTCTCCTAAACTTTCTTAGTATCTTCGACCGTTGATTTTGGTGCTTGGCAGTCCAGAGCAGGTATGCTTGAAGGAGCTATTAGAACTTTGAATTAATGTTTAACCATCAAGGAATAATTAATAAAGTTGCTAATTGCCTATTATTTGATCTGCTTCACATTCCTCGTTCCATGTTGTGGGAATTATAAATCCTGACTTTGTAGGGAGGCATGCATGTAACCCTATAAGAGGCCTGTTGGTACGGTTTCCGCCGAGGAACTGAAGCTCTCATGAAGAATTCAGAAAAAAAGAAATTTTCTGACTTTTATGCTGCTAGTGTATAATTCCAAGCAGAAGAAGCTGGAGATAATTGGTGCAGAATTTAGTATGGCGTGTATTTTCTTGTGCGTTAACTGCAATACTGATTTTGCCTATAGCAGTTTTTTCTGGTGTCTTCTGCCAATTCTCGAGTGGATGGCTGTCATAGAAACAGAAAATGAGTTGTTATTTGCTAGGTTGAAACTACCACACGCTCCCACCAGCTCCCATGTTTATCTAAATGTCTTCCGTGGATTTGAGGTGAGTTGCTTTTTAATGTTTATTACTCTTGAGAAAGAGTTTATGGGTGCTACATGCGAGCTGTCACTGGGAAGACGGGTGAGTACCTAGTATTTTGGTCGGTGGGCTCTATTAGTGGTTGCACTTTGCAATTGTTGGACTCTGAATTTATTTGGATGTTAGTCATCCAATGAGAAGTGCTGCGTCATTGGTGTTCTGATTCATGCTGTTGTCTCTGCGGCATTGGTGTTTTCACTCCCTACTCTCCACCGTAGCTAAATGTTTGCAGGTCCAAATAGGAAAATATTCTCGAAGTAGGCATACGAGAATGGATCCCAGCCAAACGTTTGTTGCCTTTCTTTGCAAGGTTATTACACGGGGATTTATCTGATTGAGTGCATTGGCGGAAGAGATATCCTTGATTTGAGTTTAATAGGTGGGGATGTTGTAGATCCATATTCTCACTAATTCAGAACTCAGATCAGCTTTATCATTGCCATGGTCTTCCCTTTTTGGTTCAGCAACCAGGTTGAACTACTTCTCTTCTTGTAGTAGTAGTAATAACAATAGCAATAATTGTAGAGTAACAAGAAACATTAAAAAACTATTACCTAAGTTCCTGGGAAAACAGGGTACAGTTTAGAGAGTTAAGAGTTTGCACATGATCAAGGGATTTGCTTGGGAACAGAAGTTGATGACAGTGTTACCTGGGGAAAAGGTCAATGTTCCTGGAAACTGCGAGGATGCACCTGTTTGTGTTTAGGTAAATGTTATCTCTTTGGGTGGTCGTGGGAGGGTGTGAACACGACTGGTGGTTGTTATAACACTCCCATCAAGATAAGACGACTGGTCATAATGAATATGCTGGGCCAACTCGTGTAATTGACTTAACCCATGGCCATGTGTGTTGTTTGTTGTTCCTGTAAACTGCGAGGATGCACCTGTTTGTGTTTAGGTAAATGTTATCGCTTTGGGTGGTCGTGGGAGGGTGTGAACACGACTGGTTGTTGTGATAACACCCTCAGCAAGATAAGACGACTGGTCAATGAGTATGCTGGGCCAACTCGTGTAATTGACTTAACCCATGTTTGTTGTTGGAGAATTGACTTTGGATTGTCTTGTTGGCTTGAAACGTTGTTGGAGTTGACGGCGAAAGACCTATCAAATTTAATATGAAATTTAATCAAGCACCAGTGAAAATGGAGGATAATTTGCTTTTGAAACATTTGCCATGTGTGCCCAGAGTTTCCGTATGGTACATATAGATTTTATATATATATAGCCATCCCCATATATAGCTTGCAAGCACTTTGGTCTTTCAAAAACAGAACAAAAGAAGGGCATGGTCGAAAAGAAAAGGCCTTATTGTTCCTGACGGCCTTGGACTGATTGTGAGACCCATCAAGTAGATATTTTATCAGCTTTCAGATCCAATTTAGGGCCGAATGATTAATCTACTTCTTGGATTCGTACGAGATGCCAAAAGGATATCTTCTGCAAAGTCGGAGCTAATCCAACCTAGCACCAATAACGTTCATGTGGTCGTCTTCTTGTTTATCTTTCAATTGAATAATGGAACAAACACTATCAAGGTGGTAAGAAAGCCAAGCGACTCTTTAGCTTGGAGAAAATCTTTGTCCGCGTGGGCGGATGCTTCTCATTGTCAATTATCATTGGCATTTTCTTTAAAACCTCTTTCAATTGATTTCTTCGTTTGAAGTCTCGGTATCTTTCGTGGTCTCACCTTTTGTCAAACGTGGCGCGGTGTTTTATTGAGTTTGTGCGAGGAGTGCTACCTTGCAGGAAGACAACGAGTTTGTCATATTTGGGGTCGTGTAGTAATTTTGTGGCAGTGCAATATTCTTGGCTGCGATGGATTAAGTACGCATAAAGATTCATGCGCTTTTGACTTCTGATAGAATGAATGTTTGGGCGTGGAAGAAGATCATTTCACTTGTATAAGGAGATATTTTTTTTCTTTTCACATGGGACAGCCGAAGAAGACTTTTATAAAGAAAGATTTTGTGAACGCCCGCCGAAGAAACAAATTATTCAACACAAAGCTTGATTAATTTGTTGGACAAAACAAAGAAAATTAGAAGAATCAACTAATGGTAAAAGACTTTTGCAGTGGAAATTTCAATTAATTTATATAAAATAAAATGCCATTTCCATTAAAGTGTACGGTTTTTAGCAGCAACACCCCCCCCCCCAACAAAACATGGGCCGCATATTCCATTTAAAGTGTCCCAACAATTTTTTTTAGGTAACAATAGAAGTACGAGGGAACAGTTACAAGAAAACAGTTAAAAAATGATGACTACCAAACAAATAAGCCCGGCCCAACATATCTTCATCCTCAAGTGTTTACAACTTTATATCTGAGCGTTCATAATGACTAATTTATATTTTTATTTAAAATAATTAATTAGAAGCTAATTTTTTATTTTATTTTGAACTAATGATTTTTCCAATCCACTTCGCACCTAATTATTATTTATTTTTATATCATTTAAAAATTATTTTTTTATCCTTTCTTTTATTTCATTTTCCAAACATATACTTGGAAAGAGAGAGAAAAATTAATTAATTAATAAGTAGAGAGAGAGAGAGAGAGAGGGGGGTGGAGATCAAACCATTAAAAAACTTATGCATTCATCTATTATATTTTCCACATTTGAGTAAGCACTATTGATGAAATGCAAAATATATTTGGTTTAGGTAACCATGTGAAAATGTTTTGAAAGATCTTGTTAGTCATTTTACATACAAATTCCAAACATATAACCATATAAGCCATTGTGATGCTCTATATGTGCCTATATTTTCAATTGGTTATCAATTTTTTTTACAACTTGATGACATGTATCAATATATGATCGAGCCATGCCATAAAAAAAATGGTAATTATCTTTTGCCCTCATGAACTATAACGTGTTGACACTTTTTCTCATGAACTACCACTTATAACACTTGACTTCATCAAACTACCATCTTATGACATTTTACTCCCTTTTATCAGTCAAAGAGGTTAAAATTAACGATCAATGATCATGTGACTTGCATGTACCATTTTAAATTTTTTTCCTTCCACTTTTGCTCTCACTTCAAATTAGTAAAATGACACTTATACCCTCTTAAACCTTAACCCAACACATGAGAAGTGAGGGCAAAAGTGGCAAGACAAAAATTTAAAATGGCACATGCAAATCATATGACCGTTGACCATTAATTTTAACCCATTTGACTGACAGGATGGGGAAAAATGTCATAAGATGATAGTTTGATGGAGTCGAGTGTCATAGTTGGTAGTTCATGAGGGAAAGTGCTAAGGTGTTGTAGTTCATAGTGGTAAAAGGTAATTACTCCTAAAAAAATTGACATCCTTCAATCATATGCCAATAAGTGTCAACAATTGTAATATAAACTATTTGGTCATTAAATAATCAATTCCTATAACCTTAAATTATTAGAATAAGAAATTATTTAACATAGTATCAATACAAATGTCACGAGTTCTAACATTATCTCGACCGTTCACCTCATATTTTAATCAAATATTTCATGTGTTAAGCCTCACTTATTAAGGAAGAGTTTGAGCTCACGTGAGATAAAATATTAAAGTATAAATTAAACAATTAAATTCATCAATTCCTATTAGCTTAAAGTATTATGATAAATTATGATTTAACGTGGTATTAGTGCAAATGTCTTTAGTTCCAACATTATATGTCGTTTACATTATATTTTAATAAAATATTTAATGTGCAGAGACATTCTTATTAAATAAGAGTTTGAGCTTACGCGTAAGAGAAAATATTAAAAAAATAAAATCCATCAATTATTACATCATAACCTTTTTCTTTTTTCCAGGGAGACAACTAGCAACAAAATACACCACAGACCCCAAAAAAAAAAAAAAAGTAGCATTAGCAAAGTGCGAGGTGGAGGAGGAAATATCGCGTTTTGAGGAGACTATCTGGAGCGTGAAATCCGCGTGCGTGGACCGTGGTGCTTGAGAAGCACGTTCGAGCACGTGCGATCCACGCTCGGGCACTTGGATGTTAAATGAAGATGTGGCTAGTGGCAGCAAATGCAAATGGCGTCGGTGAACACGGCAAATTGGTATGTGTTATGTTGGGCTGGCGGAGGAAAGTGTATTAACTATCAAGGTCACCAAAGAAAGAACAAAAAAAAAAAAAAAAAGGTTTGAGGGAATGATAAGAAACCATCCTTCCTCCCTTAAAGACCGCATGTGCAGCGGTAGGGAGGAAATACCTTATTATAGAGAAATGTGGAGCCTCTCTCTCTCTCTCTAAAATGAGAGAAAAGTATGTCTATTGTCCATCATTACTCAATTATATAATATGTACACCTATGAAATATCTCCTAAACTCTTATGCCAACAGTTTAAAAAAAAAGGGGAAAATGATCAGAATTAACTAATAATCATGGTAATATATATGTTATAAATGACTAAATTATATTTTAGAACGATTTTTTTTTTTTTTACATGTTCATACAAGAGAATGAAAAAGGAGAATTCGAGAGCGATTATTTAATAGTTATCTAAGTCATTCAAATAGTATTAACCAACGGGATATAAAATTCAACTAGTTATTGTTGACATTGTTTTTGACAAGTGACAATAAAAAAGTAGTAGGTTTATTTAGAAAATTTTCTGTTTTTCACATGTCAAAGTTAAATTGATACATTTGTATTTTATTGGGTATCCTGTATTACATTATCTTAGAATTAAGAGTTTCAAATGAACTGAATAATATTTCGTTAATTATAGTAGATGGGTATTTGATATTTCAGTACACTCAAAAAGTAAAAATACAAAAATATCCATATAATATAATTAATTGGATATTATCCAATTCAAATGAACCGAAGAGGATCGTGTTCCATTATCTTATGAGTTATATGCCTACATGTTTTTGTTAAAAACCCTAACAAAGGTGATAATTATTTGGAAAATGAAAACCCTAACAAAGGTGATAATTATTTGGAAAATGATTTGGTAGTAGGTTTAAATTTTAGAGAATGATTTGGAAAAGCTTAAATCTCATGAACATCTTTATTTTTTATATTTTATATTTTTATTTTCTAAGAAAAGGAAATGAAAAACAAATCCTTAGAAGCGATTTTTTTTATTTTTAAATTTATTATGTCTGTTACTTCTCTTATGCTAAGAAGTAAGAACGAACTAAAAAGGGATTAATTAAGTTTGTTGGTGATAATTATTCCCTTCCTCTACCGCCAAACAGCTTTTCCAAGTCCTCTCTGCCAAACACGACCCAAGTAGACCCTCGCTTCAACCCCCCTCCTCCTCTGTGTCTCTTTCTCTCTATCTGAAATCTTCGAATTCCTATCTTGGCGTTCCTGCTCTTTATATCTAATACTTTTCTTCTTCAATTTCATTGTTCATTAACTTCAAATAAGCTTCTTCCATATTGCTTGCTATTTTTTTGGTTATTATTTGTTTGTTTGTTCCTTTTGATCTGAAATTTGCTTCTGACTATCTCCAAATTGGCGTCGGATCCCCCGATTCAGTTTCGAGATCGACTTCCCGGTGTTAACTCAAGATTTTTGGAGGTTTGGATCGTTTTCCGATAGATTTCGAGCAAATTAGGGTTTTGTAATTACTGTCTTAGGGTTCGTGATTGATTAAACTGAGCATAAACCATTTGTTTGACTGTTGGATTCTTGTTGTGCTTAATTAGGATGCGGATAAGATGATGAATCAAGGAGTAAGTACTGAGACCATACCTCCCGTGGACTCCAGTTCGCTCGAGGTAATTTATAGAGACTATTGCTGTTCTAGTTTCTGTTTGATAGTATGAGTTTAAATGAATGAGAATAATTGCTTATATGAGAATAATTGCTTATATTATTCATAATATATATTTTTTTGCTTCTATTGTTCAATATCAATAACTTGTTCTACTTATGAAAAAGATGTCAATAAATTGTTCTGGAGGAAGTCATTGCTCCCTATTGTGACAAAATAACATCCTCAGAAATGCAAAATTGAAATAAATATCTTCTGAAATTTCTGCTGTGCGCACAAAATTACATGTGAATTGCGAGTAAACAGTTCAAACTTATATGGCCTATGCATGGGACTACATACAATAGTTGCATGTAGTCATCATGGACAAGGAACTATGGTCTGGGTGGCCTGTTTGGGGAACATTTTGCAGTTTACATAGGCTGGCGTTGTATTGCTGGGGTCTTTTTTTGTATCCTGCACATTTCTTTTCTTCCGTATATGTCAGTTAAATACATGTTGCAACTCTTGTAAGTTCCTCATTGAGTGCATTTCTTAAATTCATGTGGTTTATTGGTTGCTGTGAGTGGTAATAGTTATTAACATAACTTTGCATTCATTTATTTTTCAGAACCATCACGTAGTTGATGCAAGCCAAGGACAGACATCTTCGTATTTTCCTCCAACAGCTGGATCTGATGCCATATCATGGACCATTCACCGTGTGGATCATAACTCCACCCAGAATGGGACTCTTCCCAGTTCCACTTCCACGTACCAATATGATTACCACACGCAGCCACCCACGAGAAATGTTCAAGATGGTCTGAATGCAGCATCCCTCCCTTCTAGTTCATCAAGTCTGGGAACAGCGAATGTATCACAAGATTACAATGGCTATGCATCATACCCTAATTCTACTGATCCATATGGTTATGGAAGCACTGGATACCCGGGTTACTATAATAGCTACCAGCAGCAGCAGCAGCAGCAGCAACAACAACAACAGCAGTCTAACCATCCCAGCTATCAGCAGCAGCAGTTTAACCACTCCAATTATCAGCAGCAGCAGCCTAACCACTCCAGTTATCAGCAGCAGCAGCCTAACCACTCCAGTTATCAGCAGCAGCAGCCTAACCATTCCAGCTATCAGCAGCAGCAGTCTAACCATTCCTACTCACAAACTGTAGGAGCATATCAAAACACAGGTGCTCCTTATCAGCCTCTTTCCTCATTTCAGAATACAGGGTCTTATGCTGGGCCTGCAAGTTATTCAAGCACTTACTACAATCCTGGTGATTATCAGACAGCTGGAGGTTACCCAAGTAGCGGTTACAGTAATCAGAATACCTTGTGGAATGATGCCAATTATACAAATTATACTACCCATCAGTATTCAAACTACACTCCAGACACTACAGCTTATAGTTCTGGTACTACTACTGCACCTTCCCTGCATTATCAACAGCAGTACAAGCAATGGGCTGATTATTACAGTCAAACCGAAGTCAGCTGTGCTCCTGGCACGGAGAATATGTCAGTCGCTAATACATCTAATGTTGGGTGTCCGATTCCTGGTGTGAGTGGTGAATATCCAGCTTCAAATTCCCAGACACCACCTTCTTACACCCCCTCATCTTGGAGGCCAGAGTCCAGTTCATCTGAATTGGCATCAGTGCAGGTTTTAATTCCTTTGTATATAGAATTTAAAAAAAGATATTATTTGCCCCATTTACTTGACTGTGATTGATATTCTAATGCGCACTCACACTTGCGTACACACACATCTTTATATATATATATATATATATATGCATATGTACATAATAATCTTCTATGGAGTATTTGTACAAACTTGTAATTGGTGATGCAATTGCATCACTCAAATCTCTTTCCTGTATTGTTTTCATGACAGATCGCATTGAGTCTTATTGGATTACATAATTATTTTGCAATACTGCTTGGTTGTTAAATTGCCATTGCCTTTCTCTGGTCTTTTCGTTTTGTCAGCCTGCTGCAGGAATTAGTGGTGCAAATGATGGTTACTGGCAACATGGAGCTCCAAATTCTCAAATTCTCCACACTAGTCCTATGCAACCCCAATCACAAAAGTCTTTGGATCCAAAAACTTCCTATGATAGCTTTCAGGATCAACAGCAAACTGCATATTCTCAAGTACCTAATGTACAATATCCTGCTAATAATCAGGTGCCCCAGAGTTATCAATCTCCTGTGCAAACTGTTCCATCTTTGGATACACGAAGGGTAAGCAAATTGCAGATTCCAACAAACCCTAGAATTGCTTCAAATTTGACCTTCGGTTTTTCAAAAACCGATAAGGATAGCTCTACAACCAGTGCAGCAGCAAAACCTGCTTATATCAGTGTGAATGTTTCACCAATGCCAGATGAGAAAGTTTTATCTAATAGTGCTGCTGATTCTATACTTCAGGTGAGATTCCTCCTTTGTTTGTTTAGTTGCCTTTTCAAAAAATATCATCCGAGGGAACTTGTTTTTTAAGGTAGACTGCAAAGATACCGTTACCATCCATCCAACTAATTGTTAGTAATGGCTTATCTACTAATTATAAAGAATGTAAGATTTAGCAGATGCAGAAACACATACTAAAATATGGAATTGCAAAACATAAATATCCTTCTTTTAATGCTGTAAGCTCATTTATTTTGCTTAGAAGTGCAAGTCTTAAATGTTAGTTTTGGAATTAATTACACTTGTGTAATCAATATTATAAATTTGGAATTTAGTTTCTGGACTTTTGATGATTTGAGTGACAGATGTTTCTATCAGAGACTTGGATGATATGGGTTATTCTAACTAACTATCTAATGTTATTTTATAACACTAATTGACACTGCAATGGTTTGGTTGGTGACTTAATGTGTCATGATATAGTTAATACTGTTTTGGTGCATGCAGACTGGTATGTTCCCCAAGTCGCTACGCGGTTATGTTGAAAGGGCTTTGGCTCGCTGTAAAGGTGATATGGAAATGGCAGCCTGCCAGGCTGTCCTGAAGGAGGTAAGCGGCATAGGAGTTGGCAGGTGCATTCAATTGTGAAGTTGCATATGTTATTTTCTCTTTCTCTCTCTCTTCTCTCCTCTCCTTTGGCCTTTGGCATGGTTTAAGTGCCTTTATTGTTCATGGCAGCTTGTAGCATAAATTTTAGAGTTGTCTGAGGTGTTGTGATGAGCAAAAATGTGTTAGAAACCCAAGAAAAGCATTAAAAAGTAAGGAAGGATATAGTTTTGGACAATGAATTGGCCAAAAACAATGTATTAATGTACTCCCTCCATCCCATTTGGTTTTTCCTTTTTGGGATTTCATGATAATGTCTGCTTTCAAAAGTCAATGCATATAGTTTTATGAGTTTTCTGATTATCTTTATTTATTTCAAAGTGGAAATTACTAAGTTATGTCTTCGTGAAAAGGTTTTTTTTTGGGGGGGGTGTAAGTTTGGAAACTAGTTACATTTATTTGAATGTGGTAAGCATTATATGTCTCTCCTTAAAAAGTTGATACAAAGATTAAGGGAATTATGGGGGGTAGTAAAATCCGAAAGTGTGGTTCATGCTACCACTTGTTTTACCTGGTTGCTGCATTAGATTTCTATATGAAGTGAAGTGCCCATGAAAATATTTATCTTCATTCTTTTCGAAAGAAAATAAAGCGTCATCTTCCAATCAGCAAATGGATGATTTTTTCATTCTTGTATACTTCATTCTTCTCTTGTATATTTCTTGTATACTTGAGTTGCGCCTCTTTGTGCTTTTTAATGAGATTGATTTACTTATAAAAAAAAATTACTTGTTTGACCTACTCACTTTACAATGAAGTTGAGAAAGTCGTGTTGTCAAATCTATGGATAGGGACGAATTTTGCTTCTAATTTATTGAGATTGAATCTGCAGAACTTGGCTGTTGTATCAATAAAATTATTTAACTTCTCCTTATTTCTTATTGGACTTCATTGACATGATTCTACTCTCCTGACATACGTACATACATTCATGTACCTATGCATATATAATTACATTTATAGGACTGAGTTTTTGCACTTATCATTTACATGAATTTATTTCTGTTTATATTATTTGGGTACTTTTTTTTTTTTGATAAAAAGATTGTATATTTTTACTGCTGCTTTCAGATGATCACCAAGGCAACTGCAGATGGTACACTTAACAAACGAGACTGGGATATTGAGCCGCTTTTCCCACTACCAAATGCGGATGCAGTCAACAAAGAGTACTCTCTCTCTCTCTCTCTCTCTCTCTCTCACCCACGTGCAAGAATGCTGCAAAGTTTTGTTTGGCAGCTTGTTTTTCATTTTGTATATTTAGCTTTGCCTTGATCTTAATTTTTAGGATTGAGTCTTATAAAGAAAAAATTACAATTGAGAGTACACTCAAATTTTTATATTTTTCTATGTTTGGGTGCTCTCTTTCTTTCTTTAACCACTCATCTTCTTTTTTTTTGGGGTGGGAGGGGGTTGGGTATTGTGCCAAGGGTGAGGGCACAATGAGCTCTAGTAATTGGTGTATGGTTGTTAAGGTTTTATTGATTGCTTCATTTCATTCGTTGAGCTTGTATTTATGTATATGTAAATTTAATGTTTGAATCTGAATTTGAATGAGTTGCTTATGATTTTTGACTTGGTTATGGGAGATTATGTATGGAAGCCTTTATAAGTCTAGGGCAGGGTATTTGCCTATTCTTTGAACTAAGGCCTAGAGATAGCAAACAAAAGCAGTAAAAACAACTGTTCCAAATATAGAAAATAGTAAGGCCGGCATTATATCTGCTAGTTAGCATCAATTAAGAAAGACTTAGAGAATCTTATAAAACAGTGTTCACATAGGTACATCTTTAAGAATTTCCAACGAGTGAAAGTGTAACACCCCCTTCCGGTAGGAAGACGATGTTATGCATCGTTCGAATAAGAAAGTAAGGATATAAGAATTCCATAAACGAAAAATAAGGCAAACTAAACGTCTTATAACAATTAGAACTTAAACCATCGTTCTACTGTTATTACAACTTGTCCTATTAAAACCTAACCTCTATACCCTTGGTTTTAACATAGAAATCATGTTGTAACAAAACAAACTATTGTGCTTATTGCATTTATTTAATCCTCTTCTAGGTGAAGGCTTTTTGTCTATAGTTTTCTTGGCCTGGAGAACCATCCAAGACATCATCCAGGTTAAAACAACATTAAAACAAAGGGTAAGTCGGATACTCAGTAAGTAGATAGAGCATATAATAAATGAAGGAAACAATTTTCATTTTCAAAACATCACGAAGTACAAGTAAAACATTCACACAAATCATAAAACCATCTTTTTAATTTAATCTCTTATGTGGCCAACGCACAATTTTGCCGTGTAAGGGTTGGCGATCACAAGAATCCCAACTCCGCTCCCGTGGCCCCAATTGGAGCTACGTCTCACTGGATAAACGGTGGTGCACTTGAGTGAGCCATTAACAGCAGATCCTGTGTGTAAAACATTCACACATCATAAAACCTTCTTTTTAATTTAATCTCTTAAGCGGTCAACACACAATTATGCCATGTGTGTAACGGTTGGCGATCACTAGGTTCCCGACTCCACTCTTGCAGCCCCAATTGGAGCCGTGTCTTATTAGATAAATGGTGGTGCACTTGAGTGAGCCATTCTCAGTGGACCATACAAGATGGCTGCTCCTTTCATTAGTTCCAGTACCGTGGCACATTATTTCATATGGCCAAGAAAACGGGTTCTTGCACTATTTTTGCAAGATTTAGAACATAGGAATTAGGAAAATCACAAAGGGAAGTTTTTATCAGATTTATTGAAAAAGAATTATCAAAACTTGAGAGGATTGTTGAGAACACTTTCCAAAATCTAGATCAGAAGTTGTACAGCAAGTGGTAGCTTCTAGAAATTGGTTTTGTGGCTCAAATTGCAACTGATTTTGCATAAAAACAATACAGAAATTTTAGGTAGGCTATATGTAATCTGAATTTCAGTTTTCAATAGAAAAGTTTCAGATGCTGTATATTTTATCTAGGCTTATAAATGGTTTAGATATTTTACTTACCTGGGCAATTTGATAAGATGATGTATGTGAGAAATTGGGTTGGTAGGAAAATTATTAGTTTGTTAATGTATCCAATCCTGCTAAATATACAAATTCATATAGCATATTGGGGAGCATTTAAAATAATAATAATAACAATAATAATAACAATTTTTTTCTTTGTAGAGAAATTCATTGGGTTAATTAGTCAACTGAATTAAAATTTGCATCTTTGAACCAGAATGGAAGTCTTTTTGTTAAGAACATGAATTAATTTTTCTCAGCATTTTAATTTTTTTTCCCCTGCATTTAGAGGGCTCAAATGCACCCTTATTGAAAGACTATTTAGCCCTTAGGCTCCCCAGAATCCAAAGTTTGAGGGAAAGCTTTTTTAAAAAAGGTTCATCAGGTGTTGGAAAACTGTTATGTTTATGATTAATAGGGGCATGGTCATTTTGGTCCAAAAGATTAAGACTGGGTGAGTGGTTGTTTGGTTCAGATTGTTAGTTTATAGGTCTATTTGTATTTGGATTTATTATGAACAATATCTAGTGTGTTGTCCATTTATCATCGAGTGCTTTCTGTTCTGCTGCAGTTTTCAGAGTTCAACCCCAGGTCCGTCATTGCCAAAGTACAAAAGAAGTCCAAGTAGAAGATCTAAAAGTAGGTGGGAGCCTTTACCGGAGGAGAAATCAGTTGACAAGTCAGCATCTGTTGTGAATAATACGGTGAAATATGGGGGCTGGATAAACCCCAATGAGAGGGATAGAAAGGTACTCTTGTGAAATTTGTTTTTCTGGGTACACCCCCTGGCGCAGGGCGTCTTTCTTGTAGCATACAATGGCAGTTGATTAATACATTCTTATAAATCCTGTTTTCTTGTTTATTTTGTTTTAGTTTTATGGGTGGGTTTGTTTTGGCGGGGGTGTCTGAGGCCATGGAAGAGGGTACACTCCTTAACTATAATTGAGTGTGTGTTTGTGTCTCTATATCTGATCACTTGCACATTTTTCACTTTACACTAGCTTTGTCCAAGTTTGGCATCTCAGATTGTTTTATTGTTAAAAAATGTGTGCAGCCTTTTATGGGGAATAATGAGAGCAAGGAGAATAATTTTACTGGTATGAAATTCTCTCCATTGGCCCAGAAAAATGCAAGTAAGAACATCCAGAGGCAGGTTAAGAAGCAGCGTTTTGCTGATGGTTTGAATGCTGCTGATAATGGTGATGCATCTAGTGATAGTGATAAGGAACAAAATTTAACGGCATATTATTCTAGTGCAATTGCACTTGCGAATACACCAGAGGAAAGAAAGAGACGTGAAAGTCGCTCTAAGCGTTTTGAAAAAGGGCAAGGACGTCCAGAAAATAGTCACTTCAAACCAAAAAATGCTGGACCTGGAAACCTATACAGTAGAAGGGCTAGTGCCTTGGTGCTTAGCAAAAACTTTGAAGATGGTGGGACCAGGGCTGTTGAGGACATCGACTGGGATTCCCTTACTGTCAAGGGGACATGCCAGGAGATTGAGAAACGTTATTTGCGCCTTACTTCTGCACCTGATCCTGCCAGTGTAAATATCGATCTTGCTTTCTGTCATTGATTTTTTTAGACATTCGGGGTCAAACCAACATTGAACAATGAACTGATGATGTTTTGTGATGAATATAACTAATTTTCTCAACATGTTACTACTTCACAGGTAAGACCAGAAGAAGTGTTAGAAAAAGCTCTGGATATGGTTCAGAATTCTCAAAAGAATTACCTATATAAATGTGATCAGTTGAAGTCTATTCGCCAAGATCTAACTGTACAACATATACGCAATCAGCTAACAGTAAAGGTATATATGATACATTATGTTGCTTTCTCTCTCTGTTTCCTTCTCTCGCCTGCTCTTGTGGTGATCTTTAATGTGAATACTTTCAGGACGGTCAGTGAACTAGTTTTATCTTTTTGCTTTTTAACCTTGGTGGATTTTCATTGGATCAATAGTTTTGTCAAACTCGCCATTGGAACCCATGACCTCCTTATGTCTATCATACTTCCATAAGAAGTATTTCATCTAAAAAGATTCAAAAAAGTACCAACATGGGTGAGTTTCAGATTTGATAGTAAATGATAATTGATAGATGTGAAATTTGTTATGCACAATAAATATATTAAGGACATGTAATCTAGGGGTGGGCTTGATTAATTGTTGAACCAAATTATCTTAAACGTTACTGAATAGTGTAATTTTAGATAAAAGTTACCCATTATAGTTCAACCCCATGTGCATATACATATATGTGTGTGTGTGTATAAAATATTTTGAAATTGGTTATATTGTTTATCCTTTATTCTCATTTTTCAGGTATACGAAACTCATGCTCGTTTAGCTCTGGAGGTTGGGGACCTGCCTGAGTATAATCAGGTTGATGATCTTCTTTCTGTCGGTGAATACAATTTTGTTATTTATATTGTTTTTCGGTTTTGCATGCTCATTTCTATGCTTCGGTCAAATTTGTTTCACTGTTTTCCATGCATATGTTTCTGAGTCATTTTTCATCTAAAAACCATCATCCGCTTAAGTGATCAGTGGAGCCATTTTATGTGCTATTACCCTATTGGTTTTGTTATACATTTCATGCGCTTCCTACTTTAATACTATTTTTATCACCACTAGACGCAAGCCGGGGTGTGTTGTTGGTTGTGAGGGGCAAAACCCCCTTAATAGTATGTTTAACAATTGAAATCTGCTCCTAAATCTGTGAGCCTTTTGTCATTTTAATATCTGGTACTTGGCTCAATTTTACTTTGACTAGTTGGGGCTTTATATTGGAGCCGTTGGATTTTTTCTCTCAACAGTTTCAACTTTTGTTTTGTTTGTTTGTTTGTTTTTTTCGTCAGGATTGGAGTTGAAGGGTTTAATATCTCTTTTCAACAACTGTGGTTAAGTGATTTGGCACCGAAACTTATAGACTACTGTTTAGTGCCATTGTAGCAGTTCTTGCTTTTTGTTGTTCAAAAACTCTTATTGAGTTTTAATGGGGACTTCTTTCAGTTGTAGTAAAAAAAAATTATTGTGGAATATAATTATTGTTAATATATGTAATTCCCTTTGCTTAATAATATCAAGATACCATAATGCCATTTTGATTTGGAATTACTAATTGACTTTCTTCTATGTCATTTCAGTGCCAGTCTCAGTTGAAAACCCTTTATGCTGAAGGAATTGAGGGATGCTATATGGAGTTTTCTGCTTACAACTTACTGTGCGTCATTTTGCATTCTAATAATTACAGAGAGCTCTTATCGTCCATGTCGAGGTTAGTTAGTCTGCTGAAAGATGATTTAGCTTTCATTGATTGTGTATGCTTTCCAATTTGCTTGAATTTCTTTCGGAAGTTCTTTTGCTTTTAATAATGAAGTTGTAATTCAGTGTTGTTTATATGATTTTTGCTTGAATTCAGTGTTAGCTTTCATTGATCATGTATGTATGACTATCATGGAATGAGTTCAAATTATTAGAAATGTAATATGTTCCCTTTATATTCATTAACCCAACCCCTTGAAACTACCTTGAACTAATTTGAAATGTCATCTTGTTGGGTTAACAGATTGTCGGTTGAAGCAAAAAAGGATGAAGCTGTAAAACATGCTCTTGCAGTTCGTGGAGCTGTCACTTCTGGAAATTATGTTTTGTTTTTTAGACTGTACAAGACGGCTCCTAACCTGAATACCTGCCTTATGGGTGGGTATATATTATGGAATTATCTCAGAATATGTCTTGCATTTCAATGACATACATGGCGGCCTAAGTTAATAATGGTCGTTCATCTTTGTGCAGACCTATATGTTGAAAAGATGCGGTATAAGGCTGTGAGTTGCATGTCTCGTTCATATCGCCCAACAATACCTGTTTCCTACATTGCTCAGGTTCTGGGTTTCACCCCCGTCACACCTAGGAATGAAGGAAGTGATGAGAAGGAGTTGGATGGATTAGGGGAGTGTGTGGATTGGTTGAAGGCACATGGTGCATGCTTTATTGCAGATAACAACGGAGAGATGCAACTCGATACAAAAGTATGTAAAACCTCACCATTTTAATTTACAATGATATATAGTACCTAATATGTGCTAAATCCACTTCTTGAGGGTTGAGTTCAAACTTAATTTGCTGCTTAGACAAAATCCTTTATGACACCTAGGACGTGTTTGGATTTTTTTGGGGGTGAGAGTGTTCCCTGAGGTAGTAGGAGCTTAATGAGCCTCGCTTTATTTATCTTCTTGGTGAGACAATATGTGATTGAGTGAATGATCTTAAAAGACATTAACAGCTACATATGTGAGAACCCTGTGTAGCACCCACAGGTGGTGAAGGGTTGGACTCTCATGTAGTTTGTTGGGTTCATGTTTCATGTACTTTATTGAGATTGACTCATTTGCCTCTATACTTCTGTTGTGGTAAGTGTTGATGAAATTCTTTAGTTTCTTAATTACTTTCTTTGCATGTTATATGTTGATCTACAGGCTTCCTGTTCAAGTCTCTTCATGCCAGAGCCGGAAGATGCTGTGTCCCATGGAGATGCCAGTCTTGCTGTTAATGATTTTCTGACACGAACATCCTTATAGTGAAGTTGATTGTACTACCCAATTGTATTTGTGCATTAGCAAGTAGTGGAAAATACTGCCGCCCCCAACAATCTGTTGTATTACGAAGAGGCGCTGTATTTTTCTACCGACTCTCATTCTGGAGAAGCTTGAGCCTGGTGGTGGGATTGCCTTTTAACTTTAGAAAAGGTAGATCAGAGCTGTATGATATTGACATGTAGTGGTAAGAATCCAAAAAAAAAAAATGCTGAAATGGCAGTGGGGCTGATTTAGCAATGTAGCAGCTGATTATATATCCATTAATTTTGGTATTAAATGCCAATTTATTCTTTTTTGTGAGGACAGATTGTGGTAAATATATTATATTTGAGCAGATAGGAAATAAGGAAAAATTAACTTGTTTGTTTGATTACTCTTGGCTCATAGGACTCATTTCCTATGAGCTTCAATTTACATTTTTTTTTTCTCATGTATAGACTTCTTGTATATTCATGTGCAATCTGTGTCTTTTATTATTAATCTCAATCTACTGAGATTTTGGAACTAAAGGAACAATAAGTTATAAATATCATGTCAGGATTGGGATATGTAAAACACACTCAACAAAATCTGAATTTGGGTTACAAAAAAAAAAAAAAAAATCTGAATTTGAATGAGTCACCAAAGATGTACATAAATTGATACTCATTCCCTAGCAGAAGAAGAAGAAGAAGAAGAAGAAGATTGGGGCCAAACGCTGACCCTCTCTTTCTCATATTTTATAAACAAAGCCGCGACCGCCGCAACAAAATATATCTGAATCAGCACGATCGATGGCGTGTGATAATTTATCACGCTCTTACCCGTGGCTAGCTCAACCAACAGCAAAGCCGATAGCCCCAGAATCGCGATCCGCCCGTTTATCCTCTCGCTGTACGGGCTGAACCCGAAATCCACTTTTAACCCGCCAGAAGCCGGTTCTTTCAGCGGCACCGGCGGCAGGTACATTCCCGACCCGACCCCGCCCTTCTTGGACTTGCGGCCCTTTCGGAGCTCCGCTTTCTTCCCGATCCCGCTCCGGTTACGGAGACGGACCTGCGTGAGGCGGCTCTCGAAGGAGTCTGCTTGGGAATCGGATCCGGGCTCGGATGGCTCCGGTTCCGATTCGGAAGGCGGTGCTTGTGGATCTGTGGCCCGGGTGGTAAAGGAGAGCGAAGGCTTGGGCGCGTGGGGCTTGGGCGGGGAGGAGGCTAGTGGGAAAGTGCTTGAGAGTTGCAGAGACGATGATGGTATGGTCGCCATCTCTTTCTCTCGCTCTGTGTTTCTTCTTCTGGATAAGAAGTCGTATTTCTATCTCATATCATGTTCATATGTCTTTTTTCTTTATTTTCATATTTTACTTTTACGTGCATTTATCTAGTGCCTAGTGGTGGGAAGCGTTTGGGCTGTCTTCTTCGATAAGTATCTCCACTAGTTTTATTGCCCAGATTAATGGCTTGTCAGTTGTCCAAACAGGTTTTATTTAAGAGAAAATTGAAATGATTGGTGTTAATACTTTGGTTTATGTTACAAATTAACTATTGAATTTGTCTATTATGTGTATTTTACGTAAGTCAATGATAGACACTATAAATTTAATGATTGATCTATTAAATTTGTAAAAATATAAGAAAAATGTTAACAAATATTGTCCGTAATAATTTCTATTTATTTAAACAATTCACTTACTTGTTTATAGAGATTTTTTTTTTTAATTTTTTTAAATATTGTCCAAATTACTAAACAACTCTAAACACCGAGTTTAAGGATCATAATCCATGGTCCTACGTGAACACTTTTATCACTTGTTGAAACTTGTTAACATGTAGTAGGAGATTATTAAATAAAGTTGTTTCTTCTCTGTTTTGTTCTCTCTTTAAAAAAAAAAAAGAGGGTATTAACAGAACGTAGCCTACGTGACTTCAATCATACTGGAAAGTTATAGATGAGTTGTATGTCGTCCTTAATAGTTTCTAATTAAATTTTAAAAAATAAATAAAATAAATAAAAAACAGAAAACAGGAACCCAAAAAATAAAAAAAAATAAAACACTCTTCAATTAGCAGCACTCTTAGGCCCAGCCCACCTGCAATTTAGAAAGATTTCCGAATGAATAAGAGCATTAGCAGTCAAGCGCCACTCTAATCTTTGTTCTTTTAATCTTTTTAAAAGAATAAGTTAATTCTTATCTCTACAAAATTTGTGCATCTGTTTTTTTATCAAAATATTCTTACAACAAAATAAAAATACAATTTATAGAAAAGTGTTTTATATCTTGAGAAGTGTTGTGTTTTGAGATGGGCCTTAAAATTGACATAAAACATGGGCCTTAAAATACTAATGGAGGCTTTGAATTTAAATTGACCTAAAACTTGGGGCCATAATGTTAAAAAAAGAAAAAGAAAAAATTGACGTCTTAAAGTCAAAATGAGACAAATCACAAGGATGTTTGATATAGATTCTAGGGATATGTTATTTGTTAAAAGGATAAAGTTCATTTAACTCCCTTAAACTACTATCTCAATGACAATTTACTTCTCAAACTATAAATACAAATTAACAAAAAAAAAAAACGAAATTACCCTTACTAAAATAAAAACAAAAATACTAAATTTTATTATTATTATTTTTTCCAAAATTTTAAGAGTATTTTTGTCTTATTTAAAATTTGATAGAGGTAATTTTGTCATTTTGGTAGCATTGGGTGGAAGTAGGGTACATTATCATTATTTTGATAGTTTGAGGGTAAATTGTCGTAATTGATTTTGGATGGTAGATTGTCATTAAGGTGGTAGTTTGAGGGGGTTAAGTGGACTTTACCCTTTTTAAAACTAATTATTAAGTGATTAAATTAATTATTCTCATAAGCTTAAACTTTTGGGATAATTAGTTATTTAGCATAGTATCATAGCCAAAGGTCTTAAGATCAAACCTTAATCACGTCAATTCACCCCCTCCCCCCATTTTAAATTAAATATTTCACGTGTCACCTATTAAAAAGGAGTTTGAGTTCACATGCAAGGGAAAAGTTTTTTTTTTTTTGACATGTTTACACAAGATAAGAGAGAGTGTTAAAATTAATTAATAATTAAGTAATTAAATTTACCTCTTCTTATAAGCTTAAACTTGTGGACAATTGGTGATTTTTTAACACTACATTTCTCTCTCATTTCTTACTTTATCAAATTTATGGCTCCTACAAATTTAATGATGAATTTGAAATTATATATATATAATTTCTTTTATTCTTAAAACAGGTTTTAAGTACAAAAAAGATATAAATTGAAAATATAAAAAAATGAAGAGATTTGTCTCAACCATTCAAATAGAACTTTTATTGAAAGCAACTGAACTCTATGGGTCTACATCCACCATGGGTCGGTGGAAGAGAGAAGAAAAAAAAAAAAAGGACCACAGGTTATTAAAATTAGATTTGACCCAGTATTCGTTCTGTCTTACATAACGCTGTACACTATTAAATATAAAATTTAATTTGAACCATAAAAAATACTAATGGAGGCTTTGAATTTAAATTGACCTAAAACTTGGGGCCATAATGTTAAAAAAAGAAAAAATTGACGTCTTAAAGTCAAATGAGACAAATCACAAGGATGTTTGATATAGATTCTAAAGATATTTGTTAAAAGGATAAAGTTCATTTAACTCCCCTTATAACATATCTCAATCTCACAATTTACTCTCAAACTATACATGTATTTACCTTCCAAACGTTAAAGATCGGTCCGTACGTGAATGTCAAATTAACAAAAAAAAAAAAACGAAATTAACGTTACTAAAATAAAAAGCAACTAAATTTTATTATTATTATTTTTCCAAAATTTTAAGATCGTTTTTGTCTTATTTAAAATTTGATAGAGGTAATTTTGTCATTTTGAAAGGCATTGTACAGTTAAGAATCATTATCATTATTTTGATAGTACTAAATTGCCTCTATATTTTAATAATTGTCACCTGCTACAATTTAAGTAGTTCACTGCAACCTTTTCGTTTAATTTCTTGGGGTTTTTTAAATTTTTTTTTTTTTAAAATAATTTCTTTAACATTGTACTTTTTGGCTAAGAAAAAAATGCCCATGGCCGTGTGATTCTTTCAACTAAAAAATCAATTGAAGAACTATATATATACACGCTAACATAAACATTATAGAACAAGCGGGAGGGGTGAGATATAACATTAATTAATTGGCCTTAGAGTGGTTGACCACCGTCACGAAGGACAAAATGGTGGTCGAGTACTCTTCAGGAGGGCGATTCTTTTGAATTTTTTTTAGAAGTTTGCATGACTAATTAAAGTCGGGCCGTCCATTTCTATAGGCCATGTAATTCTAAGAAATTGCAAAACATGTCGGTCATTTTAGGTAATAATTGTACCAACTTTAGAGTTGACCTAATTCGAATTTAGGTTGATGAATTTGAAATTATATATATATAATTTCTTTTATTCTAAAACAGGTTTTAAGTACAAAAAGATCTTTTATTTGAGTAAATAAAAATGAAGAGATTTTATTGATCCAAAGGTGATCTAAATGGGTGAAAATTTTATTGAGTAATGCTGATTCAAAGGTAGATAGACAATTAATGTCACAAAAGAAAAAAAAAAAAAAAAAAAAAACGATAAAAGTATGATTTATAAGATTTATTTCTATGAGGTATATATATATGTAAATATAAATTTAATTTGAACCATAATATATATATTATTTTTTTTTGTATGTCTCTTGTATCGATATTAACGACCTTTATTTTATAAGGCGTAGATACCTTAATTGCTTCTCAAAACAATATTCACTTATACTTAGCTAGAAAATGTAACCAATTATTGTGTGAGTCATGCATGTCATGTCTTTATGGGGTGGAGGATTTCATGGAAGTGAGATATTTACATGGAGATTAAAGTGGATTTCGTGAGAGGAAACCAATCAAAGAGATCATGAAAATGGATACTTTATTGATCAGCTTATGAATTGAGAAATGTTACGGTCCTTTTTATGTAGATATATTTTTGAAAAATAAAAAAAAAATATGAGAGACTATATAGTGGAATATATATATTTTAATTTTAAAAAAACACTATCCGGATCATGAGAACACCATGAGATGGATTTTCATGAGACGTATCTTTTTATATAGGGGATATATTGGGTCCTTGATGAAATGAAACTCTCATGAGAAGTCTAAGTGTAAAAGCTTTGGTGGTTGGCTCTCATAAATTTTGGTGTTAAAAACTTTGAAAATAGGTATAATAATTGTCTTTTGCAATTACGCATCGCATGGGGTCATGACTTGCCCTTGTGGAAAGCCTAAACTTTAATTGCTGGAAGATATCGATCAGCAGGATTTCTAGCAGCTTCATGCACATGAATCATCAATTCATGAATTCATGAGGGATCGAGCTAGTTCTGTTTGGACAGGTTTGGTTGCCAAAACTGAAAAACTATATATTCATTATAACATAAACATTATAGAACAATGCGGAGGGTGCAATATAACATTAATTAATGTTTAGAGTGGTTGACCACCGTCACGAAGTTGAAAAATGGCATTTACGAGTAATTAAACGAGGAGGGCAATTTGTTTGATAACATTATTTTCTTCTTCATTTTGTTTTTGTTTTTTAAAAGAAAACATATTGATAGGCCATGTAATTCTAAAAATTGCAAAACATATTCAAACCTTTTTGAAAAGTACGTTTCTGTCCCAACTTTTTATGACAAAGAATCCAGGTTAGGGCATTCTTTAAGTCCTTATACCAAAGAAAACTCAATTTAAACCCACTATTTATGATTAAATATTAGAATTTGAAGAAGCGCCATAATTTTATTGATCCAAATATATCTAAATGGGTGAAAATTTTATTGAGTAATGCTGATTCAAAGGTAGATAGACAATTAATGTCACAAAAGAAAAAAAAGAAAACAAAAAATTTATAAGGTATGTTTTTAGCTATAAGATTTATTTCTAACTCGGCCATTGCTATATATATGTTACGAAATAAGATCATGGTCGGATAAAATAGTCATAGAATTCTTTTCCATGCATGCAGAATCAATAGCTATGCCAAAAGTTCAAGAGCTTCAAAAGAGATACCATACCCGAGCGCGACTGCATGCAAGACTATACCATGCACCCATTCTGATGGAGACACAGACTACAAAAGTCAACATCGCATATTGAACCAACGTGCATATAGTAATAAGCACTTGATCTACTTTATTGGAGGATTTCATGGATAGATATTTACATAGATTATCTCTGCTCTGCTGCCAATCAAAGAGATCATGAAAACTATCACTGTCTAAGAGTATTTTAAATTGAGAAATGAGGCTTTTATTTAGATATATTTCTTAAATTAATAAAATACCATTTACATTATATAGTTGTAGATATATTTTTTTAATTTTAAAAAAACACTATCCGGATCATGAGAACACCATGAGATGGATTTTCAAATTTTCTTCGTCTTTTTTAATATATTGGGTCCTTTCAAAATGATCTCTCAGAATCTCTTTAAAATTTGTGGTTGGCTCTCATAAATTTTGGTGTTAAAACTTTTAAAATAGGTATAATAATTTTCTTTGCATCATTACGCATCCACATGACTTTTTCTCAAAAGTTAAATAATATATTTAAGAATACAATCATTATAGAAAATAAAAAATAAAAATTAAATGATATAGATAAAAATATAATCGGATGTGCTCTGAAAAAGTTATTCATTATAACTATATAAATTGAGTGTGGTAGAGTTATTTTATATAAAAAATTAGTTCTAACCTTGTTGAATGGCATTTACTCTATATAATTAGAGGCAATATGCAATTTGTTTGAAACATTATTTTTTCTTCAGTTTTGTTTAACTTTTTAAAATGTATATAAGAAAGCTAGTTATTTAAGACTACCAAATATCAAACTCTCTAAATATTTTTATACTTTAACTACATATTATTTTTTATTGGTAAAACTAAACTTCCCACCCATTCTTAAGTCCATATACCAATAGAAAACTCAATTTAAACCTCCATTCATGATTAAATATTTTTCCCAAGAGTAAATTCCTTGAATCTATTTTCCAATTCTATGTCTCGTTGAAAAAATGGCCTTTTGTGAATAAAAGTGGATTTAGATCAAATGAAAACAAAAATTTATAAGGTTTCTGTTTTTCAGCAACTCATACTCTAAGCAAGTAATTATAGAAATTTTCACAGCCAAATAAGATCATGGAGAGGATAAAATAAGTGCAATAAAATAGTATGATAAAATAAATAACATTTGTTTTTAGTCTCTTTACATTTGAAGAAGATGTTTGACAAATATTAAATTTAACTTTTGATAGTTAGTTTGATAAATGAGGCTTTTTGTAGATCTTGTTAAAACTTTAGATAAATATTAGAAATAGAGAGTTTGATGTGGAAAGACAAAAATACCTTTAAAGTATATCTAACTGAATATTCTGGATAATATCATGTTCCCATTCTAAGGTCCTACTATTCTTGTTTATTAAATAATTAAATTTACCTATTGAGTTTTAATTATTAACTTTTTTATCATTAAGATTTATTGCATGATTTTATAATAATAAAAATTTAGTACTCGCCCATGATGAACCACTAAACCAATTGAAGTGGAGATGAACTACTTTATGATTAAGATTAGATTTTACAACATCTAAACATGTATATGTTATACACGTCATCGCATAATATAAAATTTTTAGATAATATAGTAACATTTATATTATTAAATATTGTAAAATTTAATTTAAATAATTTTTTATTTTATTTTTTTAATATGAGAACACATGCCACATTTGTGGCATTAAGATTTATTTAAAGAAATTTCAACCATGACCAAATAGCCTTGTCTCTTACTTATAACTATAATCCTAACTAACAATATATAGGAGCAATTTTTAAAAGGTGAGGTTCCAAAAAGGTGAAGCTGCCACGGGTTAAAACTAAAAAAATAGAAACATTTAAACTGAATGTTTGAAGTATTTGAATACAAATGAAAGATTAGTATTAATTATATGCAACAGTTTCATACCAAGAACCCAATCTCTCACGCCTATACCAACGGTCGAATTCCAAGCCGACTATATTCAAAAAAAAGTAGAAGAAAACAAGAAGATGGTACACAAACAAACAACCCTAGATGACAACATGCATCACCAACCCATTAATCTGCAGCCTGATCACTCACCTCCTCTTGTTCTTGCTTCCCAGCATCAAACAAAAGTAAAACAGAATCCTGAAGAAAAACCCCCAAGCCACAGTGATCCACAAGCAGTTCCACTTGCTGAGATCAGTGATCCCCTGCTGCTGCAATACGTCGGTGCCGGTGGTCAAGCACGTGGAGGCCGTAATCTTCACCCCGAGTGTGTCGCTCATGTTATCCAACAGCTTCAGTTTCAGGGCCGTGGGGACTGCCCCGAGCGGCGAGTTGTCGAAGATCTGAACACCCTTTACAAAGCACTTGTTGGGGTCGCTGAACTCGTTCTGCAGAACCGCCTCGAACGGGTACTTCACCAGGGAGATGTAATGGAACCAAAGCCAGTAGCTGGGGATTCGGTTGCGGTTTATGAAGAAGCCGCTGAAGAGAAGGAAATAGGCCAGGATGGCGACGACGATGGTGTACCCGAGCATGACGTGCGGAACGACGCCGGATAAGAAAGTAACGAAGGAGTTGCCGGCCCAGAAGGAAGCGAAGATGGTAAGCAAATAGAACAAGAACCCGGATACCCCTCCGTCGAGGCCCACCGCCCAAAACGTGGTGCAAGCAAAGGCCACGGATAGGAAGACCAGCGGAGGCAGCGAGACGAGCGCGTGGGAGAGCACGTAGGATGAACGGCGGTAGGCGTTGTAAGCTGTCTCCCTTATGAAGATGTAGCGCTGTTGAAGGAAAACCGGGAGGGCATCGGCGCAGGAATAGTAGGTGGTCGACATGGCGAACGCGAAGAATCCTAGCCGTTCCTGGGCTCCTTTGGGAGAGTCATCCAGCTGCCAGAAAACCGTCGCCAGGATGAACCCCGTCACCATCACCGCGCCCAATCGGATTCCAAAGAGCTCCGGGGTTCGCCGCGTGTTCGTCACCGACCGTTTCGCCAGCACCGCCATTTCGATCCAAAGCGGGTTCGCGAATCTCGGGACCATCGAGGACTGGCTCGTAGCTGTGTTGGTGGCACCCGAGACTAACTTGCCTCGCGAAATGCTCGCGCTTATCGCTTCCTTGAGCGATAAACCGTGCCGCTCCGTGTCAGTCTCGGAGCTCCGACCCGGGTTGTTGCTCTGCTTCATGCTCTGCCACGACTTGTTGAACTCGACCAAGCTCTTGGATCCACCAGGCGATCCCTCCAGTTCTCGTATATGGTCCAGCGCGAATTCGGTCCTGTTCTCGCCGTCCGGTATTGGGTGGCCGAACTCGGCGAAAAATAGCGGCAGGCTCGTTGGCGAGCCGCTGTAAACGGTTTGTCCGCGAGATAAGAAAATCAAGTGGTCTAGTAACCCAAGAATTCTGTAACTTGGCTGGTGTACGGACATGATTACGATGCTACCGCTCTGAGCAATTCTCTGCAGGACTTTGACCACCATGAAAGCGCTTGTGGAGTCGAGCCCGGAGGTCGGTTCGTCGAGGAAGAGGATGATCGGGTCGTGGATTATGTCGATGCCGATAGAGACTCGGCGGCGTTCACCGCCGGAGACGCCGCGGTGGCCTTCGTCGCCGATGATGGTCTTGGCGGCGTTTCGGAGCCCTAATTGGTCGATTAGGGCTTGGACTCGCATCTTCTTCTTCGACCTTGAGAGAGTTCGAGGCAAACGAAACTCCGCCGAGAACATTAGGGTTTCTTCTACGGTGAGCATTGGGAACAACAGGTCGTCTTGCATTACATAGGCGGAAATCACCTTCAAGAGCCGAGACTCCAGGACCTCGCCGTTCAGGGTCACCGTTCCTTTCAGGCTTCCCTTGGCGATCCGATTCGCCAGCGCGTCGATAAGCGTGGACTTCCCGGAGCCGCTCGCGCCGAGAACGGCCATGATCTCGCCGTCGCGCGCCTCGCCGGAAATGTCGTTCAGGAGAGTCTTCGTCCTTGTGAACAGGCTCTCTCCAGCCTCAGGAGAGGCTGGCGGCGCCGAGCCTGTTTCTTTCCCGGGAGAAGATAGCCGGAAAGCTCATCTTCCGGCGGACCTTGACGCTGTAGGTCAAGTTGCTGAACGAAAGGACGAAAGGCAGGGGCCGAGGCTCGAGTGTCGCGTCGGTGAGGTCGACCACCTGGTGCACCGGCGTCTCGTTGCCATCTCCCGTGGCCTCTTTCCGCGCATCGCCGACTCGTTTCAGGAGCTCGCCAAGTGTCGGAGACGCGCTGGTGTCGGAGCGTGTCGAGATGTCGCCGAGCTCCATATGACTGAAAATACCCAAAGTACCACTCGCAGGCAAGAAATTCTCCGCTGCAATACGAGACATTCGGATTCGGGTCTGTAAAATGGCTGATCAGCTGTTGTTTATAGTCTCTAGAGTCTGAAAACAAGAGGGTGAGGTTAACGGCGTGTTTGGCGTGGGGTTTGGCACTTTTGGTAACATGCGTAACGCAGTAACGCTCGTTACCTTGTTATGGGAAGCCGTGAGAGTTAACGGCGTTAGATCGAAACTGCCACTCCACGGTGGTGTGGCGGTGACTGGTGAGGTGGTTTATTTGGGAAGAGGAAGAGGAAGCGAAAGCGTTTCGATCTTATTGTGTCTTGTTGGGTTTGGGGTTTCCCCTTTTATAAAAGTAAATGGCAAGCTCAACTCCATCCTAATCCACCGTATGAAATATGCACTCACCATGCGTAGGAATTTACAGCTTTCTCACTTCCATTTTCTTTTTAATTTTATTTTTCATTTTTGGGTGGCAGTTTAGAGAGGGGAGGTGAGAGAAAGGTGACCTACAACGCCTAATCACTTGTCTATACGTCTTCTTTTTCTTGAGGAGAAGCCGCCAGAATACGTGGGCGGTACTGTGGGTATTTGACACGTGGCGTAATGGGTTTTTATGGGTCAGGTTGTTTACATTTGGGGTGCATGAAATTAGGTTGGATGTTCATCTACTGTGGCGTACGTGAGAGTTAGATAGATTAATAGTCCGTCAGACTGTCTAGCTAGTCCAAGTAAAACAGGTTCTTAATTAAATTAATTAAGTTAAATGAATTCAATGGTGGTATTTTGGTCTTTTGCGGCGCCAAATTTGTGGGCTGCAGCCGGTGCAGCTTAGAGAGCCGTGGAAGCCAGATTTGTGAGTTACTGTTATTAATTATGGGAATATTGTTCGGTTCCTGGAATTATTTGTTCTAATTTCAGGAAGGAAATTATTACAGTTTTTTTTTTTTTTTTTTTAACTGGGTTGGAATAATTTTTTTCAATCAAGTCTATAAAAATGGAGTAGAGATTTTCAGCTGCCTCTAGCGTCGTCCATCTCTTAATTTTTTTAATTTAAAAAAAATTGAAAAGGAAAGAGGTTAAAGGGGGAAGAATTGCCAAATTTAAAATCGATAATCATTTATTAGAAATTAATTAAATTATATATCAAATTCATTGGCCTCCATGAATTACTGATCATAAATTAGTATCAACAAAACTATATAAAACTAAGATAGAGTTTTAGAGCATTAGTGCCAAATTTATGATAATCAAATCTCTTTAGGATCATACTATTCTTAAAAGGTTAACTTTCTACCTTTAGGTTTTAGTTTTGAATTAAAAAATAAGTCTTAAAGCATTATAACTCAAATATTAATAAATGGAATTGATCCTATTCCCTATTCTAAAGGTTAACCTTTCACTCTTAGGTTTTAGTTTTGAATTCAGAAATAAATTTTGAAGCATTATAATTCAAATATTAGCTTATGAAAATTTAAGATGACTGAATCCCTTTAGGGTGATACTATCCTAAAGGATTAACCTTTCATCATCAGGTTTTAGTTTTGAATTTAGAAATGAGTTTTGAGGCATTATAATCTAAATATTAGCTCATGAAAATTTAGCTTAATATCACTCAAATATCTCAAAATACAATCCAAAACATTTTCTCCTTCTCATGGAAATTTCATCAAACATATAGAATGCAAAAACATAAAAAATAAAAAAAATAATTTTTTTTTTAAAAAAGATCAACACTGGTCTCTAAAAAAAGAAAGAAAAGATCGATGTTGGTCTGCAAAAAACAACAAAAAAACAAAAATGGCCTACACTTGGTTGCTGCAATTTGGCAACCGCATAGCAGGACTCATAAAAATGACAAGTGTTATTTAAACATGAAAAAAGAAACATGTTTTTTTAATATTAAGGACAAAATTAAAATAAATTTTATTAAAAACTCGTGTGCATTTCACATGTTATTAAAAAAAAATTCATGTCATTTTTATAGAGTAAGTTAAAAAAAAAAAATTCTCAACTCAGTCGAGATTGAGCAAATGAATTTTGCATTCAGGTCAAGGTGTTTAAAGACTCGGGCAGGTAAATTTTGCATTCAGATATATAGGTTGTTTAGAGACCTATCCAGACACTTGGAGACTTGAGATTCGTCCTATCATTTTTTATTGACTTCTCCGAAATTGAAAGAGGAAATTAGTTGTAAGAGAGACTAGTACTCCATGCATGATGGAGTTAGTTAATTAGTTTTAATCAAGTCTATCAAGGGGTAGTTAGTAATCTAATTAGCCCACTTAACCATTCTTAATGAAAGTGATATATATATCTACCACTATTATTCCTCTTTTGTTATTAACATAACCAATTGAAGAAAGATCATTCATTAATCTTGATTAAATGTAATGACATGACATGCAGTAGTCGAATATATATATATATAAAACATCTTTGGTTATTGTATAAGGAGTTAGCAATTAGTCTATTAATAAAAAGATAATAGTTGATTAGTTTGCACCATATGTTAATAGTTATATAGATAGTCTGAATCATATGGTCACATTTCAATCAACTATTTTCTATTAGACAAAATTGTAGATGATAACTGATTGGACAAAGTTTTCTTTTAAATTGGATTAAAAAAAAATTCTTTAAACCCAATCTATTAAATTAATATGTGTTTTTAAAACAAATGATTCTTACATACTCTAAAGATAAATTGAAAGGATTTTCTCTAACTAGTTTAGAGAAAAAATTTGTCCTAAAATATCATCTTTAATTTCTCTCCCCATAATGTGAGAATTGAAAGGTGAAATTTGTTAAATTACCAATTATTAATCATTAAGTTAACACTTCCCCTCATCCTAATGTGTGGGTTCAAACTCCATTTTAATAGGTGAGTTCCAATATGTAAAATATTTAATTTAAATGGAAGTGACTTAATGGAGTTAAGGTTCAAATTCAGAACTTTTGGCTCTGATACTATGTTAAATTATCTATTATCCCAAAAGCTTAAGCTGATAGGAAGAAGTAAATTTAATTGCTTAATCATTAAGTTAACACACATAAGGGGGGTGTTGAGAAATAATCCCACGTGCATTGCATGTGGATAAGACCGGCCTTGTGCATGTTTATAAAGAATGTACGTGCAACCCTATCTTATAAAACCGGTTTTATGAGATGAGTTAGACCTATAAATTTCTTTATGATATCAGAGCTTATTACAGGACAAATGGAACCCGTATTACTTACCCAATGACAAGGACTAGGAAAAGTATCGGCCTACACGTGAGGGAGGGGATTGAAAAATAATTTCACATTACTTGTGAACAAGACCTTAGGCTTTTTTTTTTTATATATATCTGTACAAGAGGATGAAGATTCGAATTAATGGCATCCGCTTTATGAAGCATGGTTACAGCCGATTAAACTACTTCTTGGGGTTTTGGCATGTTTATAAAAAATGGGCAACCATCTCTTATAAAACCAATTTTATGAGATAAGTTAGAATTATAAATTTATTCAAAATTATATATTAAGAAAATATAAAAACTTGATGATTCAAATTGGAAAGTGTAAAATGCAGTTGAAGTTGCCTCAAGCTAAAAGCAATAGATTAAGAAAGAGTAAAATGATATGGTTAAGGAATCCAGATGTCCTTTGGTTGTATCTCGAAGTTGCTCGACTAGATGGCTAAGCTAGCGGCTAATCTACCTATTTGTGGGCTATTCACCAAACTTGCTGTTTGAGCAACCGTGCTGCTATAACTTATTGTAAGTTAATACGTATACTTTGATTGATATATATTTAAATACTATTTTGATGACATAAAGAATGGGACGAAGACACTTGACTCTTAAATTAACATTTAGCATGATTTTTCTTTTTTGGTAGCTTATTCATTATGTATTGACATAAAATCTCACTAGAATATCAAAGTGTTTGATATCTTGAATTTGTATTACTTGAGATTTTAGAGTTATCATCCATATAGTAGGAGTAATAGTAGTTGTATTTGGTCCTCAATTGGTAGATCGATCAACCGAAGACTATGCCTCATGAAGTAGAGGTCACTAATTCGAATCTCTTATCTTCTTCTCTTATGATGATATGTCCAAAATATATATATAATCACATTAATTGTCGTTAGAAGGGATTTATTCCCGACAAATGAATATTTTGTGTTTTGGGTTATTTATTAATATTTTTTGAGTTAAAAACAGAAAATAGAAATCGTTATCAAATATATGGCAAACAATATTTCTTTCAATTTAACTTTTAAATTAACGGGATTCATTGGTGTTTATGATCAACAACGGCAATTGCTAATTAATAAGCCATTAATTATAATTAACATCTCCATTTGTTGTTTGTCATTGATGCTATGAAAAAATTTTGATTTAGCGACAACGATATTGTCGTCGTGACCGTCACAGATGTTTCATCACTAATGCATGAAATTTAAGGCGAAAATACTCGTACCACATATGCATGTAATTGTATTACTATTAATGTTTGAGTCAATATTTCAAGATGTGTTATTTTATTTAATCAAGATATATACATCTCTTTCTGATTAAATGAGTTGTTTGCTATTAATCAAGAAACGTTTCTTTCTGATTTGGGGTTTTGTCTGGGAATGCAGCAAGTCTTATTTTGGCATCCCGTTAAAAGGGTTTCCTTAAGTTCAAAGAAATCGAGCCAGCTGGTAGATTGGCATTTTGCAAGTAATTAAGGCTACAAACTAAAATATCTAATCAGATGATCGATCGAGTCCAACCAAACAGAGTTTAATCCATGTAAACAGTATATATATGGATGAGATGCGTACGTATTCTGGAAGCTTTTTATATATCTTCTTAAGAAATCTCTTTCTTATATCGAAATCAAACAAGAACAAGAGAGCTAAGTATATATCTACACGTAAACTAGTTAACTTAGCACTTGTCTTTTCTTTTCTTTTTTTTTTTTTTTTCATGGATCTTTTCTGAGCTTTCTTGGCATGTTTTACCTGGTCATGCCAATATTTCCAACTCAACTGTTCGAAGATAAGATATATCAAATAATAATTATTATTATAATAATAATAACAATAATGTTAATTAATAATAATAATAATAATAATAAAAATTACTTTCCTTTTATTAAAAAAGAAAGGAAGAAAGAAAGAAAGTGTCATGGCTAATAATACTATTATTAAAGTTTTTGCTAATTGAAAGACAAAGTCATAATAAATATTAATTTTTTCTTTCATCCGTCACTTCACTTATTTATTAGTATTTATTATAATAGATATGTGCCTTTCAATTACTTTAGTTAAATCCTTACCTTTGAATTTTTTAACAATATGCATATTGTAGTTTAAATTACAGTATACAAGCTGGATCTTTTTTTTAGCATCGTTTTTAATGATTAGGAAAATTTCTAACTAAACCTCAACCTCCAAGAGGAATTGATTTTCTGTACAATCAATTAATAGTTGGATCATTCCCCAGTCCCTATACATAACAAATAATATTATAAAGTATAAATATACATAACAAATAATAAGGCCAAATTAAAAAAAAAATCACAAATCCTACTAAAGAAGTTTTACCAAAACTAAAATAGATATTTTATTATTATTATTATTATTATTATTATATATATATATATATATATTAACCTCTCTTGTGATCTGCCCGCTTGATGGCTTGATGCTATGTGGGGTATTTACTTTTAGTCTAGACCTTTGGGTTGTGGATGTGAACAATATTTTGGCTTTCGAGTCGAGGAAGATGAGTTTTCGGCATGGGGATTTTTTCTTTTCAAGGTCGAAGAATAATAACACCTATGCATTGAATTGAGTCTGCTTGGAGCAGATCTGATATTAACACTGAAAACTAGTTATGGGTTAGTAGATTGATGTCATTAATAGCAAGGACAGAGTCAGAAAATTTAATGGGAGGGGACCAACCAAAAAAAAAAAAATTCCTGTTCTTTAGAAATTTTTTATAAAAAAAAATTATTTTTGTTGTTTTTTAAACTAAAGACTACCTAAGGGCCAAAAAAGTGAGCATTTAATAGTATGGGCCAAAAATAAAAATAAAAACGTAATGGGTATAACCCAAAAAATTAAGAATAGGGCTAAAAATTATATTGAATATGGCCATAAAATCTAAAAATAAGGCCCGAATTTTTTTGGGAGGAGGCCAAATGACTAAAATTATAAATAAACTTTACTCTTTTTTTTTTTAATTTTTTTTTACTTCTATTTTTTTTTTCTTTTTTTGGGGGGACCAAGGCCCACCTCGGTCCCCCCTCCCTCCGTCATTGATTAATAGGTCTTTATTGTTAGATTATAATGTATGTATCTTTGACGTCTGTAACCTAATAGTTTCGACTAAAATTTGCTTCAGAACTTTTTATTTTGTTTATAAGAATTTTTGCTTGTGATCTTTTCATCAATGAGCAAGTATAAAATGTTTTTTCTTTAAAAAAATTATTATTATTGGAATTGGAATTGTTTGGTGGAAAAGGGGGAATCTGGTTTGGAATGGGTGGATGGTCCTGCCTGAACAAAATATCTAATCCTCATTAATTAATCAGAAATCTGGAAGATTAGCATTAATTTGAAAAGTTGGGAAGGAAGAGATCGAGTGGAGAAAACATAAACAAAATGGTTGTCGGACGACAAATATATATATATAATAAAGTTTGCTTCCCAAAAGGGTAAGTTTATAAGAACATATATAGAAGAAGAGTAAAAGAAGAAGAAAGGTGAAGATAGTTTTGGCATACATACGGTTGAAGCCTCAAAGCTAGGCTGGTAGTTAATGTAGATAAGCCACCACCCTCACCCAATTGCAAGCTAACTCACACCTATAAAAGTATAGACGCGGCGGTGAAAAGTAGTACGACTATTTTGCCTCAATTCAGTCAAAACATATATATAATGAAAAGAAAAAAAAAAAAAGTCATAATGGGCATGCAATGCACCTACATCACATCCCATGTCGCATGTCGCATGTGCATGAGCATGTGCCTCCATTGACCTAAGCTTCAGCCAATTAAGTCCACCTACTCTTTTTCAAAGGCTGGCGCCTGAATCCCGATTATCAGTTCTACTTCTACCTATAAGAATTGAATCTAACCCATGCATACATACGTCATGGTTACACTACCCCATCCGGCATCCGGCCATCCCCATCCATCTTCTATCTAACTTTTTACATCATGTGAAAATGAACTGAATTTGTGGAAAGTAATTAATTAAACACGTGCACTACCCCTCAGCGCTGAGGATGGGGCTATAGCTTTTCCACAATATCATGACATACCTCTCACTTTCATGAGCCCATGGGAGAATGGGGATGAGTGAAAATAATTTTTTATTTTTATTTTTATTATATGTACAGATATTCTATTTATATGTGATCATAGTAGCACATATTTATTAGGAGCTGTATAAAAAAGACTTAGGCGATAAGAATCGTAAGTATTCCGCATCGGGGTTAAATACAATATTAACTATATATATATGTATATAAATTTGTAGGCACCTATAAGTTTGTACGTTAGCACTCTTTTTATTGTAAGTTAATTGCAAGCCAATTTTTACAAATTTGTTATACCTAAACTTTGTGCTATTGATTGCTAAATATAGAGTATGTGAAAGCTATAGGGGCTGGAACCCCATTTAGTAGGACTAGTTGCCTGGCAACAAGCTAGCTAGCCCTCCCACGTTTGTGTGTACGTACTATATATATATATATATATATATATATATATATATATAGTAGCTAGGATCAACTGTTCAAGCATTCAAGTGAACATTTATGGCTCCCTCAAATTAACTTCAATTTTCCATCACTTTCAAACAACCTCGCCTCTTCTCGAGGACTTGTGCAAAATTATTACTTCTGGTGCAGACCATGCATCTGGGTGGCTCCCCAAATTAACAATTTCTTCATTTAATTTCCCTGTTTTATTCTTCTTTCTTTCCTGTTTTTTTTTTTGGGGGTTAATATGAGTCCGACTTTGCTCCACTTTTAACATTTCGTCATCAACAACACTTCCTTCTTGCCTGCAAAAACATGTGTTATGTTTCATATATAGTCGTGGGACTCGTAGTTTTTGTCAGCATATGTAGTTAAAATTCTGACATGAAATTAAGCAGCTGCTACTAGCAGCGGTCGCTATACCAAATAATGTCGCCGAGAAACACCTCCTTCCTGCCTGCGACAAAATGTCTCACCGTCGTGAGACTCGTAATTTGTGAGCAAAAGTACCTAGAAATTGTGAAAAGACAGATGGAAATAGATGGTTCGCATTTATAACAACGACACCAAATGAATTACAGCAAGGTTCTCTATGTCCAATAAAGTATACTCTCTATCTAATACAAGTAAAATCGTGAAATTTAAGTTCTTTGTGAGAAATTCTATAAACGATATTTTTTTATTGATGTGGTTTTATCAGTAAGTTTTTAATCAGTCCTTATTAAAATAAAATAAAATTAATGATTGATCGACAATGTTGCATTCACAAAATTATTGATTGATTGACAATGTTGCATTCACAAAGTATGACAGAAGTGTAGTGTATTATATTACTCAATAAAAAGAAGGGAAAATATATTATAAAGATATGGGTTAACAGTTCAAAATTATTAAATGTTTGGGTTTTTTTTTTGTTTACAATTAAATCCTTGGATACGACGAACTCGACAATAAAATCCATCTGTCAAATTTTGTTAACTTATGTTACCTTATTTGAAATGCACCGTTTTTTACCCATTAAAATATTAATTTTTTTAATTTAATTTTAAAAATTAAATCTATAAATTAAATAAAAAAATTAAAAATTAAAAAAAAACCCAAAAACAGGTGGTGAACCACCCCATTGTGGCTAATTATACATATGGGGTGGTTCACCACCCCAAACTGATCGATGCAGGGGTGGCGAACCACCCCACGCCTTATTTAAAAAAAAAAATCCATCGATGAAGGCCACAGCAAGGAAAGAGAAGAGGAGCTCGTGCTCTACAGAGAAAGTAGCGTGAGGAAGAAATAGAGTAGCAACCTGAAGGAGCAAGAGGAAGAAATGGGTGGTTCGCCACCAGCCTCGTCGTGAGTCGTCGAATCAGTAATCTTTTTTTTTTTAACAAGTGGTGGCCACCCTTAGGCCATGGGGGTGGTTTGGCCACCCCCAGACTGGCTGGTCTGGCCACCCCATGGCCTAAGGGTGGCCACCAACTAATGGGGTGGTTCACCCTTATTTTTCTTTTTTAAAAAATTTTATTTTTAAAATTAAATTATTTTAATGGATAAAAAACGGTGCATTTCAAATAAAGTAATGGAAGTTAACAAAATTTGACGGATGGATTTTATTGTCGAGTTCAACATATCCAAGGATTTAATTGTAAAAAAAATCCAAGCATTTAATAATTTTTGACTATTGACCCATGCCTTTATAATATATTTTCCCTAAAAAAAATAACAAATTAAACTCATAGGAGTATCTAAAAGAAAGTAATCCTACATAGTGGTGGGACTAAGATTTTAAATGTAGGGGGACAATATAGGGTTATAAAAATGCGATTTTAACAGAATTATAGGGTTTATTTTTTATTTTTTATTTTTTAAAAAATGGGGAATATTACACATCTAGAACAAGTACTTAACATTAGACACAACATGAAGTGCCTCTAATGCATCAGTCACCCCATTTGTGAGTCCATCTTTCACCTATTTGACACTCCATTTCTTTGGCACCAAGATGGATTAAAACCTTAGATAGTCAATAAAAGAACAATTTGAAAACAGGGAAAAATGTAAATAAGTATAAGTGATTACTCTGATTTGCAGTATGCTCCATGTGGTAAAAAATATATATTTTAAGAGTCCCTTGTTGTATGCATAAATAACAAATAAATTCATTCTATCAAATTTTATTAGTCCAATTATATAACATGTCACCCATTATATATGTATAATATATATATATATTTCAAATACCAACCTTAAGTACTGTTAATAAATTGCTCCCGCTTGTGCAATCATTTGAATAAACATAGTCATTCTTTAATAAATTATCACTACGAACCAATAATTCTAGTCATCCATTAAAAGGGACGGAGGAAGAGCAAAGAGAGCTACTCGAGAGGCCGAATGGTATAGTGGTGTTATCGATACTTGGTCTTATGATTTAGGGCTCCTATAACTTACGTCTAAGCCTAAGCCTAGCCCAAGCCCTAGCCCAAGCCTAAGCCTAGCCCAAGCCCTAGCCCAAGCCTGCTTAAATGAGTGCAGGCAGGCTTGGGACTGTCACCTGTCACCTGGCACATGAACAGGTTTAGCCCACTTACTGATAGAATAGAAAGCACAAAAATGTTCCTACAATTATTATATAATAACCCCAAAATATCTACAAACTAATTATCAAATCGACATTACTAGACCAGAATAACAGTTCGTTACCAAGGGGCAAGGGCTGTCATACACTTTGTTAGGTATAAGCCAAGAATACATGCCATTCTGTCCCAACTACTGCAACTTGCATTTAAAGTTCATCCAACTTTGGGCAATTTCGTGGGCTACACTAAATCTCCGTTGGATATTACATCCACAAATAAATGGTTGCCTACAGTTGAAACCCTGCATCCTCAACTTCTTCTGGAACTCATCGCTAACCGGACGAAGCAGGCTCAAGTTGAACAAAAATAATCTGACAAACAGAACGAGAAACTTCCATCAAAGCAATTTCTCCAATTATTATATTTGATCATCTGAAAATTCGACGGCTAGATCCCAGTAATGAGAAACACCAGCATCAGTAAATATTTTCCGAGCAGCGGCTTCAGTCAGGCATTCATGAACAGTGAATCTCTTGAAACTCGGTTTGGCAACACTTCCTTGCCATACTAAGACACACTTATTAGCAGGCTTATCATCACCTTCATCCCCATCTTCATCTTCCTCCTTTACAGCAGAAGCCCAGTTTATACGCTTAAGCATAAGCTTTCCATACCTCTTTATGGGCTTGTTTCCACCTTCAACAACCACAACAGTAATGCCATCAGAAATCACAGCACATCCAGTCAAGCGGTTCTCTTGGGCATTAACATCAACTTTGAAGCGGGTCTGTGGGTGTGACAGGTCATTGATCCGGTAAACTGACACAATGGACTCCAGTGTGTTTGCCTCATCAAAAAGCTTCCGCTCTTTCTTCTCACGGCGCTCAGCAGGAGTGAGTTTCCGAGCAACATTTCTGTCTATGTGAGCTTGCTCGCGTTCAGCAGCTGCACTCCTGATTTCCTTTTCAAGCCTAGTTGGATCTTGGGTTGCTTCGGAGCCAAGAACTTTCATCAAATTGCTCATTTTAACTTTTGGCTTCGGAGGTTCAATTAGGCCTTGTCTAATCATCTCCTGCTTATCTTTTTCCCTTGCCAGACGACGTTGAGTACGGAGTTTCTTCTGCTCCTTCTTGGTTAGCTTCAGGGGCTGAGGAGGGGGAGGAGCTGGCTCAGCAGGAGGCTCAATTGGGCGAGGGTGTTGCACATAGATAGTGATACTCTCCATTTTTAGTTTATCTTCAGCCACAGATCCATCGGTAATGTTTCACCATAAGTACCAGATTGCAAAAGAAGCACATCCCTGATAATTCCAGCAAAAGTAATTAATAACATAAAACATATTATCGAAAAGAATAAAATAAGAAACATATATAGAGCAGAAGGAAATAGATTGGCTCCTTCTATTTCATAAAGTACGGAGGAGTACTTTATCCAACCCTCAACTGTTTCAAAAAATCAGGAAGCAAATCAATCTCCACATGCTTTTTTAGAGTTTCTCGATATTCTCACTAAGCAGTGAGGAACCAACTTGAATAATAACTGGCTACCTGCTTTATCTGTCTGCAATTAAATAACATCTCTAACATGACCCCCCCCCCCAACCTAAACTTAGTTTTCCAATCCGTTTAGGGGAAAAAAAATGAATCCTTGAATATTCCAAAATTCTGGTTGGGGTGGCCATACGTCATTTTCCAAGACAACCAAAGGTTATCAATTTTAGTATTACCAACATAGCCTTCAAATTATACGAATTCCCCATGGTCATACCATGTGAACTGATCAGACAATTATAAAATGCCTTAACAAACACTATCAACTTACCACCACTCAATTTCAGGAATTGGGTCTTTAGGTTTCTCTTTGGTGATAACTCTCTCTGCTACCTCTATCAAATTTGGATTAATATCAGGTGCTGCCTTTGCCTTAGCCAGCTGTGCCTGTTTTGCCTTCTGCTCTTTCGCTTGTGCTTCTCCAAATTGACTCTGCAACAACAAAATGTCAACTATAAGAACAAACCCTGAATTGGTAGATCCGTAGTAGTGATCAAGAGGAAAGAAAGGCAAAAATAAATACCTTCAATTTAATATGCTCAGCCTCTTTTGACCACTTGCCTTCTTCAACAAACTGGAAACTCATTCTCTTAGGTCTTAAAATCTTAGTTTTGTTAATACCCATCCTTTCATCAAAATGAGGATTTGAGTCTGGATCAACATCCAACTCGGGTTTAAGAATCTGAAACGCGTCCTTCTTCTGTTTGTTAATGTTGACCTGCAAAGTTTAAAAGACAAGATTAAAGAATTAACAAAAATATGTCTCAATGCTGATTGACACCTGTCTGAACATATTGACAAACCTTTAGAGTGCTTAGGTTGCTTGGTTTAGTCACATTCACCACATTTCCATGCTCATCTACCTCCCTACCAAGAGCATCAAGGCGAAGAACAGGGGCCTTGCTTGGCTTCTGCGGAACAGAAACATCTGCTGCCATCTGACCTGGAAACAAGTTTATTAGAGGAGCAAATTCTGGGTCCTGACGAAACCCCATCCTGGCAGCAAGTTCCTGTGCACGTTTTACTGCCTCAATATTGGGAATAGCTGTGAGGCCAGCTGGAGCACTAGGACCAGTAGCAGACGTGGGTAAGGTTAATGAACTTGATGTTGCCCCTGCTGAAACAGCTGTAGGGGCAGTTGACCCTGTTCCAGCAGCAATAGATGGTGCTTTCAGTCCCTCCTTCAATCCCAAGTGCCGGGTACCATCTGAGCTTGAGCTAGAACCCCTGTTCAACTACATGATCAAGACAACAGTTAACACATACAACTGGGGGTGGGGGTGAAGTGAGAGAACTTCTGCACTCAACTTTTAAAGAGATTATAGCAAAAAAAAAGTACCGTAATAGCTACATATAAGATAAAGTAGAAGTATACTGGGAATAAACAACCTACCATGGGAATCTTCTTCAGCTTCTCTGACAATTCCTTTTGCATTTGTAAAGCTTTCTTAGCTTTAGTTAAAGCATCAAGAGTTAGACTTCCACTTTTTCCAGCAGCTGAAGATGACCCATCTGTACTAGATTTTCCAGGAACCTCATGAGATCTGGTAATACTAACTCCCTTATTTTCATTTGTGGTAGAAATTGAAGATACCTTTGTAGGAAGGGGATGACCAGGGGCAGAGGTCTCAGGCACTCTCCTGGATTCCATGGTGAGTGATTCCAGAGCAGCACCCTGCATAAAATGTAAACCATAAGTTCATATAATAGCCCATAGGAGCTAGATAATTGGGAGAAAAAAATGGAAATTAGCAAAATGGATTAGAGAAGCATAAATGGAGTATAAAGATATGGCCTCCACCAATGGAAAGATTGTCAGCAAGGGTAATAAGCTCGGAAGAAAAAAAAATGTCATCATTTAATCAATCTGATATAATTCATATTATAGAATATCTTTTCATGACAGACAACCCGTAAATTAATCAATATAAGTGAATGTTATTCAAGAAATGCATGTCTAGAATGTTGCTTTGGCATCCAGGTTGATTGTTGGATTATGCCTAAGCACTAGTTGGGAAACTAAGTGTCACAACAAAGATCGACAATTTGGCAATGACATTATGAGAATTTTAGAAAGAAAAAAAAAACAGTAGTACCCATTATTATTAAAAGATAAGTATATCAATGATAAGTAGTCATTAATCAAAGATAAGTATTATTAAAACAGCAGCAAAATATCAAAGATAAGTATATTAATTGTCATAATCCTCTGTTCAGTCCATATCAGACAAGGCAAACAATTTAAATTTATGGAGTGTTTCATCTTAAGTACATATGCAAATAAAGTGCATTATCAAAATGAACTCACGTACTAAAACATGACAAACATTAATACTATGGAAAACTGCTAAGAAAAACAACCATACAAAATCAGTCCTATTCCTCCTAGATTGGAGTTCAACAAGATCATAAAGAAGTATCGAAATTCAAATCAAATCCAACTCAGAAGGTCAACAATTGCTTTCATTACTGACTTAACCCAGCCAATATTAGACCTGCTTCAAAACAATTTGAATTTATTTACAGAGCCAAAGCTCTTAAAACTCAAATTCCTCAAACCTCCAAACTTTCATTTGATTAAACTTAAGCAACCTAACAAGCACGAACCAAATTTGTATATTTAATCGTACTCAAACCTTCATTCAGGAGAACAAGTCCTGCATCTAAGAAATTCAATTTCATGAACACTCACATGTATGCATGGAAGTCATTAATGTAAAAACAATTGACATATCACACGCAATATTAGCTAGTGTATATCATTAGTTGATAATGTGGGGTATCATCGAATTAGCATAGCTTCAAACATATCATATTAGTTTCTTTTTTTCTTTTTTTTTGGATGAATAATCATATTACTTTCACTAACCATCACATCCACAAGATGCTGAAGTATCGGCTATATGTGCGTGGCACAAAACCCAGAGTCCGCTAGTGTACAATACTCCTTTGAACTTCGATTTCACATAAAACATGTGCTTGTTACTCATCATCTCTGATTCTTTTGCATGCAAACAAACACTGAAAAAACCTAATAACAAATATTACATAAAGCGAAAAGAGTTAGCAATCAAACTTACATTCCCAACTGAACCACTCGCATTGGCGGTGCCGGTGCTCTGGGCATCATTAAAATGTTCATCATCACTCACCTCTTCCTTAATAACCTCACTCAAACTCACTCTCTTCCCAACTTCTAAACCCCTATCCTTTTTCTCCTGCTCTTCTTCTTCTTTCACTCTATCCTCAAACCTCCTCCTCTCCTTCTTCTTCTCCTTCCTCTCTTCCCCATTTGCTTCCTTCCCATCCTCAAACCGCCTTCTCTCAGAAACCCTAGCCTTCTTCTCGACACCGTCACCTCTCTCCTCACTCTCTCCTCTCTCCTTCCTCTTGTGCGAGTGCGAGGAGTGCCGCCTCTCCACCGACCCGTCCCTATCGTACGATTTCTCGCGATGACGATCCTCGCGATCATCATCCGACGGCTCACGTTTCGCCTCGCGATGCTTGGGCCTTTCTCTCTCTCTGCTCCCTTCCCTCTCCCTCTCATCGTCATACGACCGCTCGCGCTTCGATTCTCGGTCTCGGTTGCCATCTAACTCCTCGTGTGAGCGCTCGTGCCGTGATCGGTGACGGTGGTGGTGATCGGAGGAGTCTCGGTGCTTGTCGTCTCTGGAGGATCGGTGCTTGTGGTCTCGATCGCGGTGGTCGCGGTCGTCCCTAGTGCGCTTGCTTGAGGGGCGATCCATGCTAGGGTTTGGTTTCGCAGATCGGAATCTCGCCCTCACTCTCCCACTTGATGGATGGGAAAGATTTGGGCAAAAAGATAGCGGCTTGGATTTTATCTTTGAGGCTTCTTTACGGTTTGCTTTCACTGAACCGGCCTTATGAGGATTTTACTTTCTTATTTTTCAGCCAAATGAATTGTTTCATTACAACATGATGATATATCCGTGTTTACCGGATTTGGGCCAAATGCAAAAAGGCCCGAAGAAGCTACAAAAAAGCCACCAGCCTGATTCCTGACCGGCCAGGCACGGGGCACCCAAGCGTTAATGGTCCGGACTGCAAAGAGACAAGGAATACAAGAAAATTATATCATTTTTACTCAACTAATCAAATTTCAGCTAAATTTTAGTTAGAAAATTCATTTTGCTCTATTAGCACCACTTTCTAAAAGTATCACGCATCAAACTTTCTAAATGTTTTTCTATGATTCTGGCAGAATTTGATTGATCGTCACGTGTCTTGATCCAAGTCATGCCACGTCTAAAATCTTGGTGATTGAGCCTTCGGCTAAAAAATCTTAACTTCTTGTTTTTTTATCCAAGTCATCCTATCTCTTATGGGTTCTTCCGTTTTTACATATATGATAGTAATTTGAATGTAACTTGAATTATGAGTCCCTAATTCGAAAGACTTTGTTTTTTTTTTTAATTTATGCGCTTGCCATGGTCACAACCTATGCTCATTGTTCAAGTGAGCATATTTTTAAGCAAAACTCATGGGATTGGAGTAATTTCCTCTCTCTTCCTCTTTTTTTTTTTTAATAAAAATCCAATTCCAAGTGGACATGATTAAATAAAAAATTGTTTATATAATCATTAAGTATCTAATTTAACATTGTGAGACGAATCAAAACATTTTATTGAATTGACAAACTCAACCAATCTTTGGATCAATACTAATTTTTTTTTAAAAAAAAAAATCTAAAAATTGGTTAAAATATAACTACATAAGTTACATCTGGTAACCACTCACTTAGTCACTTGTTGAACTAATTTCATTCAACTATCCCTTGCCACTTTCAACTAATGTTTTATAACTCACAACACATTTAGAGGTAAAGTAACCATGTTTTCACATTTTAATATATTTCCACGACAAGTTTCTTTCTTTTCTATCTGCATATGGTTGCAATTCCATATACATTGCAATAAAACCAGAATTTGCACTGCCATTCACTTTGAACCTGTTTTTCAAAATAACCCACACCAATTTTTTCATTATTCATGGCAAGAGAAGGTTAGCCACATCAATGTACAGGATTCCAAGGAGCTTGGGAAAAGAACAAGCTTACTTCACACACACACACACACACACAGAGTTTGCACTGCCATTCACTTTGAACCTGTTTTTCAAAATAGCCCACACCAATTTTTTCATTATTCATGGCAAGAGAAGGTTAGCCCACATCAATGTACAGGGAAAAGAACAAGCTTACTTCACAGACAGAGAGAGAGAGAGAGAGAGTGTGTGTTTGCTTGATTTACTTGAGAGATTCTCTACACTGCAAAATCTTTAAGATGACCCGAATGCTTCTACTTCCTGTTCCCATGCAACAAGGTAAAGCGAGAGAGAGAGTGTTTGCTTGATTTACTTGATTTACTTGAGAGATTCTCTGCACTGCAAAATCTTTAAGATGATCCAAATGCTTCTACTTCCTGTTCCCATGCAACAAGGTAATGCTAGAGAGAGAGAGAGAGAGAGAGTGTTTTGCTTGATTTACTTGAGAGATTCTCTACACTGCAAAATCTTTAAGATGACTTGAATGCTTCTACTTCTTGTTCCCATGCAACAAGGTAATGCTAAACATCATCTTTATGTTATTTCCGTGCCCCTCTAAAATTGATATGACTTTAAAATTATCATTAAATTTGTGATAAATCATTATTGAATTTTAATTTAACGATAATTTTAAGAACCACATCAATTTTAATGAGACAAAAAAGACATTTAGCATTACAACAAACTTAGAAAGCAAAATAATAATATAACAAGTGCAAGAGAGAAAGACAAAGCATAGCAGAAATGCAGTGAAAAACCTTGAATAAATCAAAGAGCCACACATTGACAAGCAGGTCAGATTATGCATATGCTATATGCGCACAGATTTTTGGGGTAGGAACTCACACGTTTAATGAGACACAAAATCAAGCTAATTCATCATAAAATCCTACAGCCACACCCACTCTGCACATCTACCAAATGAGCAAACACCTTATCATTGAAATACCATCATCTACCTCACATCCTCTCTCACCAATTGAGCAAACACCTTACTCATTGAAATGCCAGCAAGGTCGCCTACGCTTCCCATGCTGAACTGTGCAGAAGATACACTGCTCTCCAAGTTATTGACATGATTAATCTGTGACAACGTCTCACCATTATGATTAAAGCTCTTTCCACTCCCTTGGAGTCGAAGTGCACACTCCAAATTCCACAACACATCTCCCATTGATGGTCGATCAACACCGCGTTCTACCAAGCATTTCTCTGCTATTTCTCCAAACTTCCTCAAGGAATCTGGCTTAATTTGGCCAGCCAGACGAGGATCAACAATTTCCTCCAATTGCCCTTTCTTCTGCAACATCATTGCCCATTCCACTAAATTCACCTTTTCCCTTGAAAGGGATGGATCAATAACAGGTCTCCCACAAAGTACTTCCAACATGACCACCCCCAAGGAGTAAACATCTGATTTTTCTGTCAGCTGTTGCCTTATCAAATACTCTGGATCGAGATAACCAAAGCTTCCCTTCACTGCCGTACTGACATGTGACTCGTCAATCTCAGGGCCACTCCTTGAAAGCCCAAAATCAGCAACCTTGGCCATCAAATTTTCATCTAGTAGTATATTTGCAGGCTTGACATCACGATGAATGATTGCCTTGGCAGAACTAGTATGAAGATAGTGAAGCCCTCTTGCTGATCCGATGCATATCTCAAGCCTCTGTTGCCAACTTAAGCCGGGAACATTTGAAGTATGCAGATGGTTCTTAAGGGTCCCATTTTCCATGTACTCATAAATAATGATCATCTCATTTTGCTCGTCACAGTAACCAATCAGAGATACCAAATGGCGATGACGGACCAGAGATAACATTTCGATTTCAGTTCGGAATTCTGCAAATCCCAAATGAGAAACTCCCCTCTTCACTGCCACTTTTGTTTCATCTTTCAAAATTCCCTTGTAAACCTTCCCAAAGCCACCAACACCAATAAGTAAGCTTTCACTGAAATTATCAGTAGCCTCTTGGATTGCCACAAAAGGGTAGCGATACCCTCTCTTTGAGGTAGAAAAAATGTTAAAATTTTCTTCCGCCTTTGAATGGCTGACATGAGCACATGTTCTTCTTCTTCTTCTGCACAGTAAGAAGAGGACCATAGCCACAATAACAGCAGTGAACATCCCAATGGTCAAACCCACAATAACACCAACTCTCATCTTAGATTTTTTTTTCAAATCAGAATCCAATGCATCAAGGCTACTCTTAGCATTGCTAATCTTCATGATCTCCAGCCCATTAAGAATGGCATTTGGCCAATGATTGCCAACATTAGAAGGGCCAACACTTACATTTAGCTTTGAGCTATCATTTACTCTTGTGATCACATCCATAAAATATGGGGCACCCAAAATGTTTGATGTTAGTTTGCTAAGATCAAGATTTGCCAAAACAAGCATGGAGTTAATATAAACATTGAAGAAGAGAGTATTTCCCAAGCCACTCACTATGTCACAGAAGTGATACCGGACCAGATACTCAAAGCCAGGGTCAACAACAAAACGCCATGTCAGATTGGCATTCATGAAAGGATCAGCTTCTGAGTTCAACATAGTGACGGTGCCATAGACAGACGAGGGAGCAATATATTCTGCTACCCCACCTCTTGTGAAGTTGACAGCTTTAGTGTTTGACACAAACTTTGCAAGATTATTGTGTATCAGAAGCGTATCATCAGAGACCCAAAGACGCCACAAGGGGTCGTTTTGGGGAGAGACTGACTTATTGTTATTGCCCATATTCACCCTCGCAACCGTCTCTAATGCCTTCTTTGACACAATTTGGTAACTGCCCTGTGGACCAATTGTGCGGGCACCCTCAGGAATGAGATCATCAGGGAGCGAAAAACTTCTAAGGCATTTATGAAAGCAAACGACTTGGAAGAAGGGATAAAAGTGAGAGTTAGATTGCTGTAAGTTAAGTTCAAAGAATATTCCTTAACCTGAGGACCATTCTCTACTTGGAATTCTTTAATAAGGGTGAAATTTTGAGCGGAAACAGAGAACTTGGCCATGCTCAAGTTGTAGTTTTGATAAACGAAGGGGAAGAAATGAAGGCGAATCCAGTGCCTCCCAGGTTTCCTAATTGGAAATGTGTACCTGGAGGCTCCATCTAGTATTCGTGCAGTTTGATACAGAGCTGAATCATTGGAAGATGAAATCGGTTTCTGGGTTGTGCTTGCAGAAATAGTTTGTGGGGTTGAAAGAGTATTGGAATCAGAGTTATCAGCCACAAATACTCGATCACCCACCGGTGTATTGATGGGGGATCCACAGTCTATCAGATAATGGTCTACGGGATCAAATCCATAGGAAACACATATTAAACACAAAATAGACGACACCCACATAAGCAGTTGCACAACATTCCCAGTAATCATCATTAGTAACACTCAAAATGAGAGATAGAGAGGGGAAGAGGACGTTGAGGCAAAGCCGAATGCAATAGAAGTGGCAAAGCTAATACAAAAGTTGCAGAGCTGATTTATCAAAGAGAATTGCTGCAGAAATTGGACAATAGACTTGTAATAGGATATTGCAAACAGATGCCTCCTATATCTTCACCACATAATGTATCAACGACAACGACCAACGTAGACAAAATCAAGAACATAAACAAAGCACCCACAAAAAGGTATCACCTGCGGATAGATGAAGAGGAAAATCCAGGCTGTTCATCAGAAACTGAAGCGGGAAATAAGAACAAGAAAAGAAATATCTTTTTCGTGAGCTGCTTAGCTTGCTAGATTCAAACTCTATATAAAAGTGAAAAGAAAGTTGGAACCAACCAGGATACAAACATGTACGGTAAAAAGTATCGACAGACCACCATTTTCTAATAGGACAGCCACTCCAACAGAAATGAATGTACCTAAAACATATGGGGAGGAAAAAAGAAATGACGGAAGATAAAGGGCGTCAAGGCGTTTGATTTCTTGTTTTAAAAAAAGGCGTTTGATTTCCATGCTTGACTACGTGGGGTACAACTATATCTCTTGGTGGCTAAACTTTCTCCAAGTGATGATGCTGATAGTTGTCGCAAGGTAATAATGAGATTTTGGTATTACGTGGTTTGTAATAAATTCTTACGTATTCCACTCAAAAAATAATAGGTCTCTTTTCCGATATTAAAAGATGTTACATATACGGTTCGGTCAGTTCATATCTCATAAAATGAAGGTTATTAATTTAAATCTTCTTTCACATTTCTCTCCTCTTTGTATACATATAATAAAAAAATACTACATCATTTATTTTTATCACATTCTCGTATTACTAAGTTGATGTAGTAGTATCCATCTACTTTTGAATCAATCTGAAAAAATAATAATAATAATAAAGGATCGATAGTACTCATCAACCCAAGTATTTAAAACTATTCTGAAAAATATGATATGTTTTCACATACTAAAAGACGCATATGAGTTTGATTAGAGGTAAGCCTTTAGAATTGTTCTAAAAATAAATTTGAATTTTTTATATAATTGTTGTTACTATGCATAATAATGATGAATAATATAAAATTGAAAAAAAAAAAGAGAGAGTAAAGATACAGATTTAACGTAGTTCAACAATGTACTTATGTCTACATAGAGACAGTTGTATTTTGCTATTAATGATTCAGGATTACATCATAATATATATAGGGTAAAGTTCATATTCCCCCCTCAAATTATCACCCAATTAACAATGTCTTTCCAAAACTTTCAATTGTGACAATGTTTCCCCTAAATTACTAAAATATTATCAATGTTTCCTCTAAGGTTAGCAAAAAGATTAAAATGCCCAGATATATTTCTCAATAAGACAAAAATACCCTTATAAACTAAAAAAAATTTAAAAAACAAAAAATTTTAATTTAAAAAGAACAATTTAAAAAAAAAATATTTTTAAACGGAAATTATTTTGTAAACGAATTTTTTTTCTTTTTTTTTAGAAAACGAAAATTTTTATTTTCTTACATAGGAATTGTTATTTTTAAAAAAAACAGAAGTTTTTATTTAAAAAAGTTATTAAAAAAATCAATTTTTATAATAAAAAAATTGAAATTTTTTCATTTTTTTCTTATACAAAGGATTTTTTTTTTAATTTTTAATTTTCCACCCTTTGGATTTTTTATTTATTTATTTTTTAGTTTTATGTTTTTTTTTAGAAGTTTTAGTATTTTTTTAACCGATGGTAGTTTCATCATTGGGGGAACATTGGCAATGTTTTGGTAGTTTGGAGGATATTGTTACAATTGAAAGTTTGGGAGAATATTGTCAGTTTAGTAGTAATTTGAGGAGGGTTTTATGGACTTTTCCTATATATATAAGAAAAACCCTAAATCTTAATTGTACAAACATATTTTAAAAATCCTCAAAATACTTACTGCGCCTTGTCTACTTAGTGCTCAAATGATATTAATATAAGTCACTAATTCCAACAATAATAATTTAATATGATGGTATTATCATATCAAATTATCAATCTAGTAATATAAGAAAAAGATATGACATGAAAATATAGCATTATGTGTGTGTATATATATATATTTCTCAGGTTTAAAAAGACACTAGTCACACTTTAAGAAATTGATGTTGTGTATGTAGAGAGAGGGAGAGTAAGAAGGTTCCTTGCAAAAGTGGCATAGGGTTGGAAAAAAGGACAAGAAATCAACGACTCTTTGTCGTGGTCAGGTGGGGGTCAGACGCGTTTTCCACAACCACCATGGCGGCAGTAGGGCCACAGGCAATTATATTAGTGGCTTGATGTTATGGGATGAAGAGGGTGAATTGAACCTTGGGGCTTGGGCCATACTACAGAACTATTAATTTAAGTCCAGAGTGGGCTCAAAATTGGAAGCAAAGTCCCAGTAAATCAGATTTAGGAGGAAGAGGTGTTGGTACTCGGGAGGAGAATGTTACGTTCAAGATCTTTGATGGATCATGGCTTGGCTTCCGTCGCCCACGTTCTTGATGTAGATTGTAGACAACGGATTGCTGGCTGCTGCCACCCACTTTCCTTGACCTTCTGTTGTTGAATTCTTCTAAAGTTTGGTGAGTAGAACACGAGGGTCGAGGGGGAAGCTGACGGTGAGCTAAAAAAGGTTAAGACTAAAACAGATAAGGCTCTTTTTCTCATAAAAATAAAATAAAATAGAAAATCACATCGGGACTTCTTGTGTTTTCTTTAAATATATTTTTTAATAATTAAAAATAATAATAAATAATCGGTGGTTGAAAGCCCCTTCAAAGGAGGGCGGCTTGTGACTACTACCTTTATGTTAAGGGGTGATCCCAAAAGTCATAAATTTAGAATAAGTCAGAGTTCGTGTCTCGAATTTATTAAATTATTAAACTCTAATGTCTTCAACCCAAAATGCCCGAGATCGCACAAGGGCGTTAACCGTCCCTTAAGTTGGCTCTCATTTCCTTTAGTTTGTGACATGTCATGTTTTATAGTTTCATGCTCTTTTTTAAACTTTTTAGTTGTGTCATTTTTGACGTACTATCTCTATTACTGCTTTAATTGGTAGTCAATTATTTTGGTCTTGGTGCTGTCTCTTTCTTTTTTAACCTTTAAAAGTTTTTGGTTTGAATTTGTTGTAATATGTTGTTTTGTTGTTACGTGCTGAAAAAAAAAAAAAAAGAAGAAGAAGGTTCGTTGGGAGTCAAAATAAATCAAACACTCTTTGGTAGTCAGCACTGCCGTTAACAAGCCTTCTCTTTGTTTGGACCGGTCTTGCTCCCATTGTGGATGACATCCATGTAAGCTAGGTTTCTTGTGAATTTTGGACTGCTTCTAAACTCTGAGGCCTTAAGCAGAGCCAATCTCCAAGCACATGCAGTTGTCAAATGGGCTGCTTCTCGTTTTTTATTCTTATTTATATTTGTTTTATTTTTTCTCTGTTACAAGAAGAGCGCAAAAGATCCTCCTTTTTATTTTGTAATTAATCCAAAAAAAAAAACTCCACTGGGCTGGTATGAAAATAAGCCCACTTGCCAGTAGTGCAAATATTGGGGGCCCAAAATGCTAATGCAGGCTCGTAACAATGGATCTTTCCCCATCATTTTTTTCATTCCTATCTATTTAGGGCTTTTAACATGTTCGGCTACAATAACTCATCACATGGAAACTCACCACTGGTCATGAAATGGTCCACGCATACTGACAAATGCCCGTGTCAAGATTTTGATGCGCTTGCTTTGGACGTCCAAGCCCAACTCAATTTATGAAACTAAGAGCCTGTTTGAAATTGCGGATAAAAATAGAGCTTTTAAATATAAAATTTTTGCTTGTGAACTTTTGGCAAAAGTGCTATTATTGAAAAACTGTTTACATGTTTGGTAACTGCATGTTTTAAATGCTTTTTTGATGTTACTAATGTTTGGTATTTTTTTTTTTTTTTTTGAACCATACTAATGTTTGGTAATAAAACTAGAAAATTGTTTTTTAATGCAAAAATGACAATAAATGATATGTAATGATTTTTTTTAGTATAGGCTGAAAAATAAAATCATTATATGATACCAAATATATATCATTTTACATGAAATCATTACATGTTTTCCAATAAATGCCTAAGGTTGGTAATGATTTTATTTGTTTTTTTCTATTTTATGCCAACTTTTTATATATAAAATGGTTAATGTTAGCTTTCACAAGTAAAAATTATTTTCTAATGGTTTATATAACAAAACGTAACATTTTCTTTATTTTGTACTTATATGTAATAAAAAATTATGTCAATTTTTTTTTTTTTAAAGTATTTAACACTTCAAAGTATTTAACACATAAACAAGAACAACATTCAAGGAGATCCTTACAACATTTTAAATAGTTTATAAAAAAAAAAAAAATTTAACGGGTCATAAGTAGATTGGCAATATGATCCAAGGTTTTTAGGAGAAGCCTATTCTCCAACTCTTAGGATTACTAGAAACACCTTAAAGCCTCCTAGTCTAGATTAAGCAAAATGCTAACCTAAATGAGATTTAAAGCGTATCTAAGCTAACAACTACAACCAAATAGAAATCGAGTAGCATAACAACGTATTTAAACAATTAAAGGTCGAACGTTACCTTCTTGAAACAAAACCACAAGAGTTCCTCCTCACGAACGTTCCAAAACACACAAACACCTCACACACGCTCTCAAAACACTCACAAACACACATCGATGCCCTATCAAATGGAGATTCAAAAGGGTATGAGGCTATTTATAAGAGAGGGTTGTTACCAACTCCTTGTCAAAGTAGCGGATGTCTGGCCAAAAGGGCGTAAACCACAAGAGTTCCTTCTCACGAACGTTCCAAAACACACAAACACCTCACACACGCTCTCAAAACACTCACAAACACACATCGACAGCCTAAAGGCGTCTGAAAAACCGTGAGATTTGAAAAGGGGTATGAGGCTATTTATAAGAGAGGGTTGTTACCAACTCCTTGTCAAAGTAGCGGATGTCCGGCCAAAAGGGCGTACGTCCGATGGTTCTTGCCTAATAGTCAAAAGGTTGTCTTGTACGTCCTGTATTAACTAGAGGGTATTCCAAAAAGTAGCATACGTTCGGTGATCCCACGTACGTCCGCCTGTACGATTTGTAAAGCATACATCCGGTGGTCCCCTATAAGTCCACACCACAGACAGTAGTGTATGTCCGCTAGACCTAGTGTACGTCCAATCAAAAGTCCAAATTGCCCCTCCAATGTCCTTAGTGACCCAAAATCCAAATTAATTCCCCCAACTAAGCTACCTCCGCCTAGTTCATAATTTGGATCATTACAACACCATTTATCAAGCACAGCCTTGGTAATTATGCAAGCAATTTTGGGGCAAAGAACTTATGTGGGAAAATTGTGTAAGCAAGTAAGGCTATTTTTTTAAAATGTAGCTTGGTGGGATTTCCAAGCTTCTATGGGCAGAAGAACCCATGTGGGGGGTTACCCAGCAACTACATTGGATATTCATCCGTTTAGAGCATATGAAATAGAGCATATATTCATCTCTTTCTATTCCTCGGTAAGTGGATTGTGGGAGCATGGGGGACGTCTTCTTTCGAACTTCTACATAAGCTTAACCTTTTATTTCCTTTGCAAGGAAACCTTCTTGATGGCAAGCAACAAGTTAGATCTTCACTGTTCTCAAACCCATGCACCCGAAGCCCTTCTATTACTGTCTCAAACTCATTTATCTCTTTTTTATATTCTTCCTTCTATTCTCTATATTGTTCTATGTTTATCTATATTTTTTTCTATATGTATTCTGTAATAGATGTTAAGATATGTGTTTTATTGAAAAAAAAAAAAAAAAAGATGAGGAAAAACAAAATCGATCGGAGCTATAACCCACCTGCGACGAGTTACAATTTCTGCTCGATCTCCCTTGCTCTGGAGCAAATCCAACTGTGACAATAAGAAGAAGGACAAATTGAGGGTTTGAGATGAGATGCTTTTATATGAGTATGGTTGTTATTATGTGAAATTTGTAAGGGCATATTTGTCTGTGCATATATTTTATTAACCACAAAACAACGGCGCGCCTTTTTTTCAAAAGTGCAATTGAGGAGAAGCCTCAATATTCAGCTTTGGCTCAAACATGGGTTTGAGCATTTGAAACCTCAAAAGCTTTTCCAAAGGATTTTGCCAAACGACCTATCATTTTATGAAACGGGTTTTTCAAACCTTAGAAGCTCGTTTTGGATCTGCAATTGCAGACTCAAACATGCTCTAAGTATCAAACAATGGATATGGCTTTTGATGTTGTGGGCCAAAATGCTATCGTTTAGGTTTAGTAAAATAAGGTAGCATGTAAATTTTATGTTATTTCAAAATGGCCGTCACAATAAAGTTGCATACAAAGAAAACGAAACCAACAGCAAAGAAAAATAAACCAACATGTTGAATCTAAAACGACACATGCTACATCTCGTCCAAAATCTCCTAGATTGTTCCCAGGTCTTGTGTTTTTCTTTTTTGAATATGCACATTCAATGTGAACAGAAAAAAAAATGGCATCGAGTTTATTGCTCAGACACTCTGTTTCCACTTTCAATACCTCTCGGAACTTGCCAAAATCAAGACAAATCTGAATCATTAGATAATGAAATGGTGATGCAAAAAGGAAAAGGACATAATCTCTAGCAATTCAACAAATATCTACAAACACAATGAGAATATGAGATCAACAAAGAAGAAAAACTTATTTGGGTACTTGCCCATTCTCTTATTCCAAGAAACCCATCAACAACTACCTAATTCCATAGAAAGATGAATTTTTTTTTATTAATTTATTTTGTTATGATAAGTGTCCGGCTCTCTCGAGCTCTCCCCCTTCCCCTAGGAATTACACTAGGACTTAGCTTCCCATCTCTCTTTTCTCCGCTCATCTCCGATTATATCTCTCTAGTACCAGTTCCCTCCGTTCTTTCGAGGGTATTTTCATTTTTCTTAGCTCATCACCTTTTTTCCATCCATCTTTATCCTTTTTATCGTTCTTTTTTCAAACCCTTTTCACTGAAGAAGCCTCACGTAACTTCTATGTCATCAAGTGAAGATATTCAGGCACTCATAGAGGAGACTGAAGCACTAGGGTGGAACAGCCCAGTTCAGCTGGAAAAGCATGAGGACAACCCAGCTTCAAGAGAGGGCTTTGCTTTTATTGGTAAGCATCTTACTCTCAAACCTCCAAACACTCACTAAGTTAGACAAACACTCAATTATGTTTGGAGTTTTGCTGCACCGTTCACTATTGAGGTCTTATCCTCACACAAGTTCTTATTTACGGTTCCAACTGAGGCCCTATTCTAACGAATCATGACTCTAGGCCCCTGGAATATTAGAAACTCTCTTTTAATCCTACAACCGTGGTCTCCGGCTCTTGCTATTGATGAGGTGGAGCTACGCTTTTGCCCTTTCTGGGTTCAAGTTCATAATCTCCCCCACCAATACATGACTGTTAAAAATGCTATCAAGATTGGCAAAGGTATTGGGGATTTTTTGGAACTTGACAATATTTTTTCAGGGGATTTAATTTGTCGTCAATTTATCCGTTTAAAAATTGACATCAACACCTCGAAGCCTCTTGTTCCGGGTTTCTACATCACTCGTCCGGGTATGGATCATCATTGGATAGCCTTTAAATATGAGAGGTTGGACGATTATTGTGTTGCTTGTGGGCTTATCGGGCATAAGAAAGGTTCATGTCCTGCTCCACGATTTTGGTTCCACAGGAGAAATATGATATTTCTCTTAAACTAAGTACTTCAAATGGTCCAAGATTAGTTGCTACGGTTCAATTTGAGGATTCTGATTCTGGCCCTTCATCTGTGGCATTGGTAGGTAACTCTCCATGTAGCATTGGTCCATCTCATGCTTCCTTCTCTTCTAGCAAGAAACCATCTCAGCTGGTTCCTCATGGTTAAGACAAGCTCACCCGGCCTACCCCACAGATGAATTTCTCTCAAGAGCTGGCCATTCAACACGTGCACTCATCATATATGATTCTAGATTTCTTTGATCTCCCCACAGCTCCAGCTCACCAAAGGGCCGTACAAGCCTTCATCTTAAGCCCCCAAACTGCCGCCTCACCATCGGTGGAAAAAGTCCACACATGTCCAAGCCATCTACCAGCTACAAGACAAAAATCAAGTACACCACATATCTTCAAAATCTGCTGATTCTTCTCCCTATTACTTCTCATTAAATGATTCCACATGCCATCCACTGCTCTCAGCCTATACCCATCAAAATATCCCTTAGTTTGACTTTTCTAGTCAGGATCCAACTAGCACATTTCTAACCCCACTCAAGACAAATCAGAATACTATGGGTTTTTTCAACAAATTTCTCTCTTCATGGGCTTATAATAATTCTAACCCAAATTTATTTGGGCCTCCCCCACCATTTCATATTAACTTTTTCCCCTCTCCTACCCACACATCACTTCTGCAACCCAATCAAACACATGAACCCCAGCCCACCTCTAGTGCTCCTGAAAACCCATATGGATCGTATATTCTCTCTTCACGCCGAAACACTTTCCACACTCACAGACCATCACATTTCATGCCTTACTCTCTTGACCATAAATCATATACTACATCCCCTATCCAAAGCTCAACCCACATCTCCTGTTTTAGCCCACTCCCAACTCATACCCACAAACATGGCAATCTCTCACTATCCGCCAGCACCTCCCCTTCACTTATCACCTCACCCGCCTCTTTTCATCCCCTCTCCACCTAAAAAACCACCATTTACTTATCCTAGAAATGTTTCTATGGTTACTACTCCTAGCCAGCCTGGTCTCTCACTCTAGGGAGAAGGGAAAGATGAAATGGGTTGAAGATGATGATGACATTCCTCTGACCAAGTTGAAGAAATCCAGATATAAGGACTCAGTCTCTATTGAAACTCTCTCTTCATTGGAAATTGCAGCATATTCTCTTACTCAACTACAACATGCTGCCACTTCTATTGGCCCAGTCCAAGAATTTATAGAGCAACCTTTTCTCTAACTTGTTGTATTGTTGAACCTCCACCCATGGAATCAGCTCCCCATCTCCAACTTCTGTGGCTGTTTATTCTAGCACCCCAAGACGGTTCTCAAGGTCTCCTAGAGGACGTCGCCGCGCCTCTGCTGCTATAGTGGTCTCTTAGTTAGCCTCACTATCTCAGGTGAATCTAGAAACTCAGGAGGAATGCCTTGAAAGGCCTCCTCCCCATGCATGAAGTTCCTTGGTTGGAATTGCAGAGGGTTATCCCATGCCTCTGCAATTCGTAGCTTAAGGGGTAAGATCTGAAAATATTCTTCTGATGTTCTTTTTTTGTCTGAAACTAAAACACATCATTCATCTGCTACTGTAATATTAAATGGTCTTGGCTACTTTAAAATGGCGCATGCTCCCCCCTCTGGTTCTAGAGGAGGTCTTTTGTTAGCATGGCGTCATAGTGTGGACATTGAATTTTTTCGTTCTTTGTTAATAAAATAAATGCTTGGTGCTACTCTAATCTTCCTAATTCTCCATGGTTACTTTCTTGTATATGTGGTCCCTTAAGAAACAATATAAGTCTGTGTTTTGGGATTCTTTTTTGGATGAGGGTTTGGGGTACCATTGGCCTTGGATGTGTTTAGGGGACTTTAACATGATTATGTCACAATCTGAAAAATTTGGAGGTAGACCCTATGCTTACTCTTCAAATGATGCTTTTCATTGCTTCATGGACAGTTTTGGTATGATTGACTTAGGTTTCTCTGGTAACCCCTTTACTTGGTCCAACAAATGCCAGGATGATCAATTACTCAAAGAACGTCTAGACAGAGGAATAGCAAACCCCAAATGGGTACATGGTCGTACCAAATTTGGTACTCACAATTGCACAAACCGTAGTTCGTATAGCGTTTGTGTAAGTATTGAGATTGAATCCATAGGGAACCGTGTATTGTCTGAAAGAATTAACTTTTGCTTCTAGGTTAGTGTTACTTTAACCTAGCTTTGAGTGTTCGTGACAACGAAAATGTAAAACTAAGTTAATGCAGAAAAATAAACAAAATAAAACACTAAGGCTAAGGAGTTCACCTCACCACTTCAAGAATGCTAATTAAAAATACTAAGCTAAATACTTCGTCTATCGATTAAAACAACACTTAATCTATTGCGCCTATCGAAGGATTCAAAGAATTCGTTCCTTTGACAAAAGACAAACCATAAACGATTTAATGCTCAAAGGATCCAAAGTGAATGTGTTAAGACACAAACTACTATGGATAAATGGGCGTAAACCGAATGATGGAATGTATCCATCAGACGAATAACTAAGAATAAACGACTACGGCACAATCTCACTTGGTTTGGTCACTAAACCAAACGAAAAGGTTATGATGAAATAACGGAAATAAATAACTTAAGCGTAAATAATAAGCATAAAATCCATGGTGAGGCTACATCCTCAACCTTAGTTGAGGATTTAGCGTCCCATGTGCAAGGGAAGCAAGAACAACTTAAATAAAAGCATTTAAATTAAAATGCAATAGAATGCTACAGTTAAATGAGCAAAGTGATAAGTGCTGAATGTTGCACATTCAAACCCCTTAACTCACACTTGTTAATTCCTTAGCATTGTTATTTGTTTGATTTTGTGTTGTTTTTGTGTTGCATTTAATAAAGATGCAAGAAAACCATTAAATTTGGGTTTAAAGCACAACTTGAGTGGACCTAGAAGACATGATTAAGCAACCAATCACAATAGAGGATAGATATGATGTGGTTAAGTTTAATCATAACAAGAAAAGGATAAAATCGGAATTTCTCCACTTTGAGTCAAAATCGGATCGGATAGAATTTCAGATTTTGAACACGTCTCAGTATTTTGGCTATAACTTTCAGCTCAAATATTGGATTGAGGTGATTCCAGTGGCATTGGAAAGATAATTCAATTTTCTACAAATCATGCTGAAATAGGATTTTCCTAAATCGAACTCCCGCTATGCCAAAATTGCCTCGCAAGTGAAGAAGACAAATCTGGACGAATCCTTTTCCTACTTGTACATGGATTGACTCCTAATTCAACTAGGAGAATGAATTCCGAATTTTCTAGGTTTACTAGGGCTTCTAGGACTTGTTACTCCCTAAATAAGCCTCTATGCTTCAAGAGAAGATAGACTTAGTTTTAGACAGAAAATATTTCTTGGAGGCTTAGTGGAGCTTAGAAGATCATGTAAACCCCCTTAGTGGGGTATCGATGTAAACCCTTTCCAAGCACAATGGTGATTGTATTTGATTTCATTTAATTCAATTTATGTATGTTGATTGCATAACTGTGAGGATTGCATCTTTAGATTTCTGTTCTTAATATTCAATGCAATTGTTATTCAATTCAATTTCAATATTTGCAAAATTCTATTCTTGTCTTAGAAATTATTTTGCTGTATTGAACTCAAATCAACCTTATTTTCTGTGATTATAAGATTGATGGTTATGCAATGGATTTTAATAGACATATGATTAATAGGATTAAGATAGGCCATGCCTAGGGACGGGTCGATTTACACCCTAGTTTAGTGTAATTTAGGTAGACGATCCGTGCCAACCAAGATGGGTTATGCTATTCCATTGATTGTATGAAAACTTATTAAGGGATTTTATAGTTTATGCCTAGGAAGCATCTTAGTGGTTAGGTGGACGATCCGTGCCAACCAAGATAGATTATCCTTATCCCTTGATATTGTATTTTCTTGTTCTTTATAACATACATATTCGAGTTTTTGGAATTAAATACGGTTGCCATTGTTGTGGATTGTGGTGAATCGTACCTTACTTTTCTCTCTCTCATATATTTACTTTTAATTCAGCATTTACTTTCATGCACTCAATTTCACAAACAATCAAACATCTTTTGTTAATTAGGTTAAAATTAGTTCTTTGAATTTAATAGGAAGGAACAACTTAAATAAAAGCATTTAAATTAAAATGCAATTACCACATCAAAAGCAAGGCCTAAAAGGCAAATGCTTTAAAAAACGCACTCAAAAAAGAACTCCCGTAAAAATGGACTAAGGGTCCTATTTATACAAAACAGATGTGCTGCCAGGTTACAAGATTGCGTTCGAATGCAGGCCATGCGTTCGATCGCATTAATGTATGTGTTGGATCGCGATAGTTGCGTTCGAACGCCATACACGCCAAGCGGAAGGTGATAGAAGCTAGGGCCGGCTAGGACAATTGCATGATGTTCTACATGGAGTCGCTCGAATGTTGCATTTGTGAGATGCGTTCGATTACACCAAGTGCGATCGAACGTGCTCGCAGGGACTTCCATTACTTCACTTCAAGTTCAACTTGCCTTTGTTAGCCATATGTTGATGCAATGACCTACACACCAAAAAACACTAAAAATAACTAAAAACATTAGATATTAACAGTGTTAAAGGTTTAACAAATATAAGTTAAGGGGGGTCAAATCTCAATATTTGGCACTGATTAGTACATCTATTTCCTCATTTTTCTATTCGTTATCTCCCTGCTCATTCTTCTTATCATAACCCTATTCTGTTGGATATGACTCATTCTGACTTGTCTTTTCCTCGTCCTTTTTAATTTGAAGAGTTTTGGACTTTTGATTCAACCTGTGGTTTAGTTGTCTTTGATTCTTGGAATAATAACCTCTCTGGCTCTCCTCAATGCAATTTATCTAATAATCCCAATAACACAAAAAAGGCGTTGAGATATTGGAACAAAACTCACTTTGGAAATATTCAAACGAAAATTGCCAACTTGCTCCATCAACTCGATCTTGTTCAACAAGTTCGTCCTTTTCCTCTCTTGTTTGATCTGGAAGTATCACTCCAAAATTCTCTAGATAATCTTCTTCTTCAAGAAGAATCTCTTTGGAGAAACAAATCAAGGGAAACTTGGCTTACTTGCAAAGATCTAAATACTAGATTTTTTCATACTTCTACGATTATTAAAAGAATGCGCAATGCTATTGACTTCTTAAAGCTCTCATCTGGCTCTTGGTCTTCTGAGACATAAGACATTGGCATTGCTTTACTTCTTGTTTCAGGAGTGTCTTAACGTCTTCTGGCCCCACTTCAGATGACAACCTTCTATCTCTCTTTGACAGTTGCATCACTATGGAGGAAAATGTTTCTTTATGTTCTCTTCCATCGGAACAATAAGTTTTTTCTGCTCTTTCTGACATGAGATCCACTAAAGCTCTAGGTCCAGTTTACAGCCTTATTTTACAAAAAATATTGGAGTACTATCAAAGATGTGGTTCTTTCTTCTATCTGGGATTTTTTTGGGAACAATCATCTCCAACAACAGCATAATCATACCTTCATTGTTCTTATCCCTAAACAGCTAGGGGCTTCTTCTGTGAATCAATTCCACCCTATTAGCCTATGCAATATTATTTACAAAATTATCTCCAAAATCTTGGCAAACAGGTTCAAAGGTCTTCTTCATCGCTTTATTTCTCCTCATCAATTGGCTTTTATTTCCTCCAGGTTTATTCAGGATAACACTATTGTGGCTTATGAGCTTTTTCATACTGTAAATTCGAAAAGAGGTAGAGGTGGGCTTATGGCCAACAAGATTGATATGGAGAAAGCCTTTGATAGAATGGAATGGTCTTTTATTATAGCTATCCTATCCAAATTTGGGTTTCATTCGACTTGGATTAACTGGATAAGGATGTGCATTACTTCTCCATCTTTCTCTATCCTGCTCAATGGTAGCCCCTATGGTAACTTCAATCCAGAGAGAGGACTGAGACAAGGGATCCACTCTCTCCTTTCCTTTTTATTTTGGGATCTGAGGTATTATCTCGGCTTTTACTCCGACAAGAATCTAAGGGACTTCTGAGTGGCATTAAAATTGCAAGGAATTGTTCCCCCATATTGCATCTTTTCTTTGCAGATGACCTCATTCTTTTCGCTAAGGCCACGTCAACTGAGGCAAACTCTCTCAAAGCCATTATAGATCAATATTGTGCTTGGTCCGGCCAAGCTATAAATGCCTCTAAATCTTCTATCCATTTCAGCAAAAATACGGCCTCATCTGTCATTCATAGTATTTATGGCACCTTCCCCTTTAAAAGGGTTATGATTTCTTCAAAATATCTTGGATTACCTTTCTTTTTTGGTAAGTCTAAATCGGTTGATTTCAAAGATATTTTGGACAAAGTATTTGGGAAAATTGAGGGTTGGCGTGCTAAAACCTTGTCTCAAGCTGTACTGTGCTTATCAAATCAGTGGCTTCTACTATTCCCTTTTATGCTATAAGCTCTTTTCTTCTTCCAATTTCTGCTCCACCTCATTAGACAGAATTTTTAAGAATTTCTGGTGGGGATTTCTAGTAAATAGATCATGGAATCTTTCCTTGAAATCTTGGAGCTCCATTTGTACCCAAAAGATGAGGGAGGCCTCGGTTAAAAAAGATGCATGATTTCAATTTAGCTCTTATTGCCAAGCTTGGTTGGAAGCTATTCTCTAAAACAGACTGTCTATGGGTTAATCAACTTTGAAGAAAGTATATAAAATACGGGGACTTCCTCTCCTCTCCTGCCCCATCCATAACCTCCTGGCTATGGAAAGGTATTCAGAAAATAAAGCCTATTATTTAAGTGGGAGCATGTCTAAGGGTTTCTCGGCTTTCTTCTTCTCCTATTTGGACCTCAAATTGGGTTCCCACTATTCCATCCTTCAAGCCCAAATCCAAATTTCCACTTAATAGGAATTTTCCCTTTCTTCAAATTATGGATATTATTAACACTAACAATCTCAGCTGGAAGTCCTCATCAATTCATGCTTTATTTGATTCTACTTCGGCGAATGAAATTCTCAAGTTTCGTATTTCTACAGATCCTAGCACTCAGTTTATTTGGGCCCCATCTACTTCAGGTCGTTTCTCCATCTCATCGATAGCCTTATTATCGCCTCCGACTTCTCTTCGATTCCTGCTTTCCTCCCTTTCTGAAGTCCATCCGAAATTGAATCTGAATGATTGGCTTAGATTATTTTTGTGAAAAATTGCTTGGAATATTCTACCGACTAAGGAGCGTCTTGGACATTTGTTTCCCATTTCTGATACCCATTGTCCACTTTGTAAGGTGGTAGATGACTCCCTTACTCATCTGTTCTTTGAATGTTTTTATGCGTGAGTTATTTGGCGCCTCTCATTTTGGCCTCTGGATTCAACTGCCTTCCATTTCTCTTCCATGGAGGCCTGGATTGCTGCAATTATTTCTCCAGAGTGTTCTCTTGGCATCCCTCTAAGGGATCAGCATAAATTCCAAATTTTTGCATCTATTGCTTGTGACATCCTTTGGTTCTACAGGAACAAAGCTCTCCATGAGAATCTCACTTTTGATGCAAGATCTGTGTCGATCCATATCAATAAAATCTCTCTTGAGCATTTCCAAGCTTGGCATTCTTTATCTCAGGTTTAGTTGGAGACTTGGGCACCCCTCTACCAAACTGGGTCAAGATAAATTTTGATACTGCAATTCGAGATTCATTCTTAGCCCAGGCTGTGGTCTACTGTGATTCACGGGGTCAAATTCTTCACATGTCCTCACAAATCAGCCCGGCTTGTTCTCTGAATGTTGGCGAAGCTTGGGCAGCTCAATTGGCTTGTTCTATAGCTGCCTCGCTTTCCTATAATCAATTTATTCTTGAAGGCGACTCTGAAATGGTGGTTCATGCTCTCAATAATCCAAATTCAATTAGAGATTGGAGGATTTCTATGTTATTTTAGACTCTTTAGATTCTATTCATGATGCTCGGTTGGGAAGCTAAGAAGATCAAAAGAAGTATTAACTTCTGTGCTCATTCTATAGCACGCTGGGCCACAGCTAGATCCCATTCTGGCAGCATTCCCTTCTCTTCTATCCCTTCTCTTTTTTCTTCTCCTTCTAGTGGAGAGGATCCCCTTCCTTTATGCCTTTTGTAGCTTGCTTTCTTTTGTTTGGTATTCCTTTTATAAAAAAAAAAAATCCATAGAAAGATCAAACTTGAGAACCTCACTTACGGTCTCCAAATCTTCTCAAAAATCAACAAACCTCACCCACAGCCCACTATGTGTTCGAGAGAGGAGAGTGATTACATCTAATTTGCAATTGACTCGTAAGGACCACCTGTTCTTCCCAGCCTTGAACCTGGCCTTGGTCTCCTTGGGGGCAATCACCTTCTTGTCCCTTGATTGAAGCACACCGGCAATGACCACATCCTTGAACTTGCCAGACCCACTATTAGTTTCTTTTTATTTGCTTGCAACTTTACTGTGATGGCCATTTTGAAACGGAGTAAAATTCACATGCTAGCACTTATTTTATTAAAGCTAAACAATATCATTTTGGCCTACAGCATCTATACGGTAATTTTTACTACCATATAGAAGCCAAATCCTCAAACAATAGTCGACGTGACATTTTCCTTTCCCCAATTTATAATTTTGATTAATGCTATATTTAACATTTTTATTTTATATTATTGATGTGTTAGATTTAACCAATTTTTAGAACATTTTTTTAATGATTTATGACATTAATCTTATTCATAATTTTTCTCATGCATCTTTTAAGATTTATTTCATAACCTTAATTTGAGATCATTAGAGTAAAACAAGTAAAATCATTATCAAACAACTCAAAATACAAAACACTTTTACATTTATTTCAAATTTTAAAAAAAAAAAACCTCCCATTCCCTCCAACTCCGTCGTTTTTTTTTTTTTTTTTCTCTTCAGCAACCTTATCGGTTTCCAATTATTTCCCATTTCCGACCACTTTTTCATCGTTATCTTTCAATGCCTCTGCTAACCTTGCAGCCAAACTCTGTTTTGCTTCTGGAGAAACACCATGCTTCCCAATAATCGACTCTAGAACTGCCTCTGAAAGCAGTTTGTTCTCTATCACTGCATTCCCAATTTCAGGCAGGGACCCATCTTTGGAGAAGCTAATCTATAGTTAAAAAAGGGAAATAAAATGTGAACAAATTATATTGATAGAAATGTTAATTAGATTACTACAAAATTTATAATTAAATTACCGTCAGTGATCCATTGGGTGATTGAGTGAATAGTATAGAGGAGCCAGGTGGGAAAGTCTCGTCCTTGAACACCTCAATGAACTTTTCAATGGCTTTGGCTTCTGCATCGGTGTAAATTCCGACAGATTTCCAAAAGGCGACACAATTCTCCGAGACTTTCTCCGAGTACTGCTGACCCGTCAACGGCAAGATCATTGTCACACGTGTGAACTTCTCAAAGGGGCCTACATGTAAATGGTATAATTATGTTCACATTACAAAACTGCATTATTTATATGGTAATGCTATACATCATCATTCATCATCATCATTATTATTATTATTATTTTATATTTTTAATTTTTAAAAAAGAGTTTGAAATTATATTTATTCTGACTTAAAAAGGAGAAATGCACTTGAGTAGCTATGTATAATATGGCATGTATTAGAATTTAAATACAATAATTTCAATTAATACCAAAAAAATAAACAAATCATTTAGGGATATTATCAAGAGGCTTGTGTCATTCTAACATAATCCCTTTTTCATTTTAAAAGGATCAAGATAAAATTAACTAAGGAAGATCTATTTCAAGTAATTCTAAGTATGTCGCGTTGATTACAAGAATAGTATGGACATATTGGTCAATGGTCACTCATTGGATAGTCCTTCTGACAATGTTTTGACTCCGCAATTTTACAGGTTGAAAACGCGTTTTTAAATACAATTATAAGTAAATATCTAATTTAAAAAATAAAAAATAAAAAAAAAATCTACGTCTTCCCAACAAACCAAAATAATAATAATAGTTTTTCCACTTAAAAGGTCAAGCCGATGCAAATTTACTATAATGCTCATAACGGACAAAATAGCGGAAAACCCTGCCGGAATCCACAGCAGATTGGACTATGAAAACGGTTAAGTCCGTTACCTGTAACGATGTCCCTGAAGAATTCCACGGACTCCGTCAGCTCCTCCCTACTCTTTCCCTTCCACTTAACGGAGAGCGAGGGCACGGCGGTATCCTCCAAGTACACACCTATCGCCGTGAACTTCACTAACTTCCCTTGAATCTCCAATCCCCTTGCCCCTGCGCCCTTATCAAACACCATGGATCATATATTAAATACGACGAAAAGGATTAGCTGATAAAAAAAAAAGAAACTCCGGCGAGCTGCTTACGAACCTGCGCCGCCGAGGAACAAGGTATTGGTGGAGCCCGGAGGCTTCGCCACCGGCGGGAACTCGAGGTTCTCGACCTGGACTCCGGTACTGGACAATGGCGAAACCATTTTTTATGAGAATGTTTACTATGGTAGGCAGCAAGCGACGCGTTTTATATATAGTGGGAGCCCCGAGCCAGAGCCAGCTGTGGGGTTCTGTAATTGCAGCTTGACAATTAAGGCGGATAGGGGGGGTAGATGGACGCACGTGCGTTGATCGAAAGGTCTCGTGCGAGGAACCGAAAATAAACAAACAAACAAACTGAGGTTGGTCCCCGTGCACCAATTGTGTCCATATGCCACAACTACCTACCGAAATCGCGCGGTTATGACCATGAAAGAGAAGACAACAAGAAATATTAAGAAAATGAGAAATGTTAAAGGCATAATATATATTTAATAAATATCCAATTTCTTTCTTTAAGTGTTAGATTTTTAAAAAACAACTACTAGTGAAGGAGAGTGAAAACTTTAAATTATAAAATATGAAAAAAATTGAATATTTGTTATAACTATATCACATTTCTAAAAAAAAATAAAAAGATTAAAACGACAGGTCATGGAGGAGTACGTACTGGGACAAAGAAAGGAGGAAAGTGTTTCAAACAGGAAACAGAAACCAAACGCTAGCATGAATATGATGTCCCATCAAATTTGAGGCTCTTTAGGGGGGATAGCCGAATATGTGACAAATAAACTGTTTTGAGTCTACAAATTCAGGGCCTGTTTGGAAGCCCGTAAAATCCACGGGAATGTGCCGGAAAATTAAAATTAAATTAAATTAATCATTGTGTAACAAATCATAAATATAATGTAATATCTTTATTTTTGAATGCGATATCAATTGTAAATATAATTTTACTTGTGATATTATGACTAGGTCTCGAATTATTTTCCTTTTTTTGGCTGTCTTAAGAACATTGTACACGTACGTAAGAGCGACAAATATTTAGTGAAATATAACACAATTGGAATACTATTTTTATCCATCCACGCCTCATTTAAATTATCTTATTTTGCATTTCCAAGAAAGGACATGAGCACTATGGGTGTCAAAAAAGACTGAAAAACCAGAATCGAGGAACGGGAAACTGATTGGAAAAAATCAAAAATCGAGAACCCTGGTCCCATTTTTGGCACCCAGTTATAACCGGGTAACTGGGTGCCTATATATATAATAATATTTTATATATATATGTATTAATATATATTTTGCTTTTATTTTTACTTTTTACTTTCTTTTTTTTTTTTGGGTGCTTTTTTGTTGCTTTTAATTTTTTTTTGCTTAAGCTTTGTTTCTATGTCCTTAGTTTTCGAGATTAATGATGTGTGTTGTCAGTGGCGGAGGCAGGATGTGGGTTGATGGGGGGCATTTTTTTTTAATGAATAAAAAATTAAAATTAATTAAAATATTAAAAAATAATTAAATATAAAAAATACTAAAAAATTAAAATATAAAAAATTAAATAAATATAAAAATAATTTATTGGTCTCATTTTGCAAGATTTTTTTTTTTTTCACCTTGTCTGTTCTTGAGCTTAGGATTCCTATTCCTTGCCTTGATTTTTTTCTTTATCTTTTGAAGTTCTTCATTGAACTTTTCAAATTTCTGCTAAACCTCTTCATTGTTTGTCCTCTCTGATGGCCTCTGACCCAAGTACAATTCATATGATGTGTGCTGTGATAGGACCTCTGCTAACGCTACCCCAATGGTCATCTCGAATTTTTCAAGCAACATCTTAAGATAGTATTGGTCTGGATGGCTAGATCCTTTAGGAACTCAGCAAATTTGAATGTTCCTTCCTCTGGAATGAACTTTCGACATAGTCCAGGACGATTTAGCGGGTAGCTAGCATATGCGTATTGCCCGAAGTTCACCACAGCATGGAGGCCAGAGGTGATCGAGATGGACAAAAGAGAAAGAATTGCATTTTTTTTTTATTTTACAAACTCTTGTTATGTTGGATTAAAATTTTTCCTAAACTCATTTATTTGGTTTAGGGTTCTAGCACTTCTCTTCCTCAATTGGTTGTGTGATTAAAGCATTTTCACGAGCTCTTCATATTTAATATTTTTCTAAAATTTTAATAAATTCACAAAAAAAAAATATTATATATCAAATTCTTTATTTAAAGTTAATTTAATTCCTTTCGAAATATATAAACACCAAAAAGCAAAACCTATTTATTTTTTTAATATTATTTTGGTTGTTGAGAACCATTTTCACAAACAGAATTGAACAAGCTGACTTGGCCACGTTGGTTTGTTTTTTTTTATTCTTTCTTTTCTCATTCTTCTGTTTTCTTTCTTTCTTCCTTCTCTCTCTCTTTTCTCACCTGCTCTCATTTGCCTTTGTCCATTTGCAGAGAGTGACGGAGAGATTTAGTTAGGATTAAGAAAATTGACACAAAAATCCTTTACAGTTGAGACCTAGAATCAAATGCTCACAAGAATCCATGGCTACCAAAATCAACACAAGAAAACTCAACTATAACCAAGAATTAAAAACCAAAAAAGGGAACGATTTATACCCTTGAAGAACCCATTTTTCTGAAACTTCTCTCTCTAGCTCTCTGTCCCTCTGTCTCTGCTCATTTTCTTCCTCCATGAAACTCTTAGCCCAGCTCTCTCTCTTTCCATCCTCACGCCATCTTTGTTTTCTCTCAAATCCCACTCTCTCCCTGCGCGCATCTCACTCTGCTCTGCCTTACGCCCATTTCTCTGTCGCCATCTTTGCTCCACTGATCATACAACTTTTAGTCAAGGGGGCATACCCATTGTTGAGGGGCATAATGAGGGGCATTTCTATATAGGGTAAAGGGAATTTTTGGGGGTCAAAGGGGGGCATATGCCCCCTTTGACCCCCTTTGGCTCCGCCACTGTGTGTTGTTTGAATGATAGAGGAACAAATTGTTAAATTAACCCAAAATAAATTATTTTTAAAAAACTAGTTATCCGGTTCAGATAACCGGGTACAAACCGGAACCAGCCGATTAACTGGGAATCCGGTTACCTAGTTGTCCAAAACCAATAATCGAGGCACCCTGGTTCTGATTCCCTGTTTTGGCCAATAACTGGAAATGTGGACCGAGTTGACACCCATAATGAGTACTTTCCGAACTCTTTAATTTGTAAGGCATGGAAGCTTAAATGTAATTTCCACGCAAGTTTGACTCACCTTAGTTACAAAGGTCATTTTAGTAATAGCCCAGACACACTCATCAACATTAGAGTGGCCTACCACCTAGTGGCGGAGCCAGCATTTTGGGTGAGGAGGGTCATGCAATATCATAAAAAATAATAAAAATATATAATTATTGTAATAAATAATTAAATGAAACTAAATTATTATTCAAACCAATCATATTCTTTGAACCATACTGGATTAAAATGACATCATGTTTTTCCAAATTTTGTTTTTGGAAAATCATGGTTAATTGGTTGGAAAGCTCTTTTTTTTTTTGGTAAATATTTTCTTCAAATTTTGTCTCTATCATTAATATGATAATCAAAATTTTTTTTTCCTTAAGGATCTATTGGAAAATTTGCTAAATCTACTTCGACACGAGCATGTTTAAAATTTGATTGGAGCTTAATAGAATCATTGTTGTTTTCCATATTCTTGGATAACTACAATATATATTTCATACAATTAAGATATATAACAAAAACTATATATATAACAATTAATTTAAAAGACCAATCTAAATATAAAATAAAGAGACATTTTTATCATTTAATAATGAATTGAAAAAAATAATAATAATATAAAATTTTGATTGCATACCTAAACCTTTGGAGAAAGAAAAATTGTTAGAAAAAGATGTGACTTTTTGTTCACTTGTACGGTTGTACCCGCCTTTTTACCCTATTTGAATTGTCAATTGTCTTGAAGAATAAAAAATTGACCAATTATGAGGACAAAGGAATTCAACAATTTGTAGTTCAATTTTGAAAGTAATAAACGGCAAATTACTTTTCCAACTATTCAGCCTCCCTTTACACTATTTATATAGGACATAAATTTCCTCCAAATAGTTTGAATGAAATTTTGTCCAACCCACATAAAATGGGAATAGATTCTTTATTTAAATGAAATGGATATCCATTTAGTGTAAAATGATGGGTAATATTGTAAAATTAGTTCTTCAACTTTAACGTTAAGACAATATTACCTATCATTTTACACTAAATGGATATTGTCCATTTCATTTGAAATGGACAGGATCCTATTCCCATAAAATGGTGCCAAGTGTCTAAGCATTTAATATGCACATTAAATATTAAAGGCCATTTAAAGTTTTTCAATGGCTTATTATTTAAAAAGGTTAATTTTAATTAGTAAATTTCTATTAATGACTTTTAATATTTAATATGCATATTAAAAATACTTAGACACTCGGTATCATTTTATGTGGGTTGGACAAAATTTCATCCAAACCGGTTTAGAGGAAATTTTTGCCCGTTTAGGATCTATATATATGTTAAGTAGTGAAGCCTTACAAGAATTTCACTAATACTTAACTCTTTTTTTTTTTTTTTTTTTTGGTATTGTTATTTATTATTGTTATGTTTTTTTTATAAGAAATTAACCCATTTTACGTGTAAACCTAGGCAAGCTAAAGCACAGCCTCCTAGGTAACTTAACCCTACCCTTTTTACCCCTCACACTTTGTACTAAGGAGTTAGGTCGGCGTGAATTTTTTTTTTAGGATGAGTGTTGTAGTGACCCAAATTACTAACTAGGCATAAGTGGCTTAGTTGGGGGAGTTAATTTGGGCTTTGGGTCACCAAGGCTGCTAGAAGGGTAATTTGGACTTTTGAGTAGACGTACGCTAGGTTAGGCGAACGTACATTGTTGTCGGTAGTGCTGACGTACGCGGGGGGACCACTGGACGTACGCTCTGCAAACCGTACTGGCGGACGATGGGACCACCGGACGTACGCTACTTTTTGAGTATCCTCTAGATAATACCTGGACGTACGAGACAACCTTTGAACCGCTGGACAAGAACCACCGGACGTAAGCTTCTTGGCCGGACGTCTGCTGCTTTCTGGGCCTATAAATAGAGCCCTACCCCCTCGTTATTTTCACAGTTTCTAGAATGCCCCTGGGCTGCTAGTTTGTTTCCAGAGTGTTTCCAAGCTTGTGAGTGTTTGGTAAGCCTGTGTGTGCAAGAGTTTGCGAGTTCGGAACGTTCGTGAAGTGGAACTCTCGCGGTTTTGTTTCAATGAGGTAACGTTCGATCCATAAGCTTTTGTTTACGTTGTTATGCTGCTTGGTTATTGTTTAGATGTAGTGGTTAGCCTAGTTGCACCTTAAGACCCGCTTGGGTTAACGTTCGGATAAGTTTAGTGTTGTTACGTTGCATGGAGGTTTTAAGCTAGACTAAAAGGCTTTAGGTAGTACCCAGTAGCCTTATGAGTTGGAGAATAGGCGGACAGTGGATAGAAAATGAGGTTCTCCATGAAAACCCATACAGCGGATGTACGGTGTCGAGACCGGACGTACGGCTTGTCGTTGCACAGCGGATGTACGCACTTGATACTGGACGTACGGTCACTATGTGGCAAGAAAACCCTTTGTTCGCCAAATGTTCCATAGCTCCTGTTTTTCTTGATTTAGGGCTGTTATAGTGGGAATAGGACTAATAGAAAGTTTTTCACAGATTTGGAGAACCCGAATCATTTGGAGTTTTCAGAGACATGTATTGACCCAGGTGAGTTTTAACTCACATAATGCGCATTGTTATTTTCCATGCATTGCACATCTATTTTGTGTACCAAGAAAACATGCATACTTTACAACTCTCACCATTTGTACTTGTTGCACATGAACTCTGTCATTTTGGAAAAAAACGTTGTGCTAAATCTGTTAACCAAGTGAGACTTATAAAAAAACATGCATGTAAAATACAGACAAAATAATTTGCATTGTATGACATGGTACACCGGTACGTGCGGTAGTAATGGCCATGGACTTACTATACATGTTAGCTTTATGGTCAAATGTGTGTTATGTGAAAGTGGATCCATTGGTTTTGACCTTGATGCAACCATTCCCAATGGTTCGGTTACTCAGATGGGACGTTACTAGTTGGTGTGGGCCATTCAGGGTCGGACCCTATCGTGCCACTAGTGTTACGTACGGTATGTTATGCAATGGTTGGGGCATTGACATTATATTATAGGTCCCTCGGGACAGCATCAACCCTGCTGAGAATGGGTAATATCTCGGGTAGACCATATCGTTGAACTATGACAATTGTTGACACCATATGCATATCTCATTCTTATATATATATCACGCATAAATAATCTGTCATGGAGGAACTGTTTTGTTCAATAAATACTTGAGTTCATTTACAGAAACTGGCATGGGCATTATCTGCGTTAAAAATCACTAAGTCTTAGACTTACCCCTTTGTTTATGTCTTTTCCCATCATTACGATTAATTCGCGGTTTAGTGCACTGACGAAGATGCCATCGGAGGTTCGTGGTGATTGCTCGAGAACTGATCGGGTAATTTTCAAGGACATGGATCCGGTTTGGCTTAGGACGATGTGGGAGGATGGAGGATCTGTCCGTGCAGACATGATCGAGATTCGGATCTCGTTAGCTTTGTTAAAACTTAGATCTAGGCTTTGATCTGTTGATCTTTTGAGAACTATCTTTGATGTAACATATTTTGGGTTGTATCTATTTTCTCGTTGATTTACTTGGCTGGTACATTGATGACTACTTATTATGTTATGGATGTAGTATTTTATCTCTGGTATTGTTATGTGAAGTTTTATTTACTATCTCTTAAATCTCATAGTCTTGGTAAAGTCTTCCGTTGCAGTTTTCTCGTTACGACGAGGAAAGTGATTTCCCAGAGGTCGTGTCTCGGAGGGACATGGCTGGGATGGCGCACCGTGTGGTCAATTATTGGTTAATTGATATTCCCACTGGGCGGGGCGTCACAAGTGTGTCAGCATTTACTTAAACGAATCGTTTTGTGTTTGAAAAAAAAAAACCTTTTAAAGTACACGTGGTCCTCTTCTTCCTTGAGGAAAGACTAGATCTGAAATTTTGAAATTGTATGCCATGAATTAGAAAATTTGAAACTGCATGCCAGTCCTCCTATAAATTTTTTTCCTGGTAAATGTGAGGGTGGGCAACTAGGAGTGAAGGAAAAATTCTACTATTTATTTATTTATTTTGGCTGAGGGGGGTTATTTGACACCTTTCGATCCCCCTTCCATCCACCCTTGCTACCACCCCTAGGGGATAGAGATGGGGCTCTCCACCACCTTAGTTTTTTTCCTAGGCTTTGTTTGCCAATGGACTAAAAAAAAATTCCTACATTATTCCTTTCAAAATCATTTTTTAACGTTTTTACTTTTTACGTCACATTAATTATTTTTTATTATTATTCAAATAAAAAATTACAATTTTTTTTTCTTACATCAACCAAATATGTTATAATTTCATATCACTTTTTTTGTTAAGTCCAATGACAAACATAACCTTAAGTTCCTTTATTAGGTGTCAAGTTGATGTGACATTTTGTACGAATCGTGAGGGGATCTCGATCCTCTCCAGTCCATAATGGACTGGAGAATATCCAGTTTACAGTCTAGATTTCTCTACAAAAATCTAAGGCTACAAATCAGACACATCATCTCTCATTTGAAAAAAAAAATCAAAACAGAAACACCCTAGTTAGTTTTCCGTTAGACAAACTCCCTTCATCCTCCATTCCCATATAAACCTCCCCTCCTTCATTGGCCGACTCAGAACTCGTTGCCGGCGAGCCGACACCAACACGTCGATCGGGTCAAAAAGTAACGCAAGTAATGGGTTGTGTGGATCTTGAAGGTACATGTGTCAGATTTATCTTCGCTTTCAAGAACTTTGAACATCGGAAGAGAGAGGGCAAGGTGGATATGGATCGAGGCGAGGAGCTCCAGAGAGAACGAATCATGAAATGGAAAGCAGAGCTGCAACAAATCCTGGGTTGAGTTGACTGAATTTTCCAACTCAAGTGTCAACAATAGTTAATGGGTATGCTGGGGGCAACCGGCAACAGATCTTGGAGTGGAAATTTTCCTTTGCTGTCTTTTGTATTTTTTTTTTGGTTTGTCTCTTCCTATTTGAAGTTGCACTTTTCTTTTCTATTGTTTCTTGTTACCTAACAGAGACTTACTTTTTCCCTAATGGGTTCTCACTTAACGATAACGTGAGTAAATGTATCTGTCTTTTTTTTTTTAAAATTTTTTTTAAGTGGAATGATGTGGGTCTTTCATGACCTTAGATCTCTAAAGAGCAACCTAAGCTGCAAACTGGATATTCTCCGGTCCAAAGGGACTGGGGAGGATCCCTTTCCATGGTGAGGGCCCTAAATAGAATAAGCCTTTTTCACAATTAATAGAGAAAGACAAGCACAAATAAATAGAGGAATGGAAGCTAACAAGGGGAAGGGAAAATGTTACAAGAATATATGGTAGTTATTTTATTCCTATTTAGTAAGGAGGTGTACTCCATTGAGAATGAGATCATCGAGAGGAACTGCTTGGTTAAAAGTCAATGAGTAAATTTTACTCCTCGACCTCCTTGACTTTTAACTAACTGAATCCTTTATATTTTATTTGAAATGGAGATGATCTTTTTTCACTTTATTATCGGTTAGTAGAATAGGCATTTAATATTGTATTGAGGAGTATTCCACTCCATTTCCATGTTAGACAAGTGGTTCTCTGTTTAGGCTGTACTAATTATTACGAATCCTATAAGGATTTGACCTAGATTTGCTTTGTACACTTATTTAATTCCATGCTTGGGGTGAAGTATAGGATGGAATGGGATGCGAAAGTTAATTCCATAACTTTTAGAGGGTGTATGTTAACAAATAATACATTCTCTTACGTTACTTTTCACTACACTATTCATAGATTAAAAAATAAATAAATAAATTATTGATATGAGAAAATAAAAAATTGGTATTGGAAAATGAAAAAATTTGTTTTGTAGTGATTTTTTTATTTGAATAATAAATAATGTGATATAAAAATAAATAATTTAATATGTTTTTGTGAAAAAAAACGTGAATAATGTGATGAAATGTGAGAGAATGTGTTGTAATGGAGTGTAAGTTAACAAACAAGGCCAGGGCTCGTTTGGTTCGCGGAATGACTATTCCATCAGAAAAAGGATTAGCTATTCCTAGGAATAGAAGAGTGTGGAATGGAATAACTATTCCTATTACTTAGTTTGGAGGCCAAGAAACCTCATATTTCCTACCACTAATTTGCTCGATCAGCCAAAAAGGTTGGAATAAGAAGTTGAATATGGCTTCTTTTTTGATTGACAGGCGTATCACACGTTTAAGTTACGAATTCTCATAACTAAAAAAATGAAGATCTAGATTGAATAAAATCATTTGAGTGCATCCCAACAATCAAACTACTACAATAGTTTCCTTGTTGCAGGCTTGCAGCTGTACGCTTGCTGCAGTAGTTTGATTATTGATCGAAGAATGAAAAGTGATGGCCCATACTAGCTGAGGTTTAGGTAGGTACAAAACTCTTTTTTTTTTTTTCAATTAAAAAAAAACAAGACTTTTTAGGGGTAAATAATTAATTTTGGAAGGCCTTTCTCATAACATAACATTTAGAGGACTTTTTTAAAATTTTGGGGGACTACTGCCCCGAGCCTATGGGTGATTTCGCCCTTGAATATGAGAATATTTTATTGGTTTTATGTAACTTTTTATAAACTTGATAAAAATTTCATTAAATTTTTAAATAGCATACGGACAAAAGTATCAAATTGATAAACTGAAAAAGTACATGTGTTAGTTTTGTCACTTTAAAATTCATGTTTTTTCTAATCAAGAACGACCATAAGTATCAATTACGTATTAATCTTTAAGGAGTAACCCAATTGTTGTAGACTCATAAATAAAATCATTAATTCGAATTCATTTCTTCTTCCTTTGTGTGTGAACATGTTAAAAAAAATATCAATTACGTAATTATTTAATCCTTGTATTTATTTTGCATTGTATTGACTTTATTAAGAAGTTTGTCGGGATCTCCACTTCCCTCTCTATGAAAATTAATTTTACCAATTAAAAAGATAATAAATGATGATATGATTAAATTTTTAATAATTTAATTATTTGAAGAATTTTAAAAAGTGAATCCAAATATCGGAGAGAGCTGAAATAGAAAACTCTCGTTATTTAAGTGGGGACTGGTAGTTAGGCAGTTGGGCAATTTTGGCCCGAGTTAAACCCACCCGGCCATTCACAAGACCATAAAAACGACGCCGCTTCAGCATCCAAACTCGCCCATTCCACGCTTGACTCGCTCGCTGACCGCTTCCCCTCTTTCATCCCAAATCGTCCAAAAACTATCTCACACTTCCCCAATTTCCCCCTCTAAACCCTCCCAGAACAGGCATCATACTCGATCTTTATCTTTCTCTCTCACTTCACCACACTCTTCGTCTTCTTCTCCTTTCTTCTTTGAGAATTTCGAATCTGTCGGTGATTTTCCGAGACGCTTTGGAAAATGTCGTGGCTGAGATCTGCGGTGAGCAAGGCCGTGGAGGTGGGGAACAAGAACAACCTCACCCGCACCGTCAAGAACTACGCCGACACCGTCGTCCACCACGCCGGCCAAGCCGTCTCTGAAGGCGCCAAACTCCTTCAGGATCGCATTGTATAGTTCCTTAACATTTCTCTATTGCTTTTGCTTTTATTGCATTTTTTTTTTCGCTATAGCTTGTATTTGGACTTTTGAGGATGTTACTCATGTTAGTTCCGATTACCGTTTGTATGTTACGCTTCTGCTGTCAGAAATAGTACAATAATCTCTATCGCGTGCTTTATAGTTACGTACTTTGTGCTAACATTAGCTGGAATTGCTTGCATTTTTTTTTTCTTTAAATGGAACTGTTAGTTGTAAATTCATCATGTGTTCAATTTTGTATTTGGAAGAGTTTGCTTTATGGTGTTTTTGTCCAAATTTAAGAGGCAACCTCTTTTTTTTTTTTTTAATTAATTGAGATGCCATTAAAAGCTTAAGGTGCACAACATCTAGTTAGGAGGAAATAGAACAAAGAACTCATGATAACTAATCTCTAAAAGAAAAAAACAGAAGCAATTGTCCAAAGATACAGTGTAGAAAAATAAAGCCTTAATCTCTTCCATCGTCCTTTCAAGATCTTCAAAACTTTTTTCATTTTTTTCCCTTCATATACACCACAAGAAACATGATTAGGAAGTTAATGAATAGCGTTTTCCATGTGAAAGCACGATTGTTGTTTTCAGGTTCATTGTAATTCAATAGAAAGTGTTTAATGTTATATGTGATTCAATTTGGAATTTAATGTGATCCTTAAGTAAAGGGAGAGATAGGGAGAAGCTTTGCTATACATAATGTTTGTGTTTGTGTTTGAGGATTAAAATCAAGAGATTTGATGAGAATTGCTAGTATAAGTTGCTCGGGAGGGAGGAATAAGAGAACGTGATGGATTTTACTCCACTACAAAGAATTTGTGTTGTGATTTTGAAATAACATCTTACGCTTAATCATTTCAAATCCTTGAATTAGTAAGGCTTAAATATGTCGATGAATTTCATCGATACAAGTGAATTTTTTTACTTTTAATATTTCATTCAAGCCATTTAATTTAAACCCGGAAAAACAAAATCCTACTCTGTTATAAAAAAAATATATAGTTCCATCCAAATGAACCGTATTTAACTTCACATATGTGGTTTTTGAAGTTAATGGCGATACTTCTCATTTTGTGATGATTATTTGGCACAGACAACAAAGAAAAACATCATTTGTTTTCTTGTTTGTACAATGTATCTGACTTTGTTAAGTTGCATGCATATGCAGGGGGCCCGGAATTTTAGGAGTGTTAAGCAGACCATTAAGAGGTTGGAAGAAGCTGCTGTTTCTTGTAGGGGCACTGAAAGAGTTCAGTTACTGAGAAGATGGTTGGTTGTGCTTAAAGAGATTGAAAAATCATCTGGAGCTACCCTTGAAGATAAAGAAAAGGCCCTTGAGCAATATCTTGGTTCAGATGAAGGAAAGGATAGCCCAAAAAGAACATCTATGGTGGGTAAACCTTTTTCCTTCTCTCCTTTTGGAATCTTAAAATGCTAGTATTTTAATAATATTATAAGCAGTTCCATTTTCTCTTTTCTTCATAATTGGACCCAGATCATATTAAGACACTTTAGGTTGATCATGCCTTGTGACTCCTTTTTTCATGAATTTGATGGCTTTGTGATATATATATATATATTATAAGTAATCAAAATTCCTTTAAAAGCATAAGAGGCTCATCGGTGCATATAAAGTATAGAAGAGAAGCCACCTAACTAGGAGGGGTAAAAAGAACAAGAAAATCATGATAACTAATCAGCAAAGGAGAAACAAAAGCTGCTGTCTAAAGATACAATGTGTTGAAAATAGGTGGTGGAAGCTTTTAATTAAAGGGAAGCAACTTTTCCACTTTAAAATAGGCGGCCATTACCAATTACTGTTAGTGTTTTTTAGTTTTATTCGTAAAATTAAAACCTTTAATTTTATGTGGACCATTGTGTCTTATGTGGATTATTTGGCGAGAGCGGAATGCAAAATGTTTTGAAGATCAAGAAAGGTCAATGGAATAGCTCAAAAGCTGCTTATTCAAACATTTTTCCATTGGACCAATGCTTGTAGTCTGCCTAAGATTTCTACAATGCCTCGATTTTTATCTTTATGTTCTTCTTTTGCCTTTAGTGGGGCCTTTCTTTGTATACTTCCTTGTGTACTAGGGTTGTGCCCCTTTGCTCTTTTCAATGAATTACTTATTTATCAAAAATTAAATAAAATAAAAACCTTTAATAGATTCACCAATTCAGAAATTCGGTTGCAATCGATTGTTTATTTTAACAGATTACCATTTATTTGCATAGTAGTTTACGTAAATCCTCATGTTCATTGGTTTTCTTAGGCAAATGATCACTTTGTATCATGTTATTGCACACTGTCTACGTCTGAAAGGCTCACTGCATGAATGCTATATTGCAAGTTGGGCTGTAATTACTTGTGTGTAGCAGTTGGTAATCTGAATGTGATGGGTGTTATTTTGTTTAAGCTGATTGTATCTAATTTTTTATTTTTATTTTAATCTTCTCTTATAGGTTCTGTATTATGACTCTGATGTTGGGGGTGACCCAATGAGTTTCCGTGACGTTTTTCTTAAAAGTCAGGCTTTGGAGGGCATAACACTGTCCATGGTACATCAAACTAACTTTAGTCTTTTATATAGATTTACTTTGAATTGTACTTGAGCTTAATGGATAGTAACTTCAGTATCTTGTATATACTTATCAATAACTTCAGTATCATGCATATACCATATACAGGGATGGAACTAGAAAGTTAATTTTAGGGGGGCCAGACTGTAGTAAAATGTTTTGAAAGGCCAAAGTAAAAAACCAGGACCTAAAATTTGTTTTTATAACAAATTTAAAAGCTCAAAAAGGCATTCTTAACAAATTTTTTTTTGCTAGAGTGGGATGGAGGGGTGGCCATGGCCCACACCAGCCCCCCCCTCTAGCTCGTCACTGATTATATACACTGGTATGATGAACATCCTAAACAAGTGTGAGATAGTATGTTTGGAGGTCTATTTATAGTTTTTTATTTAAGCTATTTCTTTTAAAATTAAACAAAACCAGTGGACGACAAAAAAAAAAGAGTCGAATGAGTAATTAAAATATGCTATTGCACTTTGAAGTAATGCCAAAATTTTGTAATTGCTTGTTTTTGGTTAATATAGGCTCCAATATCCTAGGCTATATTCCATTTTAGGCTTTACTTAAAAATGATTAGATAGATTTACAAGGACATTTCTATACTAATATTTTTTGTTAGATGAGCTGGTGATGTGTCTTTAAGTGTTCTGTGATTGTGGTATATCTAGCAAGTTGGTGGAAAATTTTATAATGCAGCTAGGACACTGGTTCTGTCTTATGCTTGGCAGTCAAGAATTAGATGTTTACGAAATAGCTTAAGTGTTTGGCTAAGTTGGCACTTCATATGTGCATATGAAAATTTGATGAAGTCTGGTCGTGTTCATGGAGGACAATCAGTTTGCTACTTTCATGTCAATTCACTAAAAAATTGACATTGCTGATCCCCCCTCAAAACTGTAAAATAATGATTTAATTGGATCTCACATTGTCCCAACATAGTTTGCTACTTTCAGGATTTTTTATCGTCTGACTAAATATTGAATTAAAGGAACTTTTTGCTTAGGTTGATCAGGGTTCATTACATAGTATTTGTCATTTATCACAAGCCTATATGAAAGCTTATTATTATTGTTGGAGTTAGTGGCTTATATTAACACCAGTGGAAGGCCAAGTAGACGGGAGCGTAGTGAACGTCGCAATAGCGGGAGTCATGGGCGTAATTAAGTTTGTGGGGGGAACGATTAGGTTGTGGGGGTGCGGGGGCAACGCTACGGTATGGGGGTATTTTAGGGATTTCCGTACAGAGTCCGTACAAGTTCCGTACGCGTCCATACAAGTTCGTACACATAGGGTTTAGGGTTTTTTCTTATATATATATATATATATCTTATTGATGTAAACCTGGATTATCAAGAGAATAATAGCTATCTCTTTGTGGACGTAGGCAAATTGCCGAACCACGTTAAATTTGTGTGTGTCTCTCTCTTTCTTGATCTCTCTTTTTCGATTCTATATATTGTTCATCATTATTGTGCACGGTTACAACAATTATTACTATTATTATTATTATTATTATTTTTAACTTAGATGGACAATGCTCACTTGACCTTTCATATCAACATGATTCTAAAAGAATCTTTTTGGTAGTTGCTGAACATAGAGGTTAACTGTAAGTTAATGCTTTTCTATACTGCAGATTCTTGAAGCACCAGCTGAGGAGGAAGTTTCTCTGCTCCTGGAGATGTTTGGGTGTGTCCTCTCACTATTGCTGCTGTACCAAATGATGGATTGGGAACTGGAAGTGCTTACATTTAATTAATATATACTGGAATGAAAATATATGTATATATATATATATTTTCTTTTCTTGTAAATGATGCAAAACTTTTATCCTCTTGATGCTGTAGAATCCTTGATCAATTAAATTTTAAGATGATGATGGGATATTTTTGTTTTATCTTCCAATTTGTCTGTTTTCTGGGGGTTTATTCTGATCTTTAGAGGCAAATGTAAAATAGGTTGTTAGCATTGTTTAGTGTTTACTTCTGTTCACCCTGAATCAGATCTGAATATTTCCTATAATATTATCACCTGCAGGCTCTGTCTTACTGGAGGAAAAGAAGTTCATAATGCAATAGTGAGCAGTATACAGGATCTGGCAAAAGCTTTTTCAAGCTACCAAGATGAAGTACTGGTAAAGACATAGCAACAAACATGCAAATTAGAAGAAACCACCATTTTAATTTTAATTGCTTTATATGGGGAGCTCCTCTAAGCCCAAACCTGTATTACTCCAGTTTACATAACTTAAAAGGAATATCTAGATGGCTGTTTCCATGAGATTTTCTTTTTCTCCTTTTTAGCAAAAATTTACAGATTGTTCATGAGTGTGCTTTGTATTCAGGTGAAGCGGGAGGAATTGCTTCAATTTGCACAAGGTGCCATTACGGGATTGAAACTTAATGCTGATCTTGGAAGGTGCGTAAGAAATAAGAATCTGATAGTATTTATCCTTCCAAGTTCATTTGGCTTTGAGGAGTCAACCTGGGTGTTTATGAGTTGCAGATGTTAGTTATGCACTGCTTGCTGTGTGGAAATGATTGTTCAAAATTTACCTCATTCCTGTGTTTACTCATGGGTCTCATTGGTAGTGATGATATTTTTCATTCTTCGGCTTGCAAAGTATTATTTCATTTCATTTAGAGAAATATTGATTTTCATATTTTTCATATTTTCATATTGATTTTCATATTTAACCAAGTTCTTTACCTTTTTTTTTGCAATCAAGTTTTTTACCCTTAAATAATTGATTTTACAGTGATTAGCTCTTTTTCTTGATTATAGTTCACATTCCATAGTAATTAAGTAACAAAGATACCCACACTGGATTCTAAGTATAAGATCTTCCCATGCCAATTTCTAGAAACCTGGATATGTCGTAGTCATGGTAATGCTGTCTATAAGTCCTGCTTGCATGCATGTTGACAGACATCTAAGTAGAAGTATAAAGCACTGTCTGTCCTTCATGCACCTGCTGCTAGTTAAGTTTGCACTTGGTCCTTGTTTCGGCGGTAGAAAGGTGTGGTGAACTGGGGGGTGGTTGGGAAAGGTTTCAGGTCTGAAGCTTGCATAGCAAGAAAAAGAAGATGAAAGTTATTTAGGGTAGTCTAGTAAGATTGCCTTGTTATCCTACACTTATTAATACTGTGCAGGATTGGAAATAACTTCCATATTAGGCCTTTTTCTCAAGCTCGTATTAAGGTGAGCAGAATTACAAAGGGATTCTTTTTTTTTTTTTTTTAGCTCTACACATAACAAGAAATTTGGTTATTACTCATGCACCAACCAAAGTGGCTTTTCTCTATGTATAAGCTTATGGTTTATTTGTGTCATATATGCCAAGAATGCTGGTGAATAATTGCATTGGATCTTGTTTCATTGTCTGTTTGCAAGAGAGTTAAGGTCTTTGATTTCCTTCCACTTTATTGAAGGGCATGTGGTGCTTCGAAATTCAGGGATGAAGATGATTTTAAGTTGATTTCTGAAAAGTCTAAAGTAAGAAGGCGGACCCAGAAATGGCACTTCTATGTATGCCATGAATCCTATATGAGGACAGAACAGCTCAGTTGCAGAAACTGTTTTGCCTTTTCCCCAGCAAAATCTGATTTCCTTTCAAGATTTTTGCTGCTGTTGCAATAGTTATTCTTTTTCCACTCATCAGAATTGTTCTTTGTTCTTTTTCCACTCATCCCTTTTGGTGCTCTTTTAATAAATTATGTTATTGGAAAAGAAAAAAGAAAACAAGAAGAAAATTAACACGTTCTTAACTCTTTTATTTAATTTACAGAATGGATGCCGAAGCCATTGGTCTCAAGAGAAAGCTAGATGAAATCGCAGCTTCCCAGAAGCCTTCAGATGAAGGCCTTGAAAAAGCATCGGAAGAAACAACTTTAGCAACAATAGAGGTAGATTGGTTTTTCTGAATCGGCAAATACAACTGAATAGAAAATTAACATGACTGTGATGATTTTATTTAAAAGCAGACAATCAAATAGTTGCAAAGGCATGACATACTTGCATTTGTTCCTTCTTGATTTCTAATTCTTTTAGTCTTATTTTTAACCTTTTTATTTTTGGTTTAAATTTCATTACCCTATGTGAAAGTAATATATCATGCGGATTCAAATATTCTGTGCATAAAGTGTATCCTGGACCTAGTACTCTCTTTCTTTCTTGATGCTGATATTAGTAGTTTTTTCTGGAAAGCAAATAAATTTTCTAACACTTGCACATGTTTGGTTGTCCCATGTTTGTGGCAGGCTTTGAAAGAAGCACTTGCACAAATTCGAGTTTGTTCCAGATTGGAAGGGCTTTTACTGAAAAAGAAATTTCTAAGCAATGGAGACACCCAAGAGGTTCATGCTCAGAAGGTATGGTTCTCTCTTGCTGTTGGGTCATTGCTTGGTTACATTTCTAAAGCATAGCTCATCTTGTTGGTATCTTGCTTCAGTTTTATGGGTACAGTTTGGGTTATGATTTATGGGAGTGTGTATGAGTCTCTATTTTGGCATTATTCCCCTGTGATGCCATGCTGCAATTCCCAAGAATTATTTATGGAGATATCTATATATACAGGTGTGAATTTACTAGGTTATACACTTTTTAGTCTGTATGCGTCTGTTGGAGCATATGAAGTACAACAAGGTGATGAAACTAGGAATTCTATGATAAGGGGCTTGTTTCACGAGTAGTATGAAGGCCGATGATTTAGTATCTAAAGGTAATGCACAACACTTTTTTTTTTTTAATAAGTAATCACGTATTCATTAAAAAGTGCAAAGGCACAACTCAAGTACATGTATATAAAAAGACTTGGCTAAAAGAAAAAAAAAAACTGAAAAAACAATATGCCATTGCTGAATGGGAAAAGTCTCTGACAAGCTCATAGCACACTGTCTGGATGTTAGTGCTGAAAGGGAGAAGTCTGACAAAAATCACAGCGTACAGAACTATTCCAGACATAGGTCATCTCTCTATTAAATATTAGTGTGATATACACTGATCAATTCTGCACTCGTGGTTTCATTTATTTGACATAAGCTTAGTCACTTGCAAATATTTACATGCAACACTTATTTAAAATCAAGGTGTGACACCAATCTACATATCCAGAAACCATAGCTTGGATTTATCTTTTCCGATGGCTCCAATTCAAGAGCCATCCAATTCAAGACTAGCATAATAGAGCACATCTTATTATTATTATTTTATTTTTATTTTTTTTGGGCCTTAATTTGTGTAACTTGCTTTTTCCCTTCTTTCTTGTTATTTGTGGTGATCTGTGAATCATTAGATTGTTTATGTATTTTGAGTGGCATTTTCATAGTTTCAACTGAGTGCACTTAATTCATTTCTCTTTATTGTTACATGTATCAATCAGCAAATGCCAAGTTTCCCTTAAGGCTCTCAGTGCTACTGTCACCACTATTATCTTGTTTCTATGGGCAGGTTGATAAGTTAAAGGTCTTATCAGAATCTCTTTCTAGCTCTGCTGCAAAAGCTGAAAAACGAATTTCAGATCATAGGTATAAATCAAATTACTTTCTTAAACATTTTGGGTTAAATGAATGTTATTGTACTTTAGAGCTAGAAACTGTTTATTGGTTTACCAAGATTTCTAAGGCTTCCATGTTATTACCTGCACCCAAAAGCATGGTGTTTTCTTTTACAGTTCCAACAACCCTTATGAGTTGTGCCTGGCTCCTTACAGTGGTAATTGTTAATAAATTAAGTCAGTCACCAGGGGTTTTGGTAGAATAATTTCTTGTTCCATTGTCTCTATTTACTTTACAATTGGAGTATCTTGTCACTATTTATCCATTATGATGCTAATTTACCTCATTAGTCTCTGTTAGTCTGTCCTCTAGTCTTGGATTATAGGATTGCTAGCTATAGGCTGATTTGGGAATTGGTCAACCACAACCCAACTAGTTCATAAAAATATTATCTTTATGTGCAGTTTTTAAAGTATTTTTGTTTAGAAGTAGTTTAATAATGTAGAATATGAGATTAAACTATTTGAAATAATTGATTCTTATTAGGTGGGTATACGAAGTGGCCCTGCCTTGAAAGGGTTCCTTGTCATAAAAAAAAATTATTCTTATTACTAGAACTCTATTGAAATAATCAAATTATGGCATACTATGTGGATTTGTGTTGAAGATGCATGAATTGCCCAATCATGTCAATCGGAAATACAATGCAACCTTAAGAACAACCAAATATGAGTTTTCTAGTTAATGGTTTCCCTTAATTTGCCTGAAAATTTGGATAACTATGGAGTATTAACTGTTTGGGTCTGAATCTCTAGCCTTTTCCAATGATTTAGTGAAATTATTTTGTCTGTTTTCTAGTATATGGTAATAATAACATGTTGAACTCTTGTAGAAACATTACTAAAAGCTACCTTGGTGGGACTGGGTCCTCTTGAAATAAAAAGGAAAATAATGTCAAGCTGGGATCATGGCTGGATTTCCCATGAAATCCTGACTATACCAAGAAAGAAACAGGATGCCATGCAAACTGGAACCTCTTTACAATCACATCTAGGGTTTCACTAATGTATAGTTGATCACTTGTATATAATGAATGACATGTGCTTTACACTTAATCCACTGTTGCTTTTTGATGTTAGTTTTTGAAATATTCTCTTTTCTTATTGGCAGATTGCAAAAAGAGGAGGCACTAAATGTTCGTGTGACCAAAGCAAGTGAAGTTAGTGAAAGAGAAAAGGTAATGTGCTTCCACGGCAATTCATTTTTCTTGTCATGTACCTGTGAACTTTTGGTAGATAAGAAAAGGACACCATTTTCTTGTAGTTATATGTAGGAATGTGAAAATTGGGTGTCTTTTTTTTTTTCCCTCTTGAAGAAGGCTTAGAATTTTTTCATTTACTTTCAATTATGTGTCCCTAGTAGATTTATATGGTAGTTATGGACGGTTATAGCAAGGTCTGCTACGTGCCATCGATCTTTTAATTGTATATAAATTCTAATGGGACTTGCCTTTTGATATGTGCTATAGTTTAAATGTGACTGTTTTTTGTAGTTTTGTAATCATGAGAACATCTGGATCAATGTGCATGCATCTCTCACTATGAAAACATCTTGTCACTTGGTTTTGAAATGTTTCACACATAATGCTACTGCATGAACATGGAGAAGCTGGGGATAATATGAAGATTCATTTGAAAGTAACAGGAGTAAAGCTTCCTTTGTGGTTTTGAAATGTTTCACACTTGATGCCTTTATGGTATATATGTGGTACAAAGGCCATACTTGCTACAAGCATGTAGTTTGTGGATTTGCTATTCCCATTTGTTGCAGGAGAAAAACTTTGAACTTTTGTTTCATCAATCTATTTCCAGGCATTAGCAGCTGAGATAGCAGAATTCGAAAGACAGAGAGACGATCTTGAAGCGGAATTGAAAAAGGTTTCTCTTATTTTCTCTCTCTCTCTCTCTCTCTCTCTCTCTCTCTCTCTCATGTTGAAACTAAAATTTACAATTATGAGGAGAGACTTTCTTATCACATTTGATTTGTATCACACATGTAATTCCATCTTTCATTACCTGTTCCAATATTTTAAAACTACTTATGTCACTGATGATGCTGCCTAAGTCAATATTACTCCATCAAAATTGCGTACCAATGAGTAACCTTGAGGCTATCTTGCATTCTATGCATTGCGGCTCTTACTTTTCAGCTGGCATTAGATTCCTGATGCTACACATGAGCCACTTTAGAGATTAATTCTCAAGTGGTTCTTTTCACCTTAACTTTTTACTTGTTAACCTCCTTTTCTGTACTTCTTCATACCATCATAAATTTTTAATATGCTTGTTTTTCTTTTGTATAACAAACATCAACTCTCTTTTTTTATGAGAAACTTGTGTACAGACTCCAATTAATACTCACCCTTCCAATAACGGAATGTCATATAGCAGGTGGCATTCCAGTTCTTTAGAAAATATTAATGGCTAAAAGCGTCAAAGAATTAATTCTGTTATCCACAAAAATGAGTGGCTATAATCTGCCTTGTAACCCTGATTGTGAGGGTACTTATTCCAATGGTGCTTACGGGTTACAAGCATTGCCTTTTGCTCTTGTTAGTAGGTACCATTGGACTTTTTTTTTCGTAGTTTATTTCAAATGATTTGTTTATACTTGAAAGTGTTTTCTTTGATCTCTATATGCCACAAGGACTGCATTAGGGGTTAGCTAAAAGGTACTTAAAAATATCAATTTTTTTATTATGATATAACTTATAGCATTGTGTGTACTTGATGGTTTCAACTGAACCATAAGAATGATATAGTTGGAAAAACCTCTGACATTGTTGAGGCCTAAAACTTTCGTCAAAGTCATGATTCTGTAATCTTGTCCTCTTGAGAATGAGTATATTAGATTCAATGAAGTTTGACAGTCATGTGCCAGTTTCCAGAAGTTTTTTAATAAACCTTCTTGTGTGCCATTTGACTTGCACCTCATTGATGCTGAATATTTTAACACTGGTGCTTTGGTGTAGGTTAATACCTCCTTGGCTGCTGCTAATGCACGTCTTCGCAATGCCAGAGAAGAGAGGGACCAGTTTGAGGAAGCTAATAATCAGATTGTTGCACACTTGAAAACAAAGGTTTGAATTCTTCTTTCTTAGTGTCTTTCCAATTTTTGAAAAATATATTTAATATTGATCATATTTATTGTCTAGTGCATGGTTACTGGCTCCTCTTCTCATTCAAATACCTGAAATATCTTGTCGAAATTGTTGATAGGAAGAAGAGCTTTCCAAATCTATAGCCTCATCTAGGGTGGAAGCAGATGTTCTTACTACATGGATTAATTTTCTGGAAGATACTTGGGTTCTTCAATGCTCGTATACGGAAATTAAGGAGAAGCAGGTCAAGTATGTACCTTGATCGAGTGTTCTTGAGTAGTTCTCATCAGTGATTTTTTCTTTTAAGCATTTTGGGTACATGTTTTGAAATCCTGTAACCGAGAAAAGGATAAATGTTATGACTTTTGCTCCCTAGTCTTTTCTTATGTGTCGTGCATTGTAACTTAGTGTTGCTTCTTTGCATATCCAAGTGATGAATTGGAGAGGCATGAGGATTATTTTGTGAAGTTGGCCATTCATCTCCTTTCTAATTACAAGGTATATATTATATTCTTTTTATTAAAGATTTGTTCCTGCAATGGAACCTAAAGTTGTGGATAAAGTTGTAAGCTCTTCCCCCACCCCTTGGTGTTTATCCCACAACGTACCCTTTGTGCAGAAAGAGTTGGGGCCTTTTATCAGCCGTATTAGGAAATTTGTGGAGAACCTAAAGATTTTGAGTGAGGGGTAAGTCTTTTGTTTAACTGAAATAGTTTTGACCTATATAGTAACCCAGTTTTTAATTTCTTTTTACCTGATGAGACAGGTCAGAGAAGGCATCGACTTTGGATAATGAGGATTCAAAAGTATTAAACCCAAGAAAAAATCTTGAGGAGGAATATTTGGATTATGAAGCCAAGGTACAGATCTCCTATATCTATAGTCAAATTTACAATAGTAAAGCTTTCTTTATAGATTCTCTTCAACTGTATAGAGATTTACCTTTCTTCCACCTGTGGTTCTCCGTGAGGGAATGGAATGAGAAGAGAAGAAATGATAAGACCTATTATATGTGTATCTTGATTTTTTTTTTTTATACGTTTCAGATCATTACCACCTTCAGTGTAGTGGATAACATGAAGGAGCAGTTTTATGCTCAGCAAGGGAAAATTTCCAGGTTTGATATTCTGGCTATAAACTCACCTGTTTTTTTGTTGCTTTATGATTTTTTGTGGGTCACCACTTTTCCTCAAAATGGATTACTTGTCTTCCCTTGATCCAGGAAAGATGATCCAAAAATCAAGGAGCTTTTTGATGACATTGAAAAGTTAAGAGCAGAGTTTGAGTCTGTCGAGAGACCAAGCTTAGAAATGGAGACTCCAACCCCAAAGGCCGAAGCTCAATCTAGTGAGAAGCCTGAGAAAACTCCATCTCCTCCAATTCCGGATACTGAGACGCTAAAAGCTAATGAGATAGATGAGCAGCCAAAGTCACCTGGTAATGAGATAGATGAGCAGCCAAAGTCACCTGCAAACAAGGCAGAGCACGTGCTAGACACCGAAGCAGAACTGGCAAAATTGGAGTCAGAGTTCGGGAAGGTTGGTCGAGACTACTCTGCTGAGGAGATTGGTGGCTGGGAGTTTGATGAGCTTGAAAGAGAATTAAGAGCTGGTGATTCACCTACCCGCAAATGAACCATTAGCTCTGGCTACATGGTTATCACTTATCCACATGTAAGTACGATGTGAATTTGTCATTTACATTCTGACCTCCTTGAAGCTGCGTTTTAGATCTCAAGCTTCTCTTGTAACTTGTTTGTAATATTATATGCAGTTCATTTTTTCATTCTTCTGTAAATTCTCAAACTTGTATCTTGTAATAAGGAATGAATTAAACAAATAAAGGGAACCTTCAACAATTTTAGGGGCCATTGCTGCTCTGCTTGCATCATAGGTGCAACATTATGCAAAATGGGTCAGTTGACGTTATTCACAGCATCCCTTTTCTAAAGTAGGCGAGGGCTCTGAAATATCTCACTCTGTTCTCGAGGCTTTCAACTTTTTAAGTGGAGAATGTGGCCAAAATTGTCACTTGTACAAGGTGGGATGAAATGACCGTTCAGTGTTGAACGAAACAAGCGGCAAACGTGGGGTTGTTGATGTTGATTTTATTGAAAAGGTTTCCTGATATAGAAGTTGGAATTTGTTTTTATCTTTGAAGAGCATCATCATTGTACAGGGCCAGACGTGCTTTCAGCACAAGGGTACAGGTGCTAGTGGGCTGGGAACCCCCCTTCACTGGAAATCCCTTCAAAAGGCAGTTTGTAAATTGACTACCAAAAGACATTGCTCGGAACTGTTAGGTTCTGTTCCAACTTTCTTTCTTCGTTGGTGCCGGTCCGATACCCGGCAGCCGAGTCCCTACACGAACCAGCGAGCCATTCAAAAGGTTTCCCAATATAGAAGTTCCAAGTTGTTTCATCTTTGAAGAGCGTCATCATTGCACAGGGCCTTATGTGCTTTCAGCACAAGGGTACAGAAGCTAGTGGGTTGGGAACCCCCCCGCACCTGAAATCCCTTCAAAAGGCAGTTTGTAAATTGACTGCCAAAAAGACATTGCTCGGAACTGTTTGGTTCTGTGCTGCAGCTCTCTTCTTCGTTAGTGTTGGTTGGATACCCGGCACTGGAGCCCCTATACTCGAACCAGCTGCGAGGCTCAAATTATCCTTGCATCTTTCTTTTCTGAGTGGTGGGTCATTCGGATGGATACATGTATGGCTATCTTTCGCTTGTATTTCTCTCTGTTTTGTAGGAAGAATTTATCCTTTCATAATGCACCATTGCACCTAGACTGATGACCCATGTGTGGTGCTGTATATGTTTCCAAGGAGGTAACGTTTAGGTGTACCAACTACGTAACATGCTGTTATCGGTATATCATACAATGGCTAAACATTATTGCCTATTGAACCATGTACTTAGTCGCTAGTCAGCATAGGCTAACATCTTGCACCTAAACCATACACACTCCGATGCTTTGACGTCTCTTTTTCTGAAGACCAATTCGGTCTTTGGTTTGTTAGACAAAGAATTACATGGTTCGGTCTTTGAACCATTATTGCTTTGGCTTTCCCCTCGATCTCCTCGGGCGGAAAAATATGATCTGCTACTATTGAGAGCACTTTTTCCTCCATTCCGACCTCTTCTTCTTGAGAAGCTCGAATTACCATGTTGTGAAATGGGCCTGGCCAAACAATTTTTTGGTTGCATTATGAAATAACAGTAGTTGATGTGTTTTCTTGTGTATGCATGGGAACAACACAGCTACAACAAAATGTCTCGATTTTAGAATCCCTATGGCATTGTTATAGTGGTTAAAAGAGACGATACTTGAACGTGAGGAGTGTGTTAAAAGAAGAAGAAAGGAAAAAACACGAAAAAATCTCGAGCTACGTAGGCAATAGGCATCCATCCAGAATTTCCTTCCCCACCATGGATTGTCGGATCATGTGTTTGTCCTTTTTGAGGGCAACAACTCTCTCTCTCCCCCTCTCATTATTGTGTCGTCTTTGAGCGAGTGAAGCAAATATAGCTTTAGAAAAAACTATGAAAATCTAAAAAGATGTAGACAAAAAAAAAAAAAATTCTGAAATTTTTTTAAAAAGAAGCAAAGATATTTGCCAACAGACCAAGAAAGTTACTCGAGCAAATGCATTTGTTAATTGCGTGATAACGAAAAAAGCCCAGGAATCCAGTGAAAGTGATAAAAGCAGGCGAAGTATAAAGTCATTTCTTAGTTCCAAGTATTATTCTATTGGATGGCGGACCTTTTTCCATTTTATTTCATTTCTTATGGTGCTGAGATGAGAGAGAGAGAGAGAGAGAGAAACTACTATATTATGAGAAGAAAGCCATGTTTTAAGCTACAAGCTGGTTCGAAATTTGAATGTGGCTGATAGGGACTCGGAGAGTTTTTGCATAAAAAGCCATATATATATTATTAGTTTTTTCAGGTACATGCTCTTAATCTATGATATCTACGTCACTAAGTTAGTTTAATATCCGTACATTATCTTAATTAGCATTTGATTATTTAAATCACAAACAAATATAAAAATCGATGGGCATCTCCTGCCTCACAATCAGATGATTCCATGGCACCCATCTCAACTATTTAGTGTGCTCCCATCTGCGTTGCTCCTTAATAAACCAAAAATCTAGGACCGAAAGAAGAGGACAGGTTAAAAAAAACAAAAAAAACAAAAACAAAAAAAACAAACACCAAATAGCTACAATGTTTCTCACAAAAAAGAAAATGAAAGTACGAAAGAGACAAATCTCAAACTAATATATATGAAAGAGTACGAAGAAAGCAGTTTGTTTAATTCAGTCTATTAAACTAATATATATTTTTTGAACATGTGACTGTCACATGTATTTTTAATGGAACATGTGATTTTTATATGCATGCACATGCTAAGACACATGTCAACTTAATAGATTGAGGGTCTGTTTGGGTGTGTGTTTTAAGTGTTAAAAATTACGTTTAATACTCAAAAAGTTCGGTTGAAGAAAAAAATATCCGTTTGGTAAAAAAAATTGAAAGTGCTTTAAGGGTCTAAAAAGGCAACCAAAAAAAAAAAGTCCAAAAAAACACACTTTTAACAAAAGTTTTATTTCTCAAATACAATCATAAACATGGTCTAAGTTTTCTCCAACCCAATTTAAAATAAAACTTGGTCCATAAAATTTTATTAAGAATGAAGAGTAGAGAACAATTAAAGTGCATGCAATGCACACAAAAGACCCTAAAAAGCCACAACCCAAAAAAAAAAAAAAATCCATTCACAAAATGATTTCAAGTATAATAATTATTGAGAGGAGCAGAATAGCTCTACATTCAATTAGCTATTCCATCCACATGCCCTAGACTTTCTTGTTCGACCCATCCAAATTATCAGAACAAGTGGGTCTATTAAACATGGAATTTTCATAAGTATATGAAAACATTATTCGGAAATTAAACAGTTAAATTTGTCTACACAGACCCCAACCCAAGACAAAAGTGTTGGTTGAATTATCAGCTCCATCTTTCTGAATAGCTGATAATCATATCAAAGAATTGTGGCTGTTTCTGTAAGATCAGAAATGTTAAAAAAAGAAAAAAAAAAAAAAAAGAAATAGAAAAAACGGTGTTTATGTGCAGGTTCTTGGCAAATTAATATACACCGGTTACGTCAAATATTTCTTTAAGATACAATAATGGACCATCTTCTTATCACAATTTTACCTCTATGTGTTGTGTAGCAGAGAATCTGAATGGCATATGGTCCCTACAAATAATCGAAGTCCTGATGACGCCAACACAATGCTATGCAAGGAACCTGAGCCCATGACCAAGATACTATAATAGTGAATTATTCACTGTTTAAAACCCCATTACTGGTTCTCTTTTAACTCCTTTAAAATAAAAATTTATTGAAAAAAGAAAGAAAAAGAAAAGGCACTCCTACCATTTATTAATTATAAATAAATATAAGTGAAGAAAAGCAATGAGCCACAAGAAAAGAGAAATGTCTAGACATGGGTCAGTGCTGGACATAAGCTAGAAAAATCCCATAATGTGTCTGGATTTTATATTTGGAAGTATTCCAAGAATATTTACCAAAAGTTTTTGACAATTCCCTCAGTTTATTTCTTTCTGCAACTTGGCTTCCCCACTTTTAAAGGGTGCAGTCCCTCACAATATTGTTCAGTGCCCATAAGCTGCTTCATTTAGAGAGAGAGAGAGAGAGAGAAATCTTAACAATACAGAGTTGATCAAATGGCAGAGAAGCTGCTATCATGTGATCATGCAGATGATGACTACATAGACATGGAAGTGAGCTCATTCTCCAGCTTACTTTGCCATTCTATAAGCTCCCCTCCACACCCCAGAGAGTTTGAGTTCCAAATGTCTTCCATTTCTCAAGAAAGAGAGCCTACAACTTCCCCAGCTGACGAGCTCTTCTACAAAGGAAAGCTCCTTCCTCTTCACCTCCCCCCACGCTTGCAAATGGTGGAAAAACTCCTGCATAACTCCAACCCTCCTGCTTGCGACACAAGAAAAGACATCTTTGAAGAATTCTACAGCACCCCCTTAGCCACAACCGCCACAACAACACCGATTTCTAGCACCACCCCATTTGAATCCTGCAATGTCTCCCCCTCAGAATCTTGCCGTGTCAGTAGAGAACTGAACCCGGACGAGTACTTCTCTGAGTATTCGAAAGAAGTACTCAGTGGCTTCATTGGTGATCAAAACCCAAAAAAGTCTTGGACGAAAAAGCTCAAGCACTCCTCTCTTGGTTTAAAGCTCAAGGCTTCCAGGGCTTATCTCAAGTCTCTGTTCAGTAAATCCGGTTGCTCCCATGAGTCCTGCACAGCGGCCACCAAAGGAGCTGATGAAGGATCGGTTTCAAAAGCCAAGGAGTGTATGGATAAGTACGTGGAGGCAAAGAAGATTAACCCATTTGGACAAATTCTCAAGGACAAATGCTCAACGTCATCAAGTATCATCAGGAGCACTGATAAAGAAAAGGATGCTGACGAGAATGGTGTTGGTCACCACAGGAGATCATTCTCGGTGGTTATCAAACGCCATTCGACAAAGAAGTCTTCGTCTTCTTCTAATTCATTGTCATCCGGCTCTTCTTCATCTTCAAGCTCCAACAATTCAAATGGGTTTCACGAGTTGCAGTTTCTCAAGAGATGTAGCAGCTCAAGTTCAGACATTGAGATATCCATTCAAGGAGCCATTGCTCATTGCAAGCAATCTCAGCAGCGGTTCCATTCCAGAAAGACTGTAAGCGAAGTTGGGTTTTACTCGTTGTCAACTTCCAGGATTTCAGTTCGTGAAGATCAAGAAAGGCCAGACCTTTGCAGAGGTTGAGAGAGAGAGAGAGAGAGGAGAAGGGAAAAGTACCGAGTTAATTTTAATCGGTTAATTAATGTTTTCTCTTTTGTTCTTTCATAGTTTTGCTAATGGATATGCTCTTTGGAATATCTAGATCGACCAGAACATCCTGCGGGAGTTTGTGAAATGTACAATAAAATTGATCTCTTCCTCGAGACTATAAACGAATGATGTTCTTCATCATCAGATCACAAGAATTCCACTTGGCGTTAGGAATCATTTTCTAAGACAAGTTTTGAGTTTTTTTACTCGTTGATTTTTGGCACTACGCTTCACAGTAATTCCACCAAGCATAAACACGACAAACTATAATAAGGAGCAAAGCATACGAACAAGAAATCAAGAAAATATCTATTTTTATAATTTATGCACCTTTTGCTCCAATTCTTCACGTGTCCTGTAAAAATCTAGTATCGGGATTTTATATATTTGTTCCTTGTGACATAAGCTATCTGAGTGTAGGCTCTAGCCACTATGTATTCACCTTCCTTTTTTTTCCTGAGCTATTGATCACCTTGCTTAACTTAATTTATGAAAAAAAAAACCTTAATTTATGAGGACGTGGATCGGATTTAACTGTTCATTGCGGTTATAAAATACAAAATTTCAAAGTAAAAATAAGGAGAAATTACTTATTTAGTCATTTGGATTTATAGTTGTATCCAACTGATACTTAAGATATCAAAAGTACCAAGTTGATCTATGAGATAAGTTATTTATCCAAAGTTGTTAATCGTTTGACAAAAATTATTAGCTGTACACGTTGATCCACATCACAACTAATCACTGATTAACACATGGCATGATTGATGACTATATATACCTATTGTAAAATAGTAGTTTTACCCCAAAATCTATATAAATAAATGTTTCCTCTCACAACCTCACTAGATGAGGGGCGGCCGAACCCTTCATGGGGGCAATCGACTCCACCTAAGGAAAGGGAAGGAAGGGGTAGCTAATCGCCCTTTGTTTTCTCCTCAAAGAAAAGCATCTAATTGCTCTTCACTAGCAAAACTCCCTTAGAGAGGGACAATTGATCGCCCCTCATCTTTGAGGGGGTTTTTCTCTCTTCATACAAAAAGCAATCAATTGCCCCACTCTGAGGGAAGGTTGTCCTTCATCAAGTGAGGGGTGGTCGACCGACCCCATGTGAGGAGAGGTCGTTCCCTCCCCAAGTGATGGGCGGTCAGCTGCTTCTTTCTTTATTTATTTTTTTGTTATTTTATTTTAAGGGTAAAATTATAATTTTATAATAGGTGAAGTCATTAGTCATATCACTTGTCAATCAATGATTGGTTATGACGTGGATTCACATGTGCATCTAACGATTTCTGTCAAATAGCTGACAACATGGATCACCTTGAACCACCCAGTGATTAGTTTGGTACTTTTAATACACACCCTATGGGTCATTTTGGTACAATTACAAACCCTAGAAACTAAATAAGTCATTTTTTCTAAAAATAAAATGAAATCCCAAACCAAGAGTCCATGATTTTTTCCCACATGATTCAAGTACTCTCTATATAGTTTCAATGATTAGGAGAAAGGAAAAGAACATTATATATGAGTGATGAGAATGAGTGTTTCAACCCGTCCCATCTCTTCCACAAGCTGACATGGAAGATATATATATATATATATATATATATATATATATAAAGATAAAGATGACTAGGTTCCAGCAAGTTATCAATTAACGGAATTAATCATGACTGTAATACTAGAAAGCCCACCTGTCCACCTCTCAAAGGCAACAAGGAGACACCTGCATTCCTTAAATATGTTATTGGAAGCATCATATAAAGAAGACATTCTTTTACAAAGTTTTAGAAAACTGCTCAAAACGTGGAAAAAAGTGTTAGGGTTAAGCCCCCGATACACGCACGGGTGCACTAAGCACACCAACAAAGTTGAGCAAAGGAAAGAAAGAAAAATAAATAAATGACAAATAAATATAATAAGAAAGAGGAAATCTTCATTTGCAGACAAACAGTCTTTCAGGAGGTTCTTTAGTCTTTTCCCTTAACCTAGTGGGTGTACTGGGAACCTTAAACTAAGTAAACATGTCAGCCAGAATTTTGACAGGATTAGAACCTAAGGAAAGCAATGAAAAGGCCCATTTGATGTTGTTGAGCACTAAGGGGAAACCCATTTCCCCCACCCGGCCAGCTTCTACGGATATAGGATATATATATATATATATACACACAGATTGAAAGAAGGAAAAGGCAGAGGCAGAGGCCTCACATAGTATACCTACAATTGGTGGGATATCTACAAATTGAGTTGGAAGAATTCTTTCAATTAAGTCTCTAATTCTCACATGCCTTTTTTAATAGGATTAATTAGTAAAAAAGAAGAAGTGATTCTCTTATGTTTAAAGGACACGTGTCATTTTTTGACACTCCACTAATTTGTAAGAAATTTTTATCATTTTCGAAGTAACCCCAAAAAATAATGGTCATTAGCATATACATCCAAATGGCCTTTGAGGATTATGGAGTTGAATATAAAAGCTAATATTCCACCCCATAATTGATTACCTCATTGAGGTCGAAGTACGTTGATTTCACAATTATATAATTTTTACCTTTGTACTTCACTAATGATCAGTCATCTTCTTCTTTTTTTTTTTAATTGAAATGGGGAAAAAGGTTACATGGGTGGCTTTTTTCCACTCTTGATCCGAATGGAAGAGAGAATTAGGAATCTTATAGGAATGCTACCAAACACGAGGTGAGTAGCAGCTCATACATTTAACTAAAAAGTGTGCATGAAAATTAGTACATCTAAAAACTTTCAAAGCACTTAATCTTTGAAAGAAATAAATATCAAGAATAATATCAGATACAATACAGGCAAATTGCCAAGTGGAGAAGAGATGAGATTGATTCACAGCAAGAATCACCAAAAGCGCATCTCCTTCTAAAGCAAAACAATCATAACTAGTAGAAGTAGCTAGTCGAAGTGGCAAGGAGAGCAAGAAAGGCTTCACCTAAGAGAACATCCATATATAGACTCAAGCTTTTGAGTAGCAATTAGAATAATATTTCCTGACTAATGATCAGTCATCGATCGGTACTTTAAGAAAACAACTTATAGATATGTAATTTAGCATTTCACTTGAAACAGAGCGGATCTTAATCTATACTTGCCTAGAGCATTACTAATATTATAAAGAAAATTAGGGGTGACAAAGTTCTCCATGCATACTTGGAAATGATCTAGATATTTTAATAAATATTTATTTTAATCTTTGGAGAAACTTTGCCACTTTGGGAAAGCGTTACGGATTTTGTAATGTTAACTTCAAATTATTAAAGTTTGTAATGTTGGTATCTCACATTTTAGACCTTTTAATTTCACCCATCCTTTAGGATTGGAGGATGTCATCTCTCATTTTAAGGAAGAGTGTCCTTGCTCCGAAAAAACTTGGAAGTCTTAAAATTTTGATAATAATAGGTTAAGACACTACCTTAACCTAAAAACTAAATTGAGTTTGTAAATTCATTATCGCAATTCTTTATATTATATCAGCTACTCACTCTTATGATTAGAGTCCAAAGTCAGGTTCTAACTGCTCACACTCTCACAGGTATTGTTCAAATTTCCATAGGAGATTATAGCATGATAATAAAAACCAAATAATACGGTGCTTTCAAAATTACTAAATAATATAGGATCAATAAGCCTAGGCCCAATAAATAAAATGGGACACCTCACAAAAGGTCAACTCCATGGAAAGGTCCATAAAAATTTAGGAATACAATGCATAATCAATAACTCACAATTTCATAATAATAATAATAACAATAGTAATAATAATAATAATAACTCACAATTTCTACTTGGGACCACGTCAAAAGAAGTGTGACGAGTAAAACTCACAAAAAGATGTATGAGCTTCACAACCTAACAACCCCACTTTTTTTCTTCTTTTTCTTTTTTATTTTTGCTTATTATTATTTTTTTCTGAGCTAACAACCCCTCTTTATTCAACTATAATAGTACTCTCTCTTTATCAAGTCCTACACTAATTTTTTTATTATTGACTCTTTGATTCAAAGATATTTAGATTCTGCAAGACCCTCACAACCCCAATCCCAAACCTAACAACCCAAAACTAGGGGTAGAATTTTATTTTTATTCATTTATCAAATTCGAATCATGTAAGACATGACTCTTGAGTATAAAACTAACTAAATCAACCTTAATCCAACCCATTTAATTAAACAGATCAAACTCCAAATCCTAATTTCCTGTTAAGATCGCAAATCTTGTCAAAAATTGTCAACCTCAGATATTGCGTGTAACATTTGAATCAAGTCAAAATATGAGTATAAGACTATAAATCAACTTTAATCCAACCTATTTAATTAAATAGATCAATCCCCTCAACCCTAACCCACTAATTTTATATTAGCATTCATACTCATTTAACCCTAAACTAGCTATCTCCATTGGAAAGTAAAGGCAGTTCCGACTATAAATATGCAGCCTGTACAGACGACTGAGATCTTTGGGCCCATGGTTAATTAGATTCCATCCCCAGTTTCTCTCTAATATTACAAGTAACAAGATTATATCATTTGGAGTATTGGACCGAAAGAAACGAAGAAAAATCAAATACATAAACGTGCACAGGAATTTAATGGCAGGGCTCTTAATTGTTTCTTATCAAGTCCAAAGCTACTCTTAAAAGGCACACCGAACACTTACGTACTCGTTCAGCATGCATTTCACAATCTCTATAACCATCAAAGGGCAAAGATCGGATCGACTCCTGAGTTCGAGTAATCAGAGTGATGCCCGGAGTTGGATCCGCTCCTCTTCTCCCTCTTCCTCATTGAACGATTCCTCTTTGACCTCACCACATAGTAAGTCATAGTACCAAGAACCCCAGCCATTATCAGTCCCCCAACAGCAGTAATCAAATCTGCAGCCCACTCATGCTTCTTGCCAACCACTATATAAGAGGACGCCATAAACGCCACCGAAGTGCACACAGAAGCCAACCACATCAACTTGTTTATTATCACCACTACTCGTTTTTCGGCTTTCGTCTCGCCTCTAACCAGTGTAATTTGAACAACCACAACAGCCAAGGACGTAAATAGTGCGATGGCATTGAAGATGAAGAAGATTTTGAAAGAAGCACTGCTCACTGCCACAGCCGATCCATTGTCCTTATCCCCGCCAGGCACAGTAAAAATAGCTGCAAAGGCGACTGTAGCAAAGAGTACAGCCACCACAGTCACTGAGTTGGTGGCATTGTTGATCCCCTCTCGGTGAAGTTTTCTGAGCTCTTTTGAAATATTATGAACATTTTTGTTAGTTTTCCTCGTTTGTTCAAGCTGGATATGAACATCTTTCTTAATTTGAGTCACAGTTTTCCTCAATTCATCCCTTGGCTGGTTCAGTTCATTAGCTCTGAGAGCACCGTAATGAGAAAGACACTCCTTTATATCTGTGGATTCTTCAGAAAGGGGAAGATCTATAGCTATGTCTAAAGCTGTTTTGTGCTCTCTGGTCAGTGCATTAACATTGGTGTCCGGAAGGGATAGCAACTCAGTTACTATCTGCAAGGAGAATAGGAAACATCAATTCTAGGCAAAAATTTCCCCCCTTCATCTATATGTATACTTCAAATTATAGGAAGCATGCACAAATGGAAGATGAAATCAAATGAGTAATCTGTATGCCTAGAGAGGAGGGGAGAGAGATGAATTATGATATAATTTATAAACTTGTCATATGTAGAAAACCATGCAGAAGTTAGATAATTTTAGTCTAATATATGGCCAATTGGTGTGGCTTGCGCATGTTGTTAGTACAAATGCAGAATGGTGAATTCAAATATGGAGGAAATAGCTTTAAGAAAAATAAACATGATATGTAAACAGAACAAACTAATACATGATTTTTTCCTGGAGCAGTGCTAAAATATGAGGAAAACACTAATTGTAGAGGACTTATGCAGGATGAAATTTTCATGTTTCAGGGCACAGCTTAAGCCTGAGAGAATCAATGAAAGAAATGATGACAAGGTGAGATGTATTCATTAACACGAGACTAGCAAATAAGAAGCAGAAGTACATCACAGAGAGATGTTAATTGCATAGTTGGAATGAGAAAATCCAAGCTAGACACCTGCAGGGATCAAGAGGCCAGCATTGAAAGACATGGTGTGCCAATTTGAAATATTCATTCAGGCAGATGAAGTTAAGTTTTAGTTAAGCAAGTAACCTCCCCCCTCCAACCCCTAAAAGCAAATTTTATTTTAAGAACCGAAAAACCTTTAAACACAAAATGTGAATTAAAGCCATTGACTAATATTTGTAGCATTCAAAAGATATGTGAACAGTTGAAACTTCAAAGGATACATATTTAAACAAAAAGTGCAGGATAAGCCAAGATATGGTACCTCTACTCGCTTTTTCCTTGTGGCTACATGTAATGCTGTGTTACCCTTTTTATCTGGAAGCATAACAATAGCAGCATCAGCATCGAGAAGTGATTTGACCACCTCACAGCTCTGCCCTTTTACAGCCATATGCAATGCAGTCTGCCCTTTCTTGTCAGTCCTTCGTGCTAACTGCGGATCTTTGCTCAGTAGTGATCTTATAATGTCAACATGCCCCTGTCGGGCAGCCAAATGCAATGCATTTTTCCCATTGGATCGAGGGATCTCCAACAAACTACAATCCTTTGACAGCAGTTCATTCACTACTTCTGTATGGCCTCTTGTAGCTGCAGATATAAGAGGAGTTGCACCTGCTGGGCCAATTGTTTTGCTGAGCCCAGGGTCATGATCTAGAAGCACCTTGACAATGGCTGCGGCAGAAGAATCATCATGAGTGCACTGTCTTTTACGGAAAATAGAAAATTTTCAACTGGAAGCATATCTTACACAACTTATTATAACATTCAATTCTTTAACGCAGTGTTCATACTTTGATGATTTTGAGCGAAGATTGAAAACGGGACCAGGGATAAAGCAATAATACCAACAAGTGTAAACCCAGTAATACAGGGGCCAGTTGCCACTAGAAATGGCACTTCATCCCACATTCCTTTTTAATAAAAAATAATCTCTTCACAAAGTATATAAGACTAATACTGAAAAGCTAGAGATCACAACTTCAGTAACTGCTAACTTTTGTGGTAAGGTGTCAATTAGAATATTTATCTTCAATAAAATTGGTTTTATTTAAAATTTATGCTTTATACATTCTGAAATTTGATATCTATCCTTACAGACGCATTTAACTATTTAAGGAAGGATGATGGCAAAGACACCCTTTTCCTCCTGCAAAGAACCTCGTAGTTCATCAAGTTGTAAGCTAAATTTCTTGATTGCAATAAAAAAAGAGCTCAACCGTTAATACCTTATATAAGCCCTTCGTACAATTTTTCCATATGAAATCAATTTTCTTCTGGTTTACAATCTTTGCCATGATTCAGACTAAAATAGCCATATTCAAATTTATAAAGCCCACAATCAAAACAAGAAAAACTACTTGATCAATTACCATTGTGCCCTTGACTTGCAGCTATATGCAATGGATCGAACCCAGACTGGTTCTGCATCGTGAGAGTCTCTTTACTAGAATACTTTAACAATTCCTTCACAATATCAAGGTACCCCTTCTCGGCCGCCTTATAAAGTGCTGTCTCTCTCAACTCATTGACCTCATTCACAACCGCAGCCTGGACCTCGGCGACCTCCGTGTCGAATTCTGCGCCACTCAGAGTTCCCACCATCTGCGAATCGATATCGTGGAGCACCTGCTTCACCGCAGCCAGATCCCCGCGCTGTGCCGCTAAGTGCAACTCGGTGTCGTTGTGCCGCCCCGTCACCTGCTTCACGTACTTCTTCTTCCCCGCCTGATCAATCCGCTTACCGGAATTGGAAAGGACTAGAGCCGGAGCTGTCGACGACGGAGATGGCGTCGGTGACGGCTCAGCGAGAGGGTTTAGACTTCGCGGTGGAGCCACAACTCCCTTCTCTAAGTCCCTCTCAACTCCTATTCATTCAATTACATCCAAGATCAATCTCTCACTCATATCACAAGTCAAAAATACCTAACAACTTTCTTTAGCTCCGTTTCTTTTGTTTCAGAGGGAAAAAATCAGTTTAATTTACATATTCTCTAAAGCTAAATCATTGATAAGAAACCTTTTCCAGGGAAACATTTTCCCACAAACCAAACAGAGCAGCTATCATATGCAACAAGAATAATCGGTCCGGCTGGATCGCCAAAATAATCGAAGTAATTGAAACAAAGGACTGAGATAAGAGAAAGGGAGAGAGAGAGAGAGTACCTTCTTCGATCGGTGACGCCATGACTGAATTAGAAGAGAAAGTGGACGGAACCTAAGAGTTCATGCAAAGTGAGAGAGAGAGAGAGAGAGGAAAAGAGGAAACACGAGGTGGGAAATTGAGAAGGGGAAGGATAAAAAAAGTAGAAAAAAGGGCAGAGGAAGGAAAGTGCTGGGAAGGAGAAGATTGTCGTCACCTGAAAAAACGGGCCCCACTTCATCACTCCTACAGGCTACAAGTCTCCAACACTATGGCTGCGCTGAATTTTTTTTTTTTTTGGTCAAAAAATTATTTTATGTTAAAATAAACGTAACTATTTAAATAGTGGGAAAAATATTTGCTGCCCTTAAAATTTGTATTATCTTTTTTTTTTTTTCTATCTAAAAGAAATATATTAATAAATATAAAATGAGAAATGTTAGGTTTTTTTTTATGTACTTCCAACATGATATGACTTTTAAAATCACTTTTAAATTTGAGATTATTATTAACTTTTAATCTATTAATAATTTTAAAAATTACATCATAATTGAAAAACACTTGAAGAATATTAGAAAAATACCTAATATTTTCTTATATAAAATATTGATCAAATATAAAGAACTTATTAAATATAAAACACTTTACAAATATGAAAAAATACAAATCTTCCAAAATACATTAACAAATAGATTCATTAATAACAAAATAATTAATTACAGTGCCGGATGTAATTTCTTAAGGGATTCAACAACAAAAAAAAAAATTGAAATTTGTACTGAGGAATTATTTTGTGAGCAAAGTTTTTTTTCAAATTAGAGCGGAAGAAATCAATCCATAAAAGTGTATGCATGCGAATAGGTCATTTTTCCTCCATTCTGATGCTCTCTCACATCGTTCATTTTCTTTTTTTGGTTTGATTCCTCTTTCTCCAAAAAACGCAATGCCAGCCCATCCTCTATTTTCTAGACTTATCGCTCTCAGCCTCTATTGCTCTCGAAACTGACTCGTTTTAAAGATTTGGATTTTTTTCAAGCATGATCGACAATCTCGCTCACCAACGAGCATCACCGCTGTTTTCCTCGGCCTCTCCACTCCTCGTTGCCGCCCTCTGTGTTGAACTTTTTATGTATTTTGCTTTGTTTTTCTATTTTTATTGTTGTGCAGTCTTGTGCAACTGGCCGGAGTTCGTTCCTCCTCTTCAACGACTCTTGATCAAGATCCATAGGGCCAAGTAATTCTTTGGCCCATTTCTTATTTATTGTTTTTATTTTATGCATTGTATTTTTATTTTGGTTTATTATTGGAAAGTCAAAGGAAAAATACAAAATTAGTCTATATAGTTTACTTAATTTACAATTTACTTCATGTGGTATCAAAACGAACTCAAAAGTCCCTGTGGTATGTAAAAAAAAACAATTTAGTCCCTATAGATAAATTTCATCCATTAACTTAACGGATTCCGTTAGCGTGTCATGTCACATCCAATTAAATTATAACACGTGTCATGTTTTATTTTTCACTTTTAAAAATTACACTTAGATTTTTCACATCATATTATTATGTCAACTAATATTCCAATCTCAGCTTTTTCTTTCTTTTTTTTTTTTAACGTTAAACACATTAGGTAAAATATTTTTAAAAACTCTAATTCTACCAAATTATTGATCTAAAAACCTAATTCAAAAGAAAACAAATTATTCTTCTTCTTTCCTCTCTTCTTCGCCTCTTTTCTCTGCTTCTTCTTCTCTTTTTTTTTCTTTTTTTTTTCTCCTTCTTTTTTCTCCTTTTTTCTTCTTCATTTTTTTTTTCTCTATCTCTTCCTATCTTCTATTTCTTCTCTTATGCTCTTCTCCTATGTTGAAATTCCTCTTTTTCTTGGCAACATTCAAGAGGGCAGTTTGTATATATTTCTTTGCCAACACACCTAATAAGATATAGAAATTTAATTATAGACTTTCAGTATAGTTTGTATATATTCTCACTTCCTTTCTTACTTCTCACAACATCTTTAACAATTTAAAATAATTGATTACCAAAAAGTTTACAAAGTTCTTATAAATTAATTTATCTATAGACAACGAAACCAATTTTTATTTACAACAATTAAATCTCAAAATAAGAATTTTTCTAACCCAAACTCCATTGAAAAGAATTCACTAATTCCATTAAAAAAAAAAGACAAATGAATTGAATAAATCAAAACAGCAATTTAAAGTTTTTGTTGGTTTTCCGATGTCAACTATATATACTTTTGTGTTACAAAAGAAGAAGAAGAAGAAGAAGAAGAAAAGAGATGAAGAAGAAGAGGAGGGAAGAAGAAGAATAATTTGTTTTCTTTTGAATTAGGTTTTCATATCAATAATTTGGTAGAATTAGGGTTTTAAAAAATATTTTACCTAATATGTTTAACGAAAAAAAAAAAAAAGCTTAGGTGGAAATATTAGTTGGCATAATAATATGATGTGGAAAATCCAAGTGTGATTTTTAAAAGTCATAAATAAAGCATGACACATGTCATAATTTAATTGGATGTGATATGGCACGCTAACGGAATCCGTTAAGTCAATGAATGTAATTTAACTATAGGGACTAAATTTTTTTTTTTTGGCATACTACAGGGCCTTTTGAGTTTGTTTTGATATCATAAGGAATAAATTATAAATCAAGTAAATTACATAGACTAATTTTGTATTTTTTCAAAAAATAAATTATTGTAATATTTTCCCAATATTGCTAAAAAAGAAAAACTGAAAGATCTTAGTATTTTCATCATGTTTCAGGAATTAATTCAGCAGTGAAAGAATTTAGACACGTCACTGCTAAAAGATTCATTAATAAAACAGAAAAGAAAAAATCATAATAATAATTTTGGGCATCTCCAATAATCAAACCTTGTAGAGTAATGATAAAAAATAATTAGAATTTTCTTAGAATTATTATATGGGTTAAATACTTTATTAGTCTTTATAGTTTCAAAATTTTATTTTTTCCTCTCTAGAGTTTGGAAAGTGAACAAATTAATTTTTATGGTTTTGAAAAGTGACCAAATTAGTTCTTTCGTCAATTGACCGTTAATTAACTTAACAAATTAACATGTGGACTAATTAAAAGTTAACACACGGTCACTTAATTAAATTTTATATTAAAAAAAAAGAGAGAAAAATTTGGGCACCAAGGGTGGTGGCTTGGCCACCCCCATGGAGCCAAGGATAGCCGAAACCACCCCCAATGGTGATTTGGGTTTAGGAGTAATTAACAAAAACAACTGTTTGTACAGGGATATTTGACGAATTGGCCATTTTCTTTGAAAAATCTACAACTTTGCTTGAAACATGGCGTGAAGGATGTGTTGCCACCATTTCAGTCTCTTGATAAAGTGAAGAGCCAACCCTTTGAGAGATGTATCTCAGAAAGTAGTACACTAGTTGACAACAAGAACTTGAGCAATTCCGATGGAAAGCCTTCGAGGCCTAATGATCATGCAGAACTAGACTTTTCTGAAAATGCCCAATTGAACCAGAAGCTGGAAGAAGCTTGCATAGAGACAATTTCATGTAGGTCTCAAGGGGAAAATGATTTCCCATCCACATGTTTCTAATTCTGATATAGAGTCACCATTGGGGGTGGTTTCGGCCACCCCAATTTTTTTCTCTTTTTTTTTTTGAAAAAATATTTTTTTTAAAAATAAAAAATTTAATTAAATGGCCACACGTCAATTTTTAATTGGTTTATGTGTCATTCCGTTAAGTTAACTAACGGTCAACTGAATGAATGACTAATTTGGTCACTTTTCAAAACCATATAAACTAATTTGGTCACTTTCCAAATCTTATGGAGAAAAAAATAAAATTTTAAAACTCTAAGGACTAATTAGGTATTTAACCCTTATTATAAATATAATATATCATTGAAAAATTATCAGATCAAAATTTAATAATAATCTTAAATTCAATAATAATTTTAAATAACACAAACTTAAAAAAAATAAAATAAAATTTATTTCTCCTTATATCATTATTCCTTCTCCCGGTAATAGTAAAGAGAAACCACGTAAGTGGTTAATGCACAATGCAGTTGACTCCCAAGTCTCCAGATTCAGAGCTTCACAAAGAAACAGTGTGTGAAAAGAACACGGGGGTTTTTTAAGTCATTTGAACCATAGCGTAAATGAGATGCAACTTTTGCTTTGTCGAAAAGTCCTCCCAATGTTGACCCAAAGGAAAGATCTGCAACATTTCCTTAGTCAACAACGTGAATATAATATAGTGAGATTAGTGATATTTGGTCAGTAAGCACGCATGTTTTAAAATATTATTTTATTTAATTTTATTTACTGTTTAAATATTACTTTAATAATATTTTATAATATTTTAACACCGATGTGTTTAAATTTTATTTAAGTATGTCGGTGGGCCAAATATCACTACTTTAATAGTGAGAGGAGAAAAGATTTTTCAAAATCACCCTATGATTTATGGTCCACGAGGGTCTTACATGTAGATCTAGTATCTCACCGATTCAATGCTGATTTAACAAATTCTATTAGATTCTGTTTGAGATTATATTTATAAAATAAAGCTTTTAAGTCAAAAAAATATTTTAGTCAAAAGTACGTTTTGACAATTTATAGGCTTTTTGGACAATTAGAAATGCTTTTAATTATTTTATTAAACGGGTAATTTTTTCTTCAAACAGACTTTTTAAGTATTAAAAGTACTTTTAGGTTTCTCAAACGTAATTTCAAACATATTCTTAGTATTGCATTAACTTAAATAAGACACGTGTTACAATTTTATTGACTTTGATGTTATACTCTCGAAATCTATTAAGTTTGCTGACGAAATTTGACTTTATGGAGTAAATTACTTTTCTGACATACTTTAGTGCCATTTTAAGTTCATTTGAATACTGCATAGAACTAATTGCAAATCAGATAAATCACAATAACTAATTTTGCATTTTTTTTTTTCAAAATATAGATTCATGTACTAAATGAGCCAAACAAATATAAACTCGGCTCGACTCGTATAACTTCATTTTGTTAATTATTTTAAATTTGTAATAATAACGTTTTGAAAAGATAGAAATGAATTTTCTTGGTGGGTTTATGTTTTTTTAAGTACAAAAATTTCCTAAAAACGAGTCTGCAGGAAATATTGGAGTTAATCACATTTTAGCTTATTTTCCGTAAGTGGCATCCATCTGCCAATATCAGTAAATATTGCATCTTGACCATTCATCCCCTTTAGAGGAGAATGATACGTTAATACCCTTTCAACTCAGAACTGACGGGAGCGTCCAAGGTGGTACACCCCTTAAAAAATTGGCGTATGCCGCTATCAGCGACGAGCGCACGGTATTCTTTGGTAAAAGGCGATAGAATAGTTCGTTCTGTGCTCATCGCACGGCACTGTGCATTTTATTGGGGTTCACGTGCTTTACTTTATAGCAGCTTCGCTTATTTGTTCCGTGTGGGACTCGTATTAGTTTCCTTTACAAATTTCCTCCATTTCGAAGTTCTTTCTTATTTCATGCCCACTCTTTAGCACCAAACCAGCTTTTCCTCTACTGCAGCCCCAACTGATTATCTCTCATCTATTTGTGGGTGCATTGATTTGCTCTTCCATTGAAGAATCCCGCCAATCCTCTGTCCACCAGGCTTCAGATAAGTTTCTCTCTATGACTAGCCCGGCCTTGTTCCAAACTGGGGTCGTCGGTTCGGTCAGACAGATTCTATAGCCTTTTGTGGGTTCTTTGAAAGCTATGAATTAGCATAACAACTCACAGGCTTGGTATAGTGCTTTAGGCGATTCACTTTTTCAAATTTTCTCAAGGTATGCTACGTGCTAACAAACCAGCACTTGCATTTCAAATTCATAAATGAAATAGTTAGTTGTGGGATCACCATTATCTTAATGTTCTCGTAGAATTTATAAATTAGAAACATGCTTCAGAGTTCATATTCATAATTGAAGAAATTCATAAATAGATGCAGAAATAAGATAAAAGCAAAAATAAAATAAAAGACACAAAAAATTTAATGTGGTTTGATTAATGACTTATGTCAATCCATAGATAAAGCTCAAAGGGCTACATTAAGCTTTTATTCAATGAATAATTTTACAATACAAATGGTCCTTATTTATAGGAATGATGACATAACACAAAATGGTATGATTGATAAAATCAAATCATGTATATTTAATTATGATTTAATTTTATCAATTACAATCAATATTGCTAATATATCCCATAATATAATAATATATTCTAACATGCCCCCTCAAACTCAAGTGAAAGGCTTTGGAACCTTGAGTTTTTTTTTTTGGGAACACTTGACGGAGATGACTGGAGGCGGTTAGCTTCAATAACAATAAGCCGACTATGGGCCAAAAATAAAAAGCCAATTATGAGCTAAAATTGGCCTGGGTTTTAAACAATACTACAAATGTCAAACAAAAAGAGAGCAACGTACTTTGGGATAAGTGAGCACCAACTGTGGACTGAAATGATCTTTAAACAATACCATAAAGGCCGAGAAAAAATAGGCCAACTAGGGCAATGGATGGGCACTTTGGCCTCTTTTGATTTTTTTTTTTTAATGGGCAACTTGGCCTCTTTTGATCTTTTTTTTTTTCTTTCTTTTTTATGGGCAACTTGGTCTCTTTTAAATTTTGATTTTGATTTTTTTTTTTCAAAAATATCATGTTCACAAATTATACCTTAATTCCGAAACCAAACAGAACTAGGTTAAAAACCTAATCCAGGATAATATATTCCTAAACTAGAATAGGGATATCTGTGCACAAAAATAGCAAACAGGGATTAAAAAAAAAAAAACCCCATAACCAAACACATTTCATCTTCTCCACAAAACAAACCTCTGAAATACTAGCGTGCAGAGATGAAACCCATCATCTGAAAAAGAGGTGGGAAAGAGAATCTTCTTCTCCATTGCATAGAGGACAAAATAACTTATCTTGGGGATGGAGAAAACCTGATTTAACCTACTCTTTGGGAGGGGACAATGTCCCAAGCAATTTTTCAAAGGAATAATTTGAGTTTGTCATTGAATTTAATTTCTAGAGATGTTTCCAGTTTGAAGGTGATAATGGGGAAGTGGATTGATTAGTTTACTGGTTGCTTATCAGCTTGAGAGCTGATTTGGTAGAGAATTGTCCAATTACAGTAGAGGTCCAAAAGAAATTGTCCTCTGCAAAGGTGAAAAATTTAATCTTTAAAATCTCTTGTATGGTTGATGTATCAAATAGATGATGCAGCAAGGGTGTATTCCAGGTTGGAGCAGAAAGGGTTTGGTCAGAAAGGAGTAGGTTAAATATGTTTAGGTTAGGGTATTGGTGAGTAAGAAGGGAAGATGGAATGGGAGTGAATGAAGTGATGGTGGGAATCCAATTGGAGCTCCAAATAGGAGAGAGAAGGAGCTATGGATTCCATGATAGGCTTATTTGGAAATAAAAGGAAGTGATTTTATGATGCCTTTCCATAGTCATGAGGAAGAGGAAGAAAGGGATGGGGGGAGAGAAAAGTATAGGAGTTGAGATCTTATAGAGCAGTTGAGAAACCCATAAACTGTTTGATTTGGTGAGCAAATTTCATCCAAGCTTAGAAACTAAGGCCAGATTCACTTCCCTCATTTTCCTCAATCCCAGCCCTCCTAACAGCTTTGGAATGCAAAGGGAATCCAAGGCCTTCAAAGAGAGGTTTTTAGACTTTTTGGATGGGAAACCCCACCAAATTTTTTAAAATTCTGTCTAGCTTATTGCTGAAACTCAATGGCAGCAAGAAAGTACTCATTGCATAAGAAGGAAGGTAGCAACTACTGATTTGATCAAGACCAATCTGCCTGCTTGGGAAAGGGTTTTGGCTCTCCAACCTTCAATCCTGCTGAGTACCTTGTCAATGATGCCTTGAAAAGCTCTTTTCTTAGAGTTCCCCATCAGAATTGGAAGCCTTAGATAGAGAGAGGTATTGGTGTTTGAGGGATAGGGGATAATGTTGGAGATAAGTTTAGTAGTGGTAGGGTTAGTGTTTCTACTAAACCGGATGGAAGATTTGGAGACAATGATGGATTGACCAGACTATCTACAATATTTATCCAAGTAGGACTTGATGCTTACTGTTACTGAGACAAAAGCTTCCTCTAAAGATGAACAAATCATTTGCAAAAAGGAGATGGTGAATAGGAGTACAGTTTCTAGCTATCCTAAGGCCTTTTAAGCTGCCTCATTTCTCTCCTCTTTGAATATGAGTCTGTAAAGACCTCAACGCACCCAAAATAAAAGGAAAGGAGAAAGGGGATCTCCTTGTCTCAATCCTCTGCCAGGGGAGAAAAAACCATAGGGACTCCCATTCAAAAGGATTGAGAAGCAGTAGATGGGATACAAATTCTAATCCAAGAGAGCCAAATAGGACTGAAACCAAGCTTTTCCAAAATAGCAAGAAGGAAACTCTACTCCATTTTGTCAAAAGCCTTTTCCACGTCCATCTTCATGAACATAAACCCACCCTGACCTCTTTTAGATTTGAAGGCATGCAAGAGTTCATGGGTCATGATGGTGTTGCCTTGATTATTTCTTTTAGGAACAAAAGTTGATTGTAGTGGAGAGATAATCTTAGGAAGGAATCTCTTAAATCTGTTGGGCAAAATCTTTGAGATTATCTTGTAAACAATGTTACAAAGGCTTATGGGTCTGAATTGGTGAGCTGTATGAGAGCCACTAATTTTGGGAACCAAAGTTAAAAAGGTATGATTCTAATTTCTCAACAGATTGTGATTCTTGAAGAACTACTCAATGCAAATCAGGACATCTTTTCTAACCACATGCCAGTATTTTTTGTAGAAAAGGCAATGAAGCCATTCGGACCAAGGGCTTTAGTGGTGCCAAGGCTAGCAAGAGCTTCTAAAATTTCCTCTTCACCAGGAGGAGAACACAAAAAGGCATTATCCTTTTCTAAAATGATGAGGGAGAACAGGTCCAGCATCTCATTCTCAATGAGGGGTGTTAGTTTTAAAGATTGGCTAATGTTCGTGAGCAAAATAGAAATAAAAGAGCCAAACTACTACGAGCATCCAAACGGGATTCATGGACCGTCCGGACGTGATGCGGTTAAGAACTCCAGTATTAAAACTTGAGAGCACCATTCCGACGTTCGCAATCCGTCCGGACGCCCATATAATGAACTATTTTCCCCGTGTTTTTAATTGCCCGTTCGGACGAGCCCACTTACCGTTCGGATGACCTGTAGCTTCTAGGTCTAAAATATATTGTATTTGAGTTCTAATGTGTCTAGGAGTCTTTAGGTGTTATATATAGATCTTTACAGATTTGTATTAGTTACAAATTCTGAATCTGAGGATTCACCATCATGTGCTAAGAGAGCCTTTGATATTGAGCGTTGTTTTCTCTCTCTTAGAGTTTTTGTTCTTTGTGAATTATTTGTGAGCATCTTTGAGAAGCCTATTGGAAGGGTCCGATAAAGGAGTATCACGTAGAAGAAGATTGTGACCAAGGAAATGAGTCGGAGGCTTGTCAATCTTACAAAGCCGAGGTCTTGCAAATGATTGTAAGTGTTTCTAGTGTCTGTAATCTCTAGATAATCTTTTGATAGTGATTTCCTGGGTTTGGCTGCTCCGGAGAGGTTTTACAATTAGAGAAGTGCTCTAATTGGTTTCCTTTTCGTAACCAAAATATCTGTATCTGCTTCTTTATTGCTTTTGATAATTTGTTGATTGAATTGTTTATTGCTTCATAGTTTAATTCCGCATAAATTGCGATAAACAATTGTTTGGAGTTTGCTTAGCATTTTTCAAGAGGGTTTGAAGAGGTGAAGAGAGTTGTGAAATGAGCAAGGAAATTTCCACCTATTTATGCTCTAGATGACACCTATCCTCCTGAATCCAACTTTATGAAATTTACTGCATTAGACCTTCTTCTTATAAGAGTGGAGGTGTGGAAGTATTTAGTGTTGAGGTCTTTGCAAATTAACTAGGTTTCTCTAGATTTTGAACACCATAAAGACTCTTCTTTGATCAAGAGATTTTCTAAGTCCAACTTCAAACTGATTTCCTACTCATGAGCTAATGGAGTTGCAGGAGATTGCTGAACTGAGTCTAAGATGTTGAGGGTCTCCTTATTTCTCTTGTGGATGTTGCCGAAGTGCAAGGAAGCAAAGCAAATTTTGTGTTAGTCAGCTTTTTTGAGAGATAAGTTGTAGGATAGTTTGGAAAGTAAATCTACCAAGTTGCTTCTACAACATGCTCACAGGTAGGATCTTTAGACCAAAATTCCTCAAATCTGAATGGCCTAGGGAGAAAGCAGGAGGTAGAGTTGGTGGTTAAAGAGATGGGATTGTGGTCTGAATTGTGAGCAGGGAGGTGGATTAAAGAGAATCAAGATGTAAAATGGACCTAAGCAGGAGAGGCCGGGCCTCTATCCAATATTTCCTTAATATTCTCTAAACCCTGTCTGTTGTTACTCCAAGTGAAAGGGTTTCCAACAAACGCAACATCAATCATGCCAAAGTGATCAATAAAATTTTTGAAAGGACAGTGAGAAGAGCTATCTACTGGTTTGCCACCTAATTTCTCAATTTGATCTACAACTGAGTTAAAGTCACTTATACATAACCAGGAAGCTTCAAAGCCTTCTCCAATAGAAGCAAAAGAATCCCAAAAAGCCCTTTTATCTCTTTTGTTTGGAAGGCCATAAACACATGAAAGAATCCAAGGGGAGTGGAGTCTGTGGAGAGGGTCAAAAAAACACCAAGTAGAGATATTGTTTTTGTTAAAAGCAAAACATTCAAGTTCCACTCTTAGGCGCCAAGCAAGAGCAAACACCCACTTAATCCAGAAGCAATCACTTGAGAGATGAGGAAGAAGCCAAGCCTGTTCAGAGTAGTAGAGACTTGAGGGGGAGATTTGGTTTCAGAGATGAAGAGGATGTCAGGAGATTGGTCCTTGATCAACCCTATAAGTGTTTGAATTGCAACAGCCCTAGCCAGCTCCCTGCAGTTCTAGGATAAGATCTTCATTTTTGCTAGGGAGGCTTAACAAAGCCCTCTTTGCTTGCTGAATCCTTTTTAGTAGCTAACTCAACTGAAACAATCTTGTTTTTACCTTTTCTAGTAGCTTTAAAGATAGCTCTAGCAGGTGTCTTTTCAGAATAACCAGGGTTAAACACATGAATAGGAGAGGGGGGGTCTTGTCTCTCATTAGTTGCCCCAGGTCCTCTCTTATGGGAAGAAGCCAAATCAATAGAGTTTGAACGTTTTCTAGACAACCGTTGTGGGGTGGTGATGGTAGGAATGTGTTTATTGGATAGGTTCATGTCTTGTGGGGAGCAAATAGGTTGTTTAGTGGTTCTGGGGGATTTTTTGATCTGTTTATTGAACAACCTGGCTTTGGCGAGAAAAGAGGAGGTTATTTTGGTGCTAGTAGCTGTTATAATGGAATTCTCAATGGAGGAGGGCTTTGAGTCATAGCTTAGGAAAGTTATATGTTGAGAAGGGTCCACTTGAGAAAGTGTTAGGGGGTTAGTTTGGTTAGTCAAACTAGTTAGGGGGAGGAGAACAATTGAGTAGGTTTCTGGAACAAAGAGAGTGCATTTAAGGTGCACTCAATTGGTGTTTTTGATCTAGCTGAAGAGGTTGAGAGGTGACAGGAGGTGTCTTGAGCATGTGATTTTTCTGTTGTTGCTGGTTTTTGGGACGAGGATTTTGGGAACTTGTGAGGATATTTTCTGGTTTGCTTGGGGAAGATAGCTTTTCAAGAATGGCTCAATGGGATTTTTTCTAAGTAAGGAAGTTGGAGTTTTAGAATTTGCAGGTTGGCTTGAGCTTGAGATAGTAGTGATCAAGTTTGAAAAACATTAACCTTGAGAGAGATGGTATACCTGAAAGGAAATTTGTCTTCTTTGAGGGCTAGGCACAATGCTTGATGGTGACCAATCAAGCCACAATCAATGCAGTAGATGTCCAATTTCTCATACCTTAGACTGACCCAAGAAGAAGAACCATCCTCCCTAGAGAGAGTGAAGCCAAGGTTCAAAGGTTTGCTGACATCAAGAGAGACCAAGATCCTTAGGTAGCTTCGAAAGATGACTTCTGCACCACTGTTGTCCTCCACCATGAGCAGGAGACCTAATCCTTTCCCTATAGTTATTGCATTTTTTATGGTCATTTTTTGCTGGGGAGACCATGTATCTAAATCCAAAAAAGGACAACTGAAAGAGAAAGGTCTCCTAAGGTAGCAATGGGGGACCAGACTTGAATGGAAAGGAGAAAGCCATTGACATTCCACACATTGTTTAGAATTCTGGAAGCATGTTCTTACTTGGTGAACTTGAACAGAAACAAATTAGACCCAAGCATAGCAAAGGAGAAAGGAGTGGCAAAAAACCAGGCTTTTGTCAAACCTGCATTCACTAACTGATTATTTTGTGTTTTTTGGATATCATTCTGCCAACAAGGGGAAGCAACTCAGAATTGCCTACTCAAGGGGAATAGACTCCAGTTCTGAGGAGGGGTCCTCCCAAGTTAGTGCAGCAGCTTGGGAAATGTGGGAATCAATGTCTAGAGTTGCTGTTTCCATGAATGGGGGAGGGAAAAGTGAAGACTCAGCTTGAAAGTATGAAAGCTGACAAGAGAACAGAAGAAACAAAGGAGAGGAGAGAAGTTTTTTAAGGTGGTGATAAAAAAAGGAAACTGAATAAAGAAGATGGATAGATTTTGTAGAGGATCAGTTCAGAAGCAAGAAGGGAGGAGTGTCTGGATAAGGAGAAAGAAAAAGAGAGAAATTAGCCACGTGAACAGTAACTGCAAAAAGCTGTAGAACTGTTTAGAAGAAGATATGGAGTATAAGGAGATGATAAGAAGTAAGGATCGAGGATGATATTAAGAGTAGATGGTGTTGGCAAGAAGCAACGAAGGTGGCTGAGTTTTGATGAAGAACAGAACAGATCAGTAGCAAGCAAAAAGAAAAGCTGACAGGAGGAGGAAGAAAACTCAAGGAGAGCGAGTTTTTTTAGCTGTACGTTAAGGCCTTAAGCTTCTTATTTCTTATTTCTTCTTCATTTTTTCTATATTTTCTTTCTTCTTTCTTCTTCTGCAGCTAGCCCCTCCTTCCTCCATCAATATTTTCCTTTCTTTCTCCATTCTCACGTGCACGTGCCATCTCCTAGATATTTTTTCTCTTACTCTTTTGAAACTAATTGATTTTGTCCCGAATGTGTGTGTGTGTGTTTTTTTTTTGTTCCAGGAAGAGAAGGATTTCGCACGGCTGCAGAGGAACAAACCTGCAGGTTTGATTTTGGTTTTTCCCCTGCTGCTCGGGAATTTGTTCAATCAAACCTGCTGCTCGGTTTGGTTTTCAGGTTTTTTCTTCTGCCTTAAATATTGTTTTGTTTTGATTATGGGTCTGCGTGGAATTTGTTCAAAACCTTGGAAATTTGTTTGATTCTGGATTCTGGTTTTGATTCTATGTTTGGTTTGATTTTGGGTTTTTTTCCTGCTACTCGTGGAATTTGTTCAAAACCTTGGAAATTTGTTTGATTCTGGATTCTGGTTTTGATTCTTTGTTTGTTTTGATTTTGGGTTTTGTTTTTTTCCTTGCTACTCGCGCTTGCTTCTTTACTGAGTTCTCTTTCTTTCTTTCTTTTTTTTTTTTTTTTTGTGATTGTGGGTATTTTGTTGCTGGGTAAGGAATAAATTGTGGGTATTTTGTTGTTGGGTTGTGATTTGGGTTGAGAAAAAAAAAGGGGGGGATTTGTTTTGGCACTAGTGTGGGTTTTGATTTGTTAATTTTGGGGTTTTCTTTTGAAAAAAATTTTCCAGAATTCTGGAATTTTTCTTTTTTAATAATTTTTTCAAATTTAGTGATGTTTCAAAATTATTGGCATCTCAGGAAGTTTCTGACCTTTCAAAACTGTAAAAAGTCAAAAAAAAAAATTATGACACTTACGTTTTCCACCCACGTCAGAAAATTTTTCTGACATGTCAGACACCAATACACCTCAGAAAATGTCAGCGAGAAAAAAATTAATTTTTTGTAATGAGGCGGCACTGATATAGATGAGGTGGCACTGATGGAGATGTGGCGCACAGCAGAGACGGTGAGATGGCTTTGTGGTTGTCACTGTGGTAGATCGGTGTGATGGTGCGTGGATCGTTAGTTGAACGGTGCCGGTTGTAGGCAAAATCTGAGTAGAAGTTGTAAGAGGGGGGCACAAGCTTCCTCTGCAAAACATGGCAGCAACGCTGCTGTGCAACCCCTTTCTTTTTTTTGAAAAGAAGAAATAAAATAAAAAAAATAAAAAGAAACTCTAAGGACGTTTGGATCAACTAGCGGCTCTAATACCAAGAAGAAAATCATAAATAAATGCGAAAATAAGATAAAAGCAAAAATAAAATAAAAGAGGCAAAATATTTTAACGTAATTCAGTCAACAACTTACGTTCACAAGTGGTAGATCCAGGAATTTATTTTACTAAGGACGTTAATAAAATAATAAAATATAATAATAATTTTTTTTCTCTCTTTATATATTATATTTTTATTATAATATGGTAAATACAATGATCCAAAAAGGGCACACTCATAGTCAACCTCAATGCAAATTTAAATAGATTTTTTCTAATTTCTCTCATAATTAAATTTCTCGGTTGGAAATAAAACAAAGAAAGAAGATGATGAATGTCCTTGCACAAAGACAAAAAAAAAATGCTGTGGATCTTGTGCAGCAATAAAAAGTAAAATACAATTCTCAAGGCTCAATTTTCATTCTTTCTCACTTTTTGTGTGTGTGTGTGTGTGGGAGGGCAAAAGAAATCTGCACCGCACCATTCTTTCTCACTTTTGATATTTCCTAAGAGGCTAGAACCGAATATCATATGCAGTAAAAAAAAAAAAACCTATAAAGCAAGTTAACCATCCATACTTAAGAATGTTACACTCCAAACGCTCAACAGAATTCAAACAAGAAAACTAATGAATTTTTGGAATGAATTTCAAAACTTTTATTCAGATAATAGGTAGATTCAAACAATAATCCATTCGAGATGATCAATCTCCTTGCTACAACTACTCAACTAAAGAATCTACTCCTACTCAATCACAATACAATTGCCAGAAGTTTGAATGTTATTACAAGCATAGGCCTTGGCCTTTTATATGAAACAAAACTTTACCATAAGCCCATCAACAGAGGAATAAACCCATCTTGTTATAACCAACCCAACCATTTAAAGGCCCACGTGCATTGACCCATAAAACAGCCCCATCAATCAATTACTTCCCAACTAAGCTCATTAACTGTTCTCAACAGCTTAGCCCACTACTCACGTGTCCAATACATGACTTGCACAGTTACTGAGCTCGACAACTCATCTTCTTCTACCTTCTCCTACCTCCAGGACATAAGCCCCTCAAAAGAACTGTAACAAAGAATTAAGAGGAGATTCAGATACTCACTCACAGCACACATGCGAACGAAAACGACTCCACTTAGCTTCTCGTGATTCTTCCGGCAAGTCAAGGACAGCTGGACAAGGTTGAGAATTTCAGAATTTATTTATTTTTTTTTTTTACCTGGGGCACCCACCCCTGTCGCCCCCCTTTATCTCTGCCCCTGGTTCACAGATAAAACACGAAGTGCTACATTAAGCTTTTATTCAATGAATGATTTTACAATACAAATGGTCTCTATTTATAAGAATGGAGACATAACACAAAATAGTATGATTGATAAAATCAAATCATGTATATTTAATTCTAATTTGATTTTATCAATTACAATCAATGCTAATATATTCCATAATAGAACCTTGAGTTTGATATTTTTTTTGTGGGAACACTTGACTGCGATGAACAGAGGTGGTCAACTTCAATAACAATAAGTTGACTATAAGCCAAAAATAAAAAGCAGCCAACTATGGGTTAAAATTGACCTGAATTTTAAACAATATCAAAGGCCAAACAAACAAAAAGAAAGACTTTGGGATAAGTGAGTTTCAATTGTGGGCTGAAATAGCCTGAGTTTTAATCGATAACAAAGGCCGAGAAAAAATAGGCCAACTATGGGCGAATTGATGGGCACTTTGGCCACTTTTGATTTTTTTTTTTTTTCTTCCTGTTCACAGATTATACCTTAATCCCGTAACCAAATAGAACTAGGTTAAAAACCAGGATAACATATTCCTAAAAAAACTAGAATAGCAATATCTGTGCACAAAAATAGCAAACAGGAATTAAAAACAAACCCTATAACCAAAAACACTTCATCTTCTCCACAAAACAAACCTCCTAAAATACTAGCGTGCAGAGATGAAGCCCGTAGTCGCTTTGGCGTCTTCAGCAGCGGCGTCGTTGTGGTGAATCGGTGGTGGTTGATGACGTAATGGGCTAGACTCAGTGAGACGGTGAAGGCCGGTTGGAGCTGGGTCTGCCGTAGATCTACAGTGACAAAGCAAGATCCGAGCAGTGGACGGCTGGAAGGGCTAGGTGCGGCAGAGATGGTGTTGGATTGCCGCTGCTTTCTGGATGGTGGACTACTGCTGGTGATGGCCAGTCGGTGGCAACAGAAATCGGTGTTGAGGGAGATGAGGCGGCACTGATGGAGATGTGGCGGATAGCAGAGACGACACGATGGCTTTGTGGTCGTCACGGTGGTAGATCGATGTGATGGTGCGTTTATCATTGGTTGAACGGTGCCAGTTGCAGGCGAAATTTGAGTAGAAGTTGTAAGAGGGGCCTAATCTTCCCCTGCAAAACATGGTAGCAACATTGCTGTGCAAACCCCCCGCCCGCCCTTTTGAAAAGAAGAAATAAAATAAAACAAATAAATAGAATGAAAACTTCACTTACCCTATGAACTTTGCATATACTTTTTAATATTTAAAACTTCTTAGTTAAGTATATCAATGTTTGATTTTCTCTCACTTTACCCGTTTCATACAAAAACCTTAATAGAATGTTAATTATATGGTTTATACTCCAAAATTACAAATTGTTTTGGGAACAGTATAGTTATGGAGTAAGGGGTAAAATTAGAATTGCGAAGAATTTTCTGTACGACAAGGATAAAGTGAGAGAAAACCAAAGTTTGATATTCCTAAGTAAAACTTTTGAATATTGAGAGAGTATCTATAAAAATTGCGAAAATTCATGAGATATAAGTAAAGTTTCCCCTAAAAAGAAACTTTAAAGAACCTTTGGATCAGTTGGTGGCTCTGATACGATGAAGGAATTCATAAGAGAGCCCATTAGTTTTGCAACTTCCAATCCCATCTTGGCACAGCACCATCTCAAAAAAATTGTAAAAAATTAAAGTGAGAAAAAAACAGCAAATTAGCCCACAAGAAAGACCAAAACACCCCTGCCTCCAAACCGGGTATGGTAAGACCCACAATGTGGGTCTTGCCAGACCCACGCTGATCAACAATATATTGTTTTTGGTTGCCTTTACTCCTACTTGAATGATTGTCAAATTTACTACTAGATCATCAATATTATGAAATATTGCTGGCAAAGAGAAAGTTGGTGAGAGAGAGATGAAAGAATGTGGGTTTGTTTTCATGGTCTTGGGGGTGGGAAGAAATGAGTACCAGCCATAAAGGTGTTAAGCAGTTGGGTATAGAGACCCACGCATGGGTCTGGCCAGCCAGACGACGCCATGGGTCTCGCTTGAAACCGCCTGAAACTGTCTTAGTTTGCCTGAAGTCATTGTGACTCGTCTCAAAATCCAATTTTAATACTTCAAAACTTGTTTTTAATACCTCAAAATTTATTTTTTGATTCAAAACTAAAACTTAGAGGTAGAAAGTGAATCATTTAGAGATTTTATCATCCTAAACACCGAAAAAAATAGCTCTAGCGCTAGAGAAGATGACTCAACCCCCAGACCCACAGGTCTGGCCGTGACCTACCCATGGGTCTGGAGTGACCCGCCACCTAGCTTGAATAAGCTCAAAATATGGTGTGTGTGAGTGCATGATATTTTTGTGGATTTATTTTATATTTGCTTAGGCTTGTGAATGAGGACTGTAAAAGGTGTCTTTTGCATATTGTATGGATTCAAGGTTTTCTCAATTGATAAATAGATGTGGAAATAAGATAAAAGCGAAAATAAAATAAAATAGACAAAAGATTTTAATGTGGTTTGGTCAACGACCTACGTTCACACAAATAAAGTCCCAAGAGCTACATTAAGCTTTTATTTAATAAATGATTTTATAATACAAATGGTCCATATTTATAGGAATTGGGACATAATACAAAATGGTATGATTGATAAAATCAAATTATTTATATTTAATTCTGATTTGATTTTATCAATTACAATCAATATTAATATTCCATAATATAACAATAATTTCTAACAATAATTTCCAAAAGTGTCTCATGTTGCTGCATTTTCGCTGCAGAGTGAACATATGATCAACAAACACACACAAAAGGCTCGACAGAAGAGGCATTCGATGTCCATTTCTATGTGGCACCGGGGAAGCTCTTTTTCCCACTTTTTTCTATTGCGTTACTGTCTCCAAGCATTTATATATGGCTATGCAAGTTTACTCTCAATTTTAACTAAAAAAATTACATTTTTCTACTTTAGTTATCTACTTTTTAAAAACACATACATCAATCTCCGCTGTATATTTTAGTTATTTAATTACTTTCATTATTCCAATTAAATATTTATTTTCAGTGATTTTTTTTATTCTTTCTTTGAGAGGAGATAGAATATTAGAGATTTTTTAATGTTTTTTTTTTCACATTTGGTGAACAATGTAGTACCTCTGCCAAATATTTCAACATTTTATTGAGCCGGATGTAATTTATATAGGTCCCATTTTAGCATATTGGCTAAGCCAAAATAATTTTAGAGCACTCACATAATCACAGCAGCTTTCCTAATTTTCAATCAAAATTTAAAGAGATAAACTACGTTTTTGCTTTCCTATTTAAAAGCACTCTAATGGCTTCCGTATTCTTTCTTAATACCATTTAAATATATATAATTTGGATAGAGTTTTCCTCCAAATTGGATTGGAGGAATCTTCTCCAACCTAATATGTAAAAGTGACATGTGCCCCTTGAACATGTGAGATGCACATGTTTTTTTAATAATGGGGACAAAGTTAGAATAAATAATATTAATAACTCATGTACATCTCACATGTTATTAAAAAAAGGGACACATGTCATTTTTACAGATTAGGTTGAAGGAGATTCCTCCAATCCAGTTTGGAGGAAAACTCTGTCCATATAATTTTGTATTCTTTCTTTTTCAACCGTTGTATTTTTTAAACGGTCAAAATCTCACTTTTCCAATGGTCATATTTTTCAAACCGTCATTTTTCTAAAGATCATATTTTTAATGGTCATATTAATTTCCCAACAGCTATACTCTTAAACAGCTATATTTTTAATGGTCATATATTTTTAATGTTATTAAAAAAATGGACACATGTCATTTTTACAGATTAGGTTGAAGGAGATTCCTCCAATCCAGTTTGGAGGAAAACTCTGTCCATATAATTTTGTATTCTTTCTTTTTCAACCGTTGTATTTTTTAAACGGTCAAAATCTCACTTTTCCAATGGTCATATTTTTCAAACCGTCATTTTTCTAAAGATCATATTTTTAATGGTCATATTAATTTCCCAACAGCTATACTCTTAAATAGTCATATTTAAGGGTACAAAAAACTTAAAAATTGCCAAAATGTGGTTTCCGCAAAAGCTTAAAAATAAAGTTTATGGCAAAAAGAGTTTTTTTTTTAGAAAAAATACGTAAAAGGTTTATTTCTCAGCCAAGCCGCCACCCCCTCTCCCAGAATGCCGTAACCATCCCTCCTCCCCACGTCCCTTTCATACTGGGCTCTAGTAGTTTACTTGATATCCCTAGACCCGGTGCCCTCGTCCCTTTTCCTCATCCCCCGCCTCCTCCATCCTAGTTTTTGTTTTGGTGTTTTGCTGTATTACTTTTCTGCTTTCGTGTTTTTGAGTTTTTTTGTAGTTTCCGATCTTTTCTACGATTTTATTGCCCTCCATCCATTCTTTGAGCTTCTTTCACGCCCACCACGACGAGCTTCCACTGACTCTTCTTTGTACGGTCAACGCATAATCGGTTTCTTTCCTCAGTATTTCTTTTGCTTGTATTCGATTATATTGCTTTTCTTTTCCTTGTATTTCATTTGTTATTTGCTTGTAATAATGCTCGCCTTGATGGTTCGATTGGATCCCCTTTGATCCTAACTTGTGTGTCGTGGATGTGCATGTTACCCTGGCTTTCAGGTCGAGAAGGAAAAATGGTCTAGACTTCTATGTCGTGGATGAATGTGTATCCTGGCTTAATTGTTGAGGAGGATGAGTAGCGGCATAAGAGGGTTTACCTCTTAGGGTCGTGGAATAAACGCTTCCTGTGTAGTTGATAGTGTCTGCTTTGTTCAGTAGTCTTTGAACCTGCCAAGCAGATTTGAATGTTTATCTTGTTGTTTTAGTCATGGGGTAACAAATGTGTTTTCGAATTTCATTGATTTGTATGATATTCGACCTGTGACTTTAGCTAAATTTTTGCGATTACTTTAGGGTTTGCTATGGAATAAGAATGAGTTCTTTTCCCAAAAAAAAAAAAAAGTCATATTCATAGTATAAATAAAACCATATCCTCTCTAATTTTCATCAATTTCAATCCAAAATTTTCTTTCGTTCATTCTTTGCTTTTCCTTCCCTCTTTTGGATCATATTTCTTGAACTTGATGGCCATCTATATGACTCTTTCTTCGATAATGAGAGAGATGTAAACAATTTTAGCTCTACTCGAAAAAGACCAAAATCTGTTGATTTTATGCTTGCGACTATAAAACGCGCAGCGAAAACTCCGATATTAAATTTGTTGAGGGGAAATTCACTGCAGTATTCTCCTTCAAAACTTAGCGTATGCCGACGGTATTCTTTAGTAAAAGGCGGAATAATAGTTCGCTTAGTGCTCACCACTCGGCTCCATTGGCCTAGACACAGCTAGTTGCTTCGCTAAATAGGAGCGTGCGTGGCTGGTGATTGATTGTTGCTTCCAATGTGGGACACTGGAACTCAAATCTCTTTTCTTCCCTGCTAGCTCACTGTTTCACTTTACACTAGTTTACAGTGCACCAGTTTCTTTCATGTATAGTTACACAACATACGCCAAAGTTTCTTGTTATTATTACACTCATATATGCAGGAGGTTCTAATGAATTAATCCACATTCCAACAGAACTTGGGTGCTTATTTGATGGGCACAAGTACATGTCTGGCCAGTTTTTTATCATTTATTAGGGATCTCTGGGGTTATTCTTCTACGTTGCATGATCGATGGCAAGAAGTGCAAATTAACTAAAGATTCTTAGGAATCAAGCAGTGATATGATTGCATCTCCACTTAATGGATGCTGGTCCAGTGGTCCTGGATGAATGGATTGAACTTGCAGATTTTGACTTGATGATGGCTATACATGCACAAGTTAACAGGATATCAATCAACTCAATCATAATCCATTTAATTAAATAGGTTCATATTTTGACTTTAACATGACACATTTCAATAAGTAGAATGGCCTAACCTAATCCGTATAACCTATTTAATAAATATGTTATGTTTGGTTGACCCAATCAGACAAATATGACCGATTTGACACGTTTCGACATGTATATGAATTTAAATGTAATATATATGTGTGTGTGAATTTTAATAATGAATTTATATGAATTTTAGTTTTTTAGAATTTTACTTTTTAATTGGGAAAAAAAAACTAATTTAATTTACAAGTATTAAGCAAGTAGATTAGAGACAAATCAATCATTTATTAAATGGGTAATGCCAATCCAAATTGATTTGAACCCGAATATACAAAACTTTAACTTCTTTGTTGAGTTTGTATTCATTTTCAGTATCATTGCCTAACTCTCCCCCTGAATTCATCAATTTCTCACACAAATGGTTGTCACTCCTCGGATCCTGGTTTCCACCTCGTGACTCACATGTCATCTGACAGGGATGGACCGTGCATGGTTACTGTTTTATGCAGCTAGGCGCAGGCTATAAGTTCCCATCGCACGTTAGGACTTAGGAGCAGGCATTAAATAAAAAGATTATCTACAAAAAAAAATAAAAAATAAAAAGATTATCTGCTGCCATTGGCATAAAATATTATCTGGCAGTAGGTGCATATTAATGGCCCTGATGTTTGTGTATATCCGTAGAGTCCACACACTTTGTCAAATGGATTAATGGCCCTGATGTGTGCTTATATCTGCATTGGACCAACGGTCACGGACTGTCCCTGATGTGTGTTTATATCTGCATTGGACCAACGGTCACGTTACTTTCATATTTGATGAAACGTGTTGTGACGTGTCTTTAAGTGACTGGCATATATATATTTATAGAGAAACAGTGTTACTTTTTGCATTAATTTTACATCAATTGACATAACGTGTTTTACACAACTTTTTATGTGTCACTTAAAAATATATAAAAAAAAAAATCACTTAAAAAACATAACGTTAGAATATAAATTAGGTTTGATAAATTAGTGCAAATAGGAGAATTACTCAAACATAGCACAAACATGAGCAACCAGAGGACATATATATATATATATATATGATGGTAAAAAATTTAATATGTTTGTTATTGTGATTAGGGGAGTGTTTTGAAAAAAATCTTGAATATACATGAAATGCTTATCTTGAGAAGTCCAAAACTTGTAAAATAAAATAAAAATAATTCAAAAAAGAGTTTATTGTACCCACCGCTTTTTTTATTATTATTATTTTTTTAATATTGGCTTTTATCTTTGCAAAAGTTAAACACCTGTTTTGTCAAAATATTATTATTTTTTTATATGTCCACACGAGGAAAAAGGGGGAGGGAGAATCGATTTAATGACTTTTGTTTCATGAGGTGTAGTCTCTTGCCCATTAAGTTACCATTTGAAAACTAGTCAAAATATTATTAGAAGAATGAAATAGTAGAGATTTATATATAAAATGTATTTAGTGTTTCAAATAATGTTTTGAGTTGGTTGTTAATATATTTGTTTTGAAGAAAAACAAAAAAACAAAAAATAGAGATATTGGCAAAAATAGCGAGGAAAGAGGGATGAAGTCTCTAGATTTAATTCAAGTGTAATCCTCAATGCTCTCTAGATATATTCTTCCAAACCCTTGGCTTGATTTACCATATTACTATGGTCAACTACATTACAAACTAGCTCATAAAATCCGGATTATTGATTCAACAAGCCGAATACTAATTTTCATTGTAAGTTACTTGTAATGTAGTTCATTCTACACAATAGCTGCCAGATTATTGATTATTTGTAATGCAACTCATTTTAGCTTTTAAGTAAATTATTATGTATGTATCTATGACTTGTAACTTTGTAGTTTCGGTTATTATTTTTTCAGAATTTTTGCTATGTGATATAAGAGTTTTATGCTTGTGATCCTTCATCAATTAATGAAACTGAAATGATTTTCTTTAAAAAAGAAAAAAAAAAAAGAGTAGCATTTCAATCTTCTATTAATATAGTGGCCAATGGGCTTGTTGAAATATTACAGGTGTGAGAAGAAAGAAAACTAGAAAAAAGTTTGAAGAAAAGGGGAATTTGGGGTGAGTGGTTGTTTAATTTGGTGTTTTTTTTTTTTTATTTTTTTATGGAGATGATTTTTTATTAAAATGAATAAAAATTAAAATAAATATTATTTTAATAAAATAGATAAAAATATAGCTAATCGGATGTAGAGAACCTTTAAAAAGTTATTAGTTAAACTAGATAAGGTGATTTTTGCATAAAAAATTATAGGGACAACTTCACTAACACCCCTCAAACTTCACTCACTTTATAATATTCAAAAACTCTCACTTACCTCCCTTGAACTTTCAAAAATTCTCACTTACCCCTGTACAAATTAAGACAAAATACCTTGTTTTCATTTTTTTAAAAAAATAAAAAAACATTTTGGAAGTTGACATTTTAAATAGTGAATTTTAAACAGTGACTTTTGTATAAAATTCCAACTTTCAGATATTTTTTTTATTTTTTTTAAAAATAAAAAACAGGGGTATTTTGGTATTTTTTAAAAAATTTGTGCCCTAATTTGTATGCGGAAGGGGGTAAGTGAGAATTTTCAAAGTTCAAGGGAGGTAAATGAGATATTTAAAAATTAAAAAAGTGAAGTTTGATGTTAAGTTGTCAAAATTATATAAACCATCGTGAGTACTGCTCTAACTTAAATCTAAGTATATTTATTATAATTTTTTTTTTTTGGACATGTCCACACAAAAAGGGGGAGAGGAATTCAAACGGATGACCTCTGCTTCATTAGGTGTAGTCCTAGTTGATTGAACTACCTCTTGGGGACTATTATAATTATATTTTGATTACAATGATTATACAATATCTTAATTTATAGCACTAACATATAAATGTTAAATTTGGGTATCCATTTTGTTACAAACTTTCAATAATTTATAAGAAATGTTATATGTTACACCACTATTTTACTCTCATCTCATTGAGTTGATGTGGTTGTCTCCATCCACCTATGATTTATTTTAACAAGGCTTGATCCAAAAAAGGATGAGCACTGCTATATCAGTTTAATGAAATGAGATGGGATGAAAATAGTGTACAACATTACTCATAATTTTTTCTTTATGTATGTGCCTTTAGAGCCTTCTCAATATATAGAGGAGCCAAATTTTTATGCAAAATGACTCCTCAAAACTCACTTTATCTACTTTAACTAATGAATTTTTATATGCCTCATACATCCGATTAGTTATTTTTTATCTATATCACTTAAATATTATTTTTTTTAAATTTTTTTTATAAGGATTGTATTTTTCCTAAATATCACATTTTTCAACTTTTGGGAAAAAAGAGATGTGGAGAGAGAAATAGTATGAGAAAATTTTGTAAAAAGGGAGATGTGGAAGAGAAATAGTAGGAAAATATTTTGGAAAAAGAGAAAACATGTGAAAGAAACAATAAAAAAATAAAATAGTTCTTTAAATAGTGCCCCTACACATAGCTTTTTTTCTAACTCATTTAATAAAATATCTACTTTACCTTCTCTTTGTTGGCTTCTCCAATGTTGGGGGTATTTTACAAATTTAAAGAGTCATTTTAGATAAAAATCTCTTTTATCTCCTCCATTAAGAATGCTCTTAGTGGACCCATTTTTGGCCATTGTGATAGTGTTTCTATTTCTTTATCTTGAAAGACAATCAAGGGTGGACCCACGTGTATACTTGGGGGACCCTGAACCCTCCAAAAAATTTTAAGACCCTTACAAAGTATTTGTTTTTTTTTTATATTATATCTTTATGTTGGACCCTGCAAAAAATTATAAACTGACCCCAATAACCCAACTTTACTAAACTATTGTTAAAAAACAATTTAATATTATCTTTGTCCATACAAAAATAGACAAATGGAATCCTTTGGTGGAGGAAAATGCAATATACTATCCAATATAATATTGGATTCCACAAAAAATTTAATATTAGACATGGTTTGTCGGCATGTTCCCTTCCCAATAAACTCAACGTACGCGGTACGCCACTCAATTCTCAAAATTTTTTTTCTCTTTCATGCTAATTTTTAAATAATATTATTTAAATATTAAAATAAATAAAATCTATTTCAAAATTTGGCCCCAAGACTCGGGAACCCCTAGGAACAAATTCCTGGTTCCGCCACGAACTAAAGACAATGATATGATATATGGGACCAAATATAATCGATCCTTAATTATCTTTTAAGACTTTTTTTTTTTTTTGAAATACTTTAAGAGACTTAGACCATATTCAGGATATTTATTCGTATTAAATATGTGATGTGGTTTATTTGCCCATACATGTAGTCTTACTTGGAAAACTATCTCTTCATTTCAAAATCTCTTAATTTACTCCATTTAGTACATTTAATGCACTACTATTATTAAAACTTTTAGACAACACTATTCTTCAAAATACACTAAATAGAGAAATTTTAAAATAGAGAGGATCATTTTTCATCTTTTTGTTAAGATCATCCAAAATTAAATTGGGCAGTTAGTAGATAGACACATCAAAATTGATCAATATTAATTATCGGTTAGGACATCAGCTCTTGGATTTTTGATTTTTGATTTTTAAAAAATATAATTCAATGGCTGATTAACACAATACCACATTAGTCTAGACTGTGACATGAAATGAAATGAAAATGGAGTAAAAATACACTAAATAGAGAAATTTTAAAATAGAGAGGATCATTTTCCATCTTTTTATTAAGATCATCCAAAATTAAATTGGGCAATTAGTAGATAGACACATCAAAATTGATCAATATTAATTATCGGTTAGGACATTAGCTCTTGGATTTTTTTATTTTTTATTTTAAAAAAATATAATTTAAGGGCTGATTAACACAATACCACATTAGTCTAGACTGTGACATGAAATGAAATGAAAATGGAGTATGTAGCATTATTTGTTCTGACCCGAGTGAGTTTTTCCTTTTCATTTGTATTCTTATATGTTTTTGCATGCATGCATGTCATAGGGTTGCCTTTAGAGGAAAACATGGCTACATGTGATTAAGAGCATGTTTGAGATTACGTTTAAAAAATAAATTTTTTAAGTTAAAAGAGATTTTGAGCAAAAGCTTCATTTTTAAGTTTTTGTCAAAAGTACATTTTGACAATTTTTAGGCTTTTTGGATCCTTAAAAGCTGTAACACCATCAGCCCATTAAGGTTAGGTTTGTTACATTTCTTCTTTTATAATAAAATTTTTGCAAAGATCCATAAGGTCTATTAGAGTATTTGATTTTTCAAAAAGTACGATAAATGTATAAAACATTTATCAAGAGCTTTTATTACAAGCGAAATTAGAAAACATAAACTTCAATTGCAGAATATCATATTATTATAATAACTGACTTAAAAAGACTAAGAAAATTTAATAGTTATCCTCACCCCTATTTCGGCTTCCTATTCCAGCAAGCTCTCTACCTGAAAATAAGAAATAAAACTGAATGAACCCAAAGGGGGTTTAGTAAGTAAAATCCACCACCATAATAGTTTTACTCATTGTTCTCAGTTTTGAAAACTGTTTTCGTAAATAAATATACAATCAGTCATAATAATATATGTATGTACGACTCCATCTCCCGTAACATATACATACTATTACATCTAGTAATAATAATCGTCATAAATCATCATTGTAAAACATCATCATATTGTATCATTGTGAATCATCATCATATTGTATCATTATAAATCGTCATTGTATTGCATCATTATAAATCATCATTGAAAATCATCATAGTAAATCATTGATGCAATTATCTTATCATTTTCTCATTTTAAGGCCCATGTACACTATTACTCCTGTGCACGAAGGTTGCGGATCCTTATGACCATGGCACTGAACTGTGGCCTCAACCATGTTCGACCGTCAATTAACTCTTTCTTGGTGCACTCAACGGTCATGTTGATGGAATACCACCTTAGTGGTTTCGCCTCCATTCGAGTATCGGTACCAAACTCTCGTTCTTTTTTCTTGGGGCCAAAATACTTCTTTATACATGTGCCCCCATTTCATAAATATTCAAAACATTTTTTGTACTTTTCTTTGTACATCTCATTCATAACATTTCTTGTACTTTTCATTGTACTTCTTTTGATGCATCTTAGGGTAACATATATGAGGGTTTTATTATCATTTTATAATCATCATTTTCTCAAAAGAAATTCATCTTTATCAATTTTTCATGCATGCCACATAACTTCATAATATGTAAATAATGATAAATAAATATTTGCAAATATACATAAATTGCATGACATGATAATTTTAGAAGGGGTAGTGAATGTACTTATCTTTAAACCAAGGCTTAAGTTTCCAAAAGAATCTAGCTGCTTCAATCCGACTATCACCTACTATTTTATCTAAACTAATTTCTTAAGCTCGTTCTCTCTCATGTTCTTCCTTTCTTGCAGTGCCTTATCTCACCCCTTCTCTTTCTTTTTTTTGTGTAAACACTTCTGAAAGAAGAAAGACTGAGTAGAAAGCGGAAGAATGAAGAATATATGAAGAAGATAAGGGAGATGAGTGGTGAAATTGTGAAGGGGAATGCCCTATTTATAGGAAAAAACCTAGATACTATTCTACATTCCATTTACAATTCTACCTTCCATTTCTACCAATACTATTACATCTACCATTTAACTATTCTATCTTCTATTTCTACCAATATTACTACATCTACCATTTAATTATTTTACCTTCCATTTCTACCAATATTATTACATCTATTATTTAACTATTTTACATTCCATTCTTACCAATATCATTGCATCTATCATTTAACTATTCTACCTTCCATTCTTACCAATATTATTACATCTACCATTTAATTATTTTACCTTTCATTCCTATCAATATGATCCTTTTTATCATTTACTATCACATTATTTCACCGATTACCATTCTCTAATTACCACCCTCCATAATACCATAAACTTCTTTAAAAAAAAAAAAAAAATCATTGAATAATGTTATCAAATAAATATATCAAAAATAAGACTATTAAAATCTGATGCTATAAAAGCGCTTTTAATTTTTGTTATCAAACGAGTACTTTTTTATTTGAATAGACTTTTTGAGCATTAAAAGCAATTTTAAGCCTCTCAAACGCAATCTCAAATAGGCTCTAAGAATAGTAATGAAATTTGGATTTCTTAAGCATGGGTAGGGCTGGGCATGAGTCGGTTTGGATGGGTTTTGGCCTTTTCAACCAACCAACTTGAGCCCATCAAGTTTGAAAAACTCAACCCACTACCCAGATTTAAATTATCAAATTCGCCGAGTTTCGAGTAGGGCAGGGCGGGGCAGATCGGGTATTCTTATGGGCATCACTTCTCAAAAGCTTTCTTGTTCTTCTTTTTCTCACCCCATCACAGCTTTAGCTTCATCTTCATCTCAGAAGTGTTCGCCGACGACTGGTGGCCATTGGTGAGGCTTGCGAGAGTGAGAGAGAGGGAACAAAGGAATTGAGGGAGTTTGGGAGAGGGAGGTGTGGGAGATGAGGGAGAGGGAGGCATGACTGCGTGAGAGTTTGAAGGAGATGACGACTGCGTGATGAGAGGAATAAGGATATTAGGAATTTAGGGTTTTAAACTTTTAAGCATTATGGTCAGGTTAGGTTGGGTCGGTTACCCACAACTTTTAAAAATCTAAGCCCGTGGACCAATCCAACCTTTATGGATTTGGTGTTTTCCAACCTGTAACAGTAAAAAAAACACTAAAATCCGACTGTTTTGGGCGGATTAGGGAGGGACGGCTCGGGTTGGACGGGTTTTTGCCCACCCTAGCATGGGTAGGGTTAAGTCTAATTTTGATAACATAAAGCCTAATCTTTATATGTTTATTGTTTAAAAATGTTTTTTTATAGCTATAAGTATGTCAATATTTTTAGAGATAAATGTAAAATTGGTCATTATGGTTGACCTAAATTACAAATTACTTTATGTGGTATAAAAAATAATTTATAGGTTCTCAAGATATGTTAAAATAACAGTTTACTCTCTAAAATCAATTTGTGTTAAGTAACTTAACAAAATATGTCATTTTGCCATGCCATATCCAATAAAAATGTGACACGTGTTATTATTAATTTTTTACTGTAAAAAATGACAATTAAGATTTTTCACATCATTTTATGATACTATATAAGATTACACACTTGCTCTCATTCCACATCATACGATTACAGTAAATTAACCTAACTTCTTATATCTGCAAAATTTTACCCCGTACATAACCCTCTCTCATCTTCATTTTCCTAAGCCACTTCACAAAATGTAACCGTTAAATTCTTACAAAATGCTTCCAAATCATGGCAATGAAGACAAAAATGAATGAGGGTTACGCACAGAGTAAAATTTTGGAGATATAAAAGATTAAGTTAATCTACTTTAGTAGTGTGACATGACAAAGTAATAGATTCTGTTAAGTTAATGAAAATTAATTTTATGGAGTAAACTGTTATTTTGGCCTTCCTTAAATACTTATAAATTATGTTTTATATCATAAGAAGTTAGTTATAATTTAGACCAACTAAAATAACCTATAAATGATTTGTTAAACTGCAATTAATAAATTATAATTTTGGCCAATCACATTGACTAATTTTATATTTTTTTCATATATAAATTATAAAACAAGACTCCATAATCCGATATAATAATTGGATATAATTTATCCCAATAATTAAATTAGCACTGTAACAGTATATGGTGTTGGGCTGAAAAAGTACTTTGTCCTATATCCCACAATGAAAAGGGAAATACTAGAATACAATAAACTATTCACATTTGGCCCATAAAAGTCTACGTGGCATATTTCATTTATTGCATTGTGGGTTATTTTTTCACTGCAAAGACATTTTAAAATATTTTTTTAGGATACCACATAAACTTTTATGGGCTAAATGTAGATAGTTTATTGCATTCTAACATTTCTCCAATGAAAACCATTGAATGCAGCTTTGAACACAACTGTATGAACTCATTGGAAACTGGAATACAACTCGCTTGTGATCGAGCTTGTTGAATGCATGCATGAATCAAGAAGCATCTTCTTCGTTTTGTATATACTCCCTGCATCAACTACTGCTTCAATGCAATGCAATTGTATATATATATAGATTTACTCTCACACACACACACACTGACACACACACACATATATATATATATATATATATAGGGTGACAGAGTAGTAGTTCTGAGTCTACTGGCTGTGATAGCTTTGATACATATAATCTGGAAATTTATTAAAGTACTTTCGGATGCAGGGACAACATCAATGGCATCAGCATAGGATTCATACAGTTCCAGCACGTGCTTCTGATCAAAGCAAAAGCAAATAACTTCGTTTGTTAAATTATTTCTCCACCCTTTCTATTTTTCAAAACAATCGACATTAAAAATATTCATTTTTTATTTTTTATATCAGTTTATTTTTTTTTTTTTTTTATTTAAATAAAAAACTAACTACAATTTTTTTTTATATAACTTTTTTAATTTTTTATATTAAACACTCTTATTTTTATTTTTATTTTTTCATGTAAATCCACCTCAAGTCCAGAAGAATGAAAAGGGTTTAACATTAATCACATCAAGGGCGGACCCGCAGCTGGGATTGGGGAGAGAAAGTCCTTCCAAAATTTTACAATTTTTTCATAAATTTCCTTCAAATATGTTAGTTTTATAAATTTGTCCCCCAAGATATTATTTGTGTCTCTTTTTAATTATTATTATTTTTAGTTTTGCCCTCCAAAATAATATTTGTTCCTTCTTAATTAATATTTTTTAGTTTTGCGCCCCCCATTTCTTTTTTTACTTGTGTCCCCTTTTACTTCCTTTTTTTTTTTTTAAAGTTTGCACCCTCCTTAAACATTAAAAATAAAAGATAAAAAATAAAATAAAACTAAAATACCCAATTCATTTAGTTTCCCTCTATATTTAGTTCACTTCTAATCAAAAACTGCATTTGGTTTGGAACTCTCATTGAACATAGGAAAGAAAAAGTTCAATGGTTAGGGTTTTTTGAGTGGCTTCTAACATCACATCAATCACTTTTTTAAGTGGTTACTTTGCCATCATTTAGATTTATAATATTTTTTTCGACATCACAAGTTAAATGATTTAATCATTTATGATTACAAAATTGTTTTGTTCAACTCTTAGCATTATTGCTAATTGGGGCTATAGTGATTGCATGTTAGGAAAAATAGTTTACACTCAAAAATACTTTTTTCTTAGACTTTATAGATTGTGTTTAGTCTATTTTTTGCTTTTTTTTTTTTTTAAATTTCCTCCTAAGCTATTTTGCTGCTTGTTTATACTATTGTGTATTTGTGAATTGCAATGATATGAGATAAAATATAAAACTTCTATACTTTATTTTATATAAACTCACACAATCACATATATAAAAATTATATGTATTTACGTGGTTTAATATTTATATAAGTTGGTCCATCTCTCCGATCAAAAAATATATAAATATTCGTTCCCCACATTCCAAATTCTAATTTTGCCCCTGAATTGCATCATCTTGTATGTCATTACGTAATGGAGAATTATTGGGCAAAGCTTTCCTCTTTTTTTTTTTTTTTCTTCCCTTTTTTTTTTTTTTTTCTTCTCTAGCAAATATGATAAGTCATGTTCGCCTTTTGCCTTTTGTCGCCGGCATATAGGTTACGTAGCCAGTTTTCTAAAACATCAAATCATGGCAAACGTGGTTAAGTTTCACATCATATATACTATTACTGATGAGAAAGGTTTTTGATCAAACTCTACGTACAAACCCAAGATGCTTGAAATCAAAGATGATTTATGATCAACTTACGAAAAAATAAAAGATCGATGATTTTTCATCGTTATGGTATATATTTAAGAGGTGGTTGTTAGGTAGGAGATAAATGTACTAGTGGCGTTTGAAATTTCTTCAAGACTTGTCTTATATATTTTCCACCAATTTGCATAAAACTTACAGGGAAATTCAAAGTACTTCTCTCTTTCTCTCTCTTTCTCTTTCAAGTTTCAACCATCTTAAGCCATGGATCTCTTCATGGGAATGTGTTTACTAACTCTATTCTATGCTTTCTTCTGCATCTGCAAGCTGGTTCTTCAACGGAGAGAGCAAGGCTGCTATATGTTGGCCTATGAGTGCTACAAGCCCCCTGAGGAAAGAAAGCTCGACACTGGATCCTGCGCAAAAATTGTCTTTCGAAACAAGAATCTGGGTTTGGAAGAATACAGATTTCTCTTGAAAACCATTGTGAGCTCAGGGCTCGGAGAAGAAACTTATGGCCCGCCAATTGTGTTTGCGGAAAGAGAACGAGAACCAACTCTGGCAGACGCCCATTTGGAGATGAATGATTTCATCTTCGACACACTTGACAAGCTTTTTGCTCGAACAGGAGTTTCTCCATCAGAAATCGACATTCTCGCTGTGAATGTCTCAATGTTTGCTCCCGTGCCCTCTCTCACAGCTTCTATAATAAACCGTTACAAGATGAGAGAAAACATCAAGGCTTTCAACCTGTCCGGAATGGGCTGCAGCGCAAGCCTTGTGGCGGTCGATCTTGTGCGGCACTTGTTCAAGTCATACAAAGACTCGTATGCCATCGTTGTGAGTACAGAATCCATGGGACCGCATTGGTATTGCGGCCAAGAGAAATCTATGCTCCTCTCCAACTGTCTTTTCCGGTCGGGAAGCTGTTCAATGCTCTTAACAAACAAAAGAGCTCTGAAGCACCGAGCCATCTTGAGATTGAAAAGCGTAGTTCGAACCGATCATGGCTCGAGCGACGAAGCATATGGATGCTGCATGCAAATGGAAGATGAGCACGGCAACCTTGGTTTTCGCCTCACCAAAAGCCTCACAAAAGCTGCTGCCCAAGCTTTCTCCTACAACCTACGAATTCTAGTACCTAAAGTACTGCCTCTTAGGGAACTACTCCAACAATTCTTAGTAGCAAAACTTTGGAAAAAAGTCAAAAAAAGCCCAGAAGTTTTTGAAACTTTGAATCTTAAGTCTGGGGTGGATCATTTCTGTATCCACCCTGGTGGAAGGGCTGTCATTGATGGGGTTGGTAAGGGCTTAGGGCTCAATGACTATGATCTTGAGCCGGCTCGAATGGCACTTCACCGGTTCGGAAACACATCTGCTGCCGGAAATTGGTACGTTTTAAGTTACATGGAGGCTAAGAAGAGGCTCAAGAAGGGTGACAGAATTCTGATGATCAGCCTTGGAGCAGGATTTATGTGCAACAACTGTGTGTGGGAAGTAATGAGGGACTTGGATTCTGTCAATGTTTGGAAAGATTGCATTGAGAAGTACCCACCTCAAAGCCTAGTCAACCCTTTCAAGGAGAAATACAGTTGGATCAATGATGAATATCTAAGCTTTGTTAGGCTTAACTGAGATGCCTGTATGTTCTTCTTTATGATGCCCTACTATAGTGTTTTTTTTTTCTTCCTCTTAATTTATATGTTTTCTTTCCGTTCATGATTTGGTGAAAGCTATATCTTGAAATTAATTTGCTCCTGTAAAGGGCATGTACTCTATCTGCTGCTAATAATGAAGCTCTGTAATCTTCACCTGCACTCTGTTTCTATTCAGTACAACTTTCAATAAACTAAATTATTTTCATCGTGGTTTCTACTCATGGTATAATTTTCTGGCATTTCATGTTTGAATGAGTGTTTTTCTTTTTGGACATAACACCAAAATAATTAGATGTACTCTTGATTCCAAGTCAGCAGTTGATACATCAGTTTCTCCTTCCTCCAGTAGATGTCTATCTGCAAGAGGACTTCTTGGTATAACCGATAACACATCTTCAATTCAAATGTCAGATGATGATTATCACTTGGATAAGTCATCCTCTACTATTCAAAGATCTCCATTGATAAGATAGATATTATTTGATTTGTAGTATTTGAATTTTGTAATTTATTTATATGTAATCTTTATCTTTAATTGTAAAGCTACGGAACTATTCTATAAATGAAAGAATGGTCAGCAACATTAAGTAAGCTGCCATTTCCAAATATTCTTTGTTTCCGCACAGTGGATAGTTCAACAAACTCATCGTAAAAGTTAACACTAAATATGGAAAATAAAAAATCAGAACATTTGAATTGGCAATGGACGCATAAATGGTCCAAGAACTATAAACTATTCTAGCCTCTATAACTTTTAGATAGAAACCAAAAAATCGGCCACATAAAGCTGTAATAACACCCAAACAGAGGACAGATAAGAGCATGACCCTCAAAAAAGCTATACATCTAACCTAAACCTTTGTCAGGATATAACAACAACCACCGAAGAGTGATTGAGGTGGAACAACACTTCAAAAACAGAACATAATTTGTCATAAAGAAGCAACAAACTCCTGATGTAAATAGAAAAGCATTTACAAACAAAATACAAAGAAAGAAATAGAAATATAAAAGTAATCCAAACACCAGAAAACTACTAAAAATTTGTTTGAATGAGTTTCTCCGTTAACAATTTTATTCTAAAAATTTAAATTTATTAAAAAAAAAAAAAAGAAGGATAAAATCAACTTTTTAATACCATGTTAAATAATAATTGATCTAATCATTTATAATAATTACTGTCATTAAAATTAAGAGGGATGATAAAGACCTAACTTTTTTGCCCAATTTTTACCTTTTTTTTTTAAAAAATGTAAAAAATGAAAAAAGTGTTTGAAGCAGAAGAATGGAATTTTCAAATTTTTTTTTTAAATACCAATAAAAAGAATGACAAAAAATATATATTATTGCTTCAGACACTTTTTTCATTTTTTACATTTTTTTAAAAATAAAAAATAAAAAAGGTAAAAATTGGGCAAAAAAATTGAGTCTTTAACATTTTCCCAAAATTAATATTCTCAGACAAATAATGGGTCAAGAAATTATGACTTTGCAGTTGCGCGCATTGTTTTTTTTTTTTGGAAAGAATTCATTCTCAATTCATAGAATTCATCAATTCAAGAGCAAAAGCTTAATGTAGCCTAAGCTACAAAGTCACAAATCGAATCTCATACAAATCAACGAAATTGAAAACACATCTCTACCCCATGACTAAAATAACGGGATAAACATTCAAATCGCTTGCAAGTTCAAAGACTACTAAACCAAGTAGACACCATCAAACGCAGGCGTTTATTCCACGACCCTAAGAAGTAAACCCTTTTATGCCGCTACTCATCCTCCTCGACAATTAAGCGGGATACACATTCATCCACGACATAGAAGCGGATCATTTTCCTCCTCGACGAAAGCGGGGTAACATACACATCCACACGACACAGTTAGGATCAAAGGAATCCAATGAACCATCGAGGCTAGAGCATTATTACAAGCAAATAACAATGAAAGAAAATAAAAGCAACATAACTGAATACAAGCAAAAGAAATAGGAAAAGAAACTGATCGCGGTATGTTGACCCAGACAAAGAAGAGCACGGTGGAAGCTCATCACAGTGGGGGCACGAAAGAAGCTCAACGATGGACGGAGGGCAGCAAAACTGGCGCGGAGAAGATCGGCAGAAACTGTAAAAAAACTCAAAAAACACAGAAACAGATAGAAAAGTAATACAGTAAAATACCAAACAAAAACTGGAATGGAGGAGGCGGGGAATGAGAAAAAGGGACAGGGGCACCAGGTCTAGGGACATCAAGTAAACTACTAGAGTCTGGTGTGAGAGGGACGCCACCATCCCTCCTCCCCCAGAGACGGAGGGAAGGGGGGACCGGCTGGGGCCATGGTCCCCCCCCATTTCCTAAAAAAAAAAAATTTAAGGAGTAAAAAAATAAAAAAAATACTGGTCCCCCTCCAAAATAAATTGATAAGTCACGATCCCTCCCAAATTTTTTTTTTTTTGTGTTTTTTTTTGTTGTAATTTTTATGGGTTTTTATAACTAATGTCATTAAAAAATCTCTAGTTTCTCTTTGAGTTTTTGTTCTACCCATTGAATTTCAAGTTTAAAATCATAATGATATGAGTAATTTTTTATTAAATCCGAATTTGAGAGAATTTTAGTAAGAAGTTAAATTCCTAAAATTAATTTGGGGCTTTTGTGTATATAGTGAATTTCTATCTATGATTTAAGATCCGAGTTGTTAGATTAATAGGTTGAAAGCTTCAATTTCACTATTGTTAATACTTAATAGTATGGATATAAACCCTAATTTGTGTAGTATGAATTAAATTAGGGTTTTTTGTATTTAAACACTAGGATTGTTAATTGGATGTGTTAATTACATTTAAAGTGTTAATTAACCCTATACTCTTATGAGTTCAATGGAAATTGATGTCTATGGGGTTTAGGTTCTAATATGTCATATTAGAATCATATTGATTATTGTATGTGAATATGACTATTATAAATTGGAGGTAAGTAGCTAGATTGATGGAATAGGAAGAGAATAATAATTATAGGGTTAAAGTGTAATGTTTAACTTAGAGTCTCTATGTGATGATTATGTTATTCATGTGAGTTTGTTCATTGTTAACCTACGCATATATATATATTTTTTATTTCCTAAAGACGCAAAATAATCATGTAAATTTATTTATAAATGATGGAAAATCAAATACAATATTTGACTATTTCAAAAGAAAAAATGCACAAAGTTTATTAGAGCTTGATTCTCGATTGTGTGTCACATATGGGAATATGATGTTAATAAACAAGATGCAAAATAGCAGGTTGTACTTTTTGAAGTTTGTGCTTTAAGTTCAATTCCTAATCTAAGTGGTATTGTAATTTGGATATTATGATTATTCAATATTGAGAATATTGTTTGTTAGAATTTAAATATTTAATTGGAGAATATGACAATTTTAATTTCAAATAATTCTCATTGTATTTAAGTACCAGTGATTGGAAAAAAAAAAAAGTACCAGTGCATTACACATTGCAAAATAAAAAAAAATTTACTTTGGTCCCCTCCCATAAAACTTTTTGGCTCCGTCTCTGTCCTCCCCTATAGTTAGTTGCGCGCATTGTTAATAATGAATCTTCATTGATGCATATTAATTCACGGTTTCACACCGTTAGATCTCCTTCTGATCACTTACCGGTTACCTGAACAACTTTTCTAATAAATGCCCAAATAAAAGTGAACCACCCCTACCGAATGTACGGGCGGAAGCAATGAATTTTCTCATTCAATATTAAAGGCAAAGAAGCTGGGCGGAGCCCAGGAAAGGGAAGAGGGGCAAAGGATCCCCAGCCTAACCGGCCCTAAATTTAAGCTTCATTTTTTTTTTTTACATGTTCATGCAAGAAGAGGGAGGGAGATTCTCCGCTTTATTAAATTTGATCCCAGTCGATTCAACAACTTCATTTATTTCGATATAAAATATTTTCAAAAACTTATTTTTTGGTGTTTGGTCTATAAAAAATATCAGCAGTGGCCGACAACCTCCGATAGGGACAAAAGACGGTGGGTGATTTATGGCAAACAACAGTAGAGATGGCATGTGGAGGATTCTGACGAATTCTAACAACCAGCTAAGGATTCCAGCAACCGGTCGCGAATTACAGTGAATTTTGGCAAGCTACAACCGTCGGCGGCTGCGGATGATGAAATGTGAGATAGTTCCTGCCAGAGACGGAGGGAAGGGGGGACCGGCTGGGGCCATGGTCCCCCCCCCCCATTTCCTAAAAAGAAAAAAATTTAAGGAGTAAAAAAAAAAAAAAATACTGGTCCCTCCAAAATAAATTGATAAGTCACGATCCCTCCCAATTTTTTTTTTTGTTTTTTTGTTGTTGTAATTTTGATGGGTTTTTATAACTAATGTCATTAAAAAATCTCTAATTTCTCTTTGAGTTTTTGTTCTACCTATTGAATTTCAAGTTTAAAATCATAATGATTTGAGTAATTTTTTATTAAATCCGAATTTGAGAGAATTTTAGTAAGAAGTTAAATTCCTAAAATTAATTCTTTTGTGTATAGTGAATTTCTATGCATGATTTAAGATCCGAGTTGTTAGATTAATAGGTTGAAAGCTTCAATTTCACTATTATGTTAATACTTAATAGTATGGATATAAACCCTAATTTGTGTAGTATGAATTAAATTAGGGTTTTTGTATTTAAACACTAGGATTGCTAATTGGATGTGTTAATTACATTTAAAGTGTTAATTAACCCTATACTCTTATGAGTTCAATGGAAATTGATGCCTATAGGGTTTAAGTTCTAATATGTCATATTAGAATCATATTGATTATTGTATGTGAATATGACTATTATAAATTGGAGGTAAGTAGCTAGATTGATGGAATGGGAAGAGAATAATAATTATAGGGTTAAAGTGTAATGTTTAACTTAGAGTCTCTATGTGATGATTATGTTATTCATGTGAGTTTGTTTTAACTATATATATATATATATATATATATATTTTATTTCCTAAAGACACAAAATAATCATGTAAATTTATTTATAAATGATGGGAAAATCAAATACAATATTTGACTATTTCAAAAGAAAAAATGCACAAAGTTTATTAGAACTTGATCCTCGATTGTGTGTCACATATGGGAATATGATGTTAATAAACAAGATGCAAAATCAGTTATTTTTTTGAAGTTTGTGCTTTAAGTTCAATTCCTAATCTAAGTGGTATTGTAATTTGGATATTATGATTATTCAATATTGAGAATATTGTTTGTTAGAATTTAAACATTTAATTGGAGAATATGCAATTTTAAGCTCAATTATTCTCATTGTATTTAAGTACCAGTGATTGGAAAAAAAAAAGTACCAGTGCATTACACATTGCAAAAAAAAAAAAAAAATCCTAATAAAAAAAAAATTGCTTTGGTCCCCTCCCATAAAACTTTCAAATATTTTACTTCAAACGGAACATTAATAAAACATGACTTAAATTGTCTAATTGCCTACCATTAAAAAAATATTCGCCTTTGTAAAATTATTTTGATTGCACTTGTCACTTGTTAAGTGTGTGGCTAGAGGTTTTTTTTTTTTCAAAGAATCAAAAGTCGACGTGTATATGATGTGAGCGTGGAGTAGTCTTCAAGTTATTTTGGAAAATCAATCATCTCTTTGGGTACACGTAGAATTGCAGTTTTAATAATTGTGATTTTAAAAATTACGTTTTTGAAATCGAAAAGGTGTTAGATAAAATATGTTAAAAATTACATTTTTATCAAATATTTGTTATGCGAAATCATGATTGTGGTTTAAATTTGCGATTTTTAAATAAGCACAATTTAATCTGTTTATAGAAATTACAATTTTTTTTATAATTATTTTAAATTAATTTCTTTCTAATTTACAATGCCAAACGCTTTATGTTTTATAATATCTTTTAAAAATGCAAATTATTCATACGAAATTGTTATATCAAACACAACCTTTCTTTTACACCATGTAGGTCCTTGCATTGAATTTGAAAAAGAAATGGATAAGAGTAGAACTTTTTTCCAAAAAGCTCTTATTATTGGAATGTGACGTAAACCCTCCTATTTAGACAAGCTGAACTTGAAACACAAAATAGAACAAACACGAGAACAATGAATTAAGTACCCAAACTATCATTTTCCCATTCTACAAAATCACGGGATGCACTTGCACCCAGTGGCGGAGGAGCCAGGATTACAGTTTAGGTGGGTCGAAAAAAAATTTTAACAAATAAATAAACAATTTAACAAATTTTAAATATTATTTAAAACATATAAACAATAGGATGATAATAATAATAATAATAATAATAATAATAATAATAATAAAAATAATAAAATCTTAAACAATGATCTATTAACAGATTTGCCAAAAAAATTCTTAAACAATTATCTATTAACAGATTTGCCAAATTTACTTTACACAAGCTCATCTAGAATTTAATTGGAACTGATAAAATTGTTGTTGTTCTTTGTATTCTGTAATATTATTTAAATACAATTATATATTTCATACATATAATTAAAATATGTAACAAAAAATATATATTCACGAATAATTAATTTAAAAAAAATAATTTGACTATAAAAATTTAATCAATTTATAAGTTTAATTACGTAATTGAAATCTTTTAAGAAATAGTAGGAAATAATTTTTTGTTAAATCGCAAATTATGGTTCTCCTTCTCTAATATTTTCTGATTTGTCAAATATAATTGCAGTGTAGGTTGTATACCTTGTATTGTACAACACACATACTTGAATAATAATAAAAACAAAGACGATATTAGTTTGTTTAGCGACATGATTTCCCAAATTACAAAGTGGCAGAGTTTTTTTTTTTTTTTTAATTAAGTGGCAGAGTTTTTTGTTTTACGCAAAGTGGTAACTAATAGGTTTTTAAGTTGACACAAATTTCAAAAAATAAAATAAAAGTGCTGCCTTTTATTTCATGCTTTTCAGAGTTTGCCTTAAACAGTGGTTCTCAACATTTGTAAAACATTGCGTTTTTATTTCTTAAACGGTGCGTTTTAAATGTCATCTTCAACCTTTCATCTTCTTCAAGTTTCGTCTCATCTTCTGTAAAAATTAAACCTAATTTTCAACAGGTGAACAGAATAAATAAATCACTTTCATGAGTTGTGAATCTCGGTCCTCTTATAAATTATTTGCCCCTTAATGAATGGATGAGGGTGGGCAACTAGGGAATTGAAAATATCCTATTAGTTGTTAGGAAACTTTTTTGGAGTTGGGGGGGCATTTGACCCCTCTGGACCCCCCCTCCCTCCGCCCCTGCTTGCACCCTCCTCCTTTGCTGAGAGACAAAACCACCGTCTTTATTACAAACACAAATCCATTGGCTTTATCAGAAACACGAGTAGTGATATATAAGAAGGACTAGAATGATATATAAAGTTATTTCAAGAATGATATTGCATTTAAAATCATCTATAAATTAAAATTTAATAATAATTTTAAATTAAATAATTATTTTAAATATCACATCATATTTGAAATAACTAACTTATGAAAACTAGAATTCTTTTTACATCAGTACTCCAAAAACACAGACGCTAGAGTGAGAAATTATAGGTAAGGCCAACCACTGCAAGGGCTCAATTTGTGCCTGCAATACAAAGGAGCCCAAATAATTGCACAATAACAAAAGTGATTCAATCATAACATTTTAATGGAGGGTAAGCAGTTTCCTTACTTTTTCTTATACTACTAAAATATTATTGCTTCACAAAATATAAGTTCATTACTTACCCTCATTTTTTTTTTTTGCAAGATCTCAACACAATCCTTAATTAAAGACAAAAATATGAAATATGAGAGATGAAAAGAGAAATATTTATATTAAAATAATGTAACGGAATCACTTTTGATTTTCTATACATTGAAAAACACAATAACAACCTTTGAAGGTTGGTTGACCACGTGAGTAAGTTTTTGTAATTTTTTTTGAAACTTTTTCTAAATGTAAAAAAAGAAATAACATATAAGACATCTGCTTTGCTAGTGCCCTAAAGAAAATAAATTACATATTTATATTTGTTAAACTTTTGTTGAATGCTGTAAATAAGTGGTTTACACTGGATTTGGATCCTCTCCAGTCCATATGGACCGGAGAATATCCAGTTTGTGGCTCAGATCTATCTATACAAATCTAAGGCTAAAATTAAAACACATCATCTCTCAATTAAAAAAAAAAAATAACGTGAGTAAAAAGATTAAATCAGTGAGTAAGCAGACGTTAAGTGTCGCAAACTTGACAAAAAGACAAAGAAAAGTCTCTCTCGCTTGAACAAGAAAAGTCTCTCTCCTCCTTTGGCCGACTCGAACTTCAGCGGCTGGCCACCATGAGTCCTAGACTTCCGGACATTCTTCAAAGGTCCGCCTTTGATAACGCATATGTAAAATCGCTGGATTCGATCCCGCCTACCTCTTGCCCTCTCTTCCACGGACCAATTTCGCTCAAGCTTTTGAAGAAAGTGTAGTGATCGTGAGAGGTTCAATGCGGCAATCCCATTCTCAATCGTTTGGAAAATTAAAAGCTATTGAATCTGGGTGCAAAGCGGTGAGAATCGCAATCTCGAAGTTCGAGAATTTGCGAAGAACATAATAAGAGAAAAGAAGCACGAGCTCAAAGAGAAGGCGTCGCTTGATTCCATCGACATCTTGTCGAGTTCTTGAGCTCGGCCACTCGGATGAGAACCGTGACCGACATAGTGATAAGCTTCATACTTCTGGGCGTGAGGTTCAATGCGGCAATCCCAATTTTAGGGAACAATGAAACACAATTTTTCCGGGTTTTCTTTTCTTATTTTTGGACTTTTGTAATTCACTATAATTTTCTAGGTTTTTTTTTAAAGAAAGAAGAATAAAGTTGCAGTTGTAACTTACTTTTGTTCAATTCGTTTCTCAAAATGGCTATGATTCTGTGAACTTTTAATTTTAGGTTTTTTCTTGTTCGATTCTTTTTTTGTCAAAGTTGCATACTGACTTTTTGACTTGACACGTCTTCTCACTTCACATAAACGCTCCGTTACTCACATTATTGTTTTTCTTTTTTTACTCACGTTATTTTTTTTTTAACTGAAAGATGATGTGTTTTAATTTTAGCCTTAGATTTGTGTAGATAGATCTGAGCCGCAAACTAGATATTCTCCAGTCCATATGGACTGGAGAGGATCCAAATCCCCTTTCTTCGTATTAAATTAGAATTCAACATTAATTTATTTCCTAAACAATCGTTATCATATTTATTCATATTTTAAAAGTGATAAGCTAATTAATTATACCATCCATTTCTCTTACGATATATATAAACCTAATTAAGATCATATACTATTTCTAAATACATCCATTTCTGATATATTATATTATAAACCTAATTAATCATACATCTCCTCTTATTAAAAAAATATAGATTATTGATCGGTGGGTCACATTTTCATTTTCTAGCAATAAATTTAAAAGCTTCATTTTCCATTCAACAATATTGTTTTACAGGGTCAACTATGTTGAGAAAGTCTAAAAAAACTTGTAGTTACAATAATTTCCATGTAAGGGGACCCAAAATGAGTAGCAGACTCGTCATAATCATAATGGAACAGGATCCTCTTTAATCTATTTTGGATTGAGGATCATCTTTAATCAATTGAAGAAATAAAATATAAGTCACTTGTTCCAATAAAAGGTAACATTGGTGAAATGGCAAAGTTGCAAGGAAGAATAAAAGCGAGAGGGAAGCAATAAGAGGGGAAGTTATATCCTCTGTAATTTTTTTTCCTCATTCAATTAAAAAAAAAAAAAAAGTTGGGGGGTTGTGGAAGTTGTTATAGGGCTCATATTAATTTGTAGGCACCTAATGGATTTGGATCCTCTCCAGTCCATATGGACTGGAGAATATCCAGTTTGCGGCTCAGATCTATCTACACAAATCTAAGGCTAAAATTAAAACATATCATCTTTCAGTTAAAAAAAAAATAACGTGAGTAAAAAAAGAAAAACAATAATGTGAGTAACGGAGCGTTTATGTGAAGTGAGAAGACGTGTCAGTCAAAAAGTCAGTCTGCAACTTTGACAAAAAAGACAGAATCGCCGAACAAGAAAAAAACCCAGAAAATTAAAAGTTCACAGAGCAACTGCACCGCCATTTTGAGAAACGCCGAATTGAACAAAAAGTAAGTTGCAACTGCAACTTTATTCTTCTTTCTTTAAAAAAAAAAAAAAAACCCAGAAAATTATAGTGAATTACAAAAGTCCAAAAATAAGAAAGAAAAACCCAGAAAAATTGTGTTTCATTGTTCCCAGAAAAATTGGGATTGCCGCATTGAACCTCACGCCCAGCAAGTATGAAGCTTATCACTATGTCGGTCACGAAGTTCTCATCCGAGTGGCCGGAGCTCAAGAACCTCGACAAGATGTCGATGGAATCAAGCGACGCCTTCTCTTTGAGCTCGTGCTTCTTTTCTCTTATTATGTTCTTCGCAAATTCTCGAACGAGATTGCCCAAAGATTCAATAGCTTTTTAATTTTCCAAACGATTGAGAATGGGATTGCCGCATTGAACCTCTCGCTGCTGATCACTACACTTTCTTCAAAAGCTTGAGCGAAATTGGTCCGTGGAAGAGAGGGCAAGAGGTAGGCGGGATCGAATCCAAAAGCGATTTTACATACGTTATCAAAGGCGGACCTTTGAAGAATGTCCTGGAAGTCTAGGACTCATGGCCCCGGCTCGCCGGCGACGAGTTCTGAGTCGGCCGACGAAGGAGGGGAGAGAGACTTTTCTTGTTCGGCGAGAGAGACTTTTCTTTTGTCTTTTTCTGTCGAAGTTTGCAGACACTTAACGTCCGTTTACTCACGGTATTTAATCTTTTTTTTACTCACGTTATTTTTTTTTTTTAATTGAGAGATGATGTGTTTTAATTTTAGCCTTAGATTTGTATAGATAGATCTGAGCCACAAACTGGATATTCTCCAGTCCATATGGACTGGAGAGGATCCAGTCCATATGGACTGCAGTGTAATTGAAGTTATTACATTCCCTATTATAAATCATTATGCTAATTTATATAAAATTATAATAAAAATTATATATTATCCTAAATATTTTTCTAGGCAATAGGAAATAGCCAGTACAGCTGTACATAGAGTCAAGTTATTTTTTATTTTCATTTTTATTTTTTTATAGAAGTTATTTTTCAATTTTCATCTAAACTAAATAAAGTGAGCGTCCAATAAATTCACCTACATAAAAAAATAATAATAAAACAATAAATGATAACGTTTTTTTTTTGGTAAACAATAAATGATAACGTTGAATTAGCCAACAAATCTCATAATTGACACCACAGGGAAGCGAAAAAATTAGTTGGAGCTACAGACACGCAAATAAATTTTATTCTGTGACATTGACCCAGACCCATAAGTCCTACGAGAGAAGATTTTTTTTTTTTTTGTAAACATACGAGAGAAAATTAAGTTGGGACATATTTCATTATTATTATTATTATTTATTTTTTATGCGACACTTGAAAACAATTGCAAAAGAATTATTTATTTATTTATTTTTAAAAAGGCAAAAGAATTATTGGATACCGCCCATTTTGCAGCCGGGTAAGATCTCCCATTTGCTTTGCTTAGATTTTTGAAGGAGACCAATTGAACATGAGACTGAGCAAATAGGCAACATCTCACATAGGCTTCAATTCTCCAATCTGTTAAATAGTCGAGCATATTAATTGCTTGAATAGCAATGAAAGAGTCCCCCTTCTAGTCTCTACATGGAGGGACGTGACACCAAAGTATATGGCTAATTCGGTAGCTAATAAAGGAGCATGTGCTTCTCTTTATGTGAAATTAATTAATAGAGCTGTCACAATGGCTTATATATTTGGATTCCATTAATTCATTAAAGAGTTTAAAAAATATTTTTAATAAGTCGCCAATGAACTATTATAAAAAAATAACCGTTCTAACTTGTTTTTTTGGCCATATGCAGTAATTTTGGCCAATTTCATTCACCTTCTAAAGTGATGTGCATCGTATCTCCTTCATTTGCTCCACCACATGCCAACGCTGACTAGTGCTTATCATTTCCTATTCTCCTCCACTCCGGTTGCTATTTTTGATGGCTGTGTTTTTTTTTTAATAAGAGTTTTTTCTTCTTCTTAGATTTGCTATTGTGAGTGATTTACGAGGAGAATGATGTAGTTTTTCAACTGTTTTGGGTTGAAGAATAGTAGATCTAGTCTTATCAGAAGTGGATCTATGTGGGGGCTAGGGCTGGGCACGGGTCGGTTGGATGGGTTTTGGCTTTTTCGGCCACCCGACCCATGCAATACTCACTGAAAACAGAAAACTGTTAGGTATTCAGGTAAGATGGGGCGGGTTACGCAGGTAGGTTGACTGGGCGGGGTGGGTCGGGTATTTTTAGGTGCCATCATTTTCACTAGTTCAGAATTTAAATTTCAAATTTCCTAATTTTTTGTAATTTTTTTTTAAAAAAATTTAGATGTGTACTAAAACCCATCAAGAATTACTTATTTTGTATTGTTTACAATTTCGAAAAACCATATATTTTGTGTGTGAATCAAATATGATAAAAATGCGCTCAAGAAATGGTTGAAGATAGCATGGGATCATATGGCCTGATTATAAATGTTGTGAAGCTTCTGATGAACGATGGTGGCATGTCCAACATGTGCGACGTGAAGGCAATGGAGCTGCGCATATTCTTGCTAAATTAGGCACCCAACAGCTGGAAACCCTGCAGTGGACTACTGATTTCCCAGTTTGTATAAACGATATTATCTTCTAGGAGCAAGCTCCTGTGTTTATATGAATATGGAGACCAATTTCAACCAAAAAAAAAAAAAGGCAAAAATACAAAAAAAAAAAAAGAAAAAAAAAAGAAAATTATCAAAATGCAAAATATCTAACTACATATGTAACTATGAAGGGCACAAAAAATCCAACTACAAAATAAATCTAACTATCAAGGGCACTAAACTATTTTACAATTTCCAAAAACTATATGGTTGGATTTTTTTTGTGAATCAAATATGATCAAAATGCAAAAATGAAAAAAATGAAAAATTATCAAAAATGCAAAATATCTAACTACATATGTAACTATCAAGGGCACAACAAATCCAACTACAAAATAAATCTAACCATCAAGGGTACTAAACTACTTACAATTTCCAAAAAATATATGGTTGGATTTTTTGTGTGAATCAAATATGATCAAAATGCAAAAATTCAAAAAATGCAAAATTATCAAAATGCAAAATATCTAACTACATATGTAACTATCAAGGGTACAAAAAATCCAACTACAAAATAAATCTAACTATCAAGGGCACTAAACTACAACTTAAAAAAAAAAGGCAAAGAAAACATATGTTTATCACTATCAGTTACATGTTTAACAGTTGCACACATTACATAAATAAAATTTAAAGGCCAAGCACACATAAAACTTTGTTACATCAAAAATAAAAGTTACAAAATCCAGGTTATTGGCTAACAAATCACTAGACCACCAGGCCTAGGCTCCTAGTAACAAAATCCAACAGCCACCAAGTAGAATGCAACTTCAAGTCACTAATCATCTTCAAGGAAAATGTTGACGTTCTTCAAAGAATGAATAAAAAAAAATTACAAACTCAATTGAAACCGTTAAATGAAATTTGTAAATAGCAAAATAAATTAAGAAGTAATTATCAAAAAATTTACCTGATTCGAGCTTATAACTTTTAGGATCATCAACCATAGCTGAATCAAAACTTAGAGGTTTTGCCCTTAATCAGTTTTGTGAACATATCAATGCTTCAACCGTTACTAGGGCCAATGAACTTCGAAAATGATCCAACACACGTCCTCCAGTGCTAAAAGCCGACTCTGAAGCAACTGTTGTAATGGGAATGGCCAACACATCTTGTGTTATTTTGGCAAGAATTGAGAATTTGGTTGAGTTCACCTTCCACCAATTTAAAATATCGAAATTTGCATTTGCCATTTCAACATCCTTCATTAAATATCGATCAATTCGATTTGCTTTCAATATCACTTTTAGAAGATAGGTATTTATGAAACCTATTCATAAAGTAAAGGTTGACACTCTCAATTTCTTCTATTTTTATTGAGGAACCTTGAGACAATTCACTATCATGTTGAACTTGAGACGAAATTTGTCCAACGTTGTAGTGATCATATAATTTGTTAATACATGACCTCAATTTTGTCACCATCTCATCACATTTCTTGATATCAAGCACATCTTTAAACTAATATTCCAATGACTCCAATTTGGTTCGTGGATCAAGTACAACTGCAACAAATATCATCAAGTTAACCTTATTATTGTTATCAAGATCCCCTTAGCATTTATTGTACTTCAACATCATCTTCTCCGTCATAGCACTCAATATCACATCTATCAAGATACTCTTATAAATGCATTTGAATGCCATAAATTTCTTGGAAGTATATATAAGATGTACAATACAAAGATCCCAAAAGTCGCATTGTGGTATCATAAATTTTTTTGAGAAAGCTGAGAAAAATCTTAATACGATTCCAATCAATAGATGTAGGAGGGCCAAAACCCCTTTCTCATTCTTTTCCTCGTTTAATGCAGTCTTAAAGTTTTTATCAACCTTTTCCATAAGTTTGAAAGCATATTGACATTTTTTAGCACCTTCCAACATAAAAAATGTAGAGTTCCATCTAGTTAAAATATCAAGACATAACAAACCCTTGAAAGTAAGTTGTTTTCTTTCAATACAACCCTTAAACTTCTCAAATCTTGCAGGTGAAGACTTCACGTACTTCACCCCACTTCTAACCCTCATAATGGAATCTTCAACTCTTTTCAAACCCTCAGTTACAATAAGATTTAGGATGTGTGCATAACACCTGATATGCATAAATTGACTCTCTAATATGGCGCCCTCCTTATTACAAGTTCTCCTCTTCACGTATTTCAAAGCGGCATCATTGAAAATAATATTGTCAACTGTGATAGTAAAAATGTTACAAATGCCTCACTTAAGCATTCGCGACAAAATCATCTCCCCAATGGTATCGCCTTTATGATTAGAAATTAAATAAAAGTTTAAAATTCTTTTGTGCAAGTCCCAATCGCTATCAATAAAATGAGAGGTGAGTACCATGTAATTGAGTTTTTGCACCGAAGTCCACGCATTAGTGGTAAGACAAACCCGAGCACCGGTCGTCATAAACATTGCCCTTAACTTTTCATTCTCAGACATGAAGAACTTAACACAATCCTTCATCACAGTATAACAAGAAAGAATTTAAAACCTAAACTCAATTGTCTTCATGAAATCTTAAAACCCTTCACCTTCCACAAACCTAAATGGAAACTCATCCTTAATTATCATCTTAGCAATTGCCAGCCTTATTTTCGTAACATTGTACTTCGCAATCACCATATTACCAACACATCCTTCACCCATTGACATTTGTCCCTCCTTCTTAACCTCAAAACTTAATTTTGATTGTGACATATCAAACTTATCGGGATATTTTTTGTAAGTATTTTTCAAATGTGTTTGCATAGATGAAGTACCTAGCATTTTATTATGATAACTAAACAATTTCTTACAATAATTGCATTTCTTGGGATCACCCCCTCTACTTTGGTAAAATGTTCCCAAACCATTGATGTTTGCCCAGATTTTTTAGGTTTTGGTGGGAGAGCTGAACTAGGGTTTTGAGTGCCAACACCAACACTATCAACGGAAGGCATAGTACTATCACTAAGAGTAGGAGTAGATGAAGCAGAACTAGAACCAATACCACTAATTGAACAACCAGCCATAAGTCTACAATAAATGGAAGAAAAAAAAATCAACAATTTATAAGCTACTTAACACCATTAATTTAAATTTATTTAAATCATATGTGGGATATGAATAACACTTTAAATACTAAAGAGTATGTTTACCTGATAATTCAACCAATCAAGTCAATATAATTTATCCAATAATTCAACCAATTCGCACACTACATTCTTTTCTTCTCCTAACATTTTACATCTTTTTCTCGCTTTTTAGGATATATTATCCATGACTAAAAAACAAATCAATACTGCATAATATTATCCATGACTAAATAATATCGGCATACAAATAATTAATGACTAAATATAATCAATTGGCATACAAAAAATCCAACCCAACATAATATTATCCCCTATGACTAAATAATCAGTCTACAGTATTGCATAATATTATCCATGACTAAATAATCAATCGGCATACAAAAAATCCAACCCAACATAATCAGGCTAAAAGGCACAAACGAAATTTCTTTACCTGAGGCCGAAGGGTGAGAGACTTAACTTGATTCGCTACTTCAACAAAAACCTTAACAAGAAGCAAAACTGAGATCAGTACTTCAAAAAATCGAACCCAACATAATCAAACCATAAATTATTAACAACCAACAAGAATCCTTAAAAAAAATGGTTAACAAAATAAAATCCTAACAAGAAAATCAAACCTTAATAAGAGGCAAAGAGGAACCATTGGCCACGACAGAGAGATGAGCGGCAAGAGAGAGAGGAGTGGAGACAGTGAGCCATGACTCGTGAGGACTGAGGAGAGAGGCGAGTTGGCGACAGTGAGAGAGAGACTCAGAGAGAGAGTGAGATGAGAGAGAGACTCCGATAGTGACTAAGAGTGAGAGAGAGCTAACCGTCAGTGAGAGAGAGCCTCCATGAGTCGTGACTAAGAGTGAGGTGCGGCTGCTGAGTCTCGAAAATGAGGGTGAGGTTCCAGAGGGATATCATTTATGATTCTAATTTCTATAGGGTTTCAATGTTTTAGGTAAAGTGCAGGTAGAAGGGGGTGGGGTGGGTAACCGCATAGAAAAGATTGGTAAATTCGAAACCCGACCCGCACCGCACGGGTTGGGGATTTCCAACCTGAACCCACAAAAAAAAGCACAAAAACCGTGCTAGGCGGAGGCGGTTCGAGGTAGGGCGGGTTGGGTCTGCAGGTTGGGTGGGTTTTTTTCCCACCCTAGTGGGGGCTAAGTTTTCTCTGTTTTTTATTTTCTGTAATTTTGTTTGAGTAAGGATTGTCTAGACTTGTAGGTTGTGGATGTGATCCATTTCTTGGCTCTCAGGCTTAGGATGATGAGCTACCTATGCATTAAGTTTAATCTGTCCGAAACAGGTCTGCTTTTACAACTGAAAATTAGTCTTGGGTTAGTAGATATTGTTGTCATAAATAAGTTTTGAATTTTGATTTTTATGTAAGCATCTAAGATTTGTAACCTTGTACCTTTGACTATGATTTTATCAGAACTTTTTGCTTTGTAAGGTAAGAGCGTTTACGCTCATGATCCTTTTTCAATGAGATTGAAATGATTTTTCCTTAAAAAAAAAAAAAAAAAATTTAATCCATAAAAAGTTATGCAAAACAACAATCCGACTGCTTAGTAAATAACTCAAAAGGTTATATATATTTATACACATTTTTGCTCTAAAATAAGGTCAAACACACTTTTAGAGGGGAAAAAAAAAAAACTTGAAAAAAACTTTTTCTAAAAAGCTATATTTTATATAAAAACTTTATTTTTCAATACAAACAAGCTCTACATACAGTTGGAACTACCGAACATCTAATTCTAATATCGAAGTTAGCTTTAATGATTCTTGATGGAGGAGGTTTCCAAGAATCTTGTAAGATATTTAAGGTCCGATACACATACAAATGAGACATCAAAGTAATGTAAATACTTTTAAGAAGAATGCCAATATCAAATTTAATAGAATTGTGAACTATTAAATCACCATTTTTCTAATAAGCTGATAAAAATAGATAAATTTAATTATTTAATTTTTATTTTGACATGAAACGCTTAGTTTCTAGTAAACCAAATCAAGTCCCACAACATCATCAACAAATATTTGGAAGTTATAATTTATTTATTTGGGAATAGAAAGATGCTTTTGTGGATGGGTTGCTAAAGACATAAATATTGATTGGCCAAACTGAATTCTCCAAATAACTCCCACCCCCATTAGTTTTGGGGGTGGGGTGGATCGGGCAACCCCAAGCAATTTTTCAGGGGTGGCTTGTCTGTTTCCCACCTCCAAACAACCGGGCCACCTTGTCAGTTTTGGGAATGGCCGAATCACCTCCAACATTGATTTTAGGGGTGGATTAGGGTGGTTCAAAAATACGTGTTTTTTAAAATAGTATGTACTGCTCACATGTTTTAAGAATATATATCATTTTATTAGACTGATTTATAAAAATTAATTACATTCCAATTTGTAGTTAATTTATGTCTTTTTTAAGGTATTAACAAAATCTACACCTTTTATTGGAGGAAATAAGATCAAAGTGAATTGGTAATGAGCACCTCCCATTGATTTTCTTGTCACAAGCTCAATGTGGGCCGGGTCTAAAGCCCCGTCATTCAGTACAAGGGCTTCGATTTACGGCCCATAGGATTCAACATATTACTTGAGCTTGGATCTAGTCCAACTGGGAGACAACAGAGGCAGGCCCAAATTTACTGTTCGAGTCGTTATGTTTTAACGGCCACTCCAATCTTTGATTCAAGCTCAGAACTTAAGCTCCCTCCAACGGAGACGAACATGGCGTCCCTACCATACGCTAATGTGGACTCTAGCCTGAGAGCACTGGCGGGTCGGGCCGAGGGATTCGGTAGGTTCTCGGTCGGAGGCCTCAACGGAGCTGTCTATTGTGTCACCACTCTCGCAGGTTATCTTTCTCTTTCGCTTTTGATCAATTTTTTTTTGTTGCTAATGTTTTAGGGTTTGCTCTGCTCTTTATCTGAAATTCTCGTTGTGTCCCACCGATTCGTTTGGGTTTATGAAGTTGCTAATTTTGGCATTGCAATTAGGATTCACTGTTTAGATTTTGCTATAGTTCCGGGTTATAAAATTGTTAATATGTGACTGAATTTCGATTTATAGCTTCTTATGCTGCTGATATTCAAACAATTTTCTTCAATATTTGTTGGTTTTTTTTTGGGCTGATGCCCAGTTATGTCTATTGGATCTCCTGTGGTTCTCTTATGTTTTCTGGTTGCACAGTGTTGAACGAAACGACTTTGTTTTATTAAGGTTCTTAGGTTCGAATCTGTGTACATTGCTAAATGTTTGAGTAATGTTTTCCATATTGTGTATTAAGTTCTTATGGTGAATCAAATTGCCCATATTTCGTGTCTAGATGATGGTCCAGGATCCCTTCGTGAAGGATGCCGGAGAAAAGAGCCACTCTGGATTGTTTTTGAAGCTTCGGGTGTGATTTGTCTTTCTTCTTACTTGAGTGTATCCTCTTATAAGACAATTGATGGCCGGGGCCAAAGGATAAAGCTCACGGGCAAAGGGTTAAGGCTGAAGGAATGTGAACACATAATTATATGCAACCTTGAGTTTGAAGGTGGTAGAGGGCATGATGTTGATGGTATTCAAATAAAGCCAAATTCAAAGCACATATGGATTGACCGGTGTAGTCTTCGTGATTATGATGATGGACTCATCGATATTACCAGACAAAGCACTGATATAACTATTTCAAGGTGGGTATATTATCTCTTGTTATAGGATCAGACATGAATACCAAAAGTAAGCAATTTTAATGGATTATTCCACTTTTGGCGCCAGATGTTACTTTACGAAACATGACAAGACAATGCTTATTGGGGCAGACCCCTCTCACATTGGTGATAGATGCATTCGTGTGACAATTCATCATTGTTTTTTTGATGGGACACGGCAAAGGCACCCTCGTGTTAGATTTGGAAAAGTTCATCTATACAACAATTACACCAGAAACTGGGGTATATATGCTATTTGTGCCAGTGTAGAATCACAGGTAAATGGTTCCTTGTTTTCTGACTAAGCATCTCAAGTTTTCTGCATTCAAAATATCTGCAGGCATATATCTTTTATCTGAATTATGGAATCTAATTAATTTCTTTTTCTTGGATTGTATTTTTGTTAGATATACTCTGAAAGCAACATATACGAAGCAGGACAGAAGAAAAAGACTTTTGAATATTATACAGAGAAGGTAAAGTGACAATCTTGTGCTCTTTACTGCATGGCTGAAAATTTCCAGGATTATTTTTGGCCCTTCATAACATATAGAGGGCAAATTTTGAAGGTTCAAAACTTATATGTGGAAGAATTTAGGTGGATGATGTGCTCAGTGGAACTTAATTTTAAACAGCCCAAAGTCCCACGCTTTAGAATGCAATATGTTCACTGAATTTTCCATTTTTACTTGGTGAATATATTTTGTGCCTCTTTAAGAGCTATATAAAAGGGTTATTGCTGTCGATTCTTCATCACCATTACCAATGAGAGCTTATGAGTTCATACTCATTGAACCTGGATGCTTTTATGGCTGAACAAGTAACTATGCTTCTGCGCTTTTTTTTTGGGTGCATTACCCAAGCTTTATAATCTGTTAAATCATGGGTCATTATAAAAACCCGATCTTCTAGATTACTCAGTTCCAGCTTTACCATTTAACTCTATGCAAGACCTATCTTAGATCGTAGGTATTATGTCAATTCTTAGGATTTTCTCTTAATTGTGGTGGGTTTGTTTCGACTGCAGAACACTAGAAAAATACTTGTCTAGTTAGCACAAAAGTAACAATCCATGAAGATATTAACTAATTATATGCATTACCATGTCCTCAATTAGAAAATCGGTTGTATGTCATTGGCTGTTGACATGATATGTTTCAAATTCTTGCTCTTGATTCCATAGGCAGCAGATCTGGAGGAGGCAAAGACTGGCTTTATAAGATCGGAGGGAGACCTGTTTCTGAATGGAGCTCAAGCTGGCTTATTAACAGGGGTCGGGGAAGAACGAGTGTTCCATCCAAGTAAATTTTACCCAACATGGACAACGGAAGCACCCTCAGATTCTCTTAAAAATGTTCTCCAAATTTGTGCAGGTTGGCAATCCATTTGTAGGCCAGCGGAGCAGACAGTAATTTCATAGTTACTCATTATCTTGTATTTATGCAATTACATGCCCCTCTTATCTCAATAGGGTTTCTCTGTCTGAAAAGATTTCTTGAAATTTGAAATGTCGTATCTGGCAACATATATTTACATTTACTTAAGACTTTCACTTTTGTAATTAAGTTAATATACAAAATATTGTCTCAAAACTAGGTCGGTCAGTCAACTAAGATCCACTTAATAAATTGTTTCAAAGTGCTACTCAGCTTATGATATAGTCGAATTTAATTAGTCAGCTTAGATACCCATTTAACTCACAATAATATTTACAAGTTTGTTTATGTGATTTAGATTATCCACTTGAAAATTTCAACTTGTTCTATATGAAAATTTTGTATATATATATTGAGCATTCAGTCAAATTTATTTTGCTAATCTCCAATAAGTTGATTGGAATATTTTACTTAAAAATGAAAATTCGGAGTGCCAAGGAGTAATATTTCAGAATAATTATCATTGATATATGGCCCATTCCCTATATCCTTGGCCATTAGAAACAGAATTACATGTACATTGGACATGGAAATGAGACTTGGTTTGCATGGTAATTTACGTAGAGTATATTTTTAGCGAGGTAGACATCCCTTGAACTGCAACAATGAAGAGGATGATGTAGAAGTAGGACTGCCCGTGGTGGAAGTCCCATGGAACAAATCTGACAAGTAATTACCCAAATCATCAGGTGAAAACCTTAGCAAGTACTCCAAATTCTTCTCACCACTTAACATCACAAAATGTGTGTCATAAAATTCTCGATACACTGGAATCAGTTTCTTTGCTATTGACACCTTCAATTCATCTCTCAATTTCCCATCTTGTACAACCCATGATGTCTGTTTCCTGTATGCTTCTTCAAATGCTGCATTGAACCTCGTGAAGCACTCCTTTGCCATTTCGGGAGTTATTGCTGGGGAAGTCTGCGCCGGTAGAGACGAGAAGACCTTAGTCCAAGCCATTAATTCATAACTTGAAGCATATTGTTTAGCTTTCTTGGCGTGCTTCCACACCCAGTCGTTGCCTAGGAGGTGCTTGAGGTTGGTTGTGCGTACTGTCTCAATAATGAAGTGGAGATTATTGGCAAGGAAGAGGTATGATAAAGACGCATCTTTGTAGAGCTCTGCTTTGCTATCAAGCTTGCACAAAAGAACTAATGTTAGCCAAGCTAGGTAGACCGATACTGCCGCTGCTCCACTGTCGTTGGTGGATGGACTTTCAAAGTAGGATTCTGGTAGCGGTGAAGAAGTTGCTGGCGATGGGTTATTGACAATGATGCTGGAGAGAACAGCATTGTAATCTGCAAGTGAAGATATGTAGCTCATTGCTGATTGGGTCAGCGGGTGAATGCCTCCCCCAAGCACCAGAGTTCTTGAGGAGTCCTTTTGAATTGTTGATTCAAATTCAGATAGGATGGTGCGGATGGAATCGCCGAGTTTTAGCGATGAAAGAGTTTGTAATCTAATAGCTGAGGTTGATTGAAAGTAGAAGATCAATTCAATCTCTGGCCATAACTCAAAGACTGCTTCATAAAGGTCCATTAGCAGGAATATTTTATCCAGCAAATGCTTACTCTTCGCAATGAGTTCAGGGAATCTAAATAGATTGGTTGCTCCTTCTTTGGTTATTTCTGAAAAACATGACTCTCTGATCGTCTCAGATGCTGAAAACACATGATCGCAGATAACTCTTTCTCCACTATACAGCCTTCTCACAGCAATCCTGGTTGCAGTGATCCATTTCTTAATCATGTGCTCAAAGTCTTCTCTATTCATTTTATGAATTTGAGAAGATCTGAACTTTTCAATTCCAAGACGATCCAATCCCTCATCTACTATAGATTTTCGGATACTTTTGTATATCTTCACACACTCTTTGCCATAACCCGAGCTAATCATGCAGTCAGCTATTGACTTCAAATCCGTCATGGCAAGTGCCGAGACTCTCTCCACCTCAGTGATTGCTTCAACAGTAATTTTCAACTCGTCTGATCGAACCTCATCTTGACAATCAGAATTGCTCGACCCACCGGAGGATCGGCCGGACAGCGATTCTGGATCAAGATGGTCACGGTTTTTGGACAGTATCTGATAAAACTCTTTCTCAAGCCTTTTCATGGCTATTTGCATTAGGCTCTGAGCAAGTATGAGCTTTTCGGACATAGAATTTTCGCTGATTAAGAAATGCATTGCTCGCCGCAAGCCCCTGACAGACTTGAGAAAGTCATTGGCTTCTTTTCTGTTATGTTGGAACAGAGAGGTGGCTTTGGTGTTTGAGGAAGAGCTTGGATCCCATTTGGAGATGATTGATTGAGCATTTTTTATGCTTTCTTCCATGATGGTCTCGGAGAATTTGTGGCGAGGGGCGGAAGGACTAGTGTGAGAGCTTGGAAATGAATATGAAGAAGAAAGGGTTTTTGAGGAAGAGAAGAAGAGACTCGACATTAATCTTCTTGTCATGAGTTTGTTATTCTTTGGAGTTTCAGATAGCGTCATCATCGAGCCTTGAAGAGAATCAACTTCAAACTTAGGTAAAGAGGAAGAAAGCTTACAGTTATGCGTTCTTGTTTCTGGGTTTTGCTTTTGGGGTTTATAAAGAGGAAGAAAGCTTACAGTTATGCGTTCTTGTTTCTGGGTTTTGCTTTTGGGGTTTATAAAGAGGAAGAAAGCTGCTAGTTTTTCCCACTCGGGGGAGGTGGATTTGCTTGAATTGCTAGGAAAGAGGAACCGATGACTGACTCAGCTGGATGTCCACGTAATTTGAATGATAAGGAGTGTTGTCTATTTTCCATTAGCAATGCGCAAGGTAGATTGAGCCATTTGAGCATGAATTTTGGTTTTGGTTGGTACCACGAACCTCGTGGCCGTTCAAGATAAAGTATTAGGACTGTCCATTTTTGACACGACTCACTAATTCAATATAAACTCATCTTCAGTTGGGAAGGAAGTTTAGCATACGCACACACATATTAATTCTGATCAACATACACAGATTGTTTCATCAACATTCTACCATTGTTTTCATTTTACTTGAACTCAAATGGAAAAGTGACTCAATGTCCGTTTGGTTTACCGGTTTCAAAAAATAGAGTGTTTTTGTCGGCATTATTGTTAGATTTGAATTTTTTTTTGTATATTGTTTTCTATACTAACGGGAGGGCGGAGTTGGGAACCGGTCCAGGTCTGCTGGGAAACAACCTGGAAAGGATTTGAAAAGGAAGGATTTCGTTTAGTAATGGCAGTTTTCTCTAAATTCATGAATATCCTTTCGAGCGCCAATGCTGCCTATTAAGACAAAGTGACTGACTTGGACCAACCCAGATCATCGGTCCCCTCCAGCGAACCTAGAAGTATTTCGTGTCCTTTTCATGAGACAGGCATAATTCCTTGGTTTCGAATCAAATCTGAAAATACCGGAAAATGGACAGAAATTTCCTTGGATACATTCAAATTTTTACTATATAATTTTTCTTCTTTTCAGAATTGATATCGACCCACCCGCTATGCTTTTCTAGCCATGGCAATAAATTTAATTAAGCAACATAATTGGCGTAAAGACCAGGATGTGTTTATTATTATTATTTTTTTCCTGTCAGTTGTGTAAAGACCAGGATGGCCATTGGATCTACATAATTGTCTTACTTTGACAAGGATGTCCATGTTGAACCGTTGTTTGCCAATTGTCATCGCTTTGTTTGTTAATGATTCAGTTCTCGTTGGATAGCACTGGTCATGGAGGAGAGATTGGTATAGCATGGTAAACGAATATAATTTTATAATCATGTCTTAGACATGATGATCGAAATTCAACATAATAATTAAAATTTTTTATTGATTTGAGCCCAACACGTAATAAAACGACTAACAATTTTTTATATAATCTACAAATTTGATATTAACCAAATATAAAATTTGTTAATTAAGGTTTAAAGTTTGATCTGATTAATAAAATGAGTCAAATTATATACGATATGAATTTAATATGTGAATACACATTGCCACTCTTAATATGAAACTTTGAAAACCAAATACGCTCGCACTTGAAATAGGTCTAGTTGCATATGAACCTGTCCCCATCCCGGAAGAATCTGTCAGACTGGACCATCTGCAAGCACGCAATGAATCTTCGTATGCAATGAATCTTCGTATTTCTAGAGCTTCTACAAATTAGCATGACGTCCCCAACATGAAACAGCATGACCTCATTAAGATCGAGAAAAATGTTATGAGCTAAGCAAATATTAAGGAGGTGAAAGTTGTAGGATTCTAGACCTAGAGAAAATTTTGGCTGCAAACGACAAGCACACATTACTCCCGCAACGGGAGACTGACTCTGATGATCAACTGTGCGCACAAATGGTTCAATAACGAACCCAACAAAGACTTCTTTCTTGGCCAATCAAAAATAAAAATAAAATAAAATAAAATAAATCACTGGGGTCCATTCAAACGTTTTGCATTTTTTTTGTTTTTTACACAAATTTTGGATAAACTCACTATTAAAGACCAACTTGCAACGCTTATGAATCTTGGACTTTCATGGCAGACCAATTTATTCCATAGGTCGCTCTCTGATATAGTATTCGATTTTATTATCAAATGATATAAACTTTGGATAGAATTTACCATTGAAAACTGGCTTGTAAGAAGATGGTGCCTATGAACTTATATACGCATGCTTAAAATCGTACTTAAGCCATAAGAAACACTTCAAAATTGTAACATTTTTTTAAAAAAAATAATAATAATAATCTTTGAGGTAATTTGAACCGGGCATAATTAATATACGTCACTTTAATTGGTGTGAAATGGGTGTAAATAATATTAGGGTAAAGTTCAAATTTTCCTCAAACTACCACCAAATTAACAATGTTCCTCTCAAACTTTCAATTATGACAATGTTCCTTCAAAACTACCAAAACATTGTCAACGTCCTTTCTAAGGGTAGCAAAAAGAAAAAAATGCCCCTATATATTTTTCAATAAGACAAAAATACCCCTATAATTTGTTTTTAGAAGGAAAAAAAATTATAATTTAAAAGGAAAGATTTTTAAAATATATATATAATTTTTAAACGAATTTTTTTAAAAAAAAAACAGAAATTTTTATTTAAAATATTTTTTTTTTAGGAAATGAAAATTTTTATTTAAAAAAGTTATAAAACAAAAAAAATCAATTTTTATAATAAAAAAATTTAAAATTTAAAATATTTTTTCTTATACAAATTATTATTATTTTTAAATTTTCCACTTTTTGGATTTTTTTTAATTTTTTTTTAGTTTTATGTTTTTTTTCTAGAAGTTTTAGTGTGTGTATATATATATATATATATATATATTTATACTAAGGGTAGTTTTGTCATTGAGGGGAACATTGACAATTTTTGATCGGCAATTTAATGGTAGTTTGGTCTCAAAGGTTGGATCGGTCATGTAACCACGCCTTTATACGAATGTTATAAGTTCGAATCCCCCCCTTTCCTTGTGTGGACATGTCAAAAAAAAAAAAGGTAGTTTAAGAGAGGTATGTGGACTTTTCCCATAATATTACATTTTATAAGTAATGGCAATTGATTCTTCATTATCTCTTTTCAAAAAAAAAAAAAAGATTCTTCATTATCTCACTCGATTTTTCCTTTTTGGGTCCCTTTATTTTACTTTGAGTACAATGAATTGTTATTAGTCTACAAGTCGACGTAGAAAGAACAGAATGGAAGTTAAAGTGTTGAATGAGACTTTAATTAAATGGGTGGGTGAGATTACAAACTTGGCATCCTTTCCACGTTTATCAATATGCATCTTTCTTTGAATTAGAAAACCAGAGCAAGCCCTTGAAGACTTCCCAAATAACAATGGTGGACCATGATATGATAGGGACAAATAGGAAACCTCCTCGACGACCACCTCATTCTCAGTAAATTGGGGACAAAAATTGCTACAAATTTATTTGTAACTAATTTACACAAACCAATCTATTAAAAAGACGTGTCATTTAATTTGTGAGAACATATGGTTTTTTAATAACACGTGCTTCTCACTTTTTTTTTTTTTTTAATACTTATGAGACATATTATTTTATTAGATGAGTTTGTATAAATTTGCTACAAATTAATTAGTTTGTAGCAAATTTTATGTTTGTAAATTGAAGTCGCTTTTGGAAGATATGATTTAACTTTGTGTGACGACTTCTTCACCAACTTGCAGCAAAGCAAATCATACATCATGCTATCCATATCATCATATGATGACATCAAACTACTCTAAAGGAAGTCTTATAACATTACTCATAAACAATATAAGACTTCTATTAGGGGTTGTATAATGTAAATATATGTATCATATCTGAGAAAAAAATTATATTTATGTGATGTCAATTTACTCTTTAGGTTTTTTTTAAAATTTTTTTTTTCTAATTTGTTGAATTTCGATAATAAAATTCTTAGATTTTTCCATGGTTTCAAATGACTCACTTCATTAACCTACCGTACAAGGAATTAACAGTATACCAGGTTAGACCAAAATATGTAAGTTAAATCACAAGTGGTTTGCCAAAAGTGGTTTGAAGAAAGTTTGGTTTTTTTTTTGTTTTTTGTTTTTTGTTTGACATTAACGAGGGGGGAGAGGGTGGGTTTAAACTGGTAACTTCTACTTCATGAGGTGTGGTTTCGACCGATTGAGTTACTCCTTGAAAACTAAAGTTTGGTTGCTTTAGCCTTTAAGTTGCCACAAGTAGTTTGCCAAAAGGAGCATATTTACAGCTTGTACATTATTTATTTATTTATTTAAGAAGAAAGTCTAGTTGCTTTGTAATTCCAATAGACAATAATGAATAAACATATTATTTAATATACTGCATGAAATTTTATATATTTCGTCTTGGAAAATGTTAGGAGTGCTTTGGTGTTCTCCTAGTGTCCTTATAGTCTATGTCAATATTATTTTCTAAAAAAGCAAAAAAAAAAAAAAAAAGTTACTCTCTTTCACTTAATTTTTTAAAAATATTATTCACATAACACTAAAAAAGCACATAACATTTCCCTTGACTGTAATGATGTAAATAAAGATTACAGAATTATTTTATTTTATTTTATTTTTAACCGTTTGAAGCACACTTTGCCTATCGAAGAAGTAATCCATATAAGGACAATTAGGTATTTTTACTAATTTCCATAAGGGAAAACAACAATTATAAATGAATTACTCACATTGAAATTTTTTTTTAATAGATACATTGCCATCGAAAACCAAATTAAAAATAAAAATAAGGTGAAGCAAATGTCACTAATTTAAATCCTCCTCCCTCTCTTATGTGTACATGTCAAAAAAAAAAATTTAAGGTGACACTTTTAGAAGGGTGAAGGAGCATTTTCCCCCATCTTCTTTTCAACTGTAAAGTACTTTCAACACTCTCAT